>CAVLGL010000013.1:1787500-4187500 GCA_963668995.1 Parnassius mnemosyne
ACACCTTACAAACCGCAAGGTACCAGGCAAGGATAGAATTGCAGCGGTGCTTCTGAAAGCAAGTGGAAACCGGTACTTGAAGTCCTTCAGAAGCTCATTAATTCAGTTGCGTAAAAGTGCGGCATTGAAGGTATTTTCTTTTTTAAAGAACATTTTGTTACGAAATACTTTCGAGACTATTAAAAAAACCAATAGTTTCGTTATATTTATGACCAAATGTACCGTGACTTCATTCGCAAAGTGCTCATAAAAGGGCTATAAATATTGTATCATACTGGAAATCGAAACGAGAACTAAGGCTTAGCAATATTGCCAGCAATACGTTTATTGCAATGTTATTGTGCAACATCTTGCAGAGAATATTCCGGCAGTGTTGCTTCAACTTTGCCGCTAAGCAACATTGAGGCTTTAGACTAAGCAATATTTCATAGCAGATGCAATTTTTTATTTTTTAAAGTTTACGTGTGCTTAGAATATTATTTCGCCCTTTTCTTTTACCATCACTAATTTTTTTTATAGAATAATGTTGATAGTACACAGTCCACTCGATGGCAAGTGAATGCTCTGATCCATAGACATCTAGATCTATCCACGATTAAGAGTCAAAATTCAGATGCGTCACCTCTGAGGACTAAGATAAGTGCCTCTTTTCCAGTAAAAGTGTTTCCAGTTCTCTACACTTACCATACGAATCACATGAGTATAAAACTGCTATTTTACGCTAGTATTTTGTGAACGCGTTTTCCTTCCCCGTGCGAGCCAGCTAAATCGTGCTACAACTATAATATAACTGCAGCATGGTAGCGCCACTTATAAGCGTATTTTTATTTAGTTACTGAATAAACAAAGGTGTCTCTATGTATATGTGGGTGGAGCTTATAATAACAGCGAGATAATTAGAATACAATTATTATTTCCGAGATTAGAAACACCGTAATACTTTCTATGAAACAAATAAAACAACATAAAATTGTTATAAAATATATTTATACGGTTTTCATACTAAGAAATTTTTAATAATACTTTTAATTTGTAATATCCAAACGAGAATCTCATAAACATGCACTAGAAGAGTGAGCTTATAGTGTTCGAGTTGGGCATGAAGAAACCTAATTTTGTAGCACCTGTAACTTTAGGGGCTGTTGCTCTTAAACGAGTAACTGAACTAAGTACCTCGGCCATGTGTTAACCGAAGATATAAAAGATGATAAAGTCATTGAAAGAGAAAGGACATCGCTGGCGGTCCGCTACAATATTCTAGCCTGCCAGTTCTCACGCTGTACAGCCGAGGTAAACCTTATTTTATTTAATATCTATCGCCAATCACTCTATACGTGCGCCTTATGGGTCAGATATAATAACGCTTTTAGATTTTTGCTGGGGCTCCTGCGTTACTGTAGTGTATCAGGTTTACTTAATAACGCCCACGTAGAAAACCTTTCCACGCCTATTCGCAAAAGAACTACGTCTCTGATGCACAGGGTTCATGGAAAAGCCAACAGCATTCTTAACGTAATTAGTGGGAAACCCTAGTGTGGTATTATGAAGCACTAGGGGCATGTTCATGTCCATGTACCCAGTGCCTCGATCAGGTACCTCAGGTATAATATGAAGTAATGTTTATGTAATTTATTACCCGTTTTTTAACATAGATTTTAAGACTTTTCTCTTTAACAAATTATAATCTGCATTAAAGGACTTACTATTAATATTATATTCTTTAGGAAAGTTTTGTTGGTTATTTTGGTAATATGTAATTATGTTGGGTCTGTTGTGAGTTACGGTGACATCATTTTATTATTATTAAATATTAATTATATTTTAAATATCATTATGGACACTTATGCATTTGATATATTAATTTTAGTAATGATTTAAAATTTTAGTAGTATTTATTTATTTATTCTTTATTGCATTCCTGAATCTAAAAGAATACAAAGGGCGAAATTAATGTCTTGAAGCATTCTCTACCAGTCAATCCATGGAGTGGTGAGAATTTGAACTAGGTGTAGCAATATAGAATAAAACAAAATAAAAATGATAGTTAATTACTTTATATATACATTTTGAATAAATAAACTATAGAAATATCTCCTACTTATACATATATACATACATACATAAATATACATTTATAAATAGTACATATAAATAGCTATGAATATATAGGTCTAACAATATAAATGACATGGATGATTCATGTAAGAAGCGTTGTCTTTAATAGACGATTATGCACCAACTTTTTAAAGCCAAACATATTGGGAGCTTTTCTGGTGCCATCGGGCTAGGAGTTCCAAAGGTGTGTAGCCTGAACTGTAAAGGAGATACCATAGAATTCTGTGAAATGAACTGGAATACATATTTTGTTGATAGAAGATGAACGTAGAACCCTATCATGAGATGATCAGAGATAGTGAAATTTACTCTTAAGATAAAAAGGTGACCCATTTTCGCCTTTAATATGGAAAAAAGGACAAGGAATATTCTGGAAATACGCCTCTGCCGGATTATAAGCCAATTAAGCTTAGATCTATATTGCGAAATATGATTATACTTACGAAGCCCAAAAATAAATCTTATACAGTTAATGAGAAGGAGTTTCAGCTTGTTCAGAAGATCCTGGGATAGATCCGATTAACACAGATCTGCATAATCAATTACGGGTAATATGAGCGATTGCACAAGCATGATCTTAGACTTTGTGAGGAGAAAATGTTTTAAACGATACAGAGAACGCAACTTGGCAGTGACTTTTGACTATTCGGGGTGCTGTCAATGTATAGGCCAAGATTTTTACAGACTTACTGAACGGTATTTTAATCCCATTGTAATAAATAGGAGGTAAGTCTGCAACATTAATCTTGGCTAGCATCCTTGAGCTACCCACCAGTATAGATTGGCATTTCAAAGTATTGACCAACACTCCATAATGAGTAGACCAAACTTTGACAGCTGATAAGTTGTCATTTAATTTTTTAATCTCATTATGGATATCCCCAATTTCAGCTTACATACAGATGGTACAAGCAATCGAAGATGGAGGTAATAAAGTTAATAATACTTGAAATAAAATATAGGAGAAAAATAGAACAGAAATATTGCGGCACTCTAGCTTCCACATCAGCCCAAGCTGAGGTCATTTCCCCCACACAGATTGACTGCTGTTGTCCGCAAATTTAAGATGCAAGCCATTCCTATGCTGTAGGGTCAAAATTTAGATGAGACAGTATGGAAAGAAGGATTTCATGATCAACTGTGTTGAAAGCATTTGAGAAATCAACTAGTACCAGTACTGTTACTTTTTTCTTCCATACCTTGTCTTATATCGTCTGTGACTAATTAACCAGTACTGGTACTGAGACTGGTCTGAAACCCTGGGGTGAAACCCAGACAAATATATACTCAGTAGGTTATGTTTCAAATATATTTAACATAAATTAATGTAATATTACCCTATGATTCTTGTTGGTCGAAATAAATTAATAAATGTAATAAATAATGAAATAAGATCAAAAGTGGTTACAACTGAATTAGATTCTAATAGTTAACAATAACTTATAGAGATCTAAAAAGAATTATTAAAAGCAGTATAACCAAACAAGTATACAGCGTGGTTTTATATCCCACTAGTTGCAGTTTTATTGTTTTCAATTTTCTCCTTCTCGATGTTCTGCGATGAAATAGCCTTGAGTTCTGTCATTGCGCAGTAATTTTCTACTTTGTTTTCTGCAATCATATTAATCAATAAATATTAAAGTTAAATAAAATAAAGTTAAAGTTACAGACAATGTTCGTAGAGGTATAGATATAGTTGACACGCTTGGCAAGCAACTTGGCAACCACAGTTATTTTAGTTTTAGTCGTTATTAGGAAGACGCTGTTGCTCTTCTCCTGCGTTATTACCCGCTGCCGCCTCTTACGACACCCATGGTATGATATGGGTTAGTGGATATTCTTAGAACACCACTACACGGTTTATTACATACATACAAAAACTAAAAACCTACTGATAGACGCTTATTGATGACGCAGTAAATATTATATGAATTTACAATATTCACCTTTTTCATCACCGCAGTAGAAGTTCCAGTGTTGTACCGTGCCTTTTACGAATATAACAAATACTAAATTTGTTACAAATTGTAAGGAAGCAAATAAAGTGAACACTATCTGCCATTTAGATTGATTTGTCTGAAAACATAAACAAAAACCCAAATAGTTGAGAATATTTATTAAGTGTGTGTGAGTGGGCGTTTGTGTGTGCGTGCGTGCATGCTTGTGTTTGTGCGTACGTGTGTGTGTGTCTCTCCTTCCCTCTTTCTCTCCTTCTCCCTCTCTCCGAGTGTGAGTATGTGTGTGTACGTGCGCGAACGCGCGTGCTCGTGTGTGTGTGTGTGTGTGTGTGTGTGTGTGTGTGTGTGTGTGTGTGTGTGTGTGAGTGTGTGTGTGTGTGTGTGTGCGTGCGTGCGTGCGTGTGTGTGCGTGTGTGTGCGTGTGTATCAACTATGAAAAACTAGGCTCAGACATTCTCATCCTCTCCTGATGTCCTCTTCTGCTGATACATAATATTATTTTATTTACATGGGGTACAGATTAGAACACGCCTTTGCTCTGCGGCTGGAGTTTGCATTTAAGTCAGAAAGAATATCTGTTCTTGATGCCTCCAGACTTCAAGGACCTGTTCACCCTTTTTTCCAACAGCGGTTTTGCCGACATAGACCAACTCATAGACTACGTCCAAATAGCTGCAGATTTCTTAATGCGACATATCCTCTCTGCAGTGATTTTGCCGTCATAGACCGACTCATAGATAAAGTCCAAATGGCTTCAGATTTCCTAACGCAACACATCTTCTCTGCAATGATCGTGCTTCTTTGCGATTTCGACGCCCACCACGTAGAATAGATGGCTTCTCGAATCAATGCTGAATCAATTCAGATCTGTTTACGACTTTGCCTTGGCATATGCGAAGGACACAAATGGTCTGACAACACTCAAGTACCATATGGTCTGACAACACTCAAGACGTTGAGGGTGCACTTCTCCTGTACCTTTAAAAGAATTACTACCCAGGCAAAGTCAGAGCATATCAGTCGATTTGGCGAGAAACTATTTCGCCTTCCTTCAGTAACCCGTGCATTACGGTTTCTCGCTAAGGCTGTCCAAGGGAATTTCTGTCCGCCATTTACACAGGAAAGACGATTCATTAGCCCATCCTGCATAGGAGAAAGCCAATCTTTAAGTCTCTCTCTTTGCGCACAACTAAATTTTTGAGAACACATAGAGGATAAACACATCGCTAATTACCCACACTATGATTGCTCCATAAGGAATGTGAATTTCACATAGCACTATGCGCAAAGCACTCCTCACCTTCGACGTTAACAAATCGAGTGGGAATGATAGAATCACTCCTATTGTGCTGAAAACGTGAGCTCCGTCGTTAGAACTGGTTTTATTCTTACTTCCAAGGTATAATCCGGAACAAAACCAGCATCGCATCTGCGAGTCCTGCGGTATTGTATAGGTTTGTAGGAGGATTACTTACATCAGGTGAAATTAGTCGTAGGTTCGTTTCCCTTTGATAAAAAAGAAAAAGTATGTCGCTAGTTATGTTCAGCTGAAAAAAAAACTCACCACGTCATCACCAACAATACTGGACACAAGAACCGGAACCCCCAGCCCTGATAAGTTAGCGAGCATATTTCCTATCGCCATTATTGGCCCAGCAAAGTTGGGAGCCAAGTCTATCTCGTTTATCTAAAAATGACGTTAAACATAAGTTAGATAGCTGATTTTCTGCTACTGTCATGCTAATATAAAACTTTAAAAGTAAATTAAAGATTAGTCTCTACGATGTATGTAGGATATTTTCCTTCACCGCTCTTCGCCCAAGGAACTTCATCCACTATCTTGCCACCTGTAATCTGATCCTTGTCCGTTATATAGAATAATGCATCAGGTTCAGTTAATACTTTTTACCTGGTAGAGCCATGCTGCAGCTATATTAATAGTATGGTTGTAGCACGAATGGGTCGGCTCGACCGGGAAAGAACCTTGCTCTCACAGAATACCAGCGTAAAATGGCAGCTTGACACTGCAGTGTTTTTTATGGTGAGAATAGAGAAACGGAGACGCATTTTACTGGAAAATAGGCATTCTATCTTAGTCCTCACGGGTGACGATGTTTTTGCATTTTGATTCTTTATTGAAGATAAATGTAGGTGTCTATGGGTCACAGCAACCACTTACCATCAGGTGGACTGTATGCTGGTTTATCACCCTATCCTATAAAAAATATTGGGCCTCTATAAGCAACATTCAAACATCTAACTTTTTTAAACAAATTTCACTTAATTAACTTACATGAAAACCGACTTGAACGCCTGAATGGAAACCCAGACAAAGCACCAGTAAGATCACAGCAACCATCGTGTCATGGACAAAACTAAATCCAATTAAAAAGAGTCCCGATATTGTCATACCTGTAAAAGGTTTATTTAAAAAATATAAAATGTAACAGACTAACATATATGTCCGATGCACTGCTGGGAACAGGTTTTCTTTTTTTTTCTCAGAGGGTATTGAAGACACCGCCGCGCTATGACAATGTCGGATTTCAAATGTTTTTAATTCTCCAAATTTTTCCTCATCACCCTTCTCGTGGTAGTCCTCCACTACAAATTGCACCTCAGTTAAATTTGATCGCGCTTATTCCCCGAGCTACCATGGTTAAATATATAATAAATGAGTTTACTTTGTAGTGGCGGCGTAAGAATATTCACTACCCCATATTATCCTGTAGGTTTCGTTAGAGGCAAACAAATCAGCAGATAGGCGGCGACGTCTTATTAATAACGAATTAAAAATTAAAAATTGCGGTTGCGAATTCGCTTGCTAAATGTGGCAACTATTGCAAAAATCGCCCCTATGACGCAATCTATGGGGTATGTTCAGCAGTAGACTTTAATAGTTAATTTTCTTGGTGATGCGTAATTCCCAGTACTGCTATAGGCTGTTGAAAAATTAATTGAATTTGAAAATATTTTTATTACTTCACCAGAATTCGGAAGATAACTAATAGAATTAGGTGTTACTTTGCGGTCCAAGTCCATTATATTAAAGTTGGTAAAAAATTACTTCGCGTACATCCGCTCGACAAAATAAAAGATGTGTCTTACCTAGTTTGAAGATCACCTCTAGCCCTCTCTCAATTGCTTGCACAATCACCGTCACCACTAATCCCAGCACCACTACTCCCAACACCACTACACTAGGAAAGACTGACACTGACGACAATACGACACGTGTTTCGCCTCTACACGAGGCATCTTCAGGTGATCTAGACTCTGCGGTGGCTGACGGGAGGTGCTTTTCAAACTAGGTAAGACACATCGTTTTATTTTATCGAGCGGATGTACGTGAAGTAATTTTTTAACAACTTTAATTAAGAATTCAGAAGATTTCTTGTCATTACCGTGAGCCACAAGTGGAGCAAGTATATAACATTTAATCTTTCACATGGTTAAGGTTCACGTCTAACGAAATCCTGTGGCAAAAAATAAGAAATACTGGAATGTGCGAAGTAATCAACAGGATCTTCACATTTTGGTTTCAAAATCAGATTAGTAGCTATGGGCTGAAATATGGAGGCTTCACCTCGCCTAAGCTATTCAACCTCTACGTCATTCCTGTCGAGTGTAATTTTTATGTTGTGCCCCAATAACATAAACCACGGAGACGATATGGTGTTGCTGAGTGCATTTGTCTGTGGCTTAGCGAAACCATAGAGCATCTGTAATAACTTTGTCTACAGATGTCTGAAGACACAGTTGGCATATAATGTCATGAATAGTGAATGCATGGTCTTTCAGCCTGGAGGAAATCTTTAATAAAACTTTTTGGGAATCCGCTAATGAGTCTGAAACAGTTTAGATATCTTCAGCATGTGGTTTCCTCTGACCCGTATGATGACGCGGATAGGAAAGAGAGTGCAGGCAAACATAATCGTCGTCAGGTTCACTCGTAGTTCTGTTTCAGTGAGAGTAAAATAAAAGCTTACAGGAAAAAGGAAAAGGCACCTTTTCATATGTTAGAAATATTAAACACGTGTTTATCTACTTTTTTTTTGTTAAAAAGCTAGTATTAATATTCATCCCCATTCTAATCTATTAAAACAGCTAAATCTACCATTTGTGCAGTTATGTATTTTTTTCTTAATTTCCGCACAAGTTCCACTACTTACCACTAGGTTGAATTGTGAACAAGTACTAGCATAAAATAAATTTAAAATAAAAAATAAGTTGAGAGCGCGCGTGCACACAGCAGCTTGAGTCACCTCGGCGTGTGAAACCATGGATTTTCATGGATTTGGCTGGCTTGAAAACCACTGCTATTAATTTTATGTTTATAATATTTTAAATAATTTGTTTTATTTGTCTTTTTCCTACTATTTTTTGTACTGCGTACTTTAACTGGAATAAACGTGTTTTCCTTTCTTTCATAGTTACAAAAATAGCATAACACCCGACATGTACCTACAGTATAACAATAGCGTTTTGTTGACAGATACGACCGTCGATACTAGAACCACTTCTGTATGGTTTATGTACTAAAAATCGTTCCTGGTTTAGGTTAATTATTAACTTTTTAAATTTTTTTTTGTTTTTACTAAAGCATCATGGGTGTATAAGCCTTTTTGGTACTATTTTTAATTTGTACGCAATCTTACATGCTTACACGTCCATTCAGTAATTTTACTAAACTGGACCCAAGATGCAAGTCGTAGGGCTGAAAGGACACATTATTCATATATACATATTTACACTGATTACCCATTGTGCTAGTTATTTTCTCGTAATCTCGAGGATAATAGCTGAAAATCAGTATTTGCTCTCTGAGCAAATTTAATCTCTGAGCTAGGACCCATTTGTAAAACTGCAACACACTTGCTTACAATAATTTGTACTTAGTTTAGTTACAAAATTTACGTTTGTGATTGGAGAAACAAATAATTGCTTTATCTATCTATCTATAACAAATAGGTTTTATATAATTGTATTACTAATACTTATGATCCTCGATGCATGATATAAATTATTTGTTTATTTGATAAGATAAGTACGTACCGATTGTGTTTGCTGTTCTCCTTATATTAGCTACTGACATCAGATTTTTGTTTGCTACAATATCAGATAGATACCCAAAAAACAATGACATTAAATACATCGAAATATATGGCAATGATGAATACAATCCATTCTGAAAATAAACAACTATTCGTTTCTATATGTGACTAAACTATAATTCAATAAAAAAATTAAACAAAAACTGTTGTGCTCAATTTATGTTCAAAAGTTATTCAACATTTTTTTACCCTTTTTATATCAACTCCAAGTACTTTGTTCATGTACATCGGTATTTGTGTAAATACCAGTAAGTATCCTACGGCGCTACCGCAATGTGCAGCTACCAAGCCCCAAATAGGCTTTGAAGTTAAAATGTGCTTCCAAGGGATTTTGCGTTTCTGAAAAATAATTTTTAAACACACTTAGTAAAGATACACTTTTTTGCCTCCAGCCAGGAGGAACATGCTCAATAAAAGCCCATTTTACATGACCATCAATATATTTAATAAATTACCAACAGACATTATGAACGAACAAAAATTTTATTTATTTAATTAAAGAAATGTAATTATACATGCTCGAAAGAAAAAAAATGTCGTTGGGAAACTTGTTTATAAACAAATTCGACTCACTAAAATCATACATCATAATATTGACGTATGTGTGTCTCTTATAAATCTGTAATAACTTTGCGATGGTATATACACTTTAGCTGTAGACTTTACTGACCTTAGGAACAATGTCCGCGTTTCCATCCTTTGTGATGTATATTAATTCCTCCGAACTTATACTTGGGTGGTCACCGGGAGTAGCCGATCCGAAGAAACACAGAAGGCCACAACAGATAAGACTACAAACACCACATAACCAAAATGTTGACGGCCATCCGAATTTGGGACTACCAGCAAAAAAGCCCGCTAATTGAAATGCCAGGATTGTACCAAATTGAGAACCTGTAAATGTTTTTAGAAAAAAATTTATGATTAGAAATTACTTTTTAAGATAATTAATAGAATCAGGCGTTTCTTTTACAACCTATCAGAAGTCCACTACTGACCCTAGTGGACCTCCATGAAATTGCCTCATGGGGGGTGGGATTTGCCAAAGTTGCCAAGCTTGGCAGTTTTTATTTTTATTTTTTAGTTGTTACTAGGAGTACGCAGTTGCGCATCTCTTGCATTCTTTTCCTCTGTCGTCTGTTTTAACACTCACGGTACAATAAGGCGTAGTTGATATAAGAACACAACCATTACACTTACCATACAACATACAACACAACCATAACACTTAGCATCAGGCTTGACTTATTAGCTAAAATAAATATGATATGTCTTATGTAGGTTGTACAGCCTAACCTAATTAGTTAAAGCATCTTCATTAACCTTTGCTAACTAATTTAACCATCTGTAAATTGATAATTTCATATATTTACGTGAATCTATACTACCTACATTGAATAAAGCTATTTTTACAGATTTTATCGTATTTAATCACGCGATTGAACGATAAATTCTGGCAATATAAAACTCACTTTTTATGATTAGAATTTTCTTAACTTCTAACTGAATCACACAAGATTATTTCACAGTTAAAATTAAGGTTCTCCTGTGTATAAATTTGACAATTCAACGAAGTATAATTTGTTTCTGGAAGATTAATTATTTGAAGAAAAAAAATCGTTTGATTCGACGATGTGCAGTGTCAAATAATTTAGATAATTTTTGCATTATTCAACACTGTGTCTTTGCCTTAAAAATCCGTTATACACGCGTGTCAGATTTAATTTAATGATTACGAAAATTCAAATAATAATTTAAAGGCTTTTTTAAATTGTATATTAGTTTTGTTGAGAGTTATTTAAGAAATATAAGATATGAAGTAATAGAAAAAATAACATTGATGATATTCGCAACATTGATGACATTGCGTGGCGCAGAGGCTTAGCAATGAGTTGCTGCGCTGGGGGCCGCGGGTTCGAATCCCGCACGGAACAAGTATTTGTATGGCCTACAAATAATTGTTACGGGTCTGGATGTTTTCCTTTAAAATTTCTGTTTGTAAACTGCCTCCACGATATATGAGTAAATCCGAGTGTGGGGGTAACGCTTTTTAAAGAAAAAAAAACATGTGACAAACGAGTTTTAAAAGTCAGGCATACAATTTTTTTTTCATCTAAATTAAATGAAACGCTCATGAGGCGTGCACTTTTGGATTTTCTAAACTATTTTTTTGTTAAGAGTATCGTATATAATTTCGTATGCATTGTTTAAATAGCTATTATTTTGACATTACAGACAGACACTTCAATTTTATTTATTAGTTCTAAATTCTAAATAATAATAAAACTGACTGCCGTACTGCCTACAGAAGTTAAATCTTAAAACTATTTTTGATTTAAATAATCATTAATATCATCATCATCATCATTACAGCCTTTCATAAGTCCACTGCTGAACATAGGCCTACTCCAAGGAATGCCACAAAGCAAGGTCTTAATCCACCTGCATTCATCGACTTCCTGCATGTCTTATCAGGTCGTCACTCCATCTCGTGGGGGGTCGCCCTACACATCACCTGCCGGTACGAGGCTGCCACTCGAGAAACTTTTTTCCCCATCGTTTGTCGGTTCTTCCAGCTAAATGGCCGGCCCATTGCCACTTCAGCTTACTAATCCGTTGCACTATGTCGGTCACTCTGTTTCTACTGCGGATATACTCATTTCAAAGTATATCACGCAAAGAAACTCCAAGCATAGCCCTCTCCATAGCTCGCTGAGCGACCTTGAGATTCCTCATACGGCCAGCAGTGAAGGACCACGTCTCAGATCCGTAAGTCATCACTGGCAACACGCACTGGTTGTATAATTTCGTTTTAAGGTTTTGAGGAATGTCTGACGAGAAGATGTGTCGTAGTTTCCCGAACGCTGCCCAGCCGATTTGAATCCGTCGATTGACCCCTCGGTCGAAGTTAGTCCCCTAGTCAGACTATTTGTCCCAGGTAAACATACTCATCAACAATTTCGAGCTTAGTGCTCCCAACAACTACCGGCATAGGTGTGACATGGACATTGAACATGATCTTTGTTTTGTCCATGTTCATCTTAAGATCTATCCGTTGGGAAACACTATTGAGGTCATTGAGCATGGTGCTCAGATCCTCCAGCGATTCTGCCATAAGGTCTATATCGTGGGCAAATCGAAGGTGAGTGATGTACTCGCCATTGAAGTTAATACCGTATCCTTTCCAGTCCAGAATCTTGAAAACGTCTTCCAATGCAGCGTTGAAGAGTTTCGGGGATATAACGTCACCCTGTCTTACACCTCTCTGCAATTGGATAGTTTTCGTACTCTGGTTCTCTACTCGGATAGCCATCGTAGCCCTACTTTACTAGCACTTCGGCACTTCGGTATACATACAGTCAATTTGGCACCACTGAAGGGACTGCAGCACTGCCCAAATTTCGACGGAATCAAAGGTTTTCTCATAGTCCACATACATAGTGGCAGGCATAGTGGCAAATTGTACTACTCGGACTCCTGTACAACTTGCCGAAGGGTATGTATGTGGTCTATGGTGCTTAAGCCCTTTCGGAAACCGGCTTGATCGGGAGGCTAAAAGTCGTCAAGTCTGCGCACCAGACGATTCATAAAGACTCCCAAAATCAGCACGTAGACGCGGCTCAGAAAAAATCGGTCTGTAGTTCTTCAAGAGAGCGTTGTCACCTTTCTTGAAGAACAAGACCACTGCACTTCTGCTCCACGCCTCCGGTGTAATGCCACCATGGAGGACGGAATTAAAGAGCCTCGGAAGGACTTCAAGTACCGGTTTTCCACCCGCTTTCAGAAGCTCCGCTGTAATTCCATCCTCGCCTGGGGCCTTGCCGTTTTTAAGATGCTGGAGGGCCATTCTAATCTCGCTCAAACTGACGTCCGGGATATCTTCGGAATAGTGTCGGATAAGACTCGCTTTGGATGGTTACTCACACTTGCGTGTGGCTCTAACGATGACGTGTACAGCTGCCCATAGAACCTCTCAATCTCACTCAAAATCTCAGGTGTCCCGGAAACGATGCTGCCACACATGGTCCTCAGCTTTGACAGTTGGCTCTTTTTGGCAGACAGATTTCTGGCAAAGACTTTGGAGCCTTGGTTCCGTTCGATCGCTTCTTCAATACAAGCTGCATTGAAGTTGCGTTAGTGCCGCCGCATGCATTTGGAGATCTGTCTGTTCAGTTGCCTGTATGCTGTCAAATATGTTGAAGAATGTAGCTTCATCTGCCGTCTAACAGCCATGAGATTAAGAGTGTGATCGGAGAGTTTTTGTGTTCTTCTGCGGCGGGTCTTGCAGAACTTAGCTCCGACGGCATGGACAGTTTCCACGAGCTTGTCATTCATAACGTCCACTTCATTGCAGTTTTCTAGGCACTGAAAACGGTATTGTAACTCGAGCTAAAAGGTTTCAGGACTTTGGAACAGAGCACGAGGGGGACAGAGCGTCGACTTCATTAGACGAGACTTCTCCAACTTAACGTTTAGGTTCAGGTGCATCTAACCATTCGGTGATCGCTACCAGTTTTCACCCTCGCGATCACGGAGACATCACTGAACAGTTGTCGTCTGGTCGTCATAATGAAGTCAATCTCATTTTTTGTCGAACCGTCGGGGCTCGACCAGGTCCACTTCCTGTGGGGCCGCTTCTGGAAGAAAGAGTTCATCATAAAAAGTCCCTCTTTCTCCATGAAGTCGGCCAGCTTCTGGCCCTTTGGGTTCCGTTGCCCTATTCCAAATTTCCCTACTTTCAGCTCACCGTTCTCTCTTGTGCCTAGAGATATCCTTATACATTTTCTCCACCTCCTCATCGGGGTGTGCCAAGGTTGGTGCGTAAACCTTTATGACCTTCAGCGAATACCGTTTGGTGATTCTGAGTATAAGGTACCTTCCGAGGCTCTTTAATTCCGT
Organism: Parnassius mnemosyne; assembly: GCA_963668995.1. Taxonomy (NCBI): domain Eukaryota; kingdom Metazoa; phylum Arthropoda; class Insecta; order Lepidoptera; family Papilionidae; genus Parnassius; species Parnassius mnemosyne. The sequence continues at coordinate 1,801,587 of CAVLGL010000013.1, forward strand.
CCTCCATGGTGGCATTACACCGGAGGCGTGGAGCAGAAGTGCAGTGGTCTTGTTCTTCAAGAAAGGTGACAACGCTCTCTTGAAGAACTACAGACCGATTTTTTCTGAGCCGCGTCTACGTGCTGATTTTGGGAGTCTTTATGAATCGTCTCGTGCGCAGACTTGACGACTTCTAGCCTCCCGAACAAACCGGTTTCCGAAAGGGCTTAAGCACCATAGACCACATACATACCCTTCGGCAAGTTGTACAGGAGTCCGAGTAGTACAATTTGCCACTATGCCTGCCACTATGTATGTGGACTATGAGAAAGCCTTTGATTCCGTCGAAATTTGGGCAGTGCTGCAGTCCCTTCAGTGGTGCCAAATTGACTGTATGTATACCGAAGTACCGAAGTGCTTGTACAGTAGGGCTACGATGGCTATCCGAGTAGAGAACCAGAGTACGAAAACTATCCAATTGCAGAGAGGTGTAAGACAGGGTGACGTTATATCCCCGAAACTCTTCAACGCTGCATTGGAAGACGTTTTCAAAATTCTGGACTGGAAAGGATACGGTATTAACTTCAATGGCGAGTACATCACTCACCTTCGATTTGCCCACGATATAGACCTTATGGCAAAATCGCTGGAGGATCTGAGCACCATGCTCAATGAGCTCAAAAGTGTCTCCCAACGGATAGGTCTTAAGATGAACATGGACAAAACAAAGATCATGTTCAATGTCCATGTCACACCTATGCCGGTAGTTGTTGGGAGCACTAAGCTCGAAGTTGTTGACGAGTATGTTTACCTGGGACAAATAGTCCGACTAGGTAAGTCCAACTTCGACCGAGAGGTTCGTCCAATCGACGGATTCAAATCGGCTGGGCAGCGTTCGGGAAACTACAACACATCTTCTCGTCAGACATTCCTCAAAACCTTAAAACGAAATTATACAACAGTGCGTATTGCCAGTGATGACTTACGGATCTGAGACGTGGTCCTTCACTGTTGGCCGTATGAGGAAGCTCAAGTTCGCACAGCGATCTATGGAGAGGGCTATGCTCGGAGTTTCTCTGCGTGATAAACTTAGAAATGAGTATATCCGCAGTAGAACCAGAATAACCGACATAGCCCAACGGATTAGTAAGCTGGAATGGCAGAGGGGCGGCCATATAGCTCGAAGAACCGACAACCGTTGGGTAAGAAAGGTTCTTGAGTGGCAGCCTCGTGAGCTAGGTGAAGTGTAGGGTGACCCCCCACGAGATGGAGTGACGACCTGGTAAGACATGCAGGAAGTCGATGGATGCAGGTGGCTCAGGACTGTGCTTTGTGGCGTTCTTAGGGGGAGGCCTATGTTCAGCAGTGAACTTATGAAAGGCTGTAATGATGATGATGAATAATTATTACAAACACATTTAGTAAAATAAAATAAAACATACATTGTTCACAGCCACACTGCCAATGGCAAACGCATAATGGTCGCTTAGACCTTAGGCTTGAACGAAATAAGGTCGTTTGTTGACTTTCGTTCGTACTTTTATTGTCTCAGTAAAGAACAAGCATATTTATATTAAAGAGTATACAATCACTGCGCTTTAACATGTATAAAAAGAATAGAGAATTAAGGTCGAATTTCAACCACTAGGCAACCATTCCATTATTTAATTATTCAGACCGAGTATTCCATTATTTAATAATGGCAATAGTGCTTAGTATGTGTACGTGATTAACTTGAAACATAATCCTGGCATTTTAAATATTTTGCTTATTTTCTGGATTTAATTTAAATCCTAATTAACATGAGGAAGTGGGAACGGAAATTCGCCAGCGGAAGTGAAATTAGCAATGGAACATAGATAGCGCAGCGTATTTATTGTGGCTCGTAAATTATGAAACATTCGCTTGTAATTTAAGCTTCGTGAATTTATTATAGAACAATTAATCTTTTAAAAGGACTGCATACATAACAATGAATTAGATTCATTTATTTACAGTTGTTTAAATCCGAAATACTAGCATGAGAAATGATTTAAGTTAACATACTATTAGTAGACTCAATCCAAGGACTTTTATATATTAGAAACATATTGTACGTAGTATTTACTATTGTACTGCTGTCGTATTTTTCATTTCATCAGAAGTGTATTAAAAATAATGACAACTTATATGTAATGTTTTATTTTATGGTAGACTCACGCTGCAGCTTCGGCTCTTCAAATTGTTCGGTTCAACCGGGGTAAGACCAAGCTTTCTGCGTGAAACAGCAGAAAAATGCTGTGTTTTGTATAGTGAGTGTAGAGAAAGGGATACCTTTTACTGGTAATGAGGTATTCCATATTAGGTCTCAAGGATAAATCTGCATTTTACAAGCAATAATTGTGAGCATTTTGCAAGACTCAACAGTTAAACTACATATGTATGTATGTTATCACTCTAAGAGTTAAATAATCGGAATGTTCTTATATGACAGTGATATAGTTAATTTAATTAAATAATAATGACACTTTTGACGTCACTACTCTACCCATCAACAATTTTTTTCTACAATTTCATTTTAAATTCCACTAGGCTTTTCTATGATTTTTTTTTCTTATTTGTGGATTAAGAAAATAAAATGGAAAAATGATAGTAATAAAACTTGGCAAGCGTTTTTTTTTAATAAGATTGGGTGACAAACGAGCACACAGTCCACCTGATGGTAAGTGGTTGCTGTGGCCCATAGACATCTACATCTATCCTCGATTGCGAATAAAAATGCAGATGCGTTGTCACCCGTGAGGACTAAGATGGAATGCCTCTTTTCCAGTAAAAAGGGTCTCCGGTTCTCTACACTCACCATACGAAACACAGCAGTGTTAGACTGCTATTTTACGCTGGTATTCTGTGAGAGCGTGGTCCTTTCACGGTCGAGCCGACCCATTCGTGCTACAACTATACTACTAATATAGCTGCAGCATGGCTCTACCACGTTAAAAATTAAATTATTCCGATCTTCCCATCACTGCTAGCGAAATATCTACCTTTAGAAAATTCCTTTGGCAATGTCAGCTAATGAGCCTTGTTAAATCGCACGGAAAATACCTTCCGTTTCCTTTTTGCTCTTTGAATGCGAAACGTTGCCAATGTATACATTTAAATGTTCTCTTGACTCTATCAACTTTAAAAATGTGAGATATAAAAAATGTTGTTAAAATTATGATCTTAAAGTCTAGTTCTTAGTACTCTGCTGTTTGTAAGTGTGGAAGCTGTTTTTACGGCGTAAGTGAATTCTTCATCCCATAGGGTGGCAGATACATGAATTAAACTATAGATTAATTTTATTCAAGTAATTAATATATTAAAGAATCGAATTAAGTTATATTGAATTGATTTAAATTGAATGAAATTTTATTTTTATTTTTGATTTTATTGTAATTTAATTTTGGGTATAGATTTGATTTTAGTTTTGATTTAATTTAATTAAATTTATTTAATGTTCTCAATTACTAACCTAATATAAGTCATACTAACAACTTATGGATCTTTGATATCTGAAATAAAGAATTATTATTATTATTATTATTATAATTTCATCTGCGAAATATAGTGACTACTTTAAACTTACAAGGGGAGTCTATCAATTTGCGTAAAATAAATAAAGATTGCTTAGATTACTTGCGTAATAATAATAATTCGCACTAACAAATATCAGTTTGTCCCAGCTGGATATTACGCAAAAACTGACGGAGCGCATAGACGAATTGAAGCAGAGAATCGCTACTTAGGGGATACAATAGAATATTTCTTTATTCAATATTGATTACGAGTAATTCCTATTGATAAAATAATTTTATTACTTTACCACTGGTTCGAAAAAAATCCTCTATCCTGGGAAAACCGGCAAGAAATCCAGCGGGACTCTTTTTTAAATAGTGAATAAGACATAATATGTATATAACGGTTGGGTCATGACTGTCTTTATATATACCTTCGGCATACTCAGGTGGACTGAGACCGAACTGTACGCTCTGGATAAAAAGTCCACACTGTTATGATGTCCCACAGGATGCATCACTCGAGATCGTCAGTAATGAGGCTGTACTTGCCGCGGAAACATGGTGGGCGCGGCAATTTAAGCGCTGTCACCATGAATAATCGTGAAGTATGCAGCCTTCGTTATTACTTCGTGACGAAATCGGATGATCCATTCTACAGGGAATTTATTTCGTGTGATAAAGGGCTAACCCCTCTATCCTTAGCCAACGAGCAATGGCAAGACCCAGCAGTACAATCTATTTCCGACTGGGAGACCGTATGGAAGGAGGCGGAGCTCCGAGCCTGTCGCCATCCCGGTGGGTCACTTAGTCATGTCATCTCCGGTTGTTCGGCGCTTTCTAACACTGAGTATTTGCACAGACACAACCTAGTAGCCAATATTCTACACCAGGAGCTCGTTCTGAAATATGGCCGCGTGGATCGGAAACTGCCTTATTATAAGTATTTGCTGGAAGCCGTGCTCGAAAATAACTCCGGCCGGGCTATAATCAGAGACAGAACTATTCTTGCGAATAATCCTGATATTGTGCTGATGGACCGGGCACAGTCAATGATATTTTTGGTCAACATTACCATTCCGTATGACGAGAACCTCGTGAAAGCCGAAACAGATAAAGCTGGCAAAATATCTGGACCTGGCTCACGAGGTGACAGATAGATGTGTTGGTCACTCGACCAAAATTATTCCTGTGGTCGTTTTTGCGAACAGGCTAATCTTGATCAGCCTCTCAGGTCATCTGAGGCGAGTGGGACTCCGTGACGGACCGCTAGAGGCTCAAATGCAGAAGGCGGTGCTCCTCGATACCGCCCGCATCGTCCGCCGGTTTCCTTCCTTTTCCCCCTAACCTTCGGCCGTTTAGTCTCCCTTGCCGAAGGCTTCCATCTGGTTGGGTTTTTATTGATTTATGTATTTTTATGTATTTATTTTATTTTATTGCTATTTATGTATATTTATATCTTTCGTTTACAATTATATAATATTTATATAGCCCAACCAGATGTCAAAACTATATAGATCACCCATAATAACACTTTCTTTATTTTCTTAGAAACACAGTATATTAAGCTGATACAAGTTTGACAGAGCGCGTATGTTTCGCCATAATGAAAACAGCACGCAATAATACATTGAATTTAGGAAAGTTTACATGTCAATCCATACTATTAATAATAATTACTACCAAATATGTCAACGAATAAAAATTGAATATAATAAGATGTTGAAACTAGTACAGAGAAATGAATTTATTCTATAATAGTTTTTCTGACTTAGCCATTTGTACAACCTGTGTTTAAACATATTGATATTGAGCATTTTAATATCTCTTTGAATCTTGTTATGTATTCTGACACACATACAGAGGCAACTTCTTGCAGATCGGAGTAATAAAGGTCGTTATATACGGTGAATGCTCCGACTACATGACTATTAACACTGGTGTTCCACAACGCTGTTTCTTCTGCATATCAATGATATGTTGAAAACCGGTAACATTCATTGCTATGCGGATGACAGCACTGGTGATGCTCTATACACTGGCAGTGCCAATATTTCTCGGGAAAACGTCGCCGACTACCGGAACAAACTTGTGTTTGAAGTCTTGTTGCTGAAAACTAGTCGGCGACGGGGGCGACTAAATCTAGTCCAGTTTAATCCTCAGAAGAAAGAAGAAACCCTTTGTCGTATCTCCTCAGTTTCAAGGCACTCCCCTTGTTGCCTGAGCCAGTATCGGAATCCTCGGCGTCGATATATCGAGTGACGTGCAGTTTCGTGGTCACTTGGAATAGAAGAACAAATTCTAATCGAATCAAACTCGAATCGTCGACGACCGAGTCCTTTCCGATTGGCTCGATTCATTGGCGCTGCGAATAGATGTTGCATCAATTTGAATTTTCTTTCGCATTTACCATTCTGTTAGTGCTCTGAGGAATTGTTCGGATTAATCCCAGCCGCTAAATTTCACGAACGCACATCTCGGCAAAACTCCCGATACCATCCACACCATCTGGATGTTCGGCGTTCCACCACTGTACGTTTCACTAGGAGTTTTCTTCAGCGTACGACCTCTCTGTGGAATAGTTTACCATCATCGCTGGTGGTCGTATCAGACCGATAAGACTTAGGGGCCTTCAAGAAAAGAGCTTCTCAAGAAAAACTCCTTTTTAAAAGTTCGGCAACGCTCCTGCAATTTCCTTGGTGTTGCAGTTGTTTAAGGGCGGCGGTAGTCAGTTACAATCAGGTGAGCCGCATGCTCGTTTGCCCTCACTCCTATAAAAAAAAAACTTTTTGCATACTTATCCGACCTTTGAATATCATTACATGTCATTCTGTGAGGATCTCTCAATCTAAAATTATTTAGTTTATTAAATAATTCTGTGTACAAAAACCGCAACTTCTTAAATGTAAAGTGAAGGTAGTGGCAATAATCCCGGAGTATTATACAGTGGTATACGCATTTTTACATATATTAATTGAAACTGTAGACAGTTAAAAGGACGATGATGGTCATGATTTCCGAGCTTTAAAAATAGTAACCGCTCCCATGCCGCCACAGACTGTCCAAATTCGACTGCTGAATCCTTTATAGCCCTACATCATGCCCTATAGGTGATATTCGCCATAGTTCCTAACCTTGGCATCATCTGTATTTTATTTTTTTAGTTGTTATTAGGAAGACGCTGCTACCCATATCTTGGTTCATTTTCCTCTTGAGGTGCAATAATAAATAATAAATGGGTTAAAATATTTACCATATTTTCTAATGATTTCTTATATTTACCTGAATGCTATATATGAAACATAACTAATTTTTCGGATTTTATCGCATTTAATTTTAACTTTTATTACATACTAGCTGTTCCCCGCGACTTCGCCCGCGCGTATATTATTACGATTGGATTAAATGGGTTTTAATTTTTTGCGCGGAACCCTAATTCTTTTTCTAAAATAAAAGTACCGTAAGTTACTCCTTATAATATCAGCTATTTGTCAGTAAAAGTTCGGTCAAAATCGGTCAAGCCGTTTCGGAGATTAGCCGGATCAAACAGACAGATAGACAGACAGAAAGACAGACAGACAAAAAATTCAAAAATCGTGTTTTTGTTATAAGCACCGTATATACTTTCATATGCATATAGTAAAAAACTGTTATTGCGACATTACAAACAGATACTTCAATTTTATTTATTTGTATAGATTTTAGCCGTTTCGGGGTTGCCCGTGACTGTAAAATGCCCAAAATGACGGGAATAAAAAGTTAAAATTAAACGCGATAAAATCCGTGAAATTTGTTTTTTTTTTCTTCTAAGAATATACTTTCCTCATTCTCTACTTTATTTCTAAGATTTATTCTGATATTATCCGTCTCTTTTTTTCTAAACTGACAGTTTGAATTGTGGTATATAAATATTACAATATGTAGTATAAAGGCAAAATTATATTTTTTTATCTTTTAACTCATACAAGTTTTTTTTATAAATATTACAATACTTAAGCGACTGATTTGGATATGCTCGATGTTAGAAAACGATTATCATTTTCTCAGGGATGACATCTATCAAGATAAACTTGGAAAGTAAATAGTTATCTAAATAAAAGATTTTACTTGACAGAGTCATGCCGCAGCTTTATACATATGACTGACCTAAAGAACTGACAAAAAGAACAGATGAAGTCAGATTAATTAAGTAATCTTTAACGGAAAACATAATTTTTATGATTGTATCACGTGGTAGATCCATGCTTCAGCTGTGTTATTAGCACGAATGGTTCGGCTCTACCGAGGAAATACCACGATCTCATAGAATACCTACGTAAAACAGCAGGTTAATGCTGTTGTGTTTCTAGTGGTAGGAGTAGACATTTTCTCCTGGTAACGTTGCATTATTTCTTAGTCCTCAGGGGTGGCGATGCATCTGCATTTTTATTCTTAATCGATGATAGATGTAGAAGTCTATAGGCCGCAGTATCCACTTACCATCAGGTGGACTGTATGCTCACTTGTCAACCTAATTCCATAAAAAGTACTTCTATATTATGTAATAACTAATAAGAATTACTCGTGTAAAGTATAAGCGTAACAGACGACATCCATAGAATCCTGAAACCAATTTCAAACAAAAGGGCCACAGATGTGTTGTCACCCTTGAAGACTAAGATGAAATGCCTTACAGTGTGTAATTATATAATCGCGTACGTGCTTGTAATCTCAAGTAAACAAACAAAAGGGTTATGCAAACATGACGTGCGAAAGGTTCTCAAAGTTTCTAATTAGTATAAGTAATTAAATAAAATAAATTATACATTGCAGTTTCGTAACTGTGTAACACGCTACTAGGTATTCATATTAAAGTTCTTATGCAAATTAATTTTGTTCGTATAATGTTCACTAACTCTTCAAAATAGCCAATAAAAATTGACCAGTAGAAATATCGTACCTGAGCTACCAAATTTCGCACGGCGTTAGAAAAAAAAATGTTAATAATTTGTCTCAGGGATGGGGTGAAAAATGGGTAGTTCGCAAACAAGAACTACAAATGAACTAGTTCACTTGCTGTCAATCTATCTTTCGTTCATCAGCTCTCAAAATGTATCTTAAATGACTTTATGACTTAAATTGTAAAGAATCCCTTAGAGAAAAATTAAAAAAAAATAAGCCTATTAACTTTGGTATCGCAATATATTTATGAAATTGTTATATATTATGTACATAAAAACATAAAGAGTTTTGATAAGAATAAATATATTCATACTTTGAACATTAGGAACAAACATAAGCTTGTAATACCAGTTACTATACTCCACAGAACTCCTAACTCATTTATGGGGCAATGTATACGCCTTTACAACATAATCACAGAAAATATACAAAATGTGTCAATAAACATGTTTTATTAAAGAACATTTTCATAAAAAGGGTTATTATAATATCAAAGAATACATAAGTGAAAATAAACCATGGGAATGAGGTGATCGCCACCATCCTGGTTCTATTAAATTTCATTTAAAATACTTTACAAATATATTGTAAAGTGAAATATGTTTAAAAAAACTGTCGCTGGGTTTCTTGCTGGTTTTCCCAAGACAGAGGTATTTTCCGAACAAGTGGTAAGCAAGAAAATGACTTTCAATAAGTATTATATAATAATCTATATTGAATAAAATTATTCTATTCTATCAGCGTATCCGAGTGTATCACCGAATCATTCGATCGGCACACGGTGTTCGTTACCAAACTACATGATACCTGTCGGAGCTAATTTCGCTCTCTCTCTCTCTCTCTCTCTCTCTCTGTGTGAGTGTGTGTGTGTGTGTATGTGGGTGTGTGTGTCATTTAATAAATAATATATCCATTTTATTTAGCTCAATGGTTTGCCATTGAGCAATATTAAGTTTTATTAATGTGACATAATCATCATTATTACAGCCCTCCACAAGTCCACTGCTGAATCCCAAAGCCTCCCCCAAGTAATGCCACAAAGCACGGTCCTGAGCCACCTGCATCCATTGACTTCCTGCATATCTTACCAGGCTCCATCTAGTGGGGGGACGCCCTACACTTCACCTGCCGGTACGAGGCTGCCACTCGAGAAACTTTTTTCCCCATCGGTTGTCGGTTCTTCGAGCTATATGGGCGGCCCATTGCCACTTCAGCTTACTAATCCGTTGGGCTATGTCGGTCACTCTGGTTCTACTGCGGATATCCTCATTTCTAAGTTTAACACGCAGAGAAACTCTGAGCATAGCGATCTCTATAGCTTGCTGAGCGACCTTGAACTTCCTCATCCGGCCAGCAGTGAAAGACCACGTCTCAGTTCCATAGGTCATCACTGGCCACACGCACTGGTTGTACAGTCTCGTTTTCAAGTTTTGAGGTAAACCTGACGAGAAGATGTGCCGTAATTTTCCGAACGCTGCCCAACCGATTTGAATCCGTCGATTGACCTCTCGGTCGAAGTTGGACTTACCTAATCGGACTATTTGTCCCAGGTAAATAAACTCGTCAACAACTTTGAGCTTAGTGCTCCCAACAACTACCGGCTATGTGTGACATGGACATTAAACATGATCTTTGTTTTGTCCATGCTCATCTTAAGACCTATCCGTTGAAAAGCACTATTGAGGTCATTGAGCATAGTGCTTAGGTCCTCCAGCGATTCTGCCATAAGGACTATATCGTCGGCAAATCGAAGGTGCGTGATGTACTCGCCATTGATGTTGATACCGTATCGTTTCTAGTCCAGAAGCTTGAAAACGTCTTCCAATGCAGCGGTGAAGAGTTTCGGGGATATGGCGTCACCCTATCTTACACCTCTCTGCAATTGGATAGGTTTCGTACTCTGGTTCAGACCATAAATACATTCTGACATAATAGTCACACGACTCAATACATTTCGCATATTCATCATATATAAAAGTTAAAAAGTAATTTTTTTTTATAAATATGATCGCTGATATATTAATATTGATGGGTTCAAACATCTCTATCAACTAAACTACTACCCAAATACGGATATTAAAGATAGATACAAGAACAGTGTGGACGATAAATGAATTACGATCGAATTTCGACCACTAGAAGACCACAACTAATAGTTAATTGTGTAAATATTATGTCTTACGATAGATGAAAGCACAACCATCCAGTATACACTATAAAATACCTAGACTCGTGATATATACCCGTTTGAATAAGCTTTGACTACTGAACACTAATGATAATCTCAAATTCATAGAGAGCTGTCGAATTTACATCTCATGGCACGGTGATGTGAATTAAAATATAAAATTACATTAAATACGTATTAAAAAGTAAAAGAAAAAAGTTTTATACGTTGCAAAGTTATTTTCAAATATTGTACTCTACTACATAATAAAGCCATGCTACATCTATGTTAGTAAGATATTTGTAGCACTGGGGAACGACCATGCCCTCACAGAATACCAGCGTAAAATAGAAACTCAACGCTGCTGTGTTTCGTATGTTGAGTGTAGAGAACCGGAGACTCTTTTTATTGGAAATAAGGCATTCATAACATTTCATAACAAGAAAATTAAGATTCATATCAAGAAAATTTCATAACGTCATGCTAACTATCGAGATTGAAATGCGCTTGATGATAATTTGTCACTGCAGCCATTGAAAGCTGCACCTAATTAGAAAGGCACCAATACTTTTATGTCTAAGAGTCCGTCTATGTAGGTATCACCATCGTACCTAATTATGCCGCAAAGCAGCAGTGCATGAACTACTGTTTCTGTTTGAAAGACATACAGAATCAAAATAATTACAGACTATTAGGCTCTCCATATTAGAATCCATATCAGAGGTGACAATGCATCTGTAGCCGTGTTTGTTTAAAGTTGGATACAGGTGTCCATGGGCTTCAATAGTTAATCACCATCAAGTGGGCTTTAAAGTCTTTGGTCACTTTAATATTCTAAAAAAAACAATCAAAACTTTAACATGTACGCAGCGACAAGAAACCACAGATAAATATATATACATATACACTACATATAGACCCTCAGATAGAGAGATATAAATTAAAATATGTTAGATGTACAGGTTCTGATTTATATCTTACCTGTATAAATGTAAGTACTGAGACGCCCTCTCTCGGAAAGTGGTGCCCATTTCCCAAGGAGTGTGTGAATACTGGGGTAAAATGCTGCCTGTGTAATTCCTTGAAAAAGTCGCCCGATGCATACTGATATCCAGCCACCCTGGATCAAAGTACTAAAACATTAGCAATCCGCCCCGCTTTGCACTGTTGATTTCTGGACCTTAACAATAGTGTCACCTCAAATTTAGCTAAGTATCATCCAGGTGACCCAATAAAATTTCATCAAAATCGGTCAAGCCGTTTAGAAGGAGAAGTATTACAAACACAGGTACATCGGAATTTTATATGTAAAGATTATCAATCATATTTTATAGGTCAAACTTTAAAATATATTCATATATTTATTATTTTTTATTTATTCATTATTCAGGTACACCCACTTTGTTAGTACACTTAAAACTAGGGGTTAGTAAATTTACAGAATACAAATTATTATAAATTACCAAAATTATCATTTATTGTTAAACATATTGGGCCTGGAACCCATATGCACTGTATTCCAGTGCCTCTTCATCGGGCAATCTTGCCTTCCATATAAGGAAGCTGTTAGTGCTGTCTTGCACGCGACGCATCAGGGAGGCTATTCTTCTGCGCAGTATAGTTAATAATTTATTTATAAGCCCCTATATTTTTCTTACCATAAAATAGCAAAAAGGGAAAAAATCCTAATCAATATAAAATTTCTTGAGGTCCCGGGTTCGAATCCCGGATCGGGGTTTTTTTATATTCTACTAAGCCAGCGCTTATCTACGATCCCACCTGATGGTAAGTGGTGATGTAGCCTAAGAAGGTGAAGCGCACTGACTTAACAAAAGCCTATTCACTCTTGCCTTGAAGACAAGTTTGGCACAAAGCGCTTCTTTCGAAGCTCCCTTCCTATGGGCTTCCCGAGAAATTGTGCGATTGGATCATCAGTTCCCTTGCAGATCGGAGCATCAAGGTCGTTGTAGACGGTGCATGCTCCGACTACAAGCCTATTAACGCTGGTGTTCCACAAGGCTGTGTGCTATCACCAACGCTGTTTCTTCTGCATATCAATGATATGTTGCTAACTGGTAACATTCATTGCTATGCGGATGACAGTACTGGTGATGCTCTATACATCGGCCGTGCCAATATTTCTCGGAAAAACGTCACCGAGTACCGGAAAAAACTTGTGTCTGAAATCGAGTCTTTGCTGAATAAAGTCTCGAATTGGGGGCGACTAAATCTAGTCCAGTTTAATCCTCAGAAGACACAAGTTTTTGCATTTACCGCTAAAAAGAACCCCTTTGTCGTATCTCCTCAGTTTCAAGGCACTCCCCTTCTTGCCTCAGCCAGTATTGGAATTCTCGGAGTCGACATATCGAATGACGTGCAGTTTCGTGGTCACTTGGAAGAGAAGGCCAAATTGGCCTCTAAAAAGTTCGTGCTCAGCAGAGCGGGACAGTATTTCATGCCGGCACACCGCCTGCAACTTTACAAGGCGCAGGTTCGGCCTCATATGGAATACTGTTCCCATCTCTGGCAGGGGCTCCCCAGTGCCAGTTCCTTCCACTTGACCGCATCCAGCGCAGAGCGGCTCGAATCGTCGACGACCGAGTCCTTTCCGATCGGCTCGATTTATTGGCGCTGCGAAGAGATGTTGCATCCCTTTACATTTTTTTTCGCATCTACCACGGGGAGTGCTCTGAGGAATTGTTCGGACTAATCCCAGCCGCCAAATTTCACGAACGCACATCGTGGCAGAACTCCCGATACCATCCACACCATCTGGATGATTGGTGGTCCACCACTGTGCGATTTAGAAGATGTTTTCTTCCTCGCACGACTTCCTTGTGGAATCGATTACCATCAGTAATTTTTCCGGAACTATACGACTTAGGGGCCTTCAAGAAAAGAGCGTACTCCTTTTTAAAAGGCCGGCAACGCATCTGTGATTCCCTCCCTGGTGTTGCAGCTGTTCATAGGCGGCGGTAGTCACTTACCATCAGGTGAGCCGCATGCTCGTTTTCCCCCTCTCCTATAAAAAAAAGACACCCACACTGTAATCGGATGGAAAGACAGATGCTGGCAACTTATTCCACTCCTTTGCTGTACGCATAATGAACGAAGTGGCGAACCGTTTGGTTCGAATGCGTAGTAAGTCAACAACGAAAGGGTGAAGACTGGCCGAAAGTCTGGTTGTCCGATGGTGGAAGCAAGAGGGTGGAATTAAATTATGTAATTCCTGCGCACACTCTCCGAAATGCATCCTGTGGAAAATCGAAAGGCTGGCTACTTTACGTTTGTGTTCGAGGCTGGTAAGATTAGGTTTGACCAAATTCGGGTCACCAATAAGCCTCTTAGCACGCCTCTCCATTGTGTCCAAAGCTGCTAGGTGGCATTTTGCAGCATCAGCCCATATATGGCAGCAATACTCCATGCACGACCGGACTTGCGCTTTATATAAAGTAAGCAGCTGTCCCGGCGTGAAGTATCGCCGCACCTTTTTACGTGGTAGAGCCATGCTGAAGCTATATTATGGTTGTAGCACGAATGGGTCGGCTCGACCGGGAAAGGACCACGCTCTCACAGAAAACCAGCGTAAAATAGCAGCTTAATGCTGCTGAGTTTTGTATGGTGAGTGTATAGAACCGGAGACCCTTTTTACTGGCAAAGAGGCATTTCATCTTAGTCCTCACGGGTGACTACGCATCTGAATCTTGAGTCTTTATTGAGGGTAGATGTAGATGTCTATAAGTTACAGTAACCACTTACCATCAGGTGGACTGTGTGCTCGTTGTCACCCGATCCTATAAAAAAGGACTCCCAGCTTTCTTGCAGCTGCTTTGGCCTTGGACTCAATGAACCGCTCGAACTTCAAATTTGGGGATATTTCAAACCCTAACAACTGAAGGCGGTCGGTATATTTCAGTGATACATTTCGGAAAGAAGGAGCCAATGTGAGCTGGCTCCTTTTTGCAGTGAAGAGACACGCTTGTGTTTTGGAGGCGTTGAACTTCACAAGATTGGCATCGCCCCAATCGGAGACTGCCTGTAATGCGAGATTCACACGCTCTACCATAGCTTCTCTTTCGATCTGGATTTGATCCCGACTGGCCCGAGGACTTGGTTGGTATATCTCAACAACTGTTCTATCGTCTACAAACCCATAGAAACCGGGCATAAGCAGATCATTATATGCAGCAGGAAGAGAGTTGCGGAGAGAACGGACCCCTGAGGAACACCGGCGTTGGTCGCCATAGGATCGGATGAGCAGCCATCGGCGACGACCCGGAAAGACCGTTCACTCAGAAAGTCCTTTACCCATTCAATCAGACCAGGGGATAAGCCGTACGCTGGAAGCTTACCCAAAATGCTAGTGTGCCAAACTCTGTCAAAGACCTTCGAGACATCAAGGGAAACAGCAAGTGCTTCCCCACTGTTCTCGAGTACCTCGCCCCATACGTGGCATACGCTAGAAGGTCCCCAGCCGACCGATTTCGGCGAAACCCATATTGCCGGTCACTAAGGAGGTCATTCTGTTCTAGGTATGCCATTAAACGGGCATTCAATATACGCTCCATAATCTTGCAGAGTATGGAGGTAATTGAGATTGGACGATAATTGGCAGGGTCGGCGCGGCTGCCTTTTCTTGGAACAGGCTGCACGTTGGCCAGCTTCCAGGATTTTGGCACTATTCCAATACTAAATGAGAGGCGGAACCAGCGTGTAAAACACAGGAGACAACTCAGGTGCACAAGCCTTTAGGACTATAGCTGGTATACCATCTGGTCCAATTTACCACTGGGTTTAAATCAGTTATTGGGTTCTTCCGACAAGAAATTCTCAGTGGTACTCAGAAATCATGTTAACTCGATAGTCTTGAGCATGTTCTCTCTCCAGTCGTGTCGAATTACCGTACCATCGGACTATGAGAATGTCTTTGTTGAAGAACAGGTCTGAAGCATATATACCTAGTCAGCTAATAAGTATTGTCACACAGTAAAATTTTTCTTTTAGAATGCTGGCCACAAAAACGTTTATTGAATTCGAATTTCGAATTGTTCATGAAAATAAAACTGTATACTTTTTAGAATTTTACTCATTATTAAATATGGAGTGGACGCTTAAAGAAGACCGTGTTGCATCGTTGCGGTTACGAGCCAATTCAAATTTTTGACATACTGAAAAATTTCAATATAACCAAAAGATTCGCGTATCGTACCATTAAACGATACTATGAAGACTCTTGTGTAGATGACAGGTCAAGAAGTGGTCGCCCTCGATCTGTTAGGACTCCAGCAGTGATAAAAGCTGTGAAGGCGCAAATTCAAAGAAATCCCAAATGTAAGCATAAACTGTTGGCCCTTCAGATGGGGTTAAGCAGAACCACGGTGAAAAGGGTGTTAAATGAAGACTTAGGGCTTCGGGCATATCGAAGAAAAACAGGACATCGTTTGAATACTCGTCTAATGGACCTGAGACTGAAGAGATGCCGCGCTTTGTTGAAGCGATACGCGGGAAAAAATATCGGGAAATTCTTTTTTCGGATGAAAAAATTTTTACCGTAGAAGAGAGCTACAACAAACAAAATGATAAGGTGTACGCACACAGTAGTGAAGAAGCGAGCAACCGTATTCCGCGTGTCCAACGAGGTCATTTTCCATCCTCGCTCATGGTATGGTTGGGAGTTTCTTGTTGGCGCTTAACAGAGGTACATTTTTGTGAGAAAGGTGTAAAAACGAATGCAGTTGTGTATCAAAATACAGTCCTGATTAACCTTCTGGAACCTGTTTCTCATACCATGTTCAATAACAGGCACTGGGTATTCCAACAAGATTCGACGCCAGCTCATAGAGCGAAGAGCACACAAGACTGGCCCTCCTCCAGTCCAGATTTGAATCCGTTAGATTACAAGATATGGCAACACTTGGAGGAAAAGGTATGGTCAAAGCCTCATCCCAATTTGGAGTCACTCAAGACATCCTTGATTAAGGCAGCCGCCGATATTGACATGGACCTCGTTCGTGCTGCGATAGACGACTGGCCGCGCAGATTGAAGGCCTGCATTCAAAATCACGGAGGTCATTTTGAATAAACTTTAGTATCATAAGAATCTATGTTTTGTTAAGTTCATTTTGGTATATAAATGGTTACATAATGAATAAACTTGTCTCAATTCAATTATTTTATATTAAATATGTGACAGAATTTATGACCTGACTAGGTATATATATATACATATAATCTTATCATAACTACAGACTGTGCGGTATTTCAGTTGTCAGCATGTCAGTTCTCAGAGTGACAACACATCTGTAGCTTTCTTTGTTTGAAGTTAGCTGCCATATGGTGTCCATGGACTACACTAGTCACGTACTATTAGTAAACTGTAAGTTCGTTTTGCACTTCTTAATTTTATCTCACATTTTATATATTTTTTATAGTTTGACAATCGAGCACATAGTTCACCTGATGGTGATTGCTGTGGCCCATAAACATCTACATTTATCCTCGTTTGCGAATCAAAATGCAGATGCGTAGTCACCCGTGAAGACTAAGATGGAATGCTTCTTTTCCACTAAAAAAAATTCTCCGATTCTCTACACTCACCAAACGAAACACAGCAGTGTTAAGCTGATATTTCACGCTGGTATTCTGTGAGAGAGTGGTCCTTCCCCGGTCTAGCCGACCCATTCGTGCTACAACTATACTACTAATATAGCTGCAGCATGGCATGTAAAAAACATTTTATAATAAACAATGTTTACGTTTTCAATTTATATGTAAAGAGATTATTCTACTAATAAAAATATTGTGTACCTACAAATAAAGGCATCCATGGCGTCAAAATTGATAACACCCCATTCGCAGCCAACGCAACGCAAATCGGCAGTTTCCCGCCAAATTTCTGTGCTATCAGTCCCATGGGAATCATCCCGCTTGTGTAACCGACGAAAAACGCGAATAATATCATTTCTTGTTTCGGTTTCGACCAGTTGTACGTCTACGTGCAAGAAAAAATTACTGAGAACATTTATTTTACAACACAAATAAAGTCGTAATATGTTTGTATTTAAAAATACGTTAATAAAGAGTACAAGTATTTGGAGCATACCAGAATTCGTGTTTTCAGAAGTTAAATATTTGTTTAAGCATTGATTTATGTATAAAGAAAAAAATATTAGAGTACGCACACTTTGATATCACAAATATAAAGGCGACGTTGCAGTAATTTTTTTGGATCTCTGTATATTTTCCCTTATCTCTGTATATAAAATGAATTTTATTAATTTAGTTTTAAATCCAACTAAAAGGTTACACACAATTAAAAAAAAACTATAATAAAGAAAAACTAGAACTAAAAATTTTAATTGTCATACAGTCCTACTCCCCGTGGTATCGTGCAAAGAACGCTGACTACGTTTCCTCGCTGAATCGCTATAATCGCTATATCGTCTTTGAGCAAAAAAGAACCAGCCTTCTTTTTACCAGCAGTGACGATCAGTCGCGGATACAATTTCTTTATGAACTTCAACTTTTTTTGTAAATTTTGCAAAATTAATTAAGTACTAGGTACCATTCTATTATCTACCCAAATAGATAAAAAGGCAAAAAGCAATGCCATCACTGCTGTGTTCTGATTTGTACAGTATAAAGAGCCAATTAATTAAAATAAAAAAAAAATTAAATTAAAAAAAGTAATTCCAGGTTGTAAGGAATTCCATGTTAGTTCTTAACGGTAACAATGCATCTGTAGCCTTGACTTCGAGCATTTGTTCGAAGTTCGCTTCAGATATCCATGAGCACAATAGCCACTTACCATCAGATACTACTGGGAATTCCTTAGTTACTTCAATTTCAAAAAATTAAAAATAAATAATTTAATAAAAACTGGAAGCAACGGACAAGGGTTGTGTGATATTGATGTCTGCGTATAATTATAATTGGCTTTATTAAAAAAAATCATAAACATATCACTAAATGGATATTCAAAAGTGTACCCTGCAGAGAGATTATGTAATAAACCGTGTAAAACTAATATCAAATGAAATGCTTATTAGTATTGTTATGAACGCATTTTACAAATTACTTAATAAAAAAACCTACATTTAAACGCACGCGGCCACCCCAGTCAGTGTCCGCCGTGATATCTATGAGATTTGGACGTACGTATATTTTCTCAAATTCTCCCCGCTTTAGTACTTTTTCAATCTGCATTTGCAGGGAGCAAGATAACTTTTTGGTACCTACATACCGTACTACAATAGGGCTTTAATCATAATTGATATCTTGAATTCAGCAACATCAAAGGTACCCTAAAACGAAAAATATCAAATCGAATCTAAAACAGAAGATGTAATTAAGACTTTACCCGGTTATTTAAGAAGAAAACCAGTAATTAGCATAAATTTAATCTTTAAAATCTTGTTACATCGGAAATAGCAAGATATAACATAATATTACATACGGCTAGCAAGTGAAAATGGCTGGTTGTCTGTCAGCTGGAAGCAACTTGATGCATCAACCAGACAACCGGACTAAGTAACGCTTGCAGGTAGGCCTTTGTAGGAGTTGACAGCCGTAGGCTTATGATTATACCGACGAAAATATAGCTTTATTCTAAGAAAGTTACGAAGTTTAATGTAATAATAAGAATCAAATAATGAGTTAATTTAATGTATCATATGACAAGAAACATTATTTATTTCCTAAATAATTTTATGAAAACGCTGGTCACTAAAAACTAAGTAAATACTAAAAAAGACAAACTAAGAGCTAAAAAAGTTCCCAAATTTAGCGATGTTTTTGACCACATAGACAAAATAACACAACAAGTGTCTGTGTTGAGTAAAAAATAAATGAATGCGCAGCCCTGCAACATGATGACAGAACATGACATGATTACATGAAATTAACATAATATTTATCGTTATCAGTGCAACGGCACAGAATTTTTTTACTCTTTAATGTTATACTTACACGGTAAATATTCCAAAATGATGTTTGATTATTTCCTGTACAATCTTCTGTAGTCATTTTACTTAAAATTTTGAAATCAGCATTGACAGTTGAATTTATACTCGAATTAAATATTCTGTTATCATGTATCAAATTACTACAAATCACATTAGAGTTTTGTATTCCATGACCTGTCATAGCCACTAATGTAACACTAAGGTGAGCTCTCATTGTCAAACCAACAGATAAACTCATGAAAAGAAGTAGTGCTTGAACATGGCGCACTCCGAAACCTTTCGGCGGATTTGTTTCCAGCGAGTCTGAAAAGGAAAATTATAAGTTATTACTATTGTCCTTAATATGAAATTGCTTGTATAAGCAAATTCTATCAAGTCATTCCTGTTTTATCACCAGGGATGGTCTGAAGTTTTATACAATGTATTCGAATTGGAATTTTAAATTGATACTATATTGATTTTTTTTCGGATTTAGATAAATTATTACTCTTGGTAATATTCCCATAAATCAAGATGTAACTAAAAATAAGCGAAAGGTAAAATTCTTCTCATGTTTACCAAACTAATTACCATCACGACCTATTAAAGTCCACTGCTGGACATAGGCTTCCCCATAAATTGCCTCATAGGGGTTAACAACCACAGTTATTTTTTAACTTTTAGTCGTTATAAGGTAGACGCTGCTGCCCGTATCCTCATTTGTTTCCCTGTGTCACCTCTTAGGACACCCATGGGATGATACGGGATAGTGGATATTTTTATACCGTGTAGTGGCGGTGTAAGAATATCCACTACCAAACTAGCAACAAAGAGAATTTTTTAAGGTATGAGACGTAATAATTAGAGAGCTCTTTTCAACTTAGAACAAGTTATATATTATATCAGTGCGATATTTTACACGACAGTGGTACTAATGATAAGAATGAAAAAAGAAATATAGAAATGGGGTGACAAAAAATCTTACTTAGATTAATATCGACATAGTTCAAAATGTTCAAGATAATATTACAGTCGATATTATGAAGAGTCATAATGTATAAAAGAAGGCACGTATGGCAATTCATGATGCTGTATTAGTCCCTACTTTAATGTATGGTAGTGAAAGTTGGGTCTTACAAAAGAAGCATGAGACTAGAATAAAGGCTGTAGAAAATGCGGTCATTAAGGAGTATGCTAGGGCTGGATCTGAATGACAGGGTGAGAAATAGTGTGATAAGAGAAAAGTATGGTTTGCAAGATGACGTTGTGACTAGTATTAAAAAAGGAATGCTTCGGTGGTTTGGTCACGTAGAAAGAATGAACGAGGAAAGAGTGGCAAAGCAAACTTATGTTTCAGAAGTGAACGGCAAAGTTGGGAAGGGACGCCATAGACGAAGATTTATCTACCAAATCGGCGATACATTGAAAATGGGCCAGATTAGGAGTACTCTTAACCGACGAGCGTGTATGCGTAAATATATGGATGTAAATGAGGCGAGAGAGGTGTGTCAGGATCGCGCCAAATGGAAGTCCGTATTCTCTGCCTACCCCTCTGCGTAACAGGCGTGATTATTGTATTGTATTGTATTGTATTGATATTTATTAAGACAGATTCACTACACAAGCCTAGCATTTTGTTTGTCTGATAGATGAACAGTTTCCGTGAATGCGATGGTTTATGTTGAAAATGGGTAAAACAAAGTTCACACTTCTATCGGCAGGGAATGCAGTCGTCAAAGTTATTGATAAGTATGTTAGCAGATAACAATTTGTCAGCTTTCTAATTCTTTTTTATCAAATTGCGACAGATTATTGGTAAACATAAGCTCAATTATTCGCCTTAATTGCAAGACAAATCTAACCTAAATCGCAGTGTAAGACATTTCGTGACTTTGACTCTGCTTCCTGTGTGCCTTGGGTATTTACGTCAGGTATAAGCTAGATATTTATACCACTATCTATCGAAATCAATGAGATTATTCAGGCATTTCTAAAGTCGCCTCTTATATTTAACGTAATAGAACCGCCACACAACCGCAGCATGCTCTTACAGAATACTTGCGAAAATAGCTTAATGACGCTGTGTTTTGTATGGGTGTAGAGAAAAAGGCTCCCTTTTATATCTATATTTTGTCACTTAATTGAGAATACATGTAGGTATCTATAGCTCACAGCATTCCTTTACGTGTGCTCACCTTTATTCTAAGAAAACCTAATTTTTTCCACAGGTAGGAGGCGAAATATGATTGTGAATATTCTTACTCTGGCATTCGGAGATGACGACATCGACGACGATAATCGACGACCTTCTAGATCAGTAATTAAAAAAGCCGTAAGAGTTGCCAACTGTGGTAGTAACTCATAGAACTAAGAAGCAATCCTTGGGCGTATAAGGCCGCACAAAGTAGCTTAACGAGCTACGGAATAACGATGTAATCCGCATAGAGTAACTGATACAGTTAAACGGATCAGTGAGCCGAAGTGTCAAAGGGCTTTTTATCGTATGTAACCCTCATGGATACCTCATACCTCATGCTTTTCAAGTATCAAAGGGCTAGCAGATAGTTCTAAAAACTGGAAAATGATGGGTAATGAAGTTTCTAGATTAACAGCTCGGCATAGACCAACAAGCGCTATTCAGAGGCCTAACACTAGAAAGAGTGACAGCCTGTTGAGAGATGAAAGGAGGGGTTGTATATGTATGCTGCTAAGGACCATATTTCGTGACAGTCTGTGGTAGAAACCTATCCCATAATTAACCAATAAATATGATGATGATTTGAGATGAATAGAGTAATAAAATTAAACTATTTTTTACGGATTCTGTTGCGTTTAATTTAACTTTTTAATTTCCGACGATTCGTTTTTCTATTCTATTCTATTCTATTCTAGATAGAATCCGTAAAAAAATAGTTTCATTTAATGTGTAGTCTTCGCGTACTCGTAAATATAAGAAATGAATACAGTAATCGTTAAATTTGGAAAGACAATTCATATTGTTAAAAAATTGTTTGAAATTTAAAAAAGGAAATTGATAAAAATAAAATTCAGTATGCGAATAGATCATTCCTTAACAATATACTAACCTTCATGTTTCTCAGCAACAGGAACGCTTGAGTACCCGACCTTCTCCGCCGACATAGCTTTTGTTACAGAACCTACACATTATCAAAAACATAAAAGTCGATGATAGTCTGAAGATATCGCGAGTACATATTTACAGAGTGCTTTGTTATATTTGATTTATAACATACTGTGCTTGTCTGACCTTAATAATTTTGCATCGTCGATTATTTACTAATATAATATGTATCACTGGAACCCCTTTTCAGTAAACGGAGTGTAATCAGTTACTGATTACACTCCGTTTACTGAAAAGGGGTCTGGTAAGACTTGCAGGAAGTCGATGGATACAAGTAGCTGAGAACCGTATTTTGTGGCAGCCTTTAGTGCACAGCGAGAAACAGAGTTATATCATCATCACCATCACCATTACAGCTCTTCAAAAGTTCGTTATAGAACAAAAGTCTCCCCCAAGGAAAGTCACAAAACACGGTACTGAACCACCTGCATCCATCGATCTTCCTAGAGTTATGTTCATTAATTATGACGGGCTGGTTGCCAATCGTACTTTTTTATTATTTTGAGATGTTGTCAGAAATATACTACTATCAGTTTCCTATTTTATTTACCTCTGTTGCCTCTTATACACCCACAGTAATGGATACCATAAGCAGTAATGGATCTATTATGCCGCGATTACGCAGTACTTCTTATTATCCTACAAAGGGGGGTATGACGTTGAACGGGACAAAACACAGGCGAAATAAACTTCTAGTAAATCAAGAAAGTGCATGTGGGAAAGAGCCCCAAGTACCGCGTGCCTCTCCCGCCAGCCAATAAAACCTTAGGGACGGTAGGGTCATGGAAGGTAGAAGGTCGCCTCTTACGACAACCACGTGACGATATGGGAAAGGACTCTCTTACGCAGCGTAACTTCAAGAAACTTTATTCTATTTTTTCAACCCGGAAGACGGAACATAACAGGAAAATTTTATTAACAAAACCAAGAATCGTAATTCTTGGTTTTATTTTTCTTATGATGGAACAACAAATTTAATCAGAAAGTATTTGTCATTTTAAGCAACTAAAGTCCAACTTTATCTAATTTATTTACTTTGTAAAATAGCGTCAATGGAAATATACATATTTTGTAGAAGGCATTACTGCCGCATATTCATCCTAACGGCATCTCGGGCATGTTTGAGTCACCAAATTGTAAGCCTTACGCATTATAACAGACGTAATGTTTTATATAATACTAATATAAACCTGTTGGTGAGATATGATTCATGATCGGAAAACGATTTAGTTGAAACTGGATTGAAAAAAAAAACTCAAATGATTATTAAGTGTTAGATAATACTGGAAGTCAACATGCTCATGGAATATCAGCATTAAATAGGAATAATGCTGCTTAGTGTGCTAAATGTTCTGTTATTATATGAGTGAAGGGGACTAGAAACCCTTTATACTGGCAACGAGGTATTCCATCTCAGTTCTCTGAGGTTAAACCATAATATCCGCATTTTGGTTCTTAATGTAGAATTTATATTTAATTCTTTATCTGATGGACTATGGAAATTTGGGAAGCCTTTCTTGTATAAAAATAATGTATTTCTTGTGGGTTTATAAAACAAAGTAAATCTTTATAAATATAATTCTTCTGTGCGTGTGTTTATCACTGAACTCCCCCTAAACGGCTGGACCGAGGACTAAGATGGAATGCCTCTTTACCAGTAAAATGGGTCTCCGGTTCTCTACACTCACCATACGAAACACAGTGGTGTCAAGCTACCATTTTACACTGGTATTCGGTGAGAGCGTGGTCCTTCCCCGGTCGAGCCGACCCATTCGTGCTGCAACTATACTACTAATATAGCTGCAGCATGGCTCTACCACGTATAAGTTAGCGGTGTTTCACCGCCGTGCCTCGGATAGAACGTTAAGCCGTTGGTCGTGCATCTGATTTATCTCCAGTCGTGTCTGATTGCGGTCCCATCAGACTACAAGAGTGAGGATATAGAGTTATAGAGAGTGCAACTCTGCTTACGCATATGCTTAGGCTGTATGGTCCTGTCCTGCGCAGATGGATAGTATCCATTTAGAAGGGCCGCCGTGACCGAGATCTGGTCTGGAGGACAAAAGTAAATACAAAAAGTCAAGCTAAAAATTGTTTATTTATTCTTCATTAATCTTCCATGTGAGCTCAATTAAAATCTAGCTAGAAATAGGCCTCCCCCGTTATAGAGAGTTTTGTGTAAATCGTCGCGCTTGACAAACGGGTTAATGACAGCAAACGAACCTCTTGCACCTTTTATAGCTGCTAGCTTTTGCTGATCTTGGTATTTTGCGTCTAGTGTAAGCAAGATGGGACTGTCATCTAGCGGAAGTTATAAGACTTTTCTTGAATTACTCAATAGTAATTCCAGAAAAGTCTTATAACTTCCGCTCATAGGTATCGTAAGGACAATTCCTTACGATACCTATGGGAAGAAATAGGGTGCCATATTCATACGCCGCGATCATTAGGCAATTTATTTTATTTGTAAGTATCTTTTTTTACTTATTATAAGCGAGTGCTTGACCACAATCCCACCTGGTGGTGAGAGTTATGATAAAGCCAGAGATGGTAAATCACACTGTCTGAGCGTAATAAAAGCCTGTTCACTCTTGCCTTGAAGACGCTCAGATTGTATTCGGACTGAAAGGCAGATGTCGACTATTGTAAATGTAAACTATTTCACTCCTTTGTTTTACGCATTTAGATATTAAGAAACAACAATTAATTCTTAAATCTTTTATTAATACTATATTTTAAAAATTTAGCAATTATCCTTCAATTCAGCTAGGCGTATGAAATCAGTACATAAGATTCCATGTTTCTCATGTACGCTAAACTCCCCGTACCGCTGCACGCTCGTCTTAGTTTCTGCACTAATAGTTACATTGCAGTATCGGCTTCCAGTTTCGATAGCTTAGTATCGCTGTGATTTGTTTCGTGTAGTTCTAATTCATTTGTATCTGTAATGAAAAGGAATTTATTGATTAAATTATACTGCAATGTTTTATTTTGAATGAATAGAAATTTACGGATTTTAACCGTTTAATTTTAACATAATTTCCTTCCTTCCTTATCTTCACGCACAATCCCTGACGGGGTAGCCAGAGAGAACAGTTCGCCAAGTGTCACGATCCTTACATACCTCTTTCGCTTCTTTCAGATTCATTATCTTCTTCATACATGCACGTCTAGGTATCCGAGTACTCTTGACCCTACCCTCTTCGAGCAATTTGCTCACATTATTTAATCATTATATACACAAATTTAACATAATTTAATCTATGATAAATCGATTTCTTTAGTTCACTCATGATTTGATGATTAAATCGCGCTACTTTAGTTTTCGCTCCGTACTATGCAGAACGAGATTACCGTATAATAAAATCTTGTGGTTGCGTTTTTAGATTTGTTTTTTTTTCACTAATCATTGAATCCCAAGCAAATGACAGCAAACAAAGTAGAGATGGTGTCTAGATAACTCCACACAACACTAATGAAAACAAAGATACCTTGATAAGTAAGTATTTAACGAAAAGAAATCTAACAATTCTTCAAAACTTTCTTCTTTACTACTCTTAGGATTCTTTACCTCAAGAGAAAAGGGGAAACCTTATAGGACCACTTTGTTGTCCGTCTTTTGTCTGTAAAGACCATTTTTATCAGGAACGGTAAGAGGTAACAAGTTTAAATTAATCACAAATAATAAGGTCTATAGTCCCTTGAATAAGTAAAAAAAAGTTTCAAAGGCAATATACGCTAACACTTATTAAATACACTAGAGGGTACTTCTCGTTGAGCTAGAATCGTAACATTTGGCAAGAAGCAAGGTCTCACCGCAAAACTAAGAGAAAAAATCCGTACTTCTCCGTAAATCCGTAGTCCGATCTATGGGAGACCATTTTTTCACTGCAAAGTTAAGTTCATCCTTCAATTCGACTTACATTTTCGTTAGAACAATGTTAAGCGCTAACCTAACCTATAATTTATGAAGTTAAGTTAATTACTTTGTTGAAACTAAGTACTTATCTAATTATTATACTTTATAAGACCCTATTGTATATGAATGAAATATTACCTTTCTTTATCAATTTCAGCATTCCTGGAATACAGAGGAGGCTCTTGATTCCCGGGATGGATAAGCTCTCCAAATATATACCCAAATTTATTCAGGGCTAGAAAAGGGGGCGGTACCTATCCGGACTTACTCCTAGAGAGAAAAACGCTCTCCGAATCTATTAGGTAGTCTGAAGTTGTACCGCTTCAGAGCTCATGCTATAACATTGTAGTAGCTCATAAGGGTTCGGCTCGACTGCGGAAGGACCACGCTCTCACAGAAAACCAGCGTTAAATAGCAGCTTAACACTGCTGTGATTCATATAGTGAGTGTAGAGAACCGGAGACGCTTTTTACTGGAAAAGAGGCATTCTATCTTAGTCCTCACAGGTGACAACGCATCTGCATTTTGATTCGCAGACGAGGATAAATGTAGATGTCTATGGGCCACAGTAACCACTTACCATCAGGTGGACTGTGTGCTCGTTTGTCGCAAAAAAGCATGCAATCGTTTAAAAATTTTTGCACATTTCCGAAACCATATATATATTATTTTTTTTTATTCCTACAGTGTCAAAATTGTGCTGACGGTAGGCTGTTTAAAGGTAAAAGGGGATTAAATATACATATTAAACGATGCCATAGTAAAAGTATTTCGGCTTCACAGCCTGCCGTAGAAATTCATAACTTTTTTAGCAATTCCTCTATTGACAAAAAAACAATTCCTCTATTTAACGGTGGTAGAGCCCTGCAGCAGTTTTTTGCTGTTGCACGTATGGGCCGGCTCGATCCGGGTTGGTACCACGACCTCACAGAATACCGGCGTGAAGTAGAAGCTTTGCTTCTGCGTTTCGTCTGGTGAGTGCAGGTGGCCGGAGGCTCCCCCCCCCCATCAACATGGTAGCGGAATTACACGAAGAACTACCCCAGGAGGGTACCAGCACCCCTGGGGAATCCCTCGCTGAGCATCCACGACCATGTTATTCCGATCCTGAGCGTGGGTGCTCAGGCTGCCCCGCGTATTCTGGGGGGGGCAAAATTCCGCTCAAAAGCATTACTGCTAGGGGCAAACTGAGCAAGAACAGCAAGGCGACCCCTGCCACGCTATCCGTGAATTTCTGCAACATCAGGGGACTTCACTCTAACCTAAACGCCGTCCACTACCATCTCGAGACGGCGAAGCCGGCCTTGCTCTTTCTGACCGAGACGCAGGTTTCCTCTCCGACTGATATTTCGTATCTCTCCTACCCGGGGTACAAATTGGAGCATTCCTTTGTGCCTCGGGCTGGAGTTTGCGTGTATGTCAGAGAGGACATCTGTTCTCGACGCCTCGGCAGTCTTGAAGGTTCGGACCTGTCCATCCTTTGGCTACGCGTAGACAGCGACGACCATCCGCGCGTCTACGGGTGCCTCTATAGGTCCCATAGCGGTAATGCCGAAACAGACCGACTCATCGACCACGTCCAAATGGCTACAGATTCCTTGCTACAACAGGTCCCATCCGCAGAGATCGTGATCCTTGGCGATTTTAACGCCCACCATGCCGAATGGCTCGGTTCACGTTTAACCGATCATGCGGGGAGATCTGTTTATGACTTTGCCTTGGCATATGGTCTGACACAACTGGTTACTTCGCCTACGCGGATTCCAGATGTGGAGGATCATACACCTTCCCTGTTGGACCTTCTGCTGACCTCTCATCCGGACGGATATCAGGTTTCCGTCGATGCCCCTCTCGGCTCTTCGGACCATTGTCTGATCCGGAGTGTGGTGCCACTCACGCTCCCTTCGCGGTTGCGTTCTGCAGGTTGCCGCCGTGTTTGGCATTACAGGTCGGCGGATTGGGACGGAATGCGGTCTTTCTTTGCATCCTACCCATGGGGGCGGGTTTGCTTCTCGCCGGATGATCCCAGTGCTGTTGCTGACTCTGTCACTGATGTGGTGCTACAGGGAATGGAACTATTTATTCCATCATCTGTGGTACCCATCGGAGGCAGATCTCAGCCTTGGTTTGGTCGCTCCTGTAAGACTGCATTGCGCAGTAAGCAGGAGTGTTATCAAGCCTGGGCTGCGGCTTCGGTGACTCGGGATGTAAACACCAGCACACTTAAAAAGAAGTATAACTTCGCCTCCAGGTCCTTCAAAAGAGTTATTGCCAAGGCAAAGTTAGAGCACATAGGCAGAATTGGCGAGAAACTAGTTCGCCTTCCTTCGGGAACCCGTGCATTCTGGTCTCTCGCCAAGGCTGTCCAAGGGAATTTCTGTAAGCCATCACTACCATCTCTGCACAGGGAGGACGACTCACTGGCCCAAGACGCAAAAGACAAAGCCGACCTTTTAGGCTCCCTTTTTGCGTCCAACTCGACTCTTGATGACGGGGGGAAAATACCGCCGACCATCCCGCGGTGTGAGTGCTCCATGCCGGATGTGCTATTCTCACAGCGCTCAGTTCGCAAAGCACTTCTCTCCCTGGACATCCAGAAGTCGAGTGGGCCTGACGGAATCCCCCCAATTGTGCTGAGGACGTGTGCTCCGGAGTTGGCACCGGTCCTAACGCGTCTTTTCCGGTACTCCTACTCCCATGGCGTAGTTCCGAATTCATGGAAGACAGCTTTTGTCCACCCGATCCCTAAAAAAGGCGACCGCTCAGACCCGTCCAACTATAGGCCTATCGCGATCACCTCCTTGTTCTCCAAAATAATGGAATCCATTATTAACTGCCAGCTCATCCGGTACCTTGAGGATCACCAGCTGATTAGTGACCGCCAATACGGTTTTCGTCGGTGTCGATCAGCTGGTGATCTTCTGGTCTACCTGACCCATAGATGGGCGGAGGCAGTAGAGTCCAAGGGGGAGGCGTTGGCTGTTAGTCTGGACATTGCGAAGGCCTTTGATCGGGTTTGGCACAAAGCGCTTCTTTCGAAGCTGCCTTCCTATGGGCTTCCCGAGAAATTGTGCAATTGGATCACCAGCTTTCTTGCAGATCGGAGCATCAAGGTCGTTGTAGACGGTGCATGTTCTGACTACAAGCCTATTAACGCTGGTGTTCCACAAGGCTGTGTGCTATCACCAACGCTGTTTCTTCTGCATATCAATGATATGTTGCTAACTGGTAACATTCATTGCTATGCGGATGACAGCACTGGTGATGCTCTATACACCGGCCGGGCCAATATTTCTCGGGAAAACGTCGCCGAGTACCGGAACAAACTTGTGTCTGAAGTCGAGTCTTTGCTGGACAAAGTCTCGGATTGGGGGCGACTAAATCTAGTCCAGTTTAATCCTCAGAAGACACAAGTTTGCGCGTTTACCGCTAAAAAGAACCCCTTTGTCGTATCTCCTCAGTTTCAAGGCACTCCCCTTCTTGCCTCAGCCAGTATCGGTATCCTCGGAGTCGACATATCGAGTGACGTGCAGTTTCGTGGTCACTTGGAAGAGAAGGCCAAATTGGCCTCTAAAAAGCTTGGCGTGCTCAGCAGAGCGGGACAGTATTTCATGCCGGCACACCGCCTGCAACTTTACAAGGCGCAGGTTCGGCCTCACATGGAATACTGTTCCCATCTCTGGGCAGGGGCTCCCCAGTGCCAGCTCCTTCCACTTGACCGCATCCAGCGCAGAGCGGCTCGAATCGTCGACGACCGAGCCCTTTCCGATCGGCTCGATTCATTGGCACTGCGAAGAGATGTTGCATCTCTTTGCATTTTCTTTCGCATTTACCATGGGGAGTGCTCTGAGGAATTGTTCGGATTAATCCCAGCCGCCAGATTTCACGAACGCACATCGCGGCAGAACTCCCGATACCATCCACACCATCTGGATGATTGGCGGTCCACCACTGTGCGATTTAGAAGACGTTTTCTTCCTCGCACAACTTCCTTGTGGAATAGTTTACCACCATGGATTTTTCCGGACCGATACGACTTAGGGACCTTCAAGAAAAGAGCCTACTCCTTTTTAAAAGGCCGGCAACGCATCTGCAATTCCCCTGGTGTTGCGGTTGTTCATGGGCGGCGGTAGTCACTTACCATCAGGTGAGCCGCATGCTCGTTTGCCCCCTCTCCAATAAAAAAAAAAAATTGACACAAATGTTTCCCTTTTTTCGGAGCAAATTTACAATTATTATCGTAATGTACCAGTGGTTAAAAGAATTCCTAGAGGTGCGAGGATGCAGCTTGCTAAAGCATTGTCATGTACTATTCAAAATTGTTTCACTAATAGTGAAAATAGTTGGCAAAAATTATTTACTTTCGCGTATTCCCATTTTCATTTTGATAAAACAATAAATAAATCAATTACGTCTCAACTTAAAGAGACATCATTTCAAAATTTAGATTACCCAATTAATACTCATTTATCTCGACCACGTCCTAAATTTGATTTAAAGAAAGTAGTTGAGTCGAAAGTAATGGATGGCGACTTAAAAAATGCATCCCGTATTTTATTCTCAGACGACATCCTGGCTCCTCGTAATGTCGAAACTCTTGAAAGCCTTCGTCAAAAGCATCCTTCGGTAAAACCGTCTCAGGGATTACTGCTTTACAAATTTCGGAAAAAGACACTTTAGAAGCAATTATGTCATTTTCGAATGGCTCTGCTGGCGGCATTGACGGAATTACGCCTCAACATCTTAAAGATCTTGTAAGCGCTTCTGCCGGTGACGCCGGCGGAGTACTTCTTAAAGACATTACAAAATTATGTAACTTTATGCTTTCTGGTAATGTTAATCCAAATTTCATTCCATTCTTATATGGGGCAAGATATGTGCCTTCAAAAAAAAGGATAACGGTATCCGTCCTATTGCCGTTGGTTCCACATTTCGACGCTTAACTTCAAAATTAGCTTGCAGGTACATAATCTCTAACCTTAAGACCAAATTTCAGCCTACTCAACTAGGTTTTGGCACTAGAGGTGGCTGTGACGCGGCGGTACATTCAGTGCGTACATTTTTAACAAATTCTGATGCAGATGTTCTTGTGAAGGTTGACCTAAGGAATGCTTTTAACTCTATCGATAGGGTAACCTTGCTGAAAGAAGTGGCTAACAATACCCCCGAAATTTATCATTACGTTTGGCAATGTTATAGTCAAAATACTAACTTGTTTTACGAAAACCATGTTATTGATTCTGCTGTTGGTGTTCAGCAGGGTGACCCTCTGGGTCCAGCACTTTTCACTTTGGGAATTCAACCCATTATTTCAAATTTGAAATCCAAGCTGAATGTCTGGTA
Source organism: Parnassius mnemosyne (assembly GCA_963668995.1). NCBI lineage: Eukaryota > Metazoa > Arthropoda > Insecta > Lepidoptera > Papilionidae > Parnassius > Parnassius mnemosyne. The sequence goes on from CAVLGL010000013.1 coordinate 1,833,556, forward strand.
CCTAGACGACGGTACACTAGGAGGTAGAGCAGATGACGTCCTCAGCGATTTTACTCATATTTTTCGAAATTTTAAAAATATAGGCCTTGAACCAAATAACAATAAATGTGAAATATTTTTTTCCAATAATTTATCTACTTCTCATAGAGACAATTTAATTCAAAATTTTAATCATATTTGTCCAGGAATAAAAACTGTCAATACGGAATCACTATACCTGCTAGGTGCCCCGTTGTTTTTCGATAGTATTAAACCTGTTTTAAAAACAAAATTTGATCAGTTTTTAAACCACGTTGATAAATTGTATAAATTAAACCCCCACATAGCTCTTACTATTTTAAAATATTGTCTTCTTGTACCTAGATTACCTACTTACTCCGCTCGAGTCCAGTCTGGAAATGTTCGGATATTTTACAAGATATTGATAATAATCTTAAAATTGCTATAGAAAAAATTCTAAATTTAACTTTAAATACAACAGCCTGGACTCAAGCTACTTTACCTATAAAATTTGGTGGCATTGGTGTGAGAAATCTTTCTAGCGTTGCATTGCCTGCTTTCCTTGCTTCCGTGCATAGTGTCAGTGACTTATGTAACATAATTTTAAATAATAAAGTAGACCTATGCTTTGCTACGGAGGCAGGGCAGAAATGGCAAACGCTCTGTCTTGGTGAAAATATTCCACTGGAAGTTAACCAACAAAAACAGTGGGATATTCCGTTGATACAGGGTGTGCAGAAGGATTTGTTTCATAATTTCCATAGTGACCAAGATAAGGCACGCCTTCTAGCTGTTTCGACTAAGGAATCTAGTCAGTGGTTACACGCTTTACCATCAAGTAATCTCGGCACATTACTTGATAGGGAAAGCTTGCATATTGCCGTAGGAATCCGACAAGGAGCGGCGATTTGTCAACCCCATCAGTGCCCCTGTGGTAGCAGCGTCGACAAGTTTGGGCTCCACGGACTTTCATGTAAGAAAAGCGCTGGTAGGTTTTCACGACACAGTTCTTTGAACGATGTCATCCGAAGGGCTCTTGCCTCTATAAATGTTCCCTCGGTTTTAGAGCCTTGTGGAATATTTAGAGACGATGGCAAGAGACCCGACGGTATGACATTGGTCCCTTGGGAGAGAGGTAAAGCCCTAGTGTGGGATGCTACTTGCGTAGACACTCTGGCGGCCTCTCATCTCAGGGGTACCTCTTTTAAAGCCGGGGCGGCATCAGAGGCAGCTGAACTGAGTAAGTGGCGCAAATATGAGTCTCTGAGAGATGACTACATATTTGTGCCATTTGCTGTAGAGACTATCGGTCCGTGGGGTCCACGTGTGATGAAGTTCCTAAAGGAACTCCATCCGCGGCTGGTCGTTGCTGCTGGTGATAAGAGCGCTGGTTCTTTCCTCGCTCAAAGGCTAAGTATAGCCATTCAGCGGGGAAACGCAGCCAGCGTTCTTGACACGATACCGCGGGGAGTAGGACTATATGATAATTAAGTTTCTAGTTATAGTTTTTTTTTTATTATCATAGTTTTTAACATTGTAGATAAAATTAAGTATTATATATATATATATATATGACTTCTGAGCAGAAAATTATAGATTAATTAAAATTAAATATATATATACAGTGGTGGTCAAACAATTAAAGACACTCTAGACGGCTCCGTGGCACAGTGGCTTAGCAATGAGATGCTGCGCTGGGGGGCGCGGGTTCGAATCCCGCACGGAACAAGTATTTGTATGGCCTACAAATAATTGTTCCGGGTCTGGATGTTTGTCCTTGTGCTATTTGTGTTTGTAAACGGCCTCCACGATACAGGAGAAAAACCTAGTGTGGGGATAACATTTTTAAAAAATATGAAAAAAAAAACTCTCCTGTGTGACCACATACAACAGTATTACAGACGTGTAGAGTACCCAAAGTAAGTATTAATTACATTTCATAGTTATTAACCTTTACACGGAGATCGTATCATTAAAATGGAAACATCAAAAACATGTAATTAGCAATAGTTGAGATTCCTTTTTTAAACAAAATAAAACTTTTTCGACAAGTCCACCGCTGGCCAGCTAATAAAAGACAGTATGTTTTTCGTGTTCTAAATTTAAAATATAATGTTAAAACAATTATATTATTTTTCATTTGGCGCGAATTTTCACGGTACATAGAATAAAAATAAGAACTACCTACGTACTTAATAGAAATTATGAAATTTTATTAGTGTTATTATGGGAAAAAACAAAAGCTGCGATCCGTCTACAAGGAAGACGATCCTCAAGTTTTATGGCAAAGGTTGGTCATATAGGAAGATTGCAGATCAGTTAGGATGCTCTAAAGATATGGTTGTGAATGCTGTCCGGCATTTTAAGAACTTTAATACTACTGAAAATGTGCCCAGGAAGACTAGACCTAGAAAAACAACCCCACGAGAAGACTCAAGGATAGTATTGTTGGCAAAAAGGGAACCGTTTAAAGGATCAGAACTGATTCGCTCAGAAATATTTGATGAGGAAAGATTGAGAAGAGTGTCTGCAAGAACGATAAGAAGGCGATTGTGTGAAGTAAACATATTCGGAAGAATATCTGTGTGTATAAGTGCCACTAGTAAAGAAGGAAAAAATCCAAGCTAGATTAGTGTTTGTCAAAAAACATGAACACTGGATAGAACGTGAGTAGAAAATTGTACTTTTTTCTGATGAAACGAAAATTAATATGATTACTTTTGATGGAAAAATGTATGTTGGACGTCTTCCTATAAAAGAAATGGATCTGAAGTACATGAAGAAAACAGTAAAACATGGAGGCGGAAACATTAACGTTTGTGGTTGTTTTTCTGGTCATGGTATATGACCTATCAAGGAAATGGAAGGGAACATGGATAAATTCCAGTACAAGAATATTTAGTGGAAGTCATGATACCCTATTCTGAGGAAAGTTTGCCGGTGGTATAGACTTTCCAACACGACAATGACCCGAAACACACAGCAAAAATTGTCAAAGAATTCATAAGGAGCCAGTCAGTAACTCTGTTAGATTGGCTACCGTACAGCCCTGACATCAACCCCATTGAAAACTTGTGGTACCGCGTCAAGAAAATAGTGGCATCAAAACGTACCAATAAAGTACACCAACTTTATACGGCTTTTAAAGAAGCATGGGGAACACATTTCAATTGAAACTTGAAATAAATTGATTGCATCAATGCTAAAGCGATGTCGGGCTGTTATTGCTGCTAAAGGACACGCGATAAAATATTAATAACGTGGTTTTTTGTTTTTATAATATGTCTTAAATTTATCAAAATAAAGTTGATTTCAATATTTGCAATATATTTCTTTATAATCACTTAGTTTGTGCGTCTTTAATTAGTAGGCCAAGTCTTTGCTTAGGTCACGGTGGTCTAAATGTAGTTAAACTGAATAAATATTCGGGACACATGAGGTTTATTTTAATGTTTAATTCCAACATTTCACAATAAATGTCCGAATGATTTTAATATTGTTTCTAGCTCGTATTAAATTTCAACAAGCAAATAAAGAGTAGATAAACTATTTTGTTTTAATATCCCTTTAGTGTCTTTAATTATGTGACCACCACTGTATATATATACATATATATATATTGTTACGGGCCACAGCTGCCCCTGCAAAGGTATGGCGAGGGCCCATAGTAGCTTCCTCGACGGGCAGCCGAGGGTTCGGGCCCAAGTGGCCTTATGGAAAAATGACCTATCATACTACACAATAGGGAGAAAGCTAGGAAAATAAACAGTACGTACCTGGATCCGAATCTAAGACCGCACCAAGGCTCGGTCAGGCCGTAGGTAGAGTAGATGCATGTAAAGTGGTGTTTAGTGGTGTGTATATGTAGTTGACCTGGCCCAGCTGAGTTGAACTGGCAGCGGCCGGTTTCCATGCTGCCCCACAATGCTGCATCACTCCAGAAGGCGTCCCTAATGGACAATTTCTTTCTTTATTTCACTATTTCAGTCTATCAACTTTATTGTATATTTTTTTTTTATAGGAGAGGGGGCAAACGAGCATGCGGCTCACCTGATGGTAAGTGACTACCGCCGCCCATGAACAACTGCAACACCAGGGGAATCGCAGATGCGTTGCCGGCCTTTTAAAAAGGAGTACGATCTTTTCTTGAAGGTCCCTAAGTCGTATCGGTCCGGAAAAATCGCTGATGGTAATCGATTCCACAAGGAGGTCGTGCGAGGAAGAAAACATCTTTTAAATCGCACAGTGGTGGACCGCCAATCATCCAGATGGTGTGGATGGTATCGGGAGTTCTGCCGCGATGTGCGTTGGTGAAATTTGGCGGCTGGGATTAATCCGAACAATTCCTCAGAGCACTCCCCATGGTAGATGCGAAAGAAAATGCAAAGGGATGCAACATCTCTTCGCAGTGCCAATGAATCGAGCCGATCGGAAAGGGCTCGGTCGTCGACAATTCGAGCCGCTCTGCGTTGGATGCGGTCAAGTGGAAGGAGCTGGCACTTTTTTTTTTTTTTTTTTTTTTTTTCAATATGGATTATTACATAATACTTATTGAAAGTCATTATTTTATTTACCACTGGTTCGGAAAATACCTCTGTCCTGGGAAGAACCAGCAAGAAACCCAGCGGGACTTTTTTTTTTAAACATAATTTCACTTAACAATAATTTTGATTATACAATTTTAAATGAATTTTCATAGAACCAGCATGGTGCCGATCACCTTATTCCCAGGGGTTATTTTCACTCATGTATTCCTTGATATTATAATAACCCTTTTTGTACAGTTTTTCTTTAATAAAACTTTTAAACTTGTTTATTGACAAACTTTGAACATGTTCTGGGATTCTGTTGTAAAAGCGTATACATTGCCCCATAAATGAATTACTAATTCTGTGGAGTCTTGTAAGTGGCATTACAAGCTTATGTTTGTTCCTAGTGTTTAAGGTATGAACATCCTTATTCTTATTAAAGCTATTTATGTTTTTATGTACATACATTACATTTTCATAAATATATTGCGATGCCAAAGTTAATATGTTTATTTCTTTAAATTTTTCTCTAAGGGACTCTTTACAATTTAGATTATAAATCGCCCGTACGGCTCTCTTTTGCAAAACAAATATAGCTTCAATATCAGTCGCATTACCCCATAGCAAAATTCCATAAGACATTACGCTATGAAAGTAACTAAAATACACTAACCTAGCTGTCTCAACATCTGTGAGACTTCTAATCTTTCTTACAGCATATGCTGCAGAACTAAGTCTGCTTGCTAATTTAGATATATGGGGGCCCCATTGAAGTTTCGCGTCAATAGTAATACCGAGAAAAACAGTGGTATCCACAAGACTCAACTCCTCCCCATTTAAGAGCACATTGGTTTTCGAACTGGGGAGCCCCTGCCCAGAGATGGGAACAGTATTCCATGTGAGGCTGAACTTGCGCCTTGTAAAGTAGCAGGCGGTGTGCCGGCATGAAATACTGTCCCGCTCTGCTGAGCACGCCAAGCTTTTTAGAGGCCAATTTGGCCTTCCCTTCCAAGTGACCACGAAACTGCACGTCACTCGATATGTCGACTCCGAGGATACCGATACTGGCTGAGGCAAGAAGGGGAGTGCCTAGAAACTGAGGAGATACGACAAAGGGTTTCATTTAACTAACTTCAATTCAACTAATTCAACGTCCATCGTAGAATCGAACACGTGATACCCGATACAAGTAACGAACAGTAGTTCAAAGTACAATATTCAATGTCCCGGATTCAATTCTCTCCGAAGACAATTATCACCAAATTACAAACAGGGAACTAACGCGATCTATTCATGAGTCACACGGTTCCGCGTTACAAGCTCCTTCGTTCGATATTAAATACTACGCCACAATAAGAATTCAAAATCAACCTAGCTGACACGTAAATTAGCTACAGAGTCCACACACAAAAGGCTCTTAACGCTACGGTATAATTAAACAATGATTTCCAAAACAATCAACCGGGAGACGCCCTCGAAAAGGAATGCGCAGTTCAAATTCCAGACGTATCTCTACCCGGCGCGCGCGCGAAATTTCACGTCACACGAGCAAGTTAAATATTGTAAAATGCACTTCAACATGCAATCACTATATAATTGGCGCAATTACTTTCAAACGAAATTACTTTAATCCGTCGGATACAATACAAGCCTCTTGTCACGAACTTAAAACCTAGACAAACTAAGCCGAGGCGGTTTTAACGAAAACACAATTACGCAGCGAAGTAACGCGCACAAATTCTAAATTCTAGACCATAACCCAAAACCGGTCGTGCGAAACTTCTGCAGCGGTCACCGAGATACGCTAATTAACTGCACCGCTGTCCGCGAGCTACTGTCTCTCGCCCGCCAGCGCCAAACGCTGGAAAGCTGCCTTCCGCTGCCCTCTCCCCGCGACACGCGTGACACCTGGTACCATCGGGCGATTCGCTAAGTCGAACGTGATTGGGTGCCGTCTCAAATGACCACTTTTGGCCTAAATATATATATATATATATATATATATAAATCGGAAAATACAACAGGAGATCCCACTTCTGATGTCGGAGATATAAAACAGAGGATCCCGATTTTGATCTCGGAAATACATCAGGATAGCATTAATTGTTAAAAATAATAAAAGTGTGAGAGCGGATGTTCAACTTACTCTCTTGCTTACGCAGTTAATCATTATCAGTAGTAAGACAGCGTAAACGCACTATACATTAAGTATAGAGCAATTACAGTTTGAAGAATCACACACCAGTGTAACGTGAGGTACGTAATTACATGATAACACCAAAATATGTAAACCAACAGCAACACTACTTATCTCAATGTAATACAGGGCAGCCTCTCAGCAACACCAATCCTCCTTGCCTGCACTAGAAGAATTACAACAACGAACAGAGCCACAACACTATCTTAGCACTAGTAGAATGACCACACTCGTTGAATGACTTAAGCGGAATCTCTCGCGCACGGTACCTTCAGTGAACTTTATACTACAGACACAAGAGGGGGTTTCTCGATATACCCTCCATTCTACCTTGATCCAACCGGGTATTTAATAGACGCTCCGACATATATATATAACTAATTTTCTGCTCAGAAGTCAGTTCGAGTAGAAACAACCCTCTTTCCTGTTTCTGCTGCCTATAAGCAGTACTTGTACTGCTAAGTTCCGATCTGAAGGTTATAGAGAGATATAATTAATACAGGCTATGAAGCAATCTATCTTATTCATCAGATAATAACACACATATGTAGTTTTTTCTGTTTGAAGTTGGTAGCAGGTGCCCCTGGACTTACAATTAGATGAATTGTAAGTAAGTTTATCACATCCGTTTTAAAAACATATTTCCTACCATTATCAGCGATTGCAGAGTTGTGATAGCCAAATTTATTTTTGCCAATATCGTCCCAGTCTGTCCGGTCACTGCTGCCGAAAACAGTGTAAATTATATTGCAAAATGCATAGACGATGGCGAGAGATGAAAACAAGATTCTCCAACGGTTTGCATCTTCCTGAAAATCAAATAAGTTCATCTTATGAGTTTTGTTAAACGTTGTCAAATTTAAGGGTTCCACATAGGCCTCCCATATCGATAATCTCCTAGGAGCCATAGTTACCATGCTTATTTGTTCATTTCATTCATTGGTTAAAGTCCGCAACTGAATAGCCTCCTGGAAAGATTTTGCTATAGTTGCCACACTTTTATCAGTTGTAGGGTCAAGCTACAGCTACATAATAGTGGAAGCATGAATCGATCGCCTGGATTAGGGTAGGACCAGGCTATCACAGCATACCAGCGTAAAATAGCAGCTTAATGCTGCTGCGTTTCGTTTGGTGAATGTAGAGAAACAGCGACCATTTTACTGAAAACGAGGCATTCCTTCTTAGTCCTCAGGGGTATGTATGGTATGCATTAACAATTTGATTCTTAATTGAGAATAAATATTGATGACTTTGAGCCACAGCATCCACTTACCATCAGCTCTTCTTGTTACGGATAAATAAAAAAATTGTGAGACAACTGCCAGCATCGCAGAATAAACGGGAATATAAGAAATGTGAAAAAAAGAAAACATTGGTAGATTAATTGAAATTATTTTATACTGACAATCAGCCACGGCTTCGTCTGTATAGGATCTTTAAATGTCATTTTTTATTAAATATAGCCTAGAAATATAGCTTTTTATATGTTCGTAAACTTTCAATACAATCGGTTCAGCCATCCAAAGATTAGCTCGAAGAAACAGATAGACATATTTTTTTTAAAATGTGTTATTTATATTTTAATTGCATGCAAGTTAACTATCAAAGCATAATAGATGCCAGTTGTTTATAATATTAAAAACAGCAATTAATTTTTATTTATAAACTCATCATCATCATTACAGCCCTTCACAAGTCCATTGCTGAACATAGGCCTCCCCCAAGGAATGCCACAAAGCACGGTCCTGAGCCACCTGCATCCATCGACTTCCTGCACATGTCACCAGGTCGTTACTCCATCTCGTGGGGGGACGCCCAACACTTTGCCTGCCGGTACGAGGCTGCCACTCGAGAACCTTTCTTCCCCATCGGTTGTCGGTTCTTCGAGCTATATGGCCGGCCCACTGCCATTTCAGCTTACTAATCCGTTGGGCTATGTCGGTCACTCTGGTTCTACTGAGGGTATCCTCATTTCTGAGTCTATCACGCAGAGAAACTCCGAGCATAGCCCTCTCCATAGCTCGCTGAGCGAACTTGAGCTTCCTCATCCGGTCTGTTGTCATCACTGGCAACACGCACTGGATGTGCAGTCTCGTTTTCAAGTTTTGAGGTATACCTGACGAGAAGATGTGCCGTAATTTCCCGAACGCTGCCCAACCGATTTGAATCCGTCGATTGACCTCTCAGTCGAAGTTGGACTTACCTAGTCAGACTATTTGTCCCAGATAAACAATCGTCAACAACTTCGAGCTTAGTGCTCCCAACAACTACCGGCATAGGTGTGACATGGACATTAAACATGATCTTTGTTTTGTCCATGTTCATCTTAAGACCTATCCGTTGGCAAGCACTATTGAGGTCATTGAGCATAGTGCTTAGGTCCTCCAGCGATTCTGCCATAAGGACTATATCGTCGGCAAATCGAAGGTGAGTGATGTACTCGCGATTGATGTTGATACCGTATCCTTTCCAGTCAAGAAGCTTGAAAACATCTTCCAATGCAGCGGTGAAGAGTTTCGGGGATATGACGTCACCCTGTCTTACACCTCTCTGCAATTGGATAGGATTCGTACTCTGGTTCTGTACTCGGATAACCATCGTAGCCCTACTGTACAAGCACTTCAGCACTTCGATATACTGACAGTCAACTTGGCACCGCTGAAGGGACTGCAGCACCACCCAAATTTCTACGGAATCAAAGGCTTTCTCATAGTCTACATACGCCAGACATAGTGGCAAATTGTACTCCTCTGACTTCTGTATAATTTGCCGAATGGTATGTATGTGGTCTATGGTCCTAAAGCCTTTTCGAAAATCGGCTTGTTCGTGAGGCTGGAAGTCGTCAAGTCTGCGCGCAAGACGATTCCTAATGACTCTCGAAAACAGCACGTAGACGCGGCTCAGAAGGGAAATCGGTCTATAGTTCTTCAACAGAGCGTTGTCGCCTTTCTTGAAGAACAAGACCACCGCACTTCTGCTCCAGGCCTCCGGTGTAATGCCACCATGGAAGACGGAATTAAAGAGCTTCTGAAGGACTTCAAGTACCGGTCTTCCACCCGCTTTCAGAAGCTCCGCTGTAATTTCATCTTCGCCTGGGGCCTTGCCGTTTTTAAGGTGCTGGAGAGCCATTCTAAACTTCTTAGAATGACGTCGGGGATATGATCGGAATAATGTCGGATAAGACTCGCTCTTGGATTGTTACTCACACTTGCGTGTGGCTCCAACGATGACGTGTACAGCTGCCCATAGAACCTCTCAATCTCACTCAAAATCGCAGCTGCCCCGGAAACGATGCTGCCACACTCTGTCTTCAGCTTTGACAGTTGGCTCTTTCTGGGAGACAGATCTCTGGCAAAGATTTTGGAGCGTTGGTTCCGCTCGATCGCTTCTTCAATACGAGCCGTATTGAAGTTGCGTAAGTCCCGCCGCATGCATTTGGAGATCTGTCTGTTCAGTTGCCTGTATGCTGTTCAATCTGTTAAAGAATGTAGCTTCATCTCCTGTCTAACAACCATGAGATTAATAGTGTTTTTGTGTTCTTCTGCGGCGGGTCTTGCAGAACTTAGCTCCGGCCGCATGGACAGTTTCCACGGGCTTGTCATTCATATCTTCCTCTTTATTGCAGTCTTCTAGGCACTGAAAACGGTTTTGTTACTCGAGCTGAAAGGTTTCGGGACTTTGGAACAGTGCACGAGGGTGACGGAGCATTGACTTCATTAGACGAGACCTCTCCAACTTAACGTTTAGGTTCAGTGTATCTCTAACTATTCGGTGATCGCTGCCGGTTTTCACCCTCGCGATCACTGAGACATCATTGAACAGTTGTCGTCTGGTCGTCATAATGAAGTCAATCTCATTTTTGCCGCACCGTCGGGGCACGACCAGGTCCACTTCCTGTAGGGCCGCTTCTGGAAGAAAAAGTTCATTATAAAGAGTTCCTCTTTCTCTATGAAGTCGGCCAGCTGCTGGCCCCTTGGGTTCCGTTGCCCTATTGCAAATTTCCCTACTTTCAGCTCACCATTCTCTCTTGTGCTTAGTTCTACATTGAAGTCTCCCATTAACACCGTATATTGGATTTTGGAGGAATGCATGGCTCTAGAGATATTCTCATACATTTCCTCCACCTCCTCATCGGGGTGTGCCGAGTTTGGTGCGTAAACCTGTATGACCTTCAGCGAATACCGTTAGGTAATTCTGAGTATAAGGTACACAACCCTCGTCGACACACTCTCAATCTTTACAACGTTGTTAACGAAAGACTTGTGGACGATAAATCCGACACCTCCTTGGGACAGATGGTAGCCCTCCCCCTCTCTTCGGACTTCGGATAATCCTATAATATGCCAGCGTAACTTGCCTATCTTTTCTTTTCTCGTCAGTCCTCAGGTTGCGTGCATTGTATGTTGCCAGATCGAGTCGTCGTAGGTGGCAACCGAACCTCCACCGGAGATTCTTAGCACCCTCTGCCCCGCCGTTACCATGGTCACCACCGTAGCCAGGAATAGTGGGGCCGGCGGGGACTGGGGGGGGGCCGTCTCTTTGATACATTCATTCATAGGGAGGTATTTGCCATAGTTGCCACGCTTGGCGAGCGGGTTGGCTACCGCAGTTTTTTTAAATTGTATTTTTGCTGTTATCAGGAAGATGCATCTGCCCATCTCCTGCCTGTTTCCCTTTGTCGCTTTTTACGACACCCACGGGAAGATATAGGATAGTGGATATTCTTAACCGCCACTACATGGCACATAATATGTATTGAATAAATTACTTACCACTTCAGTGCTAAGAATGAATCCATGGAGCAGTGGTGTTACTGCGGCGAGAATGCTCGCAAAGGAACTGGACACTACAATTAAAGTACCACAATAATTTTGACTTATGTCGCGAAGATTTTCCTGCAAACATTACGTGTTAATTGTTAGGATTTATAAATTAATCTTTAAGTAACTTTTTTCTTTATACATTATTTAGATATCCATCCATTACAGCCTATAAAGTGCTCTGCTAAACATAAGCCTCCCCCATAGATTACTTTAAAGGTGGGATTTTGCTATAGTCGTCACGCATGGCGGGCCGTTTGGCAATTGCAGTTTTTATTATTTTGAGCGGTTATCATGCAGATGCTGCTGCCCTTCTCCAGTTTTAATTTTATTTATTTATTCCCTTTATTCCCCGTGTAGTGGTGGGTAAGAATACCCACTACCCTATATCTTCCCATGGGTGTCGTAAGAGGCGACAGGGGGAAGCTAAGACAGAAGATGGGCAGCAGCATCTTTCTGATAACAACAAAACAACAATAAATAAACTGCGGTTGCCGACCCGCTCGCCAAGCGTGACAACTATGGAATATACCCCCTGATTAAAGTTACAAAGAGACAGCCTCAGTCCCTGGCGGCCCTAATACTTCTGGTGGCAACCAGTTGCGGCGGTGGCGACTATGATAACGGCGGGGCAGGGGCTGCTAAGAATCTCTGGTGGAGGTTCGGTTGCCACCTAAGATGACTTGACCTGGCAACATATAACGCACGCACCCTTAGGACTGACGAGAAGATCCTGGAGTTGAACAAAGAGATAGACAAGTTGCGCTGGAATATTATAGGACTACCCGAAGTCCGAAGAGAGGGGGAGGACACAGTAATCCTCGAATCAGACAACTTGCTCTATCACCGGGAGGGCGACCATCTGTCCCAAGGAGGTGTCGGATTTATCGTCCACAAGTCTCTCGTTAACAACGTTGTAAATATTGAAAGGGTGCCAACGAGGGTTGCGTACTTCATAATTAGAACCACACAAACAGTATTCACTGAAGGTCATACACGTTTACACATCACCCTCCTCACAGTCCGATGAGGAGGTGAAGAAATGCATTAGGATATATCTAGAGCCATGCAATCCTCCAAAACGAATATACGGTGTTAATGGAAAACTTCAACGCAAATCTAGGCATAAGAGAGAACGGTGACCTGAAGGTAGAGAAATTTGGAATAGTGCAACGGAACCCAAGGGGCCAGCAGCTGGCCGACTTAACGGAGAAAGAGGGACTATATGATGAACTCTTTCTTACAGAAGCGGCCCCACAGGAAGTGGACCTGGTCGAGTCTCAATGAATTGACAAAAAATGAGATTGACTCCATTATGACAACCAAATGACAACTGTTTAGTGATGTCTCAGTGATCGCGAGGGTGAAATCTGGCAGGAGGCACAAAGAAACCTAAACGTTAAGTTGGAGAGGTCACGTCTAATGAAGTAAACGATCCGTTTCCTTCGTGCTCTAATCCAAAGTCCCGAAATTTTTCAGCTAGAGCTACAAAACCGTTTTCAGTGCCTAGAAGACTGTAATGAAGTAGACGGTATGAATGACAAGCTCTTGGAAACTATCCATGCGGTCGGAGCAAAGTTTTGCAAGACCCGCCGCAGAAGAACACAAAAACTCTCCGATCACACTCTTCATCTCATGACTGTAAGACAGGAAATGAAGCTGAAATCTTCAGTACATTTGCAACACAGGCAACGAAACAGATAGATCTCCAAATGCATGCGGTGCGACTTACTCAACTTTAATACTGCTCGTATTTAAGAAGCGATTGAGCGGAACTGGGGAACTGGGGGAGTGAAAGAGCCAACTGTCAAAATTTAAGACCGAGTGTGGCAGCGTCTTTTCCGGGACACCTGACATTTTAAATAAGATTAGGAGGTTCTATGGGCAGCTGTACACATCATTGTTGGAGCCACACGCAAGTGTGAGTAACAGTCCAATAGGAAGTCTTACCTGAAACTATTCCGATCATATTCCAAACGTCAGAATGGCTCTCTAGCACCAATACCAATAGCAAAATTAAAAATGGCAAGGCCCCAGACAAGGATGGAATCACAGCGGAGCTTCTGAAAGCGAATGGAAAACTGGTACTTGAAGTCCTTCTGAAGCTTTTTAATTCCATCCCCCATAGTGGCACTACACCGGAGGCGTAGTGCAGAAGTGCGGAAAGGTAACAACTCTCTTTTGAAGAACTACAGACCGATTTATATTCTTCTGAGCCGCGTCTACGTGTTGTTTTCGAGAGTCATTACGAATCGTCTCGCGCGCAGACTTGACGACTTCCAGCCTCCCGAAAAAGCCGGTTTTCGAAAAGGCCACACCATAGACCACATAAATACCCTTCGGAAAATTATACACAACTCCGAGGAGTACAATTTGCCGTTATATCTAGTGTATGTGGACTATGAGAAAGCCTTTGATTGCGTCGACATTCGGGCGGTGCTGCAGTCCCTTCAGCAGTGCCAAGTTGACTGTCGGTATATCGAAGTGCTGAGGTGTTTATACATTAGGGCTACGATGGCTTTCCGACTACCAGAACTAGAATACGAAACCTATCCAACTACAGAGAGGTGTAAGACAGGGTTTCGTTATATCCCCAAAACTCTTCACCGCTACATTGGAAGACGTTTTCAAGCTTCTGGACTGGAAAGGATACGGTATCAACATCAATGGCGAGTACATCACTCACCTTCGATTTGCCGACGATATAGTCGTTATGGCAGAATCGAGAGAGAAAGCCTAAACATATTTATTTATTGCTGAATCTTAAAGAGCAGCAACTTTACAAACAAAAAATACTTCAGATTTAGCATAATGCTACAGTAATAGAGTTACCGCAGCGCTGATATTCTGCCCAAGCCACTTAAGTCAACTCGCGAGCATATACTAATAACATACATATATTTATTATACACTCACGCCTGTCACCCAGAGGGATTGGCAGAGACTATGGAATTCCATTTGGCACGATCCTGACACACCTCTCGCTTCCTCCACATCCATATACTTATGCATACACGCTTGTCGGTTAAATGTACTCTTGATTTGGCCCATTTTCAACATATCGCCAATTTGGTCGATAAAATTTCGCCTAGGGAGTCCCTTGCCGAGTCTGCCGTTCACCTCTGTAACATAAATTTGCTTTGTCACTCTTTCCTCATTCATTCTCTCTACATGACCAAACCACAGAACCATTTCTTTCTTAATTCTGGTTACAACGTCATCTTATAAACCACACTCTTCTCTTATCAAACAATTTCTCACTCTGTCATTCAGATTCATCCCTAACATAATCCTTAATTACCGCATTTCTACAGCATTTATCCTACTCTCGTGCTTCTTCTGCCACACCCAACTTTCACTACCACACATTAAAGTAGGGACTAACACAGCACTATGATTGCCATACGTGCCTTTTTGGACACATTCTGCCTTCTCTCAATAGGGTGTAGATCCCCATTCACTCTATTTAGTAACATTCCTGATAACACGCGTATGATAGCACCATTGTTTAATTTTAATACGGAATTTTATTAAACTATTACTTACCAGAAAACCAGTATATTGAAACCCAAGTATTCCCAATATAGCAATTAACACTGTTAATCTTATATAAGGCCACTCAACCGTTATATTGGGCAAAATCAGTAATCCGATTACAATTGAGAAAGCTCCTAAAACGAAAAAAATTCGCAGTGTTATATTTTTGTTCATTTTCTTAGTTATTAAGGAATAGACGTTGTATTAACTGACTCTTTTAAATGTTTGATATGAGATTTTAAGTTATGTTGATAAAGGAAAAAAATATTAAGAGACCTAATTATTTGTTCACGCCCGGGGTTGAACTGGGAGAAAATGCTAGATACGATAAAGTACGCTTCTTGTCTGCCTTTAAACTAAGATGGTAACTAGAAACAATCACTTTTACATAATTTTCCCATCAAAGGTATTTGCTATAAGTGCACATGCTTTGCAGGTGGGCTAGACACAGTTTTTTGTTTTAATTTTACTATTAAAAAGAAGATCCTGCTGACCATAACCAGGAGTGGTTGGTTTCCCTCTGTCGCCTCTCATTATCTATGAAATATAATCCTAGATTAAAAATCAAAATGCAAATTCGTTATTGCCCTTGAGGATTAATATGAAATGCCTGGTTTCCAGTTAAAAGGGGTTTCCGGTTCACTACACTCACACTACGAAACACAGCAGAATTAAGTTGCTGAAATAGCAACTTAACTCACGCTGGTATTCTGTGAGATTGTGGTCCTTCCCAATTCTAGCTGACACATTCATGCCATAATATAACTACAGCCTGGCTGTACAACATATACATATATAATAATCTATCTATCTATCAATCTATATATATAAGAGTTTTCCACCTATATAACTCATCACGATATCTCTAACCATAAGGCCTAGTTACTTGAAATTTGGTGGTAGTGGAGTAAAGGTCAGAGAACGGATTTTATGAAATTATAATCACAAAATACAGCGCTGGAGTGTTAAAAAAAATCACTATATATAAAAACAAGTTGCTGTCCGTTAGTTTCAATAAAACTCAAAAACGGCTAATCTGATTTGGATGAAAATTTTCGTGTGTGTTTAAATGGGTGCCTAGATGGTTTGAATTTACGATTGGACCCGGTAGGTGGCGCGCTATTGTCGAGATACAGAAATCATCCATACGAAGCCATGGCGCACCGCTAGTAATCAAATAATAGCCTTAGACTAAAAAAGAACGCAATTTAGTGCAAACATATATGTAGTCTATTATTATACATAGAAGTTTTTATCTCTAATAGTATAAATAGTTATTTTAGTACGTGGTAGAACCATGCTGCAGCTATGTGATGGTTGTAACACCAATGGATCGGCTCGACCGGGGAAGAACCATGCTCTCATAGAATAACAGCGTAAAATAGCAGCTGAATGACGCTGTGTTACGTATGATGAGTGTAGAGAAACAGAGAACCTTTTTACTGGAAACAAGGCATTCCATCTTTATTCACAGGGATGATAACGCAACTGCATTTTGATACGTAAGCTGGATGGTATAGATGTAGACTTCTATGGGCCACAGCATCCACTTAACATCAGGTGGACTAGGACAAAAAAGTCTATGGTTTTAGGGCAAGGAAGTGCCCGATACGCTGTCTATTGCATGTCGGTGATCTTTCCATGTCTCCAATTTTTTTAGAGCCATCGTAACTTATAGGTAAAGTGCTCGTCGTAGATTTCATACTAAGAGAACAACTCGGGTTCAAGCATCGCCGTCTCCAATGAAATTGTCCATTGCAATTTTAAGTGCTGATTGACAACCAGCTCGGCGGTGAAAGATAACAAACGTGAGGAAACCTGTTCGCCAGAGAAATTGAACTGCAAAAAATGACAAAAATAGTCTACCAAAAGCTTCCTACGCGATTTCTGCTCTGATCAGAGAAACCTCATTTCACAACGGTACGAAATTTGGGGAAAACAACGACGTTTGTCAAACGCAAAGTATTTAGTGCCAATGAAATAATTTTAACTCTTTCATTTTGTTTTATTCTTTCAATAATAAAATAATACGAGTAACGTTATGAACGTCACTAATAATATACTATAAAATGTTACTAAAAATACCTGTTACCTACCACCTACCTACCTAGGGCATTCACAAATTTCCTTGCGTATGTCACGTCGCATATGTAAGTTATGAAGCCAGTCTTAAAGAACCAATCGACGGTTGGAGTTGTAGTAGTATACATAAACCATAAAGCAATGACTGCTAACATCGTCTGCTGTGCACACTGGAATTAAGAAATATACACACAGTCCATCTGATGTTAAGTAGATGCTGTGGTAAAAAGATAACACTAAAGTGGTAGTTGGTATCCGTGCAAAGCCATAACGATTCGCTAGCTTTTTACGTATCTATTTTGACTGCCTCATTGGTCTAGTAGTTGTAACTGCGATTCCCCATCATGAGATCTCGTGTTCGAATCCCAGGTTGGGCCAAATATAGTAATAATACAATGCAACTCAATACCCAATATTGAACACAAAGAAAACAAATAACATAACAAGAACCCTGGTTGGTCCTGATTTTTCTCCGGTCGTGTTGGATTACCGTCCCAATGGACGATAAGAGTAAGGGATTAAAGAGTGCTCATGTGCTTGCGCATACACTCAGCACTATAATCCTGTCCTACGCAGATGGCTAGTCTGGTCTGGAGTATATTAGGTATCAATCCCCTTAATACCTCAGCCAGTATCGGAACCCTAGGCGTCGACATATCGAATGACTTGCAGTTTCGTGGTCTTTTGGAAGAGAAGGCCAAATTGGCCTCTAGAAAGCTCGGCGTGCTCTTCTGAGCTAGACAGTATTTCATACCGGCGGCACATCGCCTGCAACTTTACAAGGTGCAGGTTAAGTTGCACATGGAATACTGTTCCCATCTCTAGACCTAGGCTGCCCAGTGCCACTACTTCCATTTGATTGTATTCAGCGCAGAGCGGTTCGAATCGTTGGCGACCAAGTTCTTTCTGATCGGCTTGATTCACTGCATCTTTTTGTGTATTCTATGGTATCTTCCACGGGGAGTGCTCAGAGGAATTATTCGGACTAATTCTAGACGCTCAATTTTACCATCACAATATCAAGAGTTTTAAATTTTGTTATACGAATAAATGACGTTGTATTCTCTAACACCGCCACTACATGGAGACGTAATATAATCCACTAGCCCTTATAAACACAACAGGCTGTTGTAAGAGGCGATAGAGAAAAATGAACACAGGAGTGGGGCAGCAGCATCTTTCCGACAATTCAAAATAAGTAAAAGCTGTGATTGACAACAGATGGCCTCCTATGAAACAATATATGGGGGAAGCCTATGTTCAATATATTTTTATATAAGAGGGAGCAAATGAACATGGATGCAGATGGCTCAGGGCCTTGTGGCATTCCTCGAGGGAGGCTTATGTTCAGTGGTGGACTCGGGAAGGTGTGTTATGATGATGATGATGATGAACGGGCAATTGGAAGCAAACTGGAAGAATAAGTCAAAATTAAATTATAGCTTTAGACTTTAAATAAGTATAGCTTAGCACAAACCTCCTCTCATCTTGATAGGCTGTAATAACAAGTGGAAAAATTTAAAAAATTGTTCAACCGACTTAAATATAAATTATTAAGGATAAATTAAAAACTACTGATAAAATTTATATGGGACCACATGAGCAGCACCAGATTAGTGTGGTTCTATATAAATTAGAGATCAAAATCGGTTCACCTAGAAAAAAGTTATAAGGTAACGAATAAAAAAAACAGTCGAATTGAGTACCTCGGTCGGTTATAAAAGGGTGCCGTGTTACGACATTTAATTTGCATATTCAACTATGCAGTTAAAGGGGGTAGTAAACCTACAATCTTCACTGGAGCACTTTCTATAGCTCCTTTACCTTCTAAAAAAATTAGGCTAGTATTTTACAGTTTAAGCCGTACCTCACCGGGAGCCTTAACGACGTTGGCGACACTCACTTGGCTACATTTGGCCGGTTGGTATAGGTGGCAGTTGTTATGGTATAAGTTGTCAAAGCTACATCGCCATGGCAGCCCGTTGAGGGATTAGAAATTACCTCTTTCAATGATAGTCCTTTTGACTTCAAATACAAGGGAATGTCAACTAAATAAAAGACGAACAAGATATTGCTAGCTGCGTGTGCGCATACGATTGCCCAAATTTGTCGTGATCGGAGAATATTGCGCCACGGCTTTTGCAAACGTTTCTGAAATTAAAAAAAAACGTTTCCGTATAAAATTACATTATTGAAGAATACGAGAAGAATTGTATAATTATTACCATACATTTATAATATAAGGCTGGAAGCATAATGTTCCTATTAACAACGAAAAATAAAAAAATGCACTTGTCAACCTACCTGCCCAGCGTTGCAACTATCACAAATGTCGTATAGTCGCATTTACAAAGTGTAAAATAATTCTCGTATTCATCAAGTGTAAAATTATTTCATTATTTACCAAGTGCAAAGTACGTAAACTTGTGATGTCTCCATCGCATCATCAGCGGCAGCGTAAAATTTGCGAAACGTCAAACGTCACTTAAAGCAGATCATGACAAAAATAATAAACCGTTGTCACTTACCATACGATAGCAAGCCAAAGTCTCTTTTATATACTCTTTTTCCGAATCACCAACAGCTTGATGCTCATCTGGTGAAGAAGCGGTAAGGAGACCCCACATCGCAGCCATTGAAAGTGTCATGATCGCTTGAGAATAGAAAATAAGCTCCCAACCTAAGCGTGTCTCAGACAGTAATCCAGATAGTGGTAAAGCGGCAATAATTCCCAAGTATAAACCTAAAATATTAAATTATTTATTAATTTTCATATAAAAGCCTTTGTGGTGACGAAATAAGAAATCTGTCACCCAAATTTCATCTCGTTATTATCATAAGTGGCTATTTATTTATTTATTATTCACCGCGTTCTAAAAGTTCAGTGCTGAGTGCGGGGAGGGGGGGAGGATATTTGCCTTAGTAGCTACGATTGGCAGACTAATTAGAAACCACAGTTTTTTGTTGTTATCAGGAAGACGCTGCTGCCCCGGATTATATAAGGGAATTGCGTGGCAAAAGGGACAAATATCCCCCCTATGAGCCAATATATGGGAAGGCCTATATTCAGCAGCAAATATTTGATAAGATGTATTGAATGAATGAATTAATTAATGTATGAATGGTAATGAAGTTTGATAAATCTAATAAAAATCAACATTCTGCTTAGATTTACCTGTATCAATTAAACAACCAAATGGGTTTCTCTCAATTGGTGGCAGCCATTTAGACAACAATGCTTGGTTAACAGGCGATATACATGCTTGCGTCATACCCATTAGAAAATGGGCGTTGCACATCGCAGCCCATCCACCCTATTTATATACATAAATCATAAAATTAGACTTCAAAAAACTTAAATTGACATGCATTACGACATTTTTTTTGTATTTAGAAATGAAATATAAAGAAGTAAACGAAAAAAAATTCATATATAATTATTTATTTTATTTTATTTCATTTATTTATATCTTCCACTAAAAAAGGATTATTTTAAAATACGGTTTCAAGCATTAATCATCTTTTAATCAAAAACAGTCCACTGTCAATCAAATTTTCTTATCTTTGTTTTCTTTTTGTTTTATCTTGCAGAAATAATTGGTCGGCTTGACCGGGAAAGTACTACGCTTGCACAAGATACCATCATGAAATAGCAGCATAATGCTCCTGTTTCCCTTTCAGCTTACTTATTTGTATTATGTTTATAGTACGAGTAGTATAGCTGAGTAGGACCAGTTTAAGAATATCAGAAGGAGTAGTCCAAGTGTCGTTCCGTGGGGTAATATGCGACAGAGGAACACCTGCCAAGCGGGGCAACTATGGCAAATTTACCTCCGTAAACCTATAATAGCGGCATTAGAGAATTCTTTAACCCATATCATGTGTTTTAACGGTGGTAGAGCCACGCAGCAGTTTTTGCTGTTGCATGTATGGGCCGGCTCGAGCCGGGTTGGTACCACGACCTCACAGAATACCGGCGTGAAGTAGAAGCTTTGCTTCTGCGTTTCGTCTGGTGAGTGCAGGTGGCCGGAGGCTCCCCCCCCCCCATCAACATGGTAGCGGAATTACACGAAGAACTACCCCAGGAGGGTACCAGCACCCCTGGGGAATCCCTCGCTGAGCATCCACGACCATGTTATTCCGATCCTGAGCGTGGGTGCTCAGGCTGCCCCGCGTATTCTGGGGGGGGCAAAATTCCGCTCAAAAGCATTACTGCTAGGGGCAAACTGAGCAAGAACAGCAAGGCGACCCCTGCCACGCTATCCGTGAATTTCTGCAACATCAGGGGACTTCACTCTAACCTAAACGCCGTCCACTACCATCTCGAGACGGCGAAGCCGGCCTTGCTCTTTCTGACCGAGACGCAGGTTTCCTCTCCGGCTGATATTTCGTATCTCTCCTACCCGGGGTACAAATTGGAGCATTCCTTTGTGCCTCGGGCTGGAGTTTGCGTGTATGTCAGAGAGGATATCTATTCTCGACACCTCGGCAGTCTTGAAGGTTCGGACCTGTCCATCCTTTGGCTACGCGTAGACAGCGACGACCATCCGCGCGTCTACGGGTGCCTCTATAGGTCCCATAGCGGTAATGCCGAAACAGACCGACTCATCGACCACGTCCAAATGGCTACAGATTTCTTGCTACAACAGGTCCCATCCGCAGAGATCGTGATCCTTGGCGATTTTAACGCCCACCATGCCGAATGGCTCGGTTCACGTCTAACCGATCATGCGGGGAGATCTGTTTATGACTTTGCCTTGGCATATGGTCTGACACAACTGGTTACTTCGCCTACGCGGATTCCAGATGTGGAGGATCATACACCTTCCCTGTTGGACCTTCTGCTGACCTCTCATCCGGACGGATATCTGGTTTCCGTCGATGCCCCTCTCGGCTCTTCGGACCATTGTCTGATCCGGAGTGTGGTGCCACTGACGCTCACTTCGCGGTTGCGTTCTGCAGGTTGCCGCCGTGTTTGGCATTACAGGTCGGCGGATTGGGACGGAATGCGGTCCTTCTTTGCATCCTACCCATGGGGGCGGGTTTGCTTCTCGCCGGATGATCCCAGCGCTGTTGCTGACTCTGTCACTGATGTGGTGCTACAGGGAATGGAACTATTTATTCCATCATCTGTGGTACCCATCGGAGGCAGATCTCAGCCTTGGTTTGGTCGCTCCTGTAAGACTGCATTATGCAGTAAGCAGGAGTGTTATCAAGCCTGGGCTGCGGCTTCGGCGACTCGGGATGTAAATACTAGCACACTTAAAAAGAAGTATAACTTCGCCTCCAGGTCCTTCAAAAGAGTTATTGCCAAGGCAAAGTCAGAGCACATAGGCAGAATTGGCGAGAAACTAGTTCGCCTTCCTTCGGGAACCCGTGCATTCTGGTCTCTCGCCAAGGCTGTCCAAGGGAATTTCTGTAAGCCATCACTACCATCTCTGCACAGGGCGGATGACTCACTGGCCCATGACGCAAAAGACAAAGCCGACCTTTTAGGCTCCCTTTTTGCGTGCAACTCGACTCTTGATAACGGAAGGAAAACACCGCCGACCATCCCGCGGTGTGAGTGCTCCATGCCGGATGTGCTGTTCTCACAACGCTCGGTTCGCAAAGCACTGCTTTCCCTGGACATCCAGAAGTCGAGTGGGCCTGACGGAATCCCCCCAATTGTGCTGAGGACGTGTGCTCCGGAGTTGGCACCGGTCCTAACGCGTCTTTTCCGGTACTCCTACTCCCAAGGCGTAGTCCCGAATTCATGGAAGACAGCTTTTGTCCACCCGATCCCTAAAAAAGGCGACCGCTCAGACCCATCCAACTATAGGCCTATCGCGATCACCTCCTTGTTCTCCAAAATAATGGAATCCATTATTAACTGCCAGCTCATCCGGTACCTTGAGGATCACCAGCTGATTAGTGACCGCCAATACGGTTTTCGTCGGGGTCGATCAGCTGGTGATCTTCTGGTCTACCTGACCCATAGATGGGCGGAGGCAGTAGAGTCCAAGGGGGAGGCGTTGGCCGTTAGTCTGGACATTGCGAAGGCCTTCGATCGGGTTTGGCACAAAGCGCTTCTTTCGAAGCTCCCTTCCTATGGGCTTCCCGAGAAATTGTGCAATTGGATCACCAGCTTCCTTATAGATCGGAGCATCAAGGTCGTTGTAGACGGTGCATGCTCTGACTACAAGCCTATTAACGCTGGTGTTCCACAAGGCTGTGTGCTATCACCAACGCTGTTTCTTCTGCATATCAATGATATGTTGCTAACTGGTAACATTCATTGCTATGCGGATGACAGCACTGGTGATGCTCTATACACCGGCCGTGCCAATATTTCTCGGGAAAACGTCGCTGAGTACCGGAACAAACTTGTGTCTGAAGTCGAGTCTTTGCTGAACAAAGTCTCGGATTGGGGGCGACTAAATCTAGTCCAATTTAATCCTCAGAAGACACAATTTTGCGCGTTTACCGCTAAAAAGAACCCCTTTGTCGTATCTCCTCAGTTTCAAGGCACTCCCCTTCTTGCCTCAGCCAGTATCGGTATCCTCGGAGTCGACATATCGAGTGACGTGCAGTTTCGTGGTCACTTGGAAGGGAAGGCCAAATTGGCCTCTAAAAAGCTTGGCGTGCTCAGCAGAGCGGGACAGTATTTCATGCCGGCACACCGCCTGCTACTTTACAAGGCGCAAGTTCGGCCTCACATGGAATACTGTTCCCATCTCTGGATCTGGACCTTTTTGCTGCTCATATACGTGGACTATTGAAAATGCCCCTCCGGCGGCTTAATTTTCAAAGTTAGAAAGCTTCCATAACTTTTTAGTTTTTAAATATTTCTTTGTGTTTTTTGGACTGAACCACTTAAATATTGACATTGGATAGTATAAGTAGGAAATTGTGAAAATGGGGGACGAACCCCCCCTATTTGTCCCAAGAAAATCTTTGGCGCGCACGCCCCCTGGAGGGGCTTCAGTGAGGCCTGCTGGTCCCAGTATGCCGAACCCTAAGGGTGGCTCGAGCGGTACGGCTGAAAAGCGGCCTTTAACGTCCCCGGATCAGCAGCAGCCTGTGACGCAGCGACAAAAAATTGAAAAAGAAAAGGAAAAAGACAAGAAGAAAGCAGGGACTGCGGCCCCAGGCGCAGTGCCTGTAGAACGGACTAGGTCAGCGCTTGAGGAGGACCTGGAAATCATGGAGGAGGAGTTTGATGCTTGCAAGGCTTCACCCTTGCAAATAATAGAACATACAAGGGCGGCAGTAAATACGATCATGGGAATCGTCTCTGGTCCAGGATCCAAATTGAATAAAATGGAGGTAAACAAAGTTTCGGTAACCGGGCAGGACATGATTGCAATGATGGCGGCGATGCAGGTACATGTTATGGAGGCTCAGCTTGCGCTTTGCAAAGCTGAGCGGGACAAAGCAGAAGCAGAAGCGAAGCTGGCGCGCCAGGTGGCCGCGTGTATACCCTCAGGTGACGGTGACCACGCCCCAGCCGCAGGTCCAACATTTGCAGCAGCACTAAGGATGCCAAAGGGCGTTGCTGCCATGCCTATGCCGGAGAAGTCTGGTCCGGTTCTCGCCTTTTACCCAGCCGACGAGCAAGAACACCTCAAGACGGCAGACGATACCAAAGCTGAGTTGAAAAAGGCAATTAATCCATCCGAGATCAATATTCAGGTCTCTAAGCTGAGGAAGATTGGAAATGCTGGGGTTGTGGTCCAGACCACGTCCAAGGAGTCAGCACAGAAACTGAGAACTGCAGCACCACCTACCTTAAGGGTTGCAGAGCCTCGACAGCGCCAACCATTGGTTGCGTTGCGTGGCTTCGAGGATGACGTAAAGTCAGAAGAAGTCCTGCCGGCCCTCCACGACCAGAACTTTGGTGGGGATGAAAAGTGGACCCTGGAGGAGCTGAAGAAGCAGTGCAAAATTGCATTCAAGAAATCTTGGAAGGGGAGCAGAAGGACCACGGTGGTGCTACAGTGCACCCCTGCGCTGCGGGATGTGCTGACCGCTAGGTATAGACTTTACATAGGGTGGGACGTGGTCGAGCCGTGTGATTTTATAGACGTCACCTGCTGCCAACGATGCCAGCAATACGGGCACCCTGCTAAATATTGCAGGGCAAAAGAGGAGACATGCGGCAAATGTGGAGAAGAGGGTCACAGCTGAGAGGCCTGCAAATCGGCCGACACTTGCTGTGCTACTTGTCGCAGGTTTGGCAAGCCGGGCGCAAGGAACCATGCCACGATGGCGAAGACGTGCCCGGCTAGGGTGTACGCGGAGGAGAGGGCGGTCAATACTACACAGTATGGCGGATAAAAATTACTTATCAATTGGACAGCTCAATTTGGGGCGCGGCGAGATGGCCACCAAGGAGCTCCCTGCACTTGCGAGGGACCTGGACTTGGATATTTTCCTAGTCCAGGAACAGTGGCCGCAGGTGCAGGAAGTAGTACAGTTCGGCGATGGATCGCAGGCTGGTATCAAGGTCTGCAACGGAAATTTGGGTGTGGCTGGATTGCCTCACCTAAGTAATCCCTACTGTGTAGTGTGCCATGTGGAGAAGTACGGTCTCTACGTCGTCTCGGCTTATTTTAAATATAGCCATAACATTGATTATCAACTGCAACATCTAGAGACCGTACTTGACCAGTTGAAAGGCAAGCGCGTTGTAATTGGAGTGGATTGCAACGCGCACTCGCCACTCTGGTTCAGTGAGGCTGAACAGATCGTAGGTAGGGGCCATGAAGCTGCTTACCGTCGTACTGCCATGGAGGATTTTATAACGTCGCGGGGATTGGTGATAGTCAACGTGGAAGGCCAACCGAGCACCTTTTCGGGTGCAATGGGTGAGTCCAATATAGATGTCACTCTTTCCTCCAGAGGAGTCTCGATCACAGGGTGGCGAGTCCTGGACTGCGTCAGCTCGAGCGACCATCGGCTCATAATATACAAAGTTGGAGGAGAACCACATGCGAGGCTCCCGGGGCCGGTGGAGGTCCCTGCCCGTTTTCGGGACCGGGGGGTGAACTGGGGCTTCTTTCGTGGAACTATTCATGTACGAATGGGCGCATTGAAAGTAAGGCAGCCGGCTGATCGTCTTTGTGTGCAGTTCACTGACATTGTGGTTCGATCTGCGGAAGATGTCCTGGGGAGTGCTCGCCCTAGACGGGAGGTCGGCTATGAGTGGTGGACGCCTGAACTTGACAGAATGAGGAAAAAAGTATGTGATGCGAGAAGGGCATGGCAAAAGACTAGAAGAAAAGGAGGCAGGTCTGAGGAATTAGCCATGGAACGATTCCATAGTGTGAGAGCGCGATATAGACAGTTGATGGGGGATACGGAATTGGCCCATTTCAGAAAAATCTCGGAGATGGGAAATGCTGACCCATGGGGACGTGCATATCAGATCTCTAGCGGGAGATATCGTCCTCCCAGTAATATCATTAATGCCATTGAGTACGCGGAGCGACATTCGGGTGAGGGAGGCCGTGCGGGGCCTGCTCGGGGCTCTGTGTCCGGACGATGATTCGTCCAAGGACACTGAGTTTCATGGGCGGGTGCGTCTCATGGCCGCCTTCACCCCATCTGGATCGGCTGCCGTTCCCCCAACCATTGGGTGTTTGGGGGGTATAGTCAGGGCGTTGCCCAACACTGCTCCGGGACTGGACGGGATTGGTGCCAAAATTGTTAAGAATGTGTGGAGAGCTGCACCTAGGGAATTCCACTGGGTGTATGCCAAATGTGTGGAAGAGGGGGTTTTCCCCGAAGTATGGAAGAAAGGACGGCTGATAGTTATTCCGAAAGGTAATGATAGGCCATTAACAGATCCCAAGGCCTACCGCCCGATTACGCTCCTCCCCATCTTTGGGAAGTTGCTGGAGCGAGTTCTGCTGCGGTGTGCTCCGAGCTTGGTGAGGGGCATATCGGAATACCAGCACGGGTTTTCGCCGGGTCGGTCTACGGTAACGGCGCTGCAAGACGTGCTTAGTACTGCGCGCGAGTCGCAGCGCAAGTATGTACAAGCCGTCTTTTTGGACATATCAGGAGCATTTGATAATGCATGGTGGCCAATGATACTGCTGAAGGCAAAACAAGGAGGGATTCCACCTAATATCTACCGCATGTTGGTGGACTATTTCACCAACAGGCGAGTGGGTATATTCGTGGGTGACTGTGCCGAATGGAAACGCTCGACCATGGGTTGCCCGCAGGGATCGGTCCTTGGACCGACCTTGTGGAATTTACTGCTGGATGATTTGTTGAGGCTGCCGTTCCCCTTAGGGACGAAAATGTTGGCGTATGCAGACGACGTGATACTTTTGATAGAGGCGAACTCTAGAGCTGAAATAGAGAGAGCGGCCAAATCTGCACTGGAGTTGGTATCATCGTGGGGAGAGAGGAACCGGTTATCCTTCTCCTCCGCGAAGTCATGTACCATGACCATTAAAGGCAAGTTCCAGCGACCACCTGTTATAAGGATGGGGACTGAGTCAGTTAAAAGCGTAACGTCGACCAAGGTATTGGGTGTCACGTTAGACACGAGTCTGTTCTTTATTCAGCACGCCAAAGATATGGGAGAGAGGGCTGGGCGATTCTTTGGGAAGATGTCGCGGGTGTCGGCATCTTCTTGGGGCATACGCTACCCCGCACTCCGTGTTCTATATAAGGGTACATATGTTCCAATAGTGACATATGCTGCAGCCGTTTGGGTTGATCGGGTGGGGAACTATACAGTGCGAACGGCACTGCTGAGATCGCAGAGATCTTCGCTCGTGCTGTTGACAAAGGGGTACAGGACGATAAGTACTGCGGCGCTCCCGGTATTAGCCGGCGTCCTGCCGGCCGATCTGGAGGTAACTCGTGTTGGTAGGATTGACCAGGCGCGTAGAAACGTTGAGAATGGGGAGTTGAGCAGGCGTAAGCGCGAAATCTGGGTTGAAGTTATGGATGTATGGCAGGAACGATGGATGAACGAGACGAATGGAAGAGAGTTATTCTGCTTCTTCCCGGACGTGTCGGCGCGGCTCAATGCGAATTGGGTCGTGCCGGACTATCAAGTCTCGCAGATACTCAGTGGGCATGGATGTTTTCGAAAGAGACTGCATGACATGAAATTGGTTGAATCTGGTATGTGTGATTGCGGTGCTGCCTATGAGGATAGGCATCACGTGCTATGGGAGTGCGAATTGTATGATGACCTGAGATGTAAGATGATGGACGGAATAGTACGCAGAGGGGTGGGTCCGGTTTACTACCCGGACCTCGTGGACGGTAAGGAGAGCTTTGGCCGGCTGCGGGAGTTTGCGCATGGTTGGCATGCGCGGAGAATTGCGATGGAGAGGAACGAAGTAAGGATTCTGCCCGGAACCGAAGGCGTAACGTGTTCGTCCAGCCCAGAAAGGGAGAGTGACACTACGGGACAAGGAGTAGATTAAATAACTTGTAGAGAGTCAAGAAAGTGCATGCGGGAAAGAGCCCTGAGCAAGTACCGCGTGCATCTCTCGAGATTCGGCCCGTATAACCGTAAGGTTGGTGGGGCCATGGGAGGTGGAGGGTTCTTCCCATCTCTGGGCAGGGGCTCCCCAGTGCCAGCTCCTTCCACTTGACCGCATCCAACGCAGAGCGGCTCGAATTGTCGACGACCGAGCCCTTTCCGATCGGCTCGATTCATTGGCACTGCGAAGAGATGTTGCATCCCTTTGCATTTTCTTTCGCATCTACCATGGGGAGTGCTCTGAGGAATTGTTCGGATTAATCCCAGCCGCCAAATTTCACGAACGCACATCGCGGCAGAACTCCCGATACCATCCACACCATCTGGATGATTGGCGGTCCACCACTGTGCGATTTAGAAGATGTTTTCTTCCTCGCACGACCTCCTTGTGGAATCGATTACCATCAGCGATTTTTCCGGACCGATACGACTTATGGACCTTCAAGAAAAGAGCGTACTCCTTTTTAAAAGGCCGGCAACGCATCTGCGATTCCCCTGGTGTTGCAGTTGTTCATGGGCGGCGGTAGTCACTTACCATCAGGTGAGCCGCATGCTCGTTTGCCCCCTCTCCTATAAAAAAAAAATGTAGTAAGAGGTGACAGTGGGAGATGAAATAGGAAAGAAGCAGCAACTTCATAATAAAAACTGCGGTTGAGAAAGAGGCAATCAAATTGGAGGTCCATTAGATGACTTCGGTTGTGATGAATGAATGGTGTAGGGACTAATGCCCAAATTATCAAACGCTCAATTTTATGATGCCGTTAAGTATCGTGTTGTTGTTGTTAAGTTATAAAGAACTTTAAATCAAAGTGACTGTGACACCATGAGACAAAACAATACCTTATAATTTTGTAACGTTTGAGTATTTGGGTTTTAATGGCATAAATTTGTGTTACTATCCTCATTACTCATTAAGAATCGTGTATTGCCGCGAATGTTACTGAAGTACATTATTGCTCAGTAAATAAGACCTTTGATAAAGTAAGATATCATAATCAAAATATTGCATTATTTTCGCCATTTGTACCTTCAGTACAACAAAGTTTTAAATAAATAAAGTATAATATCATAAAGTAGCAGCAAAATAATTACCCTATTAACTATTGTAGGCATTGCAGCACTTAAAGCGCCATTAATTAAAAGCACGGATGTTATTACAAACTTATCACCGAAACTCTTCAAGTAAAGTTCAGCTGGAAGCAACATGACTGCATATCCGAAGAAGAAAGATGATATAATTGTTCCTTGAACTCGCCTGTCCCAGTCATGTATCTGAGAAAAACGTTATTTGTATTTTATATTTGTTTTATTATGCACTCATGACATGCATGGCTCTTTTTTCTAGAGTTTTATAACGTTAGAGGTTCACAAAGTATAAGTAATTCGATGATATTTTTTATAGAATTGTAGTAAAATATAAATGTAATAAAATTAAATGAAATAAGAGTTTACACAGAAATAACATGATATAATTCCTCGCTCCCTTTTACACCATTGGAAATTTAACCACAAGCGTGCACCAGCAGCCAGCTGTGTTCTTTTTTCATCTAAATCTACTAAAGTATTTTGATTTTTACAGTGGATAAATGTAGGATCCATAGCGGGTCTCTGGGACGCAGCATCCGCTTACCATCAGGTTGACTGTGTGTTCGTTTTTCACCCCTTCTCTATGAAAATAAATGAAAGAAATATTTAATTACTTGAATGTAAGAGTCATTGCGTCGTGTAGAATCCACTATTGCCAATATTTCGATTCCAATACAACCACGCATCCCTCCCATCACGACGGAACCTAGGAACATGTACAACATTTGTACATGACGGACTCCAATTTTAAACTCTGAAATAATACACAGAAATCTATTTTAAAATTTTACGCAATTAATGCAAGAACTAACTCGTTCAGAATTCCAAATATTGTTTACCGTTACAGCTTACTAACGTCCACTGCTGAACAAAGGCTTCCCCATAGATTGCCTTATAGTGCTTGTATATTTGCTATGGTTGCCACGTTTGTTAGTTGTTATTAGGAAGATGCTTGCTGCCCATCTTCTGATTTGTTTCCCTCTGTCGTACCCTCGGAATCATATGGGGTATTGGATATTCTTACACCACCACAATATGGTAATATTATTTAAAAAATAAAATGATAGTTAATGTTAACGTTTCACAAAATGAAAAAGAAAACTCACTTGTTTTTGTAATGACACCCTCATAGCTATCTTGAAATTTGTATTTCAAAAATTCCACGTACATCTTTTGTTTCTATCATAACAAAACGTTATAACGAACAAAAATGTGTCTCTGTTGTCTCTCACAGCATCAGTACCACTATTTTTATTAGCAAACGCAAATGAATCTCCACTCATCGCACTTCATAGAACGTTATCTACGAGACGGTTGTTTTATAATTCTGTTATCCTAATGTACATTTGATATATTTGCATTGTCAACTGTCTCCTCTAAATGCGTAACATTTGTCAAGGTGTTATCTAAACTATTGTTTGAAACAACCTTAAACCCTTTATTTGGCGTACGATATATTTTAGAATCGGAATTAAATAATATGCATATAGTATTAGTCAAGTGAATGCAAACTGTCATAGTAATATTTGTCACTTTCAAGAATGATTTTAAAAATAGCTTGCTTGACTTTGTTAAACAATAAAGTTAAGTTATGAGGTAAAGTATCAAATTGCAAGTTATAAAAACCTCTTGTGTTTGTTGATTGATTTCGCTTAATCATTATTAGATTTACTAATGATATTATTCCTTCACATTCTGCGTGGTAAATTATTGTGGCACCGAATTTAATTACATTTCCTAAATTTCCTAATTTATTTTATAGTTCAGATTAAAATATCGAGAAAAAAAAAACTGTTTATTAAATATGCACGCAAAACTACAATGTGTAATTATAGTCATAAAAACGTTCATAATTTACAAAAACAAAACCAAAGAATTGTTTTAATTCCTTTGAGAGTATCATTTTTTATGAACTATAATTAGGATTACGTTATCGTAGATGTAAACTACTATATATATTTTATCTGACAAAAGGCGTAAATAATGAAGTCAAGGCGACATACACTCGCGAGCAATGAAAACGGTTCGGTTACCAAAATATGAATATATTACTAATACTATGTTAACGAAATAATAAACTGCATTCATTAACCTATAAGTACAAATTTTTAATTGTCAGATAAATTATCTTCGTGGTAGAGCCATGCTGCAGCTATATTAATGGTATAGCTGTAGCACGAATGGATCGTTTGACCGGGGAAGGACCACGCTCTCACAGAATACCAGCGTAAAATAGCAGCTTAATGCTGCTGTGTTTCATATGGTGAGTGTAGAGTACCGGAGACCCATTTTACTGGAAAAAAGGCATTCTATCTTAGTCCTCACAGCTGACAACTCATCTGCATTTTAATTCCCAAACGAAAATAGATGTAGATGTCTATGGGCAACCACTTGCCATCAGGTGGACTGTGTGCACGTTTGTGACCCTTATTCTATAAAAAAATATTTATCAAATAACTCGACTGAATATAAAAGAGAAACAATTGAACCTTTTTTTATTCATAGAACTGTTAATTTTTATTTTACATTTTATCTTACAAATGACTTTGACCTAATGACAAAAATGAGCCATGGCAACGAAAGAGAAATGTACGGCTAGTTTTATTACGATATAACTATATAAAATTATATGTGCTGCCGACTCCTTTTCTGCGTTGAAATCCTCCTGGGTAGGTACCACCCACTTACCTATTTCTTCCGCCCAATAGCAGTGCATGCACCGCTATGTTCCAGTCTTTGGGTGTAGAGTGATAGTTGTCAGAGGTGACAATGCATCAATTAGCATTTGAATATTAGCTTTTGAACTTAAAGTTAACCTATCGGCAAGTGGGTGACGTATGCGATTTGTTTTATTTATTTTGTATCCGTGAAAACTTAAGTTCAGTTTCCGCAGAAAGGTAAACTGCAGTGTCTCACATTGCACCTCTTTACTCTCTACAGCGCACCAGGGCGCTGTGGCGCACATTTTGGGAACCTCTAGAGCAGACAAAGGAGAGTGTCCACATTCTTCTAAAGTTACACAGTCTAGGTGATAGGACTCTTTTTCTACTTATCAGTATCACATACCAATATGACAACACACCCATTTCTTACGCCAATAGCAGTATATTCGCTGTTGTATTTCGGATGGTATAGAAAAGGGACTGCTAAAGTGGGTACCTACCTACCTACCTTTTCGCTGAGAACGCTGGTGACTTTTCCGCAGAACCTAGGGATACCGCGAAAATGTCACCAGCGTTCTACAAATATAACCTTCTTCATTAGAAGTTGTTTGCAGGTGTTCATGGTGTGCAGACGCCACTTACCATACGGTCGCCAGTAAGTTCGTGTGTCATTTTAATTTTGTAAAAGTAATATCTAGATTATAATATATAATATAGATAATATTATACACTTAAAAAAGATTATGTAAGGGATAAAATAAAGCTAAATAAATAAATAAACAAATATCTAGACTAGCACTTGGCGATTGAGGTTAATGCGCGAAGAAAGAAAAACAATTTCCATCATCCTTGAGGTTCACGGATCGTCCAACAATCTGCGGTAAAATGTAACACCTACCGCGAGACTGACGACAACCGCGTGACCATTAATTTGTTTTGGCAACCCCTCACCTGACTGACGTTACTCGGCCACTCAGAGAATCAGGGCAGAATCAGACTGCATTGCCAATAATTGTTCAGGCTTTACACACACAACCATACAATTATTTAAATAAATGTCTGTTATCTTGTTTTGTCAAAGGATTGTTCCTTATATTAAATACCTACTTTTTTCTTTTTTTTAAATACTCCCAGAGCTCATAGAGAACGGCTAAATATTTAAGACCAGTGCTAAAACATAGTGTATAGAAGACTTAAACCTCGAATTAAAAATGTTTGAATACTTATTTTTTACTAAAAGTTTTTGTTAACTCTTTTGAGTGGACTTAGGAATATAATATACCCTCATCTCTCATTTTCTCTCTTTTTTTCAATTCAGGAAAATATTGCGATACATATTTATATACAAAAATAAAATATGTATATTGTCGTAATGTAAACTTCCTTTTTTATGAAGTCAGTTATTGTTTTGATGGTGCCATTCCATTTTTTGGGCTTGTGGTTTACAGTGTGCTTCAATTCAATGACCTTAAATTACATTCAAAGCCATCTTAATGTTAATGCGTCATAAGAAGTGCATTTGAAGCAATATATATATATATATGATTATATGATAATATGATTTTTTAAATTTGCGCGATATAATAATATAATTTCTTAAATTTACGCGAATACTACACATGGACAAAAATTAATTTTACGAATTTTATCGCATTTAATTTTAAGCTTTTTTAAAATTCCTGTTACCGTAAGTTGTTTAACGTCCGGGTATCATTGTGAACTAAGGCTACCGTCAAATTTTATTTATTAATATTTGGTACGATCTACACAAAATGAGCTTACAATATCTTGCAGTCTTCCAGTAGTAAACTTTTTTAACTTTCCGCTTTGAAAATAATAATATTCTAATTAGGTTCTAATTAGGTCCTAGGAACCCGTTCCGACTATCCCTGGCTGGACGTGTGGCCGCGCATGCGCGCGCGGGCGTTTGTGTGTGTGTGTGTGTGTGTATGTGTGTGTGTGTGTGTGTGTGTGTGTGTGTGTGTGTGTGTGTGTATGTTTTTTCTAAATTACTCAAAATATTAGATTAATCAACTCCAGACATGAGATACACTTTTTTTTACTGAAAAAATTCAAAGTCAAAATCGAACGACGCATTCAAAAATTATTTCTAAATAATCCTTCCCGCTTATTTTCGAGCGTTGCGAAAAAATAGGCGGGAAGTTCCAGAGATGCCGTGCAGACCGTTTTTTATAGAACATGGGTGACAAGCGAGCACACAGTCCACCTATTGGTAAGTGGATGCTGTGGGTCATAGACATCTTCATTTATCCTCGATGAAGAATCAAAATGCAGATGCATTGTCACTTTTGAGGACTAAGATAAAATGCCAGTAAAAAGGGTCACCGGTTCTCTACACTCAACACACGAAACTCAACAGCATTAAAGTTGGGTTCAGATTTATTTTCCAACCTCAGTCAGGTCCTCTCTATTGGAATAAGATTTCTAAGATTAAGATTTTTATTTTAATAGCAATAATACTTTTGCGAGGATTTATGATCAACCAAATCTGATATAATGTTTGGGATGACTTTGAACTGTTGACTACGCAGGACAACGTTATATCATAAGTACACGCAGTGTGTGCGTAAATACAGATGCTTTCTTTCTTCTCTGAATCCCAAATTCAAAAGAAAAAGACCCTTTAACTGATATGGGCCTTACCCGGGATTAAAACCCAGGCCCTCATATGAGCAGTCGTGCTTACGACCACAATACCAACGAGACGGTTACCACTTACTACCGAGTAGAATAGCTTGTACAACTACTTATAAGAAATGACCGTGTAGTGAGGGTATAGGAATATCCACTACCTCACATCTTCATATCATCCCGTGGGTGTCGTAAGAGGTGACAGAGAGAAATTGAAACAGGTGATGCGCAGCAGCATCTTCCTGAAAACATCATAATCATAAATCATTTATTTTCAAGAAATATGGTTGGTACACAAGATGTTAAAGTAAGTTATAGCACAGGACATATTTCGCCCTCATTACGGTCATGCAAAATCATAGTAAATTTACAACAATTATTTGAATAAAATTACGATTATTAGAACTATTTGAATTACAATTATAACAATTATTTGAATTTCATGATTACAATTACATAAATTATTGAATTATTATAATATACTAAGTCACAAGAATTAAAAAGAAAGATCTAATATCTTAGTGGGCATCAAATCGGCAAGTGCTATTATTCAAAAAATCTTTTAAAATAAAAAATAGTATAGAAACACTCCTGGACTAACCATTTTCGCAAGGCACGACAGAGCCTTTTATATGGCATGTCAGTCATTCCTATGGGCAAAGAGTTATATATTAGAGGTGCCATATAAGCACAGTTTTTTTTTAAACAGTTCTAGCTTAAGCACAGACATCTTTAAGGGCACGTGATTAATTTTTCTTTTAAATGTATTGTCGTTAGCGCTGAAGAGATGACTGTGGTATTTAACAAATTTAGCTGTTTTGTAGATGTATATGCAGGGAACAGTTAGTAGATTATTTGATTTAAAGGTCGGTTTACATGATTCCGACCAATCCATACCATACAGTGTCCTAATGCATTTTTTCTGTTCTATAAACACCCTCGTGATGTCGCACGAATTTCCCCAGACAACTATGCCATATCGTATAATGGAGCAAATGTAAGCGTGATATACCATAATAGAGGTATATCTCAAAATACCAAAAACTTTTTTGCCAACCCGCTTGCCAAGTGAGGCAACTAAGGGGCTGCAATGGTAGGTTATAAGAAAAAGTTTAAAAAAGCTTATGATTATTATATTAATTTCCCTCTTCAGATTTGATACCGATTCTTACCAAGGTAACAAGATAGTCTCATACCGATTCGTACGTACCTAAGATGATTTGAAAGGCGAGATAAAAAAACTTACTCTTATTTAAATAGAGTAGATGGCTGTGTGTTACCGTCTGCTTATAATTCGAAAATAAATAAAATTGAATACAAATCCTACCATACTCCTACTGCAAGACTTCAAGATACTATATGTTCTTTCTGCGCATATCTGACCAAAATTAAAAAAAAAGAAACTAAAGGTACCCTACCTTAGTAGCCGCGGTTAACTAATACATTGGGACGTCGAACCGAATCCTCGGTTTCCCCGTGACCATGGGTGCTACAAGGTATTCGAAACATAAAATACGGTATAAAATCTGTAAAAGTAAACTAGTTTGATTTATTTGAGCAAAATTTTGTTTCTTACTAGTAGCCGTTAGCTTTTAGTCACAGCGGCCGCGGACGTGCCTCTTAGCTTAGTTGATTAACTTATCGATACATGTAATACTAGATTGTCTGTTATTACGGCTATTGTAATTGTGACGACCCACGCATTATTACTATTATTATTAATAAATAATAATTAAATGCAATATAAAGGAAAATCATAGATATAATACTTTAAACATTTAAAATGCGTGAATAAGCATAAAGTTCAAATACATTCATTTCAAACATTAAGTGTTATAGTATAGTAAAGGTTTAATATGGTATTTAAAAAACCTTAAATTTATTAAAAATATGCTTCAAATTTTTAAAATGTATTCAATGATAGAAATACAAGTCGATTATATTACGAAAATAAATGTAAATAACAATTGTAATATAGTTGATAAATGGGAAGTTAATGAGAGTGTTCTTAAATGATGCAATGTGTTCTTGTATTACTGGAGGATTTCGTATAATAGTTGCTTATATGAGGGAGCTGCCGGAGACGCATACCCAAGGTCCTACATAAATATATATGAAGTGTTCGGGTGACTGACTACTGTAATACTGCACAATGTATAGTCCTATATTAGGGACTTATGATATGAAGGTCTATGATACAATGTCATTAATATAGATGGAATCTTAGATGCATAGGCATGCATGCAGAGTTATGACTTCAAGACCCGTACATAAAATATATATAATAGTAAGCTCTATGAAATAAATCAAATATGTGGAAGGTCTCAAATATGTAAAAGCATTATATTGATAGAAATGGGACATGAA
The DNA here is from genome assembly GCA_963668995.1 of Parnassius mnemosyne. Lineage (NCBI taxonomy): Eukaryota > Metazoa > Arthropoda > Insecta > Lepidoptera > Papilionidae > Parnassius > Parnassius mnemosyne. The sequence goes on from CAVLGL010000013.1 coordinate 1,870,986, forward strand.
AAGGATTATTATAGTGGCGTGTAGAATGCTTCACAGCGTCGGAGACAGAGGTAACCTTGGACTCGCTAGCCGATATGTCATATCGTTTTAGTGGTGGTGATAAGCGGGTTTGCATAACGACTTGCCCGTGGACATCGCATACCCGTACAGATTGTAGGCGGCGTCTTAGCACATAGCGTTACGGTACGATATATATATATATATATATATATATATATATATATATATTGAATTGATTGGTGGAGCATATATGTCGACCTCATGCAGGTGGTAGATGGAGGGATAATCTGAGGAGGCTCTCAAGGCTGCGGCCGAAAGCTAGACCCCATTCCCTTGCGGTGAGCAGTAGACTCATGACACGCTCTGCGGCTAGTAGCAGTGCTGATTATGCAATCGGTGGTGATGCCCAAACACTTACATCACGTTTGCAGTTACGGCGGTCTGACAGGTGTTAACATTCACGGAGGATTTTTTGGGGGTGTGCGTCTATTATTCGACGTGTTGCTTAAACCGTGTAATGTACATTCACTGTAACTGAATTATAAGGCTCTACCAACAGCTTTTATTATTGTAGTGAATATTCATATCAAGAGACACCAAAAAGAACTAAGTTACTAAACAAACACAAAGTAAATAAGGATCCTAACTAAGACGATCACGCCATAAATTTATTAAACGGCCTATAGCTAAACCTTTAGAAAGATCCTTAAGAAAGATATGGTTATAATTATGTAATTTTGTTTTTTTTTATTGACCTCTTTTTATATATATATATATATATATATATATATATATATATATATATATATATATATATATATATATATATATATATATAGGCGTTTCCTATTGTATTCCTTTTAACTGTCCCAGGTAAGCTTAAAATGCTTGTGTTAGTAGTGGTTCATAGCATTAATCGAATGGCGAATTCAAACCCACAAACTTAGAGATCACCGGTCTGCATCCTGCCATAAGACGACTTTTTCTTCAATGAATAACCCTGATAGCAATGATTGTAGTGTCAATTTTCGAAAGCCATAAAATTTTGCTCTCATTTCCCATTATACTATGCCAGTTAATATATGATATAATGAGTAACTAATATTGTGGAGTTAGAATTAGTTATTATTTATGGAGCAATGTATACGCTATTACAACAAAATCACAGAAAATGTTCAGTTTGTTATATCGCAAGTTTAAAAGTTTTTCTAAAGAAAACATGTACTAATAGTATTATTTTATTATCTAGAAATACGAATAAAAATAACTGTTGGGAATGAGGTGATCACCATTATACTGTTTCTATTAAAATTCATATGAAAAATTGTACAAAATTATTGTAAATTTATATGTATTAAAAAATCGTACAAAATATATGTATTAAAAAAATAATCCCACTGGGTTTCTTGCTGGCTCTTCCCAGGACAAGAGGTATTTCGCACAAATATGACTTTCAAGAAATATTATGTAATAATCTATTTTGAATAAAAAATATTCTTTTCTATTCTATTCCATTCTATTCTATTTCACCCACGGGATGAAATACGGTTATATATTCTGTTACGCCGCCACCACACGACTAGCGTCATTTCATCATTATCATCATTACAGCCATCCACAAGTCCACTGCTGAACATAGGCCTTCCCCAAGGAATTTAACAAAGCACCATTCTGAGTCACTTGCATCTATCGACTTCCTGCATGTCATACCAGGTTGCCACTCTATCTAGTGGGGGACGCCCTACAATTCGCCCACCGGTACGAGGTCGCCACTCGAAAACCTTTCTTCCCCATCGGTTGTCGGTTCTTCGAGTCCGCCCATTACTTCTTCAGCATACTTATTCTTTGGGCTATGTCGGTTACTCTGGTTCTACTGCGGATATCCTCGTTTTTAAGTCTATCACGCAGAGAAACGCCGAGAATAGCCCTCTTCATAGCTCGCTGAGCGACTTTGAGCTTCCTCATACGGCTAGTAGTGAAGGACCACATCTCAGATCCATAGGTCATCACTGGCAACACGCACTGGTTGAACAATCTAGTTTTGAGGTTTTAAGGTATGTCTAACGAGAAGATGTGTCGTAGTTTCCCGAACGTTGCCCAACCGAGTTGAATCCGTCGATTGACCTCTCGGTCGAAGTTTGACTTACCTAGTTGATCTATTTGTCCCAGGTAAATATACTCGTCAACATCTTCGAGCTCAGTGCTCCCAACAACTACCGGCACAGGTTTGACATGGACGTTATACATGACTTTTGTTTTGTCCATGTTCTTCTTAAAACCTATCTGTTGTTAGACACTATTAAGGTCATTGAAAATAGTGCCTTGGTCTTCCAACAATTCTGCTATAAGGATTATACTGCCGGCAAATCAAAGGTGAGTGATGTTTTCGTTATTGATCTTAATACCGTATCCTTTCCAGTTCAGTAGCTTGAAAACATCTTCCAATTCAAAAAAAAATTAAAAAATTCAAATGCAGCTCTTACTAGTGTCATTTACGGAACAATAAATTTCAATATACTCGTAGAAAGGATTTGAAATGTCTACGCGTTAGAGCTATGCTGCAGCTATAATATTCGAATTTTAGCACGAATGGGATAGCTCGACCGGGGAAAGACCACGTTCTCACAGGAAACCAGCGTAAAGTAGCAGCTTAATGCTGCTGTAGTTCGTATGGTGAGTGTAGATAACTGGAGACCACCTTTTACTGCAAACATGGCATTCCATTTTAGTTCTCAGAAGTCATAATGCATCTGAATTTTAATACTTTACCGAGGACAGCCGTATATGTCGAGGTGCCACAGCATCTACTTAGCTTAAAGTGGGAACATTTTGTATTAATAGTATTAAAAGAACAATTATTTTATTAAATGAAGAGAATATCTAGATATAAGTAGTTGCTTTATCAATGAATTACCTAGTAATGTGTAGCGATATATGCTTGAAGCAACGCCTAATTAATTAACTAAATTCTCTTCTATTAGCGACGCGTGTTTAGAGCTAGGAAGGACATTTTAAGGTGAACTATAGATAGTGTGATATAACATAGTTGACTGGTAGTGAATGTTATAAAGTATTCAGGACAACCTTTATATTTCTTAATATAAGGTAACGATTCAATAAATATATAAATTTTTATATAATTAATAATGCTAAATTATTTGTTTATACGGTACAAAGTTACAGTTAATATATATATATATATATATATATATATATATATATATATATATATATCCCACGGCTGGGCACAGGCCTCTGCCCATTTCTCCGAGGGTTATGTATACGTTGGCTAAAATAGACTATTTGATGTGTTAAATTTATATAAATGGTTATGTTTATTAATAAGGGCAATAAAAAATGTATTTTAAGAATATGCTTTATTTCATTTGTAACAAAAATGACACTGACTTCGTTGTCTCCTTGCATTGGCAAGTTTAGTTCATTTCCCTCGTGATCAGTTTATTCTCGTTATAAAAATATATGTAGTGTCTCTGAATCATCAATCTAATATGCTTAGAGTTCTTCGTCTGAATGCCTTTGTTCAAAATGTTTATAAATATATACTTTAACTAGTGGAATTTTGCTTCTTCTTCCTTTGACATCTGTGCGCTTGTCAGTGCTGGTTTTATTTCCTCTGCAAAAATAAGTAAGTTATATATTCGAGCCTACCGATCACTGCTAAATATAGATCTCTTAGTAAGCTAAGTTCGATAATAAATGTAATACTCAATCCAATCTGATTTTATGTTTGGCAATCGGAGTGTCGACCCCTACTAGATGTAGTGACGACCTAGTAAAACATGCAGACAGTTGATGGATGCAGGTGGCTCAGGACCGTGCTTTGTGGCATAACTTGGGGGAGGCCTATGTTGCCTCAGTAGTAGACTTGTAAAAGGCTGTAATGATGATATTGATGATGATGAATCGGAGTGTCCAAATTTAACCATTTCAATTTTCCGTTAGTCATATGTGAACGTTTCGATTGTTTGACTATTGTTTCTTTTTTCGGACTGGGAAATTTTTAAAATACCCAGATTAGTGTCAAAAAGTTGCGTTAAAAGCACAAGACTGGTTTTGTGATAACGTATATATACGTGGTAGAGCCATGCTGCAGCTATATTACTGGTATAGTTGTAGCACGAATGGGTCGGCTCGACCGGGGAAGAACCACGCTCTCACAGAATACCAGCGTAAAATAGCAGCTTAACACTGCTGTGTTTCGTATGGTGTGTGTAGAGAACCGGAGACCCTTTTTACTGGAAACGAGGCATTCCATCTTAGTCCTCACGAGTGACAACGCATCTGCATTTGATTCATAATCGAGGATAGATAGTTGTAGATTTCTATGGGCCACAGCAACCACTTACCATCAGGTGAACTGTGTGCTCGTTTGTTACCCTTATCATATAAAAAAATAGAATGAGACAAGTCCATGTCTAGCAGTGGAATATAAAACAGAAGGTGATAAGGTCCAGATTGTATTGTTTCGTACTTAGTTTCTGAACTATGTCTAGCTATAATTTTGTGGGCAAATATTGTTTACTTTGAAACTGTTGGTTTCTAGTGTAGATCTGTGTGGCCGCCATGTATTGGCAGCGTAGGAGATTCAATTACGCCATATCATTTTGTAGATGTTCTAAGAGGCGTCAGAGATAAAGTAAGTGAATGGGTAGATGGGAAACTATCATATATTATTATTCTATCAAAATATTTTGACATTTTATTGTTTGACTTTTAATTATTTTAACATTCATAATATCATTATAATGGAAACCTTAAAAAGTTGAGTTATATTTTAATACGAGCTCCAACGTGATCATAGCGCGCACATCAGATGCTTAATTAAATCCTGTCCAGTTGCTACTATCCGACAGTTTTTGAAACTAAAAATGGCTAGGGGAATATGATAAATACCTGGATCAGCGGTTTTCTTGTCTTTGTAGTCAGGATGATCCCAATCCATACGCTTTGAAGTACCAAATATCAAAAATACGATGTTTGTGATCACACTTACAGCCGCTATTATCAGGAAAACGATTCGCCATCTGCTCAGATCAGTCTGTAAATAAAAATAATTTAATGTGTTATAAACATTTCCCCTTATGTATCGCTTACATAAAAAAACCGGCCAAGTGCGAGTCGGACTCGCGCACCGAGGGTTCCGAACAAATCCGTAGGTATATAAGTTTCAAATTATTAAAAATATTTTTATTATAGGATGTAACTAAAAATTTATGCTTTTCGCAATTTTTTCCTTTATCTGTGCATTAATACGTTGCTTCGTACCAAATTTTAAGTTTCTGAGTTCACGTGTAGTACCCTGTAGGTTTTGATTCCCTTGCGAATGTCGAAAATTTGCGGCATAAACGGCTGTATGTTTTGATTGCGTTGGCTTAGAAATTTGATTTTTTCACAGCTACAAGGGACAGTAGACTTGAGTATTTGATATGAATTTCGGCTTGATACTTCCATGCGTTCCTGAGAAAAATAGTCTTGACAGACAGTCAGACGGATAACAAAGTGATCCTATAAGGGTTCCGTTTTTTCCTTTTGAGGTACGGAACACTAAAAATTATAAATTTTTTACTTTTTGTTGCAATGGCCTTCTATATTTTACATGCGGTATTTTAGAGTACCTATACCAATAGTATACTAATTTTAGTTGCCTGATGTTGTACAGAAATATTACTTACAGAGTCATTACGTAAAATAAAACTGGTGACTATCGGTGTAAAAATGCTTCCTAAATTAGCAACGGAGTTAGTCAAAGAGAGCATCACGCCGGCGAAGTTGGGAGACATATCCAGGAGGCACATCTGTAAATTGAAAAATAATATTTACAATTAGAGCCACCAGGCAATAGACATAAAATCTATGACCACATTTTGTTTTAGGGGTGCCATAATAATAGTTAATAGTTACAATCGGTATGGTAAAATCCAGAAAAATGTCATGATCTACCAGACGTTTATGTAACATGAAGATTTTGGGAGTGACAAACAAGCTAACTCTACCTACAAATACACGACTGCAACCCACGGACCTTCAAACGAAAAAGAATTCACATGTCGTCTCTGAGGAATAAGATATAATGTCGCAAGTGGCTTTCCATAATCAAACTCAATATAGACAGTAATACAGAAGTGGATACAATGCTGCTTGGCGGTGGAAATAAGCAAGAGCTGTATCTATCTAGGCTTATCTACAGTATATATAGGCTCTAATATATATTAAAGGCGGATATTTTTGGCCGTGGAAAGAAAAGAGGAGATCATCATCCCGCTGGACGAGATAATCACGGAGCCAACGCTCCGTGTGGTAGTGCAGAGCCATTCTATATAATATTAAATACTGTAGTAGTACTTCAAAACTTTGATAGCGTTATTTAGGCGTAGCGACAGAGCAGCAACACATTCCTACTATCTATTCAATTTTGATTAATCTTTTATAATCTTTATCTTTTTTAATCTTGTTATATCTTTTTTCATTTTTGTTCAATTAATACGTTCATATAATACGTTGTTTTCTTTCTCCTTTCTAAAAATTGATTATCACCAATATCATCAACGTTGGCCGTTCTGCAATCAGCGTCATATAAGATGAAATTGTTTAACAAAATGTTTCGAAATACTTTTGACTAGATTATTTTTTATACAAAAGTCCACTGCTGAAAATAAGCCTCACAATAGATTGCTTCATAGAGGGACATTTTTCATTGTTTCCACACTTAGCAAGCGGGTTGGCAACAGCAGTATTTTAATTTTTAGTAATCAGAAAGTCGCTGCTGCACATTTCCTGATTCGTTTTTCATTGTTGACACCCACGGGAAAGTACACCATAACTGCACGTTCGACTAGATGATTTAAAAAAAAAAAACCACTTTTGATACAGTTGTTTTACCCATTGTTGGAGCTACAAGACCATAGAGAACAGCAACATCTTAGTCCTTAAGAGTGACAACGCATTTGAATTTCGATTTGATGTTCTGCACATTTAAATGAACCACCGCATGCCCTTACCATTAAGTAATGTACTGAAATTTTTACCATGTTTTGTCACCATTATTCTATGAAAATCATATTAAATCATTTTAATCAGGATAGTTTTGTGAAGTAAAATACATGTTATATTTCGTACCATGAACCCCGCTGCGTAAAATCCATTTACTGTGAGAGTTGCTATCAATATGATCACGGCCATGTTTTGGTGATCTTGTCCAATGAAGGACAAGGCAGCCAGACCAATCGCCATACCTACAAATCCTAAAAGAGAGAATAACAACGGAAAGTTACATTTATTGCGTTTCTATAATCACGTTATTTGATAATTTTCTTTGCTATTTTTCTAAAGTATAGAGGAGAGCGCATATTAATAACTAACACTAAAACTAAGTTCTTCAATCTTGACTATTAAAAGGACAAGAAATTAAACTAATAAAGTAACAGCTAAAATTTGATCTTAGGAATATTTTTAGTCGTTTAATTTGGTATGTACTTTTTAAGTTTAATTATTTGATCCTTTTGAATGGGCTTAGCAGCACCACAAATACAGGTATGCAACCAGATACCCTTTTAAAAAGTTATATATAAAACTTAATCCCCTATTTTTACCCCCGAAGGGATGGCGTTTTTCTTCAAATTTAAATTTTACCACCCTTGAGAGCACAACAGCTTATTTAAAAAAATGTCATTAAAATATCTTTGCCAGGAAGAGCCATCTGTCGAAGCTAAAGAACGAATGTGGTAACATCTAAGCTAAGAATTAGAGTGAGCTTAAGAGGTTGTACATGCAGCTGTATACGTCATCATTGGAGTAATTTATAAGTTAAAATAAAGACCTCCTCTTGGGTCAATATTCCGATAATATCTCGGAAGTCAGTCTGAGCGAAATTAGAATGACTCTCCAGCATCTTAAAACGGCAAGGCCCCAGGTGTCTCAGGTTACAGCGAAGCTTTTAAAAGCTCTTCAATTCCGTCCTCCATGGTATAACTTCTCCGAAGGCGTGAAGCAGAAGCACAGTGGTCTCGTTTTTCAAGAAAGGCGCTAACGCTCTTGTTCAGATGAGACAGCGCCATCTATCTCATACCATGTACAACAAAATAGCGACATCTAGATCGCCCGTACTGTAACTAGGAAGTAACCTAACCATTTGTATCGATCACAGAATGTGTTAGTTATAGAACCTAAGCAATTAGTTCCATTGTAATACCGCTGAGGGCGCTGTATGAGACTATAAATATGAAGAGCCTTGTCAAGGCTCGCCCATTTTTGATCGATTGCACAACATAAAACATATATTCCAAGAGACCAGTCTTTGCTGTAACAGCTCTCTTGAAGAACTACATAGTGATTTCTCTTCCGAGCCGTGTCTAAGTGCTGTTTTCAGGAGTCTTTACGAATTGTCTCACACACAGAATCGACTAGTTCTACTATGCCGAACAATAGGTTTCCCAAAAGACTTAGGCACCAGAGACCATGTATATACCCTTCGGCATTTTGTACATAAGTCCAAAGAGTACAATCTACCACTTTTTCTTGCGTATGTGAACTATGAAAAAGCCTTAGATTCAGTTGAAATTTGGGCGGTGCTGCAGTCCCTTCAACGGTGCCAAGTTAACTGTCCGTATGTGTGAGTGTTATGTGTTATATCGAAGTGCTAAAGTGATTGTACAGCACTATGAGGAAGCTCATGGTCGCTCAGCGAGCTATAGAGAGAGCTATGCTCGGGGTTTCTCTGCGTGATAGACTTAAAAATGAGGAAAACCACAGAAAAACCAAAGTAATTGACATATTACAATGGATTAGTATTCTGAAGTGGCAATGGGCCAGCCATATAGCTCCTACAACCGACAACCGATGAGGAAGTAAGTTTCTCGAGTGGCAGTATTGTACCGGTAGGCAAAGTATAGGGCGGCCCCCAACTAGATAGAGTGATGACCTGGTAAGACATGCAGGAAGTCAATGTATGCAAGTGGCTCAGCACCAAGTTTCAATGCATTCCTTGGGGAAGGCCTATGTTCAGCAGTGGACTTGTGAAGGGCTGTAATGATAATGAGACGGGGAACGACCAGGTAAGACATGTAGGAAAGCGGTAGACGCAGGTGGCCCAGGACCCTGTTTTGTGGCATTCCTTGGATGAGATCTATAGTAAGCAGAGGACTTGTGAATAGCTGTGACGAATTAATGAATTGCTGCATAAACGAATAAACAATATTAATGCTATTGCTAACAAACCATGAAATTTAGACTGTACTATGAAAATTAAAATTCGGTTTGAGCAACGAAGTTTATAAAGTTAATTCTTGTATATGGTATGTATTGGTTTTTGAAAATCGGATCTGAAAGTTTAGATAAAACATTGTATTTAGATAAAGTTTCATAATCCAAGTTTATCTATGTTTCATCGCTGATAATTTTTTTAACGAGGAGCAAAACTTGGCCGCGCAATATACGTTTGAAATACCAATTGTAACGTTTATTTAACCGGTTTACAAGCTGGAATATACAGAGGTTTTTTTGGTACATGCTTTGTTTTTTTTTTTTCGGTAGTATTACGAACATCCTTTATTGTTAATAAGTGAGCTCAGCTTGCTCGTAAAGTAATGCTCAGTATTACAAACAAACAGTACAATTGATAATCAAACACTAGGTACTAAAATGTTATTAATATAACCAAAAATCAAACAAAATGTATGCAAAATTAATATTTAGAATGATTTTTTACGTTGTTATCTTTATTTTAAAATGCAATCTTTTTATCATAAAGTGTATTTTATTATTTAAAACTTGTTACATTCATCGACTTACCTATAGAGTTAAAAAGTTTTCTGCAAGTCCCAACAGAGAGTAAACCTCGATTGAAGATTTTTTCCGATACAGAAGACGATATTATATTTCCGATCCACATGCCAATGTATGGTAGAGCTGATAGCGAAGCACTCTAAAAAAATGAAGCTTAATTATTAGAAAACGCACAAACTAAATTATAATACTTTTTACGTGGTAGAGCCACGCTGCAGCTATATTACGGTTGTAGCACGAACCGGTCGGCTCGACTGGGGAAAGACCACGCTCTCCCAGAATAACTAGCAGCTCATTGCTGCTGTGTTTCGTAAGGTGAGTGTAGAGAACCGAACACCCTTTTTACTGAAAATGAGGTATTCCATCTTAGTCCGCAGGGATGGCAACGCATCTGCATTTTGATTCTTAATTGAGAAAACATGAAGATTTCTACGGGCTACAGCATCCACTTACCATCAGGTGGACTGCGTTTTTGTTTGTTACCTCGTTCTTCACCAAATATCTAAATTTCACGTAAGTCACTAATTCTATCTACGAACTATAGATCCGTGACATATGCACTGACAGATAGACAGACATTAAAGTGATATCATACTTTAGTTAGAGAGTGATTGCTCGGCGCTGCTCCACCCTAACCCTCTCAAAAATGTAGGAGGCCCAGGTCTTAGACGTATAGGTCCTTTTAATTTAATAATTTTAAAAGAAACTTGTTATTATCAACAATATTTTAATATTTCTTTATTTATTTGCATAAATAAATGGTACAGTACATCAACAGTAGAGCATATCATGTCTCATCACTCTTTGGTTAAGAATTAAATATTACAAATAAAAAAAAAACTAAAGTAATGTTCTTAATTTTAAATATTATTTATTATAAATAAAGTCTTGTTAATATACTTTAAATTTTTATAATTTATAATAAAATATATCTAGATTTAATTTATTGCATTACGCAAAAGAGCACATGGCCGTCCTGAAAAATCAGACCTTACAATTTCGATTATCTATTGTTAAAAATGAAATCCTCGGCAAATCCTCTTTTTTCACGCTTTTAAGGGCTAAATGCAATTAGCGCCGATAGCAATAACCGCCGTTTAGTCGTTTGATGGTGGCCTCAGAATCCATGATATCATTTCTTTCCGTGAGTGTTTTATGAGGTGACTAAATAAAATGTAAAAAATGTCTCATGTCATCGAATAAATGGCAATATATCCATCTAGTTTAAGCCACAGTGTCATGACTTGATGTGTATTACTATTGACATCGGCAGCTAAATTGAAATCAATATTCACTTTGCAAAAACCAATATCCATTTTACCCGTATTGCTTATACGGGCAATATATAACTTGGGACCGCGGTGATCGCCACCCAACCTTTTCAAGGAGACTAATATTTTTGCAGTTTATTTTTGAGAATGTTATGAAAGTACGCAAAAATATATTTAAAAAAAAGCCTGCCTCTTTGTGAACGTCATGATCCCGGTGTAGGTTCCTTACCGTTGCAGCCTATAAAAGTCCACCGCTGCAAATAGGCCTCCCCCATAGATTTCCCTTAGGGGGGAAATTTGCCGTGTTACCATGCTTGACAAGAGGGTTGACAATAGCAGATTTATTTTATTTTTAGTCGTATTATTATATTTAAAACTTGCATTCATGACACGCGTCACGGCGTATCCTTTCGATGGAATTTAAAGGTCACTGCCGGCCCCCTCTCCAGGGCGGGTCTCTCGGCTGAGCGCTCGGTCACCTGACGCGTGGGCGAAGTTATTTAGTTGGGCGTGGTCGGTGTGAGTTAGACGGTCTAAAGTTTGCGCTCGGAGCCGCCTCTGAATAGCGTTGTCTAATCTCGTGCGTTTTGCGTGACAACGAGGCTTGTCTTATATTATTCTTCTTGTCATAGTTTTAACTGAGTTGGGCGCGGCCGCAGTGTCGATTAGACGGAATTTGCTATCGAATAGTTGGATCTCGTTAAGACCGCCTCCTTTGCTTTGTCCTATTTCGTTCCTATACGTGACAAGAAGTTTTCTTTGAGTTTTGAGTGATTAATTTAACTTTGATTGCCATTAATTTGCGCCGACGAGTTGTTGTTTGTGTGGCTTTTTAATATCGTATGAAGGAATTTTGCTTTGTCAGGAGAACGCTAAAACTTTGTGACTCGATAGGAGATCGCGTGTGCTCGATTATAATTTTGTGCTAAGGGAACCTGGGACATTGAACTTAGACCGACCGTTCTTAAGTTGTGCAGCGAGTCACTTGTTTTAATTTCGATTAACGTTGACTTGGTAGAATTTGAAGTAAATTAAATGTACAATAAAGTTGATAAACTAATATAGTGAAAATAAAAGCAGAAGGTTTCAATTGGTGAACGCCCACTGAAGGGATCGCACATTTTGGAGAAAAGCAGCGCCTGTGGATCTGCTGTCCGATTACATCGGGGACGTCAGGTTACATTTATACACACTTTCGCACACTACTTACATACATCTTACTTACCACCTGACTGATACCCTGGGGTCAACCCTACCTCCAGAACTCGGTAAGTGTTGTTTGATTATCAGCCATTAATAATAATCCATAGGCCATTGGGCCCGAACCCTCTGTTGCTCGTCGAGTGTGCTACTATGGGCCCTAGCCCAGTCAACTTTTGTCGGGGCAACGGAGGGCCGTAACACCATAAAATATTACAATAAAATTCCAAACAATATGGGGCAAGAAACTGATGAAATATAAAAAAAAGCTTATTAAGAAAATTTCGTTAAAAAAGCCGACTGTAAAACACCTCAATTTAATGCGGAATTGATGTGTAAAAATACCCCTTATTCTGCATTTGCAGCTCCCTTTCTATTAATACTATTTTTTTGTTAATAATGTCAGTTAAATTATTACAATAAATGTTGACTTCTACATTTAAGCTAGCTGGCCAGGTATGCGTTGTTCTGCTCTTTCAACAACCCTTTGTCCTATAAAAATCCTTAAATTCATTCATCATAAAATGAATTCATGGATTACTTATCATGATAAAAAGTACCCTAATTCTTAAGTTGGAGCAAGCAATACACATTTACAAAGTTTCATTAAAATCAGTTCAGTATTTTAGGAATTCATCGCCGACGAAGAATGTGACACGTAATTTTTAAAGATTCACATGGTTTAAAGTTTTAATTATTATAATATATGAGTTAATACGGCTTTAAAAAACGACCCTAAATTATTTTGCCCGTCATGCCTGAGAAGGTCTTGTTTTTTCGGAACCGGTATAGATTTTGACATTAATAAGAGCTTTTTTAACACAAATTGAATTATAAGTTTTGACTTTGACTTTGACTTCACTGAGACGTGATAATATATGCCTTAGATTGTTAACGAAGACCTATTAATAATCTAAGATATATGCTTTGATAAATCCTAGATGTAATATGAAAACATTTTTGATACTCACATTTTTCAAAGATATATGTAAACCTTTTTCTAAATATGTAGGCATGTCAACGAAGAAGAGCACATAACTGGACGTACACCCAATGTGCGTAATAGCCAGTGCCCACATCCCTTTGGACTTCAAAATACATCGCCATGGTGTGCTTAGTACCTGCAAGAGTTTATTTTGGTTAATTTTTAAATTTTATTATAACAAATGATCACTCATTCCACCTGATGGTAAGTAGATACTGTGGCCCCTATATATATATATATATATATATATATATATATATATATATATATATATATATATATATATATATATATATATATATATATATATATATATACTATCTCGCCAGGCAGACGTTGTTCTGCCCTTTCTGTAATTTTTATACATAACGATATATATATAGGCTGCACTAAAAGTATCGGGAATGGAATATTTCCACTGTTCCTGTCATATTAAAATTTTTTTAACTGAAAACTCCTTGGTTTTAAAAATCGAATACCATTTATTTATTTAAAAAAAGATTCTCGGTCTTGTCACAAGGTTTTGTCAAACTTGTTTAGTCGTTGAGAAAATGGAATTGACTCGAGAATATTCAAGAGCATCGCTCTTGAATATTCTTGAGTCAATTCAATTTTCCATTTCCAAAACCACAATTTATCGCTGGTTTGCTGAATTTCAACGTGGATGTGTCAAGCGCAGTGATGATCCCCGTCAAGGTCGTCCAAAAACTGCAGTCACCCAAGAAAACGTTGATGCTCTGCGTAAGCTGATTGAGGAAGATCGACATGTGACATACTGCGAAATTCAGGCATCTTTGGACATTGGCATGAGTCAAATACAAATAATCTTGCATAAACATTTAGGTGTAAAAAAGTTGTTTTCCCGATGGATACCGCATTCGCTCTGTGAAGAGCAAAAAGCGGCTCGCGTTACTTGGTGCGTCAGAACTCTCGAAAGATTCCACGCAGGATCCTCAAATGCTGTATACAACATCGTATCACGTGACGAATTCTGGATATACGCGTACAAACCCGAAACAAAAAACCAGTCACGAGTTTGGGTGTTCGAAAATGAGTTAAAGCCAACAAAAATTGTTCGTTCACGGAGTGTTGCAAAAAAAATGGTGGCCACGTTTGTCTCCAAAACCGGCCATGTTACGACTATTCCTCTTGAGGGACAAAGAACGGATAATGCAAAATGGTATGCTAGCATTTGTTTGCCATAGGTCGTTTCTGAACTCCGTAAAGAGAACTGCAACGGCCGCATCATCCTCCATCACGACAATGCGAGTTCTCACATCGCACACAGAACAAAAGAGTTTTTAGAGCAAGAAAACATAGAATTATTAGACCATCCGCCGTACAGCGCCGACCTAAGCCTTAATGATTTCTATACTTTCCCTAAAATAAAGAATAAATTGCGTGGACAGAGATTTTCATCACCTGAAGAAGCTGTGGACGCTTACAAAACGGCCATTTAGGAGACCCCAACTTCCGAATGGAATGGTTGTTTCAATTATTGGTTCCATCGTATGGAAAAATGTGTCAAATTTCGCGGAAAATACTTCGAAAAGCAATAAATACATTTTTAAATAGTAATGTTGTGTCACTTCCTTGATTCCCGAAATTTTCAGTGCTGCCCTCTATATATATCCGCCTCCTTGGCAGTTAAAATGCCAGTCATAAGCACGACTTCAGATCATGGGGTCCCGGTATAGACTCTCGGGTCAAATTATCTGGGTATTAATTTTTTTTAAGTTAACCCCACTCACACTAGGATTTTCTCCTGTATCGTGAAGGCAGTTTACAAACATAAATTTTACCAAGACACACATCAACACCTGGAACAGTTATTCGTAGGTCATAAAAATCATGTTCTGTGCGGGCTTCGAACATCGGCCCTCGGCGCCGCAACTTACTACTAAGCCACTGTA
Source organism: Parnassius mnemosyne (assembly GCA_963668995.1). Classification (NCBI taxonomy): domain Eukaryota; kingdom Metazoa; phylum Arthropoda; class Insecta; order Lepidoptera; family Papilionidae; genus Parnassius; species Parnassius mnemosyne. Next base: position 1,886,156 of record CAVLGL010000013.1, read on the forward strand.
CCACGGATTCGTCAAAACCGTCCGTTTTTTGTCTATAAAGGGACAACAGCAGCCCAGAGTCACGTCGTTTGTGGCTTTTCACACCCGTACCTCGGAAAGCGCGTATAGCTGCTAGTTTTTTGCTGGATATCTCTCAGATTGTATCGAATTGCTGTTTGATCGAACAATCAGAGAGCATAGAAGGTGCATCTGTGTTTGTGCGCACACTCGTGCAATATAATCTTTTCTTGCGTAGATACCTTGTTGAGGCTGGTGGTTATAAGACTATAAATTAATTGCATTTAAGGGTTTGATTTTTTTTTATAGAAAAAGGGTGATAAACGGACACAGTCTACCTGATAGTAAGTGGATGCTGTGGCCCATAGACATCTACATTTACCCTCGATTAAGAATCAAAATGAAGATGCGCTGTCACGCCTGCGGACTAGGATGGAGTGCCTCGTTTCCATTAAAAAGGGAGTCCGGTTGATTGGTAAAATAGTTGAAAAAAAATCGAGTCAGTAAATTCCTGACTGCCTTATTACAAAATAGAGACGAGGGCAGAAGTATCAGTCTAGTTGGAACCAAATTATCTGCAGACTTGCATTCCGTTTTCAATTAAGAACGGTTTCCAACGCCGCCCGGCGTCTATGCAATTTATGTTCGGTGCAATTTCAGCGGTTGCTTGAACGGGGCTTATAACTGAGGCAATATTTATTCGCAAACGTAATAAACGTCCAATACGTTCATAACAGAAGCATTAACACTGTAGTGGCACATAATATTTCGCATTGAGTCTTAACATTACATTTATTAAATGAAACTAATTTTACGGATCTTATCGCGTTTAATTTTATATTTTTAATTTTGATGTTTCGGGTGCTTTACAGCACCTAGCCTTATAGGTCACAGCGAGTTGGGGTAATTTTTGGTCGGATCTACGCAGAACGAGCTCACTATATCTTGAAGTCTTGCAGTTGTATGCTTGACTTTGGATTTAATTTTATTAATTATAGGATACCAAGCTGATGATAGCCATGCGTCTTCTCGTCAGTGGTAATCATACAAAAGAGTGACTTTCAATAAATATTATTTATAATCTATATTGAATAAAAAAGTTTCTGTTTCATCATTCAAACCTTAACGCTATCCACTATCATTTAGAAACAGCGAAGCCGGCCTTGCTCTATTTAACCGAGAGTCAGGTGTCCTCTCCGACTGATACTTCATATCTCTACTTTTTTTTACATGGGGAAATGCCTACGCATACCCGCCTCGCGGGGGCAAGGTCGGGTTATGTCGGACTCGCACCGACTAAAACCCCATGGTGTTCCACTTTTGCCGAATATTGGTAGGGCCACGGTAACGCGTTCACACAAATCCGCAGCCCCACCAGCGTCGGCCGCCTCATGGCAGCGCATTCTCGGGGGAGGACCTCTCCTCCCCATTCTCCTTCTCAAGTGAAGCGCACCAGGACCACAAGGCACGCCCCCCTACATGGCCTCCAACTCGACCTGCGTATCGGACTCGAGGGGGGTCCGATACGCGGAGGCCATGGGGTCAGGAAAATCGAGCTCTTAGTAGCACCCGCTTTCCCGACTCTGGCTCCGCCGCCAACCAAGTTTCGGCCGCGGAGGGTAGGGAGGGTGGCGCCTCGCAATACCGACACTCCTTTTCCTCCGCTTCACCACCATATTAGACAGACAGACAGATACATTTTTTAAATTGTTATTTTTGTCTCAATAGCATGCAAATAACTCCCCGGGCTTAATAAAAGCCAATTATTTCCATATTACTGTCAGACACTTAAATTTTTTTAAATGTGTGACAAACGAGGACGCAGTCTACCTGATGGTAAGAGGATGTTGCGGCCCATAAACATATACATATTTATATTCAATTAAGAATCAAAATGCAGATGCATTGTCACATCTGAGGAGTAAGATGGAGTGCTTCGTTTCCAGTGAAAAGACTCTCCTGTTCTCTACACTCACTATATGAAACACAGCAATATTAAGCTGCTATTTTACGCTGGTATTTTGTAGACCTTGAACCCCGGTCGAGCCGACCAATTCCTGCTACAACCACAATATAGCTGTAGCGTTGCTCTACCAAATATGATGTGTAGATACATAGATTATAACAATTTTACGGAGTTTATCGCTTTTAATTTTTACTTCTTTTTAACTTCTGACACTAGGGGAATATTTTTCATAGTGCGCCAAGCTTGGCAACCACAATTTTCGCCATGAAACTCTATGAAACGAATAAGCGACACTAATAAGAGATAAACATATACTCATACTTCTACAGAATTTAGCCGTCGAGATACTAGATAGAATATAGTAAAGAGTGTTTGCTATTATATCTGTCTCTTTTTCTGAAGGTATCACTTCTACCGCGTGTGACCACAATTTTTTTTATTTTATTATTAATTTGTTATCACGAAGATACTGTGTTCATTGCTGCCCGTATGAGGAAGGTCAAGGTTGCTCAGCGAGCTATGGAGAGGGCTATGCTCGGAGTTTCTCTGCGTGATAAACTTAGAAATGAGGATATCCGCAGTAGACTCAGAGTAACCGATATAGCCCAACAGATTAGTAAGGTGAAGTGGCAGTGGGCCGGCCATATAGCTCGAAAAACCGACAACCGATGGGGAAGAAAGGTTCTTGAGTAGCAACCTCGTACCGGTAAGTGAAGTGTAGGGCGACTCCCCACGAGATGGCGTGACGACCTGTTAAGACATGCAGGAAGTCGATCGATGCAGGTGGCTCAGGACTGTGCTTTCTGGCACTCCTTGGGGGAGGCCTATGTTCAGCAGTGGACTTGTGAAAGGTTGTAATGATGATAATGATGATGAAGATACTGTTACCTATACAGTTCCAGTGTTCCCTGTTCCAGTTTACCAATGTCGCCTCTCACGACACCCATGGAATTTTATGGGTGATTGATTTCTTTTATAAAAGGTTTTAAAAAGTTACTTCACAAACATCCGCTTTATAAAATAAAATGATGTGTCTTACCTAGTATGAAGAGCACCTACCGCCCTCCCTCAATTGCGTGCACTATCCCTGTCACCACTAATCCCAGCACCTCACTCCCAACACCACTACACTAGGAAAGACACACCTCTGACGACAATACGACACGTGTTTCGCCTCTACACGAGGCATCCTGAGGTGATGTAGACTCTACGGTGGCTGACCGTTAAGTGAGCGGTGAGCCAAAACAACTGCCTTTTATACAGACCGCAAAAGGTGACGGGACATCAAAAGCTATCATGAAAAACGATGAAAGCGTATTTCGTGATAGCTTTTGATGTTGATATAGTTTTTCATCATTCACAAAATCGTCCAAAATGATCATGTTATCCAAGCTTACCTTTCCACTGGAAGTATTTAGACCTCTTTCGATGTACTCTTTTTCAGTTTCAGTCATAAGTCGATGCTCACTCGGTGTACTCGCTGAGAAGAAGTACCACACAGCGCTCGTTGTGAACATCAACCCTGATATCGAATAGAAGATCAGCTTCCATCCTATAGCTGTCTCTGCTAGAAGCCCTGACATTGGCATCGCTATTATTGTTCCTATTTGAGTACCTGTAATAAAAAGATAAGTCAAGGAGCCCGTGCAAATAGGTACCATCATCGGTTTTTAAAGAAAAAGTGTGACAAAGGAGCACGGAGTCCACTTGAAGGTAAGTGGATGATGTGGTCCATAGACATCGATAAATAATTAAAGTGTAGATGCATTGTCACTCCTGAGTACTGAGATTAAATGCCACGTTACCAGTAAAAAGGATTTACACTCACCCTATAAAACAATGCAGTATTAAGCTGCTGTTTCACGCTGGCATTCTGTGAGAGCGTAGTTCTATCCCGCTTGAACTGACCTATTTATGGTACAACTTTAATCTATGTATGAAACTATGACCTCTTTTTGCCACCCAGCAGCACTATATGAACGTTTATTGAATAAAATAGAATAAAATTTATCGGAACGAAATAATTTGTGTTACGGCTTAAAATAATTGGCCTTCTCCCTCCCCATCAGATAGTAAATCAAGACCAGGGCATCCATGAAAACGGGTATCATCTCCTCCTCAATTTCTTCTCTTTTTCATGGGGTTCTTCTTTAATAAAAGAATCTATGAGCATCAACATTTTGGTACGAGCCGGGGTTTTGCGTAAGAGTCAATTTTATGCTATATCTGATAAAGGCATAACCAACACGTATATGCCAGATGCTACTCTTGATCGGTTTATATACATAATATACATATTACATCTTATATGAGGTGGTTATACAGCCACTTTTTCGTAGCCACTGGATTCTTTGAAAATGTTCCTTATTCATCTCTTAAAGAGATTAATGAAATCTCTTACACTAGCTCCAAAAGAAGTAATGATGCTACTATATAATTACGCAAGGGTTTTAAAATGTTACTTTTTGTTTTACAATTATTTGATGCCAGCTTATTAAAATCCAACTGCTGAACTTAAGCTTCCCCTATAGATTGGCGTATAGGGGAGATATTTTCCCTGGTTTCCACTTAGCAAGGGCGTTAACAACCGCAGTTTTTTTTTAAATTAATCTGTCATTAGGACGATGCTGCTTCCCATCTCCTGGTTTACGTTTCTTTTGACGTCTCTTACAACCCACTGCATAATATAGACTAGTGATTCATCTATTATAGTAAAATATCTGAAAAGTTACCTCCGTAAACAATTCCCGTTATAGTTGTTCGCTCATGCTCGGGTAACCACCGTCCAAGCAGCGTATGAGTGGCCGGAAACAAACATGCTTGCGTGAGGCCCATCAGTACTCGGCAAGCACACACAATCTGCCATCCACCCTGTAAAATGTAATTTATAACAAAATCTTTACTTCTGACTGATAAATTTAAAGGTCTAGTTAACACTTCGTTTCGGTAACACTCAGTTAATATACGCGATAAAATCCGTGAAAACTAGTTTTATTTAAATACTGATTTTAAATATTCTTTCTCTTATAGGAAGCTACATTATCAGTTAGTTAAATGAGCTATATTTAAATAAAACAGGGATCTCTAAATTCCTATAATATAAACCGAGGTGTTAAAAAGTTGCTTGTACGTCATTACTAGGCGTACGCTGCAAAAATTATTGACGGTAGAATAAAATAATGTACTAGGCGGTTTTAGGACTTATCAATAACTACAAAAACGACCGTGGGACAATTAATTTATAGTTAAGAGACCATAACATTTTTTGTGTTCTTAAAAGAGCAATGGCAGACTTTCATACATAAAATTAGTTGAGAAGAAATGGTAGCGTCTATATACCAAAAATATCTTAAAATGTTAAGCGTCAGTCCCTTAATAACTTTGTCAAAGAATTTTGTACTGAGAAGGCGTCAAAAAAAAGATATTTGCATTTGAACCTTTTTAGGTTATGTCCTATGTCGCTTGGAAAAAGTCATGCTTCCTGTGGTTGTTTGATGTTAGCTTAATACATAATACATAAATGAAAGTTTTTAGATTATTGTATCTCTATTATATATTTGCATACTATAAATGTATATTTCTGGCATGGCTCCAGGGCTTTTATACCATAGTGACATTCTCAGAAGGGCTAGAACCCAGAGCCGTAAATCCAGTAAAAAAAACAGTGACATTTTATTTTAGCTAGTGTTGGCATAACATTAAATGGAATTGTTACATAGTACTATGATTGAGATAATGTATTACCGTAGGAAATTCTTTGTAAGAGACTTATTCTCAGCCATATTACTTTTATTTTTGTTATTACCGATAGTACAGTTATTACTAATAATAACTTAATATAAAAATATTTTGTGTGTTGTGTTGGTAGTGTTACAAAGTGTATACGAAAATAGTAGGAATATACTAAATGGCAACATTTGAATAGAGTAAAATGATTTCAGTCATTTGATATTCCCAAAAATGTTTGTTTTTTTCTGTGGCTTTGATTAAAATACATTTTTATTTGAAAAATCATAGAAAAATAATAAAACTCATTTTATATATAACTTATTTCTAGACGCTATAATTTTTGTCAACTATTTTTCTGCCATTGCTCTTTAATTAATACCCTGTTAAAACGAAATATAAATATATTCTCATCATGGTATTAACCCTTCACAAGATAAATAATTTCATAGTCAAGATTGTTGGTGCACATGTAAATTCCTTATAAAAATTATTCGAATCAGACCTTTCTTTTCAAGTTACTAAGCTTATAATATAAAAATATTAAACTCAAAGAAAGCTATACTAGTAGTATAGTTGTAGCACAAATAAGTTGGCTCGACCGGGGAAAGACGTAAAATGGCTGCTTGATGCTGCAGTGTTTCGTATGGTGAGTGTAGAGAACTGGAGACCCATTTTACTGGAAAAGAGGCATTCCATCTTGGTCCTCACGGGTGACGACGCATCTGCATTTGGATTCTTTATTGAGGATAAATGTCTATGGGTCTATGGGTCACAGCAACCACTTACCATCAGGTGGACTGTGTGCTCGTTTGTCACAGTATCCTATAAAAAAAGAAAATTTCGCGGTGTGACACCTCCTTTTGGTTTGTAAAACTAACATTGATTTAGAATCTATCTATCTGACAACGATTTTACTTATTTTACTACTTTTATTTCTTACCAAGCCGACTAGTGAAGGCAGCAGGCCGCAAACAATGCCACTCGCCAATAATGCTACAAGTAAAATGGGCTTTCCTCCAAATCTTTTAGCCAGTAGCCCTCCTGGGATCTGCATCATCATGTACCCCCAAAAGAATGATGACAGGATTAAACCCTGTGTTTTCTTATCCCAATCATATATCTGTAAAGCAACCACTTTCATATGAAATTCTTTTTCATATAAAATTATTGTTAATGCATAAAAGAAGAAAAAAAGAAGAAAAGTGACAGGTGACAATTGTCCATATTTTGAAATATATTGCTTAAAATAACTATTTATTATAATATTATTTTATATATAATTATACATTTGATGCGAAAAAGGATGCTTTATACAGTGGTGTAAATTTCTATAAGCACAAATTTCACGAAAAATTTTTAGGAGTGTAAAACGGACATTTTCGTGAACACCGCCGGATTTTGATGTTTGCCGAACCAAATCAGAAAGTGGCAGATTGTGTATTATCTCATATAAGGAAAGATTCCACGCCACGCAAGCCTTACAATTCCAACCCTGACATCAATAAATCAGGTGAGCCTAGCAATATGACTACTCGTAAGCATAAACACGACAACGACTTCTCAGAGGCTCTCAATAATTTTACCTCAGAGATACGTAGAACTTTACATGACTGGAAAAAGGAAATTCAAGATGAAATATCAGGAATTAAAAATAATTTAGACTTCGTATTAAAAACCGATCTTGAGAAACTAAATGCATCCTTTGCTGAGATCATGTCGGAACTAAGCAGCGTCCGTCAGGAATATCACGAGATTAAAAAGTCGGTCATATCTCTTGACCTAAAGTACAAAGAGACAATGAAGCAAATCACAGTTTTAGAAAACTCTGTACAATTCAATTGCGACCAATATGACCATGTTCAAAAGAAAATGGAATTATTATCTGTTAACAAAAAAGCAATCGAATCACTAGAATCTAAAATGGACTTATTGACTAACGAAAACAGACTATTACAATTGGAAATTAACACAAATAATCAAAGAGATCGCCTTTTGAACTTAGAGATCGTCGGCGTTCCTGAAATCAAGGATGAAGACTTAACCAATTTAATTATATCCATTGCTAAGCAATCTAATGTAACTATTTCCCCTAATGATATATTAGAAGTTAATCGTGTCACACCGAAAATCAAACAACAGGGCCGCCCGAAAAATATAATTGCAAAGCTTAAATCCCGTCTTCTAAAGGACAACATAATCTCTGGCACTCGAAAAAACCGACTGACCACCAAAGACCTTGCCATACATGGCAGCGTTCGTCCCGTATATGTCAATGAGCATCTTACACAGTGCAATAAACTTCTACTAAAGAAATGTAGAGAGACGGCGAAACTTAAGCAGTATCAATATGTGTGGACAAAAAACGGGAGGATCTACGTCAGGAAGAACGACACATCTCCGGCTTTGCATATATCACAGGAAAGAGACGTTTTAAAATTAATTTAATCTTACATTGTATATTGTTTTGTTCTCTTTTCAAGTACGTTATATTGCTTAAATTTATCAATTCCATCGTTGTAAAAGCAATTCATTGGTCTCTCTTATCTCATTTTGTCTATATTATATATCATTGTTTGACCGCACGTAAAGAGAGCTCAATTAATGAAATATTTTTGGTCTTAAGTGTATTAGTCTCACGCGCAATAATTGTGCAGCTAAGTTGCATCCATATTCTTCACGAACGTTACTCAACTATATATATATTATGGTTCCTTTTACTATATCCTTTATATTTAATAAAATACCAATTATATTTTTTCTGGCGTCTTGTATATTATGTATTAATTTATTTTACTTTGTCAATCTATGAATTCATCTATTATATTGTTATTATTCATAATAATTACCCGTTCAATATTTATTTATTAAATCTAACAACAATACTTAAAACGTCGATATTGTTACATTCGCGATATTTATATATATATATTTAATAACTGCTCTGCATATTTATAAGCTCGCACCCTTTTATGTTGACTCGACTATATTAATCAAATCGTTTAAGGATTCATTCTGTTATATCTTATTGATAAATTTTATACTCTACCACCTTATACAAAAAATCAAATCACTATTAACTAGCAACTGCCGAAGTGATATATCATTGTTCGTACTACTTAAGTCTAACGTAAACAAATTATTAGTTCTGTTACTCTGTGTAGCTTTAAAGTACTATAAATTTAACACAATTGGGTACATATTTGATTTTGATTAATGGCTGTAAATAATTTGTACTGTTATTATCAGAATGTTCGTGGTCTTAGGACTAAATGTCTTGAATTACGACTAAATATTTTGACGAACGATTACGACATTATAATTATGACAGAATCATGGCTACACAGTGGAATTTTTGATGGTGAGTTGTGCGACGATAGGTATGACGTGTTCAGGGCTGACAGAGATTTGCGTAATAGTGGTAAAAGTACTGGTGGTGGAGTATTAATACTGACACGACGTACACTCGGTGCCATGTATCGTGACCTCGGCGTATGCGGTCTTACTGAGCTATTGTGGATTACTATTCCTTCAAGCGCGTGCGCTTCAAATTCCAACTTACATATTTGTGTGGCATATATTGCCCCTGACCCTCATCAAATGCCATCGGATCTCGTTTTTATTAAACAAAAAATTAATAGTATTATCGAGCTTTCTCCAAATGATAATTTTGTAATATTAGGAGATTTCAACTTGCCGTTCATTTCTTGGAACCCAAACGGATATACAGCTTTGAAAAAAGGGCCTACTGAGGTACAAGAAGCGAGTATCCAGCTGATGGAAACACTAACATTTCACGGGTTAAGACAATTTAATACTTTAAAAAATCATGCTGGTAACACATTAGATCTTGCATTCTCTAATCTACCTCTGAATATCATCCCTGCGGCTGCGCCGCTACTCAGGGAGGACCACGCACATCCTTCTTTTTGCTTCATAGTTTTGGATTTAAACATTACTCCTCTACGGGAAACAGCTGCGCCAAGGCGAAATTTCAGGAGGGCTGATTATGAAAAAATTAATACATATCTTTTAGAACAGGACTGGAGGTCTCTTTTATGTACAGGCACTGTAGACGAAGCTACAAATACCTTTTATAACATACTGGATAGTTGTGTTCGTTTACATGTGCCTTTTAGTTATAACACAGGGAAGCGATCATATCCTAAATGGTACACACCTGCTTTAATAAAAATAATTAAGGAGAAAAACAATGCTCACACACGTTGGAAAAAATTCAGGAATAGATTAGATTACGATGAGTTTTCGTTACTCCGAGCAAGAGAACACCGTGTTCAGAGAGAATGCTTTAATAAATTTACGTCAAGTTGTGAAAATAGCATCAAAACACATCCTAAAACATTCTGGACTTTCGTCAAAGCCATTCGGGGTGGGTCAGGTTACCCTAAGAAAATGTCTTTGAAAGATATAGAGTACACCGATGGTATAGACATATGCAATGCTTTCAACTCATTCTTCAAGAGTGTATTTGGTATTCCTAGTAATAACTACATACATCCACATACGGAATCGTTGTGTACTGACACCGTTTCTAATGTACAGACAAACGCTGCAATAATTGAAAAAATGTTGAAAACTTTGGACAAGAACAAAGGTGCCGGTAGTGATGGGTTACCTTCTTTTTTTTGGTCACGATGCGCTAAATCACTTGCTCTCCCCTTGACTATTATATTTAATCGCTCTCTACGTGAAGGGATATTTCCGCATCAATGGAAGTGTGCACACATAATCCCTGTACACAAGAAGGGATCACGTACAGAAATAAATAATTATAGAGGCATTTCTATTTTGAACACCGCGGCTAAAATCCTTGAACGAGTAGTATATAACGTAATTTACTCCACGCTTTCACGTGCCTTCCCTGAGCAGCAACATGGTTTTTTACAAAGGCGATCCACCACTACGAACCTGGCAAGTTTTTCTTCTTTTGTCCTTGAAAATATGGATCAAGGTGGGCAGGTTGATGTGATCTACACTGATTTTGAAAAAGCTTTCGATCGTGTGGATCACATGATCCTGCTCAACAAATTACAAATATTAGGGATTCACGGTGACTTGCTCCGATGGACTGAATCATATCTCACAAACCGCTCACAAGCAGTCGTGATAGGTGGTTTCCGTTCGAGCTACATAAACATACCTACAGGTGTTCCTCAGGGCTCTCACTTAGGTCCACTTTTTTACAATGCCTACCTATATGACATTGGTTCGTGCATTATACACACAAATTATCTCATGTATGCAGATGATAAGAAGATTTTTTGTAAAATTAACACCATAGATGACTGCCTATTGATACAAAAAGACCTGGACCGTTTATTTGAATATTACAAAATAAATAATATAACTGTCAATGCAAGCAAGTGCGAATGTATTAGTTTTACACGGAAATCTAAGCCAATTCTAAATAAATATCACTTTGACGGATTAGAAATCAGCCGAAAAGTAAGTGTTAGGGATTTAGGCGTAATTTTTGATCATAAAATGATACTATCCGAACACATTGATTACGTTATCAGTAAAGCCTATAAAAATCTTGGTTTTGTTCTTCGCATCTGTAAACCATTCTCGAATATTAATACAATTAAAATGGTTTATTTTGCATATGTCAGAAGTGTTTTGGAATATGCTAGTTCAATATGGTCTCCACAGTACAATGTCTACAAAAGCCGCCTTGAGCGTATTCAAAAAATATTTGTTAATCACCTTAACTTTCGCTGTCGGAATAAAATCGATACTTACACAGACAGTTGCACTGAGCACGATCTCTTATCTCTGGAACACAGGCGCATTTTGCTTGACATGGCTTTGTTATATGATATAATAAACAGTAATATTGACTGTCCATATCTTGTCTCAAGAATCACCTTTCGTACTCCAAAATTCCGTACCCGCAATACTACATTGTTACAAACTCCCTGGCATCATTCAAACTACTGTCGAAACACTGTTCTTTCGCGGCTTGCTCGTACATATAATGAACAATTTGGACACATTGACCTCTTTGCGAAATCTAAACTTACGTTTAAAGATTACATCAAGAAAGCTATTACGAAATAGAGCAGTTGAAGTTAAAATCAAATACAATCATATATTCTCTCATCTATTTCTTCTATATGTATTTTTGAGGCTACTAATAAAAATATAAGTACTTAAGTTATTTTATTTAATATATATTATAATTAATTATTTGTATTATGTTTATATATTTAATCATTTAATATGTATATATACATAAGTAAATATATATGTATGTATATATATATCTTATATGTTTATATATAGATATAAAGGTAATGTAATATATCATTCTACCTGACTATCTCTCCTGATCTGTAAACTTATGACCACCTTCATTACATTGAATTGCTTATAATTTTGCTTATAATTTATCCATTAGATTGTTCTTTTTCCTTTTCTTCTAACAACAATACACCTACCATCAAACAATATAAGGGAAACCTGTTATTGGCCATACTTTTAGTTTGTTACATTAATGTTAATATTTTCTATATACGCTGTTGGTTTTCTAAATAAATAAATAAATAAATAAATAAGTTTGTATCTTTATTTTATTTTTATTTGTCTTTATTATTTTTTATTTTTTTTTATTTTAGTGCACCTTACCCATTGTTCTTTTTCTTATTTTGTATTTATTTCTTCTGGGTTGTCTGGAAGAGATTGCTATGTAGCAATAAGACCGCCCTTTGTATTTCCCTCAATAGTTGTTATTTTTTATTTTTGATGTTGTTATCTTTTCTTGATGTACAATAAAGAGTATTGTATTGTATTGTATTGTAAAATTAAAATATAAAATATATTTAAAATCAAAAAAGTCTTTAGAGCTAAATTAGCTCAGGTGATAAGTGCTAGACATAAAATTCCTTAACCACTGGTTAAGCGAGAAAACCGGATTCTATTCCCAAATATAATTATTAATTCCAATTTTAAGTCGGCGATATCAGAAAATATATTGTAGGGCTCATCAGTAATCAGGTAAAAATTATCCATCAAATGTAAATCCATTCATCAATTACAAACCTGACTAAATAAAAGTCGAACAATTGAACAGTTTTGTATATACAATAACTATAACATTTAATTTGTTTGTTTCATATTGTGCTATGAATAATGTTTATCTGATGATTTAAAATCATCTCTAAGTAATGATAAAAATATTTATTTTAAGTGAATTTCAAGTTCGCATTACGATTCAATTTCAAACGCTTTATGTAGGATGTGAAAGAAATAAATATAATAAAATTTAAATTTAAAATACTAATGCAACAAGCATTGATAATAGCTTCATTCTAGTCATATTGCATCACCAAAGTTCGCTTTCTTAATGAGAAAAAAACCTTCACCGAATTGTGATGTATGCATGCATTGTATGCATTTTATACGTGGTAGAGCCATTCTGCAGCTATATTAGTAGTATAGTTGTAGCACGAATGGGTCGGCTCGACCGGCGAAAGGATCACGCTCTCACAGAATACTAAAATAGCAGCTTAACACTGCTGTCTTTCGTATGGTGACTGTAAAGAACCGGAGACTGGAAAACAGGCATTCCGTCTTAGTCCTTACGGGTGACGACGCGTCTGCATTTTGATTCTTTATTGAGGATAAATGTAGATGTCTATGGGTCACAGCAACCATTTACCATTAGGTGGACTGTTTGCTCGTTTGTCACCCTATCCTATAAAAAAAAATTGAAGTTGTTTGCCATGTTGATGGAGTGTGTCAAGAACGAAAAACATAGATAGGCTGTGCTGAAAGAATTAAACGCAAATGTTTTGAATGTAGATCTAGTACCAAGGGTTTTATCAAACCCCATATCAAGGATGTCAAGAGAGTTATTCCGACTTGCTTCTACTACTGCGACTAGGACGGAATAATTATCTTCTCATCTTCAATGTAACTTTCCTTCTAGTTTATTAGTACGCATAATTGTACTTTCTTATTTGGTTCTTTAGTGTAAGCAATAATTAGTATAAGGTATGATGGGATGGGCATGTAGTTTCGACAAAAATGTTAGCTGTGGTTGCCTATAACTGGGTGAGCACATTGCATGTTTCTCACAATGCTTGGTTCTTGTTTTTAGTATTTGTGTATCATCTGTCGGTGAACCTTATAAATAAATTTAAAAAAAAAAATCCCAAAAAAAAAAGAGAAAAAGAGCATTGACGATGAGCTGTGATAAAGCTATTATGGATATGAGGTCAAAGTAATCAATTTATTTTATTGCCATCGGTTCTAATTAATTATTATTATTAATTGCAGACGTGGTCTGCAAAATTTCAAATCGAAAGTGAGTAAAAACTCGCGAAAAGATCAATATAATAAAATCATGTTGAATCGTTACAATATTTTATTATTATGTTAAAATGAAAAAATAAATATATTATTCTCGAAAGGGAATAGTGAACGGTTTCTTATCATTTATTTGGAGATGGGGAACAGTAGTTTAAATATCTACGATAAACTGTAAAATGTAAATATAAATGAAAATTTTTGTATGATAAATACGTTTCATATTATATAATCGCGTAATCGGGTATCCAAATAGGCTCCAAGTAGGCTTACAATAAATCGTTCGATTTCAATTATCTTGTGCTGTAGTTTGAACTTATGCAGTAGGTCATAACACATTCTTAAAGTGTTTTACTTACCTGCAATAAATTGATATTAATATATTATGACAAAACTTCTATGAATGGTAGAGTAATGAGGGAGCTATATTATGGTTGTAGCACGAATAAGTCGGCTCGAACGAAAAAGGACCCCTGTCCTACAAAATACCAGTGTAAAATGGTAGCTTAATGCTATTGCGTTTCATATCGTAAGTGTAGAGAACTAGAGACGCACTTTACTGAAAACGACGCATTCCATCGTAGTCATCAGAGGTCTGCATTTTTATTCTTAATCGAGTATAGATGTGATTGTCTATGTAGGGTCACAGTACGCCCTTATTAAATAAAAAAGTAATCCTGCATAGCATACCGTAACTCGCGTGTCATTTTTCCGAGTAACGTCGGTCATGGCTAGAACTGCCACGGCCATGCTGCCTCGCGCTATGAACAACGCTATCATACATAAACACATACATACTGCTTGCAAATGCCTGACACCGAGACCATAATCTGAAAAAAGTTATTAACATTATTTGGGTGGTTTTAGGATGCACGCTTATTTTTAACTTAGTTCAAAAAAGAGAAGATTCTATATTCTACGCGTATGTTAAATGTATGTTCACCGATTTCTTGGAAACGGTTAAATCGACTAAAATTATTGTTATTTTTCCATATAAATCATCCAGCCCAAGAGTGCACCTTGGGGTGGGTTGGTTTGGGTAGATACTTGTTGCCTTAAACTTGTGTATATTCCTTACTTCACTCAAAGGGATAAAATTTAAAACTAAGTTAAAAACCTACGTGAAACTGAAAAGAATAACATAATATCCACATATTAACAGCTTTTGTAAAACGTATCGTGAGGGCAGTTTACAAACATAAATTGTACGATTGTTATTTGTAGGCCATACAAATACTTGTTCCTTGCAGGATTTGAACCCACAACTCCCAGCGAAACAATTCAATGATAAGCCACTGCGCCATGGAGCCGTCTCTTCTATACATTATTTTTTAAAACTTATGAAATTATTATATTATTTTTAGTTTTTGAAGTTGGTTTCTACTTTGTTTTAAGTTCATTTTTTTATAATTATTTATTAAGAATTTGAATCGAACTTGCAATCCACTTGATGTTGGTGGCCGCTGTATCCCATAAATACTTGCAGCGAGAAATAGGCTATCTACCCGTGCGAACATTAAGGCAGAAAAAAGTCACGTATCATAAATGTGGTTATTTCAACCGATAATTAATATTACAGTACTTAATTTTTTCGGTATGATGCTATGAACAGCGAGCTCACAATATAGAACTTGGGCATGAATTTCGCAACCTCATACATAATTTCTACACATTTAAATGAAACTAATTTTACGGATTTTATCGCGTATATTAACGTATTTTACATTCCCGACGTTTCAAGCACTTTACAGCACCCATGGTCACGGGGGGGACTGAGGTGTATGACGTCCCAATGTCATAGTTAACCACGGCTACCTCCAGATTAAAATTATTAATTTTTGTTCCGATCTACGCAGTATGAACTTACAGTATCATGAAGTCTTGCAGTTGTATACTTGGGTTGGGATTTAATTTTATTAATTATGGGATCCCAAGCAGATGGTAGCACCCAGCCATCTTCTCTATTGAAATTAGGATGTTTTTTGATTTCAATAGCCTCGCGAATCATCCTTGGAAGGAATCGGTGTTCTTTAGCGAGGATTTGTGGTCTATCAAATCTAATGTAGTGACGGGGGCGATCCTGTACATGTTCACAGACTGCAGACTTCCCGGAGCGTCTATTCTTCACATCAGCTATGTGTTCTTTAACGCGGGTTTTTATGGATCTTTTAGTTTGTCCTATATAAGAGAGACCACATTCACAATCCAGCTTGTACACTCCTGCATCTTGCAGAGGAATATTACACTTGACTGATATTCCTACCATTTTGTCAGCGAGATTAAAGACCTACATCTGGCAGACAATGAAACTATGGTGAGTTTTGATGTGCAGTCTCTGTTCACATGCCTACCTGTTGAAGACTGCATCTCGATTGTTATAGAAGGCTAGAGGAAAACAACATGCCCGTAGAATATGCAGTATTACTCAGACACTGCCTTACATCCCCGTCGTCCCCGTCCCCGGGTCCCGCGCCTACGTCACAGTGAACGAGTGAAGCCGGCCACAGTCGAGCGATTGCCATATGTCAGAGGTGTCACTGACAAGATTGGCTACATCTTGAAGCGTGCTTCCATTAAAACATATTTCAAGCCGCCGAAGAAGATTAGTCAGTTTTTACCATCAGTCAAGTGTAATATTCCTCTGCAAGATGCAGGAGTGTACAAGCTGGATTGTGAATGTGGTCTCTCTTATATAGGACAAACTAAAAGATCCATAAAAACCCGCGTTAAAGAACACATAGCTGATGTGAAGAATAGACGCTCCGGGAAGTCTGCAGTCTGTGAACATGTACAGGATCGCCCCCGTCACTACATTAGATTTGATAGACCACAAATCCTCGCTAAAGAACACCGATTCCTTCCAAGGATGATTCGCGAGGCTATTGAAATCAAAAAACATCCTAATTTCAATAGAGAAGATGGCTGGGTGCTACCATCTGCTTGGGATCCCATAATTAATAAAATTAAATCCCAACCCAAGTATACAACTGCAAGACTTCATGATACTGTAAGTTCATACTGCGTAGATCGGAACAAAAATTAATAATTTTAATCTGGAGGTAGCCGTGGTTAACTATGACATTGGGACGTCATACACCTCAGTCCCCCCCGTGACCATGGGTGCTGTAAAGTGCTTGAAACGTCGGGAATGTAAAATACGTTAATATACGCGATAAAATCCGTAAAATTAGTTTCATTTAAATGTGTAGTGTTCGCGTAAATATAAGAAATCACTATAATTTCTACATTTAGAAATTTCACGACTGTCTACATAATATGTATTTTCTAAAGATGTTTACGTTGTTTAAGTCAATTTTTTTTTCAAATGATTGAAAATAAATTTGTTGTCTTGAACAAGGTGTTTTAAAGTCGGGTATTTTTATTATTTTTAAGCAACGACCAGGCAGGGGCGGATCTCTAGTCAAAAATTAAAGTTATATCTAATGTCAGCTTTCACAGGGTCAAAATTAGAGCGTACGTACATACGTAGCGTAACTATCTTAGATATTAAACGGATTTGCTGATAGGATGCTCTACTATTTTTTGTTTCATTATGGATAGATTTTTTTTTGTTTTCGCCTGTAAACATTCTACAATGTTTGTGGTTTAAGATAATAATTTTAAGATAATTATTTAAATTAATTAAATACTGTGGAGCATGTTATAGTCTGGTCGTCCACCCACTAGATGAAGTGACGCCCTGGTAAGACATGCAAGAAGTCGATGGATGCGGGTGGCTCAGGACCGAGCTTTGTGGCATTCCTAGGGGGAGGCCTATGTTCAGCTGTGGAATTGTAAAGGGTTGTAATGATGATGATGATGATTTTATAATCTTAAATAGACAAGAAACGGAGTGAGAGGTTTCACCGGTGTGGGAGCATAATTTAACATCTACCTGTGCAAATTGTGGCAAAATATAATATTACTGCCCATTAAAAGTCCACTGCTGAACATAGGCCTCTCCTATATTATACTATCCTGTTTCATAAGGAGGGTATTTGGTATTTGCCATAGTTGCCACGCTTGGCAAGCGGGCTGGCAAGCACATATTTTCATTTTTATTCATCTGCTGTCAGAATGATGTTGCTGGTTCAGCTTCCCTCTGTCGCCTTAAATGAAACCCATGGTATTCTTACACCGTCACTAAGCAAAATGTTACATAATATTTCTGTAATAAAATGTTATGATGTCATATTACGTTAGAACAACGGCTCCGTGGCGCAGCAGATCCCGTACGGAACAAGTATTTGTATGGTCTACAAATAATTGTTCGGGTCTGGATGTTTGTCCTTGTGCAATTTATGATTGTAAACTACCTCTAAGATATAGGAGAAAATCCTAGTGTGGAGGTAACGTTGTTAAAATAAAATAAAAAAATCAAGAAACCAACAAATCTGCTGTGAGCACCATAACCACCACTATCATCATAATCATAACTAAAGCCACTACAGACACATATACATTACTACAATCACAAGTTCATTGCTGAACATAGATCTCTCCCAAGAGTTCCATAGCCGGAATAGAATTTCAAACCAAATTATAATTTACAAAATGTACTAATGCAATATCTTTGACGTCTACGGAACAGTAGCCTTTTTCTTCGGGTCGCGGGTTTGATTTTACAAGTACTTTTTATTAATCAAAAACTTTTTCTGAGGCAGTGTCTTTGCACATATCTTATTTATGTGTGTATGAGCACTATTTTATGCTATTAGGTCTGGAAGTCCTTTTCTGCCAAGGCGTCGGTCTAGTTAGGTACCACTATCTTATGTCGTTCCGGTCTTAAAGGTATAGAGAAAAAATATTAATTACAGGTTGTGAAGCATACCATCTTAGTCCTCAAATGTGACAACGCATATCTTCTTTGTTAAGTTGGCTGCAGGTGTCTATAGTTATCACTAGCCACTTGCTTGGACTGTAAATTTCTTTGTAAAACTACAGTATAATACAAAAATTTCGTGGTTGAGCCATGCTGCAGCTATATCAGTAATATAGTTATAGCAGAAATGGGTCAGCTCGACCGGGGAAGGACCACGCTCTCACAGAATACCAGCGTGAAATAGCAGCTTAACATTGCTGTGTTTCGTATGGTGAGTGTAGAGAACCGGAGACCCCCTTTACTGGAAAAGAGGCATTCCATCTTAGTCCTCACGGGTGACAACGCATCTGCATTATGATTCTTTATTGAGGATAGATGTGGATGTATATGAGTCACAGTATACTTACCATCAGGTGGACTGTGTGCTCGTTTGTCACTCTATCCTTTAGAAATAAAATCAATAAAAAAAATCAGTAGTAAATTTAAATACTCTAAAAACACATTTACTAAATACGCACAAATATATAATATTCGGTAAAGCAAATTGTTATTAATAAAATAAAGTATACATTACTTTTTTTGGTAATATGTTCGGAAATCATTTCAAGATTTTTCTTACTACTTTTTGTGAACTACTTTTTTACACCTCACACTACCGCGATCCCTAATAGAATAAAATAATTATTACCTATGTTCTGTAAAAGTAGCATTACCTAATATAAATAAATAAATATTACAAAATATCATGCGTTTGATAATAAACTTTCGTACCTATGACTTAAAGCTCATATTTCTGCAAAGTTTCTTACTTATCATTGACGTAATAAAATGTGTAGATGTGTCGCTTCTTTATTCCAGAACAAACATGTAAGTGTAGCTTGGGATTATTTAATATTTGTTTTGACTTTAGGATTAATTTTTGAACTATCGGTATGTTTTACTTTTGTTCTTTTTTTTGTTCTACGAAAACTTGACAGTATGATGTCTATTTAAAAAGAAAACAACAGTTATCACGTTCCTAAACAGTTCAACGTTATTTATTTCACCAAGGTTAAGTATATTTTAACAAAAACAAAAGAAAGCAATGACCTTGTTGGCTCTGGCAATTTTTTTTTATAAAAGTGAAGTGACAAACGAAATTACAATTCACCTGTTGGTAAGTGGCAAGTAGTAAGTTGACCCGACTAAAACCCCATGCTGTTCCATCTTCGCCGCATATTGTTAGGATCATGGGAATTATCTCGCACACATCCTCGCTTCCTGTACAGTCATTACATAAAATATTTAGATAACGAGAAAAGGGAAAGGCAATACAAACTTGCAATCGTTAAATCAAATCAAATCAAGGTGATCAGAAGCCAATCTATAAATACGTAAGCGGTGTATTTACAAAAGACTCATAACTATGAGACATATTTAAAATAGCATTCTAACTAGAATGCTATTTTAAATATGTCTTAAATGCATACATTGCAGACTCTAATCAAAGTACTTAATTCTAATGCCAAGTCAGTCGAGAGCTTAGGAGATTGATTACCGGAAATAATTGTCATTATCTGACATTTGTTTCCAGACATTTATTATTATTTGTGCTTCCTATCTGACGATATAATACATCGCAATATTTCTACACTGCTACCTATTGTTTAAATACTATTTATAACTTGAATGAATATTTAGTCAGTATAAAACTATCTCTATTTCTTCTATCAGTAAAAAAGTTTATAAGTAAAAAAATATGGACTAATCTGGAATGTATTATGGCTAATAATTGTCATCTTCTTCAACATTGCATTACACTAAGTGGCCTTTTCCTATTCTAGTTTTGGTAAAATTTAACGCCATCGCCACAATAATCAAGCGAATTAAATTATGCTGTTCAAATCATCAGAATTTAAAGTTTAATTTAGTGTATATGAATACATTTTCTACCGTTATTAGTTTAGGTTGCCAGAGTATCTTCATCCATTAAATAGTAGAATGGACCGTGTGCAGAATATGGCTGAGACATTGATTCGGAGAAAAATTTAATGTTTTGCTCTACACCCTCCTTCAGCCCATTCTAAAATTAGAGTAGAATAATTTTTAAGAATATAAATAATACTTGAAAAACAAGTCTCCTAATTAATAAATCTGCAGGTAAGTGGCAAATTCTAGTTTTGGAGAGAAACTCTACAAGATGGCGTACTTACAGCGGTAACCAGGCACTAGTTTTAAATTGTCTTGTTAAACACCTCATGAGCGTTGGACTCCTTTGGATGTTTATTCACGTCTTAACGAAATAAAGAGCTGATAAGTGACAACTATAGTAACCTTTAACCTTGACTTTTAACTTTTAACTTTTAACTGCAGAGGTGGAAGCCGCTCAGGCCTGGCGAAAGTAATAATGTTGTTTTAGTTCCCTCCTCCGCACCTGATGCACACATAGCATCTAGTCTATTGGTCAAGTATTCGGTGAGTAAATGCATTTTGAATTTTTTCCGAGGCATACCTGATCAGTGTTTACGTAACTTTTCAAAATATCAAAAAATTGCATTTTGTATTTATTTCAATAACGTGGTTAATAGCCTAAGCGAATAATTCATCCGAAAGGAAACGGTTAATCACTACTGACATTTATCCACATTTTACTACAATTAGATATGAAAAGAAGAGTGTTGAACAAAAAGCGTGAATTAAGTCTGTGATGGACGTAAGTAGGTACTGCGATATATATTTGGCAGTCCAAAAATCAAGAAGATGAGAATAACTGAAAAGCAAATGCTACATGATGTTTTTTTATTTATTAACTTTAACAATATTATTATAACTTCGCCAAACTGTAAAGACAGTTTGTTGGCTAATAAATGCACTATTATTAATATCCTATTACATTATTATATAAGTACCCCACCCCCTCGCATAACATTGCAATGAAATAGAAATTCTAAATATAACCCTCAAATTTGCACGCCTCATAACGCAAAGCGTTATTAGGTTTGTATTAGGTGTGTATTACTCTAGACATGTCAAGGTCAAGCAATTTTGTGGTCTTAAAATGCCTATACCATAACCATATTGCACTTATACGATAATATGATTAGCCGTACACTAATTAATCCATGTTATATTTTCTAAAAAATAATTTTATATTGCTACGTTGACAAAAAAACAGTGTGAAAAAAAATTAACGTGGACGTCCTGATGTTGATTTTGTATGTAGTCACGATAACTCCCGAAAAAATTTTCTTATCTAGACCGGGTTTTTTAATTAGTTCCAGAATTACATGAACTGGTTCCCCATTTCGTATCAATATCCTAGTACGCGTCGTTTGTTAATAAAATTATATTTATCTTTTATAATTTCTTTTGCTATTACAATCTTAAAGGCGCTTTACTTTTTTATGTAGACCTTTATAGATAAAGGACAAATGTACCATATAGCTTATATGGATTTGATACTTTGTGTAATCGATTTATTTATTAATAATTTAGTTCTTTCATCAAAATTAAAAGAAACGCTCATGAGGCTTGCACTTTTGATTTTCCAAACTTTTTTTTCAAATATGTCATCAAATGTCAGCGAATATCAGAGTTTTACAAATTGTCAAATACCCTATAATGTAATTCTTATGTTTCTTTTTTAATGTTAATTTACAATTTATATTTACAATTACAATTAACGAACAGGCTTACCTTGCCTTAGCCAGTCTATTTCATTAAAAAGCTTTTGCAGATGTATTTAGTAATGTAATAGAGCATAGTAATTTCCATTTTTTTGTTTGCAGATGAATCACATACATACTTTAAAGCTTGTGATACAGCAATGGATCATTACAGCCTTTCATAAGTCCACTGCTGAATATAGGCCTCCCCCATGGAATGCCACAAAGCACCGTCCTGAGCCACCTGCATCCATCGACTTCCTGCATGTCTTACCAGGTCCTCACTCCATCTAGTGGGGGGTTGCCCTACACTTCGCCTACCGGTACGAGGCTGCCATATACGAGAACCTTTCTCCTCATCGGTTGTCGGTTCTTCGAGCTATATGGCCGGCCCATTGCCACTTCAGGTTACTAATCCGTTGGGCTATGTCGGTTACTCTGGTTCTACTGTGGATATCCTCATTTCTAAGTTTATCACGCAGAGAAACCCCGAGCACAGCAATCTCCATAGCTCGCTGAGCGACCTTGAGCTTCCTCATACGGCCAGCAGTGAAGGATCACGTGTCAGATCCATAAGTCATCACTGGCAACACGCACTGGTTGTACAATTTCGTTTTAAGGTTTTGAGATATGTCTAACGAGAAGATGTGTCGTAGTTTCCCGAACGCTGCCCAACCGAGTTGAATCCGTCGATTAACCTCTCGATTGAAGTTGGACTTACCTAATCGGACTATTTGTTCCAGCTATACAAACTCGTCAACAACTTCGAGCTTAGTACTCCCAACAACTACCGGCATAGGTGTGACATGGACATTAAACATGATCTTTGTTTTGTCCATGTTCATCTTAAGACCTATCAGTTGGGAGACACTATTGAAGTCATTGAGCATAGTGCTTAGGTCCTCCAGCGATTCTGCCATAAGAACTATATCGTAGGCAAATCGAAGGTGAGTGATGTACTCGCCATTGATGTTAATACCGCATCCTTTCCAGTCCAGTAGCTTGAAAACGTCTTCTAATGCAGTGGTGAAGAGTTTCGGTGATATAACGTCACCCTGTCTTACACCTCTCTGCAGTTGGATAGGTTTCGTACTCTGATTCTGTACTCGGATAGCCTCTACTGCACAAACACTTCAGCACTCCGATATACCGGCAGTCAACTTGGCACCGCTGAAGGGACTGCAGCACCACCCAAATTTCGACGGAGTCAAAGGCTTTCTCATAGTCCACATACGCAAGGCAAAATGGCAGATTAGTACAGTAGTAAATAGCAGAGTACTAAAGCCTTTTCGGAAACTGGCTTGTTAGGGAGGCTGGAAGTCGTCAAGTCTGCGTGCGAGACGATTCGTAATGACTCGCGAAAACAGCACGTAGACGCGTCTCAGAAGGGAAATCGGTCTGTAGTTTTACAAGAGAGCGTTGCCGCCTTTCTTGAAGAACAAGACCACCGCACTACTGCTTCACGCCTCCGGAGTAGTGCCACCATGGAGGGCGGAAATAAAGAGCTTCTAAATAAAGTATTCTGTGAACCGCATTAAGATTTTCACACAAAATAGAAAAAAAAAACAATAAATTTTGGGGGTTCCCCATACTTAGAACTGAAACTCAAAATTTTTTTTTCATTATACTCATACGTGTGGTATATCTATGGATAGGTCTCCTAAAATGATATTGAGGTTTCTTATGTCGTTTTTTTTCTAAACTGAATAGTTAGCGCGAGACACACTTACAAAGTGGTAAAATGCGTGTCCAAAAAAAATGATAAAACTAAAACAATATATGATTATACATTACCATGTAAACTTCCACCGGAAATTCGTTTGGACAGGATCTAGTAAGTAGTTATTTTTAATACGTCATCAATCGTAAATTACGTGGTAGAGCCATGCTGCAGCTATATAAGTAGCATAGTTGTAACGCGAATGGGTCGGCTCGATCGGGGAAGGACCATGCTCTCACAAAATACCAGCGTAAAATACCAGCTTAACACTGCTGTTTGTTGTGTTTATGTTTACGGAATTTATTGCGTTTCATTTACTTATTTTAATTCCCGACGTTTCAGAGAGTACGAGAGATCTGTGACAGAAAACATCTGTCCGCCGAGCTTCGGTACGTCGAGCAAGTATTGGAAGACAATAAGCTTCGGGTCCCGCGTCTACGTCACAGGGACCGAGTGAAGCTGGCCATGTTCGAGCGTGTGCCTGCTGTAATACACTATGTCAGAGAAGTTAGAGAAAAAGTTGGGTATATGTTGAAGCTAACCTCCATTAAAACATACATCAAACCACCGAAGATAGTTCCCATAAACTACATATCCTCGCAAAGAACACCGATTCCTACCAAGATTGATACGCGAGGCTATTAATACTCGTATTAAAAAAAAAACATCTTAATTTCAATACAGAAGATGGATAGGTGCTATCATCTGCTTAGGATTCTATAATTAATAAAATTAAATCCAAACCCCAACATACCACTCCAAGACTTTAAGATACTGTAAGTTAATTCTGCGTAGAGCGAACCAAAAAATTGATATTCAAAAACTGAAGGTAACCGGGCTACCTATGACATCGGAATATCAAACATCTCAGCCCCCCTGTGAGCATGGGTTGCTGTAAAGCACTTGAAACGTCCGAAATTAAAATAAGTAAATTACTTTTTTTATTTTATTTTAATTAAGTCAACATAATTGTTTTATTCAATATGTAATGTTCAATGCGTAAGTATAAGAAATCATTAGCTGCAACTCAAGTATAACTACAAGCAACTTCAAACAAAGGAGTCTAAAGATGACATATTTTTACAGCATGTTATGCCAGCCAGGGTGGTCCGAAAAGTTTCTGACCTCAAATTGTGGAGGGCTGCTTTCATAAATAAAGCCTAGTGAATGTAGTTTTTCATGTTTTGATAGTTCCGCACCAAAATTTCAGCCGTTTTAGACGCGTGGCTGTTATTTCACACACGCTTGAGTGAGTCGACGTGAATGTTTTTGTGAAAATGGAAAAAAATTGAGTATCGAGCCGGCATTAAATTTTTGGTTTTGAAAGATAATACACCTACACAAGTCAAATACGAGTGGGACTCTGTGTTTGGAGATACTGAACCATCATTTACTACAGTGAAATTTTGGGTAGCTGAATTCAAACGAAAAATGAAAACAGTGGACTTCAAAGCGGGAACCGGCTCCAAAAAAAGCAAAAACTTTTTTTTTGGCTAGGAAAGTGATGACGACTACTTTTTGGTATAGTCATGAGAGTCATTAATCGATCAAAAAGAAAAAAAACAATTATAGGAGCATACTACGCATCATTACTTCTGAAGGCAAAAATTGCGATAAAACGCCCACATTTGCAGAAAAAGAAAATCCTGTTTCACTAAGACAACGCGCCTTCTCACACCTCAGCGGTTGCCATGGCCAAAAATCCACGAATTACCGTTTTAACTGCTTGACCATCTTTACCTTACCTTACTCTCCAAATCTAGCCCCAAGCGACTTCTTTTTGTTCCCTCATCTAAAATTTGCGCTCAGAGGACAGAGATTTTCGTGAAATGAGGAGGTAATCACCTCCGTGACAATTATTTGCAAAGAAAAACGCTGAGTACTATTTGGACGGGTTAGAGAGATGGGAGCATCGCTGGGAAAAGTGTGTAGAGTTTTAAGATGACTATGTAAGAAAAATAAAAATAAATTTTAAGAAAAATTATCTAGCATCTTTGTTAGATCGGAAACTATTCAAACCACCTACGTAAATAAAATATTTAGCCTGTTATATATTATTAATATAAAATGATATTTAGACAAACCATTGCGAGTTACTTTTGACCCCCTCCTCCTACCCCCATCCCCACATTAATTTAAGATGTAGTGGAAGTCCAGTTCATACTTACAATTTTGCATGCCTAATAATGACAATAAAATAGAAGAATAAAATATTTTAATGAATAATATTATAATGTTTTACTTATATCTGTGATATATTCTATGCATGTATCTGTGTACATGGATCCTACGGCTGTGATTAATGGAACTAAACTGGAGCTTGGCTCCCGTTCAGAATCCAACACCTTTATCGGCGAAGCAACAACCTCGAACGTCGTTTGTAACGAACTTGGCAACCCTTTTCACATTGTATGTTTTGGTAAGACACGTAAGCATTTAGTTTGCGTAATATTTATAAATAATTATATAGCTGACTGATAAGATACGTAACACGAGAGATTCAAAGTCAGTGGGAAAATTTCGAATTCTTTATTTACATGAGATACGTTCTATCAAATTTTTCGTCTCATAACAACGGTAGTTTAAAACTATTATGCTTTATCTATGTTATTACTGTACTCAGATATGCCTCGTGGAATTGATACCTTCCAAAATTATAACGAAGTTGTCGTCTATGTAAAAAATGTAATCGTTAGATCATCTTCAACATTATTGTCACTGTATCTAGTGGAAATCACCAGATACTAAGTAAGGCTAAGAATGGTAGTGAGCTCATGATTTTTGCGCTCAAATCTTCACTTAGTTCAAATTTGTGCATAAAACAGAAATTGGATTTTAGGGCCTAATATTTTGTCTTCTCTGACGAGAAGATCGTGGAGCTGGAAGAAGAGATAGACAAGTTACGCTGGCATATTATAGGATTATCCGAATTCCGAAGAGAGGGGGAGGACTAGGTAATCCTCAAATCCGGAAACTTGCTCTATCACCGGAAGGCCGACCATCTGTCCCAAGGAGGTGTCGGATTTATCGTCCACAAGTCTCTCATTAACAACGTTGTAAAGATTGAGAGTGTATCGACGAGGGTTGGGTACCTTATACTCAGAATCACCATACGGTATTCGCTGAAGGTCATACAGGTTTACCCATCAACCTCGGCACGCCCCGATGAGGAGGTGGAGGAAATGTATGAGGATATCTCTAGAGCCATGCATTCCTCCAAAACCCAATATACGGTATTAATAGGATACTTCAATGCAAAACTGGCACAAGAGAGAACGGTGAGCTGAAAGTAGGGAAATTTAGAATAGGGCAACGGAACCCAAGCGGCCAGCAGCTGGCCGATTTCATGGAGAAAGAGGGACTCTTTATGATGAACTCTTTCTTCCAGAAGCGGCCCCACAGGAAGTGGACCTGGTCGAGCCCCGACGGTTCGACAAAAAATGAGATTGACTTTATTACGACGACCAGACGACAACTGTTCAGTGATGTCTCCGTGATCGCGAGGGTGAAAACTGGTAGCGATTACCGAATGGTTAGAGGCACACTGAACCTGAACGTTAAGTTGGAGAAGTCTCGCCTAATGAAGTCAACGCTCGGTCCCCCTCGTGCTCTGTTCCAAAGTCCCGAAATCTTTCAGCCCGAGCTACAAAACCGTTTTCAGTGCCTAGAAGACTGTAATGAAGTGGATAATATGAATGACAAGCTTGTGGAAACTGTCCATGCGGTCGGAGCTAACTTCTGCAAGATCCGCCGCAGAAGAACACAAAAACTCTCCGATCACATTCTTAACCTCATGGTTGTTAGACAGGAGATGAAGCTACATTGTTCATCAGATTTGACAACATATAGGCAACTGAACAGACAGATCTCCAAATGCGGCGGGACTTACGCAACTTCAATACAGCTTGTATTGAAGAAGCGATCGAGCGAAACCAAGTTTTCAAAGTCTTTGCCAGAAAGAGCCAACTGTCAAAGCTGAAGACCGAGTGTGGCCGCATTGTTTCCGGGACACCTGAGATTTTGACTGAGATTGAAAGGTTCTATGGGCAGCTGTACACGTCATCGTTGGAGCCACACGCAAGTGTGACAACGCTCTCTTGAAGAACTACAGACCGATTTCCCTTCTGAGCCTCGTCTACGTGCTGTTTTCGAGAGTCGTTACGAATCGTCTCGCGCGCAGTCTTGACGACTTCCAGCCTCCCGAACAAGCCGGTTTTCGAAAGGGCTTTAGCACTATAGACCACATACATACCCTTTCGAAAATTGTACAGAAGTCCGAAGAGTACAATTTGCCACTATGTCTGGCATATGTGGTCTATGAGAAAGCCTTTGATTCCGTCAAAATTTGGGCGGTGGTACAGACCCTTCAGCGGTGCGGTTGACTGTCGGTATATCGAAGTGATGAAGTGTTTGTACAGTAGAGCTACGATGGCTATCCGAGTACAGAACCAGAGTAAGAAACTTATCCAATTGCAGAGAGGTGTAAGACAGGGTGACGTTATATCCACAAAACTCTTCAACGCTGCATTGGAAGACGTTTTCAAGATTCTGGACTGGACAGGATACGGTATTAACATCAATGGCGAGTACATCACTCACCTTCGATTTGCCGACGATATAGTCCTTATGGCAGAATCGCTGGAGGGCCTAAGCACTATGCTCAATGACCTCAATAGTGTTTCCCAACGGATAGGTCTTAAGATGAACATGGACAAAACAAAGATCATGTTTAATGTCCATGTCACACCTATGCTGGTAGTTGTTGGGAGCACTAAGCTCGAAGTTGTTGATGAGTATGTTTACCTGGGACAAATAGACTGACTAGGTAAGTCCAACTTCGACCGAGAGGTCAATCGACGGATTCAACTCGGCTGGGCAGCATTCGGGAAACTACGACACATCTTCTCGTCAGGTATACCTCAAAACTTGAAAGCGAGACTGTACAATCAGTGCGTGTTGCCAGTGATGAGTTACTGATCTGAGATGTGTTACTTCACTGCTGGCAGTACGAGGAAGCTCAAGGTCGCTCAGCGAGCTATGGAGAGGGCTATGCTCGGGGTTTCTCTGCGTGATAAACTTAGAAATGAGTATATCCGCAGTAGAACCAGAGTAACCGACATAGCCCAACGGATTAGTAAACTGAAGTGGCAGTGGGCCGGCCATATAGCTCGAAGAACCGATAACCGATGGGGAAGAAAGGTTGTTGAGTGGCATTCTCGTACCGGTAGGCGAAGTGTAGGGCGAACCCCCCCGAGATGGAGTGAAGACCTGGTAAGACATGCAGGAAGTCGATGGATGCAGGTGGCTCAGGACCGTGCTTTGTGGCATTCCTTGGGGGAGGCCTATGTTCAGCAGTGGACTTATTAAAGGCTGTAATTATGATGATGATGATGATGATTTTGTCTTCTACTGATATCCAAATGAAGTATTTTTATATGAAACTGATAAACGAAAAAACTTCTTGCTGCAGTTCATAGGCACCTGCAGCCAACTTCAAACAAAGATGGCTAAAGATGATTTGTCATATCTGAGAACTATGAAATACCTTAAATTTTTACAGCCTAAAATAAAATTGGCTCTCTTTACCCTTTAGACCGAAACACAGTAGTGTCCACACTGATATTTAACTACTCAGACGGGCTTCTAGGCAGAAGAGAAGTCTTAGCACGTAATATACTTTTGACCCCGTCATATAAAGTAAAATAAGACTTTCAATAAGAATTACACATGTAATATATATTGAATAAAAATTATTCTATTCTGTTCTATTCTATGTTGCGGCAGTGTAAGAGAATTTAACATTCCATTTCATCTCACGTGCATCATAAATCTATGGATTATGGGATATACGAGAAATATCTCATGGCTTTTTAAAGATGACAGCATAAACATTTCGGTAATTTAAGGCGTAAAATACCACGACCAACGACGGGAAGCAACGTCAAAGATGGAGATGCCGTTTTATATGTTATTATTTGGGGAGGAGTATTGTTGGCTGTGCGTGACAGCTACGAGGTTCGGGTGCTTTTGGAAGATTCTGGGGATATTGACAGTACGATACTTGATAAAGAATTAGTATTCGCACTTGTGAGATGCAAAAATGTAAAGTTTCTATGTTGTGTGTTGTACTTACCACCTTATTATTGAGACGATCAGCTAATTGATGTTCTGACCTGCATAGAAAATGTTTTTTGTACTAATTCAAATTTGAACGTATTAGTATTAGGTGATTTTAATCTTAATTCTTGGACCACTAATGTTAAAACTCAATTTAATATTTTTAGTGACTTCATTAATCTTATAAGATCTCGTGTTGGGTGACTATGACCGTAACCAACAGGAGATGTTGTCTGGATTGGATCCACTCAAGTCAATAGATGAGTATCACCCTTCGTTAGTGGGCAAAATCAACCTCTCATACGGGGAATTCTTTTCTAGGCTACAGTCTTCGCCAGATGAGAGTTCGGATGCGATCCCTGATTGCAATCGGCGTAAGCCTGACTTTCAAGGTTTATATGCTGCGTTAGCTGTATAAGATTGGTCTGATATAATGACATTTGCAAACGTAAATTCAGCCGTAGATTTGTCCACACCTAATTGAAAGAAATTATTAATTTATGTGTACATGACAAAAAGCTTTTTCCACATCTTCGCTGATATATCTATCCCAAACGGTTCATGCCTGAAGCCATAGCAAATATAAAAACAAAAAAATACTTTCATCTGAAAAGATTTAGGCAAGAAGATAAATCATTTAACAAAGAAATGTTTAGATTTTATCGATGGAGGTTTAAAATTTTTATTAAAAATATTCTGTTTTTAATTAAAATTATAACTATCTATATTTTTAATTACTCTTAAAATTATTTAAAATATTTCTCGGCAACAACTTTACGTTATAAAACATTTATAGCACACTGTAAATACTTGAACTTAATACAAGATAACACACAAATAGATGAAGTATGCAAACTAACAACTTCTCTGAATTTGACGATGTGACATGGCGCAAACCCTCCGCAACATTATCTTCTTTTCTTCTATTACAAGAAATTAACGTGGAAATAATACTGTCATTTATCGGAAGCCATTAGATGTTTCTGGAATTTCCCATCGTCATCTCTTACAATACCTTCGAAATAAGATCATGTATAAAAATCCTTTACCCTATATACGTGGTAGAGCCACGTTGCAGCTATATTATGGTTTAAGCAAGAATGGGACGGCTCAACTTGGGTAGTATCATACTCTCTCTATCTAATACAAGCGTAAAAAAGCAGCTTAATACTGCTGCGTTTCCTAAAGAGGGTGTTCAGAACCAGAGATTCTTTTCACTGAAAACGAGTCATTCGATCTTAGTCATCAGGAGTGGCAACGCATCTGAATTTTGATTCTTAATCGAGGTTAGATGGTATATGGTATATAGTTTTTTCACTCCTATTCTATAATAAAAACTTCTATTTCACAACCAGCATATGGCAAGCAGTCCTAATCAAGTCTAAATTTATAACAGCTTCATGTAAATTTTATGTCATAAATATTGTCAGAAATTTGGTTCAGTTCATTTTGCAGAAACCAGTTTGCGCCTTACAGCTTTCTGAAGTCAAAGGAGCAAATATTGTGTCACTCGCTATGTGTAATAAACTGTCAGATATCCGAAGCCGAAGCAAGAACAAACCTCGGATCGCCGTGTCGTAAGATTTGTCTTACATGCGAATTTCTTTATAAATTTTGACCATTTAAAGCGTTTGAGTAAGCCATTTAAAATTAAAAAAATTAATCTTTTCTGAAAAAAAAATGAAAATATGTCCAAAGAACGCACTTTTACTAGTCACCGTTTGTATATTTTTGCTAATATAAATCGCGCTATTATACGTGCTTTTCGTTAATATGTGTGTAAGTAAGTAATATTCAAATTGCTTTCACATAAATCGGTTACGTAGTAATCACCTAGTGAGGCTTGGATAACGAAATAACTTTTTTACTAAATGGACCTATACATTCATCCCTTCATCCTCTATAGTCTAAAATAAAAAATAACCCCGCTTGATTTTTTGCTGAAACTTCCCAGGACAGAGGTTTATGTAAATGGTAGAAGCATACTTTGAATAAATATTCTTGTAATCGAAAATAAAATATAATAGAAAGAAGTAGAAAGAAGAAGAAGAAGTTTAACAGTGGTAAAGCCACGCGGTAGCTTTTGCTCCCGCACGGATGGGCCGGCTCGAACCGGGGTGATACTACGACCTCACAGAATACCAGCTTGAAGTAGAGGTTTACCTCTGCGTTCCGCTTGATGAGTGCAGGTGGCCGGAGGCCCAATTCCCCCCCCCCCCCACCATTAACATGGTAGCGGAATTGAACAGAAGACTACCCCAGGAGGGTACCAGCAACTCTGGAGAATCCCTCGCTGAGCATCCACGACCAAACTACTGCACTCCTGGGCGGGGGTGCTCAGGCTGCCCCGCTTATTCTGGGGGGGGGGGGGGGGGCAAAATTCCGCTCGCGACTAATACTGCTCGGGGCAAGCGAAGCAATAAGACCAAGGCGACCCCTTTCATGCTACCCGTGAATTTTTGCAATATCAGGGGACTTCATTCCAACCTTAACGCTGTCCATTACCAACTAGAGACAGCGAAGCCGGCCTTGCTCTTTTTAACCAAGACTCAGGTGTCATCTCCGTCTGATAGTTCATATCGCTCCTACCCGGGGTACAAATTTGAACACTCCTTTGTGCCCCGGACTGGAGTTTGCGTATACGTACGTACGGACCTGTCCACCCTATGGCTGCGCGTAGACAGCGACGACCATCCCCGCGTTTACGGGTGACTCTATAGGTCCCATAGCGGTAATGCCAATACAGATCGACTCATCGACCACTTCCAAATGACTACAGGCTTCCACTTGACCGCATCCAGTGCAGAGCGGTTTGAATCGTCGACGACCGAGTTCTTTCCGATCAGCTTGACATACAGGCACTGCGTAGATATATTGCATCTCTATGCGTTTTTATCGTATCTATCACGGGGACTGCTCTGAGGGATTTTTCGGATTAATTCCAGCCTCTCAATATCACCATCGCACAACGCGACAAAACTGGCGATACCATCCATATCATCTGGATGATTTGCGGTCCACCACTGTGCGATTTAGAAGAAGTTTCCTCCAGCAGCGATTTTTCCGGACCAATACGACCTTCAAGAAAACAGTCTACTCCTTTTTAAACGGCTGGCAACGCATCTGCGATTCCCCTGGTGTTGCAGTTGTTTATGGGCGGCGGTAGTCACTTACCATCAGGTGAGCCGCATGCTTGTTTGTCCCCCTCTCCTATAAAAAAAAGAATTATTCTATTCTTTTCTATTCTATAAAAGTTCAACTAATACATAGGATTTTGGCATGGTTGCCACCCACCATTATGATAATAAGTAATGCTGTGACATATTTCATTACATGGAACCGTTTGAAATACGCGGTAATAGATAATTCCTACTAATTATATAATTTATTTATTTATTTAATAATTAATTCACTACCCTATAATTATGGATATCGCAAGAGGCGACAGAGGGAATCAAATTAGGAGATTCGCTCGCCAATCGTGGCAACTATGGAAAATATCTTCCCTATGAGGCACTCTATGGGAGATGTCTAGTAATTATTATTAATAGTACAAATTTAACCCAACGGTGAAGGAAAACATCGTCAGAAAGATTACATGTACTGAATAATTTACAAATTTTATCAGTTCTGTTATATTATCTTTATTTTCTTCAGAAATCGGTCCATATTTTCTACCAACGGGATCAACTTTTATATTTCCTCCTTTTATATGACCTCTTTTTTTGTAATAAAATCCAACTTTCTAAATATTCTTCTCATCATCATTATCATTACAGCCTCTTCTAAGAATAGGCCGCCAAGGGACGCCACAAAGCACTTTGTAATTACTGATCATAAAACAGTGTTTATCCAGTTGATTTGTTGTACCTACCTTTTTATTTATTCTTCTTAATGGTTTGTTGAGTTTTATTTTGTTAAGGTTGTTTGATTTTTAAAATGTTTCTTATTGTATTTTTGGTTCCGTCGTTGGTTTGTTGGTTTCATTACAGCCTTTAATAGTAGTTTAATGCTGCTGTGTTTCATATGGTAAGTGTAAAGAACTGGAGACCCTTTTTACTGAAAACTTCTGTCCTCACGGGCGACAACGCATCTGCATTTTGATTTTTAAATGAGGATAAATGTAGATGTCTATGTAGCACAGCATCCACTTAACATTAGGTGGACTGTGTGCTCGGTTGTCATTCTTATTTTATATAGAAAAAAATATTAGCAGATCGTCACTCCATCTACTATGGGGGGGCTGCCTCAGACTTCACTTACCGGTACGAGGTTGGCACTCGAGTTCCTTTCTTTACTATTGGCTGTCGGCTCTTCGAGCTATATGGCCAGCCTTACTAATTCGTTGAGCAATGACCATTACTATAGTTCTACTACGGATATCTTACTTTTTAAGTTTATCACGCAGATAAGCTCTGAGCATAGCCCTCTTCATAGCTTGCTAAACGACCTTGAGCTTCCTCGTACAGCCAGCTGTGGAGGGCCACATCTCAGATCCATATATCATCACTGGCAACACGCACTGGTCGTATAGTCTTGTTTACAAATTTTGAGCTAAATCTAACGAGAAAATGTGTCGAAATCTCCCGAACGCTGCGCAGCTGAATTAATTTCGTCGATTGATATTTTGGTCGGAGTTGGACCTACCTAGTCGGACTATTTGTTCTAGGCAAACATACTCGTCGACAACTTCGAGCCTAGTGCTCCCAACAAATAACGGCATAGGTGTGATATGGACGTTACACATGACCATTTTTTGTGCATGTACATCTTAAGACCTATCCGTTGGAAGACACAATTGAAGTCATTAAGCGTGATGCTTTGGTTCTCCAGCGATTTTGCTACAAGGACTATATTGTCGGTAAACCAAAGGTGAATGGAAGTTGAGGACGGAATTGAAAAGCTTCTGAAGGGCTTCAAGTATTGGTTTGTCTATTCTGTTCCCTGTATGCAGTCATGTCTGTATATTTTTAGGTTCTCCCACAACGGGTCTTGCAGGACATAGCTTCGACTGCAGGGACAGTTTTAACGAGCTTGTCCTTCATTTTGTCCACCGTATTGCAGTCTTATAGGCAGTGAAAACGATTTTGTAATTCGAGCTGAAAGTATTCGGAGTTTTGCATTAGAGCACGAGGGTGACGGAGCGTTAACTTCATTAGATGTGACCTCTCCAACTTAACATTCACATATAAAATTCAATATGCCTCTTACCATTTGGTGATCGCTACCAGTTTTCACCCTCGCGATCATTTTACATCACTAAACAGTTGTCATTTGGTCAATCTCATTTTTTGTAGAAGCCTTGGGGCTTGACCAGATTTATTTTTTGTGGGGCCGCTTCTGGAACTTCAAGTAAGTAAAGTTGGTTTTGGAGAAATGCATGGTTCTAGAGATATCCTCATTGTAGGTAAATACACGTACCACTTCTTTACCCCATATTGAAACAAACTAAACGTAAAATGCATTATTTCATATTATTCCTGAGTTTTCCAGATTTAGAAAAGCTTAGAATCTTATCTAAATAAATACTAAATGCCTGTTCAAATAAGATAAAATTAGTCACAGATAGAATAAAACACTCACCTTTGTGGAAGGCATTGAGCTCAGAAACGACATTATTTTGGCAATAATGCGAAGTAGAAGAGTTTATTAAAGATTCTACAAGTCGTCTAGCTCTTAACATTATCGTAACATACCTAGTCAGGTCATAAATTTTATCTCATGTTTAATATAAAATAATTTAAACAAGTTTATTGATTATGTAACCATTTATATACCAAAATGAACTTAACAAAACATAGATCTTATGACACTAAAGTTTATTCAATAATATCCGTGATTTTGAATACAGGTCTTCAATCTGCGCGGCCAGTCGTCTATCGCAGCACGAACGAGGTCCATGTCAATATCGGCGGCTGCCTTAATCAAGGATGTCTTGAGTGACTCCAAATTGGGATGAGGCTTTGAGCACGCCTTTTCCTCCAAGTGTTGCCATATCTTGTAATCTAACGGAATCAAATCTGGACTGGAGGAGGGCAGTCTTCGTGCCGGATGAAGTCAATTTCACGCGCCGCCAGCCAGTCTTGTGTGCTCTTCGCTCTATGAGCTGGCGTCGAATCTTCTTGGAATACCCAGTGCCTGTTATTGAACATGGTATGAGAAACAGGTTCCACAAGGTTCATCAGGACTGTATTTTGATACACAACTGCATTCGTTTTTACACCTTTCTCACAAAAATGTACCTCTGTTAAGCCCCAATAAGAAACTCCCAACCATACCATGAGCGAGGATAGAAAATGACCTCGTTGGACACGCGGAATACGGTTGCTCGCTTCTTCACTACTGTGTGCGTACACCTTATCATTTTGTTTTTTGTAGCTCTCTTCTACGGTAAAATTTTTTTCATCCCAAGAAAGAATTTCCCAATATTTTTTTCCCGCGTACCGCTTCAACAAAGCGCAGCATCTCTTCAGTCTCAGGTCCATTAGTCAAACACAAACGATGTCCTGTTTTTCTTCGATATGCCCGAAGCCCTAAGTCGTCATTTAACACCCTTTTCACCGTGGGTCTGTTTAACCCCATCTGAAGGGCCAACAGTTTCTGCTTACGTTTGGGATTTCTTTGAATTCGCGCCTTCACAGCTTTTATTACTGCTGGAGTCCTAACAGACCGAGGGCGACCACTTCTTGACCTGTCATCTACACTAGAGTCTTATTTGTATCGTTTGATGGAACGATAAACGAATCTTTTGGTTATTTTCAAATTTTTCAGTATGTCAAAAATTTGAATTGGCGCGTAACCGCAACGATGCAACGCAATAACTGCAACACGGTCTTCTTTAAGCGTCCACTCCATATTTAAAAATGAGTAAAATTCTAAAAAGTATACAGTTTTATTTTCATGAACAATTCTAAATTCGAATTCAATAAACTTTTTTGTGCCCAGCATTCTAAAAGAAAAGTTTTTACTGTGTGACAATATTAATGACCTGACTAGGTATAATGAACAAATTATTGAAAGAGATAAGTACAGGACATAACACGTTCATGCATAACAACTTAGTGCGACAATGCTCTCGCATCATCCACTCCAAAAAAATATAAGTTCAAATAATTTTAAATTAAAGAATACGCTAAGTGATCACATAAATTTTATCCACGGTGATTACCATTTTTGCTAATTATCTCCTTCATCACTTGTTATTTCTAAAACTTAGCTTTTATTCCGCTGTTTTAAGGTCTTATGATATGGTTTGTATGCAGATAAAACCTTCATTAAATAAAGAAATTTTAAAAATCTTAAAAATGCTACATAACCCGTTCATCCACTCATGTCGTCAATTATAAGTAACACTGAAGAAAAGTTCTAATGAACTGAATATTATAAACGTGGTAGACTGTGATGCAGATATATATATATATATATATATATATATATTCAGTTATATAGATATATATTCAGTTGCCGAAACCGCGGCCGAAACTTTGTTGGCAGTGGTGCCAAAGACCAAATCCGCCACTGGGGTCGGGAAAGCGGTTGCTACCAAGCGTTCGATTTACCTGGCCCCATGGCCTCCGCGTATTGGACTCGGGGGAGCCCAGGTGGAGTTAGAGGCCGTGGAGGAAGGCGTGTCTTGTGTTCCTGATGCGCCTTGACTGAGGAGGAGAATGGGGAGAAGAAGTTCTCCGTCGGGAAGCGGCGGCCAGCGCAGGTGGGGCCGTGGATGTATGTGAAAGCGTTCCCGTAAACCTGCCAATATGTGGCGAACGTGCAACGCCATGGGGTTTTAGTCGGTTGGAGTCCGACATAACCCGTCCATGCCCCAGCAAGGCGTGTATTCGTAGGCATTTCCCCATGTAAAAAAAGGTGAGCTGTGTACGAAGCAATTGATTTTGCTTTTTTCTGTACTCAATGATAAGGTTAAATTTATATTGACTGTTGCAGAACACTAAATAAGTGCCGATAAATATAGAGGAACAGTTTATAAAATAGTATGAATTATTTTGTAACCATAAAGTTTTGTGGAGAAAATTAGTAATGTTTACATTTCGCTTTCATAATACAATTGTAACTTTACAACATTTTATGTGATAGTAATTACTTTTTTGCACTCATATTAATATATTCATAACAAAGACATTTAAGTAGTAGTAATACCTATATATTTAGATCTCTTTGATTAATAATCAATCGTAAGAACAGAAAACGTCAAATTTATTTGTTTATCGAAGAATGAAAATATTAAACTTTTCAAAATCACGAGCAAAGATAAAAAGTAATGACTTTGTGACTTAAAGAAGACATAAATTTTGAAGTATTTTGTAATTTTATTATAATGGCAATAATTAAAATATAAATAATTGCTTCATAATTCTAAGCTTATCTCCCATTTTATTTATCAGTGTACCCATGACCAAAGGGTAGATAAAACTGAGTGAGGTGATAAAAATTTTGTCCTATCCCATGGATAAAATATCTCCTGCCTATGGTAGACCTGCTATATATATATATATATATATATATATATATATATATATATGACCTGCTATATACATATATGACCTGCTATATATATATGTCGGAGCGTCTATAAAATACCCGGTTGGATCGAGGTAGAATGGAGGGTATATCGAGAAACCCCCTCTTGTGTCTGTAGTATAAAGTTCACTGTAGGTGCCGTGCGCGGGAGATTCCGCTCAAGTCATTCAACGGGTGTGGTCATTCGACTAGTGCTAAGAATTGTCGTGGTTCTGTTCGTTGTGGTAATTCGTCTAGTGCAGGCAAGGAGGATTGGTGTTGCTGAGAGGCTGCCCTGTGTTACATTGAGATAAGTAGTGTTGCTGTTGCTGTACATATTTTGGTGTTATCATGTAATTACGTACCTCACGTTACACTGGTGTGTGATTGTGGCTGAGACGTATTACGGTGTGGTCGAACTGTAATTTCACTATACTGAATGTTTAGTGCGTTACGTTGTCTTATTACTGATAATGATTAAACTGCGTAAGCAAGAGAGCAAGTTGAACATCCGCTCTCACACTTTTATTATTTTTAACAATTAACGCTATCCTGATGTATTTCCAAGATCAAAATTGGAATCCCCTGTTGTAATTCTCCGACATCAGAAGTGGGATCTCCTGTTGTCATTTCCGATATCAGAAGTGGGATAAAGTCCCTGTTACTGCCCATCTATAAACTTTGAATAGTGTGAGGGTTATTACGTTGGTGAAATGCTATGATACGCCTCGCGTTTTGTTTTTGTGTTTAATTTCTTAAATAAAGTTTTTTGTCGTATTTACGACACTGACGAATCGTTAAAGTATAGAGTAAAGTTTAAAGTGAAATGTTTTAAGCCAAAAGTTAAATCTTTTTGTTCGAATCATAATAAAAAGTACCCGCAAGTACATTCATTATTTCTTAACGTACCCAAATATGATAAGGAATGTCGAAAGAAATGTTGGAGGTAATCTAAATGAGTTATAGTTTGCATTCAGTGGATATTTAACTTGCTCAAATTATGTTATAATTTGATATTTCATACGAGGTGTGATTTACATGGGCTTATTTTAAAGTTTAAAATGTTTAAACGATGTACCGAAAAATGTTTAACGTTAACGTGCTATTAATTAGAAACACTAAGTTGTATTTCTGTGTTCTAATGTGTTGATAAGTGTTACAGTTTACTGCGAATATTACGTAGTCGATAAAATTGGGATTTGATGTTGAGGGTTTAGTGGAACGCGTGGTGCTGTGGCGCTCGCTCTTGAGTGGAAATATGCTGTCGGCTTATGATGCCGCGACCACGTTATTTGCCGCTGCTACCGATCACCATTTGATACATGAGGAAAGCAAATTTATTCCTTACATTGTCTTAAAAAATATTTTGTAAGAATAAGTGTTTACATTTTTAATCGGTTGCGTAAAATGCCGGAAAACCAAAGTATAACTGATGAAAGCTAAGTAGAGCAAATTAGTTCTGCCATTGAAGAGAGTATTTAAGTTTACATGAGGATCGAACCATACCAGAGGTTGTCGTGTAGCTGCAGCTCAGTATATGGTGCTCTGGAAAGATTAGTGACCTGAGAGTACTGCTGCATTTTTTAGAAAAAAGTTCCTACTTAATCTTTTTAATGTTTTCTTTTGTGTTACAGTAGTACGTGTGATATGATTACATGTGCGCGAGCGTAGGCGATGGTGTGCCTTGCTGGTCGGAACGGACTGCCGGGTCCAGATGTAGCATAGCCTGGCTTGGGCACACGCGTATGCTGTACGCGTGACGGGTGATTTCCCGGAGCGCGCGTATGCTATACATGACGATGCCTCTGAAGTCGTGTACTCTGTATGCGCAGAAGTCGTACTCTGTGTGCGCGGAATTCGTATACTCTGTGCGCGCAGTAGTATTTTCTAAACATGTATCAGGCTCTGTCCTGGCAGGCGTTATCCTGGTCCACGTTTTTAACGTGGTTCACGTGGTTAACATGGGATCTCGCAAGTTCAAGAGTATGTGTGAGATACTTCGTATGGAGATGTATGCTTACTTGTGAAAGCGAAGTGTTTTATTATAGTCCACGGTATGAGAGCGTATTTCTGTTTGAGGGCCTCGTATGCGTGATGGATAAGAGGATAGGCAACTGTGTATGTTGTCCTGATAACTGACAACTTGTTTTTAACGCAGATCCCGATGACGGCAACCCCGAAGATGCCTGTGAACCCTCAGGTGCTCCTGCTGCTCCCGTTAACGCTTCGAGTGCGCGGTACGGTGCATCGTCTCGCTGGCGCTGGTGAGATGCGACGGCTCGCTGTGCGAGTGCGGCACGCCCTGTGCTGTTGTTTTGACCACATGAGCTTGCTTCAAGGCAGCTAATTATGGTGTGAGCTGTTGTTTTAGTAGCCACGTGCGCTAGCCCTATGCCTGCCGCAGCGGCGAGCAGTGAGCGATGTGTTTTCGTCGGCTATGTGAGAAATCACAGCGGTGTGCTGATGATAACTGGTGAGTCGTACCCATTTTATTAAGCTTCTGGTGCCGAATGAGAGAGCCTTCATCAAATATTGTGTTGCGCCAAAATTTAGTGGCAAAAGTGTCAATAATATTGTAAATTTAACCGGAAGCGGTCATATTAGTGTGAAAAGTACCCCACAAATACCCCCATGATCATGTGAGGAAGATCCCCGATCACAAAGTTCCTCGAGAGTTAGATGTCATAGTTGATGACAGTGGTAGTGAGACCAAATTTGATTAAGAATGGCTTGTATACTCATACTCAAAACTTTAGACCGCACCTCATGAGTAACATGTGGCGATGGGTCTGTAGAGAATCGTTGGTGCGATTCTTCTGTGTTGTGTTGTTTACTTCATTATCTTTATAAAATTGTTACATTATGTATAAAATTTAAGATAAGTTCTATTACTGAGTTCCTTTATTTGAAATGTGTACAAATTAAGAATTTGTTATACTTACTGTTTATATATTGTTTTATGTTAAAGAAAATGTTACGTTTAGAAAACAAACATTTGAATTGTCATTTAGTTAGTTTTATATATATTTTAAAAAAGCAATATCTTGTATTTTCTATATTTACGAACAAGATATCTTTTTGTCATAAATATGATTATAGTATATATTACCATTTTAAATTAATCATAAAAGAACTTTTTTATTATAAATTAAGGTTAATTTACGCTAATGATAATAAGTTAATTGTTACTTTTATTTTTATATTGTATTACTATTATTACCTTATATTTAATACTACAATGTCTATTCATATAATATGGAATAGCCATAAGGAAAGCCATTCTTGTGAAAATTACTTATTCTATATTTACTTATTATCTTATACATTTTGCATTGTGTCTACTATATATCATTTTAAGTTATTTAATAATGCTGCAATACACAAGTGCTTACTTATTGTGATATAATATGAAGTTGTGAAACGCATACTATATTGTACAAAATTTCTGGCAATATTTTTAATATAAAATGTTTATGAAGCTGATATAAATTTAGAATGAATTGGGGCTTTTGGCTATGTGTCGGTGCTGTGATAGGTTTTTCTCATAGAATATGGATGTCAAACGACCTTACACCATAATGTTTTTTTATATTTACGCGAAGACTACATATTAAATGAAACTAATGTTTACGGATTATATCGCGTTTAATTTTAACTATTTTAATTCGCGACGTTTTGAGTGCTTTGCTGCACCCATATTCACGGGTGTGAGGTGTTTGACGTCCCGATGTCATAGTTAGCCTGGCTACCTTCAGTTTTTGAATATTAATTTTTGGTTTGATTTACGCAGAATGAGCTTACAGTATCTTGAAGTCTTGCAGTGGTATACTTGGGTTTGGATTTAATTTTATTAATTATAGGATCCAAAGCAGATGGCAGCAGTATCCATCGTCTCTATTGACATTAGGATGTTTTTTAATTTCAATAGCCTCGCGAATCATCCTTGGTAGGAATCAGTGTTCTTTAGCGAGGATTTGTGGTCTATTAAATCTAATGTAATGGCGGGGACGATCTTGAACATATTCACAAACTGCAGACTTCCCGATACGTCGGTGCTTCACGTCAGCTATAGGTTCTTTAACACGGGTTTTTATAGATCTTTTTGTTTGTCCTATGTAAGAGAGACCACATTCACAATCCAGCTTGTACACTCCTGCATCTTGTAGAGGGATATGACACTTGACGGATGGTAAAAATTGACTAACCTTTTTCGGCGGCTTGAAGTATGTTTTAATGGAAGCTCCCTTCAAGATGTAGCTAACCTTGTCTGTGACTCCTCTGACATAGGGTATTACAGCAGGCACACGCTCGACTTTGGCCGGCTTCACTCAGTTACTGTGACGTAGGCGCTGGACCCGAAGCTTGTTTTCTTGCAATACTTGCTCGACGTGCTGAAGCTCGGCGGCCAGATGTTTTCTGTCACAGATCCCTCGTGCTCTCTCAAACAAAGATTTTCCCACGGTAGCTAACTATGATGGACTGTTGTAATTGAACCAGAAAGCAATAAAGATGTAGTTGCTGCTTTAAAAGTGTAAAAATGTCCAAATTATGGTTGTAAAATTGATAAACCAATATAACAGCACCTATGAGAATGTCTTTCATTGTTTCAATGAAACAATAGTTATTTATTGATGATGACGATGATATTTATGCTACTGGAAGACCACTTAGATATATGTTAAGCGTGCCTTAGTAATAAATATTATTTGCTATAATATTTATTACTAAGGCACGCTTATTAATAAATATTATAGCAAATAATATTTTATTAACCTAATAACAGTAAAGAGGTTGGGCTGTACTGTCGACTTGAAGGTCACGTTATCCGTTCTTATTTAATTGTTATTTATTATTTTATTAATTTCGGACGTTGTATTCAATAGATTTCCCCATAATAAATTCTATAAAACTTCTTATAAAAACACGATAGATTCATAAATCAGAGAATTTCAATGGCGTATGAGGGTATGGTGGTTTCTTTGTATGTGTGACCATACACATAAAAATAACCATACACATATAAAAGTAAGAGATAATAGGTTACTGAATAATATTGTTGATGAAAAAGTCTGATTATTATTATTATGTTAACATCGTCATCATTATATGTGTATATTATATATTACAACCCTTCACAAGTTCACTGATAAACATAGGCTTCCCCCAAGGAATGC
Organism: Parnassius mnemosyne; assembly: GCA_963668995.1. Lineage (NCBI taxonomy): Eukaryota > Metazoa > Arthropoda > Insecta > Lepidoptera > Papilionidae > Parnassius > Parnassius mnemosyne. The sequence goes on from CAVLGL010000013.1 coordinate 1,930,170, forward strand.
CACAAAGCATGGTCCTGAGCCACCGGAGACCCTTTTTACTGGAAAATAGGCATCCCATATTAGTTCTCAAGGCAGACAATGCATCTGCATTTTGATTCGCAAGCGAGGAGAGATGTAGATGTCTATGGGCCTCAGCAACCACTTACCATCAGGTGAACTGTCTGCTCGTTTTTCACCCTATTACAGGTTAACATACTCGTCAACAACTTCGAGTTTAGGGTTCCAAACAACTACCGGCATAGGTGTGACATGAACATTAAACATGATCTTTGTTTTGTCCATGTTCATCCTAAGACCTATTCGTTGGGAGACACTGTTGAGGATGTTGAGCATGGAACTTAGGTCCTGCAGCGATTCTGCCACAAGGAATATATCGTCGGCAAATCGAAGGTGAGTGATGTATTCGCATTGATGTTGATACCGTATCCTTTCCAGTCCAGAAGCTTGAAAACTTCTTTCAATGGCTCAGGACCATGCTTTGTGGCATTCCTTGGGGGAAGCCTATGTTTATCAGTGAACTTGTGAAGGGTTGTAATAATGATGATGATGTTAACATAATAATAATAATCAGACTTTTTCATCAGCAATATTATTCAGTAACCTATTATCTCTTACTTTTATATGTGTATGGTTATTTTTATGTGTATGGTCACACATACAAAGAAACCACCATACCCTCATACGCCATTGAAATTCTCTGATTTATGAATCTATCGTGTTTTTATAAGAAGTTTCATAGAATTTATTATGTGGAAATCTATTAAATACAACGTCCGAAATTCATAAAATAATAAATAACAATTAAATAAGAACGGGTAACGTGACCTTCAAGTCGACAGTACAGCCCAACCTCTTTACTGTTATTAGGTTAATAAAATATTATTTGCCATAATATTTATTACTAAGCGTGCCTTAGTAATAAATATTATAGCAAATAATATTTATTACTAAGGCACGCTTAACATATATCTAAGTGGTCAGTCATATCAGCTTGTTCTACCATTTTGAGACAACAAAGACTAGTACTTCTGGTTCCAGTAGCATAAATATCATCGTCATCAACAATAAATAACTATTGTTACATTGAAAGAATGAAAGACATTTTTATAGGTGCTGTTATATTGGTTTATCAATTTTACAACCACAATTTGGACATTTTTACTCTTTTAAAGCAGCAACTACATCTTAATTGCTTTCTGGTTCAATTACAATAGCGGATGATTTTATTTTGCATGCATTAACATCTGAGAACGATGGCAGATAGCCAAAGTCAGCACTGTTTTCTATTGTTGCCACAGGTTTCACAAAATTATCTGACTTGCGTTAATCCTTAGCGAAATTCTTCTTTTAAAGTTTTAATTTAACTTTATTAATATCTTTTAAATCAAAAGAGTGATCACAATCTGGTGTTTTGTTGTTTTATTGCTTTTCTTTTATTTATATATCTGTAGCATTTGTAAATTCTGGATTTTCTTTTTTGATAAAGCTCATTCATCGTTTAAATCTATGTAATCATTAACACAGTCTGTTTTAATATAAGAAAGTGTAGAATTATTTCTTTTGTTACTAACTGCGTCAAATACTTTTTCTTATTTTATTTGTGGATTTAGAGTTTTCATTATAACAACTTCTTCTAATTTTATTATATCTATCATATTACTAGATATCACACAAGTAATTGTATCTACGGACCTGCTATCTTTGCACAATTTTTCCATAACTAGTTTTTTCAAGCACTCTTCCAAATGTCTACTAATGACATCATCTTTAACTCTACAATTACAAGTAGGAAAATCAACAAGATTTGTTTCAGTTTTGTTGCTGATAACTTGTGATCAGTTTAAGAGTGCGAAATGTAAAAATTTTCGCTATTGAAATCTTTTAACACTGTTTTGCTACTTTTTAAGTAATCATCGTTTGTTTTCTTTATTTTGTTTGGAGATGAATCTATGTGAACACTTTAAGTTAATGTTTTTCTGGGGAAAAAAAAGAAAAAATGTTGAACCCTTTTGCCCTTGCTAAAATTACTTCCAAGAAAAGATCTGGTGGAAAAACTGCTGCATGAGATGATCCATGCATTTCTCTTTATAACATGCGAATATCAATATCGCGATTGCCATGGACCAAATTTCAAGTCTCATACGCACCAAATTTATAAATTGGCAAGAGTCAACATAACATATCTTTGATGAGATCTGTAATTTAAGTAGTATAATTAGTGTTTAGTTTTAATTTCGTTTTAATTATGATACTATTTTACATTGAATTACAATATTATCTTATGTATTCAAATAGAGATTATATTTTGCTACAAGTAAAATAATACAGTTCCTTGTATCTAATCTGCAGATGCAAATCATATATCAAACACATCGGTGGCATTTTATTGGACCATGTCAAAGCAGGCAGCCATATTTCGGTATTGTTCACCGTACTAAAAATAGGGCGCCCACACCTCAAGATCAAGTGAAATAGTCACCATAATACAACGTGAGCTGGTTCATTTATTTATAAAAATTAAAGAACCTAAAAAAGTAAGAAAAAGAAAAAAATAGAAAATCTACAATAGGTTTTTTCCAAAAAAATTAGAAGATTAAAATTAGAAGAAGATTAAGATGGACTATCTCGTTTCCAGTAAAAAAAGACTCCTAAAACATGTGTTTTTATGCGTGTGTGCGTGAGTGCATGCATGCATGCGTACGTGCGTGTGTGTGTATGTGTGTGTGTATGTGTGTGTATGTGTAAGTGTGTGTGCACACTATTTACTCATGCAGGTTCTGAATATGGTCACAGAAAATTTTTTAGTTTTTTTTTATAGGATAGGGTCACAAACGAGCACACAGTCCACCTGATGGTAAGTGGTTGCCGTGGCCCATAGACATCTATGTCTGTTGTTTGCGAATCGAAATGCAGATGCGATGTCACCCGTGAGGACTAAGATAAAATACCTCTTTTTCAGTAAAACGGGTCTCCGGTTCTCTACACTCACCATACTGAACACACCAGTGTTAAGTTGCCATTTTACGGTGGTATTCTGTGAGAGTGTGGTCCTTCCCCGGTAGAGTCGACCCATTCGTGCTACAGCTACAACATGGCGCTACCACGTAAAAAAAATTCAGTTAAAATATTTCGTTGTATTTTTGTTTTACTACTTCATATTCCTGTATCTTATTTTTTTATTTCTTTCTGTGTATGAAGTTGGGATTATATGGTCAGACCTATGTGTGTTTCTACACGTAAGATAGAATTCCTAAATTAAATTAAAAGCATAGCCCTCACCAAAATATGTAAAACAGTTTGCAGGTCTTAAAATTGTTTTTTAGATATTGATTTAACGCAAATTTATGTTCAGCAGTTGAGTTTTGTTGGGCTGTAACATTATTATATTAAAGATCTAGAACTGTCCCTCTTTATTTCGCATTGAAACATTCCTTGGTGTAATTTTTACCATGAAATGTTTTAATACTGAAAATAAAAGACTAAACTGTTTAGACAACATTCTAGATGTAACCTTGAATTTGTGAATTATTTTTGTGCCCATTCAAAAGGTTACAAATATTAAAGTTAAAAAAGTAAAAACTGAATTCATAACAGGATTTTTATATAAAATAATAACGGACCAATAATATTTGTAAAAACCATATAGTTGGTTTTTAGTTTTTTTTTTACATTGTAGTTTTTTTAACAACCCAGTTACAGAAAAGTGTAATAAAATATATGTTAAAAAACTCTAATCGAAGTTCTTAAAAGTATTTAGAGTTTAGTATTTCATTACGAACAACAAAAACCGTTGGCGGAAAAATAATACATTCAAAATTTAATAAACCTACTTGCAATAAAAGTTACCTGACAAAACTAGTAAGCTATCTACATTTTCGCTCGAAGAATCACAAGACACCATGGCGTGCAGACTTAGCGCGCTACTATGTTGTATCGTCTTGAGTTCGAAACTAAGCTCTTGCATGACTTTATGTGTTTTATTATAAACCTACAATTACAATCACAGATAATTCTACGACTATATAAAATACACACTACATACTACAATCAATCAAAATCGAATCCCGCCTAATCTGAAGACTTTATTGGACTGAATTAAATTGTTGAGACATTTGTTTAGTAATTATAATAACAAAATAATTAATTTCAATAATATGTTATAAAAAGGAACTTAAATATAGTAAGTTACACTATGGATTGAAAATGTAACAGTCAGAAATCGTAAACGAACAAAATAAATGAATGATTCTAGTACTTTGTCATTATATGATTGCGCTGTGACAAACCTTCCGGATGACACTCAGTCGCAAGATTGTAAGGATTTAATAGAACTGAATGAGACTATAAGAAAGCTGTCCTGTGAATTACAATCTGCGCACCAAGAAATAGATAATTTAATATGCGAAAATGTACAACTCAAATCAGACTTGTCAAAGGCAAACAAGACGATTGAATTAAACAAAAAAGTAACTATTGCGAGTCCAGGGCTTACATCATGATTAGAACGCAAAAAGAAAAAGAAAGATTCTTTGAGTAGCCCAATGATCCAACATACAAATATACATTTAACAAATGATATTTTCTCAGACAAGGAAGAAACCACTAGACAGTTTGAAGAAAGAACAAACATTGTTACATATACAAGACAACAAACGAACAAAAGATGTTGCCAGTAATTAAGAATCAATGAAAACTCGCCCAATTATTGGAAAACGGAAACTCTGTATTTTAACCAATTGCGGTGTGAAAGGTAGATTACGGGATATTGAATCCACATTTGGTGACCAATTTAACTTTTGTCAAACCAAAACAACCCAATTTAAAAGAGTATATTTTGTATGGCCCCTCGAATTTATAACCATTTACCATTACACATTTAAAGATGCTCCAATATAGATAAGTTTATAATACTATTGAAGCAATTTCTTGTTAATAGGATATACTACAGTGTGAAAGAATATCTCGAAAACAAATATGTAAATATTGGCTGTTACATGACTCAGAATAACTAAATTGACTTGACTTATAAAATATTATCTAAATTGACTTATCACTATTATTTTTGATTTTGTATCAAGTGAACTCCAATTATAACTAGAGCATGTACCGAGATGACCTCTCGGTAGAGAGTAAAGCATGTTTCGGACAGATGTAATCCGGCGTGACCAGCTTGACCAACAGAGGTGACCTTGATTAGAGCTTGGTTTCCATGCGTGGATTGTGTTTCAGCTACTCGGAGAATACAAATATGTAATTAAATTGCAAATTATAAACCGAAAGAAAATTTATGGGTTCCGCTTGCTACTAAACTTAATGCGGGGTAGAGTCTACTTTCTTCATAATTTATTTTTATTTTGTTATATTACTTTTAAATTGTCTTTTTTACAGTCAGGTTTTTGGTTTTCTTCTTTACTTTTTATTTTATTTTAAGATTTGTCGTGAGAAGATTGAAATACATAGTACATATTATTGTTAGTAAGCGTGAACACGAAAATTATAATTGCAGTTTTAATTTTAATATCAAATTTCTCTAATAATATCAATGGAAGAAGTAATTTTTCATCAACGAAGCTTAAACTTCCCGCTGCGATTGCTTCTTGTGTAACGTACACAATTGAAAATGAATTACTGTCTTCGCTTGTACAATATAGTCTAAATAATAAGCTGCTAGCGTAACTGCTGTAACGTCATAACTGGGACCTGCTTTTGTCCGATGCCATTGGACAAGCGCCAAATGTTTAGCGTAGATGCATTACGTCGTTTGGTATAATGCATTCAGCTATCGTCTCTCTTTGTAAACAGAACTGAAATGTTCCGAATATTATGTAGTCCACAAAATTGGGGTTTTATGTCGAGAGATGCGGCCGAGCCTTGGAGACAGCAAACGTCTGCTCTACTAGATGTTAACTAGCATCTGCAGGATGCTTATGTCAACGAGAGTCGTTGACAGCCACCAACTCTCAGTCTGTGATTTTTTTTCGATTCATCGCAATTTACTGAATAGCTGGACTCCAGTATGCCCTATGAAGCCTCGTGCATGCTGCCACGCCATTGATACAGCCTGCGACTTCTCGGTAGATCTAATAGCAAGAAAATTTAAGTGGCCGCAGAGCAAATGTGGTGAGCCATGTCACGCGGATATCTATCCAACCGAGACGACAAGACGATTGCAATTTGTGTTTTGTCGTTTTGTGATGTTTGTATGATATTTTACAGTTGCCTTTTTTATTTTTTCAAAATGTGATGTTTTCATACAGTTGCTTTTTATATTTGCAATGTGTGTAGTGGCCTACGCCTCCGCATGCTTGCATGCATCCTTTTGCAATGCGTAGATCTTGCGGAGTTGCCTCTTTCCCTTTGGAATATGTGGTGTGATCAGTCTCTCCACATGGTTGCCATGGTTTTGCGAGTGCCATGCCATACAGTTCTGTTTCTTAAGAGAATGTGTGTTGAACTTTGGAAGCTCCGAATTCTATGCTTCGCAATACATTTATATTCATTTCTTTTAATTTATAATTTTGCAAAGCAGATTATTTGTTTTTTTCATGAACCTGAGACATTTTACAACTATTTCAATTTCAAATTACTTAATATACCTATTGTGTACCCCTTTATAGTGTAATGGCAGGTAAGAATACCCACTACCCCATATATTCCTGTGGGTGTCGTAAGAGGCAACAGAGGGAAACTGAGGTAGAAGATGGGCAGCAGAATTTTTCTTATAACAGCAAAACAACATTAAAAAACTGTGCTTGCCAACCCGCTCACCAAGAGTGGCAACTATGGCAATAAACCCTCCATGAGTGAAAGACACAAATAAACTGCCCCCAGTCCCCGGCGGCCCCGCTATTCCTGGCTACGGTGGCGACCATGGTAACGGCGGAGCATGGGGTGCTTGGAGAGGTCTCGTCTAAATAAAAAGATCATGTTTAACTTCCATGTAACAACTATGCCGGTAGTTGTTGGGAACACTAAGCTCGAAGTTGTTGACGAGTATGTTTACCTAGGACAAATAGAGTAGGTAAGTCCAACTTCGACCGAGAGGTCAATCGACGGATTCAACTCGGCTGGGCAGCGTTCGAGAAATCACGGCACATATTCTCCTCAAGTATACATCAAAACTTGAAAACGAGACTGTACAACCAATGCGTGTTGCCAGTTATGACCTATGAAACTGGTTCTTCACTGCTGGTCGGATGAGGGAGCTCAAGGTCACTAAGCGAGCTATGAAGAGGGCTATTGTCGGAGTTTCTCTGCGTGATAAACTTCATCATCATCATCATCATCATTACAGCCTTTCATAAGTCCACTGCTGAACATAGGCCTCCTCCAAGGAATGCCACAAAGCACGGTCCTGAGCCACCTGCATCCATCGACTTCCTGCATGTCTTACCAGGTCGTCACTCCATCTCGTGGGGGGGTTGCCCTACACTTCGCCTGACGGTACGAGGCTGCCACTCAAGAACCTTTCTTCCCCATCAGTTCTGACCAGTTGTGGGTTACTGAAAAACACGTATTTCCTGGAACAAGTTTTATGAAATTCCCGCACACTATTTTTCGTTCAATAATATCGCGTTCTCACTTGCTTATTAGCTAAGTGGCGGTAAGAGGTATGCGGGGGACAAGTCGTGCGGGGTAGGGACGGGGTGAAGTTGAAGTTGAAGTTGAAGGTGCGAGACATCTGGTAGTGGGATCGTCAATCTACCTACCAAGCGTGACAATTAAGGCAAATACTCTCTATAACGGAAGAGGCTCATGTCCAGCCTTTACAAGCTGGTACTTCGAGCTATATGGCCGGCCTACTGCCACTTCAGCTTACTAATCCATTGGGCTTTGTCGGTTATTCTGATTCTACTGCGGATATACTCATTTCTATGTTCATCACGCAGAGAAACCCCGAGCATAGCCCTCTCCACAGCTCGCTGAGCGAACTTGAGCTTCCTCATACGGCCAGCAGTGAAGGACCACGTCTCAGATCCGTAAGTCATAAACTTAGCGTGATAAACTTAGAAATGAGGAGATCCGCAGTTGAACCAGAGTGACCGACATAGCCCAACAGATTAGTAGCTCGAAAAACCGACAACCGATGGGGAAAACAGGTTCTCGAATGGCGGACTCGCACCGGCGGACGGAGTGTAGGGCATCTCCCCACTAGATGGAGTGACGACCTAGTAAGACATGAAGTCGATGGATGCAGGTGGCTCTGGACCGTGCTTTGTGGCATTAGTTGGGGGGGCCTATGTTCAGCAGTGGACTTGTGTTGGATGTACTTAAGTACGCGCTTGTGCGAAGTAAAATCCTATATGAAAAAGGTTTTAGTTACTACTTAACGCTAACTTTGTACTTATGCTAACAGCCACTGTGAGGAATGCAAACTTGATGCCAATTTCAACAATGTTGAAGTATGGGCAGTTTGCTGGGGCGAGTGTAGCGCATTGATTCGCTGGCACTAGTGCGTCACAGCGGCTTGCTGGCGCTAGTGTGGCGTTTTAGCTCGCTGGCGCGAGTGCAGTGAGACAGCTTGCTGGAGCGGGTTTAGCTGGGTGGGATGTGTCTTCAGTGTATAGTACGATCTATGACGTGTGCGCAGTGTTCCTCAGAGGAGATTGTGCGTTCAACTTGAGTAGGAAGCGTTGTATGCTAAAATCTGATTTGGACGATGTTGTCAATTCTGTAATAGCTTAGTCTGTATGAAATGTATTCAAGAGCTAACTCGTTGTGTACGGTAGAATAAAAATTGGTAAAGATTTGAAAACAAGAGTTTATCGTTTCATGGTCAGAAGGGGCCAAGAAAGGAAAGTTACATTAAGCCAGTAACGTTACTTTAACATCCACACAGGTGAGTGCTTGCCTAATGCTTACTTTAAGGGTATGTAGTTACAGATGTGTCAAAAACAGCTAACGTAGTACTTGTTTTCGGAAAGAGTAATGCCTTTTATGTTTTAATACATAAAAAATTATGTATTAAAAGATAAAAGATTTTTAATATTGATATGGTCACTATAAGATGTTGTTAGGTTAGCTAATTACGTAATAACTTGAGACGGAAGGACCCTTAAGTAGGGACTGAATAAATAAACCGACTTGGTATTACATGGATCTCACAACTTTTTAGGAAGGAAGAACTGAGTTGCGAGACTTGGTTTTTTTATAAGTTATGGTTTTGATGGCATTTCATTTCTTTTTGTAGAAAATCCTCCTTTTTTTCTTTCCGGTACCATCTACTTCTTGAATATGAACTACGGATTTTCGGGCAATTTAAACTATTTAATACATTGCGGGATTTTGGTACAACTTCATAAGACATGTACCATTCTTGCTTTTTCATTCCGTTGACTATTTTACAAGTTACCTTTGAACACAATTATATTTTGGTACCTATCTAGATCTATTATTCCATTATATTATACATATATAAGTACACTGATTCGTTCACTGCAAATGTAACTTTGTAATCCTATATATTTATATAGGATTATAAAGTTATTTATGCAATTGGTGCATCTGGAAAACTGGACCGAAATTACAAAATATTTTAATTTTTCCTTGATTGATACACTAAACACTATTTGTATTCTAAATTTAAAGCTTCTATGTCTGCTAGAAGTGTCTTAGAGTTTTGATGAGCGGTCAGTCAGTGAGTGACAAAATTAAGAAAATTTGACCACTTAGTTATAATTCTTAAAGTACTGGTTCAAATTTAATGAAATTTGAAATATACCGTGTTTATACAATACATGCTTGGTTGCTGAAAATTCAGGATTCTAGTTTTAATCCACAATGAAGTTATAGGGGGCCAAAAATGGCCTGCACTGCTTCGAGAAAAAGATGGTATTGCCGTGCCGCTTTTTTGCTCGACTTGGCGGGGGCACTGCCGTGCCCTCAGATATTAAGATGCGCTAACTTTGTGCCTCATTCTCAAAAGTAGAAGGCGGACAAGCTATCGTCGTGCCTCTGTCACGTTTAGCTTAAGTTATGCTAACGTCATGCCTATGACTTAAGTAGATATTAAGTTATGCTAACGTAGTAGCTCTGACTTAATATTATGTTATTTTTAACCAACTTCAAAAAAAAGGAGGAGGTTATCAATTTAACTGTTCTGTTTATTTAACTATGTGTTACCTCAGAACTTTTTTTTAGGTGAGCCGATTTTAATTATTCTTTCTTTGTTTGAAAGCGTATGTGCTTATTAAATTAAAAAATTAAAAATCATTTATTTCGGAACTAGTCCATATCACACTTCATAAATACACATCGAAATCAAAATATTAAATCTAAGTTATGATGTTAATTTTATATGAATTACATAAAAATATTTAATTTAAATTAAATTATTACAATTACTTAAATTCATATAAAATACAAAAAAACACAAAAAAAAAGATACACAGCTCTAACTTAATCTAAATTTAGGTTTGGATCCGGAGTGTTTGACATGCAGCCTGGTCCAGTGTCGCATTATAGGGCAATCCGGATCCATCCGCCAAGCGAACAATTGCCTGTAGCCACTTGAGCCTCCCCGTATGCAGCGCATCAAATCCGCACTCACTTCCGAATGATCTTTACGAATCCGTCTATATTTGCATCATGTGGTCTCATATATATCGTGACATACGCTGTGACTATACCTCTCATGCCGTTGATGGAGACTGATTTTAAAAGCTAAAGGAAGCCCGAGGACGGTCTCCTGTCAGGAGAAGACGTGTCGAAAATGAGGGAAAAAAATAAAATGAAATACGAACAAATGAAGGTAACACGGTAATCTCGCACTTGTTCAAGAAGTATAAAGTATCACGCGGGTGGCTGGGAGGCATCAGTTTGTAATTCTACGAATCTGACTGTCGTTACTATGCCCGTTGGGGTATTCTACTAGTATAGGCAAGGAAGGTCGTGTTGATGAGAGGCTGTCCTGTGTTACATTGAGATGGGAAGTGATGCTGGAGGTTTGCATACTTTCGTGTTATCATGTAATTGGGTCCTGATAGTAAGCAGGGTTTGTTACCGAGTAGTGTTATTTTATTTAAATACTTTTGAAAAAAACTTCTTACATCAGAATTGGAATAATTTCTTACACTTTAGTAAATATAGCTACAATTGGTTTTAAACAGACAGAAAACATATGTTAATCATTTTAATCATTTGTTAGAAAGAATATGTACATAACTATTTTATTTTCCTAGTTTGGCATCTTGCAATGGATTCTGCAAGCGTCAAGTATTTCATGAAAGTCACACAGAGCATTTGACTACCGTTTCTGTAGATTCGCTTATTTAGCTTTATGTTCCGAAGTTAAATAGGTAGTTATTTTCGAATTAATTAACATATAATAGTTTTACAAAATTATTGCTAATATAATAAAATGGATATAGGTAAGTGGCAAAAGTACTATAGTTTAATGTTATTAATGGATATGAAGTGTAATTAAGTTTGTACAAAAGGAGTGTCAACTAATTTTTTTTATGCGATAGGGTGACAAGCGAGCATATAGTCCACCTAACGGTAAGTGGTTGCTGTGGCCTATAGACATCTACATATATCCTCAATAAAGAATCAAAATGCAGATGCATTGTCAGGCATGAGGAATAAGATACGAGTAGAATGCCTCTTTTCCAATGAAAATGGTCTCCGGTTATCTACACTCACCATATGAAACACAGCAGCATTAAGCTGCTATTTTACGCCGGTATTCTGTGAGAGCGTGGTCCTTTCCCGGTCGAGCTGACCCATTTGTGCTACAACTGTACTATTGATATAGCTGTAGCATGGCACTACCAGGTATATAAATTTTACAAAGATAATATATAAATGTATAAATATAAATTTAACAAAGACTTAAGATTTATAGGAAGAGGGATGGTATTAGGAAGAAAATTGTATATTGAAACGGAGAGGTTAGGTTTTTAAAAAAAAAATTATGATCAATCGTACCTTCGTCTAATCCAGTCACAAATTGAGCTATCATTAATCATACGATTTGCAAAAAATAATTAATGAACATGTGTGTCTCAATCTAATTCTATATATGACAGATATACTATGTTTTGAGCTATTTCTGAATTCAAAAAACCATGGTTTGGAGGGGATGTCAGGTTTGTTTTCTGCATAATATTTACCGATGGACTTCTGAGTTTTTTTCCAAAGAGAGTTCCAATCTGATATCTGATGGATTATCGCAAGAGAAATAAGGTTATGAGTATATGTTATATGATGCATGAGGGTACCGGAAGTAGATGCTGTACATAACTATAATGAATGTGGTTTTAAAAACTGATATTTTGAATGGTTATATATATATATATATATATGTGTGTGTGTCATACCGTGACGTGCTCAGCGAGTCCAAATATTTATATGAATATCGAATCTCGTCAAAATACTTAAAATAACTGACATCCTTAAACTATCAAATGAATTTTTAAGTATCAAAATATTAGATCTGGCCACGCTCGATGTACTTAACAGAAATATTAAATCACACTGATATTGTAACAGCACCGCGAAATATTTATAACAATTTTAATAAATATTATTTTAATTATAAGGTTTTTAAAGATTTAATTTAAGCAGTTTTATTTTTATGCTTGGGATTTTATTTTGTTATGTTATCAGCGGTGCGCACATTAGATTCCGGCAACTAATATTTACACTATCACTATGCAAAATTCCGGTTTAAAACGTAGACTAATAACATTCTGTGATAATGAATGTATGAGTGTTATTATCACTTTTTTATTATAAAGAAAAGAGAAGATGGCACCTCCTTCAATGATTATTAGAATAAAAGTTTTCAGATTACTTAATATGTATTTGTAACTGTTGACATAATACATATTATTATATACATCACTATTTGTAAATAATATGCCGGTACGAAATAAAAGATTATGTTAAATTAATTGGGTGCATGCTATTATATTTCTTCTTTTTTATACAGGTAATAAGGGTAAAAAGCAAACACAGTCCACATTCACGGTTAATTATTGAAATGTAGATGCGTTGTCACTCCTGAAAACTAAGACAGAATACCTCAACAACAGGTTTTCTACGCTCACTATACGAAACACGGTAGCATTGAGCTGATATTTTATGTTGGTATTCTTTGAAAGCGTGGTTCTGCTTCGATCGAGTCGAACCATTAGTCGTCACCATTACTGACTGCCCTTCACAAGTCAACTGCTGAACATAGGCCCCAAGGAATGCCACAAAGCACAACCCTAAGCCACCTGAATTAATCGACTTTCCTAGATTTCGTCTATTGGTATTGGTATTGTTTGGGTGTGAAATTGGGTGACATAAAAGTAAATTGTCTGCTGTATGCTGATGATGCAGTGCTTATTGCACCATCAGAGGCAGAACTGCAGGCATTAGTCACGTGTATGAAAGAGGAATGTGAAATTAAAGGTCTCCGTTTGAATGCTAATAAAACTAAGGTTCTGGTACTTGAAAGGGACGAAGAGAGAACGAAGTGTGAAATATGGGTAAATCAGGAATGTCTAGAACAGGTAAATGAAATTGTATACTTGGGGAGTGCTTTTAGCCGGGATGGAAGATGTGATTTAGATGTGGACAGGCGTGTCGCTGCCGGGAACAAAGTCAATGGTGCCCTGACTGCGTTAGTCAAAAGGCAAGGCGTAGCGAAGAGTGCACGCCTTGCAATACATAACGCAGTGTTGGTACCGACTTTGTTATATGGCAGCGAAACCTGGGTATGCCAGAAGAAGCATAAAAGTAAGTTGAATGCAGTGGAGATGCGATCTCTTCGTAAAATGTGCGGCGTTACTATGGCCGACCGAAAGCGAAACGAAGAGATTCGCAATATGGCAGGTTTGAAAGATGACCTTATCACAAAAATTGATAAGGGCGTGCTTCGGTGGTTTGGGCACGTTGAGCGAATGAGTGAAGACCGAATGGTGAAGAAAATATATAGCGCGAAAGTTAATATTAAAAGGTGTCGAGGTAGACCGAGACTAACTTTCGAAGACCATGTGAGCAAATTGCTCGAAGAGGGTAGGGTCAAGAGTACTCGGATACCTAGACGTGCATGTATGAAGAAGATAATGAATCTGAAAGAAGCGAAAGAGATATGTAAGGATAGATATGTCGAGGACATCTGTTCTCGACGCCTCGACAGTCTTGAAGGTTCGGACCTGGCCATCCTTTGGCTACGCGTAGACAGCGACGACCATCCGCGCGTTTACGTGTGTCTCTATAGGTCCCATAGCGGTAATGCCGAAACAGATCGACTCATCGACCACGTCCAAATGGCTATATATTCCTTGCTACAACAGGTCACATCCGGAGAGATCGTGATCCTTGGCGATTTTAACGCCCACCACGCCGAATGGCTCGATTCACGTTTAACTGATCATGCGGGGAGATCTGTTTATGACTTTGCCTTGGCATATGGTCTGACACAACTGGTTAATTGGCCTTCGCGGATTCCAGATGTGGAGGATCATACACCGTTCCTGTTGGACCTTCTGTTGACCTCTCATCTGGACGCATATCAGGTTTCCGTCGATACGCCTCTCGGCTCTTCGGACCATTGTCTGATCCGGAGTGTGGTGCCACTCACTTAGTAACTAGTTCGCATTTCTTCGGGAACCCGTGCATTCTGATCTCTCGCCAAGGCTGTCCAAGAGAATTTCTGTAAGCCATCACTACCATCTCTGCACAGGGAGGACGACTCACTGGCCCACGACGCAAAAGAGAAAGCCGACCTTTTAGGCTCCTTTTTTGCGTCCAACTCGACTGTTGATGACGGTAGGAACACACCGCCGACTAACCCGCGGTGTGAGTGCTCCATGCCGGATGTGCGGTTCTCACAGCGCTCGGTTCGTTCTCTCCTTTGACATCCATAAGTCGAGTGAGCCTGACGTAATCCCCCCAACTGTGCTGAGGACGTGTGCTCCGGAGTTGGCACCGATTCTAACGCGTCTTTTCCGGTACTCCTACTCCCAGGCGTAGTCCCGAAATCATGGAAGACAGCTTTTGTCCACCTGATCCCTAAAAAAGTCGACCGCTCAGAGCCGTCCAACTACAGGCCTATAGCCATCACCCCCTTGTTCTCCAAAATAATAGAATCCGTTATAAACTGCCACCTCATACGGTACCTTGAGGATCACCAGCTGATTAGTGACCGCCAGTACGGTTTTCGTCGGGGTCGATCAGCTGGTGATCTTCTGGTCTACTTAACTCATAGATGGGCGTTGGCAGTAGAGTCCAAGGAGGAGGCATTAGCCGTTAGTTTGGACATTGCGAAGGCCTTCGATCGGGTTAGGCACAAAGCGCTTCTTTCGAAGCTCCCTTCCTATGGGCTTTCCGAGAAATTATGCAATTGGATCAGCAGCTTTCTTGCAGATCGGAGCATCAAGGTTGTTGTAGACGGTGCATGCTCCGACTAGAAGCCTATTAACGCTGGTGTTCCACAAGGCTGCGTGCTATCACCAACGCGGTTTCTTCTGCATATCAATGATATGTTGCAAGCCGGTAGCATTCATTGCTATGCGGATAACAGCACTGGTGATGCTCTATACACCGGCCGTGCCAATATTTCTCGGGAAAACGTCACCGATTTCCGGAAAAAACTTGTGTCTGAAGTCGAGTCTTTGCTGGACAAAGTCTCGGATTGGGGCGACTAAATATAGTCCAGATTAATCCTCAGAAGACAAAAGTTTGCACGTTTACCGCTAAAAAGAACCCCTTTGTCGTATCTCCTTAGTTTAAAGGTACTCCCCTTGTTGCTTTAGCCAGTATCGGGATCCTCGGCGTCGACATATCGAGTGACGTGCAGTTTCGTGGTCACTTGGAAGAGAAGGCCAAATTGGCCTCTAAAAAGCTTGGCGTGCTCAGCAGAGCGGGACAGTAGTTCATGCCGGCACAACGCCTGCAACTTTACAATCGAATCGTCGACGACTGAATCCTTTCCGATCAGCTTGACTCATTGGCGCTGCGAAGAGATGTTGCATCTCTTTGCATTTTCTTTCGCATTTACCACGGAAAGTGCTCTGAGGAATTGTTCGAATTAATTCCAGCCGCCAAATTTCACGAACGCACATCGCGGCAGAACTCCCGATACCATCTACACCATCTGGATGATTGGCGGTCCACCACTATGCGATTTAGAAGATGTTTTCTTCCTCGCACAACTTCCTTGTGGAATAGTTTAACACCAGCGATTTTTCCGGACCGATACGACTTAGGGACCTTCAAGAAAATAGCCTACTCCTTTTTAAAAGGCTGGCAACGCGTCTGCAATTCCCCTGGTGTTGCGGTTGTTCATGGGCGGCGGTAGTCACTTACCATCAGGTGAGCCGCATGCTCTTTTGCCCCCTTTCCTAAAAAAAAAAAATTACGAGGTCCATGGTTCTAAAGCCTTTTCGGAAAACAGCTCGTTCGTGAGACTGGACTGTTTTAGTGTCTGCATGCGAGACGAATCGCTCGGTAGTTCTTCAAGGGAGCGTTGTCATCTTTCTTGAGGAACAAACCACCGCACTTCTGCTCCATGCCTCAGAAGTAGTGCTACCAAGGAGGATGGAATTAAAGAGCCTCTGAAGGACTTCAAGAAATCCGCTCCTGCTTTCAGAAGCTCCGCTGTAATTCCATTCATTCCAAGGTGCTGGAGAGCCGTTTTAGTCGCGCTCAGACTGACGTCCGGGATATCAACGAAATACATATTAGTACTATATCTATACTACAGCTGCAGAGTTGTTTTAACAAATTAAAAACTATGCTCCTCTTTACTGTTTCAGTGATATATAGAGATGGTTAAAAACGGCTAGCCAACCATATATTCGGTATAAGTACTCCTACCCCTTTCCTTCGTCAGATATTAGTTTATTCTGTGACCACAAACAATAAAATAATTAATTTAACTGTCGTTCAATTATAATTTAGAGCTACAAGTACTTGACTTATAAATAGAGATAAATAATTTATTTCATTTAGATATGACGTAAGATTATCCACTTCGCCGTGTTATTCCTTAGATGGTGTAAGAGAAGGCAGAGGAAAACAAATCTAGGAGATGGGCATCGGCATCTTCCTGAGGATAGAATAGATTAATAAGAAAACTTCGATCGCCAACACGCCAGCAAAGCGTGGCAAATATGGCAAATATAAGGGGATGAGTCTATGCAAGTATATCTAAGGTTAGGTTTCGGGTACTTTACAGCACCTAACGGCGGGAATCAATAAAAAACAAGTTAGTTAAACGTGTTAAACAAAAATAATGCGGGGAGATCTGTTTATGACTTTGCCTTGGCATATGGTCTGACACAACTGGTTACTTCGCCTACGCGGATTCCAGATGTGGAGGATCATACACCTTCCCTGTTGGACCTTCTGCTGACGTCTCATCCGGATGGATATCAGGTTTCCGTCGATGCCCCTCCCGGCTCTTCGGACCATTGTCTGATCCGGAGTGTGGTGCCACTCACGCTTCCCTCGCGGTTGCGTTCTGCAGGTTGCCGACGTGTTTGACATTACAGGTCAGCGGATTAGGACAGAATGCGGTCTTTCTTTGCTTCCTACCCATGGGGGCGGGTTTGCTTCTTGCCGGATGATCCCAGCGCTGTTGCTGACTCTGTCACTGATGTGGTGATACAGGGAATGGAACTATTTATTCCATCATCTGTGGTACCCATCGGAGGCAGATCTCAGCTTTAGTTTATTCGCTCCTGTAAGACTGCATTACGCAGTAAGCAGGAGTGTTATCAAGCCTGGGCTGCGGCTTCGGCGACTCAGGATGTAAACACTAGCACACTTAAAAATAAGTATAACTTCGCCTCCAGATCCTTCAAAAGAGTTATTGCCAAGGCAAAGTCAGAGCACATAGGCAGAATTGGCGAGAAACTAGTTTGCCTTCCTTCGGGAACCCGTGCATTCTGGTCTCTCGCCAAGGCTGTCCAAGGGAACTTCTGTAAGCCATCACTACCATCTCTGCACAGTGAGGACGACTCACTGGCCCAAGATGCAAAAGACAAAGTCGACCTTTTAGGCTTCCTGTTTGCGTCCAACTTGACTCTTGATGACGGGGGGAAAACACCGCCGACCATCCCGCCGTATAAGTGCTCCATGCCAGATGTGCTGTTCTCACAGCGCTCTGTTCGCAAAGCACTCCTCTCCCTGGACATCCAGAAGTCGAGTGGACCTAACGGAATCCCCCCAATTGTGTTAAGGACGTGTGCTCCGGAGTTGGCACCGGTCCTAACGCGTCTTTTCCGGTACTCCTACTACCAAGGCGTAGTTCCGAATTCATGGAAGACGGCTTTTGTCCACCCGATCCCTAAAAAAGGCAACCGCTTAGACCCGTCCAACTATAGACCTATCGCGATCACCTCCTTGTTCTCCAAAATAACGGAATCAATTATTAACTGCCAGCTCATGCGGTACCTTGAGGATCATCAGCTGATTAGTGACCTCTAATACGGTTTTTGTCGGGGTCGATCAGCTGGTGATCTTCTGGTCTGCTGGTGGTCACTTGGAAGAGAAGGTCAAATTGGCCTCTAAAAAGCTTGGCGTGCTCAGCAGAGCGGGACAGTATTTCATGCCGTCACACCGCCTGCAACTTTACAAGGCGCAGGTTCGGCCTCACATGGAATACTGTTCCCATCTCTGGGCAGGGGCTCCCCAGTGCCAGCTCTTTCCACTTGACCGCATCCAGCGCAGTGCGGCTCGAATTGAATAGTTTACCACCAGCGATTTTTCCGGACCGATACGACTTAGGGACCTTCAAGAAAAGAGCCTACTCCTTTTTAAAAGGCCGGCAACGCATCTGCAATTCCCCTGGTGTTGCGGTTGTTCATGGGCGGCGGTAGTCACTTGCAATCAGGTGAGCCGCATGCTCGTTTGCCACCTCTCCTATAAAAAAAGATACCTTTTGACGCTTGCCGCTCGCCAGTTCAGGCCTTCGGTTTCAACAGCTGGCTTTCTTAATACAAAAAGCTATAGACTATGCAGTAAGCACTTACCATCTGGTGTGCGTATGCTCGTTTTTACCTTAATTCTATTCAAAAAGACGTAAAATACCCAGACCAATGACGGAGATCAGAAGCATCGAAGGTACGATGAGTCTCGTTCTGCGATTATATTAAGGCAGCCAAGGCCAAGCTTGAATATTTAGGTTCTCATCTATTCAACAGGTGAGGCTATAAGTCTCCTCTGCCGTAAGAAAAACTATATCATAGATACATAAGTTTTTTATTTTATAAGCACAATTAAATGCTTTAAAATCAAAAGGCTATTTAGTACGTACTTATATCGACTATGCAGTATATCTTAGATTTACTGTTTGGTCATGACGTTTAGTCATTTTTTTCTTCTTTCTCTTCTTTTTCTATTTTATGACATGGAAATCAAGTTATGATATACTACTACTACTAATACTAGATGTATAACTTTATGAGACGAAAATGAAGCAACAAGTGATTTTATTTTATCTAAATCTCAAGTTTGAATGTGTTGATTTTGTCGTCTTGAAATACTGACATAGTTACATCGGCTAGAATGTGTGGATGAAGCTGTTGCATTCATTACATACATATATATTGTTGACATTCAAATTATGTCGCAAAATGTTTAGTAATGATTTAAACCGTTAATTCAAATTCCTTTACCCTGGCAAAAGTGCTAATATATAAATAATTTTTTACTAAAATATTTTTAAGTTTGTAATAAGACGATTGAAATACACATTACGCATTATAAAATCGGTAGATATAAAAAACTAAATTAAACTTGTAATTTTAATTTTAATTTTAAAATTCTTTATTCTTAGCGTTGTAAGAAACCATTATTCATAAAAAAAAAGCTTACAGTTCCTGCTGCGATTGCATCCTGTGGACGTTAAAATGAATTATTTTCTTCGTTTGTCTCCAACGGACTAAGCTAGAAACTGTAAGCGGATTAAAATTAACGTCATAACTCCGACCTCATTTTGTTCGATGCTTTTCGACAAGCGCCAAATATGTAAGGCGTAAATGTATGGCGTCGTTTGTTATAATGCAGTCAGCTATCATGTCTTTATAAAGGTCTATTGTGTCACAGGTCCAAGATCGATCAATTTTGTTTGATAGAATAATAGTAACAAACCAGCACACAGTACACCTGATAGTAATTAGATGCCGTGACAATCCAGTGAATGCAGTGAACGCTGTGAAAATGCAGACGTTTTTTAACCACTAATGACTAGGGATATGTAGAACTATGATCCTCCTCAGGACTAGGACTGAGGTTAGATGAAGATGTCTGTGGGCCCAAATATACACTTACCATCAGATGGACTGGATGGAGATGGATGCTCGTTTGTCAACCTTATTCTGTAAAAGTCATGTCATCCCCAATGTAGTATGTATCATGTAGTTCCCAACCGAAAGTCGTCAACTGGTATGCATTACTAGATATATAATAGATCGGGGGAAAAGTTTCTTCGTATTTTGTTTGTATAAAATTTAACAAAACTCTCTTTGGTTGTAAATTACGAAAAGGAACACACATTAAGAATTTTTTTTCAATTGATTTTCTGGCCGACATAATGAGTGAATCTAACGAATAACTTCGACACATTCTGAAGTTTTATTACAGAAAAGGGAAAAATTTGAATCAAGCCGCGCAGAAATTTGTGATGTTTATGAACCTAATGCATTGTCAGTAAGAGTAGCACAAAGTTGGTTCAAGCGTTTTCAGTCCGGGTGTTTTGATGTCAAAAATGCAGCTTGCCCTCATACGGATAAAGTCGATGCAATTTTCGAAAACGTGAAAAAGATCGGCATATTAGTAATTATGACATATCCAAGAAAGTGAGGATTGACCACAAAACAGTTTTGACCCATTAGTGATCCACATTCAAGGCAGTATTTTTCACGGAGGCATTGGTTGATTGATCGACACTCAAGCTCTGTGGAGTGAAAACTGACACAGTGGAAACCTCAAAATCTTTCTTGGCATTATTCTCCTTGGTTTTTTTGTTGACTGATTGGGGTGTTCCTGGGAGGTAACGTATGGGCTGTGGGTAATGATGCAGTTGTACTAGTCTCCTCTCCGCTCTTCATTTCTGTCTCTAATTTATTTTATTCATTTTATTTTCTCATTTTTATTCTCTAATTCAATAGTTCTACCTGTTAACCCAGTCATCATGTTAAAAAGTTCAGTTTCAAGTGTGAGGAATTGTTCACTAATTAAGTTAATAATTTTAGTAGTCAAACTTTTTAAAAATTCTCCTGCATTTTTTTAACTCAGGCACAACAGAAACTTGGATTTTCTCCAAAAAACTACTAGATTACTGCGTTTTGTCTTGAAGTTTGTGGTGCATAGCTAGCTCCAATATGAACAGTTACATTGTTGGGGTTAATCATAGACATATTGGGACAATCACTAGCAATACTCATATCATGCATTAATTGTTGACAAAATAATGTGTGTGAGTTATCAACTTTAGGTATTTTCCAACGGCATTCAACGTATATTCAAAAGGTTTGCAAATCAGAATAGAGCGTAGCGTACATCTGTGCAGTTAAATTTGCACATAACAAGTCAAAATACTGTTTACATTTGACGCATGTCATAAACGGGTTACCTTCGATAACTTCATGCGACATCCCGTGCAATTCACTCTTCTAGATGAAATTTTAATTCAGGCGACAGTCACCCGCCACGTACACTCCGGTTGCCACACGATGAATCACTTAATCAGGCGATTCATGATCGTCGTAAGAACACAGCGGTTATTTAAAATCTTTTGAAGTATTTTCACTTATAACTTGGGAACTATTTTACAGATTTTGATTTTAATTATACCACTAGTGAGCTGGTTTTACAAACTAAAAGGCTAATAACGTTTTATAACCAAACGTAAACTTTAAACCACTAATTAAGATCGATTATTACGGAGCAGAGCAAAATAGATGTTAACCTGTATGACGTTACCATGTCACTTACTCTTACGACATCTTCGTCATAAAATGGTTACAAAGTTCTTTTACACCGCCATTAAACTCCTTTACTCATTTATCCCAATTTTATTACACCATACGTTAAATATTTTATGCTGCTGAAAGACTTTCTTGGGTTGGCATTGAAATATGTTCTGAAGTGAATTATTCAAAGAAGAATGTTTCACAATAAACCTCCAGAAATGGCTTGAATGTAAATATTTTTCTTTAACAAAGCGATCTCGGTGTTATTTAAAATGATATATATCCGTTACTATTGGAGCCTATGAAAAGTCCACTATTGAACATACATTTAATAATCATATTTTTAAATTTATAGAAATTAGTGTGCGAAATCGTTTTATTAAATTATGATGGAATTTATAACGTATATGAAAATGTGCACGTATCTCAGTTGATAGTAAGTAACCACGATCGCCCATAAACATTTGCAATATCAGAGGAATTCGGATGTGTTGCTGGCCTTTTAGAAAGGAGTATACTCTTTTATTAAAGGTCTCTAAATCGGAATATGTGCTGGCGATAATAAATTCTACAATGTGATAGTAAATTCCTGGAAAGAACACGGTGGTGGATTTCCAACAATCGAGATGATGGAATCGAAACCTCTGTCGAAGTGTATGATGTTGAAACTTTGCGGCTGGAATTAATCCAAACAAGTCTGCATCATTTTCAAAAATATTCGCATACAGATCAAAAAAATTGGTAAATACAATTGGGCATGTCTTAAGCGCATTAAAAAAATTACGTATAACATGATTATACGGAATTTTTCAAAGTAGTTTAAATACATTTCGACAGCACTATCGGCTTCAACACCCTCGAAAACCATGAAAATGACACCCATGATGAAAAAAATGGTACCTAATTCAGCCGCCATCTTGGATTTACATTTCGACAGCACAATCGGCTTCAACACCTTCGAAACCCATGAAAATGATACCCATGATGAAAAAATTGATACCTATTGCAGCCGCCATCTTGGATTAACATTTCGACATCACTATCGGCTTCAACACCCGCGAAAATCATGAGATTGACACCAATGATGAAAAAAATAGTACCTAATTCTGCCGCCATCTTGGATTTACATTTCGACAGCACAATAGGCTTCAACACCTTCGAAAAAAAATTATTATAACTAAACTAAACAAAATTAAACTGCCATTTACATTCAATGGCTTCCCACATGATAGATGAAGAGTTTTAAAAATATATTGAGCTGAACAATTGATATTTTCAAAAGTTATTGTGTTTACAAGCCTTGAGAACTTGATAAATCCACACCATAAGCCACTAAAACCCCTTTTTTATTTAAAAATAGCATTGAATCGATTTAAAAAAAATATTAGTAAGTTCAACAATAATTTATCTTTCTAACTAAAATGTGCTTTTTATATCATTTATATGTATAATATGATTGCTAGATACGATTTCATGCGATAAAACGTTTATTTTTAGGCGATAGTAGAACATACCTTGCGCTTTCGCTTAAGGCATGCAAAACTAAGGAGTTACTTTATTCCACTAAATTTTATTGCGTGAAATATTTTTACAACATGGATATTTAAAGGTAATTTCTATAAAATTTTCGGAAAAAATCCACACTGAGCATAGACATTTTCTATCTCACTGTCTTTATAACTTTAAATGAAACTATTTTGGCAATATTCGTGTGTCTTTTTATGATCGAACCCTGGTCTCTTCAATCACAATATAGTCATTAAAATCCACACACAAACAAAAACGCGGCACTGAAAAGAGAGAAACATATACACTTATAGGATTAAGCCTGTGAGAAAATGAGATAGAATACAGTACCTATACAGTGTTTATTATAAATTTATTTATGTTTTGATTACACAATTCCCAAATTTATCATACTCCTGATACTCTGATTTCGTCTCATTCTCTCGGAGTTTAGTTTTCTAAAGGCTTCACTTCTATAGCGTGGGAGCTGTATACATGTTTTTTATGAAATTAGGATGACAACCGAGCGCATAATCCAGTGATTATAAGTGAATACTGTGACTCATAGACATCCACAAAGACATCGAAAAAAATTCAGAAACGTTGTCACCCTTGATGGCTAAGACGGAATGCCATGTTTTCAATAAAAATGGTCTCCGATTCTCAACAGTCACCATACGAAATACAGCAGCATTAAGCTACAATTTTACCCTGGTATTTCCCAGTTGAACTGAACCATTGTAACTACAGCTATAATATCGGTAGCTACTGCGTGGCTCTACCATCTAAAACTGATGACAGTGTCGATAAACAAGCGTGGTACTACCACGGAAAAAACTCACTTATACATTCTCCACAATTTGCTGACAATTTGAAGTGGGTTATACCACCAATTATTTGATGAATTTATGACGCCCGTATATCGAAATAAGGTGATGCAACCAAACGTCCAAATGTTCCACTTTATAGCTGTCGTCATTTTATATTTCCAAATAATTATTTTATACTGAAAATGAATGCTGGCCACATAAGAAAGCTTTGGTTGCTTACAAGGCTATGGAGAGGGCTTTTATAAGAGTGTCTCAGTGAGGTTTTTAGCAATAAGACCGGAGTAGCCGACAAAGTCCCTTAACCAAGACAAAGGTCGTTAACTTGAAACAGCAATAGGCTGGTCATATTGCGCGAATGATCGACAATCGTTTAGGAGGGAAGTTTTTCTGGAAGTAGGCTCGTACCGGTAAGTGTAGTGCAGCTATCCACTAGGTGGGGTGACTATCAGATAAGACATGCATGCATTTGGCTCAGGACTGTGCCAACTTTGCTTTATAGCATTCCTTAGGGCAGGACTATTTTCAGCGTGTACTTATGATGGGCTGCATTGATAACGATAATCATGATCATTTTGTATTACTATCTCATGTTAAGTTACGATAGATGATATAACCAAAACGACTTAGAGACCTTCAATAAAAGAGCCTACTCCTTTTTAAAAGGCCGTCAACGCATCTGTAATTCCCCTGGTCTTGCAGTTGTTCATGGGTGGCTGTAGTCACTTACTATCAGGTAAGCCGTATGCTCGTTTATCCCCTCTCCTATATAAAAAATAGTTACAAAATATTATTATGATCAATAACATATCGCAGCTGCAGATTAATCATTAGGAATCGATTCCCACAAGTCATACAATCGCACCGGATATAATTATTTTCATTTAATTCAGGCAATTAAAAGTACACTACTGAACATAGGTGTTTTCATAGATTAGGAGATATTTACCTAGTTAAGGGGTCGATAAAGGAGGTTCTTTATTATTTCGAATTGTCACCAAAAGATGCTGTTTTCTGTCCGGTATTTCATTTTGTTTTGCCAATTGGGCGGCTGGAGGTAGTGGATATTCCAACGTCGCGTCTCCATAAATGAAATAATATTCAGCAAGTTAAGTTAGATTTTTTTTTAATTCAATATAGTAAATTAAAAAATAATACTTACTTACTTATCTTCACGCACAATCCCTGACGGGGTAGCCAGAGAGAACAGATCGCCAAGTGTCACGATCCTTACATACCTCTTTCGCTTCTTTCAGATTCATTATCTTCTTCATACATGCACGTCTAGGTATCCGAGTACTCTTGACCCTCCCCTCTTCGAGCAATTTGCTCACATGGTCTTCGAAAGTTATTATCGGTCTACCTCGACATCTTTTAATATTTACTTTCGCGCTATATATTTTCTTCACCATTCGGTCTTCACTCATTCGCTAAACGTGCCCAAACCATCGAAGAACGCCCTTATCAATTTTTGTTATAAGGTCATCTTTCAAACCTGCCATATTGCGAATCTCTTCGTGTCGCTTTCGGTCGGCCATGGTAACACCGCACATTTTACGAAGAGATCGCATCTCCACTGCATTCAACTTATTTTTATGCTTCTTCTGGCATACCCAGGTTTCGCTGCCATATAACAAAGTCGGTACCAACACTGCGTTATGTATTGCAAGGCGTGCACTCTTCACTACGCCTTGCCTTTTGACTAACGCAGTCAGGGCACCATTGACTTTGTTCCCGGCAGCGACACGCCTGTCCACATCTAAATCACATCTTCCATCCTAGCTGAAAGCACTCCCCAAGTATACAATTTCATTTACCTGTTCTAGACATTCCTGATTTACCCATATTTCACACTTCGTTCTCTTTTCGTCCCTTTCAAATACCAGAACCTTAGTTTTATTAGCAAAAAAAATAATAACAAAATAATATGAGTCTAATTAAACACCTAGAAAGTTTATTACGTAGTAGAGCTATGATGCACAGGTTCAGGACCGCACTATTCCAGAATATTAGCGTAAAATAGCAGCTTAATGCTGCTGTGTTTCTTATGGTGTGTTAGATAACAAGAGACCATTTTTACTGGAAATGAGACATTCTATCTTATTATTTAGAGTTGACAACGTGTTTTGGTCTTTAATCGAGGATAGATGTAGACATCTATGTGCCACAGCTTCCATTATACATCAGGTGGACTGTGTGCCCGTTTGTCACCCTATTTCTATAAAAAAACCTGTTAAATTATGTAACTCTTATACTACACAAATGCTTTCCAAATTCTGGGTCAACATGGCTCTTATCAACCGACTTGAAAAAAGGAGGAGGTTATCAATTTGACTGTATTCTTTTTATGTGTGTCACCTCTAACTTTTTTTAGGTGAACCAATGTTGATGAGTCTGCTTGTTTTTTTATTTTAAAGCTGGTGCTTCTCATGTAATCTCATATAAATTTAATTAAGATCTGACCAGCTGATTAGTAGTTTTTGAGTTATCTTAATAATGCGTATTTAATTGATTTGGACAACATTAGAATAGAATAGAATAGAATAGAATGATTTTTATTCAATATGGATTATTACATAATACTTATTGAAAGTCATTATTTTATTTACCACTGGTTCGGAAAATACCTCTGTCCTGGGAAGAACCAGCAAGAAACCCAGCTTGACTTTTTTTTGATTTTTTATTATTATTGATGACGTTCTCAATTTATTTGTTATGAAGTCGGTTGTACAAAATTTTTAATTTTATTACATGTTTCTCTCTTCTTTTGCGTATAATAGATATATAGTAGCCTTTACTAAATTTAAGTTTATTTATACTTAGTGACACAAACATTTATTAAGTAGCATAAAAATAAATTTTCTCAAATCTAATGAAAAGAGCTACAATATTAGTAGTATAAAGCGCACCAACAATAAATATCTAAGCCGGATGCCAGCATCGCTAAAGCTGTTAGCAAACTGCAATTAATTTTCAAATGTCCGCCCACTTCGTAAAGTTTTTGAAAAATAGCGGGAAAATGTCGTCTTCCCGATAGACCGATGAAACTGAATTTGCGGTTCCAAAGTATGAAGTATTACGATTTCTGCCAGTTCAATCTACTGTAAGCCGCGTAAAAGAAGTTCGTTCCAAAAAAAGCACGGTTTCGTAGTTAGCCATACTAAAAAACAGAAAATAAAAAAATAATAATTAAAAACCTAAAATAACACGCTTTTTTATAGATAACCTAACTAAAGAGTAGGAAATAATTTTCAATAAGTTTAAAATAAGAAAATAGTGATTAACATCATTTTATTGCAAAAAAACCGTTGGGTCATTGATGTCATTTGTTGTGGTTTTCCTGCAAGAGATAAGAAAGATTAGGCTATAATATATGATTCATTAGTATTACGGCCAGCAGTGAGCTGCCACAGAACAATGATTATTATTATTTGACTATTGAACTAGTAAAATTTTTACGTGGTAGAGCCACGCTGCAGCTATATTAGTAGTATAGTTGAAGCACGAATGGGTCGGCTCGACCGGGGAAGGACCACGCTCTCACAGAATACCACCGTCAAATATCAGCTTAACACTGCTGTGTTTCGTATGATGAGTGTAGAGAACCGGAGACCCTTTTTACTGGAAACGAGGTATTCCATCTTAGTCCTTACGGGTGGCAACGCATGTGCATTTTCGATTCGTAAACGACGATAAGTGTAGATGTCTATGGGCCACAGCAACCACTTACCATCAGGTGAACTGTGTGCTCGTTTGTCACCCTATACTATAAAAAAATATTAATTATAAATGAAAACAAATGAATGATAAACATATATATTAATTTTAAATGAAAAAAAAACTTTTTGGTTTTATATCAGAATGTTTTTGGAATTAAATATAACTATCCGTTCACACAGTTTCATCCGTTTTTACAGCCATTCCGATGGCAGACCGAAAAACAGACGGATATTTATTTAATAATGTTTATTTATGTCTCAATAGCTTGCACATAACCCCCTGAGCCTAAAAGAATCCAGTTAATTAAATATTACAGACATACCCTACAGCTTTATTTATGTATAGATATATATTTCTATTACTTTTTATAAAATCCGACATATTTTCTCTTGATTTTACCGCTTATAATTTTGTATTGCAATTTTAAACTAATGGCAACCAGCAATAATAAAAATAATATAAACTTTTATATATTCTGTTACGTACATATATTTTAAATTTGGCAAAAATTACCCCGTGTACATCCGATCAATAAAATAAAACGATCTGTCTGTTTCACCCATAATAATCCCAGCACCACTACTCCCAACACCCAACACTACACTAGGAAAGACAAACCACTGACGACAATACGACACGTGTTTCGCCTCTACACGAGGCATCTTCAGGTGATGTAGACTCTGCGGTGATTGACCGTAAAGTGTTGGAAGTAGTGGTGATGGAATTAGTGGTGACGGGTATAGTGCACGCAATTATGGGAGGGCGGGAGGTTTCAAACTAGGTGAGACACATCATTTTATTTTATCGAGCGGATGTACGCGGGGTAATTTTTGCCAACTTTAATATAATGGATTTCCGCTAAGTAACGCCTGATTCTATTAATTTCATATCTTTATATATAAAAATTTCGTGTCACGTTTTTTGTCCGCGATGAACTCCTAAACTACTGAACTGACTTCAATAAAATTTTGCACACTCTGTTCAATTTAATCCAACTTGAGAGATAGGATAGTTTTTTCCTAATAAGTGACACTCAATATTTTTTTATTACGAATTTAAGAATTTTTTATATGAAGGGTCATCGAAAAGGGCGGAACAACGTATGCCTAGCCAGCTAGTAGTTTATAAAATTTCAGTGACAAATAACTTACTGTCCACTTGATGGTAAGTGAATGCTGCAGTCTATTGACACTTGCAACCAACTTCAAATAAAGATCGTTACAGATGCGGTGTCACCTCTGAGGATTAAGATGCAATGTCTAACAGTTTTTAATAATACTAACTCTCTATACTCGTTCCCTTCCTTTTTGCACATACTGTTATTTGGTGACAGAAGTAGGTAACCTACTAGGAGGTGACAGGAATAGGTATCTAGGAGGATTATCTTTTAGTTAAATCAACCCATATCTTTTGTTAAGTATATATATTTCAACGGACTTGTCGCAATGACGACGATGTTACGCGCCGACGTGAATGTTTTGAATTAATGTGTACATTCTTCGGTCTATCCCCAACGGATAAGGCTTTGTTCATATAATAAATGATTCTGTGACCGCATATTCGTTTACGCGTCTGGAGCATAGCTAAAGTCTCTACGGCGAGAGTAAATAAATATTAGACCTTGAACCTATGAAACTGCTGTTTTTATGAAATAAGTTAACGTCATTTTTTCTATACTTTTTTTATTCCCATTAATCAAAGTAATCACCCATGCAATCGATGTATGTTTTCCAATGCAGTGGCAGTTAATTGATGCCCTTTTTGAAGAAATCAGCTGGACGGGAGGCAACAAATTCTTCAAGGGCATTTTGTACTGCCTCTCGGGTATTGAATATTTTTCCCGCCAAAAACTTATCTAAATTCTACAAAAAGTAGAATTCTGTAGGCGCAACATCTGGCGAGTAGGGCGATGAACGGAGAGCTTCCAAGCCCAGCTCATGTAACTTGGTGACCGTATCTCTTGTGCTGTATGAGGACGCGCGTTGTGGTGCAGGAGTAGCGGGGACGAACGTTTGACCAAAGATCGTTAGAGACGTGCGAGTTTCTTCATTATTGTGTTCAGACCACAGGGTTCATTTTTCAGGTCGAAACTTCTATAACGGAAGCAGGCAAACCAATAACAGTCGGTGTCTTCTTTTCTAATATTCGCTCCGTAAACGACGTTCATGTAGCGTGTCGCTTGTGCCGTATTGCTGCCACGAAGGTACTCATATTCCATAATAAATCGAATTTTTAGTATGCATGATAACGAAAAAGATTCAAATGTGATGAAAATATAACGCTAATCAATAAACAAATGACTAATATTTGAAAAAAGAATTCCATGTTTTTAAAAGAAAATAATTTGAGCTAAGAATTGTTAGCCTAACAAAAATTATTTTGATTTGAAATAGCCAGTACTGCAGAACGGTAATTTTAATAGGTAAATGCCTGTTATTATGAAAAGGACTCGCAATACGAGTAGGAACTAATCTAAAAACTAAAGTATCGCAATTTGAGTGTCGCAAGTACAGAGTGTCGTGGAACGGGGCTTGCAGCTGTTGCCAAGCGCGAGGGTGGGCGAGCCGATGCGGTGGCCATCTGTCAGCGAAAATAATTAGTGGTCCGCAATCTGTAATGAGTTTAGGTACTCTGTTTTGCTATATATCAGTGTTGGAGCAAAATCATGCAAAACTGTTTATTTATTTCAGTAAATTTGTGTAAAAATTAAAAAGTGTAGTGATAGGTATCGGAACTTGGGTAAATCTGTTTAACATGTGTTAATGCTAACTGACATCTATTTTTAAAACATTCATTACCTACCTCTTTACCTAAATTATTAATTATATTTATTTTAATTTACAGAAAAAGCGTAAAACGCGAGCAAATTGTCAACATAATAGTAAGTGAATGCCGTGGCCCATTGTCATCTATAAACATTCTCGATTAGGAATCAAAGCGCAGATACGTTGTCACTCCTGAGATATGTCTCGTTACTAGTTAAAAGGTTATCAGGTTCAATAAAATAAAAATAAAATAAACCTTTATTATGTTCTCCCACAAATTGTACATTGCATATTTAATCTTTTAAAAACATATATTTTTTATAAACAAAACAAAGAGTACATAAATTTGTGGGAGACGGGAGTCCAAACTAGGATACCCTGTGCTCTGGATCTCCCGGCTCCCCATTTAGAATGATCAACTAGATGTTTTCTGTTTTTTATTATATGTATATAGCAGAGACTGCGATTTGCAGTAATTGTTCTATTTTTTCATAATCAAATTTAAGCAGCCAATCTGAAATTTTCTTTTTACATTCAAATTTTTTTAGGTTAATGATACGGTGTAATTTGTTGCTTTGTTATATAATCTACTACCTTTAAAACTGAAAAACTTTTGAGCAAAAAATGTTTTTACCGGAATAATTTCACATACTTCCTAATCTCTCCTCGTACCAGAGTTCCTTATATTATCCAACAAATCAATACAACTATGTTTTTTTAAGATTATTGATAATATATAAATTTTTCGAACCGTTAACACATTGGCTTCTGCGTATAAGTTCGTAATCGGATACATTCTACGTTTTTCAAGGCAATTTTTAATATCATCCTTTGTACCTTTTCAACTTCCATCATTAATGTTTTACTAGAGCCTCTCCATACAGAAATTCCATAGGACAGGATAGATTTACCTAACGATTCATATACAGTTTTAATTAAATTCCAATTTGCGATATGTCTTAAGTTTTTAAATATGTAGATAAACTTTCTAATTTTTTGAAATAAATAGTTTATATGTTCTTTGAAAGTTAGATTCTTGTCTATTATTATGCCCAGGTACTTTATGTTATTTGTATTTTCTATATCAGGTTATTTACAATTTGAAATAGAGGTCATATCACATGAATGTGCTATGATTTTAAGTTTATTTGTAATACTGATTGAATTTCGGATGGAAAATATTATATATTTGGTTTTATCGGAATTTAAAGTGAGACTATTTAGAGCAAGCCAGTGGCAGACTATATTGAAACCATCCTGTGCAATTTTGAAAACTTCTTCCCAAGAGTCACCGTAAAACGAGAGGGTTGTGTCGTCAGTATATGAGATTATTTTACAATTTGGGATGTATAATTGACAAAGATCGTTTATGTAGCAAAAGAAGAGAGTTGGACCGAGAATACTCCCTTGTGGTACTCCGTAATTGATGGGTCTTTCATCACGAAAAATCTCTCCTACCCTAACTCGTTGTGAGCGATTATGTAGGTAATCTTTAAAAAGTTGTAATTGTACATTTCTAATACCCATTTTTTCAAGTTTCTCAATCAGTTTAGAAGATGAAATAGTGTCAAAAGCTTTTTGCAGATCAATAAAGATTGTGATACATTTTTTATTGGAGTTTAATTTTTGCACAATAAATTCTGTAAAAATATGTATAGCGTCCGTAGTTGATTTACTCTTTCGAAAACCGAATTGACCATTTGAGAGAATTTCATTATCTTCTAAATATTTTATAAGTCTAGTGTTTATTATTCTTTCAAGGAGCTTAGATATAGACGGGAGTAACGATATTGGACGATAGTTTTTCCGTTTTTAAAAATTGGAATTGTGATGAATCTTTTTAAAACTGTTGGAAAAATACCTTCTTCTAGACACCTAATAAAGCTATGATTAAGTGGGGGGATTATAAATCCTTTAAGATATTTTAAAATTTTTTGGCGTCATACCATCCCAGCCAGCACCACAAACAGTCTTAAGATTAAGAATGAGACGTTCGAGTTCTTCTTCACTTGTTTTAAGTAGGACAAAAGACTTACTTTTGACTGTTACAGGATTTATAGTGGTAGGAAGAGGCGGAAGATCTGTTTTAAGTTTATTTGACAAGTTAGAGCCTATATTTGCAAAAAAGTGTTTATAAAGTTGACGGAACTAAGCGGGTTATTTTCAATCTTGAGAAGTTCAGCTGGTAGCTCTTTTGGTTTGTTTAAGTTATTTATATTTTTAACAACATTCCAAAATTGTTTATTATCATTTCCAGCAGCTTTCATTTCGTTTCTTTCATAATGATTCTTTTGTTTTTCTTTTAATATATCATTACAAAAATTTCTGTATCGCTTATAAGTACATTTTAAAATTTCATTTTGAGGATCATTATTCAATTTATAATGCATTCTATCTCTGGTTCTTATACATCTTAATAAACCAACAGTTATCCAGGGTTTAATTGTGATTTTGCTTCAATACACTAACCTTACGAAATACAGCAGTATCATTCTGCAGCTTCACGGTGATATTCTGTGGAAGCGTGCAACAAAGGGCACATTGTTGTATTGAACAAGCAAAGTTGTAAATGATGTTAAAAAATAAGTAGCTAAGATCCGCATAGTAAAATAAAAGGTTGTGTCTTACCTAGTTTGAAGAACATATACTGCCCTCCTCAAATTGCGTTAACTACCCCCGTCACCAATAATCCCAACACCACTATTCCCAACACCTCTCTACATGGGATAAGCTAGTTGGGAGTGAACGCAATCGAGGGAGGGCGGGAATTATTATTAATGTAATGGATTTTCGCAAAGTAACGCCTGATTCTATTAATTATCAAGCAGAACAACATTGGGGGCCTAATGTTATGTAGTTGCATTTGGATTACTTGATAATATGTAGCCTCTGTCGTTATATTTATTTGTCATAAATCATTATTATTAATTGAAATCAAATTCCCCAGGCATAGCATATGTTCCGATAATATTACAGTGCGTTAATTAAACACCCAACCATAATTCAACTTTAGGTCGATTTAGTATTAACAATTTATCCCTCAATTGTGGTTATGTCTCCTGTAATGGTTATCGGGGAAGGTATTAATTATATTTATGAATAAATAAATTATTAAATGTATAATTATTTTTATTTTAAAGATTTATTATTATAATTATAATTATAACAACGATAAATTGCCTAAGATTAAAATATCATATAATCCTACTCCCCGCTGCGTATAGTCACGTGTCCCAGCTGCATGTTACTGTTCAAACATGTCCATCAACAAAACAGCATTATCTTTAGCTTTGGGAGTTGACCAGTCTATATAGGTTTCTTCAAAGAAAATACACACCAATACTCGCGATGTGACCTACGCCGGTAGTTGTTGACGAGTATGTTCATCTGGGATAAATAGTTTGACTAGCTGAGTCCAACTTCGACCGAGAGTTTAATCGACGGATTCAGCTCGGCTGGGCGTTCGGGAAATTACGATACATCTTGTCGTCAGGTACACCCTCAAAACTGAAAACGAGATTGTACAACCGGTGCTTGTTGCCAGTGATGACTTATGGATCTCAGACATGTTCCTTCACTGCTGGCTGCACGAGGACGCTGAAGGTCGCTTAGCGAGCTATGGAGAGTGCTATGCTCGGGGTTTCTCGGCGTGATAATCTTAGAAATGAGTATATCTTCAGTAGAACCAGAGTTACCGACATAGGTCAGCAGATTAGTAAGCCAAAATGGCAATGGGTCGGCCATATAGCTCGAAGAACCGACAGCCGATGGGGAAAAATTCTCGAGTAGTAGCCTCATATAGGTAGGCGAAGTATAGAGCAACCCGCCACTAGATGGAGTGACGACCTGGTAAGACATGCAGGAAGCTGTTGAATACAGATGCCTCAGAACCGTGCTTTGTGGCATTCCTTGCGGGAGGCCTATGTTCATCAGTGGATTTGTGAATGGTTGTAATGATGATGTTGACTCGCGATGCATCCACACTTTGAGAATTGTTCAGTCTTACCATCAAATAATGCAACGGCTCCGTGCGTGGTGGCACTGTGGCTTAGCAATGAGTTACGGTTCAAAGGCCCGCGGGATCGAATTCCGCACGGACATGAATTTTTATGGCTTACAAATATTTTTCCGGGTCTGGATACAGGAGAAAATATTAATATGGAGTTATAATTTTATAGAAAAACAGCAACGATTAAAATCAAAAATATCACCATGTCAAATGCTGAATTCGAAAACGTTTGTATATAACAAGAAGTAGTATTATTTAAAAAACTTTTTTAGGAAATATGATATGGCGTTGTCAGTATGTGGTGAAATATATTGTTCTTTTTTACTTTCATTCTTTACATGGGACAAAGATGACTTTTTACTTTTGTAAAAGCATTTTATAGTAGTTTCTTAATCAAACATCTTTACAGTAACTCCGACGAGTCTAAACTCAAATTTCTTCAACGCTTGGATTCCACGAAAAATTAACGTTTTTACGAACGGCAAAATCAATTTCTTAAGCCGTGGAAGTATGTTAGCCCGGATACTTGTACTTATACCTATTCTTTGGGCCGGGCTACCTTAAGCTTTCAAATATTTTTTTAGTCCTATCTACGCAGAACAAGCTTATGGGATCTTGAAACTATGCAATATGCATGGGTTTATTTTAAATTTGAACACCGATTCTTACAGAATATATTTTTTTAATACTTTAATCGTGACAAACTCTACCCAATTAGTTTTATTAAACGTGTAGTATTCTCATTCATTGAAAAATCATTTGCTTGCCTAGTCCTTAATAAAAGGAATAAATAACTGCAGTATTAAATTTGACCACTTCGACATTTTTCATTTTCTACTGATTTCAAACAGGAGGAGGTACTCAATTCGACTCTATGTTTTTTTTATTGTTTAAAAAAAAACGTTACCCCTACACTAGGATCTTTTCTTGTATAGTGGAGGCAGTTTGTAAACATAAATTGCAAAAGGAAAAACATCCGAACCCGCAACAATTACTTGTAGGCCATACAAATACCTGTTTCAGGCGGCATTCGAACCTGCGGCCCCCATCGCTGCAGCTCATTGCTAAGCCACTGCGCCACGGAGCCGTTGCCGTTTTCAATGTCTATTACCTTATAACTTTTTCTGAGTGAACCGATTTCAATGATTCTATTTTAGTTGAAAGTTGGTGCTTCACATGTGGCCCCATATAAATTTATTCAAGATCTAACCTATAGTTTTTGAGTTATTGTTAATAATTTATATTGAAGTCTGTTGTACAAAATTTTAAATTATTGTAATTAGAATAGATTGTTTTTAAGTAAAAGACTGGAAACATTAACGATCGTTATCACGGCCTTCTAATTCGCTATCCACCTGATAATAATTTCATTTACTTTCACGTTATGTTATTTTGTAGACGGTAAAACCGCTAATGAAAAGCTATTAACCTCATTTTGGAAAATTACGACCAAATAATTTATTATCATTAAAAAGAATTTTTTTTCATAGCTGTTACATGTTACATGAGTCGATGCAGTCTCCTAATTTGAAGGTAAAATCTTCTTTTTATTTATATTTTGTCTTTAAAAGAACTTTAACTCCACACTAGGATTTTCTCCTGTATCGTGGGGACGTAAATTGTAGATAAATTTCACAAGAATAAAATCCAGACCCGGAACAATTATTTTAGGTTTTAAAAATACTTGTTCCGTGCGGGATTTAAACCCGCGGCCTTTAGCGCTACGACTCATTACTAAGCCCCTGCGATACCGTTACCGTTACAGCCTACTAAAGTCTGCTGCTTAACATAGGCCTCCCCATAAATTCCCTTATGGGGGGATATTTTGCTATAGTTGCCACGCTTGGTAAGCGGGTAGGCAACCACAGTTTCTATTATTTTAATAATTATTAGAGAGACGCTGTGGTCCAATTACTGATTGGTTTTCCTCTGTCGCATCTTACGACACACACGGCATGATATTGTGTAGTGGATGTCCTTACACTGTCACTACACGGTAGCCACGAAGCCTTTAAATTGGATTCAATTTCTATATTAGTAACGGTTTCCATATACCGAATCCATTTTGTGTTGATAATTAGGTTGCTATAGTGCTCACTTTATTATCCATCTTTTTTGTTATTTCCACATTTGTTCCTGAATACCTCTTCAAGTAACTTAACCCAAGTCTACTAATTATTTTGGGCCAATTTGAGCTCGTCAATAAGACTATTCACCTTATACGTCTTGAAACTTATTCTACGGGTAAAAGGCAAAATGATTTAAACGACGTTGCAGACGTTTACTGGAGTATGGCATCAAGAAAAGTCAATTGATTATTTTAAAAGACAAATTCCAATAACGGTTTTAATTTCTGATGATGCAAGATGCAACAAATTCTGAATAATTCCTAAAATGCAGCTTGATATAAAATACATATTTTCTACTGTATTAGATTATTATAGTTTCAATGATTGGGTGCAAGCAAAAGGATTTATTTGTTTAAAAATCTGTCTCTTACAATAAGACTTAATGCACTAAACATCATGCAAAAGTAAAGTGGAAAGAATTAATTCAATTTAGGTGCCAACAATGGGCGCAGATTATGTCCAGCAGTGATCTTTAAGAACTGATGAGGGAGAAAAAGTAGAACAAAAATATTAAAACGGCGGCATGTCATGATAGTGACACGAAAATTGACACTTTGATCACTTAGTTCGTTGGTTTGATTTGTTAAAGTAGTCTAAATAATTCGTATTTCCGGCACAAAGTAGTTATTTATTTATTTATTTGTATAGATCTCCAATAGTTGTGCATATTAAATAACTTCTAACACATGCCTTATATCTACAAATTACTATGTACTACCAATTGTAGGAGAACACATCATTGTAATACAATAGCAGAGTTTATAATTTGCCTATTTTAAAGTTAGTTGAAAAAAAAATAAGTTTAACGAACAAAAGATAGGTGATAAACCAGTTAACTCATAAAATAAAGTCCTCTAGGCCGAATTTCGATTACAGCGGCAAGATTATAGTGCCCAAGAGTATGCGCGAGCACAAGTGTACTTTCTATTCCCTCACTCTCACATTCCGACGGGACGGTAATCCGATAGGTCCGGAGAAAGATCAGGCGGAGGACTCATAGCTTTACGTATTTTCCGAGGCACGGGAGTAAAATACCGCCCACTTCCTGACTCTGGGCTGCTACTGAGAATTTTTTGATAGAAAATTCGAACCTGGGACCTTATGATCGGCAATCGCGGATACGACTACCAGACCATTAGAGGCAGTAACTCATTAACTGTTTTATAACTGTACTTTATAAAATAAAGTGAAGCATTTACGTCCAGCGATTGAAAGTAAGGAAGTCTTTTAAAACTACCCCTTTTAGCTTAAGCTCTGGAACAATTTAAAAAGTTTAAATTGCTTTCGAGAGAATAATTAA
This sequence comes from Parnassius mnemosyne, assembly GCA_963668995.1. Classification (NCBI taxonomy): domain Eukaryota; kingdom Metazoa; phylum Arthropoda; class Insecta; order Lepidoptera; family Papilionidae; genus Parnassius; species Parnassius mnemosyne. The sequence goes on from CAVLGL010000013.1 coordinate 1,968,340, forward strand.
TTTAGATGTCAGCGGGCAATTATTTATTGTTTTAAAAGCCTTTTAATATTGTTTATTTTTTATGCCTATCAAATTCCTATGCTGAATATTGATATCATCATAGGTATAATATAATTGTAATCATAATATTTGTTTATTGACCAAAAGAAGCAAATCGTTTATAAAGGAAAACTAATACAAAATGATAATGTAAGAGGGAGAATGAAAGGGCTCTGACTCAGCATGTGTTGCAGAGAGTCTATAACGCTGTTATTCTGTCAGCATCCGTTTAACGAACTAGTCAATAGCACGTGCACATCACTGTATGTACAGTACAAAATAAATAATAATTTAGCCAGTACAAATTTCGTAATTGTTACCATTATAAATTAAAAGTCATGAAAAAAATATAAACGAAACAGATGGAAGTAGTGACATTCAGAATTAAGCGCTATATAATATATTGTTAGGTTAGTACATTCAGCTCTTATCATTCGCTCTTAATAATCCATTACACGCACAGTACAACATTACACGCGCGGGGTACTATTGTGTTCCATAATACGTAGAGTTTTTTTGGCATCAGGGTAGAATTAAAACATAATCTTTTTTACATGAATTTATACTGTATTAAGGTTTATATAAGAAACAAAATAAACTTCATTTAATTAAGGTAAGAAAAATGAATGAAAAATGAATAACTTAAAGGTAACAAAAATAATTCATTTTTGTTACCTTTAAGTTTTTGTCATTCATTCAGGGCGATTTCAATTCAAAAATAGGCTCTACTTGTGAGATAGAGAAACTAATCACAGGTAAATTCGGTTATGGAAAAAGAAATAGTAGAGGCCAAAAATTAATCGAATTCGCGTACCAAAACAAACTAACAATAATTAACACATTATTTAAGAAAAATTTGAAAACAAAATGGACCTGGATATCTCCTGATAAGAAGACAAAAAATGAGATAGACTGTAATCTTTCAAATGCCCCCAAACAGTTTACAAATATAGAAGTCATTAATAATCTCAACTATCCCAGTGACCACAGGATGGTAAGAAGCACAATAAAAATAGCAAAATTAAAATCTAATAGCAGGGCAAATTACTGCAATACACCTAGCTTATTAACATCACAAAAAGAAATAGACATATATGTAGAGAATCTGAAAAAATGTAATTTGCTCTTCCAAGAAAATGAAAGTGTAGATAATTACTACAAAAAAATAGAGAACAACATAACAAGCTGTCTGGCAAAATCAAAAATAAAAATGAATACACGACAAAAAGATGTGTTGAGAGAAGAAACAAAATTGCTTATAAAAAGACGTCACAATTTACAAAATAAAAGACCATTGTCCCAAGAAGATAAAGAGGAGCTAAAAATGTTATATAAAAAAACACATAAAGAAATTAAGAAAGACTACAAAGAACACAGGTTAGAAATAATAAGCAAACATATAATTACAACAGGAAGCACAAAAAGAGCATACAAACAGTTAAATGCCAGCAAACCTTGGATTATGTACCTTAAGCAAACTCCAACATCAAAGATTCAATCAAGGACCGATATAGTGAACATCGCCACGACCTTCTATCAAAAACTTTATAGCGATACATCATCAACTGCTGTAGAACCTTATGAAAAAATGGAACTAAACTCAAACACAAAGGAAGTGGTGACCCCATTCAATGAAATTGGAATCATAAAGAAAATTGAAAAACTTAAAAACCATAAAAGTCCCGGACCAGACAATATCTCAAACGAGGCAATTAAAGCAGCTAAACAGGTATTAGCAACCCCATTTACAAATCTGTTCAACAAAATTCTTGAAACGCAAAAGCTACCGAAAAGCTGGTTGGCAAGTGATATTATACTACTATATAAGAAGGGAGATCCCACAGATGTCGGAAACTATAGGCCTATTAGCTTACTACCAACCGTTTATAAGCTTTTTGCTTCTTGTCTAGAAGAAAGATTAAGTCAAGCTATCGAAAAATATCAACCTATTGAACAAGCCGGCTTTCGTAAGAGATACTGTACCATCGATCATATTCACGTTGTAGAACAGATAATAGAAAAGTATAATGAATTTAGAAAACCACTCTATTTGGTGTTTATCGACTTTGCTAAAGCTTTCGACTCTATTTCACATAAAAGCATTTGGGAAGCTCTAGAAAACCAAAATATTCCCCAACAGTACATAAACATCCTAAAAAATATCTACCATGAGAGCACTAGTAGAGTCAAATTAGACCGAACTGGCCCGGCCTTCCCAATAAAAAGAGGAGTGAAGCAGGGAGATCCACTTTCACCAAAAATCTTTATAGCAGTATTGGAACACATAATTCAAGGCTTAAAATGGAGAAATAAGGGTATAAACATAAAAAGAAATTACCTTAGTCATCTTAGATTTGCAGATGATATAGTAATATTTTCCGAGTCGGCAAAACAGATAGAGTCAATGGTAAGCGAGTTAAACAACGCCAGTCAAAAGGTAGGCCTACAATTAAACACTATTAAAACCAAAGTAATGACGAATAGAGCCCAAATACCTATAATTGTTAACAACATTCCATTAGAATATGTAGACGAATATGTGTATCTCGGTAAATTAATATCATTCAAAAGAACGAGACACGTTGACGAAATCCAACGAAGAATAATAAAAAGTTGGGGCAAATTTTGGTCCTATAAAGAGATCCTAAAATCCACTCTACCTATACATCTCAAAAAGAAAATAATAGACTCTTGTATACTGCCATGCCTCACTTATGGATGCCAAACATGGATATTTAATAAACACAACAATGACAAGATCGCGAAATGTCAAAGACGAATGGAAAGGATAATTCTTAACATTAAATTGAAAGACAGAGTAAGGAACTCTGAATTAAGGAACAAGACAGAAGTGGTAGACGTTCTCCACCACGGTCAGAGGTTGAAATGGCGTTGGGCAGGACATATAGCACGCATTTCAGACCAAAGATGGACAAAATCCGTGACAGAGTGGCAAGGACCAGCTGGAACACGTGCAAAAGGCAGGCCAAATGAAAGATGGGTAGACGAGGTGATGGCTATAGCGGGGAAAAACTGGATGAACAAGGCACAGGATAGACAGGTATGGGAAGCTCTGGAGGAGGCCTTTACCCGAAGAGGGGTCCTCAAGTAACAGGTAAAATAAGTTAATATTAAATAAATATATCCTTACAATAATAAACAAGTTCTAAAAATGATTATGAATTTATGTAAAATTAATTATATCTAAAATTGATACTAAAATTATAACATTTAATTATTTAAAAATTGTTAAAAAATATACTAATAATATAAATTGTTTTATGTAAAAAAAAAAACAATCTAAAAATGAAAGCAAAGTGAAGGAAAAATGAAATTTCCAATTAAATGTACTTCTAAATTTATAATAATGCATGTATTTAAAATTACTAAATTGATTTTGTTACAAATTTATTAAGTGTAATTAATGAGGAATTATATGGCTATTTTATTTTATTTATTTATTTAACAAAAATAAATATAGGCTTACTAATTTGAGATTTAAGTCATTAAGGTCACAGATTTTTTAGGTGATCTTTATGTGTTGTCACCAACGCATCTGCATTTTGATTCTTAATCAAAGATAAATGTAGATGTCTATGGATCACGGCAACCACTTACCATCAGCTGGACTGTGGGAAAAAACATAATGTATATTCCACCTCGGTTACGGCGATTGGGGGAAAGGACACTACTTTCACCGCAGCCCACCAACATGTATCCGAAGTGGGCTCGCCAAGCCCACTCGGAGTGGTCACCTCGGCCGCCTGGGGCTAGCAACATGGGTTCCTCTTAGTTCACCGCGGGTGACCAAACCTCGGCTAATAACATATTAAGCTTCCATTCAACGTTATCATGTTTTTAGCCCTTCACATGTCTACTGCGGAATATAGGCTACCCCTAGGAATTCCACAAAACACGGTCCTAAGCCACTTTTTTTTTGCGCCCAGAAGCAATTGGAAAAAGGGCTACCCATTACGTAGGGAGGCGGAAAATGCATTTATTAATACCACGACAGCCGGTCTGTCGTGATTATGTGGGACTGACTGCCTACGGGGGACCTAAGTGATACCCGCTAGAAACCGCCTTTGGGGACTGGCAATCAGTTGTTTAAGCTTCTTATGCCGGATCGGAAGCGACCCTCTTTTGGTAAAAGAGGGCGCAGGCGGCTACGAGCCACTGAGGGAGTGCCTACTAAGGCAAATTAGTTCAGGTCGTTGGAAAGTTTATTAGGCGGATCCAAGAGGGAGCTCCTCGGCCTGCGGACGCGATAGAGAGAGGGGAGTGGTGCTGCATAATTAGCTGCCTCACGAATAAGTTTATTGGAATGCGACTCTGAGGCTTTGAAGAAGTTCTCAGAGAGTTTTTTAAGGAATTGTTGTATTGTAGGGTTTCTAAGTCCCAATGGAGGTCGGCATTACGGACGTACCAAGGTGCGTTCGTAGCTCGATGACAGAATAAGTTTTGAACTATTTGAAGTTCGTTAATAATTTTGGGATTAGCATGCGCAAATATAGGGGCCGCGTAAGACATTACCGGTCCTATACAGACTTTATAAAGGGTTCGCTTATTTCGAAGGGACATTTTACTATGTCTGCCCAACATACTGTTGAATCTACCTAGATAAAAACGAGCTATACGGGTTACTCTTATGACATGAGGCTCGAAAGTGAGCCTCTTGTCAAGGGTGACACCTAAGTATTTAGCAGACGTATGCGAGGGGACAGGGGTCCCTAACATACGTATTGGTTGAGTATTATTGTTACGGCGTCGTTTATAATCGAAGTGAACTACGGAGCTCTTCTCCGGGTTCACATTGATGCGCCATTTTTGGAACCAATCTCCTTGGTCATCGACTGACTTTTGGATCTTGTTCCGTACGGAAGGTAGTGTGGTACCTTTGCAGTATAGAGCAGTGTCATCTGCGAAGAGGGAGAGCTGGACACAGCTGGAGTGTACAAGATGTAGAGGAGGGGAGCAAGTACTGATCCCTGTGGAACACCAGCTTTGATGGGGTGCTGAGAGGAGAGCGTGCCTTCGTGTCTAAAACGGAAGGTACGATGTTGTAAGTAAGAGGCCACGAGACGTACTAGACGATCGGGGAGACCTATTTTGTATAGTTTGTAGATAAGGCCTGTATGCCAGACTCTATCAAAGGCTTTAGCTATGTCGAAAAAGACCGCGATGGTCTTATGACGACGAGGATAAAAGCCGCTGAGGATATATTCCATAATACGGTGAACTTGTTGGGGACAGAAGTGTTTCGCTCGGAAACCAAATTGGTGGGGAATGATAAGAGGGTCACCGTCTGTGGGAAACAGATGGCGCCTCATGCGAGTTTGGATGACTTTTTCGAAGAGCTTGCCCATGGCCTTGAGGAGGCTAATGGGGCGATGACTGGAGGAGAGGTTGAGAGGCTTGCCTGGTTTGGGAATACCAATGACAGTTGCCTCTTTCCACGTAGTGGAAAAGTGACTAAGATTGAAGCAGGCGTTGAAGATAATAGATAAAAAAGTTAAAACCTGCTCTTGAAGGGGTTTAAGGGCTTGGTTGGAGATGCCATCCGCGCCCGGAGCCTTTTTGGGCTTAAGTCCTTTGATGAGGGATGAGATCTCATCATTGGACACAGTGATAGGGTTAGAGGCTGTAGATGGTGAGTTCCGGCGGTGGACCTCATCCTCCACTGCCTGTATATGTGAGGGGTCGACAGGTTGAGAGCTAGGAGAGCATTGTGCGGCAATGCTGTCTGCAAAGCACTCAGCCTTTTCATCGTCCTCGGAGGCAACCGTACCGTCGGGGCGGGTGAGAGGGGGAGTGTGAGTGGTAGCGTCTATACAGAGGGCTCTAGCCATCTGATAGAACGCTATATGTGAGGGAGATATATTCTCCATGAGTTCACTCCTTAGGAGGCCTCGAAGTTCGGAGAGGCGGAAACGGAGTTCTCGTTGAAGACGATTGACCGTACACCTAAATTCGGGGTGGGATATTTTGCTGCTCTCCGGAAAGCAGCTTTTTTGGCTTTTAATAGGTTGCTAATATGTAGGGGAAACCCACTATTATTAGCAACTGGAACGACCCTTTCATTCTCCATAAGGGAGGATTTTATAAGGGTTGAGAGTGAATCGACCGCGGTGTCGATTTTCTCGGGATTGTCTCAGTCTAACTCCGACGACAGGGAGATGGGGAGTCCTGTGAGTCCAGAGCTTTAGCTAGGGACTCCTTGAAACCCTTCCAATTAGTGAAGGTTTTCGTGGTTGTTAGGGGAGGTGACTGATGGCCAAGAATAAGGGAGACCGGTCGGTGATCGGATCCTATATCGTCTAGTGTCTCGATTGACCTGAGGTTGAGAGAAACTCCTTTGAGTAACGCAAAATCTAGCACATCGGGGGCGTGATCGGTGTTATCGGGATAGTGCCTAACACCGAGGGGACTGTGGATAGTAATGTCAAGAGACTGCGTTATTTCAAGCAGTTTCTTGCCACTATGGGATGTTGAACGGCATGTCCATTCAGTATGCTTGGAGTTAAAATCTCCAAACATAATGACTGAATTTGAACTAGAGATAAGATGGCCTCAAAATCTTTTTTGAGGGGGAGGTTTCCACTGGGGATGTAACAGAAGGCTATGACTAAAGACTGATGTCCCGACATTGCTAACCTGCATATCGTAGCTTCCATATTAGTAAGCTACGGAGTATTAATATGAGAACAATGCAGTGTCTTCTTGTAATAAATGGCCGTACCGCCGCCTCGGCGGTCGGGCCTGTCATTACGAAGTAGAGAATAATTTTTAATGGTAAGGCCTTTAATGTCCTTAGATTTAAGATTGGTTTCCTGTAAGAGGAGGAAATCGGCTTCGCGATATCGAAGGAAGAGCTTGAGCTCTGGGAGGTTAATTCGCAAATCGCGAATGTTAAATGAAACAAGCGATAACCCTTTAGGCTTAATACGACCGTGACTTTTAGGCAGAGTAGATGGCTCTGTCATTGTTAAGTTAATTAAGTTAACTTAACTTACAATGAACACAAAAGATTATTATGCTCTACAAGAGCAAGGAGACGGTCCTGAGAGGACCGAGCAGCGCGCTATTTGCGCGCTAATACCGCTATTTCATTGATGTCGATGATCCTTATCGCGGCGTTAAGGTCATCGACCATTGAGGGCTGTTTTTGTTGAGGAGCGGAGATTGCCCGCGGTGGGTCGGCCTTTTTGAGGCCCCAGAGAAATACTGGAGCCTGCGAAGGCTATGAGAAGCCCGGACCGGGCCTAAGAGGGGCCTGAGGGGGCCTAGGGGGACCCTGAGGGGGTCGTGAGAAGCCCTAGATTGGCAGAGATAAGACCTGACGGGGCTTCCTTGTCTAGAGCGCCTGGAATGAGCGGTCATTTACCGGTGGTGGGACTTGTCTATTTGGGCGAGGACGAGGAGCGCACGGGCAACCTCTGTAGCTTGCCGGGTGGCCTGTTTGCTGGCACAGAACGCACGCGGGTGGGGTTACGGCATCTTTGGGTCGGGGACACTCTTTAGTGTTGTGGGGGTCGAGGGACTTAACGCACCTGGGTGGGGCGGAGCAATTGGCTACCGCATGAAGATAAAGCTGGCAGCGGTGGCACTACGCCGGGTAACCGCGGCTATGCGGTGGCTCAACATGCACTCCCGACAAGTCGCACACAGTGCGTACTTGCCGGAAGTTTTGTTTCGCTTCCGGAACGTTTGTTAAAATGACTAGCACTAGCGGGTATCTCAACTCGGTTCTGCTATGCATTTTATGCACAGCCTCAACGGGGAATCCTTGTGACTTAAGATCCTTAAGGATCTCCTCGTTGGAGAGTTCGAACGGGACGCCTCGGATAACGGCCCTGACTTTACGCTCTTCCGGAAGAGCGTAAATGTGGTAGGACACACGTTCATTAGTAAAAAGCTTTGTAAGGCGGCGAAAATCGTCTATGGATTGAGGGACTATTTTGATTGCTACGCCCATGTTGGTAGCTTCATCATACTTGATTCCTGAATCATAGCAGATCTTACTGAGGCGAGTAAATTCGGACTTGTCTCTTAAAAAGACAGGGGGCGGGACTTGCTTCTTCGCAAGAACGGGTGTAGTGTTATACTACTTACGTATCTTTTTACATTATTTTAAATTCATTTTTCCATTCTGTTTCGATTTTCTGCATTCACCTCAAAACTGGATATTTTACATCACCTTTATTTCCATAGGATCCTGTAACGATTTTAAACCATAAGAACACAATAACAAATCATTTCTACTTCGTATTTTCACATTATCAGCACTTTTAAATTGGTGTCAATGGAGTCTACCTTTTTTCGATCTTTTAGCTAGTTTTCCGTAACTCTACAATCTTGGACTTTGTGTGGGCAGTTGCGCTACCTTTTTTTCTATATCAATAATATCTCATTTTCCACTTAAATCTTACCGTTTTCTTATTATAAACCAAAAACAAAAATTTGACATATTTTGTCTTTCTTATTTATATCGTTTCCATGGTAACTATTTTCAAATTTGCTACCGATCTATTATTCCTATTTCGATAATTCCACATAAATCCTCTTTTCTCTTGACCATTTACAAAAAATTTGCGTATAATTTAAATAATTTTTCCGTTCTCTCTAGAAAGGTATAAAAGCCGAACAATCGGTGAAGAAATTCAGTCTCGCTTCAGTTCTCGAGTTCGAAGCATCTCCTAAAGGCCTTATCCCGGGGCCGCATTGCCCCGGGATCCTGCAAGCCTCCATTTACACGTGAAGTCTTCGGCGAAGCCTTCTTCAAACTCGGGCCGCGCCACTCCGGAATCCTACAAGCCTCCATCTACCTCGGAAGTCGCTTCGAGTCTACTACAAGCGCGGAGGCCACACTACTCCGGGCACTACTACTACTTACTCCAGGCGCCGAGTGCACCTACCGCCGGCGCTACCTTTGGGCGCTGTTAAAAAAAAATAAAAATAAAAAAATAGAACCTAACCTAAGTACAACAAAACAACAAAAGTAGAGCCAGAAAACAATATATTTAAATTTATAAAAAGTATTTACAATTTTATAAAAAAAATGATGTGAGGATGATGATGAATGAGGTGAGAGTACAATTAGATTATAAAAAAAATAAAGATAAGAGAATAGGGGAATATAGCGTTGAAGTGGGGCCTAAAAGTCGAAGCGAAAGGCGCTGCGTGCCGTCGCTGCTAAGAAACCTACTTCTACAAGCGCAAACGGCGTGTGCTGGCTTCAGGCGCTGCGTGCCGTCGCTGCTAAGAAACCTACTTCTACAAACGCAACGTGTGTCGCTTCGACTTTTAGGCCCCACTTCAACGCTATATTCCCCTATTCTCTTATCTTTATTTTTTTTATAATCTAATTGTACTCTCACCTCATTCATCATCATCCTCACATCATTTTTTTTATAAAATTGTAAATACTTTTTATAAATTTAAATATATTGTTTTCTGGCTCTACTTTTGTTGTTTTGTTGTACTTAGGTTAGGTTCTATTTTTTTATTTTTATTTTTTTTTTTAATTGTCGCTCCACGACATTTGGCGCCCAACGTAAAAGTCCTCTTTCTCTCTTAATTCTTCACCTTTACTGCGCCTTGTCCATTCCCTTTTGATTTAATTGCTCTTCCTTTCGTTCTTAACTTATTATTCATCATTCATTTATTCATCCTTTTCATACCTTCCAAATTCTAAAACAACACTTCATCTAGTGTTTCAACTTATCTGGATTATATTTAGACCTACATTTCACACAACACTTACATTCATCACTTTAATATTTTTATTGTAGATAACTTTCCAAATTCTAAAACAACACTTCATCTAGTGTTTCAACTTATCTAGACTATATTTAGACCTACATTCAACACTTCACTTACATTCATCACTCTAATATTTTTATTCTAGGTAACTTAAAGAGGTATAACTTTTCAATTAAATCTTTATTTCTTAAACTTAACTTTGAACTTTACACTTTATATAAAATTGTTTTTCAAAGCTGAAGCGAGACGATTCATAACTTTTCTAAGCATTTACAACTGTTAATTTGTATATATGTATAAATATCTAAACATTTATTAACTGCTAATTTGTATACATGTATAAATATCACATTTAATTTGTATATATGTATAAATATCACCATCATTTTCACCTTGCTTTTATTTCTTCTAATTTGTTTGTTTGTTTGGTAGGTTAATCTTCACTTCTTATTATTTCAGACACATCTCGCTAGTGATGTTGCTGATCTCTGGCTTTGAGCCCTACAGCTCTGGCCGTTCTTTATCTTTACTTAAGTCATAGCGACTAAAGCTTACTTGAGGTATTTCTTTATCTTTATCTTCACTTGGGAGCGGCTGATTACTCCCTTAATAATTTTTTTTTATCTTCACGCAGGAGCGGATGACAACTCCTTAAATAAGCCTGAATGTCCTTTCGAAAACACACTTTTAAGAGTGGTGTTTCTTCGACTAATTTATTTTTTTTTCCACGCAGGAGCGGATGACTACTCCTTAAATAAGCCTTAATGTCGTTTCGAAAACACACTTTTAGAGTGGTAGTCATTGAATGTGAACTCCACCCTTACCTGAACGGCAGATGATGAATGTAAGAGATGGTATATTTGATTTTGCCTGGTGATGTCTGTTTCTGCAAAGCTGTGTTTTTATGGTTTATTTTAGAATGTATATATCAAAATTTTTGCTGAGTCAAAAATTTTCCAGGGTCGGGGGGAAAATGTAGTGTTATACTACTTACGTATCTTTTTACATTATTTTAAATTCATTTTTCCATTCTGTTTCGATTTTCTGCATTCACCTCAAAACTGGATATTTTACATCACCTTTATTTCCATAGGATCCTGTAACGATTTTAAACCATAAGAACACAATAACAAATCATTTCTACTTCGTATTTTCACATTATCAGCACTTTTAAATTGGTGTCAATGGAGTCTACCTTTTTTCGATCTTTTAGCTAGTTTTCCGTAACTCTACAATCTTGGACTTTGTGTGGGCAGTTGCGCTACCTTTTTTTCTATATCAATAATATCTCATTTTCCACTTAAATCTTACCGTTTTCTTATTATAAACCAAAAACAAAAATTTGACATATTTTGTCTTTCTTATTTATATCGTTTCCATGGTAACTATTTTCAAATTTGCTACCGATCTATTATTCCTATTTCGATAATTCCACATAAATCCTCTTTTCTCTTGACCATTTACAAAAAATTTGCGTATAATTTAAATAATTTTTCCGTTCTCTCTAGAAAGGTATAAAAGCCGAACAATCGGTGAAGAAATTCAGTCTCGCTTCAGTTCTCGAGTTCGAAGCATCTCCTAAAGGCCTTATCCCGGGGCCGCATTGCCCCGGGATCCTGCAAGCCTCCATTTACACGTGAAGTCTTCGGCGAAGCCTTCTTCAAACTCGGGCCGCGCCACTCCGGAATCCTACAAGCCTCCATCTACCTCGGAAGTCACTTCGAGTCTACTACAAGCGCGGAGGCCACACTACTCCGGGCACTACTACTACTTACTCCAGGCGCCGAGTGCACCTACCGCCGGCGCTACCTTTGGGCGCTGTAACTGCTAGCTCTAAGCGTTGCGCGCCCCTTCTCCAGGCGCTACGTGCGCCGGCTCCGGACGCGGCGTGTGCTGGCTTCAGGCGCTGCGTGCCGTCGCTGCTAAGAAACCTACTTCTACAAGCGCAAACGGCGTGTGCTGGCTTCAGGCGCTGCGTGCCGTCGCTGCTAAGAAACCTACTTCTACAAACGCAACGTGTGTCGCTTCGACTTTTAGGCCCCACTTCAACGCTATATTCCCCTATTCTCTTATCTTTATTTTTTTTATAATCTAATTGTACTCTCACCTCATTCATCATCATCCTCACATCATTTTTTTTATAAAATTGTAAATACTTTTTATAAATTTAAATATATTGTTTTCTGGCTCTACTTTTGTTGTTTTGTTGTACTTAGGTTAGGTTCTATTTTTTTATTTTTATTTTTTTTTTTAATTGTCGCTCCACGACACGGGAGCGCAGCGAGAAGCTGGCTTCGAAGGCGCTGGGATTTCTAGCGACATAAGGGGGCCAGGGCAGCGGCGGGGGCTGCGGGGGAAGAGGCGGCAGCGGCGGAGGCTGCGGGGGTGGGGGGAGCGGCAAGGGCCGCTGAGTCGGGGGGAGTGCGGTTTTTCGCGGCGCGTTTTACGCCGCGCTTGGATGTAACCGTTGTGTAAGATGAATCACCGGAACCGTCGGAGTCGGAGGACTCCGATGTCCTGGTGCCAGACTTAGTGGCGGGCCTCTTCCGGGAGGCGGATACGGAGGAACCGGAGTCGGAGTACGAGCACTCCATATCTAGTTCGAGAGGGGCAAATGAGTTTCGGGACTCGAGGTGGGCCATTATAACGGCGGCGGTTGACTTGCCTGAAGGGCGGGAGTAGCCAAAATGGCCAGGGCTGCGGCGAGAGCCTGTGGGTCGTCCATCCTATTGATGGCGTTTAAGAGGGTACCTTTTAAATCCTGGGTGGACATTTTCGGAGACGGAGATGTGACGTTTTACTCTAAGCGGGGGCGGAGGTCACCGTTCTCAAAAGAACGGACCGTTCTTATCTAAGGCAGTAAGGGCGGGGGTCACCATTCTCAAAAGAACGGGACGTTAGATAGTACGGGCCGCTGTTCTCAAAAGAACAGGGTCTTGCTCTGAAAAGCGCATGTAACGTATTCTAAGAAACCTTGTATATAACACAATAATTACACAAAGGAATGAAATAACTATAGATTAAACAAATAGTTAATAAAATAAAAAAAATATAAAAAAATAAACTACCATCTGCTTTGGATCCCATTATTAATAAAAGTAAACCCAAACCCAAGCGTACCAATGCAAGAATCCAGGATAATATACCAGCTTATTCTGGGTAGAGGGGACCAAACATTAATGTCCAAAAGCTGAAGTTAGCCGGGCTAACTATGACATCAGGACTTCAAACACCTTATTTACCGCCCCCATAGGTGTTGAAAAATGTCCAAAACGTCGGGAATTAAAAAATTAAAAATAAAAGCAATGAAAGTTGTAAAATTAGTTTTATTCCATGTCTAGTATTCGCGTAAATACAAGAAATCATTATTTGTATTTAGTCATAACATCTTACTGTTATGTTACAGGCAAGTAGTTTAAAATAGTTATCATATTATAAATAATATTTAAATGAACATGGGTTAAATTAAAATTATGTGAAAACTGTTACAAGGACTTTGAGAAATGACAGCTGCACAGGTCAGTAACTACGGTTCTAATTAAACTGAACCCGTACTTGCTACTACGTTAGGTTTTGATACTCGTAAACATCATATACTATTATAATGTGTTTGTTTTTATTTTATTCTTGTATTATTTAAGTAAGCCCACTGCGCGGCTACTGACAGAACCATCAAAGTGCGAAACGTCTAGCACTGCGATCTTCAATTAAACTATCAAACGTGACTATTAAGGCTACTCTCTCAATAGGGGAGGATCAAGTCCAGCAGCAGGCCCATAAAGAAGAACTAATGGTGATTTGTTGCGTCTTATGAATAGATCAGAATAGTTTTATTTTTTATTTTTATTGACCACTGTATCAAAAACACCTCATCCTATGAACAATCAGCGAATCCGAATAAATGTGAATAATTTTAAAAACATCAATTTTTAATTATATGTTATTTTATCGAACTACTAGATGGTATTTAATTATATTACGGAATATTACAATTTATTTTATGATATTGGTCCCAAATACCCCATTCGAACCATGAAGTAATTTTGAGAATGAATTATAGCTAACTTGGGAATGTACATTATTAATATGAGTTTTTCTGCAGCTTTTACGACGCCATTTTGGAAAATTCGTATACCATCATTTGTATTTTACTCGGTCCTTAATTTCTTACGCACAATTGTGAGTGCCACTTGTATCATGCTGGGACCTTTCTAACCCAAGCAAAATTATGATTCCCAATTGTATCGAGGTGGGCCCTGCTTGTCTCTGCTATTTTATTTTAGCTGAAAAAAAAGCAATATACGTAAGAAATTAGTAAAATTTATTAGAAAATCGCAAAGTACTTCAACATTTCTTAGAAAGTTGTCTTAAACATTAGTAATCAACACACGAAATGAGATCACGTTTCTATTACAATTTCTTTGTTATGGAAATCAAAAAGCAATTACGGTCTTTGGCAAGACACAAATGAATGGCGATCAAAATTGAGGAAGCCTTGCTTTCTAGCAGCTTCCTCCATTTTGATCAATGAATTACCTGATTCGATCCATCCGAATCAGTTTTTCAAAGTTTGTTGTACTACCTTGATAAAATACAAAGTCAAATACTAGTCCCTTGTAGTCTGTTATAACAAAGGTTTCTTCTAAGAAGAAAGAACAGCTCCCTGGACATTGCGCTTCCAATCGGTTCATACCTGAATTTCTCGTTCCAGTACATCTTAAATCTTGGAAACTTTATATATCTAACCATGGCATCAATCTCTAAAATCTTTTTTTATATCTGCTAGAGTAATAAAAAGGTTAATTTGTAATACTGGTGGTATTGGCCATGTAGTACTGACAAGTGGGCAAAGCAATTTGTTCAAAAAGTTCTAAAGTAAAATACCGTTCTGTAATATTCTGCTAGGGTATGGATATCAACTACAGGTTGAGCACAATCTTGCGAAACAGGTTTGCCGTTGAAGGAATTCTTTTACCACCTTGTTGGATGATTCAGGGGAATGTTGTCATTTTCAATGCTCTCTGAGTCTAATGAAGAGGAGCCAGAACTTTCGATATCCTCCTCAGCAGAAACGTCCAGATTGTCTAACTTATCATCATCATCATCGTCCCCAGATTCGTCAAACATTTCTTCAATAGCTACATCGCTCACAATGCCAAATATAGTGCAGAATTTCTGAAGATATAAGTTATCACAAGAAACCTACCGGACGTTTAAGTTATGTTGGGCCTAGGTTATTGCAATTGTGCCAAAATAGGTCGTTAACGTCGTTAGACGCAAACTAACACTCGCCGAGCAACGTAACTACCTCTGAAACATCCTATATTTATCTATTTAACTAATCATTAACACATATTTTACTACACTTACAAAATAAATGAAATATGATACTTATTATCACCGAATCGGGAAGCGTGTTATTAACTGTTTCAACACATTGATTCCTGCTCGCCGATTGACGAGCCGTCCAAAATTTGTACGGGAAGTTAAATATTATCGCTATCTGACAATTGTTTGGTACGGGGCCCGTTCAAAAAGAACGTAAAACTTATGAGCTAAAGGCAATATTGTAATCTCCTGAATTGTATCAGACTGGCCATAAAGGGATACGACTTCTTGCTGATCATGAGAGTTCAAATCCTGGGTTGGACCAAAAAAAGAGTTGAGTTTTTGGTAACAAACTCTCAGCAACATGGATTCAGAAAGTTCGTGGTATTTTAGGTGTCTTGTTTGGTGTTTCCTGGGCTACATCTCTCTTTGGTAGTGTCGTATTACCGGATTTATCGGACAACAAGAATGAGGGAACAGAGAGTGCACCTGTATTTGCGCATACACACTCACAATAATACTGTCCTGACAATGAGGAAATAGAGAGTGCACCTGTATTTGCGGATACACTTAGGCACAGTAATACTTTCCTGCATAGATAGCTAGTCTCCGTTAAGACTGGCCGCCGTAACCGAAACTTTACCTTTTTAATATATTATTATATTAAACGTGATTAAAAGAGACAAGATTATACGTTCGAATATCGAAATATTAACTCGGTTATAGAAGACATGCAGAATATGTATTCAAGTTATTATTTTTTTATCTACCGAATCGTAATAAATTAATTACGAATATCTCAAAATATAGGACTTTATTCGAATTTAAATAACATTTTAGTGAAATAAAGCATTCACGCTTAGATTATTAATAAGCCTCATCAACATTCTTGTCTACGGGAAGTTAAAGTGTCGATATTATAAAGTATGGTTACTTCAGTAATCACCAGGTGGTCAGTTCTTTCAATAGAGAAACGGTTTTAAGAGGTGGCTCCTTAATATTAGCTAGTAAATTATTGTCATGTAAAGAACGTAAAGACATTGTGAGCCTCTCTGTTGAGCGAACTGTAGAAATGGCATGTGTTGAGTTTGAACACCTCATTGTTGTGAGCGTCTACAGACCCCCATGTTGTACATATGATACTTTTGAAAACATTATGGAGGAAGTTTTTGCTAAGCTTAATAAACAGAATAAATCTGTTGTAATATGTGGAGGACTTTAATATCAATCTCCTAGAAGCTTCCTCCATCAATATTAAATTTAGATCATTGTTTAAATCATATGGTCTTTTTAATTTATTTATAGAGCCAACGCGTATTTCTCAATCTAGTGCAACATGTATAGATAACATTTTTACAAATGTGAAAACGTTGCATAAAAGTATAATTCAAAAATTAAGTTCTGATCACTTTGGACAAGTAGTTTCGTTACCTTATGTTCACAAAAAGCAAGTAGATGAGAAAGTTGTGTCTGTTCCAGTAAATGCATGTGAAAAAACTACCATCACTTTCATACCAAAATGATCCTAATTTTTTGTATGGAACATTATTTAAGCTTATTTGCAATGAATTTAATAATACTTTTACTTCTAAAACATTCTCCTTGAACAGTCGGAAGTCATTCAATGAATGGGCGACAGTAGGAGTCCATAGGAGCAGACATAGGTTATATATAGGAATTTAGGGAATATGTAAAAAAATATTCAAAAATATTTAAAAGAGTGTGCTCCATAGCCAAGTCTTTGCATTTGAGCAACAAAATTAAGACGGCTTCCAATAAAATTAAAATGACATGGAGTATAATTAATAGCGAAACTGGTAAGATCAACTCTCGCAATTCAAATTACCAGTTAAGTGTTAACAACAAATTAACTGTATCAGATCAGGACGTAGCAATGGTTTTTGAGAAATATTTTACTGATATTCCGATCTTGACCACTAAGTCACTGAATTCTTCTCCTGCCGTCGCCGAATCAAACAAAATGTAAATGTGTGTACAAAGAATTTTACATTTCATAAAGTGTCATCAAAAGATATTGTAAAATATTTTAAAACTATTGATGTTAAGAAAACTGCGGATCTGTGGGGGATTTCCGTTAAAGTTATTGCGTCTATAATAGATACAATCGCGCCTCATTTAGCTATTATTTTTAATACTAGTATCGAATCTGGTGTGTTTCCTGATTTATGAAGCATAGTAAAGTAATACCTTTATTTAAATCTGGTAGTACATTAGACCCCGCCAATTTAAGACCTATTTCTGTACTACCAACACTTAGTAAGATTTTTGAAAAAATTGTTCTTGATCAAATGTTAAATTTTTTTAATATAAATAATTTACTTCATAAAAATCAATTTGGTTTCACAAGGGGTCGCTCGACAACTGATGCCGGTGTTGAGCTGATTAAATATATCTTTAATGCATGGGAGAATTCACAGGATGCTTTGGGTATATTTTGTGACCTATCCAAGGCCTTCGATTGTGTTCACCATGAAACATTAATCAGGAAACTTCAACACTACGGTGTAAGAAGTGATGCCCTTAAATTAATTATTTGATATTTAAGTAAGAGAACGCAAAAAGTTGTCATTAACAATATGAGCTCTTCCGGATCGATGGTACAAATGGGCGTGCCTCAAGGCTCAATTTTCGGCCCCTTTCTCTTTCTTGTATACATCATTGACTTACCTTACATAGTAGGGGATAACCATGATATAGTATTATTTGCAGATGACACTTCTTTAATTTTCACATTAAGTCGACAGTTACTAAAATATGACGAAGTAAATAATGCTATATCTAAATTAGTAAATTGGTTCAATGTTAATAATTTGCATTTAAATGGCACTAAAACAAAATGTATGAAATTCGTGACTCCAAATGTCAAACAATTAAATACTAATGTAATTTTAAATGGGGAGAAACTGAGTCTTGTAGATACCACCATTTTTCTTGGAATCACACTAGACGCGAAGCTTCAATGGAGCCCCCATATATCAAAACTAGCAAGCAGACTTAGTTCTGCAGCATATGCTGTAAAAAAGATTAGAAGTCTAACCAGTGTTGAAACAGCTAGACTAGTTTACTTCAGCTACTTCCATAGCATAATGTCGTATGGTATTTTGCTATGGGGACACGCATCTGACACTGAAATTATATTTGTTTTACAGAAGAGGGCGATAAGAGCAATTTATGATTTAAAGCCTAAAGAGTCGCTGCGACAAAAATTTAAGAAAATTAATATATTAACTTTAGCCTCTCAATACATTTATGAAAATGTAATGTACGTACACAAAAATAAAAGTAGTTTTATAAAAATAAGTGATATTCATTCTGTAAATACTAGGAACAGACACAAGCTAGTAGTACCAGTTACTCGACTCCATCGAGTCAGTAATTCATTCTTGGGGCGATGTATACGCTTCTACAACAAAATTCCAGAAAATATACAAAGTTTGACCTGTTCAAAGTTCAAAAACTTTATTAAACTAAGTTTGTATAAAAAGGGTTATTATAATATTAAGGAATTTATGGATGATAATAGCCCCTGGAAATGAGGTGATTGCTACCAAGCTATTTCTAATTTGTTGTGTTGTTAATTTGTGTAACATCATGATTGTAAGCTGTTATTTAAAAAAAGTCCCGCTGGGTTTCTTGCTGGTTCTTCCCAGGACAGAGGTTTTTTCCGAACCAGTGGTAATCAAACAAAAGAGTGACTTTCAATAAGAATTATTTATAATCCATATTGAATAAAAAAGTTTCTGTTTCTGTTTCTGTTTTTGTTTCTGCTATTTGATATGAGGAAATGAGGGAAAACTGGAAAAATATTAGTTCGGGTCTATATGTTTGTCGATGCACGATTTCTGTTTGTAAAATGCGTCCACGATACAAAAGAAATTCCGAGTGAGGTAATGTTCCACGTAGTAGAGATAATACGACGTCATGTAATAACCTAATCTCAGAGCGGAAATTCAAGGGATTTCACGTCAAAAGAATTCTTTATTTTTCTCGTCTTATAGTGAATGATCTCGTTTAAGTTTTTATTTTCCATAAAATTTGGCAATATTTTGTTTATGAAATGCATCAAACTGCCAACCAACCTGCTCATCAGAAAAATTACAATTACCATTTCGCGCTTGGGCTCTGTAGACTCTGGACGTGTCTGTCGAGTTCACTCTCGTCACTCCACTGTCATTGCTCCTTTGCATGATTTATTTAACTACTTTTTACTACACACCGGAATACATTGAATTACTTGATACTGTGTCTTTGGTGACTGATTTGGTACCCTCTACGCGGTGGGCGAAGCACGCTGTCCTGGGTGACAGCGGTCTCACAGTGTTGTGATGCAAAGTGTGTGTTTGTGCGTAACTCTCCTTCCTGGCTTCCTGATATAGGTAACCGTAAGTAAAGTGAAACACACCCGCCGCCTCAGAGGTGGCCATCGTTTTTAATTTCTGTGTTGCTTGTTGGCAACAGCTAGGTACACACCCTAGCGTACCAACGCGCTAGGTGTCGTAGACATACAGCTCCCCCGCCGAAAGGTGGGGGAACTTGGTACACACACGTGCTGTCTAGTAGTACAACAAGATGGCATCTACAACGATCGACGAATTCGCCTACTTTTTTGGTCAAGCCTGCCCCGACATTTGAGCTGTGTTCCTTTCACAGAGCAACGCACATCCTGTGGACAAGCCCGCGTTCCAGTCCAAGCCTCTAGGCAGCCTCTCTACTAAACGTGTCTGACCTCCTATACTACCGTCCGACCGTGCGGATCGGACGACTTTCTGTCGCCGAGCATTGAACCTACAACTTCTGTGCCATAGACACAATTTATGAAGCCGCATCCCCTGCGCCCTCCGCGATGTCCACCCACGGCCCCTCTCCGGTCTTCTCAGATGCCGAATCAGGTTCCGACAAGGAGACCGACTCGCGTGTCTCTCGTAAGCCCGAAGATGAAGACTTCACATTCGTTCAGAGCAAAAAGCGGAAACGCTCAGCCCCATAAACGGAAGCTGAGACTAACTCGGCCTCTTCGTCCCGCACCGCTTCTCCAGCAAAAAGCCTACCTCCGCGGCATGCGCTCAAGCCCATAAGTCTGCGGCCAAGCCCGCAGCGAATGGGTGCTGAACGTAGCGAAAAGCCGCTGCCTACCATATCATCCAAGACAAATCAAAATTAAGCAACCTATCATACTAGATGGACTCCAAAAAATCTATGGCCCTAAAGTGCAAACAGCGCATCAAAATCAAAATGTTGTCAGGGCATCTAAATGATTGTGAAATCGATTGAGGTATTCCGCAGCGTTACAAATCACTTGCGCAGCCAGAAAATAAGCTTTCACACGTACGCCCAGAGGAACACAACCTTCGCGTAGTCGTCCGCGGGCTCCCCTATGACCTCTAACCAGAACATATCTTAAACGACCTCAAAGGTTTAAATCTCCTGGTCCGAGAGGTGCACAGAATGCTCAACGGTGGTAGAGCCCCGCAGCAGTTTTTGCTGTTGCACGTATGGGCCGGCTCGAGCCGGGTTGGTGCCACGACCTCACAGAATACCG
This sequence comes from Parnassius mnemosyne, assembly GCA_963668995.1. NCBI lineage: Eukaryota > Metazoa > Arthropoda > Insecta > Lepidoptera > Papilionidae > Parnassius > Parnassius mnemosyne. Next base: position 1,989,029 of record CAVLGL010000013.1, read on the forward strand.
GCGTGAAGTAGAGGCTCTGCTTCTGCGTTTCGTCTGGTGAGTGCAGGTGGCCGGAGGCCCAATTCCCCCCCCCCCCCCCCCCCCATCAACATGGTAGCGGAATCAGACAATAGACTACCCCAGGAGGGTACCAGTACCCCTGGAGAATCCCTCGCTGAGCATCCACGACCATGTTATTCCAATCCTGAGCGTGGGTGCTCAGGCTGCCCCGCGTATTCTGGGGGGGGCAAAATTCCGCTCATAAACAAAACTGCTCGGGGCAAACTGAGCAACAATACCAAGGCGACTCTAACCTAAACGCCGTCCACTACCATCTCGAGACGGCGAAGCCGGCCTTGCTCTTTCTGACCGAGACGCAGGTTTCCTCTCCGGCTGATATTTCGTATCTCTTCTACCCGGGGTACAAATTGGAGCACTCCTTTGTGCCTCGGGCTGGAGTTTGCGTGTATGTCAGAGAGGACATCTGTTCTTGACGCCTTGGCAGTCTTGAAGGTTCGGACCTGTCCATCCTTTGGCTACGCGTAGACAGCGACGACCATCCGCGCGTCTACGGGTGCCTCTATAGGTCCCATAGCGGTAATGCCGAAACAGACCGACTCATCAACCACGTCCATATGGCTACAGATTCCTTGCTACAACAGGTCCCATCCGCAGAGATCGTGATCCTTGGCGATTTTAACGCCCACCATGCCGAATGGCTCGGTTCACGTTTAACCGATCATGCGGGGAGATCTATTTATGACTTTGCCTTGGCATATGGTCTGACACAACTGGTTACTTTGCCTACGCGGATTCCAGATGTGGAGGATCATACACCTTCCCTGTTGGACCTTCTGCTGACCTCTCATCCGGACGGATATCAGGTTTCCGTCGATGCCCCTCTCGGCTCTTCGGACCATTGTCTGATCCGGAGTATGGTGCCACTCACGCTCCCTTCGCGGTTGCGTTCTGCAGGTTGCCGCCGTGTTTGGCATTACAGGTCGGCGGATTGGGACGGAATGCGGTCTTACTTTGCATCCTACCCATGGGGGCGGGTTTGCTTCTCGCCGGATGATCCCAGCGCTGTTGCTGACTCTGTCACTGATGTGGTGCTACAGGGAATGGAACTATTTATTCCATCATCTGTGGTACCCATCGGAGGCAGATCTCAGCCTTGGTTTGATCGCTCCTGTAAGACTGCATTGCGCAGTAAGCAGGAGTGTTATCAAGCCTAGGCTGCGGCTTCGGTGACTCGGGATGTAAACACTAGCACACTTAAAAAGAAGTATAACTTCGCCTCCAGGTCCTTCAAAAGAGTTATTGCCAAGTTTAAGTCAGAGCACATAGGCAGAATTGGCGAGAAACTAGTTCGCCTTCCTTCGGGAACCCGTGCATTCTGGTCTCTTGCCAAGGCTGTCCAAGGGAATTTCTGTAAGCCATCACTACCATCTCTGCACAGGGAGGACGACTCACTGGCCCAAAACGCAAAAGACAAAGCCGACCTTTTAGGCTCCCTTTTTGCGTCCAACTCGACTCTTGATGACGGGGGGAAAATACCGCCGACCATCCCGCGGTGTGAGTGCTCCATGCCGGATGTGCTATTCTCACAGCGCTCAGTTCGCAAAGCACTTCTCTCCCTGGACATCCAGAAGTCGAGTGGGCCTGACGGAATCCCCCCAATTGTGCTGAGGACGTGTGCTCCGGAGTTGGCACCGGTCCTAACGCGTCTTTTCCGGTACTCCTACTCCCAAGGCGTAGTCCCGAATTCATGGAAGACAGCTTTTGTCCACCCGATCCCTAAAAAAGGCGACCGCTCAGACCCGTCCAACTATAGGCCTATCGCGATCACCTCCTTGTTCTCCAAAATAATGGAATCCATTATTAACTGCCAGCTCATCCGGTACCTTGAGGATCACCAGCTGATTAGTGACCGCCAATACGGTTTTTTGTCGGGGTCGATCAGCTGGTGATCTTCTGGTCTACCTGACCCATAGATGGGCGGAGGCAGTAGAGTCCAAGGGGGAGGCGTTGGCCGTTAGTCTGGACATTGCGAAGGCCTTCGATCGGGTTTGGCACAAAGCGCTTCTTTCGAAGCTTCCTTCCTCTGGGCTTCCCGAGAAATTGTGCAATTGGATCACCAGCTTCCTTGCAGATCGGAGCATCAAGGTCGTTGTAGACGGTGCATGTTCTGCCTACAAGCTTATTAACGCTGGTGTTCCACAAGGCTGTGTGCTATCACCAACGCTGTTTCTTCTGCATATCAATGATATGTTGCTAACTGGTAACATTCATTGCTATGCGGATGACAGCACTGGTAATGCTCTATACACCGGCCGGGCCAATATTTCTCGGGAAAACGTCGCCGAGTACCGGAACAAACTTGTGTCTGAAGTCGAGTCTTTGCTGGACAAAGTCTCTGATTGGGGGCGACTAAATCTAGTCCAGTTTAATCCTCAGAAGACACAAGTTTGCGCGTTTACCTCTAAAAAGAACCCCTTTGTCGTATCTCCTCAGTTTCAAGGCACTCCCCTTCTTGCCTCAGCCAGTATCGGTATCCTCGGAGTCGACATATCGAGTGACGTGCAGTTTCGTGGTCACTTGGAAGAAAAGGCCAAATTGGCCTCTAAAAAGCTTGGCGTGCTCAGCAGAGCGGGACAGTATTTCATGCCGGCACACCGCCTGCAACTTTACAAGGCGCAGGTTCGGCCTCACATTGAATACTGTTTCCATATCTGGGCAGGGGCTCCCCAGTGCCAGCTCCTTCCACTTGACTGCATCCAGCGCAGAGCGGCTCGAATCGTCGACGACCGAGCCCTTTCCGATCGGCTCGATTCATTGGCACTGCGAAGAGATGTTGCATCTCATTGCATTTTCTATCGCATCTACCATGGGGAGTGCTCTGAGGAATTGTTCAGATTAATCCCAGCCGCCAAATTTCATGAACGCACATCGCGGCAGAACTCCTGATACCATCCACATCATCTGGATGATTGGCGGTCCACCACTGTGCGATTTAGAAGATGTTTTCTTTCTCGCACGACTTCCTTGTGGAATCGATTACCATCAGCGATTTTTCCGGACCGATACGACTTAGGGACCTTCAAGAAAAGATCCTACTCCTTTTTAAAAGGCCGGCAACGCATCTGCAATTCCCCTGGTGCTGCGGTTGTTCATGGGCGGCGGTAGTCACTTACCATCAGGTGAGCCGCATGCTCGTTTGCCCCCTCTCCTATAAAAAAAAACCATCAAACTAATAAAAAAAACGATTTTTTGACTTGTGCCTTGTCATTCTGGACTTGTCTAGAGAGAGCAAGGAAATTTTTAACGTACGGCGCATCTTCAACCTAACGGGGATTGCAGTTGAAGCACCCCGAAATAAGGAAATCGTTGGTCAGTGCCATCGATGCCAACTGTACGGCCACTCTGCCAGAAACTCCTACGCCAGGCCTAGGTGTGTCAAGTGCGTAGGTGACTGGTACCACTGACAACCCCGTATTCCCAAGACGGTTGAAACCCCAAGCTGCGACAATAGCCGCAAAGTGGGACACCCAGCGAATTATCGCGGGTGTTCCATAGCGCCATGAAGGAAGCAGCGCGGAGGTAAAAACCGTCCCGGACGCGCAGATCAAACCAATGTGTCTCGCTCTCGGCTGACTGCGTCCAAAACCGCGCCGTCCAAGGTGCCCACTTCCTCGCCCGAATAGCCACCACGCCCGCCCCAGTCGCCGGGGCAGCCGAGCAAAGTGCATGCCGTCCTGCCGCGCCCTCCACGCCAAAACCCTTTTTTTTATTTGGGTGAAACCGCCGGCACATGTCACCTCACGGCGTGCCGCCTTACTAGGCCCCAAAATCGAAGCCCGTACCACAATACTCTTCATCCTTCGCCGCTGACTTCATCAGCTACATTAATGTTTCTGAACTGTCCTCTATGGCCCGCAAACTCCGCGGAGCCTCCTCAGGACAAGATCAACGCTACGATTGAGCACATAGGTCATATCAACATAATTTGTTCTTTCCAGTGCACCTAATCACCTCTTCTAAATATCAGAATTGCAACACAAATTTTATGTTGAACTAAATCACGCTCTCTGACTGTCGTGTTCTTCAACACGAACGGCCTCAGACACCAAAAAGACGAGATCAAGGTCTTTCTGCGCAACCACTATGTAGATGTAATTGTAGTGCAAGAGAATTTTTTGAAACCAGCCATCGTGATCCTAAGATCGTAAACTACAACTTAGTTAGAAATTGTATGCTGAGCAGCCGTGTAGGCGGTACCTTGATCTACTACAAAAGGTCCTTGCACTGCGTACCGATCGACGGCCCCCATTATTTATAGAATAGGGTGACAAACGAGCACATCAAAATGCAGATGCGTTGTCACCCATGAGGACTAAGATGGAATACCTCTTTTCCAGAAAAAAGGGTCTCGGGTTCTCTACACTAACCTTTCCAAACACAGCAGTATTAAGCTGCTATTTTACGCTGGTATTCTGTGAGTGCGTGGTCCTTCCCCGGTCGAGCCGAACCTTTCGTGTTACAACTATACTAGTAATATAGCTGCAGCATGTCTCTACCACGTATAAACCCAGTTAACTAACATAGAAATTTCTATATGTAAAGTAGCCATCTCTGGACATCCGCTACTCAATATAGTTTCAGTGTATCTTCCACCGCTCAAACGTGTAATCGAATCTGACATTGCAGAATTACTTAACCTAGGGCCCAGTGTCATGATAGCTGGAGACCTCAACAGTAAACATTCCTCCAGGAACTTGCTTACAAACAATCCAAATGGTAATGCATTTTTATAAATCTAATTTTACGGATTTTATCGCGTATATTAAATTATTTTATATTCCTGACGTTTCGAGCACTTTACAGGACCCATGGTCTCGGGGAGAAGGAATGAGGTGTATGACGTCCTAATGTCATAGTTAACTACGGCTACCTCCAGATTAAAAATTATTAATTTTGTTCCGATCTACACAGTATGAACTTACAGTATTATGAAGTCTTGCAGTTGTATGCTTGGATTGGGATTTAATTTTATTAATTATGGGATCCCAAGCAGATGGTAGCACCCAGCCATCTTGCTACATCAGCTATGTGTTCTTTAACGCGGGTTTTTATGGATCTTTTAGTTTGTCCTATATAAGAGAGACCCCATTCACAATCAATCTTGTACACTCCTGCATTTTGTAGAGGAATATTACACTTGACTGATGGTAAAAACTGACTTATCTTCTTCGGCGGCTTGAAGTATGTTTTAATGGAAGCACTCTTCAAGGTGTAGCCAATCTTGTCAGTGACACCTCTGACATATGGCAGTACAGCAGGCACTCGCTCGACTGTGGCCGGTATCACTCGTTCACTATGACGTAGGCGCGGAACCCGAAGCTTATTGTCGTGCAAAACTTGCTTGACGTGTTGGAGCTCGGCGGCCAGGTGTTTACTGTCACAGATTCCTCGTGCTCTCTGAAACAAAGATTTACCCACGGTAGCTAACTGTGAAGGATGGTTGTGAGAATCACCGTTTAAATATCTATCTGTATGGGTCTTTTTTATATACACAGTGTGGCTCAAGGTGTTATCAGGGTTCCGAATTACTAACACATCTAGAAAAGCTAAAGAATTGTTTGCCTCCAACTCCATTGAGAACTGAATTTTAGAATTTAACGAGTTAAGATGGTCTAAAATGCAGTTACTTTATCTAAAGGTAGAATTGTGAAAGTGTCGTCTACGTACAGCTTGTAGAATCTTGGGTTTACGGGAGAACTAAGCAGGGCTTTCTCCTCAAAGTCCTCCATGAAAATATCGGCGACAATGAGAGATACAGGCGAGCCCATCGCCACTCCATCTACTTGCTTGTAGAACTCTTCCTTCCACAATAGGTAGCCAGATGTAAGGCAGTGTCTGAGTAATACTGCATATTCTACGGGCATGTTGTTTTACTCTAGCCTTCTAGTAACCATCGATATGCAGTCTTCAGCAGGTAAGCAACAACAACAAAAATTAATTATTTGTAATCTGGAGGTAGCAGTGGTTAACTATTACATTGGGACGTCATACACCTCAGTCGCCCCCGTGACCATGGGTGCTGTAAAGTGCTCGAAACGTCGGGAATATAAAATATGTTAATATACGCGGTAAAATCGGTAAAATTAGTTTTATTTAAATGTGTAGTGTTCGCGTAAATATAAGAAATGATTATGGTAATGCATTGCTCAATCGCTCCAAGTGACTTAACTTCGATGTTATCGCATCTGAGACTCCGACCCGCTCCACATTCACTACAAGGAAACAACCGGACATATTTGACGTATATTAAATACACAAAGATGTCCGTTTGTCGATAGCATCGATTAAAACTATGTTAGAACTCAACTCGGACCATAGACCAGCCTTATTACCGCTGGGCTAGTCCGCAGGTGTGGTCCTTCAGAGCAAAACCTTCATGGACTAGCGTAAGCTCGAGTTAAAAATCGAATCTACGATCTCCCAGCACTTAGACAAATTCCTGAAAAGACAGACTCGCCTGAGAAAACCAATGCGGCGATTAGCGACTTACTTCTACAGTTGAAGAATACTCTCATAGGATTCGTGTGTTGAGTAATTGACACATGAAGCTTCCGAATGATATTGAACAGCTGATTAGAGCAAAGAACCAGGCCCAATACGATAACTATCGTACTATAGCAGTAACAAATTCCAACTGCGCAACCTCCAAAACGAGGTGAAACAGCGCATCAAAGAGGTAATGATATGACAAGTGGGATAATCTACTGGATGATATCGAGCCACCTTATAAGGGGGGACTGAGGTGTTTGATGTCCCGATATCATAGGTAGCCCGGCTACCTTCAGTTTTTGAATATTAATTTTGGTCCCATCTACGCAGTATGAGCTTACAGTATCTTGAATTCTTGCAGTGGTATGCTTGGGTTTGGATTTAATTTTATTAATTATAGGATCCTAAGCACTTGGCAGAACCCATCCATCTTCTCTATTGAAATTAAGATGTTATTTAATTTCAATAGCCTCGCATTCTTTTGCTACGATTTGTGGTCTATCAAATCCAATGTAATGCCGGAGACGATCTAGAACATGTTCACACACTGCAGACTTCCCGGAACGTCGGTTGTTCAAGTCAGCTATATAGTCTTTCACGCGTTTAATAGATCTTTTTGTTTGTCCTATGTAAGGGGGACCACATTCACAATCCAGCTTGTACACTCTCGCATTTTGTAGAGGGATATGACACTTGACGGATGGTAAAAATTGACTAATCTTCTTCGGTGGCTTTAAGTATGTTTTAATGGAAGCTCGCGAAGAAGATTAGTAGGCTTGTTTTACAAGCTGTAAAACCAACGTGCCTGATTGGCTCACCCATATTATTAGAGCCTTTCTTGCCAAATGCCACTTTCGCTATCGAATAGAGGGTACTCGCTCTACAAAGCGTCCCTTCAAGCCTGAAGTCTCACACGGCTCCGTCCTCTCCGCACTACTCGTCACCCTCTTTACAAGTAACATCCCGAAGGATCCTTTAGTGAATACTGCTCTCTTCGCCGATAACACGGCACTTTTTGTCGCCTATCACAATAAATGAATCCTCACCGAGAAGCTCTAAATAGCCGTCCACCGCTTAGGTGATTGATTCCAGTTATGGAGATTTGAGGTGAATCCTGAGAAATGTGTAGCAATACACTTTCAAAGGATCTCCACTTCTAATCGTCAAATCAGATACCCCAAGAAATCGTTAGGTACGATCACCCTGTATGGTTGCCAGATCCCCTGGCAACCAACGGCCATATATCTAGGGGTTATAATCGACGAAGGTATGTTATTCGCGAAACACATTCGCAATGTCCGCAATCGTACAAAGCTCTACACTAGTCGCCTCCACCCGCTAGTTTTTATACGTGGTAGAGCCATGCTACAGCTATATTAGTAGTATAGTTGTAGCACGAATGGGTTGGCTCGACCGGGGAAGGACCACGCTCTCATAGAATACTAGCGTCAAATAGCAGCTTAACACTGCCGTGTTTCGTATGGTGAGTGTAGAGAACCGGAGGCCCTTTTTTACTGGAAACGAGGCATTCCATCTTAGTCCTTATGGGTGGGAACGCACCAGCATTTTGATTTGCAAACGAGGATTAATGTATATGTCTATGGGCCACAGCAACCACTTACCATCAGGTGGACCTCTAAGTTGTCCAAAATAGATTCTTTCGCATAACCACCAGAGCTCGATGGTACCAGCGAAACTGCGGCTTACACGGAGACTGCTAACTTTCTACGATATCTAAGTATTTCAAGGAAATGTCTCGGCGCTATTTCGAGAGGGCCGAAACACAACTCAACCCGCTTGTGGTAAATGTAGCCACCTACGTTCCAACTCTGAACGTTACTGATAGCCTCCGGAGGCCCCATAACGTTCTAATCGAACCCCGTCCCACTAGATGCGGACGACCGAAATGTCGGCGACCAGTCACACATAAATACTAGACACTCACCTATTGCCACAAACAATGTTGGGACAACAACGGACGGGACGCAGCAAGTCCGTAGACGGGCGCGCCGTGTACATATCGTACACCCGCGTCCCTGGGCGGTTCTAACCGCCCAGAACATCGAAAGATAAGATTTAGCCGTCAGAGCCGGGGTCCGCTACCCTCTGCTCTGACGGCCTGTAGAAAACTCATACAAATGTGCTGTAAAAGGTCCTAGGGGTCATAGTTATGTAAGTAACGATGCACAATAATAAAAATTAACCCCTTTTTAAAGAAGATTTACATTACCTTGTTAATATTGACACCGAATTTCGTAAGAAGTTTAAAAAGAAAAAACTAAATTAGTGTTAATAATTTATTTATTTATTTATTTATTTATTTAGAAAACCAACAGCGTATATAGAAAATATTAACATTAATGTAACAAACTTAAAGTATGGCCAATAACAGGTTTCCCTTATATTGTTTGATGGTAGGTGTATTGTTGTTAGAAGAAAAGAAAAAAGAACAATCTAATAGATAAATTATAAGCAAAATTATAAGCAATTCAATGTAATGAAGGTGGTCATAAGTTTACAGATCAGGAGAGATAGTCAGGTAGAATGATATATTACGTTACCTTTATATATATATAAATATATATATATATATATATATATAAACATATAAGATATATATATACATACATATATATTATTTACTTATGTATATATACATATTAAATGTTTAAATATATAAACGTAATACAAATAATTAATTATAATATATATTAAATAAAATAACTTAAGTACTTATATTTATATTAGTAGCCTCAAAAATACATATAGAAGAAATAGATGAGAGAATATATGATAGTATGTGATTTTAACTTCAACTGCTCTATTTCGTAATAGTTTTCTTGATGTAATCTTTAAACGTAAGTTTAGATTTCGCAAAGAGGTCAATGTGTCCAAATTGTTCATTATATGTACGAGCAAGCCGCGAAAGAACAGTGTTTCGACAGTAGTTTGAATGATGCCAGGGAGTCTGTAACAATGTAGTATTGCGGGTACGGAATTTTGGAGTACGAAAGGTGATTCTTGAGACAAGATATGGACAGTCAATATTACTGTTTATTATATCATATAACAAAGCCATGTCAAGCAAAATGCGCCTGTGTTCCAGAGATAAGAGATTGTGCTTTTTTATTATTTATAATTATTTTATATAATACTATTTATTCGTAACCGTTTACTGTATTTCTGCAGTTAATCAATTGGTAAATTATAATTTGCATGTCAAAGAATATTGATATTATGATGCCCCAATATTATATAATTATTAATTAAATCGTGTAAACAAACATTTTAACAATTAAATTATCGATTAATTAATTTACACATGTGATGATAAACTAAAATAAACTTATAGCTAGAAACCAATGTACGTACGTAGTTGCTACGCTTACCAGGCGAGTTAGCTGCCACAGTTTTTATTTTTTATTTTAAATTGTTATTAGGGAGATGTTGCTGTCTTTCTCCTGATTTGAGTCCCTCTGTCGCCACTTACGACACCCATGGGACGTTATGGGATAGTGTATATCCTTACACCGTCACTTTGCAATAAAAAACTAATCATTAAGTAATAAATTATGATCGTTATCTTCATCATAACGGTCAAACAATTCCACTGCTGAACATAAGGTTCCCCATAGTATGCTATGAAGTACGTTACCGAGCCACTTGCATCTATCGACTACCTTTATCTTCTTAGGCGTCACCCGTCACTGAGATTGACAGTATGCGAACTTTGCTCTCTCATTATCATCATCATTACAGCCCTTCACAAGTCCACTGCTGAACATAGGCCTCCCCCAAAGAATGCCACAAAGCACGGTCCTGAGCCACCTGCATCCATCGACTTCCTGCATATCTTACCAGGTCGTCACTCCATCTAGAGGGGGGACGCCCTACACATAGCCTGCCAGTACGAGGCTGCCACTCGAGAACCTTTCTTCCCCATCGGTTGTCGGTTCTTCGAGCTATATGGCCGGCCCATTGCCACTTCAGCGTACTAATCCGTTGGGCTATGTCGGTCACTCTAGTTCTACTGCGGATATCCTCATTTCTGAGTTTATCACGCAGAGAAACTCCGAGCATAGCCCTCTCCATAGCTCGCTGAGCGACCTTGAGCTTCCTCATCCGGCCAGCAGTGAAGGACCACGTCTCAGTTCCGTATGTCATCACTGGCAACACGCACTGGGTGTACAGTCTCGTTTTCAAGTTTTGAGGTATACCTGACGAAAAGATGTGCCGTAATTTCCCGAACGCTGCCCAACCGAGTTGAATCCGTCGATTGACCTCTCAGTCGAAGTTGGACTTACCTAGTCGGACTATTTGTCCCAGGTAAACATACTCGTCAACAACTTCGAGCTTAGTGCTCCCAACAACTACCGGCATAGGTGTGACATGGACATTGAACATGATCTTTGTTTTGTCCATGTTCATCTTAAGACCTATCCGTTGGGAAACACTATTGAGGTCATTGAGCATAGTGCTTAGGTCCTGCAGCGATTCTGCCATAAGGACTATATCGTCGGCAAATCGAAGGTGAGTGATGTACTCGCCATTGATGTTGATACCGTATCCTTTCCAGTCCAGAAGCTTGAAAACATCTTCCAATGCAGCGGTAAAGAGTTTCGGGGATATGACGTCACCCTGTCTTACACCTCTCTGCAATTGGATAGGTTTCGTACTCTGGTTCTGTACTCGGATAGCCATCGTAGCCCTACTGTACAAGCACTTCAACACTTCGATATACCGACAGTCAACTTGGCATCGCTGAAGGGACTGCAGCACCGCCCAAATTTCGACGGAATCAAAGCCTTTCTCATAGTCCACATACGCCAGACATAGTGGCAAATTGTACTCTTCGGACTTCTGTACAATTTGCCGAAGGGTATGTATGTGGTCTATGGTGCTAAAGCCTTTTCGGAAACCGGCTTGTTCGGGAGGGTGGAAGTCGTCAAGTCTGCGCGTGAGACGATTCGTAATGACTCTCGAAAACAGCACGTAGACGCGGCTCAGAAGGGAAATCGGTCTGTAGTTATTCAAGAGAGCGTTTTCGCCTTTCTTGAAGAACAAGACCACCGCACTTCTGCTCCACGCCTCCGGTGTAATGCCACCATGGAGGACGGAATTAAAGAGCTTCTGAAGGAATTCAAGTACCGGTTTTCCACCCGCTTTCAGAAGCTCCGCTGTAATTCCATCCTCGCCTGGGGCCTTGCCGTTTTTAAGGTGCTGGAGAGCCATTTTAATCTCGCTCAGACTGACGTCCGGGATATCATCGGAATAATGTCGGATAAGACTCGCTCTTGGATCGTTACTCACACTTGCGTGCGGCTCCAACGATGACGTGTACAGCTGCCCATAGAACCTCTCAATCTCACTCAAAATCTCAGGTGCCCCGGAAACGATGCCGCCACATTCTGTCTTCAGCTTTGACAGTTGGCGCTTTCTGGCAGACAGATCTCTGGCAAAGACTTTGGAGCCTTGGTTCCGCTCGATCGCTTCTTCAATACGAGCTGTATTGAATTTGCGTAAGTCCCGCCGCATGCATTTGGAGATCTGTCTGTTCAGTTGCCTGTATGCTGTTAAATCTGTTGAAGAATGTAGCTTCATCTCCCGTCTAACAGCTATGAGATTAAGAGTGTGATCGGAGAGTTTTTGTGTTCTTCTGCGGCAGGTCTTGCAGAACTTAGCTCCGACCGCATGGACAGTTTCCACGAGCTTGTCATTCAAATCGTCCACTTCATTGCAGTCTTCTAGGCACTGAAAACGGTTTTGTAACTCGAGCTGAAAGGTTTCGGGACTTTGGATTAGAGCACTAGGGGGACGGAGCGTTGACTTCATTAGACGAGACCTCTCCAACTTAACGTTTAGGTTCAGTGTGCCTCTAACCATTCGGTGATCGCTGCCGGTTTTCACCCTCGCGATCACTGAGACATCACTGAACAGTTGTCGTCTGGTCGTCATAATGAAGTCAATCTCATTTTTTGTCGAACCGTCGGGGCTCGACCAGGTCCACTTCCTGTGGGGCCGCTTCTGGAAGAAAGAGTTCATCAAAAAGAGTCCCTCTTTCTCCATGAAGTCAGCCAACTGCTGGCCCCTTGGGTTCCGTTGCCCTACTCCAAATTTCCCTACTTTCAGCTCACCGTTCTCTCTTGTGCCTAGTTTTGCATTGAAGTCTCCCATTAACACCGTATATTGGGTTTTGGAGGAATGCATGGCTCTAGAGATATCCTCATACATTTCCTCCACCTCCTGATCGGGGTGTGCCGAGGTTGGTGCGTAAACCCTTATGACCTTCAGCGAATACCGTTTGGTGATTCTGAGTATAAGGTACGCAACCCTCGTCGACACACTCCCGATCTTTACAACGTTGTTAACGAGAGACTTGTGGACGATAAATCCGACACCTCCTTGGGACAGATGGTCGCCCTCCCGGTAATAGAGCAAGTTGCCGGATCCGAGGATTACCGTGTCCTCCCCCTCTCTTCGGACTTCGGATAATCCTATAATATGCCAGCGTAACTTGTCTATCTCTTCTTCCAGCTCCACAATCTTCTCGTCAGTCCTCAGGGTGCGTGCGTTGTAGGTTGCCAGGTCGAGTCGTCGTAGGTGGCAACCGAACCTCCACCAGAGATTCTTAGCACCCCCTGCCCCGCCGTTACCGTGGTCGCCACCGTAGCCAGGAATAGCGGGGCCGCCGGGGACTGGGGGCCGATTATTATTGTCATTACTCATGGGGGGTATATTGCCTAGTTGCCACGCTTGGCGAGCGGGTTGGCAACCGCAGTTTTTTATTGTTATTTTGGCTATTATCAGGAAGATGCTACTGCCCATCTCCTGCCTGTTTCCCTTTGTCGCCTTTTACGACACCCACGGGAAGATATGGGGTAGTGAATATTCTTAACCGCCACTACACTACACTTTGCTCTCTATCAGTTTTAAATTCCACGAGCTATGACCGATACATTGCAACTCCAGCCTACTATTGACTTGGCTATCTCAGTTACTCTTGTTTTTCTGCAGATATATGAGAAAAAGTCAACGAGAAAGAAAATATATTTCAGTTCATTCCATCTCGTAAAAATCGTCAATGTGAAAAAAATATATCATGATTACTTTATAATTATAAATTTATTACTACAAATCAGTAATGTATTTTCTGGTCTTTAAAAAGAAATGCTGAACCCATGATGAAAAAAACTTGAGTGGCAAAATAAACATGAACAAAAATCCTCAAATAACTAAAATGCTCTTCAGTCTCTTGATTGTTTTTCGGTTAAAAACTAGTTTTTCTCTCATTTCTAAATGACATCGAGCAGCTCTTTCTTTAAAAAAAACTAATGTCGTCCAGTGATCAAGATTGAACCGTAATTCATAAATAAATTTAATTTAGTATATTAAGCAAGCTGTATTTTATTTTCAACCTTTTCAACTCTCAGTACTATCTGTGCCGTCAACTGCAAGTTAAATATAAAAGACAGAGATATCTGTGGGCACGGCAGTGCCCCCGCTACGTCTACGCTAGCAAAAAAGCGGCACGGCCGTACTATCCTTTTCTTGAAGCAGTTCAGGCCATTTTCAAAACCCTATAACTTCGTTGTAGATAAAACTAGAAGTCTTAATTTTATTTACGCATTTTATTTATATATTATTTTATTAACAAGTAAGTATTGCATAAACTCGTTAAATTTCAAATTTCATTAAATTTGAACTACTGGTTTAAGAGTTATAACTAGTCAAAGTTTCTTAAATTTGTCACTCACTGACTGACCGATCATCAAAACTCTAAGGCACTTCTAGCAGACATGGAAGCGTCAAATTTGGAACACAATTATTGTTTAGTATATTAATCAAGAAAAAATTAAAACATTTTGCAATTTCGGTCCAGTTTTCGAGATATATCAACTGCATAAATATCTTTGTAATCCCATATAAATATATAGAATTACAAAGTTACATTTGCAGTGAATGAATCAGTGTACCTATATAATATGTATACTATTAATAAATGAAATGAAAACACAATTTATCTCTCAAGTAATACATATTAAATTAAATTAGATTGTTTAGTGCAATTGCCAAGTCAATTTATTTAAAACATAAAAGATTTTTAATATTGATATGGTCACTATAAAATGTTGTCAGGTTAGCTAATTACGTAATAACTTAAGACAGAAGGACCCTTAAGTAGAGACTGAATAAATTAACCGACTTGGTATTATATGGATCTCACAACTTTTTACGGTAGAAGAACTGAGTTGCGAGACTTGGTTTTTTTTACAAGTTATGTTTTTGATGGCATCTTATATACAAATTCCAAAATAGTCACTTTTCCTTGACAATATACAGTATTGAAGGACAAACATTAGAATTAAAAACTAGAATTCTCACAAAGTTGACGGGTTATTCAGTCCAAGCTTTGTCTTTTTGACTTTAACTATTGTGTTTATTAGTATGAACGTTAACACTAAATGTTTCATTTCATTCAATTTGATGTGTTTGTAACATATAATAAATACATTAAAGTTTTCTCCACATTAACTATGCCAAATTTCACATACGTCAGTACGCGCAATATGCTTAAAAAGTGGTAAAAAAAATTCTCTTTTCGTACTGATATGTATATAGACTTAACATCAGATATAAAATAAAATAAGAAAACAATTTTTAACATAACTATAACTGGATATTTCGTTTCCAAACATTTTGCAGCAAAGTAATTGTTTTAAAAGGCAGAAATAAAAACAAAATTCTAACATTTTCCACTATGTGATTTGCTGCAGACAGCTGTGATTAATATACTAGATAATGATTTATATTTCGCAAGTTCGACAGCATTTCTATGTAATATTATTGATTCCAAGCGCCAGTGTGGTGCAGATATTGACAAACTTGCTTCAAAACTTAGTTCTGCATTATTCGCTATTTAATGAATTAGAAAGATAACTGATGCAACTAAGGCTATATTAGTCTACTCCGCTTATTTCCACAGTATCATGACCAATTACATATTACTCTAGCGGCCTATTTAAAAAAAATAACAATGCTATTACTAATATATACATAATAAAATACATACATAATACATTACTAATATTCCCTTCAACTACTCCAGGAGTGGTCCATGGAATGGTGGATTCGAACCCACGATCTTTTGATTTCGAGGTTCGTACCCTGCCATTAGGCTAGCTGTAGCTGCAGCTGAAATGAAAACAATATTAATTTTTCAAAAGTAACCGACACGGGCTATTTATCACTTCATTCGTTCGAGTCTTTACACGAACTTTTTTTAGCGGGCTAATATTTGGATCATTAGTCTAGAAGGTACAAGTATGGCTACGAAAAACTGTTAAACCATACTAAGTACTTCGCTTCAACGTAATAGTTACCGTTACACTAAAGGCCTATTAAAACTCTACAGCTAAATATAGGCCTCCATCACATTATTTAAATTTTACCATAGAGGAAATTGGCGCCATATTATGATTTAAATGTTATTTGAACTGCTTTTATGATTGTGACATATACCTCTAAATACACGGATAGATATTATATAACAAAAAAAACGGAGCGCCATTTCACCCACAGGGAAACAGAACCCTAAAACGGCTATCGGTTATAAAAAACGACCTTAATACATTATGTGAAAAAATGGCACCACATGTTTTAATATCCTTTAAAAGAACAAGTGATTTGTTTTAGGAAGGTCCCAGCAGTAAGCTCATTATTATCGAAACCTTTTTGTTTAAGCACTTCCCGTTTTTATTTTCTCTATTTTTGATTTCCTTTACTTTTTAACCGTGGTAGCTCAGGGGTTAATCTCTCGCTGTAAATTTCACAGTATCTACGTGAACAACCCGGGTTCGATCCCCGCCGGCACTAATGAAATTGTTAATTGCAATTTTATGTGTTGATTTACCACGTGCTCGGCGGTGAAGGAAAACATCGTGAAATAATAAAAGAATATTTCGAAGACATGTGAAGTTCGCCAACATGCAATGGGGCAGCGCGGCGGATATTTCCCTTTCAGTAATGAGAGGAGGCCTGTGCCCAGCAGTGGGACGTATATATATATATATATATATATATATATAGAGGCTGTTACTTTACCTTTTACTTTTAAACGCGGAAAAACAAGTTGCAGCTTATATTATGCCTGCTCGATCAGGGAAGGACCTTGTTCTCACAGAATATCAGCGTAAGAGAGTATTTTAATGCTCAAACATTCGTATGGTGCGTATAGAGAACGGGAGTTCATCTTAATTTTCAGGTGTGATATATCATCTACATTTGTTCATTAATCCAGAACGTAGTTGTTTATAAACCACAGCATCCCCTCACCATTTGGTTGATTGTATGCCCGTTTGTCACCCTTATTCTTTTAAGAAAACAAATCGTTTCGCTTCACCGGGTAGCTAAACCAGGAAATACATCTGAGTCCTCAAAGATGACAACGTAAATGCATTTTGATTCTGATTCGGGGATAGATGTCTATGTGAAAGCAACCAATTCCATCAGGTCAATTGTATCTCCAAATGCATGCGGCGGGACTTACGCAACTTCAATACAGCTCGTATTGAAGAAGCGATCGAGCGGAACCAAGGCTCTAAAGTCTTTGCCAGAGTTCTGTCTGCCAGAAAGAGCCAACTGTCAAAACTGAAGACAGAATGTGGCAGCATCGTTTCCGGGACACCTGAGATTTTGAGTGAGATTGAGAGGTTCTATGGGCAGTTGTTCACGTCATCGTTGGAGCCACACGCAAGTGTGAGTAACGATCCAAGAGCGCGTCTCATCCGACACTATTCCGAAGATATCCAGGACGTCAGTCTGAGCGAGATTAGAATGGCTCTCCAGCACCTTAAAAACGGTAAGGCCCCAGGCGAGGATGGAATTACAGCGGAGCTTCTGAAAGCGGGTGGAAAACCGGTACTTGAAGTCCTTCAGAAGCTCTTTAATTCCGTCCTCCATGGTGGCATTACACCGGAGGCGTGGAGCAGAAGTGCGGTGGTCTTGTTCTTTAAGAAAGGTGACAACGCTCTCTTGAAGAACTATAGACCGATTTCCCTTCTGAGCCGCGTCTACGTGCTGTTTTCGAGAGTCATTACGAATCGTCTCGCGCGCAGACTTGACGACTTCCAGCCTCCCGAACAAGCCGGTTTCCGAAAGGGCTTTAGCACCATAGACCACATACATACAGTGCACACTATATCAGCTTCTCTTTTAATTTGTCCAGTATCAGGCCTGCTGGAAGAAATTTGAAAAATTGCTTATAATTTTGAATTGCTTATAATTTTGCTTATAATTTATCTATTAGATTGTTCTTTTTCCTTTTCTTCTAACAACAATACACCTACCATCAAACAATATAAGGGAAACCTGTTATTGGCCATACTTTAAGTTTGTTACATTAATGTTAATATTTTCTATATACGCTGTTGGTTTTCTAAATAAATAAATAAATAAATAAATAAATAAATAAGCAGTGCCTTTGTACAAAATATCTTTTTTTTTCTCTTCCTTGTAACATTATTTTGTGTGTACATAAATTGTTAAATAAATAAATAAATACCCTTCGGCAAATTGTACAGAAGTCCGAAGAGTACAATTTGCCCTTATGTCTGGCGTATGTGGACTATGAGAAAGCCTTTGATTCCGTCGAAATTTGGGCGGTGCTGCAGTCCCTTCAGCGGTGCCAAGTTGACTGTCAGTATATCGAAGTGTTTAAGTGCTTGTACAGTGGGGCTACGATGGCTATCCGAGTACAGAACCAGAGTACGAAACCTATCCAATTGCAGAGAGGTGTAAGACAGGGTGACGTCATATCCCCGAAACTCTTCACCGCTGCATTGGAAGACGTTTTCAAGCTTATGGACTGGAAAGGATACGGTATCAACATCAATGGCGAGTACATCATTCACCTTCGATATGCCGACGATATAGTCCTTATGGCAGAATCGCTTGAGGACCTAAGCACTATGCTCAATGACCTCAATAGTGTTTCCCAACGGATAGGTCTTAAGATGAACATGGACAAAACAAAGATCATGTTTAATGTCCATGTCACACCTATGCCGGTAGTTGTTGGGAACACTAAGCTCGAAGTTGTTGACGAGTATGTTTACCTGGGACAAATAGTCCGACTAGGTAAGTCCAACTTCGACCGAGAGGTCAATCGACGGATTCAACTCGGCTGGGCAGCGTTCGGGAAGCTACGACACATCTTCTCGTCAGACATACCTCAAAACCTTAAAACGAAATTATATAACCAGTGCGTGTTGCCGATGATGACTTACAGAACTGAGACGTGGTCCTTCACTGCTGGCCGTATGAGAAAGTTCAAGGTCGCTCAGCGAGCTATGGAGAGGGCTATGCTCGGAGTTTCTCTGCGTGATAAACTTAGGAATGAGGATATCCGCAGTAGAACCAGAGTAACCGACATAGCCCAACGGATTAGTAAGCTGAAGTGGCAGTGGGCCGGCCATATAGCTCGAAGAACCGACAACCGATGGGGAAGAAAGGTTCTCGAGTGGCGGCCTCGTACCGGTAGGCGAAGTGTAGGGCGTCCCCCCACGAGATGGAGTGACGACCTGGTAAGACATGCAGGAAGTCGATTGATGCAGGTGGCTCAGGACCGTGCTTTGTGGCATTCTTTGGGGGAGGCCTATGTTCAGCAGTGGACTTGTGAAGGGTTGTAATGATGATGAATTGTATCCCACTTACACCATTACCACATGGCTAAACGATAGTTTACTATTCATAAATATTGTTCTAAAGTTTACTTTAGTAACAAAACCACTACTTAAAAAAATGGAAACAATCAAACAACATGAAACAAATAAACGAAGGTATAAAAAAAAAACAAATTCAAGAGCGTGAAAGGAAAATAACCATCATTTAAAGGTTGGCACGCACAAAGCGTTTTAATTTTTCAAAAGAGCCTTTTTTTTTTATACTTTACGGAGGTATTTTTGTTTCGCACAATAGATTAGGTTTGATATATTTGAAAACTTCTTTGGGAGTTTATATTCTGTATTACACCTTTGCGTACGTCTCCATAATCGCTCAGGCAAATTATTTCACATAAATAATGACAATAAACTTTTTCACTTTTAGTCGAATGTAAAAGATGTTAAAAAAATTACGTAGTGCTTAGCTAATACAGATGGCTCCGTGGCGCAGTGGCTTAGCAATGAGTTGTTGTGCTGGGCTGCGGGTTCGAATCCCGCACGGAACAAGATACTTGTATGGCCTACAAATAATTGTTCCGGGTCCTGTTTATATCCGGGTAATGTTTGTCCACGAGCAATTTATGTTTGTAAACTGCCTCCACTATACAGGAGAAAATCCTAGTATGGAGGTAACGGTTTTAAAAAAAATACATTGTTTCTTAGATCTGTGTAATAATACATCTTTAAAATAAGGGGCCATCACAGCCACAACTTAATATTCTTTGTCTGATTATCGTAAGTGCGACTGCCGATCGTGAGGTTCCGGATTCGAATCCCGGATCGGGCCAAATTCAGTTACTGGGTTTTTGTATCAAGATATTCTCAGTAGCATAGGAATCTGGCAGTTGGCAGTGTTTCACCCGCATGCTTCGGAAATTACGTAAATGCCGTTGGTCCTGCACCTGATCTCTCTCCGGTCGTGTCGGATTGCCGTGCCGTCCCAATAGACAATGAGAATCAGGGAATTGACAGTGTACATGTGCTTGTGCATGTGAATAAATCATACGCACCTACGATTAACCAAGTAGTAGTTTCAGTTATGTATGGATTTTTACTAAATACAATTCTTTAAACAACGTCACTCAAGTATTATTTTATTTTCATATGCTTTCTAATTTTAAAGCAATAAATTGGGGTGTAATTTAAAACGGCTCAACATTAAAAAAGATAGCATTAGACTTAAGATAACCAGACAAATCTTAAGTACAACCACATGAGTCAAGGAACCGTACCATAGTATAGCTTAACATTCTTATATTTTTTTCGAATTTCTCAATTTTGTGTGTGTGTGTGTGTGTGTGAGTGTGTGTGTGTGTGTGCGTGTGTGTATGATTAAATTGATTCGAGAATGGTTAAATTTACAATTATACCCGGTAGCTGGCATTGTTGTCAAGGTTCAGAAATCACCCGTATAAAGCCGGCGCGGATCACTAGTATTTATATAAAATAATATGATTTCATATAGATTATATTATTTTATATACCATATATATTATTACGTAGTACAGCCATGCTGCAGCTATAATAATGGTATAGTTGTAGCACGAATGGGTCGGCTCGACCGGGGAAGAACCACGCTCTCACAGAATAACAGCGTAAAATAGCAGCTTAACGCTGCTGTGTTTTGTATGGTGAGAGTAGAGTGTAGAGACCTAAGGAAAAATTGATTGAAACCACTTATATGGGTCTGAAAGTTATAATGTATATAAAAGAATTTTTAATCTGAAACAATTTTTAAAGTATACGAAGATTTTTAGTTTCATACTCAAGTATATAATTTAATAGATCTTTATTAAGTATTTTCGAAACATCAAGTCGATCGATGCAGGCTGTCAAGACTGTGTTTAGTGGCATTCTTTGTGGGTTGATACATATGTTAACCCACATATTAAATTATAATATCATAAAGGAATAAACATTTATTGCTCTAAATTTAATTTCATTCGAGCCTCAATAAAAGACTCCAAATCTAATTTCAATATGTGGAATTAAATCCGTTTTCACACCACATGAAAACGTTTGGAGCATACGAATAATATACTAAGTCACTACCTGTTATATGAAGCGTTTTACGTGATAAATAAAGAAATAAAGGTACCTCATATTTGAGTTTGAAAAATATATATCATTTACTTAGTAAACTTGTGATTTGCTGGCCAAAGGTCTATAATTTTCTGAGGGACCAGTACTTATTGGCGGAATTCACATTATGATTTCTTATATTTACGCGAACACTACACATGTTTAAATAAAACTAATTTTAGGGATTTTATCGCGTATATTAACTTATTTTTATATTCCCGACGTTTCGGGTGCTTTCAACGACGTTTTCGGGTAGTTTTATATAAAAAAAGGAATTCACATTCCTGAAAAATGTATTATTTTCTCAGTCAATTTCTTGCGGTGTCTTCCTTCACCGACGAGTATCTTGTAAATCGACATATTATATATAACATACATACATTAACCCTAATTAGTTGGTATTTTATTAATTTTTATATAAGAAACAGGAAATATTTGTTTGTGTATCTATTAGCACATAGTCATGGATTCGACCCCACACAGAGTGATACAAGTACGTGCATAAATACTATTGCTGACTTTGCACCCTGTGTGTGCCCTATATCGTGTCACTTGAGTAAGCAAATGTAATAGAGTCTGCATGAAAGATGTATTAGAATAAGTTTGCCATTGTCGAAGTACATGAGCTTCTGTACGGACATCTCTTAGTTTTATTTTAGTTTTTAAAAAAGCCTCCACCGCTCCCGTTAACTTGACTGGCGCAGCCGGTAGGATCGCCATTTGCTTGCGCCGTCCGTGAAATAAATTCGAATAAAATCGTTTACCGCGTTCGTGCCGCGAGGCGATCCTGCGAACCAATATAAATTTGTCAAGTGTAGAGCAGCTGAAGATGACGAAGGCCGGCTGGTGAGTCCAAATTTTCACCTTCCTTTCCTTGTCATATTATATAGTTTTGTTATTTTGCAATTAGACCTCTTGCGATATAACGTTATCTGGTTTTACATAAAAATCTGTGAAACTTATATTTAAGAATACTTAAACTTAATAACTAACTGCATAAAGAAATACTAGGAATAACTTGATAAGTAAGCGCGTCCATGCAATAACGACGCGATAAGAGATTGCACTGTGGGAACAAAGCGATTATAACTATTACAAATTATAATTGTAGTGTATGTTCGTTGATTAAATTTTTATTGAGGACTTATTTATTTCATATTTTGTATTTTACATATTAATTATTTTACTTTTATTTTGACTGTGTTTTTGATTGTGAATTTGAATTCTTGTATTAATTATATTATTTTATCGCCGTATTTTATAAAATAAAGTTCTACAAAATGGAAGATCAAGTGCAAATTAAGATGATTCCTAGTGAAATGCTCAAAATTGTACGGATATTCAACGGTGATAAGCACCAATTAAATCTTTTTATTCGCAAATGTGAGTATATATTAAATAAATATAGGGAATCCGATGAACAAAATTTATACGTAATGTACGCGATAACAAGTAGACTCGTAGGCGACGCTGCAGCGCTCTTTAGCGAGCGCGAGGACATTAATTCGTGGGAAGATTTTAGAGAACTGCTAATTCAACATTTTGGAGACCCTAGGAGTGAAGAATGTATTGCTATAGAACTTGAAGGTTAGCGTATCCGAAACAACGAGTCATATTTAGATTTCTGTAATAGGATCCAATCCGTTCGTAGTGTTTTAATATCGAAAGTAAATAGATTATCCGATCCGAATGTAAAAAGTAGCAAAATTATTATATATAATAACACATCTTTAAATGTCTTTTTGTATAATTTGTCAGAAAATATGGTGCGAATTGTTCGCTTAAAAGCGCCCAGTACACTAGAAGAGGCTTTAAGCGTGGTCATGGAAGAAGTCAACTTCCATGAGCAGTATATCTTACGTAATAAAATGTATAGTAATCCTAGTAATAAACTAACGCCACCCAGTATACCAAATACTAATCCTACGTTTAAATTCGGTACAAATAATTTTAATTCAATGGGACCTATGGGCTATAAACTCGAATTAACCCCTAACAAATTTAACTTTGGACTTCCGCAGGGGTCACAATCAAAACTAACTCAATTTAATAATAATCAACAAAAGTTTGGATACCGCCCCCAACAATTCGGCTTCCGCCCGCAACAATTTGGTATAAGCCCGCAACAGTTTAATATGCGCCCACAACAATTTAATATGCGTCCCCAACAGTTCGGGATGCAACCACAAACATTTAATAAACCTCAACAATTCGGTATGCGCCCACAACAATTCGGTATGCGCCCACAACAATTTGGAAACCAACATCAAAACTTTTATAAGCCCCAACAATTTGGTTACAAGCCTCAGTTAAATAAAAATCAATACACTGGGGCCAGTGACGTCACAATGCGAACGGCACCACCACTTAAAACAAATCAACAAGGCTTTGAGTTAAATGAACTCGACCTTGATAATACGTATTACGATGATGCGTGCGACGATGTGTACCCACTTTCTTATGATAACTGCTGCTATGAGTACTCAAGCAGTGGACTTAATGTTCCCGAGCTCGATTATTATGAAAATCAATATCCGACAATAATTCCTGAAGTAACACATAGCGTCCCAACCAATATGGACGTCAAGGTCGAAGCCTCGGAACCTACGAAAAAATAGAGTTAAATTGTAGTACTAATTTGAGATTGCCGTTTATTTATATACCCAAAATCGACTCCAAATTTATGATTGATACAGTTAGTACGCGATCATTCATTAGTCCATCAAAAGCTTATAAGTACTTTCCAGAGTACATAAGTCACGAACCATTCGAAGTCATTAGCACACATGCATCGAGCAGACATGATCAAGTTATTCAAATCCCGTCTTTACCAATTTTCAACTGTAACGATATTCATAAACTATACATTTACAATGTCGACTCTAGGTACGATGGCCTAATTGGGAATGATATACTTTGCAACATAGAAGCAGTAATAGATTTAAAAAACGAAATTCTTAAAACTAAAACTACCATAATACCTATAACACATAGTAAATCTTCTTACGTTTTGGAGTTATCTCCCCGTTCCGAGCAAAGAGTCAAACTCCCAACAAATTTATATTCAGGTAATGCTGTAATCGATTATAAAGAATTCTGTAAGGGTGTGCGAATGCCTAGTGCGTTAGTAAGATGTAAGGATGGTTATACGACTACAGTAATCCAGAATACCTTAGATATACCGATAAAATTAACTATAAAAAAAACCATTAAATGTAGAAGCGTATGAAGAGAGTAAAGCGACTAAATGTATAGTTAACCATATTACAGATATGCCAGATATTGAAGTAGATAAAATATTAGAGCAAAATTTAGAGAAACTACGCTTAGACCACATGTCGGAAGAAGAACAAAAATCGATATACCACTTATGTAGAGAATATAAAGATATTTTTATAGCGATCAAATACCTTTATCTTTTGCTAATGAGGTGAAACACTATATTAGAACAAAAAACGAAGACCCTATCTATGTCAAACCCTACAGGCAACCTCCCTTACAAACACAGGAAATTAAAAACCAGGTACAGAAACTATTAAATGATAATGTGATTCAGGAATCCTTTTCGCCTTGGTCAGCCCCAGTCCATTTAGTTCCCAAAAAGAGAGACGCATCTGGAGAAATGAAGTATAGGATGGTTATCGATTACAGACGTCTAAACGACATAACTGTGGACGATAAGTACCCTTTACCCAATATCACTGACATTTTTGACAAACTAGGTAAGCGTACTTACTTTTCAACCTTGGACTTAGCTAGTGGATACCACCAAATTGAGATCAACGAATCAGATAGACAAAAAACGGCATTCAGCACAGAAAACGGACACTATGTATTCCTTCGAATGCCCTTTGGCCTGAAGACAGCTCCAGTCACCTTTCAAAGAGCCATGGATAACATCCTAAGAGGCTTACAAGGAATTCATTGCCTTGTCTATCTTGATGACATAATTATTTTCTTGAGTAGCCTCCAGGAGCATTTACAAAAATTAAGGACAGTTTTTGACAGATTGAGATCGACTAATTTAAAAATACAACTTGAATCAGAATTCCTGAGAAAAGATGTGCTATACCTAGGGCACGTTATTACTAAAGACGGACTTAAACCAAACGATGATAAGATTCAGGCTGTATTAAGCTACCCGTTACCAAGGACGACTACCGTGATCAAGAGTTTCCTAGGATTGATTGGTTATTACCAAAACAGGGACGACTCTAGGACAATAACTATAACTAACACATCCGCCACTGTATCCGTCGACCAGTTAGAGACTAACACGAAATACCCGTTACCACCTATATCCTCTGATAGTAGTATAGTAACTATGCATTCTGGACAAGATCTAGAATCTAATGGTATTCCGATATTAAAGGAGGCCATTGACTCAAAATCAAACCAAATTTTAGTTTATACCTGGCATAAAAATGAAGTACAAGTAAGAAATTTATCCAGGGATAAACAAAAGGTTCTCAAAGTTTTTGCCCCACTTAAGAATGAAGATCTTATTAAAAATTTCTTAAAAGAGTACATTAAGCCCAAGACTAAATATTTTATTTATTTCGAAAACATTCAACATAGAAAAGAATTCTCTAAAATTATTATACAGCTATTTAAAAAGGGAATGGTAGAATTTATTGAATGTACAGAGCGTGTTATATATGTAGAAGACGAGAGAGAACAAAAAGAAATCATACTGCAACATCATGAGGGAAAGACGTGTCACAGAGGAATAAAGGAAACAATGAGTAGAATTAAAAGAAATTATTATTGGCAGAACATGCAAGAGACGATTGTTGCAGTACTTAATGTTTGTGATGCCTGTAGAAAAATGAAATATGAAAGAAAACACATTAATCCATTACTTCAATTAACTCAAACCCAAAACGCCCCCTTCCAAGAAGTTTTCATGGACCTTTTTTTAATTGAATCCGTTTATTAACTAACTTTGGTTGACGCATTTAGTAAATTAGGACAAGCTATCGAAATTCCAAATAGATCCGCACCGGAAATCGTAAGAGCGCTTATAAATTTTTTTCAATATACGGAACACCTAAAAAAATAACTTCTGATCCCGGTAGTGAGTTTAATAATGATCTCATTAAGAAACTTATGACTATGTATAACATACTACTACACATTACCACTCCTAATAACCCGAATTCAACAGGCATAATAGAGAGATTCCACTCCACAATTATAGAGATATACAGATTGGCGAAATACGAACGAAAGTGTACAGACGGCCTTACAGTACAACCGGCCTTACTCCTTTCGAAATCGTTTTCGGTCATACCGACTCTAATTCAACGTTCACCGCGAATTTCGAGAAATGTTACACCCAACAACTATTAAAAGATCATGCTAAACGTATTAGATATCTATATAATTACATATCAGATAAAATCTTTGAGAAAAAGGAAAAGGTAAGGGAACAAAAGGGCGGTGAAACAGATAGAAATATTAGAATAGGAGATGTTATATACGCCAAGGAATCTAACATAAGAAGAAGTAAAGACAAACTGCGATATAGGAAAGCTGTCGTTAGTGGTAATATAGAAAGAAATATAGTTCCTGTTAGGATTGGTAATAGAAATACTTCAGTGCCAATTAAAAATATTAAACGTCCTCCACAGGTGGTGTATAATAATTCTGACGATAGTTCAGAAAGGATGGGCCCTTCAACTTCGAAAACTTGAAAAAAACCCAGGAATCCTGCCTGTCAAACTGGCTCGTGCCTCATTGCAAATAGACAATTGGCTTATTATTAAAACTTTAAACTTAAAAGGTATAGGTAGTGATTTAGATTTTAGTATATTAAAGTATGACGAATTCGTTGCGTTGATAGATGTTAAAAAACCATATATTCATGAATTTTTAGCTATTCGAACACATGTAGGGTATTTAAGAGATGCAACTATAGAAAAATTTCGGCAACTTGTGCCATCGAAAAGATTTAAAAGAGGTATTATTGACCCGATTGGGTCTATGATAAAAATAGTAACTGGAAATTTGGATCATGATAATGCCGTCTGATATGACTCATTGATTTCTAAACTAAACTATAATCAGATAATGTCGGATAAGAGAATTACATTAGTCTCCAAAATCTTGGATAGTTTCATCAACAGTACAGAGACCTCACATAACAATACTTTAATATTAGATGAACGGTTGAAGAGAATTGAAAGAATTGTTAAATTCCTAATTACAAAATAAGAAAACTCCATTTATTCTACCTATATCCTAGGTATGTTTGACATGTTTTTGAGTTTTTTTAAAACTATTAACGTAATACTAGGAGAAATCGAAACTGCGCTAGTATTCAGTAAGGTATCTGTTCTGCATCAAACAATTTTTAACTCTACGGAATTGTTAAATTTATTACAATCAATCGCGACATTTGAAAATCTATTATATCCTGTAAATGAAAATAACTTAGTTAAGCTAGAAAATTGTATTAAGGTTAAGGCTTTTATAAAAGGAAACCAGATCACGTTTATCTTAGAGGTCCCTTTAGTAGGGAATAAAATATATAGTTACTTCAAAATGTATTCATTGCCAATTGCTATTGCAAACAAAACTATTATAGTTATTCCCAAATACCCATACCTATTGATGAAAGAAAAGGAATACTTGCCAGTCCCGAGAGCCTGCAAACAAATTGCTTTGGATAATCAATTCCTGTGCAATACCGACGATGTGCTGCTGCATACAGAACAAAGCTGCGTGGAACAGCTCATGGAGTTTCAATCAAACCTCGATGCCTGTGAACAGCATACTGTGGACATTGAAGATCCCAAAATTCAACGAATAAGCCACGAAAGCTGGATACTGTACGTGAGAAATCATAGAATACTTACCAGAAAGTGCGACAATGACGTCACTCATGACCTTTTATGTGGTACTTACATAATCACCGTAGACGATGTCTGTGAAGCCGAAATTGGAAATATTCATTTTAAATACCACCAATCTTCTTCAGATGACCTAAATTACCGAATTTACCCAATGACTAAGTTGCCAGAACTGAAGATTTCGAAGCCTCCCATTGTCAGTGAAGTGAGTTTAAAAGGTATAAATCTAGACGAAACTAAACAATTACTTCAACTAGTAAAACTTAACAAAATAAATCTCAGTGAAAATGCAAGTGCTATTAATGTTAAAAGTGTGAGTTTAGGAACGATAATTTTGTATGTCATTCTACCAATTATTTTCTGTATTTTTATTACAATTAGACATAAACTGTGTGTAATTAAGCGAAATCATCGGATTCCTGAAAATGCCGATAATTTCGCTCTTGAGGAGGGAAGAGTTATGGATTCGACCCCACACAGAGTGATACAAGTACGTGCATAAATACTATTGCTGACCTTGCACCCTGTGTGTGGCCTATATCGTGTCACTGTACGGATGTCTTCTGTACGGACATCTCTTAGTTTTATTTTAGTTTTTAAAAACGCCTCCACCACTCCCGTTAACTTGACTCATACACCTGATGTTTATTCTAGTTCAGGTGCCTGTTATTGTTGACTATTTTTAATTAAGACAGTGTTTGAATTAATTGTACAGTTTATTTGAATAAAAATAACTATTAATTTATTATTATTATTGCAACCTATTGAAGTCCACCACTAGACATATGTCCTTAAGGCAATCTATTGGCGAAACCTATGCTTCCCCCATAGATTGCCTTATGCAGGGTTATTTTGCAATAACCGGCCTAATTTGCAGAGAATTTTCAGAATAAGTAATATAAGCAAATGGTGAAGAAAAATTTAAAACGTCTCAAACATTCTGTCCTTTTTATGTTTTAAATTCTTAATCTCACCCCAAATCTCACGGGTCCCGAAAACGATGCAGCCATACTTGGTCTTCAGTTTCGACAGTTTTGGCCCTTTCTGGCAGACAGATCTCTAGCAAAGAATTTGGAACCCTGTTTCCGCACAATCGCTTCTTCAATACTAGTTGTATTGATGTTGCGTAAGTCCCTCCGCCTGATTAGACAATCTGTCTGTTCAATTTCCTGTATGTTGTCAAATCGAATGAAGACTGCAGCTTCATCTTCCATCTAACAGCCACGAGACTAAGAGCGTGATCGAAGAGGTTTTGTGTTCTTTGAAATTAGCTCCGATCGCATGGACAGTTTCCACTAGCTTGTCAATTAGATCGTCCACTGCATTGCAATATTGTAGGTTCTTAAACGACTTTGTAACTCGAGCTGAAAGTTATCGGGACTTTGGACTAAAGCACGAGGGAGACGGAGCGTTGACTTGATTAGTCGTGGTCTCTCCAACTTAACCACCCTCAGGTTCATTATGCCTCCCACCATTTGGTTTTCACCCTAGCGATCACTGAGACGTCACTTATCTGCGACCATCTACAGAGCCGGGGCCCATAAATCCCTGTTCAGACGGCCGGTAGATAACTCATTTACGTGCACTTTAAACTATCCTAGGAGTTATCGTTACGCAAGTAACAACGCAGAATAATAAAAATGCACCCTTTTTTAGCTCGCGGCATAAACGGCCGCTAGCCTTAGGTCCAGTGCAGCTCTAAGAGCCGTGTTGACTAACAGCACAAACATAATTAGAAACCAAACTTTCTTTCACATTTTGCCTCAGATAATTTTATTTTTTAATAACTTCAAGCGTAGCGCTCTCAACGACAACAGCTATAAGTAAAAAATTGGTTTTAGATAAGAGATTAGTAAACTAAGAAGGCTAGTGTTCCCTAAAAACACACTAACCGATGGGTAAAAATGGTTTTATAGTGTCATTGTAGTTCAATTAACTTCTGAGCAATCTAAAGCGACAAAGGAACTTACAATCCACCTTATGGTAAGTGGCGAAACGAATTTTCATCTGCAGTCAACTTCTAACAAAGCACTTCTCAGAACTGACCCCATAGCTTGTAATTTTACTAGCTCTTTGTACCATTAAGACACAGCGGTGTAAGTGCTATGTGGCGGCAAAAATAGATAAGAGGGTTGTAACTACCCAGAGCTAGAAAGAGAAGCAGTCCTACCATCTATTAGATGCAGGTTCTTTGTGGTATTATTTGGGGTTAGCCAATGTTAAGCAGTTGAATTGTGATAGGTTGTAGCGATAATAATGATGACTGATACATGGCACCTTGTTAAAAGATAGTTATACAAATTTAAATAAATTATTAACCATTTATTTAAATTTGCATAACTATCTTTTAAAGGACGGAACGGATTTGGGGTATGAGAGCGAGGCGACAAAAAGTGTAAGATTTTTTCGTCATTAGGTCACATGAGTAAAGAAACCGACCAGAGGGGAAGCTACATACAAACGGCCCGCTGCGACTACACTCATTCATAGCGCAGCGATGTGTGCGTGAGGTCTCACCGACAGGTTCACCCACGCTCCGTCGGGGTACAAACCGGTTTGCGCCGACTCAGTCAGTGTCCATGAAAAGGCTGTTAGTCGAGCGCATTTAAATAAATAGACCAAAAATATTTCGATATTTTATACATCAATTAATTTATTAAGTATATTTGCAATTATTAAATAATTAAAGTTTTTTAATAAGAATAATTAAGAATTAAGTTATTATAAATAATAAGTTTTCTGTATAAGCAAAAATGCCTAAAAGTTGTACAGTATGCATGAATAATTCTAGAGAAAATAAGGATATTTCCTTTTTTTTGTACCCAAGAGATCAAGTGAAGTAAGTGCCTTTTTACGTATACAATAATACTAGGTAATATAACATTGATAGGTAAGTGAGAATGTGTTAGAAAGGTGCGTCGCCGAGTGATGATGTCGGTCTCACCTACTTGAAACGTTAGTCAGTCTAACCATGACAGTGCCGTAGATGGCAGAATATCCTACGTAATAAGGCTAAAAGTGTGATTTTATCCACCCACATTAGTATAGAGGTAGGTTGCTTCCTGGGGTAGGATATAAGTTACGTTTTGCGAGTCGCGACCGCAGGGGTAAATACCACTGCATTATGGTTGGAATACAATTGCCAGGGATTGGTGTTGGTGGAAGTTGTGCTGGTGTTGATGGATAGTGTTGGTGGAAGTGGTGCTGGTGTTGGTGTTGGTGGATAGTGTTGCTGATGGTGTCAGTGGTGGTGGAGGTGGTAGTATCGTAGGTAATGGTAGTAGGCAGTGGACCAACAGTGACTACATCAACACCACCACCATCAGCAACATTATTATCACCACCACCGCCACTGCCCACGACCACCATCACAGCCACAACTACCACCACCACCACCACTTACACCAAAACTCTTGATTTCGAACAATTAATAAATATGTTGTTACATTAATATAAGTTATAATTAATACACATGATGTCTTATGCTAGATACAATATTTTTATTTTTTCCTTAAAATTTTCACATGCATCAGGTGACAACCCTATCAGAATAGGTATGGATTTTCGACGTTGTTAGGAAGCTTCCCCTCTGGTCCTCTTTTCTCTGTGACTAGGTACTCCTTGTGTTGTAGTGTAGACGGCCTTGGCGGCGAATAAGGAAGTGAGATGGAATAATATTCGTCTCCCACGCACTTTTTCTTCTCTTGCCATGAAAGAAATATTATTTTATTTCAAATGACGCTTCATTTTAATAGACGCTAGTAATTTATTTATTTGTATTTATTAATCAATAAGATAATACCTACGTTTATCAATAATAATATACTACGCAAGGAACTTCGTTCCAACCGAATGTTCCACGACACTCACGCATTTTTTTAGTCATAACATCTTGCTGTCATGTTGCAGGCTAGTAGTTTATAAAATTAATCAAAACAAAATAAAAATTATGTGAAAACTGTTATAAGCACTTGAGAGATGAAAGCTGCACAGGTCACTGCTTACGGTTCTGATTAATTTGAAACCACATCTGGTGTTGCATAAAGCTGGTTTCGATAAACATCATATTATAATTATAATGTGTTTGTTTTTATTTTATTCTTGTATAACTTAATTGAAATAAGCTAACGTCCCGCTGCCTGATAAGGAGTAGTATTGACAAATGTAAGACTCCAGAAGTACCGTGTAGAGGCGGTGTAATAGAATCCATCATTCTATTTCGTGACGTGTGGTTGCCATAAGAGGCGACTATGGGAAATGCGAAATAATCTTATGGTATTACAACCATCTGGTTTACGACACGTTAAATATACAGACCAGCGACGGGCAGCATCTTTAAAGGTAATAAACGTCTGGTACTGCGACCGTCAATCCACTTTGTCCATGGGAGGAAAGGGGAGATCTCCCGCTGGGCAAAGTACTCTGTTCACCTGTTTTTTCTTTACCCATTTTCGTAAACACAAAAAGACACGAAATCATTTAAGCGGAGAGTTCGCACAAAATCACTAGCTTTTTATTCGATAACATATTTAAATATCATCCAGTAGTTCCATACAAGTCCCATATGATATCATTGTAAAATGTTTTATTAAGAAATCCGCTGCGTTTTTGGATTCGCTAATAGTTCCTTACAATTTTCCGAACTAAGTAAATGAGAAAATTCAGTAGGTATTATGTAAAAATGTATACTAGTTATTAAATAAAATTGTTTTGTTCTATTCTCAACATGCAATAATTTTTTTCCATTATTTCTTAATTATAGATGTTGATTCCGATACTGGCTGAGACAACAAAGGGAGTGTCTTGAAACTGAGGAGATACGACAAATGGGTTCTTTTTAGCGGTAAACGCGCAAACTTGTGTCTTCTGAGGATTAAACTGGACTGGATTTAGTCGTCCCTAATTCGAGAATTTGATCAATAAAGTCTCGACTTAAGACTCAAGTTTTTTCAGGTACTTGGCGACGTTTTCCCGAAAAATATTGGCATGCCCTGTGTATAGAATATCACCAGTGCTGTCATCCGCATAGAAATGAATGTTACCCATAATGTTATCCCGTTATGTTTGTACATAATGTTGCAACATATCATTGATATGCAGAAGAAACAGCGTTGGTGATAGCACGCAGCCTTGTGCTTGCACCGTCTACAACAACCTTACTGCTCTCATCTGTAAGAACGCTGGTGATTCAATTGCATAATTTCTCGAGAAGCCCAGAATGGAGCTTCGAAAGAAACGCTTTGTGCTAAGCCCAATCGAAGGCCTTCGCAATGTCCAAACTAACGGCCAATGCCTCCCCCTTGAACTCTACCGCCTCCGCGCATCTACGAGTCAGGTAGAGCAGAAGATCACCAACTGATCGACCTCGACGAAAATCATATTGGCGGTCACCAATTAGCTGGTGATCCTAGAGGTACTGCATGAGCTGGCAGTTTATAATGGATTCCATTATTTTGGAGAATAAGAACGTAATGGCGATAGGCATGTAGTTAGACGGTGGTCGCCTTTTTTAGGGATTGGGTGAACGAAAACCGTCTTTTATGATTTTGGGACTAAGTCTAAGGAGAAAGAGTACCCGACGCGTTAAACGCGTTAGAACCGGTGCCAAATCTGAAGCACATGTCTTCAGCACAATTGGCAGAATTGAATCAGGCCCACTAGACTTCTGAATTAGGATGTGCAGAGGTAGTCATGAGGATGCTTTGCGTACTGAGTACTGTGTGAATCCCACATCAGACATAGAGCACTCACACTGCGAGATGGTCGACGCTGTGTTCCCCCCGTCTTTGAGAGGCGAGTTGGATGCAAAAAGGGAGCCTAACCTGTCGGCTTTCTTTTTTGCGGCGTGGGCCAGTGAGTCGTCCTTCCTGTGCAGAGATGGTTTACAGAAATTCCCTTGAACAGCCTTGGCGAAAGACGGCGTTCCGTCCCAATCTGCTGACCTGTAATGCCAAACATGGCAGCAGACAGCAAAACGCAACCTCGAGAGGCGTCTTAGTGGCACCACACTCCGGATCAGACAATGGTCCGTAGAGCCGAGAGGGGCATCGATGGAAACTATATACTATTATACCTATATTTAAATCTGGTAGTACATTAGACCCCGCCAATTTTAGACCAATTTCTGTACTACCAACATTAAGTAAAATTTTTGAAAAAATTATTTTAGATCAGATGTTAAGTTTCTTTAATATTAATAAATTGCTACATAATAATCAATTCGGTTTTACAAGGGGTCGCTCGACAACTGACGCTGGAGTTGAGCTTATTAAACATATTTTTTGTGCATGGGAGAATTCAGAGGATGCTTTGGGTATATTTTGTGACCTTTCCAAGGCCTTCGACTGTGTTCACCATGAGACATTAATCAGGAAGCTACAGTACTATGGTGTCAAGAACACAGCGCTTAAACTTATTATTTCATATTTAAGTAATAGAAAACAGAAGGTTATTATCAATGGTAAAAGTTCTTCCGGGTCACCTGTACTAATGGGTGTACCTCAGGGCTCGATTCTCGGCCCATTCCTGTTTCTGGTGTATATTAATGACTTACCTCACCTTGTAGGGGATAGTCATGATATGGTATTATTTGCTGATGATACTTCCTTGATTTTTAAACTTAAACGTCAATCATTTAAATGTGACGAAGTGAATAATGCTATATCAAAATTAGTGCATTGGTTTAACGTTAATAATCTGCATTTGAACGGAAATAAAACTAATTGTGTTAAATTTACAACAACGAATGTTCAAAATCTGAATACCAATGTGTTTTTAAATGGGGAGGAATTGAGCCCTGTTGTATCCACTGTTTTTCTTGGCATCACTCTTGACGCAAAGCTCCAGTGGGGCCCCCATATATCCAAATTAGCATGCAGACTAAGTTCTGCAGCCTATGCTGTAAAAAAGATTAGAGGTCTCACTAGTGTCGAGACAGCTAGATTAGTTTATTTTAGTTATTTTCATAGCATAATGTCTTATGGGATTTTGCTATGGGGAAATGCGGCTGATTCAGAAACTATTTTTGTTTTACAGAAGAGGGCCATTAGAGCTATTTACAATCTAAAACCGAGAGAGTCTCTTAGAGATAAATTTAAAGAAATTAATATATTAACTTTGGCCTCTCAGTATATTTACGAAAATTTAATGTATGTTCACAAAAACAAAGATAGTTTTAGTAAAAGAAGTGATATACATTCTGTAAACACTAGGAACAAACACAAGCTAGTGATACCAGTTTCTCGACTCCACAGAGTCAGTAATTCATTCTTGGGGCAATGTATACGCTATTACAACAAGGTCCCGGAAAGTGTACAGGTTCTCTCTATTACCAAGTTTAAATGTTTTATTAAGCTGAAACTGTATAAAAAGGGTTATTATAGTATAAATGAATACATGGTTGATAATAACCCCTGGGAATGAGGTGGTCGCTTCCAAGCAGTTTCTAAAATAAATTTTGTAAATAGTTCGTAATCATTTATATTGTAAAATTTATTTTAAAAAAAAAGTCCCGCTGGGTTTCTTGCTGGTTCTTCCCAGGACAGAGGGTTTTTTCGAACCAGTGGTAAAGTAAAAAATGACTTTCAATAAGAATTACATATGTAATGTATATTGAATAAAAAAATATTCTATTCTATTCTATTCTATTCTTGATATCCGTCCGGATAAGAGGTCAACATTAGGTTTGTTGAACCTAATGTTGACCTCTTGGAATGGAAGGTGTATGATCTTCCATATCTGGAATCCACGTAGGCGAAGATACCAGTTATGTATGACGCAACTACACGGAATGCTACAACCCTTTCCAGTGAACCAAGAAGTAAGTATAGTAAAATATTAATTATAGTAAAAACGCAAACGAACAGGCAAATGTTAATTATTTAATAATTAACCTGGTTAATTCAGACTTGGAATACAACGTAAAAATAAACAAAGTTATTATAATTTAAAAATAGATTTTAGTGAGATAAAGCATTCACGAACATATAAATTAACATCGAAGAAAGTTGAAGTGTCGATATTACAAAGTATAGTTCTGGTAAGTATTTGAAATGACGGAGACTGGAAAATAGATTGGTTCGGGTCTGTTTGCTTGTCATTGCACAATTTGCGTATGTAAAATGCGTCGACGATACAAAAGAAATCCCGAGTGAGGTAACGTTCCACGTTGTAGAGAACGTACGACGTCATGTGATAATGACATCATCTCAGACCGGAAATTCAAAGGATTGACGTCAAAAGAGGTCTTTATTTTTCTCATCTTATAGTCGATGGTTTTGTTTTGGTTCTATTTTCCATAAGATTTTTGCCTTTTATGAAAGAATAAAACGCATCTCACTATACAGCACACTGCTCTGCTCCGTACATTGTAATAAAGTTAAACAAATTTATCGCTAAAAAAAAATGTTACTGTTACAGCCCATCAAAAAATATACCTCCCCCCTCCCTATTGACTGACGTATAGGAAAAGATATTTGTCATCGTCTCTACGCCTGGCAGGCGCGTCAGCGAACGCATTTATATTTTCAGTTATTAAGAACCTACTGTCCATCTCCTGGTTTGGTTTTACTCTAGAGCTTGTGCCATAAGAAGGGGGGGGGGGGGGACGATGACATGGGTTTGCCACCACTGCACGATAAAAAAGAAACTAATTATCACGTAAAAAATTATCATCGTCATCACAGTCATTATAGCCGCACAAGTCCACTGCTGAACATGGGGTTTCATCACAGGTTGTCACAAAGTACGTTCCTGAGTCCCTTGCTTCCAACGACTGCCTGCATTTCCGGTTGTCGGTGCATCTAGTTCTGTTCGGTCGGCAACTTCAGCTTACTTTCCACTGGGCATCTCAGTTACTCTTGTTTATATGCAAATATTTGAGAAAAACTCAATGAGTAAGAGAAAATATTTCAGTTATTGCCAAGCAGTAAAAGTCGTCAAAGTGATAAAATATACCGAGATTTCTTTATATTACTAGATTTATTTCTATAGCTACGCATTATGAACTTACAGTATCTTGAAGTCTTGCAGTTGTATGCTTGGGGTTAAATTTTATTAATTATGGGATCCCAAGCAGATGGTAGCACCCAGCCATCTTCTCTATTGAAATTAGGATGTTTTTTGATTTCAATAGCCTCGCGAATCATCCTTATAAGGAATCAGTTTTCTTTAGCGAGGATTTGTGGTCTATCAAATCTAATGTGGTGACGGGGGTGATCCTGTACGTGTTCACAGACTGCAGACTTCCTGGAGCGTCGATTTTTTATATCAGCTATGTGTTTTTAACGCGGGTTTTTATGGATCTTTTAGTTTGTCCTATATAAGAGAGATCACATTCACAATCAACCTTGTAGACTCCTGCATCTTGCAGAGGGACATTACACTTGACTGATGGTAAAATCTGACTAGTCTTCTTCAGCAGCTTAAGTATGTTTCAATGGAAGCACGCTTCAAGATATAGCCAATATTGTCAATGACACCTCTGACATATGGCAGTACAGCAGTCACTCGCTCTACTGTGGCCGGCTTCACTCTTTTACTGTGAAGGAGAGCGCGGGATCCGAAGCTTATTGTCGTGCAAAACTTGCTTGACGTGTTGGATCTCGGCGGTGAGATGTTTACTGTCACAGATCCCTCGTGCTCTCTGACACAAAGATTAACCCACGGTAGCTAACTGTGAAGGATGGTGATAAGAATTACCGTTTAAATATCTATCTGTATGGGTCTTTTTTTCTATACACAGTGTGGCTCAAGATGTTATCAGGATTCCGAATTACTAAAATGTCTAAAGAAGCTAAAGAATTGTTTGCTAACTCCATTGTGAACAGAATTTTAGAATTTATGAAGTTGACATGGTCTAAAAACAAACTTTCACAATTTTACCTTTAGATAGAGTAATTGCATAACCTTACATGTCCATCCATATAGCTCGAAGAACCGACAACCCATGGGGATGAAATGGTCTCGAGTGGCAGCCTCGTACAGCCTCGTGCTAGGCAAAATGTAGGGCGACCCCCCACTAGATGCATTAACGACCTGGTAAGACATGGATGGAGACAGATGGATGCAGGTGACTCACGACCGTACTTTGTGGCATTACTTGGGGGAGGCCATTGTTCAGAATTGGACTTGTGAAGGGCTGTAATGTGATGATGATGATGATGATATTTTAAGAAATCCATCATAAATTTACATTGGTATATGAGTTATTCCACCTATGGATAATATGAAGATCTCCAGCAGTTATAATGACTAATATTTAAAAAAAAAACAGAAAGATACAACTCTTTTAATATATTTTAAAATAATAAGTGATTTTTTTAAGGAAAATTCCATCAGTAAACTCATTTTTCCTGAAACCTTTTTTTAAACACTTTCACAACGTGGCTGGAGAGTAGGGGTAAAGGAGACAAGTTGAAGCTATATTGTGCCTGATCGACTGGGGAAGGATGATGCTCATAGAGAATATCAGCATAAGATGGCAGCCTAATGCTCCTGTATTTCGTAGAAAATCGGTAGAAATGCAAATAGAAATATAATCTTTTTTATTCAATTTAAAAAATAGTACTGTTTTTTTAATTTTTGAAATACAAAATCAATTTACCTTTTATTTCATGCTGGTGATATGAGGGCTGGTTCTTTTCTTGCTAAAAGGCTAAGTAAAGCTATTCAGCGGGGAAACGCAGCCATCGTTCTTGGCACGATACCGGGGAGTAGGACTTTCCCCTCTTCCAGATACTGTATGCTCATTCTGCGTAAATCGAACCATGTATATTCAAAAACTAAAGGTAGCCAGGCATATTATGAATGGAATAGAATAGAAAAGAGTTATTTTTTATTCAATATAGATCACATGTGTAATTCTTATTGAAAGTCATTTTTTACTTTACCACTGGTTCGAGAAAAAAACCCCGTCCTGGGAAGGACCAGCAAGAAACCCAGCGGGACTTTTTTTAAAGCAAATTTTACATTAATGATTGTACAAACTATATAAGTAAAAAATTTATTTTAGAAACAGCTTAGAAGCAATCACCTCATTCCCAGGGGTAATTATCAACCATGTATTCATTTAACTAACTATAATAACCCTTTTTATACAGTTTCAACTTAACAAAACATTTAAACTTGTTAATAGATAGAGCTTGTACACTTTCCGGAACCTTGTTGTAATAGCGTATACATTGTCCCAAGAATGAATTAATGACTCTGTGTAGTCGAGAAACTGGCATCACTAACTTGTGTTTGTTCCTAGTGTTTCACTTTTTTACTAAAACTACCTTTGTTTTTGTGAACATACATTAAATTTTCGTAAATATACTGAAAGGCCAAAGTTAATATATTTATTTCATTAAACTCTCTCGGTTTAAGGTTGTAAATAGCTCTAACGGCCCTCTTCTGTAAAAAAAATAGTTTCTGAATCAGCCGCATTTCCCCATAGCAAAATCCCATAAGACATTATGCTATGGAAATATCTGAAATAAATTAATCTAGCTGTCTCGACACTAGTGAGACCTCTAATCTTTTTTACAGCATAGGCTACAAAACTTAGTCTGCTTGCTAGTTTGGATATATGGGGGCCCCACTGAAGCTTTGCGTCGAGAGTGATGCCAAGAAAAGCAGTGGATTCAACAGGGCTCAGTTCTTCCCCATTTAAAAACACATTGGTACTCAGATTTTTAACATTCGTTGTTGTAAAGTTATTACATTTAGTTTTATTTCCGTTTAAATGTAGAGTATTAACGTTAAATCAATGCACTAATTTTGATAAAGCGTTATTCACTTCGTCACATTTAAATGATTGACGTTTAAGCTTAAAAATCAAGGTAGTATCATCAGCAAATAATACTATATCATGATTATCCTCTACAAGAGAAGGTAAGTCATTAATATACACTATAAATAGGAATGGGCCCAGAATCGAGCCCTGAGGGACACCCATTAGTACAGGTGAGCCGGAGGAACTTTTACCATTGATAATAACTTTCTGAATTCTATTACTTAAATATGAAATAATAAGTTTAAGCGCTGTGTTCTTGACACCATAGTACTGTAGCTTCCTGATTAATGTCTCATGGTGAACGCAGTCGAAGACCTTGGAAAGGTCACAAAATATATCCAAAGCATGCTCTGAATTCTCCCATGCACAAAAATATGTTTAAAAAGCCGAATTGATTTCTATGTAGCAATTTATTAATATTAAAGAAACTTACTATCTGATCTAAAATGATTTTATCAAAAATTTTAAAAATAAATGTTGGTAGTACAAAAATTGGTCTAAAATTGGCGGGGTCTAATGTACTACCAGATTTAAATAAAAGTATGACTTTATTATGTTTCATTAAATCAGGAAACACTAGATTCGACGCTTGCTTTAAATATAGTTGCTAGATAAGGTGCTATTATATCTATTATAGATAAAATAACTTTAAAGGAAATCCCCCATAAATCTGCCGTATTCTTAACATCAATAGTTTTTAAATATTTAACGATATCTTTTGACAGTACTCTATGGAATTTAAAAGTATTTGAACAAGCCTTTACATTTTGTTTGAGCAATGATTCGTCGACAGTAGGAGAAGTGTTTAATGATTTAGTTGTCAAAAAAGGAACATCAGTAAAGTTTTTCTCAAAAGCCATAGCAATTTCTTGATCAGATCGAGTTTAATTATTGTAAATATTCAATTGAAAATCCGAGTTGCGCGGTTTGACCTTGCCCGTTTCACTATTTATTATTCTCCAGGTTATTTTAATTTTGTTAGATGCAGTTTTAATTTTGTTACTTAAATGTAAAGCCTTAACTGTGGCGCACACTTTTTTAAATTTCTTAATCTTTTTTTTAATCTTAATCTTAATCTTTTTTTTAAAAACGTTACCCCCACACTAGGATTTTCTCCTGTATTATGGAGGCAGTTTACAAACACAAATTGCACAAGGACAAACATCCAGACCCGGAAAAATTATTTGTAGGCCATACAAATACTTGTTCCGTGCGGGATTCAAACCCGTGCCCCCCAGCGCAGCAATTCATTGCTAAGCCACTGCGCCACGAAGCCGTCAATATTTTAGAATATGTTTATACATAATCTCTAAATATAACACTACTATTATATTATGATCTTTCATTATAAAGCTCGTATAATTTTCGCCTTTTATAAATTCCTACTGTCGCCCATTCATTAAATGATTTGCGACTGTTAAAAGATAAAGTTTTAGAAGTAAATATCCTACTAAATTCATGAGTTATAATTTTAAATAACGTACCATACAAATAATTAGCACTGTTTTTAAATAAAAGTGATGGAAGTCTTTTTATTATATTACTTCTAAACCTCTTCAAGCGATGATCATTTATTGGAACAAACACAACTTTCTTATTTTTCTATTTCTGGTGTATGTACGGCAATGATACCAACTGTTCACAGTGATCTGAACTTAAATTTTGAATAATTCATTTATGCAAGGGCTCAACATCTGTAAAAATATTATCTATACAGGTCGCACTAGGCCCAGCAATACGTGTTGGTTCTAAGAATAAATTAACAAGATTATACGATTTAAACAATGAGCTAAACTTAATACTAATGGAAGAAGTTTCAAGGAGATTGATGTTAAAGTCTCCAAATATTAAAACAGACTTTCTCTGTTTACTAAGTTTTAGCAACACTTCTTCCAGATTCCTTTCAAAATAGTCATAAGTAGCACATAGGGGTCTGTAAACACTTACAAAAATGAGGTGCTCGAGCTCGACACAAGCCATTTCTACAGTTCGCTCAACATAGAGGCTCACTATATCCTTACGTTCTTTGTAATATTATAATGATTTATCTGCTAGTATTAAGGAGCCACCACGTAATCTTTTTTCTCTATTGAAGGAACTGACCACCTGGTTATTTCTGAAATTAAACATGAAATTTGGAGTGTTATGCTACTTACATATCTTTTTACACTATTTTTAATTCATTTTTCCATTCTGTTTTGATTTTCTGCATTCACCTTAAAACTGGATATTTTGTATCACCTTTATTTCCATAGGATCCTGTAACGTTTTTAAACCATAAGAACACTATAACAAATCATTTTCACTTTGTATTTTCACGCGATCAGCACTTTTTAAATCGGTGTCGATGGAGTCTACCTTTTTCGATCTTTTATTTAGTTCTCCGTAACTCTGCAATTTTGGGCTTCGTGCGCGCTGTTGCGCTACCTTTTTTTCTATATCAATAATATCTCATTTTTCACTTAAATCTTGCCGTTTCTCTATTACAAGCCTGAAACCAAAATTTGACATGTTTTGACATCGTTGTTTATCTGGTTGTCATGGCAATTTTTATTCAAATTCGTTACCGATCTGTTGTTTTTATTCAATATTTCCACATAAATACTCTTTCCTTTTGGTCATTTACAAAAAATTTGCTTTTAATTTAAATAATTTTCCGTTCTCTCTAAAAAGGTATAAAAGCCGAACAATCGGTCAATAAACTCAGTCTCGCTTCGGTTCTCAAACCCGAAGCATCTCCTAAAGGCCTTATCCCGGGGCCGCACTGCCCCGGGATCCTGCAAGCCTCTGTCCTGCCTGAAGTCGCCGGGACCCTGCAAGCTTCTGCCCTGCCTGAAGTCGCCGGATCCTGCAAGCCTATGTCCTGCCTGAAGTCGCCGGATCCTGCAAGCCTCTGTCCTGCCTGAAGTCGCCGGATCCTACAAGCCTCTGTCCTGCCTGAAGTCGCCGGATCCTGCAGGCCTCTGTCCTGCCTGAAGTCGCTGGGATCCTGCAAGCCTCTGTCTTGCCTGAAGTCGCCGGATCTTGCAAACCTCTGCATTCACCTGAAGTCGTCGCCTAGACACGCCCACGCCTTCACCTACGCTGTGCGTGCTCGCTCCAGGCGCTGCAAGCGCTTATTTCAGGCGCTGTGGGCCTACCACCAGCACAGCCTGTGTATAATCTGTGGGCAGCGAATACCACCACCAAAAGCGGTGTACCACTTGGATCTTCGGCCTCAGCTTCAATACTCATCATTTTTATTATCTTTTTTTTTTAGAAATAATTGTAAATCACGTCACCCATCTTCATCCTCATACATCATTTTTTTTATATAAATCTGTAAACATCTTTTTTTTATATTTACTTACTTACTTATCTTCACGCACAATCCCTGACGGGGTAGCCAGAGAGAACAGATCGCCAAGTGTCACGATCCTTACAAACCTCTTTCGCTTCTTTCAGATTCGTTATCTTTTTCATGCATGCACCTCTAGGTATCCGAGTACTTTTGACCCTACCCTCTTCGAGCAATTTGCTCACATGGTCTTCGAAAGTTAGTCTCGGTCTACCTCGACACCTTTTAATATTAACTTTCGCGCTATATATTTTCTTCACCATTCGGTCTTCACTCATTCGTTCAACGTGCCCAAACCACCGAAGCACGCCCTTATCAATTTTTGTGATAAGGTCATCTTTCAAACCTGCCATATTGCGAATCTCTTCGTTTCGCTTTCGGTCGCCATGGTAACGCCGCACATTTTACGAAGAGATCGCATCTCCACTGCATTCAACTTACTTTTATGCTTCTTCTGGCATACCCAGGTTTCGCTGCCATATAACAAAGTCGGTACCAACACTGCGTTATGTATTGCAAGGCGTGCACTCTTCGCTACGCCTTGCCTTTTGACTAACGCTGTCAGGGCACCATTGACTTTGTTCCCGGCAGCGACACGCCTGTCCACATCTAAATCACATCTTCCATCCCGGCTAAAAGCACTCCCCAAGTAAACAATTTCATTTACCTGTTCTAGACATTCCTGATTTACCCATATTTCACACTTCGTTCTCTCTTCGTCCCTTTCAAATACCAGAACCTTAGTTTTATTAGCATTCAAACGGAGACCTTTAATTTCACATTCCTCTTTCATACACGTGACTAATGCCTGCAGTTCTGCCTCTGATGGTGCAATAAGCACTGCATCATCAGCATACAGCAGACAATTTACTTTAATTTCACCCAATTTCACACCCAAACAACTATATTTCAGCTTCTGTAAACAGCTGTCGAGATACAGTATGAACAGCCAGGAAGACATGACACAACCCTGCTTTACGCCCGTTTGGACATTAAACATGGGTGACAGGTCATGCCCTACCCGCACACAGTCTTTACAGTCACAGTAAAGAGACTGCACAGCCCTTAGCAATCGACCATCCACACCATACCCCGGCAACAGTTCCCACATTTTCTTCCTTACAACCTTATCAAATGCTTTCTCAAGATCCACAAAAGCACAGAAAATCTTCTGGTTAGCAGCCAGAAGCTTCTCCGTGATCATGCGGAGAGAAAACATTTGATCCGTGCATCCTCTTCCAGGTCTAAATCAGCATTGTGCCTCCCATAGAAA
Source organism: Parnassius mnemosyne (assembly GCA_963668995.1). Lineage (NCBI taxonomy): Eukaryota > Metazoa > Arthropoda > Insecta > Lepidoptera > Papilionidae > Parnassius > Parnassius mnemosyne. The sequence continues at coordinate 2,033,619 of CAVLGL010000013.1, forward strand.
TCTTTCCGATTTCTCTTGCATCCTACGTGTCAAAACCTTCGAGTAAACTTTACTTGCTAAACTGGTCAAGCTGATCGCTCGATAGCACCCGCAGTCAAAATGTGAACCTTTACCTTTATATAAAGGCACAATGACTGCGGATCGCCAATCATCCGGGACATCCCCCGTCTGCCAGCACAAATTGCACAGCAGATGAAAGCTGTCCCAGACGCGAGGCCCACCATACTTGACCATTTCAGCAGTAACTCTGTCTAGTCCCGCAGCCTTACCACATTTCAAACTTCGAATCGCACGTTCAATCTCTTTCATCCTGATGACCTCAGTGTCATCGAGGTCCGGGTCTGGCGTACCAGTCACGGCGTCATCCCCGGATCCCTCACTAAGATCATCACACGCATACATTTCTCTATAAAATTCGCTCCATCGCTGCATGACGTCCGATTTTTCTGAGAGGACGTCATTAGTTCTCGAAAGCACTTTGTTCATTCTTAAAGCCGTCGCACCACTTCGGGTCCTTCCAACCTCTTTCCAGAAGAGTTTGGAGTTCTCCTTGAAGTTGTGCGACAACCTTTCGTCCGCTTCCATTCTACACCTTTCACGCACTTCCTCAATCAGTGCTTTCGTGTGAACTTTCTGCAGCTTATATCTTTCTTTCATCTTCTCTCTCATATCCTTATCATTACTAGAGGCCAAGTAGTCTGACCATGCTTTCTTCTTCTTCTTTACAGTTTCTTTCACTTCATCATTCCACCATGCATCTCTTCTTTTACTACTGCCTCTTTTTATTGTTCCACACACTTCTTCCGCTGCACTTACCATTCCATCCCTAAGGTTCTGCCAAGTTCTTTCTACACATTCTTTTCTGCCATCGATGGTGTCAAGCTTTTCGGCTACCCTCGCATGATATTTGTCCCTAGTATCCGCTTCCTGAAGCTTCCAGCTTCGGATGCGACAGACCGACTGTGGTTCTGTTACTGCCGTCCGGTAGCGCCAACCCGCGAACAGACCCCTAAATCTAGTAATCACTAGATAGTGATCCGTTCCCAGGTCAGCACCCCTGAACACTCGCGTATCCATCACCTGTTTTCGCAGTCGGTCATCCACCAGGAACAAATCAATCATACTTCTCTCATTCTTTCGTTCTCTAGTATACATATGGATTTTCTTGTGATTAAACATAGTGTTTGTCACAAGAAGACCCTTTTCCTTGCACACCGCCAGTATAAGCTTGCCAGCATCATTAACCCTTTTATCGCCAAACTTTCCAAGTACCGACTCGTACCCTGGTCGAGCGGTACCAACCCATCCATTCAAATCACCACATACAACAATTCTTTCGTTTCCCCTAGCCAAATCTAGAACTTCTCTTACATTCTACCAAAACTCCTCCAGCTCAGCCCTGGACGACGAAGCTACCGGCGCATAAACAGCCAAAAGAAATAACTTCGTCAGTCCCAATTTAAAGCGAACCCAGAGAAGTCTTGAGTTCACAACCTTATATTCAGTCATAACATCGACCAACCGAGAAGACAGCAGTATCCCCACTCCCTGGCAGGCGTTCTCGCTCTCCGGAACTCCTGACCATAGAGCTAACGCCCCGCCAGGGAGCTCTTCAGTACCACTGCCCTTCCGTTTGGTCTCCGACATACACACGACATCTAATTCTCTTTCTTTCATTATTTCGATCAACTCATTCGTCTTATCTCTCATGCCTCCTCTAACATTCCACGTGCCAACTCTGCACTCTGTCCTCCACCTTCCGCCGTGTCGGGCTGTGCGTGACGGGTGGCGGTCCCCATCGCCGCTTTGCACGCTGCATTTCACACCAACGGGGACGAGCTGGTGTGCGTCGCCTTGGGGGGACGCCCTAACCCTCGTTGGCATGGGTGCGCAGCTAGTAGAATTGCAGCCCTGAAAAGGGCTGGCAGGGGTCGCGACGAGCACGCTTCTACAATGACCCCCTATTTTTGTTGTTTTGTTGTTGCTAGGTTAGGTTCTTTTTTGTTTTTAATTGTCGCTTTACGACAAATTACAATCTTTTAACCAATGTTCAGTAATATAAGGAATATGTATGTTGTTATTATTTAAAAACAATTCAACTTCTAATTATTTACCCATCATGCCTTGTATATTTTGATGCACCAGGTGTAAACAATTTTTTTACTTATTTGTGGGGTGCATTCAAAGTTAATTAAACTCTTACTATTGCTAGAGATTGCCTCTATTGTCGCATTTACTAATTTACATTAGTTGAAACTTATTACAAATTAATTGTCAAATAATTTTCCTGCCCAATAAAAGTAGTCTAGGTAGCCAAAAACTTGGCTTAGTTAAAAAGTAAATAATAAGATAGCACATTTGCTATCAGTCTTAAATTATATTTGGATAGGTAATACCTACCTTTTTTCGAAAACTTTTTTATTAAATTATTTATGTCAACTAAATGAAATTTGTCATTATTGTCATTACATTTATATGTCAAATTTAAATTATTGTTACATATTAAATTATTCATTTGTATATTTAAATTATGTATGTCTTAGATTATTTTATATGACATCTAGACGTCAAACATATCAGTCCCCCCGTGACCATGGGTTGCTGTTGTTTAGCACCCGAAACGTAGGGAATTAAAATAAGTAAATTAAGCGCGATAAATTCTGTAAAAATTGTTTTATTCAATCACTCTTATGTTTGATTAAATCCCGGTAACACCTTTTATGTGTAATGAGGCATTCAATCTTAGTCCTCAGGTATGACAACTCATCTACTTTTTGATCCTTAATCTAAAATATTCGTGGGTGTCTATGAGCCACAGCATTCACTTAACATCAGGTGGAGTGTGTGCTAGTTTGGCACTCTTATTTTATAAACAAAACGAATGCTTCAGGTTTTAGTAAGGGAATAGCTGGCATTTCATCTTATTCCTCAAAGGTGACAAGGCACTTGCATTTTTATTCTGACTCGAGGATAGATAGGTATATGAAAGCAATCCAATCCATCAGGTCATTTATATCTCACTTCTCAAGCCTTTCTAAAGAACGAAGGATTTTTTTTGCTTCATTAAAAAAACGTTACCCCCACACTAGGATTTTCTCCTGTATCGTGGAGGCAGTTTACAAACACAAATTTCACAAGGACAAACATCCAGACCCGGAACTATTATTTGTACGCCTTACAAATACTTGTTCCGTGCGGGATTCGAACCCGCGCCCCCCAGCGCAGCAACTCATTACTAAGCCACTGCGCCACGGAGCCGTCAATATAACTCTTGGTGGGTAGAATTGTTAATCTGTGTACCAAATTAATATCTCGCACCTTTGATCCTGTTCCCTGTTACCGGTTTTTGTACTTTATATCTGGCATACATTATAGTAATAAAATGTGGTTACCAACCCGCCTGCCAAGCGAGGCTACTATGGTGGTCCGATGCCATATACTATATAATAAAATTTATCGGAATATGACCATAATGTGTAGAAGAAAACCATAGCACTAACCTTAGTCGCTACTTACACCTATTACCTACGGCACGAAATGGGGTGATGGTTTCCCTAACGCCACTGCCAATCGTCACCGTTCAGTCGTCGCCGTAGAAGGCCGTCCCTCACGCAGATCATCGGTGAGATTAGTGAGACCACATTAACACATTAAACCAGTTGTAAACAGTGGCACGAGATAGGGCTTCATCGTGAAAGGCCAATCGATATCATAACTTTCTTGTTGACTTAAATGACATCTAATGTCATAAAAATCATTGTGCGAAAGTTTTCCCGCATTAAATTCATGCTGACGTGACACAGACAATTTTTAATTAGCCGCCAAATCGTCAAAAAATTACAAAATAATAAAAAAACCATACACAATAATATTGAAAAAGAGTTCCATTTTCAAAATTTGAACTTATTTTTATATTATATCGTTTACAAGTAGTCAGTTCTAAAAACTTTCAGTGTCGCCCTCGTAAATGAATTCAATAAAAAGTTATTATGATAATCATAGAATTTCCTCTCAACTCATGTCCTAAAATATTTATGAAATCGCCTACCCAGTTGACAATAGACTGTAATTTTGTTTTCATGAGACAATAAATTCGTATGTATTGCCACTTGCGCGGATATTACATTTTTATTCATATTTAGACCATCTCGCTTTCCTTGGCCTTTCTTATGTGTAATTTAACGGACTTACGCATAAAATGTATATTTAAGAAATGATTACAGTTGCTCTATCTCCCTTCCTTTTCACAAAATGATGACTACAGTTGCTGTGTCCTATGAAAAACTAGTAAGATATATATAAAACTCTTAACTTAATCAAAATCATATGAAATATATACAGGTTGGACTCCTTTTCTGCCTTGGAGTCTGTCTGGGGGTCCATGAGCTACAGTAGCCACTTATTTACTATCTTATAAGGTGGACAGTATGTTCGTTTGTCAGTGCAGTTTTATTTAAAAAATATATAAAATTATTATCAGGGTATAAAATATCCGCATTAAAACCTCAAGATTAACATATTACATATTTTTATATGTACTCTACTATAAGATCGAAGTGAGTGGCGGACCAGGCAAGGGACGACCTAGGCAGAAGTGTATCGCCCAAGTTGGGGATACATTGAAGATGGACCAATTTAAGTCTACCCAGAATGTATGTAATGTATGAATGCATCTATGGGATGTGGAGAAAGCGAGATAGATATCAGTATCGTGCCAAATAGAATTACGTTGTCTCTGCCTATCCTCTTAATAACAGATGTGAGTTTTTAAGAATATTCGGTAGGTGTAAAAAATTAAACATTACGTAATGCTCTAACTATTGGGCATTGATTATTCCGTAATACGGATCATAAAGCTGAAATGGCAATGGACCAGTCATATAGCTTAAAAACCAACAACCAACACGAAAGAAATGTATTCCAATGGCAGCCTTGTACTGGTTTACGAAGTGTAGGATGCTCCCACTAGATGGAGTAGACGGCCGCTAAGAAACACAGGAAGTAGATGGATACAGGTGTCTTGGGACTGTGACTTATGGCGTTCCTTGCAAGAGGCCCATGTTCAGCGATCAGTTTTTCAAGAAGAGCAAGTTTTTTATTGACAATTTTTTTTAAGTAAAAGCGGCTAAAAGGAGTAAAAGTTTAGATGAATCCTTGCGCTGTCAGTGCAAGACTGCTGGGTTACTTTTTATTTAAACTTTAATTGCACTACATCATTAGCCCGTAAAATTTCATGGCTTAGGAGGATTTGCCTTAATGTTCATACTTAGTCGTTTTTTTTATAAAATAAAGAAGGTAAACGAGCACACATTCCACCTAATAGTAAGTAGATGCTGTGGCCTATGAACATCAATATATATCGTCGATGAAAATCAAAATGAAGATGCGTTTTCACTCTAAGAACTAAGATGATATGCCTCGTTTTCAGTAAAAACAGTCGCATACAAAACGTAGCAGCAATAAGCTGCCATTTTACGCTAGTATTCTGTGAGAGCGTGGTCTTTGTCCAGTGAAAAAGGTGGCTTGAAGATCGCCGTACCATACGGCTCGCACCTTTCACGTTGCTGCGCGTAATGCACATTTTGTGATTGGCGCGAACGAGATGGTTATATCGTCAGCTATAGGAAGCCATAATGTTTTTCAAGCATATCTGGGGACACGGCAGTGCCCCCGCCAAGTCGAACAAAAAAGCGGCACGGCCGTACCATCCTTTTCTCTAAGCAGTTCAGGCCATTTTCGAAACCCTATAACTTCATTGTGGATAAAACTTATTAAATTTGAACCAGTAGTTTAATAGTTATAACTAGTCAAAGTTTCTTAATTTTGTCACTCACTGACTGACCGATCATTAAAACTCTAAGGTACTTCCAGCAGACATAGAACCTCAAATTTGAAACACAATTATTGTTTAGTATATAAATCAAGGTAAAATTAAAATATTTTGCAATTTTGGTCCAGTTTTCGAGATACACCAACTGCATAAATAACTTTGTAATCCCATATAAATATACAGGATTACAAAGTTACATTTGCAGTGAATGAATCAGTCACGAAACAATCTAATTTAATATAATATGTATTACTTGTGAGATACATTGCGTTTTCATGCGATGGCCAAGTCACTCTATTTATTTAAAACATAAAACATTTTTAATATTGATATGGTTACGATAAGATATTGTTAGGTTAGCTAATTACGTAATAACTTGAGATAGAAAGACCCTTAAGTAGGAACTGATAAATTAACTGACTTGGTATAACATGGATCTCTCATTTTTTTACGGTAGAAGAACTGCGTTGCGAGACTTGGACTTCGTACGATCCCAATGAGACGAAATACGGTGATGAATTCTCTTACACTGTTACTAACGGGCGTAACTAAATTTTACTACTCATAAATATTGCTCATAAATTTACTTTAGTACTGATTTCAAAGTCGGTCTAATTTTTCGAAATTTGACTATAATTCTTCTTGTATGATTTTCTTAAAAGCAATTCTGGATAAAAGAAACTGTTATTAATGTAGTAAGTACTATCTTACAACATATAAATATTGTGTAAATAGTGTGTCATATAACTTTCTTATAAATTTTGTTTAATTTCTTGGCGCTGTAGGTCAATTTCTCACATTTAAATAGTTTGTATTGTTTTTCATTCGCATACGACTGTTTGTTGCCCAAATGAATTAAAAAAGACCAAAACTTGACAAAAACATCAAAAAACGATAAAAAATAAACGTAGGTACGATAAAATAAACAAAGACAAGAGCGCGAAAGGAAAGTAATCATCATCTAAACGTTGCCACGCACAAATCGTTTTAATTTTTCATGAGGCCTTTATTTTTTTATACTTTACGGAGGTATTTTTGTTTCGCACAATACATTAGGTGTGATATATAAGAAAGCTTCTTTTGGGAGGTTAAATTATTTAGTGATATTGGATAGAATCCTTTGCGTACGTCTCCATAATCGCTCATGTAAGTTATTATACATAAAAATGACAAAAAACTTTTCACCTATAGCTGAATGTTAAAGACGTTAAAAAATTATTTACTAAGATCCGCGTAATATTACATTTTTAATGTTATAAATTTCTGCAAAATGGCGCCTGATTTTATGAATTATTTTATCCGAATGATTTATTTAATAAGCTTTGGTGAGTGAGTGAACAGGTACGTGAAGGCTCGAGGGACCAACACGGTCACAACTTAACTAGTAACGAAGTTACTAAGTAACCACCTTCTTGGCCTAACTGTCATAAGCGCGACCGCTGAACATGAGGTTTCGGATTCAAATCCCGGGTTGGGCCAAATACATTAGGATTTTGTGTCAAGAAATTCTCAGTAGCAGCCTGGCGTCAGGTAGGTAGTGTTTCACCCACGTGCCTCGGAAAGTACGTAAATAACGTGCCTGGTCTCTCTTCGTGTCAGATTGCCATCCCATTGGACAATGAGAATGAAAGAATACACAGTACAAATCATACAAACCTACGATTTTCCAAGAATTAGTTTAAGTAATGACTTTTTTTTATAAATACAATTCTTCAAATGTTAGAAATTAAATTTTGTAGTAGTATTTATTTTGCTTTATAGCAGGTAAGTTGATGTGCAACTTAAGACGGCTTAGCATGAAAAAAGATAGTAATAACCTTGGCTCTTAATTTTTTTTTATTTTTTTTATAGGAGAGGGGGCAAACGAGCATGCGGCTCACCTGATGGTAAGTGACTACCGCCGCCCATGAAGAACTGCAACACCAGGGGAATCGCAGATGCGTTGCCGGCCTTTTAAAAAGGAGTACGCTCTTTTCTTGAAGGTCCCTAAGTCGTATCGGTCCGGAAAAATCGCTGATGGTAATCGATTCCACAAGGAGGTCGGGCGAGGAAGAAAACATCTTCTAAATCGCACAGTGGTGGACCGCCAATCATCCAGATGGTGTGGATGGTATCGGGAGTTCTGCCGCGATGTGCGTTCGTGAAATTTGGCGGCTGGGATTAATCCGAACAATTCCTCAAAGCACTCCCCATGGTAGATGCGAAAGAAAATGCAAAGGGATGCAACATCTCTTCGCAGTGCCAATGAATCGAGCCGATCGGAAAAGGCTCGGTCGTCGACGATTCGAGCCGCTCTGCGTTGGATGCGGTCAAGTGGAAGGAGCTGGCACTGGGGAGCCCCTGCCCAGAGATGGAAATAGTCAAATTAAATTAAACCTAAATTGACCTGACTAATATTAAACATATGAATTACTTACTCTAGGATCAGCCATAATATAATTATATAAAATAATATAATATTATAAAGAGAAGAAATCTATTTTTTGTTTATAATGGATTAACTCTGCAACTACTAAAAAGTTTTTAAAAATTATTTTACCTTTAGAAATCTACATTATCAGTGAGTAACATGGTCAATATTTCTATTTTTTTATAAAGGGAGATCTAAGGATATAAACTTTTTTTTTTATAGAATAAGGGTGACAAATGAGCACACAGTCCACCTGATGGTAAGTGGTTGCTGCGGCCCATAGACATCTACATCTATCTTCGTTTGCAAATCAAAATGCAGATGCGTTGTCACCCGTGAGGACTAAGATGGAATGCCTCTTTTCCAGTAAAATGGGTCTCCGGTTCTCTACACTCACCATACGAAACACAGCAGCATTAAGCTGCTATTTTACGCTGGTATTCTGTGAGAGCGTGGTCCTTCCCCGGTCGAGCCGACCCATTCGTGCTACAACTATACTACTTATATAGCTGCAGCATGGCTCTACCACGTATAAGAAAATAAATATAAACTATTCATACAACATGGACGCGGGTCAAAAAGCTAGTATTTATATAAAAAAAATATTTTTAATCTGAAGCAGTTTTAAGAAGCAAACGCGAATTTTTAGTTTGAATCTCCAGCGTATCATTTATAGGTACATCACGTCGATCTTTGCAGGAGGCTCAGGACATTGGTTTTTGGCATTTCTTGTAGAAGGCCTTTGTACATAGATCGTCGTTGGTTTAAATATCTAAATAACGGTCTAAGAGCTTTTTAGTATACATTTAACCCTCATATTAAATTGTAAAATCACAAAGGAATATAAAATTGCGTAATAATTAATTTCATTCAAGTCTCAATAGCAGACGTCAAATCTAATCTGATATACAAAATACAATGGGTGGCTTTAAATCTGTTTTCAAATTAATTGAAAACGTTAGGAACGTACAAATTATATATTAAATCACATCGAGTTTAATGAACATTTGACGTAATAAATAAACAAAATAGACACCTCCTATTTGAATTTGAAAAGTATATCATATAATATAATATAATCTGCTGGCTAAAGGCGTCTTTTTATTTTATGAGAGCCTAGGACTTATTGATAGACTTCACATGTCTCGGAAATTCTTTTGAGTTCTCAGTTATGCAAGTTTCCTGCGATATCTTTCTTCACCGTCGAGTATTTGGTAAGTTGGCACATATATAACCTAAATACAACCTATTTAAATCTACTACTGAACATAGCCCTTTCCCACAGATTACCTTATAAGGAGATTTTGACATAGTTGCAACGCTTGGAAGGCAGGTCGGCAACCGCAATATTTTATAACTTTGAATTGTTGTCAGGGAGATGTTGCTGTCTATTTAGTGTTTCAGTTGTCCTCTGTTACCTCTTACGACACCCACGTGACGATATGGTGTATTGGATATTCTTACACCGTCATTTTACGGTCAAAATCAGCACACATAAGTCCTCAACTTAATATAGTTTATAATCGAAGTTTAGAGGCCACAAGTTAATTGTCAGTCCACCTGATGGTAAGTGGCTTCTACAACCCATGGACACCTGCAGCCAACTTCAAAAAGAGGAAGTTACAGTTCCAAATACTAAGATGAAAAATCTCACAGCCTGTAAACAAACCAGAAGATGGGCAGCTGCGTCTTCCTGATAACAAATAGAAAAAAGAAACTTCAGTTGCTGAGTCACCTGCCAAGCGTGACAACTGGCAGCCATGAAAGTCTATAGAAATCATCTATAGGAAAGCCTGTGTTCAGCAGTGGGCATATGAGCTGAGCTGTTATGATGATGACGGTTATGAAATGTACATGAATAGATAAACAGCAATACAAATATTCAAAATAATATCTCTTTTAAACCCATATTCGTTATTAAATTTGCATTCAAAATATAGGATCTGTATTTGAGTTTTCACTGCATGAACTGTAAAACACAGTTGTTTGGAGATAATTGTAGAAATTTTATTTTTAAGGGCTGCCCAATGTATTCAAGCGAGCTTGTGTAGAGCATTCCAATTCAGCTGAATCAAATGAAACAATTTAATATTTAATATACAAATACGAGTATTTGAAATATGAAACTGTAGAGCTAATGGCTGTGGAAATTTGTAGGTTAGTTTTTATCTTTTTTTTTTCAAATAGTTTTCTCACTTTTTTGGAACAAGGAGGCCAAGGTTTGTTAATGACATTCAGCATTTTATTAATAAAATGTGTTAAATTGAGAGAGCAAGATAATTGATGCAAACTTTCAAGACAAATATAGACGAGAATGGATTCAACCAAAATACAAATTATACACGAACTATACCAGAGATAAGTTATTCCACGTATTATAGGAGTTGCGGGAAGTTAATGAAACTCTGGTATGATTGCTTTCGCTGGTTAGCTTTAATAAGTTCACAACTCGAATAGAGAGTGAATATAATATTGCAATTGTTTGTGGTGGTAGCCTATCCCTACTACCTATCAAAACTGAACGACAGTTTGAATGTGTATGAACCATTCAATCTTAATGCTTATACATTGAGAAAATAAGTAAAACACAGTTACTTCTAAGGAAATTCATGAATCAATTAAACTAATCTACAGAATCAGGCGTTACTTTACGGAAATCCGTTATATTAATGATGTTGAAAATTAAATAGCTGAGATCCGAAAATAAAATAAAATATTTTAATTTTCCGGTCTTAGTTTTTTGATTGTTTAAACACGCTTATCTCTGCAACTACAAGTTCAATTTTAAAAATTATTTTTGTATACCAGCCAAACCCATGAGCAATAGTATAGGCTATCATGCATTAAGCTTCACTACTTAGTTAGCCGTAAATAATGATTATTGTTAAGCAAGTCAGAAGAGAAAAAAAAGCCCCGAAATTATTTATCCGCGTGCGCTGGTGTAATGGTTAGTGATACGTAAATAGAATGTTTTACAAAAATATAGATATTAAATCAATCTAAAAAAAGTCCGGTATATCACATGTATTTCTTATATGTTGGCCAGAATAAGGTATTTTGTGACAAAAAGTATTGAAAATTAAAAAGTGATATATGAGCGGTATTATTAGGCATGGCATATTAATTCTTAGGAACGGAAATTTCTTCATTATCAAAACAATTTTATGAAGATAAACTTTATTCTTCATAAGAATTTATTTGGTCGCATAGTTTAATAAATATTAACATAATTTAACACTTGGCTTGACGGACGCATAAACCCTAGCCGCCCGATAAGAACCGACAGAAACCAGCAGTGGACGCTACTATTTGTTCAAACGTTGTAGATAGCAATGTATGGAAAAAAATTAACGGAATACTTTTAGCGCCATACACGTAACATGGAAAGTGTGCAGATAGATTAATGGAGTAGAGAAATAAATTATACTTCTTTTTAGGAGCATATTCTATCCTTATTTTCGGCATACATATCTTGGCGGTAAAGTAGGAAATTCTTGAGAAAACTTAACTTTGAGCAAAAGATATAGATAATTGATAAAAAAAATGATATTTTGAGGCAGATTGCTCAAAATATAAATGATATAGCTTTTGTATATATAAGAAGTTGTTAGCACATTTAGCACAAGGATCACTTTGTACTTGCACACTTTTCATATACCGTGTACGGTTCTCTTTAAAACTGGAAAAAAATGCGCTTAGAGGCACTGGGGCACGGGGGAGGCACGCTCACCCGGAAAGGGGAGGGAGAGTAGATAAAATTAAAATTTTCTCTATAACGTACATATTTACACAAGATTTAATTATCTATTATTAGATTACTTTTTTTCTTTGACCATCCCATTTCCGGTCTGATTATTTAACGTGTGGCGTATAATAGATGTTCATACCGTCACTTATAGTGAGCCATGATATTTTTCTGGGATTTCTCATAGTCACCTTTACAACAGTCACGGGATGAAACAAAATAACACGGCAAAGAAAGCATTTTATAAATATTATAGTATTACTACAGCGTATTTCGTAAAATAAAATATTAAACTGTCAGCATCATTTCAAAGCTCTTACACCCTAGAGATGTAAGGATGAAAAACGGCAACAGAAAATAATACTAACGCATCTAGATTGCAAAGCATTTCACCATTAACTTAAAAGATAAGTTTTGTAGTCAAATTTTATTAATCTTTTATGGTTACATCTAGTTTGATTTGATGTTCTGATTAAAGTTGGAATTTGTAGGATGTTTAAGACTAGAGTTTCGTATACAGGTACCTTTTCTCGCAGCTTTACTCGCATGGACTTCACTTTATCATTTCATTTATCACCTCGTTGTCCGTCAGTGTGTCTATCTGTAACAAACGCTCTTCTCAGAACCTGATAATGTTAAGGTCATTTTGCAATATTTTTACAGTCTAAATATAAAAAATATTTGGAACTTCCACTATAGCGCCACCTGTCAGGTCCAGAATAGGAAAAATAATTTTTAGCATTATTTGAGGTACATTAAATGTCAAAGCTCTCATCAAGTCTTTGATTTTAGAAAGAAGGAAATCGTATGATGCGAGGTCTGGACTGTGTGCCACGAGTGAGGTGGGTCACGAGCTCCACCTTTTCAGAAGCGAAAAATGACCTTGTCTTGTTTGCGGTGTGACTAGAAGAATTGTCACGGGAATATAGAATGCGAGTTTTTGGTCGGACTTATCTAACGTTTCAAGTACTCTGGGCGAACACATAGTGGTATACCACACAGTATTAACTGTCTTTTGCCCCCATCAAATGGAATTTTGCGGAGAGGTCCCGTCAGGGAGAAAAAAAACGCAATATTTTTTTGCCCATGGCTTTTACCTGCCTCATGTCTGTTGGTTTGCTGTTTTAGTGATCGCAATTGGCGATCACCGATTGGCGCGAGGTGCACCGAACCATAACGTTACGTTGGAGAGATCACGTCTTGTGAAGCTCCACTCCGCTTTTGCAGAGTTCATGTATAATGAAGTCAACGCCCCGTCTTGCTCAAATCAAAAGGATTGAAAACTTTCAATTAGAATTACAAAATTGTTTTCAGTGCCTAGAAAATTATAATTTTGTGGACGATATAAATGATCTAAAATTACGCTATGCTATAAATCTCATAAAGGGTCTTACTTATAAAACTGACGTCAATTTGAAAAGGATTAACTTTGCTCCCTGTCTCTTTTTACTTAATTACAATGATATAGGCAGTTATAGAAAAAAAAACTTAATTTAAATAGGCGATAATCAATGATAAGCCAGGTAGTTTTGGTTTACAATAGTTAAATTGCCATTGTACTAGAAAATATTGTTATTGTTTATTTTTATGTTCATCTGTTTATTTTTGTTTTCTTTAGTTCATTCTACCTGGTAGAGCAATGCTGTCGCTATATTATGGTTGTAGCAGCTGGACCAAGGCAGGACCACTTTCTCACAGAATACCAACGTAAAATACCAGTTAATGCTGATGTGTCTCGATTGGTGAGTGTAGAGAACCGAAGACTCTTTTTACTAGAAATGAGGCATTTCATGTAAGTCTTCAAGGATAACAACGTATGTGCATTTTTATTCTTAATCGAGGATAAATGTAGAAGTTTTTGGGACACAGCATCCACTTGCCATCAAGTTGGCTGTGAACTCGTTTATCACACTTATTCTATGAAAACACGACATAAATGAAAAAAATAATAATTATACTTTTAATAAAAAGTACAAATCGACTTCCAAAATACAAAAATATAAAATAACTTTCACATAACAGCTTCTAAAGCCATTGCTAAGACTTTGTTTATTGAAGAGTTAATGCGTTCTCTACTTCAAAAGAAATTATTTTTTTAATTTCGAAGTTGGGTTGTACTTTATATTAAAAGTTTAATTGTTTCACTTTTAGAGCTTCTTAATTACTTATTAGCGGCTTATTACCGTAAGTATTTATTAAAATATCTAAATAACTTGCGTAAACCTAAACCTACTCATACAGAGCTTTTGACCAGATGAAAGTCAGCGTTGTAAGTATAATCGCCAGCATTAGCTGAGATGGCCACTATTTCAGTACTCCTAAAATTTTACTGCATAATCTGTAGTCTCTATAATATTTGTATCGTTGTTATTAAAATCCTTCATTCTTTCTCCTTCCTTATTATTGAAACGGAAGTGACGATTAAAGAAATCGAAACTACTTTTGACGTTAGGTGATAGTGGTAACAAATGCTTGAGACATACGTAAATATACGATTTATTTATAAAAACTAATTTAAATATAAAATAGATTTATTTATGTCACATAGTTTAAAATGCAGTAAGTAAAATTTTTAAGGTTTATCTACCTTATAAGTTTAAGACGTTATAAAGCCGTTATAAAGCGACACTGCAGTTATATTACGGTTGTAAATACTAGCGTAGTGATAGTGAGTGTTAAGACTCGCAGGCCCTATTTACTGGAAACAAGGCATTAAAACTTAATTCCCAGGGGTAATGACACTTTTGCATATTGATTCTTAATCGATAATAAATATATATGTCTATGGGCATTGCATCCACCTACTATCAGGTGATCTGTGTGCACGAGTTTCACTCTTATTCAATTTAAAAAAAAACTTTAAAAGTGTATTCTTTATTACGTAGTGTTATATAATTTTACTAGTATGATCTCGAATGTTCTATGTAAGGTCTTTACATTGTGTGAGACTGGAAACATTTAATTGGGCTTACTATCAATTGTTATTTGTACTCTACTCTCGATATGTATACCTGATACCTCAATTTCGCTACATAAAATCGTTCGCATACTTTTAACTAGACATTTAATCCATAATCCATAATAATCCATAATATTACTAACGTTATAATTACAGACATAGAATTATAAGATTAGTTTGTTTTCAAATTGATTCATTTTACATTACGTAACAAAAAGTGTAAATGAAAAAAAAAATTATGGAATGCCGTACGTTGGTCTGTGCGTCGGTGAGTGTTCTCGCTTAATAGAAATGCAATCAATATATTGAAATATTTAGTATAAAATAAGTTTCTATATATTCTAAGGAGAATCTCTATTGGTTTTTGTTATTGAACTCTACACTGTTTAAAAGTTATTAATGAAAATCGATCAAATTCTCTGTTTTTTTTTTATTGTAAAAATTATCTTCACTATTTTTTTTTATCTAAATTAAATGAAACACTCACGAGACGTGCACTTTGGGTTTCCCAAACTATCCTTTTCTTCATATCGATCCGAGGGTATCATAAGAGGTGTAAGAGGTAAACTGAATGATTAAAAAAAAAAGATTGGCAGGACCATCTTCCTGATAACAAAAAATTACTGCGATTGGCGTGGCAGTATCCCTCTATGTTCAGAAGTGGTCTTTTATAGATTGAAATGGATGTGACTCTGCTGGTGTTCTAAATAAATTTAATTTATCGGAAATGGCGAGCTAGCCGTGAGTATGTAATGAATAAAGAGGAAAACTACTCCAGCTGCGGTCGCTTATAAAATGCATGAGATAACTTGTTTGTCCATAAACCAGATGCGACCCAGTTAAAGTGCGCGGAAATTGTTGGCTTAAGTATTAATGCTTACATTTAGCGGGATTTAAAAAAAGGTGACCAATTCAAATTATTTCTCCTATTTTTGAACCACGTTTTTATTTATTAGCGTTCGTGTATTTGTTTGTTTTGTGTACGTGTTTGTTCAGGTCGAATTTAGTAATTGATTTTAAACTAACTTCCCGATGAGCTAGAAAATTATTGCTTGTTATTAGTTTTTTGTACCTTCTTCATATTCATTATCCCGTAAAATTCTATACTACTGGATTCATAGACTTCTCCCGTTGTAGATAGGTTTGGATTTATGTCAGGTTTTCACATATAAAAACGCTTAGTCTTCTGCTACGAGCGGTTTAACAGTAGAAGTATATGAAAAACCCCTTCTTTGAAAATTAAATACCAGTTAAACTATTTATGAACCGTTTTTTTTAAATTAAGTCATCCCAAGTGGCTGAAACACCTCGTGTGTAATAAAACGGATCGTTACGGAGAACGAAACGTTTCTTGAATATTGGAATCGGGCATTAATCGTCACGCTCGACAGCCCGATTGATGACCGCAGTACCAGTCGTCTCACACCTTTGACCTTGCTGTCTATCTCTGGTCTCGGTATTTCATATAAGTGTAAACGAGATGATTATACCGTCAACTAAGCGAAGCCATAGGTTTTTTCTGGCATTTTCCAACGTCTCTTGCGACACCCACAGAACGAAACGGGGCAATGGATCTAACACCGCAAACACACCACATTAAATTCCTGTTCATCATTCTTCTTTCAAAACAGCGTATCAAAAGTTTACTGCTTGGTATAGGCTTCCACAATAAATTTAATCATAGTTGTGATTTTGCCCAGATAGCTTTTGCCAGATAGTTATTATAGATAGTAGTTGCCAGGTTTGGTAGGTGGTTTTGTAAGCGTAGGTTTTATTACTTTCAGTTATTATCAGGGCAATGCTATTTCTCCTGTTTTAGTTTCTTTCTTTTGTACGTAGTAGAGCCATGCTGCAGCTATATTATTAGTATAGTTGTAGCACGAACGGTTCTGCTCGACCGGGAAGGGAACATGCTCTCAGAGAACACGAGCGTAAAATAGCAGCTTAACGCTGCTGTGTTTCGTATGGTGAGTGTAGAGAACCGGAGACCCCTTTTTACTGAAAACGAGGCATTCCATCTTAATCCTCACGGGTGACAACGCATCTGCATTTTGATTCGTAATCGAAAATAGATGTAGATGTCTATGGGCCACAGCAACTACTTACCATCAGGTGGACAGTGTGCTCGTTTGTCACCCTATCCGATAGAAAATATCTCTGATGACACCCACAGCATGATACGAGGTAATGAATATTCTTGCGCGGCCACTACACAGCTCCCAAATCCCTGTTATCCATTTTCTTATATCGAAATAAAACAAGCTATAATCATTCAGGATTGTTGTTTTCACTATTTTACACACATCTTAAGACCATTGAGGACATTTGAACTATTAACAAAGAAAAATTAAACATTAAAAATTAAAAAATTAACCGGTAGAAAAAAAAATATTTTTGTAGCAAAGCAAAAGCAAACTATGATAGTTTGCCGATTATATCTGTTCTAGATAACAGTTCCAGAAACAAGCTTGTTGTATACACTGTCAGCTAACAAAAAAAAAAAAAACTTCTTATTATATTTTTGTAAAGGGTAACATATGGATATTTGAAGCGAAGTTTTACGATGCAAGAGCTATAATATTTTATACTAGCTGTTCCCCGCGACTTCGTTCGCGTGTTAGGGTTTTTATGTTTCTGTGCGGAACCCTGATTCTTTTTCTAAAATAAAAGTAGCCTAAGTTACTCCTTATAAAATCAGCTATCTGCCAGTGAAAGTCCCGTCAAAATCGGTCCAGCCGTTTCCGAGATTACCCGGAACAAACAGACAGACAGACAGACAGACAAAAATTTTAAAAATTGTATTTTAGTTATAGGTATCGTATTTACTTTCATATGCATTTAGTAAAAAACTGTAATTTTGACATTACAAACAGACACTTCAATTTTATTTATTTGTATAGATTATACAGAACGAAACAGTAAATTAGACAATTTTAGGAAGAATTATTGCTTTACTCCAAACGGAAACAGAAACAGAAACTTTTTTTATTCAATATAGATTATAAATAATACTCATTGAAAGTCACACTTTTGTATAATTACCACGGGCTCGAAAATAAAACCTCTGTCCTGGGAAGAACCAGCAAGAAACCCAGCGGGACTTTTTTTTTAAAAATAACAGCTTACAATCATGTATGTTACACAAATTAACAACACAACAAATTAGAAATAGCTTGGTAGCGATCACCTCATTTCCAGGGGTTATTATCATCTATAAATTCTTTAATATTATAATAACCCTTTTTATACAAACTTAGTTTAATAAAGTTTTTTAACGTTAGTCATATTCCCATTTTGGCGGGTCCTACATAATATAATATTATTAATGCAAGTGCAAAACATAACTATACAGAAGAGCGGTTTAAATATTCAAGAACTTGTAACTTTTATACAATTCGTTGAAAATTATTGAAAATTTGAAATGTTATACCAGAATATTAGAGCAAAAAAAAGATGGCATCATTATTTTAAATATTAATTTTTGTATAATTTAGAAAATAGTGTTATTTACATTTTATGTAGCTTGTTTTCTTTAAAACAGTGAGACACGTAAACTGGTACAAGTGTCTTATGTACTTATTTTGCCAATTAAGGAAAAAAGAAAGGCATAAACTTATTCTAAACTAGCTGTTCCCCGCGACTTCGCCCGCGTGTTTTTTGGGGTTTAAATTTTTTTGCGCGGAACCCTAATTCTTTTTCTGGAATAAAAGTAGCCTAAGTTACTACTTGTGACATCAGCTATCTGCCAGTGAAAATCCCGTCAAAATCTGTCCAGCCGTTTCGGAGACAGACAGCTGGACCAAACAGACAGACAGACGGAGAGACAGACAGATAAAAACTTTAAAAATTGTATTTTTGTTATTAGTACCGTATATACTTTCATATGCATTTAGTAAAAAGCTGTAATTTTGACATTACATACACACACTTCAATTTTATTCCATGCCTTAAGCAATAGCGCAGGGTATGTTCTACTATCGCCTAAAATTAAGATTCCAACGTTTTATTGAATAAAATCGTATCTAGCAATCATATTATACATATAAATGATATAAAAAGCACATTGTTAGAAAGATAAACGATTGTTGAACTTATTAGGTAATATATTTTTTAATCGATTTATTGATATTTTTAAATAAAAAAGGGGTTTTAGTGGCTTATGGTGTGGATTTATCATGTCCCCAAGGCTTGGAAACACGATAACTTTTTAAAATATCAATTGCTTAACTCAATCTATTTTTTGATCTCTTCACTTATCATGTGGGAAGCCACTGAATGTAAACGGCAGTGTAATTTTGTTTTGTTTAGCTATAATTAATTTTTTTCGGCTCCAAAATGGCGAAATTTTCGTTGATTTGGTAGCCTTGTATGTAAATTATTTCTGTAAATAGAGAGCTACAGCCACAGAGTAGTGTGTAGTACTCATTCATTCAGTTCGGATAAAAAGTACTCTGTGGTTCGGCGCCAGTCGCAGTCGTGAGTGAACATTGTTTCGATTGTTTGCAGCGGCTCAAAACGATCGCTGTACAAATACACAATATTCGTATAACCAAGTTTCTTAAAGGTATTTGATTATAATAATAATAAGAGATTTTTTTATTACAATATTTTAAACTCATTTATTAAGTCATTTTTATGCTATTCGAGGGTGTTGAAGCCGACAGTGCTGTCGAAATGTAAATCCAATATAGCGGCTGAATTAGGTACCAATTTTTTCATCATGGGTGTCATTTTCATGGTTTTCGAGGGTGTTGAAGCTGATAGTGCTGTCGAAATGTAAATCCAAGATGGCGGCTGCAATAGATATCAATTTTATCATCATGTGCGTAATTTTCATGGTTTTCGAGAGAGTTGAAGCCGATAGGGTTGTCGAAATGGAAATCCAAGATGGCGGCTGCAATAGATATCAACTTTTTCATCATGGCTGTCATTCTCATGATTTTTGCGGGTGTTGAAGCCGATAGTGCTGTCGAAATGTAAATCCAAGGTGGCGGCTGCAATGGGTATCAATTTTTTCATCATGGGTGTCATTATCATGATTTTTGCGGGTGTTGAAGCCGATAGTGCTGTCGAAATGTAAATCCAAGGTGGCGGCTGCAATGGGTATCAATTTTTTCATCATGGGTGTCATTTTCATGGGTTTCGAGGGTGTTGAAGTCGATAGTGCTGTCGAAATGTAAATCCAAGATGGCGGCTGTATAAATTTTTTCATCATGGGTGTCATTCTCATGGTTTCCGCGGGTGTTGAAGCCGATAGTTCTGTCGGAATGTAAATCCAAGGTGGCGGCTGCAATAGGTATCAATTTTTCCATCATAGGTGTCATTTTCATGGTTTTCGAGGATGTTGAAGCCGATGCTGTCGCTGGTGCTGTCGAAATGTATTTAAACTACTTTAAAAAAGTCCGGGAAATTAATTTATATTAAGGCATGCCCAATTGGATTTACCAATTTATTTATTTGTATAGATGAATTTGCGCTTATAATTAAATAAATAATTACCTTTTACGAAATTTAACATATGCAGCAGTCTACTAAGTACTGCCAGACTACTTGTACCAATTATCAACAATGCTGTGGTCTTTCAAGTGAAATATTTTTGAACGGCTTTAGTCGTAAAAGTATCAAAAAATAACAAAATAAAGGTGTTCTTTTCAAGTAATTTTACCATAAAAATCATTTCTTATTAATTAAAAAATAAAAAATATCGTGTACAATATTTATTAATTTATTTCAGCTTAAAATATTACAGTATTATTTATTTTAAACAAAATATGTATAAGTAAATAACATTTTACAAAAAAATCTAAAAATGTAAAGTTAATAAAAGAAAATAACTAGCTATTACTTTGATTCTTTTATGTAGTCTGTTCACCCTAAAAATAACAACATTTTTTTTTGATAAAAAGTAAAAAAAGAGTAAAGGTACCATTCCGTAGCCTACCGCAGACAGCAGCAGCAGGCGACGTGTCGTCGCGACACTACTGGTTTCTATGTAGTTCTATGAAATGCCTTCCGTAGCTAGCGACACGTGAACATTTCTTTTGCCGGAGCGGCAGGCAGACGACAAGTCGCCCGACCGCAGACCAGTAGCATATGAGTAAAGAAACCGACCAGAGGGGAAGCTACATACAAACGGCTCGCTGCGAATACACCCACACATAGCGCAGCGATGTGTGCGTGAGCTCTCACCGACAGGTTCACCGACGCTCCGTCGGGGTACAAACCGGTTTGCGCCGGCTCAGTCAGAGTATCCATGAAAGGGCTTCGTGCGCATTTAAATAAATAGACTAACAATATTTCGAAATTTTATACATCGATTAATTTTGTAAGTTTTTTTGCAATTATTAAATAATTAGATTTAAGTACTTAAATTAAAATAATTAAGAATTAAGTTATTATAAATTTCTACAGCTAAGTAATAAGAGTTTTGTACAAGCAAAAATGCCTAATATAATATAACGGTATGCATGAATAATTCTAGAGAAAGTAAGGATGTATCCTTTTTTTTGTACCCGAGAGATCAAGTGAAGTACCTTTTTACGTATTATATACACAATATTATATTTTAATTTTTTTCAAATTGTTTAAAATTAATCGATACGAAACAGCTCTTGATTTCGAACAATTAATAGATATTATCTTGTTACATTATGTAACTTAAGTAATAATTAATACGCATGTTATTTTATACACTATATAATGTTTTATTTTTTCCTTATTGTTTAATCGATACGAAACAGCTCTTGATTTCGAACAATTAATAGATATTATGTTGTTACATTATGTAATATCAATGATATGTTGCTAACTGGTAACATTCATTGCTATGCGGATGACAGCACTGGTGATGCTCTATACACCGGCCGGGCCAATATTTCTCGGGAAAACGTCGCCGAGTACCGGAACAAACTTGTGTCTGAAGTCGAGTCTTTGCTGGACAAAGTCTCGGATTGGGGGCGACTAAATCTAGTCCAGTTTAATCCTCAGAAGACACAAGTTTGCGCGTTTACCGCTAAAAAGAACCCCTTTGTCGTATCTCCTCAGTTTCAAGGCACTCCCCTTCTTGCCTCAGCCAGTATCGGTATCCTCGGAGTCGACATATCGAGTGACGTGCAGTTTCGTGGTCACTTGGAAGAGAAAGCCAAATTGGCCTCTAAAAAGCTTGGCGTGCTCAGCAGAGCGGGACAGTATTTCATGCCGGCACACCGCCTGCAACTTTACAAGGCGCAGGTTCGGCCTCACATGGAATACTGTTCCCATCTCTGGGCAGGGGCTCCCCAGTGCCAGCTCCTTCCACTTGACCGCATCCAGCGCAGAGCGGCTCGAATCGTCGACGACCGAGCCCTTTCCGATCGGCTCGATTCATTGGCACTGCGAAGAGATGTTGCATCTCTTTGCATTTTCTTTCGCATCTACCATGGGGAGTGCTCTGAGGAATTGTTCGGATTAATCCCAGCCGCCAAATTTCACGAACGCACATCGCGGCAGAACTCCCGATACCATCCACACCATCTGGATGATTGGCGGTCCACCACTGTGCGATTTAGAAGATGTTTTCTTCCTCGCACAACTTCCTTGTGGAATAGTTTACCACCAGGGATTTTTCCGGACCGATACGACTTAGGGACCTTCAAGAAAAGAGCCTACTCCTTTTTAAAAGGCCGGCAACGCATCTGCAATTCCCCTGGTGTTGCGGTTGTTCATGGGCGGCGGTAGTCACTTACCATCAGGTGAGCCGCATGCTCGTTTGCCCCCTCTCCTATAAAAAAAAAAAAATATAAGTTATAATTAATACGCATGTTGTTTTATACACTATATAATACTTTAATTTTTTCCTTATTGTTTAAAATTAATTTATACAAAATAGCTCTTGATTCGAATAATAAATACATATGTATGTTACATTAATATAAGTTATAATTAATACACATGTTTTTTTATGCTATACAATATTTTTATTCTTTCCTTGAAATTTTCACATGCATCATGTGACAACCCTATCAGAGTAGGTATACATTTTCGACGTTGTTAAGAAGCTTACCGTCTGGTCCTTACTCTTTACTCTGTGCCAATAGTGCCGCCAACGCTCGAGCAGTCGGGTTCGGAATCATGACTACAGCGACGTGTCGTCGCGTCGGCTACGGAATTGTACCTTAAAGTTTATAACTAAATTAATATATTTTTAGAATACTTGAAGCTTTTGAAAATAGCGATACTCACCTGTTACCGGTAACTGTTATTGCAGACTGCCCTTTCTTTTAAAAATTTCAGAAATTACCCGTGTTTTTCTAGTTTAGAATCGACATATTTGACAATTAAGATCGATTTCCATGTACTTAATCCTCTGTTCTTTTTTTATAGTCTAAAGGTGACAAACAAGCGCACAGTCCACCTGATGGTAAGTGATTGCTGTGGCCCATGGACATCTATATCTATTACCGATTTGTGAATCAAAATACAGATGCGTTGTCACCCGTGAGGACTAAGATGAAATGCCTCGTTTCCAGTAAAAAGGGTCTCCGGTTCTCTACCCTCACCATACGAAACGTAGCAGCTTTAAGTTGCTATTTTACGCTGGTATTCTAGAGAGCGTGGTCCTTCCCTGGTCGAGCCAACCCATTAGTGCAACAACTACACTATTTATAAAGCCTCGACTGTGACTAATCTTGCGGAGTTTTTTGAGTTCGTTCTTAATAATATGGAACGTGGGGGGCAAGTTGACGTTGTGTATACAGACTTCGAAAAAGCCTTTGATCGCGTGAATCACATTATCTTGTTCGCCAAACTAGAAAGATTGGGAATACATGGAGGCTTGTTACGTTGGGTAAAATCCTATCTTTCGAACAGATCTCAGGCCGTAGTAGTTGGTTCTTACAGGTCTAACTTCATCAATATTCCCTCCGGGATTCCACAGGGATCTCCAGGTCCATTATTATACAATGCATATATATATATGACATATTCACCTGTTTTGACTCCACAAACATCCTTTTATATGCGGATGATAAGAAGATCTTTTATAAAATTAATAATATTCAAGACTGCCATACCCTTCAAAGCACTTTAAACAAACTGTCGTATTATTACTCTGTTAATAATATAACTGTAAATGTACTTAAATGTCAAAAAATATCATTCACACGCAAAAATAAACCTATAAAATTTACATATAGTATAAATAACATCCCAGTTGAAGAAGTAGATGAAGTTCGTGATTTAGGTATTACACTTGACAAGAAACTGACAATGACAAAACACGTGGATACTATAGTGAAAAAGCTTACAAAAATCTAGGATTTGTTCTACGTATTTGCAAACCTTTTTCAGACATAAACTGTATTAAAAGTATTTTATACTACGCGCACGTTCGAAGCGTTTTAGAATACGCAAGTAGTATTTGGTCTCCCTATTATATTACCCACAAACAACAAATTGAAAGTGTTCAGGCAAAGCTCATAAGGCACCTGAATTATAGAACTCACACTTATTCTGATTATGTTACAGGCTGCCGAAATCATAAAGTAATGTCCTTAGAAAATAGACGTACTCTCTTAGATATGATGTTTTTGTTTAATATAGCTAATGGCTACCTGGATTCCCCGGTTTTGCTATCTGCTATAAATGTAAATGTACCCAAGAAGCGTACAAGACACACCCCTTTATTCGCTCCCAACGCTCGAAATACTAACTATGGAAGAAACTCACCCTTGACTCGGATTTGCTCAATATACAATAAAAAATTCTCGAACTTAGATATATTTTACATGTCCAAAGATAAATTCAAACAAGAAGTTTTCAAGCTTTTACGGTAAATAACTTATCTATTTGCATACCTATTATTACTTATAACATTAAAGTATATCATTTCATATGTTGTTTACTTTTTTTATATTGATATATTATAAATAATACGTATGATAAAACATTTATTTATATATCTATAGACCCATACCTACACGAACACACACACACACACACACACACACACACACACACACACACACACACACACACACACACACACACACACACACACACACACACACTCACACACACGCACTCACATGCGGGCGTGCGCGCGCGTGCGCGTGCGCACGCGCATACCTCTTAGTCATAGTTTACTAGTTTCACCTTGTTCTTCTTTGATATGTATTAAGAGTAGGAGATACCATTTAAGATTTATACAGGGAAACCTATAATTGGCTGTTATAATCATTTATAAATTATTAACATTGTATATTCATAAGAGCTGTTGGTTTTCTAAATAAATAAATAAATAAATAGCTGCAGCATGGCTCTACCACGTATATGTTCCTTAAAAGCTTTTGGTTACCATGTATCTTACATACTTACTAGCGTCATCATTGCTTTTTATTATGTGAAAGATTATCAAAATCATCTTCAGGTTGTTGTTACGTTGGTGAAAAAAGAAACTAATAGTGAAAGCCTTAACAAATAGCGTAGGCAAATTAGATTATATATATATATATATATTATTTTGACGTATATATTCTTATTATTATTTCTTTTTGTTGTTTTTTATAACGTTAGATACACAACCACACTAATGATCTGATGGACTTTAACTAGAGAAAAAGTTCAGCATCTTATCAAAACTTTGGACATATTTCGATATAAAGATTTAACTATCAGCATTTCCGCAAATGTAACTTCTAGATTGCTTATGCTTATGTTTTTTTTTTGATGAAGTACATGTTTACAAGTAAAAGTCCTTACTTGGCGGTAAAAAAATATTTGAAAAGTTATGTTAATTACTGATATTTTCTTAACTATTTCTTCGAGTAATAAACTATCAGTATAAACTTTTTAGCTCGAGTTACCATTTAAAACCGTTTTCAGTGCCTAAAAGATTGCAATGCAGTGAAAGATATAATTGACAAGCTCCTGGAAAGTGTCCATGCGGTCGTAGATAAGTTTTGCAAGACTGACGCAGAAGAACACAAAAACTCTCCGATCATACTAGTAATCCCATGGCTGTTAGACAGGAAATGAAACTGCAGTCTTCAGTAGATTTGACAGCATACAGGCAACTGTACATACAGATCTCCAAATGCATGCGGCGGGACTTACGCAACTTCAATACTGCTCGTATTGAAGATACAATCGAGCGGAACCAAGGCTCCAAAGTCTTTGCCAGAGATCTGTTTGCCAGAAAAAGCCAACTGTGGAAGCTGAAGACCGAATGTAGCAGCATCGTTTCCGGGATACCTGAGATTTAGAGTGATATTCTGTGGGAAGTTGTATACATTATCGTTGGAGCCACACGCAAGTGTAAGTAACGATCCAAGAGCAAGTCTTATCCGACACTATTCCGATGATATCCTGGACGTCAGTCTGAGCGAGATTAGAATGGCAATACTCTCGAAACAGAAGTTCGGTGGTCTTGTTCTTCAATGTTCTCACTCACTTCAATGTGCGACAATGTTCTCTTGAAGAACTATTGACCGATATCCCTTCTGAGACGCGTCTATGTGCTGAGTGTCTCGAGAGTCATTGCTCGAGAGTCATTACGAATCGTCTCGCACGCAGACTGTAATAAAATAAACGCTAGCTGGTTCAACACTGATTTTATTATTTTTATGAAGGTATCCACACAAAATATCCGTCTACCCACAATATACTACATCCTTCCCCTTTTATAATGAACACTGAAGTACAAAAGATTTATAACAAAAAAAAAAACTATATAATGAAAACAACTGAAAGATAACGCTAACTGTAGAAATGAACCGTATACCAAATACAAACTCATACAAAATTAATATAAATATCATAATAACGAAGCCACCCAGGTGTAATATGAACATATTTCTATATAATATGTCATAATATAAATCACTTCTATGTTTTATGATTTAGTTTTATAATTATTAAATGAAATTACAAAACAATAGTAAACCTAAAAATAAACGAAAATAAGTCAACATCTACAGAATACAGAGCCTTAAAAATATACACTTAATATGAATATGTATATTAGTTTGCAAATAACTTTTATACAAAAAAACTATTATATTTTTTCTTTCATCGCATATTTCATCTTAGCCATAAGTCGTGTTTTTGACCTAGTTATTGGAGGATTAATGCATGGGCTATGACCTTCCGTATCCGTTTTACTATCTGTCGAATACAAAGGGTCAAACTGTTCTGGGTTTGAAGCTACAGCCTTGGCCGTTAACTCAGCTGACTTAACGTTACTTGCACTCGGAGCGCAGGCGGCGGGACGCGTTTCATCGCTGTCTGCATATCGTACTATCAAGTGACGGCGATTGCGCCTCAATCGGCGTCCGCGCGAATCCTGTACTATGAACGAACGTGGTTCCTGCGACGGTCTAATAATAGAAACGGGTTTCCTATTTCCGTTATCAACTAAAATTGCTTTATTTCCTGGTAATAAAGTCCGCAACGGCTTGGCCGACTTATCATACTGTAATTTATTATATTTTCTTTGTTGCATTAACATTTTATAATTTCTATTTCTATCAATCGTTTCATTTAATAGAAAATCACTAATCGGTAGCTTCGTACACAAACGTCTTCCCATCAGAATTTGTGCCGGAGAATCCATTCCATACCTAGGCGTACTCCTATAGTTCAATAAACTTATAAAGAAATCATCCCCAGAATCGATGCATTTTTTGAGTAGATTTTTTATAGTTTGCACTGTGCGCTCACTTTTCCCATTTGACTGGGGGTAATGAGGTGATGAAGTCATATGCTTAACCTCCCATAACCTAAGAAATTTTTTAAATTCTTGTGAACTATACGCCGGCCCATTATCAGTAACAAGCTCGCTAGGGATGCCATGCCTCGAAAATTGTTCCTTCATAAAGTGAATAATTGTTCTACTGTTTATACTATTTACTTCTTGAACTTCAACATAATTAGAAAAATAGTCTACTAATATGACATAGTATTTCTTTTTATACTCAAAAATATCTGAGGCAAGTTTTTGCCAAGGTGCATTGGGTACGATAATATGTTGAAGTAGTGGTTCCCGCGCGGGAGCCCGTGCATGCAGAGCACACGACTCGCAGCGGCGCACGGCGCGCTCCACGTCCGCTGACAGCCCTGGCCAGAACATTACATCACGCGCGCGCCTCTTACACCTCTCTATGCCTAGGTGACCTTCGTGTACTTTTACAATCATTTCGGCTCGTAAACTTTGCGGAATAAATATACAATAATTTTTTAATATTAACCCATTCACATATTGGAGTTCTCCACAATATGACCAAAACTTTCTAACGTTTTTATGAACATTATGCTCATTTTTTGGCCAGCCGTTTAATATGTACTTAATTAATAACTGACATTCCTCATCAACCTCTGTCGCCTTTCGAACTCTATCTATTTTTTCTCTACTAAACGGCATACATTCTATCATAAAACATGTTTGCGTCTCAACATCCTCAGACACTCGATCGTGCATAAACTCCGGCAGAGGAGCCCTCGATAACGTATCGGCAATATACATATATTTGCCCGGAGTATACACCACCTTGAAATCGTATCCCTGTATCCTCATCATCATGCGTTGTAGTCGTATCGGTACAGATGACAACGCTTTATTGAACAATGCCTCCAAGGGCTTGTGATCAGTTTGTACGGTAACATCTGACCTGCCATAAATGTACTGTTTAAACCTTTCTGCCGCAAACACTATTGCCAGCATCTCTTTTTCAATTTGTGCGTACCGGGTCTGAGTGTCGGTGAGCGTTAACGAAGCAAACTCCACTGGACGGCCGGCCTGCAGCAGCACCGCTCCCAGCGCTCTAGCACTCGCGTCTACCGACACCACCACCGGTAGCTCCGTCGAGTAAAGTGCTAACACTGGTGCAGATGAAATTTTATTTTTAAGACTGTCTATAGCATCTGAATGATGTGGCTCCCACAGCCATTCAGAATTCTTTTTTAATAAACTTCGAAGCACGGACACACTATCCGAATAGTTTTGAATAAATTTGGAAAGATAATTCACCATACCCATAAATCTCTCCAATGCTTTACGATCTGTAGGATACGGCATACCCATAATAGCTTTAACTTTAGACTCGTCTGGTTTTATCCCATTCTTATCGAATTTATGACCCAAATAAACAATTTCTCGAACTCCAAACTTACATTTCTCCTTATTAAATTTTATACCAATTTCTCTAGCCCTATTCAGTAAACATTTTAGCCTGAAGTCATGTTGTTCTTTAGTATTCCCTCATACTATTACATCATCAATAAAAGAGTCAACACCCTCCAAATCTTCCAGATATTGTCTTAACTTTGCATGAAATACTTCTGGAGCACAATTTACTCCATACGGTAGCCTTAGAAACTGGTAACGACCAAACGGTGTTCCAAATGTACAAAGATCTGCGCTGGCAGGATCAATTTGAACCATCCAAAAACCAGAGCGCGCATCCAGCACGCTGAAATACGTAGCACCGCGCAGCCGCGCTGCCAGCTCGCTCACCGTGGGCAGCGAGTAATGCGCGCGCCGCACCGCGCGGTTAAGCGGTCTCGGGTCCAAACACACACGAATATCACCATTCTTTTTTGCTACTAGCACAATAGCGTTAACCCATTCCGTAGGATGAGTAACTTTCCTGATAACGCCTAATTTTTCCATCCTACGTAACTCTGCTAAGAGTTTGTCTTTCATCCCCAGTGGTATTTTCCTAGTAGGGCAAATCACTGGCTGTACATTTTTATCTACGACAATAGAATACTGTCCAGGTAACTTACCCAGTCCTTCGAAGAGATCAGAATATTTATGTATATTTATACCGTCAACACGGGGTACGAGTCCTAACATGACACAGCCTTCCAATCCCAGAACATTTTGACAGTTTAAATCTGCTACCACAAATGGTAAAATGTAATGTTTACTTTTATAAATAAATGGTAATTCGTACATGCCCAGAATAGGTAAATTATTACCAGTAAAAGATTGTACACATTTGTTAAAATATTTTAGGTTATGAATCGACATGCCTAAGTTTAAATAATCATTTTTCGAAATTACATTCAACATAGAACCTGTATCTAGTTTAAATTGCACTTGTCTACCATTACATTGAAAAATAACATTCCATTCTTTAGGTAACTTACATTTTTTATCCTGGCTTAATATCATGTCCACATAGAACATTTCGGCATCTGACATGTTTTCGGGCTCACACACATTCAAGTTTAAAACCTTATCGCGTAATGTATATTTATGCACACACACTTTAGCAAAATGCCCTTTTTTATCACACACATAACACAATGCATCCCGCGCCGGACACCGGTCGTCGGTGGAGCACCAACCATTGCCACATGACAAGCAGCGTGTTCGCGAAGCCGCCGACCCGGCACCGAACACCGGTCCGCGACCACGCCCGCCGCGCCTCGCTCCGCGCGACCCTCCACGGCTGCGTCGTACACCGCCGTAGCTGCGACCGCTTGCATCCCTTACAGCATCAACTCGCATTTCACTACCGCCAGGACTATTCTCGATGTATGAACTTTCCTCCTTCGATATTTCTGCCACTTGACATATCTGGACCGCCTTTTCTAATGTTAAATCATCCGTACGAAGTAGCCGATCACGTACAATGTTACATATGATACCGCAGACAATTCTGTCCCGTATTAAGCTTTCATTTAGATTACCAAACTCACAAGATTGACTTAGCAATTTTAATGCAGTAACATATTGATCTATATTTTCGCCTTCCTCTTGGCCTCGTGTAAAAAACTTAAACCGCGATAACGTGACATTAGGTTTTGTCCCAAAATACTTATCAAACTTTTTCAACAAACACTTAATATCGTCTTCAGTTTCGTCCTTGAGGTACGTGAAGGTCGAATAGATTTCGTAACCCGCCGACCCAATGAGGTTGACCAGTAAACTAGCCTGCACTGAACTTTCCTCGTTAGCCACTCCGGAGGCTTTAATAAACACCTCAAATTGTTTCCGCCACTTGCGCCATGAGTCTGCTCGAGCAGCGGGGCCGCCTTCGAGCACTAATTCTACGGGAGGTCGCGCGTGTTCCATCACTTACTTTTACACAAAGTACACAATTTGCATCAAAAATAAGTACCCTTATCAACAATGTTACTTTTACATTGACTATGTAATTTATTTTCAACACCGCTGCCACCATGTAATAAAATAAACGCTAGCTGGTTCAACACTGATTTTATTATTTTTATGAAGGTACAGTATCCACACAAAATATCCGTCTACCCACAATATACTACACAGACTTTTAGCCTCCCGAACAATCCGGCTTCCGAAAAGGCTTTAGCACCCCCAGCGCAACAACTCATTGCTAAGCTATTGCGCCACGAAACCGTGGCGACAATATAGTTCTTATTACAGAATTGCCGGAGAACCTAAGCACTATGCTCAGTGACCTCAATATAGCCTCACAACGGATAGGTTTTAAGGTGAACATGGACAAAACAAATATTATGTATAACGTACATGTCACACCTATGCCAATAGTTGTTGGAAGCACTAAGCTCGAAGTTTTTGACGAGTATATTTACCTGGGACAAATAGTCCGACTAGGTAAGTCCAAATTCGACCGATGGTCAATCGACGGATTCAATTTAGCTTTTCCTTCTCATCAGGTTTACCTCAAAACTTGAAAACGAGACTATACAACTAGTGCGTGTTGCCAGTGATGAATTATGGGACTGAGACGTGGTTCTTCATTACTGGCCGTATGAGGAAGCTCAAGGTCGCTCAGTGAGCTATGAAGAGGACTATTCTCGGGTTGCTCTGCGTGATAAACTTAGAAATGAAGATATTCGCAGTAGAACCAGAATGACTGACATAGCCCACCGGATTAGTAGCTGAAGTGGCAATGGGCCGGCCATAGAGCTTCAAGAACCAATGGAGCAAAAAGGTTCTCGAGTGGTGGTAGGCTACAGCATAAAAAATCTCCAAGTTTTTAAGATAAAATAGAGCCTATATTACTCCTGCCATTGCTCTCTATGTTTGTCGAAAAACCAACAACCGATGGGGGAAAAAGGTTCTCGAGTGGTAGGCTCGTACCGGTAGGGGAAGTATAGGGCGACTAAATGGAGTGACGACCTGGTAAGCATGTCTTACCAGATCGTCACCCCATCTAGTCGCCCTATACTCTATAGGAAATCGATGGATGCAGGTGGCTCAAGACCGTGCTTTGTGGCGTTCCTTGGGGGAGGCCTATGTTCAGCAGTGGACTTGTGAAGGGCCGTAATGATGATGATGGTGATATTTTATTAAATATTATAAAATAATTGTATATTTCGTATTGTAACTGAGTGTCATTGATTGCATCAAAAAAATATTATTCTTTAAAAAAAATTTATTATAAACAAATATACTGGTAATGCTATAAAACATTTCTAATATTCCCCTTAAACACTTCTGGTAAGCTTAAAATGCTTGTGTTAGAAGTGGTTCACGACAGTAGTCGAATGGCGGATTCGAACCCACGATCTTTCGAGTTCGCGGTCCACGCCCTGTCATTAGGCTACTGACGCTTAATTAAATTAAGTAAATTGTATAAGTTTACAAAAACTTGAGAAAAGATATTATCAATTTGATAATGCAGTATGATATAAGTGCAAAATTAGTTAAAAGGATTATATAAATTAATAAAATATATATTTCAGTTGGTATAATCTCTTTACTTGGCTTATCTTTGGTAAATTTTAATTAAAAAAGTGGTACAGTGCAGTTTTAAATCATGGTTCCATTTTTCACATGATTTACGTATAAGTAAAATAGTTGCTCCTGAAATTAATAAAGGTCAACGTGTTATTATTGTTTTTAAAAATTGATTTATAAATATTCGTTCAAACTCATTTATACCACTCCACAACGTACTGACGTAAACAAAACGAATCGTTTCTACTATAGCAAGTGGAAACATTAACAGACGGTACAAAATTCAACTGTTAAAGTAGTGAAAATTAATAGGATTAAATATAGTTTTTCAGTGCACAATTAAAAAAAAATATTCTTACGTCAGTAATACTCTGGAGTGATTGTATAATTGTGTTTTTTCTTACAAATTTATAATTAATTGGCATCACGAACGCTTTATTACATTTTGTTGTTTTAGCTGTTAATTTATGCTATTAGGACCGATACTGGACAACAGTCCAGTAGATAGGATGGCAGTTGCCAACTGTTCGCGGTTTTAAAGCCATTGCGCATGCGTCGTCAGCTAGTGTTCTCAACCACCGATGCGAGCAGTAGTAAGAGCGACTCTATAATACTCCAAAAGTAAAATTTTATTAGTAAATTCTTGTTTAGTTATTTTTAAATTATTAATATTTGTTAGGCGAGCAATTGCCATCCTATAATATATGGATGTGGTGAGCTAATCCTTTTTTTACTTTAATCTATCTTTAACAGCTAGTTACCCTTATTTGCGGCCAATTTAACATAGGTAATTGTGTTCAGAAAAAATAGCTTTAATTTCATATATAAATAATGAGTGTACGTTATGAACGTATAACTGTATAAAATTATTTACTGTTTACAACTGGCTGCGGAGAGGTTGTTGCCAAGTGACCTACTGCAACAAAACCTTTCCTAGTTCTTTCAACTCGAATATTCCTGTAAGTGTTATATCATTTATTTAAAAAAAACAAGTGAATGAAATGTTTTCAAAAACATAAATTAATATTATTTTAATTAAAAATACTTGCGGTCACATTTTACAGACACCCAAACAAAACTGTATTCCCCCACTTCTAATTATACATTAAAATTATATTTCGCTTAAAAACTACATACTCGTAAACGTAGTAATCTTGCAGCTGGAACATAGACTATAACACCCTGAGCTTTATAGAAGTCAATATTACGATATACAATCCAATTTTATCTATATGGTATATTTTGTGACACACACATTATCTGAAGGGTAAAAGGTAATGCATACGGTCTTAATTTTTTCTGATAGGTAGTTAAAATTTAGAGTTGTGTAAAACGCCATAAAAGAAAACTGACGCAATCATGCGCTATCTTCGTTCAAAAGGAGCTCACGTTTTCAACGAAAACCATTACATTATCACCTAAATACCAATTTCCAGCAATTCTTATAGTAGTAAGTAGAAAATAAATGTGTCAAATATCGGTAAAACTCGTTTGTACCGTGTTACGGGCAAAAAAGGCGAGAATTTTTTACGCTTATGGCACCGGCGTCATTGTAGGCAAATGAGCACATAACGTGTTAGGTAACAAGTACTTACTGTTAACGTTAAGTCACGTAATGTCCTCTTCAATATCAAATTAAATTTTTGCATATGTATTAGACTTAACATAAGTTCGGGTAATACTTGTGCCTGGAAAGGACCAGCAAGAAACGCAACTGACTACTTATAATGTGAAAGTATAGTAAACTGGTTTCTATTAAGCGTAGAGAGTATTTTTCATGTTTTAAGACATTAATTAATATTTTAAAATGTTTAGCTATCTATCCGTCAGTCCTAGCTAATCTTCGGAATGGCCGAATCAATTTTAATATATCTTAAAAAGTTCGAGATACTTACTTACTTACTTATCTTCACGCACAATCCCTGACGGGGTAGCCAGAGAGAACAGATCGCCAAGTGTCACGATCCTTACATATCTCTTTCGCTTCTTTCAGATTCATTATCTTCTTCATGCATGCACGTCTAGGTATCCGAGTACTCTTGACCCTACCCTCTTCGAGCAATTTGCTCACATGATCTTCGAAAGTTAGTCTCAGTCTACCTCGACACCTTTTAATATTAACTTTCGCGCTATATATTTTCTTCACCATTCGGTCTTCACTCATTCGCTCAACGTGCCCAAACCACCGAAGCACGCCCTTATCAATTTTTGTGATAAGGTCATCTTTCAATCCTGCCATATTGCGAATCTCTTCGTTTCGCTTTCGGTCGGCCATAGTAACGCCGCACATTTTACGAAGAGATTGCATCTCCACTGCATTCAACTTACTTTTATGCTTCTTCTGGCATACCCAGGTTTCGCTGCCATATAACAAAGTCGGTACCAACACTGCGTTATGTATTGCAAGGCGTGCACTCTTCGCTACGCCTTGCCTTTTGACTAACGCAGTCAGGGCACCATAGACTAAGGTTCTGGTATTTGAAAGGGACGAAGAGAGAACGAAGTGTGAAATATGGGTAAATCAGGAATGTCTAGAACAGGTAAATGAAATTGTATACTTGGGGAGTGCTTTTAGCCGGGATGGAAGATGTGATTTAGATGTGGACAGGCGTGTCGCTGCCGGGAACAAAGTCAATATAATATTTAGATTTATATTTTAACTCTCTCGTCTAGAAAATTTATAATATGAGGCATACTAAACATACATTTAGTTCATGTATAATTTACTTAATACATGAACTAAAAGTCCATCTAAAATATTAAAAAATATACTGGGTGGCGATTAGGTTATCTGGGTATCTATAGGGTTTTTGCTGTTTGGGTTAAAATGGTTGATAATTTTTCCGTTTTATGTTCTGGTACGCCATTTATTTCCAAATACGACTCGCTTATATTCTGCTCCGCCAGATTGTGTCTTTGGGACTTGATTGTAGCATTCGTTTCGTTATCGTTTTGCAGCCCTGTTATGTTAGCCAACTTTTCCTGCAGTTCAGATAGTAAAAAAATGACTTTAGTATAAGATAAATGTAGTAAAATCAATCGAATCCAATGTAGAAATGTAGTTCAGCTGTAGAGATTTATGTTTTAACTCTCTAGTGTAGAGTATTTATAATAAGAGGCATACTAAACATATTTTAGTTTATGTATAATTGACTTAATACATGAACTAAAAGTCCATCTCAAATATTAAACAGCTATAGATGCGTTGCCGCCTCTGACGAATAAGATGGAACTCCTCACAAACTGTGATTATACCGGCTATCTATAACCTTTAGATCAGAACACAGCAGAGTAAGCATAGTTATTTAACGGCTGAAATAGGTAACAGAGTGGTCATACCACATTAAGTGAATTCACGATGGGTGGGTGGGGGATCTAAGGTGGCTGATGTCTTGATGTGTTAGCTAGCCGAGAAACCTTCAATTTTAGATTATTAATTTTTGATTTTAATTTTTGATTTTTAATTTTTGAGCCTACAGTATCTTGAAATCTTAAAGTTACTTGGGTTTTAATTTTACTTTATTAAGTATGTCAAGCAGATCGACCCATCCATCCATCTTCTCTATTGAAATTATTATTAGACGTGGTAGAGCCATGCTGCAGCTACGTTAGTAGCACGAATGGGTCGGCTCGACCGGGGAAGGACCACGCTCTCACAGAATACCAGTCTCAAATAGCAGCTTAATGCTGCTGTGTTTCGTATGGTAAGTGTAGAGAACCGGAGACCCTTTTTACTGAAAAAGAGGCATTCTATCTTAGTTCTCACGGGTGACAACACATCTGCATTTTGATTCGCAAACGAGGATAAATGTGTAGTTAAATATCGAAATCCAGTAAGTCCCACCACTACTCAAAATTAAACTATTAATGGCGCCAAATTTAAAATTAAAATTCAATTTAAAATCTTAATAAGTTCGTTTTTACCAAATTTAGGTAAGTCAATTAAATCTCTATTAAAATAACGGTCAAAACCGACGGTTTTTTTCATATCCCGTTAAGTCCTTTGACAAGTGTTTATCAATCTCAAGCATGTTCGCACCGGCCAATCAGAGTAAAGTATAGCGCAATGATGGCTGCCATTTTGCATGAATTATCAGAAGCGCAACACTTTGCGGTCGTAGTTTTCATTTAATTATTTTGATAAAAATGAGTGAAAACAATTTTGGTCTGAATGTGGTGGAACCAGATAAAGCAAGGAAAAAGACTGTGTCAATATCTAGACAGAAACGGGCCGCGGAAAAAGCAAGAATGTAAATGGAACACCAACACAGAACCTAGATAAGTACTAGTTTTATTGTAACCGACTTTGTACTACAGGGTCGTACTCGGTATGTCAAACACCTCAGTACCCCAGTGACCACCCCAGTTTCGACCACACCAGTTTCGGGTGCTTTACAGCACCCGAAACGTCGTAAAATAAAAAGTTAAATTAAACGCGATAAAATCCGTAAAAATTAGTTTCATTCAACTTGACGTATGGTAAAAAATTGACTAATCTTCGGGGGCTTGTAGTGGGTTTTATTAGAGATCAAGATGTAGCCAATCTTGTACATGACTAATCTGACATATTATGGTAGTACAGTAGGTACACGATCGGCTGTGGCCTGCTATACTAGCATATGTCATTGAATAAAATACGGGTAGTTAAAATTATACGCGATAAAATCCG
Source organism: Parnassius mnemosyne (assembly GCA_963668995.1). Taxonomy (NCBI): domain Eukaryota; kingdom Metazoa; phylum Arthropoda; class Insecta; order Lepidoptera; family Papilionidae; genus Parnassius; species Parnassius mnemosyne. Next base: position 2,070,897 of record CAVLGL010000013.1, read on the forward strand.
TTAAATGAGTTTCACTAATGACTTAACTTAAAGTCCGTAAAGTCCTTAACATTAGCCTCTCCCGTTCGTTGATAGGAAGATTGACGAACGCAGTACTATACATTAGGCGCATCGAACTGCGATCTAGCAAAACCTTTGTTTTCCTCCTAGCCATTATTATCTATGATATTTCTAATAGTTGTTTCTTATGATACCTATAAGACGTATTATCAAAGCGTCTGAGAACTGAAACAGATGTGTTTTTCTAGTTGTTATTAGGAGAATGTTGCTGTGTTTGGCAGATTGGAATGAAGAGGGGTGATCTCCCGCCGGGCAAGGATACAGCCCGGGGAGCGGCCAACGCTCCACGTGTTATTTTGGAGCTGTTCTATGTATAGACTGTTAATTTCAGAACTTTGATAACGCGGTTTAGGTTTCGATGTGTTTCGCTTACAGTACATATCCTGGCTTGTCTCCCTTTGTCGCCTGTTGCGACACCCACGGGACGATATGTGGATGATCGATTGATAGTTGTATGATGGCAAGAGTGCCATCATACAACTAAAATATTGTAAATATATAAGTTGATATTTAATACCGCCTTATAACGGTATAGGCCCATGTTCAGCTGTGGACTTTGCAAACTGATAAAGAAGAAAATATAAATTGTCATCATGGATGTCGATAATAAATAATTAATATATAAATTAACGAAAAAAAACTGCTTTACTCAATATAATTGATTATTCCAACCGAATGTCAGATGCGCGCTGTCAGACACGCAAGAATGTATGATGTGGGGAGGAGTTTAATTAATATTTCACGTGTTAAGTATAATTTGTGAGTGCCGAAATGAACGTACAAATTATGTATACGAGTACAGTAAGTGAGATATTTTTAATCAAAGTACAAATCACCATTAATTATTCAAATAAAACATTTCGTTTAAACTAAAACCAATATTTTAGAACCAGTGTTATTTTTTTTTTGTTTTAGTATGTTCTGTGTTTACTTTTATATATTACGGTTGCAGCACGAATATGTCCGTAGAATACCACCGTAGTTTAATGCTGCTGTGTTTTGTATTACGAGTGTAGAAAATCGAAAACACTACATACTAGTAATGAGGCATTCTATTATAGTGATAATGTATCTTCATCTTAATTCTTAATTAGCATCCACTTACTAGCAGGTGGTCTGTGTGCTTGCTATCCTAATTCTAAAAAAAAATCTGATACTACCAATACACAGTATACGTATAATAATTATATATTTAACTTGATTTTTTTTTAATTTCTCTTGACGTCTTGATGTCCATTAGCGTTAATGTTTTCTTCTTCATCAGCCCGCAAATAACTACAATAATAACTACAATAATAATTCAAGCTCCGTAAAAAACTGCTGGGTTTTTTAGATTTGCTGATTTTAAAAGCTTTTAGAAAAATTTACTTCGCAAATATCCGCGTTATAAAATAAAATGATGTGTCTTACCTAGTATGAAGAGCACCTCCCGCTTTCCCTCAATTGCGTGCACTATTCCTGTCACCACTAATCCCAGCACCGCTACTCCTACACGAGGCATCCTCAGGTGATATAAACTCTACGGTGGCTAACCGCTAAGTCCACTTAGCGGTTAGCCACCGGGGATAATGCACGCAATTGAGGGAGGGCGGGAGGTGCTCTTCATACTAGGTAAGACACATCATTTTATTTTATAACGCGGATATTTGCGAAGTAAATTTTTCTAAAAGCTTTTAAAATCAGCAAATCTAAAAAACCCAGCAGTTTTTTACAGAGCTTGAATTGGTATTGTAGTTATTATTCTAGTTATTTGCGGGCTGATGACGAAGAAAAACCCAGCAGTTTTTTACAGAGCTTGAATTGGTATTGTAGTTATTATTCTAGTTATTTGCGGGCTGATGAAGAAGAAAACAGCGCCAATGGACGTCATTTATATAAGTTGCGTCTTGAAAACGTCAAAATGTATTTTATTTTATATTTTCTTTAATAAATTTCCTCTTACTGGAGAACAAAATGGCGAAAAATACTCTGCAGGTATCCTCTTATTTATCGTTTTTGTCAGTCACATGATTCAAAATTATAATCAAAAGTGAAAAGGATTATACTTGATAAAATTGCACACTTAAAAATTATGCAAAAATGTAAGCTAAGCTCATAAATGTGTAACCCCGAGCAGACTCGACAGATGTGGGTAATTAGTCACATCTGTTTAATTAACTATGCAAACATTTACCATAAAGCCTTCAGTTATTTAATACATTTTTTTAAATGACATAATAAATATACAAGATACAAGCGGTAGCTCACGAGCACATCTAGTAAGTGATTGCTGTTGACCATAGATACTCGTATATCGCCTATAACTAGCATCGATTAAGAATTAAAACTTATAGCTGTTGTCACCACAGAAGACTAAGATGGCATGCCTCGTAAAACTTCTCCAGTTTTCTACGCTCACTAAACGAAACACTTAAATTTATATATAATACCATCATCGTCATTGTCATCTTCATCTACTCAGTCATCATCATTCTGGTCGATCACGATTCCACTGAACATAGCCTCCGCGCAAGATTTAATCTAAATTATTTAAATATCTTTTTAGCGCGGTAGACCCACGCTGCAGCGATATGGCTATTATCGTTTTTTATTTATAAAGTATTTTCATCTGGTTGGGCTGAATAGATATAAGAGAAAATAATAAATATAATAATAAAATTATATATTAAATATACTAACATAAATAAATAATACATAAATAAATAAAAGCCCAACCAGATTATAATGGTTATTATTATGGCATAACGGTTGAACACGAACGGGTCGCTCGACCGGCGTAGAACCACTCTCTCACAGAATGCCCGCGTAAAATAGCAGCTTAATGCAGCTGTGTTTCGTATGGTGAGTGTAGAGAACTGAAGACCCTATTTACTGGAAACTAGGGATTATATCTTAGTCCTCAGTGGTGGCAACGCATTTCTGCATTTTGATTTTTAACTTAACTTAACTTAACTTATCTTCACGCACAATCCCTGACGGGGTAGCCAGAGAGAACAGATCGCCAAGTGTCACGATCCTTACAAACCTCTTTCGCTTCTTTCAGATTCATTATCTTCTTCATGCATGCACGTCTAAGTATCCGAGTACTTTTGACCCTACCCTCTTCGAGCAATTTGCTCACATGGTCTTCGAAAGTTAGTCTCGGTCTACCTCGACACCTTTTATTATTAACTTTCGCGCTATATATTTTCTTCACCATTCGGTCTTCACTCATTCGCTCAACGTGCCCAAACCACCGAAGTACGCCCTTATCAATTTTTGTGATAAGGTCATCTTTCAAACCTGCCATATTGCGAATCTCTTCGTTTCGCTTTCGGTCGGCCATGGTAACGCCGCACATTTTACGAAGAGATCGCATCTCCACTGCATTCAACTTACTTTTACGCTTCTTCTGGCATACCCAGGTTTTGCTGCCATATAACAAAGTCGGTACCAACACTGCGTTATGTATTGCAAGGCGTGCACTCTTCGCTACGCCTTGCCTTTTGACTAACGCAGTCAGGGCACCATTGACTTTGTTCCCGGCAGCGACACGCCTGTCCACATCTAAATCACATCTTCCATCCCGGCTAAAAGCACTCCCCAAGTATACAATTTCATTTACCTGTTCTAGACATTCCTGATTTACCCATATTTCACACTTCGTTCTCTCTTCGTCCCTTTCAAATACCAGAACCTTAGTTTTATAAGCATTCAAACGGAGACCTTTAATTTCACATTCCTCTTTCATACACGTGACTAATGCCTGCAGTTCTGCCTCTGATGGTGCAATAAGCACTGCATCATCAGCAACAGCAGACAATTTACTTTAATGTCACCCAATTTCACACCCAAACAACTATCTTTCAGCTTCTGTAAACAGCTGTCGAGATACAGTATGAACAGCCAGGAAGACATGACACAACCCTGCTTTACGCCCGTTTGGACGTTAAACATGGGTGACAGGTCATGCCCTACCCGCACACAGGCTTTACAGTCACAGTAAAGAGACTGTACAGCCCTTAGCAATCGACCATCCACACCATACCCCGGCAACAGTTCCCACATTTTCTTCCTTACAACCTTATCAAATGCTTTCTCAAGATCCACAAAAGCACAGAAAATTTTCTGGTTAGCAGCCAGAAGCTTTTCCGTGATCATGCGGAGAGAAAACATTTGATCCGTGCATCCTCTTCCAGGTCTAAATCCGCATTGTGCCTCCCGTAGAAATCTTTCCGATTTCTCTTGCATCCTACGTGTCAAAACCTTCGAGTAAACTTTACTTGCTAAACTGGTCAAGCTGATCGCCCGATAGCACCCGCAGTCAAAATGTGAACCTTTACCTTTATATAAAGGCACAATGACTGCGGATTGCCAATCATCATGGACATCCCCCGCCAGCACAAATTGCACAGCAGATGAAAGCTGTCCCAGACGCGAGGCCCACCATACTTGACCATTTCAGCAGTAACTCTGTCTAGTCCCGCAGCCTTAGCACATTTCAAACTTCGAATCGCACGTTCAATCTCTTTCATACTGATGACCTCAGTGTCATCGAGGTCCGGGTCTGGCGTACCAGTCACGGCGTCATCCCCGGATCCCTCACTAAGATCATCACACGCATACATTTCTCTATAAAATTCGCTCCATCGCTGCATGACGTCCAATTTTTCTGAGAGGACCTCATTAGTTCTTGATTTTGATTTTTAATCGAGGATATATGTAAATTTCAATGGGCCACAGCATACACTTACCATGAGGTGGACTGTGTGCTCGTTTGTCACCCTTATTCTATAAAAAAATATTAATTTCACATAGAATCCCAAAACTATATCTACTTTTTAAATATATATAATTCAACTTAAGTAGATAAAATTATAAATTATGGGTAAGTAAACGTTTTTGTGAAATAATATTCGATTTAAAGGTCTTATCAAGAGAATATTAAAAATTTGGGATGTCGTTACCCAATGTAATTAAAGTTTTCCGTGCGAAAAAAAATTGACCTTTTATAAAATTTAAAAGCCGGATACATGCGAAAAATTAATTCATTATTTGAGCCCTTTGAAGTTGGCTTTTACTTTTAATTAAAAGTCTAACTTTTGTACCCTTCTAAGTTGATTCAGGAATATCAAAAGCACGAACGTCGTCTAAATAGGGTAAACCAGAACACAGATTCCACATTTTTTTATTTAAAATATTGTACAATTTTCTCAGGCCATCATCATCATCATTACAGCCCTTCATTAGTCCACTGCTGAACAAAGGCCTCTCAAAAGTAATGCCACAAAGCACGGTCCTGAGCCACCTTCGTCCATCGACTTCTTGCATGTATTACCAAGTCGTTCCTCCATCTAGTGGGAGCGGCCATACACTTCGCCCACCGGTACGTGGCTGCCACTGGAGAACCTTCCTCCTCATCCTCTTAGGTACTTCAAACTTATTTCGAAACTGGATGATGATATATTATCCTTTCGACTGCGGAGACTCTAACCGCCCTACTCCGTTGACTGCGGAGCTGTTTAATAAAATGGACGGCTGATTGGGCGCAGTCCATCTTAAGGCAAATTTTTCGATTCTGGTATATCAAATACTATATACATTTCTGAATTTTATATGAAATTTCCTACAAATTTTTATATAAATTTAATAAAGTCCCAGAATAATTAGTGAAAGTAAATGTCGAGTAAAGTCAAAATTGTCATATTTCTCAATGAAACAAAGTTTTTTTTTTTAGTTCAATTTTTTTAATTTAACCTTAAATCTATCATTTACAATATTTTATGTGCAAAGTCATAGGCTACAATACAATATTTTATCATAAAACGCATTAAAAATATGCTTACAAGTACCCAACAATCAACTTACACGGCTGTAGAATGTACTCGTAGTTCGGACTGGATGCGGCATTAGTGAATTATTCAATAAAACATGGAGGGTTTTTTATTTTTTTAATGACTTTTTAGACATACAGTAATAAATTTTAAAATAAAATTTAGTTTTTATAATGCTTTTTGATTTACGAATTTCGCAAAGTACATACAAATAAAATGTACATTAAAAAAAACATAAAATACCACAAAGTGTTTATATTAAAATAAAAAATAAATAAAGATTTTAACTATTTAATATAAAAATATATTAAAATAAAAATATTTAAAAAATATATTAATACTTTCTACTTTTCTTTTTTAATAAATTGTTTAAAGAAACACTTGTGTTAACACATATGGCACATTCAAATGCCTAGTTTTTCCTAAAATATCGAATGATCATGGAGTCAAAGAAAGCTCGGTTTGCTTGCTCGAGGGTGCTAGTTTCTTTACCAATCTAACAATTCAACCGAATTTGCACTTTATGCAGTATGGCAAACTTTAGTTCCTTATTTCGCCACCGGCAAAACAGATACTAGAATCCACAACTGCGGGCGTCTCAGAAATGGACACCATTGCACCTATTGCGTATTTACATTGAAATATTGAAAATATTGCACTTTATTCTCATTTTGATATATTAAAACTGTGAATGATGAACTATTACACATATCTTAACACAAAACTGACAGTAAACACTAAAATTTTACATACATTTCATGTCAACCTTCCGCAACCTGCATGTTAGTTCTAAGATAGCGGTTTGCTTCATACAAATTAAAAAAAAACATTTCACACTTACAAAATGAGATAAAATACAAAATGAGGTCACAAATAGGAAGGTTAGTTACCCAGGCGTTGTTTTAACATAATTAACCACACAATCAATCAAGATTTGTACCAAGTAATTGCAAACAACTCTGATGTTAGCGCGCGTCAATCACACTGATGGCTGACTCAAGGGACAGACGAAATCAACACATGATATAGATATAAAATCCTACTAAAGTGTGTAATCTGTGGGGTTTTTATGCTATCCTTTTTTATCCTGTATACATCGACATATGGTAGAATGAGTTAGAAATAGTGCTTAATGCTTTGTTTCTTTTTATTACCACCTGACGGTGCCCTGTGGTCGACCCTACCTCTGGAATTCGGTAAGTTTTGTTAGCTTGTTCGCCGTTTTATAATAATAATCCATAGGCCATTGGACCCGAACTCTCTGGTTGCTTGTCGAGTGTATTACTGATGGGCCCTAATACAGTCGACCTCTATCTGGGCAACTGAGAGCCGTAACAGTTTTATTCCTGCAAATCATTAATTGTATTAGAAGATTTATTGCACTGGAGAGCATACAGTACAAGTATCAAAGGAGAATGACAATAACAAAAACTTTCGATTTGGCGACCGTATAGTCATGAAAGAATCGCTAGAGGACCTCCTATGCTCAATGATCTTAATAGTTTTACCCTACGAATAGATCGTACAATTTGTGGTCATATATACAACTAGGTAGTTATAGGGAGCATAACGCTGGTTGTTGGAGATGTTTACCTAGGAATATTTGTTCAACTCCAACTTTGACCGAGAGATCAATCGATGGATGTAACTCAGCTTTTTCTTTATAGAATAAAGGTGGCAAGCGAGCATATAGTTCACCTGATGGTAAGTAGTTGCAAGGCTCATAAACATCTACGTCTATCCTCGATTATGAATCAAGATGCAGATGCGTTGTCACCCGTGGGGACTAATATGGAATGCCTCGGTTCCAGTAAAAAAGGTATCTGGTTCTCTACACTCACCATACGAAACACAGCAGCATAAGCTGTTATTTTACGCTGGTATTCTGTGAGAGCGTGGTCCTTCCCCGGTCGAGCCGACCCATTCGTGCTACAACTATACTACTAATATAGCTGCAGCATGGCTCTACTCGTACCACGTATAAAACTAGCGGGTGGAGGCGACTAGTGAAGAGTTTTGCACGGTTGCGGACATTGCGAATGTGTTTCGCGAATAACATATTTTCGTCGATTACAACCGGCCAAATATCTAGAGGTTAGATATTGGTCGGCCAAATATCTAGAGTCGAGCCGACCCATTCGTGCTACACCTATACAACTAAAATAGATGCAGCATGGCTCTACCACGTCAGCTAGGCAGCGTTCGGGAGATTACAACAAATTTTCTCGTCAAGTACTGCTCTAAGCCTAAAAACAAGAATGTGTAATCAGTGCGTGTGGCCAGTGATGACATATGGGTGTAAGACGTGGCTTTTTACCTATGGCTGCATAAGGAAGTTCAAAGTCGGTCAGCAAGCTATAGAGATGGTTATCCTTGAAGTCTCCCTACGTGATAAAATTCGAAAACACAATGCCCGCATTTGAATCAAAATACCCAATGGATCAGTAAATAGCAGTACGTAAACTGAGGTAGGGCTACCCATATAGCTTGAAGAACCGTCTACCAATGGGTACGAACAGTTCTCAAGTAACAGCTTCGCATCGGTAAGCAAAGTGTAGTTCGGTTTTCCATTAGATAGTGTGACAACCTGGTAAGAGACGAGTAGGAAGTCGATGAATACAGGTGTTTCAGTACCGTGTATTGTGGAATTGCTCAGGTTTTTTGTGAGTTTTAGACTTAATTGACTTTATAAGCATTCTGGGAAAATAAACGGTTGTTTGAGACTCTCCTGGATTATTCCTAAGCTACATAACTGGTCTAAAAAATCTGTGTGGACTGGTTGCAGAATTCATGTTGCGTTAGAACACAAGATATTCGCAGGAATAAGTTATAAGCGTTTTTGTTTCCTTTCATCATCATCGTCCTCATCATTACAGCCCTTCACAAGTCCACTGCTGAACATAGTCCTCCCCCAAGGAAAGCCACAAAGCACGGTCACGAACCACCTTTTTTTTTTCAATTTATTTATTCATACAAAGGTAAGTACATCATTTTTACTATTCCCTCGCGAAACTGCAATCTAATCAGTTTGTCGGCAAGTACACGCTCTTAAAACTATATATTACTAGCTGGCCAGGCAGACGTTGTTCTGCCCTTTCCGTAGACCCTTCCTATAAAAATTCTTAAATTCGTAATAAAAAATATTGAGGGCACCTACTAATACTTATCGTGATAAAAACTATCATATCTCTCAAGTTGGACCAAACTGCACAAAGTGTGCAAAGTTTCATTAAAATCCAATAGTTTTAGAGTTCATCGCAGATAAACAATGTGACACGTAATTTTTATATATAAAGATTATGCACCGTCACCTATACAAATACAATTAGTTACAAAAAACAAAAAGAAAATAAAAGATAGTTTTATCAAAAATACCTACTACAATTTCATGATATTTAAAAATTATAAAAATAAAAAAAATAAACAACAAAAGCAATAAACAAATCAAATAAATCAAACATAAAAAGCGATTAATAAAATTATGCAATCATATGTAATGTGTCAAAGCTCTGTTTATAATGTCCTTTTCAGAGAGGATTTTAATAAGTTTTTGCTTAATTTATTTTTATTTTTATTTTTATTTGGAGGCGTTTCTCTTAACCATTTTATTTTGTTATAGATTCTAGGTACATTCTTTACGTAGAGTATGGTAGAGCCATGCTGCAGCTATATTATTAGTATAGTTGTAGCACGAATGGGTCGGCTCGACCGGGGAAGGACCACGCTCTCACAGAATACCAGCGTAAAATAGCAGCTTAACGCTGCTGTGTTTCGTATGGTGGGTGTAGAAAACCGGAGACCCTTTTTACTGGAAAAGAGGTATTCTATCTTAGTCCTTACGGGTGACAACGCATCTGCATTTTGATTCGCAAACGAGGATAAATGTAGATGTCTATGGGCCACAGCAACCACTTACCATCAGGTGAACTGTGTGCTCGTTTGTCACCCTATCCTATAAAAAATGTATTTATTCAAGTGCTGTCCATAATAGTTATTTGCACTAGGCTCTTCAAGTTTTTTTCCCTTACCTTACGCCTGTTGTGTTGTGTTGTGTCAATAATAGGTACTTTATATTCGTCTGTATATATGTTCAATTGCTATTAAATATTTTAACCGTGTTTCAACAGGGATTATTTTACACATGGGAAATAATTTTTCATATTGTTTTTTACAACTCTTTTTATCATTTGAATTCATTAAAAAATGTATAGTACGTATTTGTAGGCTTTTCACTTGTTTTATATTGGTTCTAAATGTACGGCCATACACAATAAGACCATAGTAAACCAACCACCTGCATCCACTGACTTCTTGCATGTCTTACCAGATCGTCACTCCATCTAGCGCGGGGACGCCCTACACTTCGCCTGCCGGTACGAGGCTGCCACTTGAAAACCTTTCTTCCCCATCGGTTGTCTATATGGCCGACCCATTGCCACTTCAGCATACTAATTCTTTGGGCTATGTCAGTTGCTCTGGTTCTACTGCGTTCTTTGCTTCCTTTGACATCCAATATTTTGCTTGTTTTAGAAAAGGCAGTTACGTAGCAGTTAAACTCTCAAAATGTGTAATCCAACATGCTTATAAGGTCGATTTCTCCAAAGTAAGGACATGTCTCTGAAAAACTGCGAAACCCAACCTTTTGTTGTTAATATTCCACGTATTCAAACCAAACTGTTTGCTTCGTCTTGCGTACAACAAATGAGTGGAATATTCCAATAATCTTGAACAATCTGATCGTCTTCAAGGTAATAGTGAATAGGCTTTTGCTACAATAAGATAGTGCTTATTATTATCTAGAGCATCGTCACCACCTGTTGCGTAAAAAAGTAGCTCAGTGCTGATGTGTTTTCTATGGCGAGTGGAACTGGTGATCGATTTTACTGGAAACCACGTATTACATCGTAGTTATCAAGGGTAATAAAGCATCTAAATTTTGACTCTTAACCGAGAATAGATGTAGATGCCTTTAGACTATCGTATCTACCATCTTACCATTAGGTGAGCTGTATATTCGCTTGTTACCTCATTTTAATAAAAAATATATTTAACAGTTATATTTTCATGACATGCATGCCGAGAAATGCTATTTTCAAAGTCAAATGGAACTGGACTTAAAGTGCACTTAAATTTAATTTTGTTCAAGCTTAAGTGACAGCAATTTCAAGCTGGTGCATTCCGAAAAGTTGTTGCATACTTTGATAGTACTACTGTAAAATGAAGACAGAGTTTTTTGTCGTCAGCAAAAGCGCAACCTCCTTTGCGACGGTTTTTAAATTCGTACTTAAGGAAATATCTTAAATAAATATCTTAAAGGAAATATCCCAGATATTTCCGTAAGTCCAAATAATTAAACTTGAAAGGGGATTACCCTATTTACTTTATTTAAAATTTTAAGGCCAAATAGTGTAGTTAACGTGGTAGAGTCTCGCTGCTGCTGTATTATGGTTGTAGCACGAATGGGTCCGATCGACCGGGGTAAATCCACGCTCTCAGAGAATACCAACTTTAAATGGCAGCCTAATGCCATGATGGTGAGTATAAAAAATTTAGGTACTCTTTTACTGGAAACGATACATTCCTTCTTTGTCCTTAGGCGTGGTGCAAAGCATCTGCATTTTGATTCTTAATCGAAATCCAAAGTAAACGTAAATAGGCCACAGCATCCACTTCCCATCAGGTCCTCGTTTGTCATTCTTGTTCTATGAAAAAAATAATGTCTTTCATTTATTCTTAAAAGAATTATTTATGAGTGAACTTTTGATTGGCTGTAATAAATAGGTCTTTGTGCATTTTATGTTTATAAACTGCTTCAACGACTCACTATAAAATACCAGTAAGAGAATTTACGTTTTGTAAAAATAATTTGACGACTCCCTGATAGAGTGGCATAGCAATGAGTTACGGCGCTGAGAGCCGCGCGTTAGAATCCCGTACGTAACAAGTATTTGTATGCCATAGAAATTATTATTCCGGGTCCGGATGTTTGTACTTCTGCGATTTATGTATGTAAACTGCCTCAACGGTACAGAGGAAAAAACAAGTGTGAAGGGTAACTTTTTTAAAGAAATATATCTTGTAACTATTTAAAGTGTGCACAAAGATACGGGTGCAGAAAGTAATGAAAGAAGTTGGAGAAAACATTTCTCTTTTACAACATATAGAAACGGCAAAACGTGAAGCACATTTAAACCCTGCTATCTCATCATTGCGTCAGTTTTCATTACGAAATTTTATATTGGGTGGGAGAATTGCAAACAATGGATTAAGCTCGCTGCAAAAACTTGTTATGGCGTAAATTGATATAGATGGTATATTTTGTGTTAAAGAGAGAAAAAGTTAGGTAAAATTCGAAAAATTATGTATAAATGAATCTTCTTCGTTTTTTACACTTTTTTTTCTTTACATATTCCAAGTAGAACTTAAATAAAAAAGCTGCAGCCTATTTATTTGCGCCTGATATAAATAAAATGTACGTATTGGAAAAAGCCATTGCGTGCACCGAATCGTCGTCTTCTGATTTTGACACGCCGGTCTTTTGATTTTGACACGCCGCAAGAAACAAGAAGTTGCGCAAAATGCTGATTACGTGGAAGTCGCCGCGCTGTGTGGTTATGTTTTAATCCCTGTACGCATTGCACCGCCAATTTATTCATCTACATATCTCGTGAATATCGCATATCTACCGCAATATTGAAGCTGTTTCATTGGTGTGCTTGCTATGTCAAGACGAGGAAATTGGAGATCAAGGTTTGAATGACTTTGTCGTATTGTGAGTGAATCATTTCACAGACAGTCTGCCCTTTGCATTATTGATTTGGATATATAACCATTGCATATATATCTTATTCTTCCTGCACATATAATATAAAACTCGTATAATAGTGGTCTTAGGACGAGTAGTTAAATTATCCCGCTAAAAGGCATCTTGCTAGTTATTCCCAGGACAGAGCTTTTTCGGAACTAGTGGTAAAAGCAAAAATAACGCCTAATAATCATTTCTGTATACTACGTATAAAAATATATTGTATTTTATCTGGAAAAGTAGTTGGAATATGTGAATACTTTTTAAATTAAAATTGAAGATCTTATCAATTTTATGTAAAACAAGGTCCTATCACCTTTTCCTTTAACACTCATAGTTTTGATGTATAAAAGTGTATTCGTTATTTCGATATTACTAACAGACACTTTTCACAGTTTCGTTAATAAGTATAATTTTTTTGTTTAGTAGTTTACAATTAATGCTTTTATATATTCACACATGGATTAAACCAGGTGAACTCAAAGCTTTTGGGCATTCTATTAAATGTATTAAATAAAGGTTGTATATTTCTTCATACTTTATCTTACTAAGCACATTCCTCAGCTCATCTAAGCAGGTTATGGAGTAAGAGTAAATTAATTTCTAAGAAAGTATAGAGAAAATGTTTCGCCTCTTTCTCCAACACTAATTGAAGGGTCTTAGATAATCTAAATAGAGAAGCGGTAATTTTTTTAAAGGAAACTATATTTAATTAGACCCATACAGCAAGGTGGTCCTAGATTCTGACGACCCAAAATGCCTCCGGCCCGTCACTCACCAACACTACGCACTCACCTAGTGTCACAAACACCGATTGGATAACGGATGCGACGCAGTGTGTCCAGAGACGGGCGCACACTCCTCCACACCACGTACACACCGTACACCTGCGTGCCTGGGCGGTTCTCAATACCCCAGAACATCGCGCGATACGAGTTGGCTGTCAGAAGCGGGGCCCGCCACCCCCTGCCGGCCACCCCCCATTTGGACGGCGGTTACATAACTCATCTATGTGCATTGTAAACTTTCATAAGTGAACATTGTTACATAGGTAAATTTTAAAATTATTTATCATCACCCATTTTAAATCTGCCCTGAATCCCGATGAAGCTGTATAAGATAAAAGTACGAATAGCACTATCAGCAGCATCTAACAGCCCATCTCAGAAACCAGAAAAGTTGTAGCGTGTGTGTGAAAATTACAAAAACAATTTATATAAAACTTAGTAATCTTTATGCAAATAAACGTCGTATGAAACTGATTTGGAGACGATCATATCATTACTTTTTAACTGACTACCGTAGAAGTAGTGGTACACTCTGTATGTAAGACATGCAACAAGTTATTGGAACCAAAATGGTTTTTAAATTATTTAGCTTTGATAACTGTAGCAAGAGCCTCCGGTTCGTTACACTCATTTTATGAAACACAACAGCATTTTGCTGCTATTTTACGCTTCTGCGTGAGTGTGGTCCTTCACCGGCTGAGCCGACTTATTCATTCAGGTACTACAGATAACATGGCTTCACCACATAAAATTTGGGAACAAGTGGGGTTATATTACGTTTTTGACTTTTCATCTAAAAGGCATTTTAATCCAGTATCGAATATTTCATCAAAACACAGACTAATTAAATTTTGGACTAGAATGAATTATTCCGTCAACATAATAACTTGCTCTACATAATTACGCGTTAGGCGCGCTTTATTACATTCATCAAGGTACGCTATTTCGCACTAGCGTGTGGTAGTTATTAACACAACGTTCGCACTTCATTACTACAACATAGTAACCTGTGCGAAGGCTTAGTTCTATCTCATTACTGAATTCCGAACTTTTGTTATATGTTTTTTTTTTATATGAGGTTGCAAATGAACATGCGGCTCACTTGATGGTGGGTACCGCCTCCCACGAACAATTGCAACACCAGGGGAACTTCAGGTGCATTGCCTTTTAATAAAGATGAGGTTTAGTTCTTGATGGTACCTAAGCCGTATCAGTCTGGAAAAATCGGTGGTGTTAGTCGATTCCACAAAGAAGTTGTGCAAGAGAATATCTTCTGATAAATTTGTATGTTACAAAAATGAGAAGTTTTTATAACATACATATTTACCAGAATTCTATGTCCGTTTTTTTAATAATAGCGTAACAAACGAATAAACAATCCACCTTAGATAACTACTATCCTCGGTAAAGAAACAAAATTCAGATGAGTTGTTACCCCTGAGGTCACAATCGAAACACGGCAACATTATGCCAAATACTTGTACCTACTACGTATAACATATATTTATCACTTTACAGAATTGACACACAATGCAACATATAAATGGTACAGATAGAAAACACTGATTAACAGTCATATTTTATATTAACACATAATATTATATACCGTGTAGCGGCGGTGTGACATTCTTATCCGCTACCCAAAAGCGTCAGCTGGGTGACGTAAGAGTCAACAGCATCTTTCTAATTAAATCTCAAAATTAAAAAAAATACAGAGATGCCCACTCACCTGTTATGCGTGGCAATTATAACAAAATCAACTCAACTCCTCAACAAAATTATTATACAGCGAATGCAAGTTGCTGTCTGTCAGGCACTTATACGTTCAAACTTTGATCACCAAGCAACACGATCGCACTCCCTACGACCCTGAGATCTGTCGTAATAAACGTAGAATACCCAACGTACTGGCACCGTTTAGATGCCGCACTGTTTTTGCTAGACGACAAAGCGCATATCTCTCTATAGTACTCTATAACAAACTTAACAAAATTCTAAATTTCTATCCTCTTTCAAAACACGAGTGTCAAATTAGAGTTCGTGATTGGTTGTTGTCGTAAGATTACAATAAAACAGAAAATTTATTAATTTATTTTGATGTAATTTAATTTATTAATTTAATTTATAGTTTCAAAATAAATAAATAAACAAAAACAGGGCAGTGATTAATGTGTGGACAATTAATATTAACGTTTCGTTTATGTTTATGCATAATTTATATATGAACTTTAATATTTATGTATATGTATATGTATATAATATATATTTATATATATTTAATAGTTATATATAAGTATATATACACATATATGTGTGTGCTCGTCTTGTATATATGTATATTAAATATATGTACAGTATAGATGTTTAGCATTAAATATAGCACATATAGAATATTTTATTATGTTACGACTTTTATTATTTTTTTATTTAATTTTGTAAATTTGTTAAATTTGTAAAGTTGTTTACTTTTCTTTTGTTTCTTCTACGAGGGCTGCAATAAAAGTATCGGGAATGGAATATTTCCACTGTTCCTGTCATATTAAAATCTTTTTTAATGAAAAGTCCTTGGTTTTAAAAATCGAATACCATTTATTTATTTAAAAAATGATTCTCGGTCTTGTCACAAGGTTTTGTCAAACTTGTTTAGTCGTTGAGAAAATGGAATTGACTCGAGAAAATTTAAGAGTGATGATTTACTATGACTTTCGAAGTGGTTTAACACGAGAAGAGTGTGTTGACCGGATGATTTCTGTATTTGGTGATGAAGCCCCATCCAAAGCCACAATTAATCGCTGGTTTGCTGAATTTCAACGTGGACGTGTCAAGCTCAGTGGTGATCCCCGTCAAGGTCATCCAAAAACTGCAGTCACCCAAGAAAACGTTGATGCTGTGCGTAAGCTCATTGAGGAAGAACGACATGTGACATACCGCGAAATTCAGGCAACTTTAGACATTGGCATGAGTTGAATACAAATAATCTTGCATGAACAATTAGGTGTAAAAAAGTTGTTTTCCCAATGGATACCGCATTCGCTCTGTGAAGAGCAAAAAGCGGCTCGCGTTACTTGGTGCGTAAAAGTAAACTCTCGAAAGATTCCACACAGGATCCTCAAATGCTGTATACAACATCGTATCAGGTGACGAATCCTGGATATACGCGTACGAACCCGAAACAAAAAACCAGTCACGAGTTTGGGTGTTCGAAAATGAGTTAAAGTCAACAAAAATTGTTCGTTCACGGAGTGTTGCAAAAAAAATGGTGGCCACGTTCGTCTCCAAAACCGGCCATGTTACGACTATTCCTCTTGAGGAACAAAGAACGGTTAATGCAGAATGGCATGCTAGCATTTGTTTGCCACAGGTCGTTTCTGAACTCCGTAAAGAGAACTGCAACCGCCGCATCATCCTCCATCACGACAATGCGAGTTCTCACACCGCACACAGAACAAAAGTGTTTTTAGAGCAAGAAAACATAGAATTATTAGACCATCCGCCGTACAGCCCCGACCTAAGCCCTAATGATTTCTATACTTTCCCTAAAATAAAGAATAAATTGCGTGGATAGAGATTTTCATCACCTGAAGAAGCTGTGGACGCCTACAAAATGGCCATTTTGGAGACCCCAAATTCCGAATGGAATGGTTGCTTCAATGATTGGTTCCATCGTATGGGAAAATGTGTCAAATTTCGCGGAGAATACTTCGAAAAGCATACATTTTTATATAGTAATGTTGTGTCATTTCCTTGATTCCCGAATTTTTCAGTGCCGCCCTCGTATAACAATGAAAACTTGCATAGTTCTTTTAGTATTACCTGTGTTACAAGTCTGGGAGAGGCCGCTGATTCCAAAGATACAGACTCGTCTAGTTTAGGAGTCAGAGACTTCATAAAATTTCTTGTGATTTATTTTTGATAATAAAGAATTATTATTATTATTATTTTGGGTTATCTATAAAGTTTTCTCATCTGGTTGGGCGGTATAAATATATAATTGTAAATGAAAATGGTAAACATACATAAATATCAATAAAATAAAATAAATACATAAAAATACATAAATATATAAAAACCCAACCAGATGAAAGCCCTCAGCAGGGGAGACCAGACGGCCGAGGGTTAGGGGGAAAGAGAAAGAAACCGGCGGACGATGCGGGTGGTATCGAGGAGCACCGCCTTCTGCATTTGAGCCTGGAGCGGTCCGTCACGGAGTCCAAGTCGCCTCAGATGACCCGAGAGGCTGACTGGGATTAACCCGTTCGCAGAAACGACCACAGGAATAATTTCGGTCGGCAGACCACCCCACATGCCGGCAACCTCGTGAGCTAGGTCCAGATATTTTGTCAGCTTATCTGTTTCGGCTTTCACGAGGTTCTCGTCATAAGGAATGCTAATGTCGATCAAAAAGATCCTTGACTGTGCCCGGTCCATCAGCACAATATCAGGCTTATTCGCAAGAATAGTCCTGTCTGTGATGATGGCCCGGTCCCAGTAGAGCCTGATGCGGTCATTTTCGAGCATGGCTTCCGGCAATTACTTATAATACGGCAGTTTCCGATCCAAGAGGCCGTATTTCAGAGCGAGCTCCTGGTGTAGAATCCTGGCTACTAGATTGTGTCTGTGCAAATACTCAGAGACAGAAAGCGCCGAACAACCGGAGATGACATGCCTAAGTGACTCACCCGGATGGCGACAAGCTCGACAGATGTCGACGGCGCCATCCTTTAGGATGTATCTCCGATAATTGTTGGTCTTAATAACCTGATCCTGTATCGCACAGACAAAACCCTCGGTTTCCCCAAAGAGGTTACCAAAACGTAGCTAGTGAAGGGAGGCGACTGTGCCTACGAAAGGCTCATGTAGAGCCTTGTAGAACCTCCCGTGGAGCTCCTTCTCCTTCCATACGGTCTCCCGGTCGGAAATGCACTGTACTGCTGGGTCTTGCCATTGCTCGTTGGCTAAGGATAGAGGAGTGAGCCCTTTATCACACAAAATGACGTCCCTATAGAATGGATCACCCGATCTCACCAGAAAATAGTTACGGAGGCTGCACACTTCACGATTATGCATGGTAAGAGCGCTCAAAAAGCCGCGCCCATCATGTTTCCGCGGCAAGTACAGCCTCATTACTGACGATCTCGGGTGATGCATCCTGTGAGACGTCATAACAGTGCGGACTTTTCTATCCAGAGCGTTCAGTTCGGTCTGAGACCACCTGAGTATGCCGAAGGTATATATGAGGACAGGCATGACCCAACCGTTATATGCGTGTGTCTTATGCACACCCGACAAAAGACTGTTGAGCACTTTTGTCAAGCGTGCATAAAACACATCGCCAACTGACTGTTTCATGTCCGCCTCATCGATACCTATGTTCTGCGACATACCCAGGTATCGGTATGTTTCAGCCTCGGATAGGGTCTTTATGTTGATAGGCATAGATAAGTCTATGCCCTCAGAGTTAGCAACCCTACCCCTTTCGACCTGGAGGACCGCACACTTATCCGTCCCAAGCTCCATTCTAATGGAACTGCTAAATCAAGTCAAAAAAGTGATGTTCAGCAATTCCATAAGATGGGAGCGACTGGAGGCGAATAATTTGAGATCATCCATATAGAAAAGGTGGCTCACTTTTGTACCTCCTTTCCGAAGCTGAAACCCCCTCCCGGAACCCTCCAGTAAGGTACTGAGAGGGTTCAGAGAGAGGCAGAACCAGATTGGACTCAGACAATCGCCCTGGAAGATACTCCTTCTTATCCTTATGTGGTTCTCCGCAGCCGTCATCCGCTCGCCTAGATGACAAAGGATCGTACTCCTATACTCCTACTACTTATTATTATTATTATTAACCTTATAAGACTATCTATGAGGGAGGCCTATGCTTCGATTCCCGTACGGAACAATTATTTTATGAACTACAAATAACCGTTCCGCGTTTAGATGTTTGCCCTTGTCAAAATGTTGTATGTACACCAAGATACAGGATAAAATCCTAGTGTGGAAGATTATCATATCAGTTAAAAACAGACAAGAAATAAAAAGATAAAAAGGCTCTAATGTTACGCTATAAAATATTTATTGTGCTTCTAACGAGAATTAGGCAAGTTTGCGTTTAGAATTATGATCGAAGTAGTTACTCGTCTTAATATTGTGAACTATGCGCGTAGTCCTTTTCCAGTCGTAGAGTTGCACACCAAAACAACATGGCTGAATTTTCTCTGTTAAATATTGTTAGCAAATATCACTAACAATCTAATATTGTGGATACCATAATTATTAACTATCACAAGATATAGCTGAACATAGCCCTCTCTATATTTTTAGTTATTTTTGGGAACGTCCTGCTACACATAATATTGTCCCGTGGGTGTCGTAAGAAGCGACAGAGGGAAACAAATCAGTATATTACGGGACAATATGTGGTAGTAGATATTCTTACACTGTCACTACATATCAATAAAAAAAATATTATGATTTTTCTTTATTATTACAATTTTTCTCATTATTTTTCGTAAATTAAACTGATTTGGAATAAAATTAACTAGTTTGAGTAATTTCTAGAGGAAACTGTGGGCCGACGTAACATAATGACGGATTGTAAAAACGACTTTATTTGAAATATAGAATAGAATATTTTAAAAGTATTAACATTTATTATATTTACAAGAATACTAAACATATAATAAAACTAATTTTATGGATAATTATCGCGTTTTATTTAAGTTTCTTACTAATTTTAATTCCCGACGTTTTGGGTGTTTTACACACATCACGGGGGGAACTGAGGTGTTTGACGATGACATGGTTAACCCGGGCTACCTTCAGCTTTTTGAAGCCTTGGAGTGGTAAAAATGCTCTTATACTATTATAATATTAGCAATTTTTTACATACAATTACCTTTTTATCCGAATTATCCAAATGACAAACTCGTATTCACGCAGCACATTCTGATAAATAACGTGAAACTCTAGCGACTGCCAAATATTGGTATATTCATTCTTATTATCATCATTACCAATGCGATGGTATTGGCACTTTTTGCCTGCCCAATGTAGTGAGGATGGACAAATCATCATTTCATCTGACCAAGTTCTTTCTGATCGGTTTGACTCACTATCATTGAGAAGAGGTTTTGCATCTCCTTGCATATTCTATTGCATTTACCACGGAGATTGCTCTGAGAAATTGTTCGGACTAATTATAGTCACTTAATTTCTTCTCGTTAGACATACCTCAAAACCTGAAAATACTTCAATGCTGGCCGTATGGGGAAGCTGAAAGTCGCTCAGCGAGCTATGGAGAGGGCTATGTTTGGGGTTTCTCTGCGAGATAAACTTAGAAATGAGGATAGGATTTAACGGTGGTAGAGCCACGCAGCAGTTTTTGCTGTTGCACGTATGGGCCGACTCAAGCCGGGTAGGTACCACGACCTCACAGAATACCGGCGTGAAGTAGAAGCTCTGTTTATGCGTTTCGTCTGGTGAGTGCAGGTGGCCGGAGGCCATGTTGATGGGGGTGGGGGGAATTCCCCCCACCCCCATCAACATGGAAGCGGAATTACACGTTAGACTACCCCAGGAGGGTACCAGCACCCCTGGAGAATCCCTCGCTGAGCATCCACGACCATGTTATTCCAATCCTGAGCGTGCGTGCACAGGCTGCCCCGCGTATTCTGGGGGGGGGGGGGTCAAAATTCCGCTCAAAAACATAACTGTTCGGGGCAAACTGAGCAACAAGACCAAGGCGACACCTGCCACGCTATCCGTGAATTTCTCCAACATCAGGGGACTTCACTCGAACCTAACGCCGTCCACTACCATCTCGAGACGGCAAAGCCGGCCTTGCTCTTTCTGACCGAGACGCAGGTTTCCTCTCCGAATGATATTTCGTTTCCCTCCTACCCGGGGTACAAATTGAAGCACTCCTTTGTGCCTCCGGCTGGAGTTTGCGTGTATGTCAGAGAGGACATCTCTTCTCGACGCCTTGTCAGTCTTGAAGGTTCGGACCTGTCCATCCTTTGGCTACGCGTTGACAGCGACGGCCATCCGCGCGTCTACGGGTGCCTCTATAGGTCCCATAGCGGTAATGTCAAAACAGACCGACTCATTGACCACGTCCAAATGGCTACAGATTCTTTGCTACAACAGGTCCCATCCGCAGAGATCGTGATCCTTGGCGATTTTAACGCCCACCACGCCGAATGGCTCGGTTCACGTTTAACCGATCATTCGGGGAGATCCGTTTATGACTTTGTTTTGGCATATGGTCTGACACAACTGGTTACTTCGCCTACGTGGATTCCAGATGTGGAGGATCCGGACGGATATCAGGTTTCCGTCGACAACCCTCTCGGCTCTTCGGATCATTGTCTGATCCAGAGTGTGGTGCCACTCACGCTCCCCTCGCGGTTGCGTTCTGCAGGTTGCCGCCGTGTTTGGCATTACAGGTCGGCGGATTGGGACGGAATGCGGTCTTAATTTGCATCCTACCCATGGGGGCGGGTTTGCTTCTCGCCGGATGATCCCAGCGCTGTTGCTGACTCTGTCACTGATGTGGTGCTACAGGGAATGGAACTATTTATTCCATCATCTGTGGTACCCATCGGAGGCAGATCTCAGCCTTGGTTTGGTCGCTCCTGTAAGACTGCTTTATGCAGTAAGCAGGAGTGTTGTCAAGCCTGGGCTGCGGCTTCGGCGACTCGGGATGTAAACACCAGCATACTTAAAAAGAAGTATAACTTCGCCTCCAGGTCCTTCAAAAGAGTAATTGCCAAGGCAAAATCCAGAGCACATAGGCAGAATTGGCGAGAAACTAGTTCGCCTTCCTTAGGGAACCCATGCATTCTGGTCTTCCGCCAAGGCTGTCCAAGGGAATTTCTGTAAGCCATCACTACCATCTCTGCACAGGGAGGACGACTCACTGGCCCAAGACGCTAAAGACAAAGCCTCCCATTTTGCGTCCAACTCGACTCTTAATGACGGGGGAAAAACACCGCCGACCATCTTGCGGTATGAGTGCTCCATGCTGGATGTACTGTTCTCACAGCGCTCGGTTCGTAAAGCACTCTTCTCCCTGAACAACCAAAATTCGAGTGGGCCTCACGGAATCCCCCAAATAGTGCTGAGGACGTGTGCTCTGGAGTTGGCACCCTTCCTAACGCGTCTTTTCCGGTACTCCTACGCCTAAGGCGTAGTCCTGAATTCATGGAAGACAGCTTTTGTCCACCCGATCCCTAAAAAAGGCGACCGCTCAGACCCGTCCAACTATAGGCCTATCGCGATCACCTCCTTGTTCTCCGAAATAATGGAATCAATTTTTAACTGCCAGCTCATGCGGTACCGTGAGGATCACCAGGTGATTAGTGACCGCCAATACGGTTTACGTCGGGGTCGATCTGCTGGTGATCTTCTGGTCTACCTGACACATAGATGGGCAGAGGCAGTAGAGTCCAAGGGGGAGGCGTTGGCCGTTAGTTTGGACATTGCGAAGGCCTTCGATAGGGTTTGGCACAAAGCGCTTCTTTCGAAGCTGCCTTCCTATGGTCTTCCCGAGAAATTGTGCGATTGGATCACCAGCTTCCTTGCAGATCGGAGCATCAAGGTCGTTGTAGACGGTGCATGCTCCCACTACAAGCCTATTAACGCTGGTGTTCCAAAAGGCTGTGTGCTATCACCAACGCTGTTTCTTTTGCATATCAATGATATGTTGCTAACTGGTAACATTCATTGCTATGCGGATGACAGCACTCGTGATGCTCTATACACCGGCCGTGCCAATATTTTTAGGGAAAACGTCGCCGAGTACCGCAACAAACTTGTGTCTGAAGTCGAGTCTCTGCTGAACAAAGTCTCAGATTGGTGGCGACTATATCTAGTCCAGTTTAATCCTCAGAAGACACAAGTTTGCGCGTTTACCGCTAAATAGAACCCCTTTGTCGTATCTCCTCAGTTTGAAGGCACTCCCCTTCTTGCCTCAGCCAGTATCGGAATCCTCGGAGTCGACATATCGAGTAACGTGCAGTTTCGTGGTCACTGGGAAGAGAAGGCCACCGGCCGGCACACCGCCTGCAACTTTACAAGGCGCAGGTTCGGCCTCACATGGAATACTGTTCCCATCTCTGGGCAGGAGTTCCCCAGTGCCAGCTCCTTCTACTTGACCGCATCCAGCGCAGAGCGGCTCGAATCGTTGACGACCGAGTCCTTTCCGATCAGCTCGATTCATTGACACTGCGAAGAGATGTCGCATACCTTTGCATTTTCTTTCGCATCTACCACGGGGAGTTCTCTGAGGAATTGTTCGGATGAATCCCAGTCGCCAAATTTCACGAACGCACATCGCGGCAGAACTCCTGATACCATCCACACCATCTGGATGATTGGCGGTCCACCACTATGCGATTTAGAAGATTTTTTCTTCCTCGCCTGACTTCCTTGTGGAATCGATTACCATCAGCGAAGAAGAAAAGAGAATATTCCTTTTTAAAAGGCCGGCAACGCATCTGCGATTCCCTCCCTGGTGTTGCTGCTGTTCATGAGCTGCGGTATTCACTTACCATCAGGTGAGCCGCATGCTTGTTTGCCTCCTATAAAAAAAATATCCGCAGTAGAACCAGAGTAACCGACATAGCCCATTGGATAAGTAAGCTGAAGTGGCAGTGGGCCGGCTATATAGCTCGAAGAACTGACAACCGATGGAAAAAAAAGGTTCTCAAGTGGCAGCCTCGTACCGGTAAGCGAAGTGTAGGGTGATCCCTCACTAGATGGAGTGACGACCTGGTTAGACATGCAAGAAGTTGATGGATGCAGGTGGCTAAGGACCGTGCTTTGTGGCATTCCTTGGGGGCGGCCTATATCAGCAGTGTCCTTGTGAAGGGCTATAATGATTATGATGATGATGAATGTCAACAACTTGCATCGCGATTAATCTGGATGATTGGCGAACCACCACTGTGCAATTTATCAGAAGTTTTGTTCCTGGAATATTTTCATTGTGGAATCAGCTACCCAAAGCGATTGCCTTGTATTGCAGTTGTACATGGGCGACGGAAGTAACTTACCATGAGTTTAGCAGCATGTTCGTTTGACCTGTTCTGTATGTAAAAAAAGGTTGTTGTATAAATATGATGAATAAAAAGGTATGTATAATACATAATTGTGATTCAATTATCATATTATTATATTATTCAAGCGCAAAAAAATACTCTGATGAATGTTACTCCCAAAATAAGATACAACGTAAGCGAATTAAAAATTACAGTTGTATTAATAAAATAGTTCTATTATTTGACTTTTATATTGTTGCGCGCCACTATTAATGTCTTGTACACGACAACACTAGCTACCACCAGCGCCCTCTAGTGTTGAGTAGCAGAACTAGGAGAGTCAAGATCCTTCTAGAAGTTTCGGCACCGATATGTACTCGAACATTCTAGATGTCGCTATCGTAGAAGGTTCTGGAAACTGTCTGACCCTATATAAGCCAGGTATAGACCACGACCGGGTCAGTTTAGAATTGGCGATACAAGAGAATACTTCGAAGCGAAACAACTGCGAACTTAAGTGATCAGTAGTACAATTGTGTTTTATTATCTCTATTAAAGAGGAGGTATCTAAATTTAAGTTTCAATTTTGGTAATTCAATCAGCATTTTTGTCTCGGAATCGAAATTTTCTCAAACCTAAGCTCGTAACAATATTCTGTCAGATAATAAGTTACTCGATAGATAACTTTTATCTATATTTATTTTAACATATATATATATATATATATATATATATATATATATATATATTAAGAAATCGACGCTTAATGAAATTAAATTTTAGAAATAAAATATTCATTCGCAATTTCAGTTGAAATCAACTTTGTAAATATCAAAACAGTTGATGCAGTTTCCGGTGAACTTAGTGGCTTGATTTTGATATTATGTTGATATTTGACTATTTTGAACTTTCGTCTAGTTTGTGGCTCTATTAAGTTACAGCTTGTCTTACTTCAGAGACTTAACTATGAAATTAAATTTTAACTCGTTGTACTAACAATCAATTGCAGTCAATATAATTTATTAGATGAATTTTTATTTTTTTTAAATCAAATTTTTGTGACAAATGAGCACATAGTCCACCTGATGAAAAATGGATGTCGTGGCACATTTTCCTCAGCTATCCTCAATTAAGAATAAAAATTAAAATGCGTTATCTCCCCTGAGGAAGATAAAATGCCTCGTGTCCAGTAATAAATATCTCCGGTTCTCACTAACTCGCCATACGAAACACAGCAGCGAAAGCTGCTGTTTAACGCTGGTATTCCGTGAGAGCGTGGTCCTACCCCGTTCGGCTGACTCATTAGTGCTACCATCATAATATAGCTGCAGCGTGGCTATACCAAGTATAAAATTGTGACCCAATTTTTATTTTATGTACTAAATAATAGCAATGGTAACTGACTAAGTATCCGTTTTAGTAGGTACTACTCTCTTACCTATTTTTACCGGCAAGCAGCACTATGTGCATTCCCACATGTCTTAGTTTGAATGGTACAAAGAGTCAGTATGATTACAGACAGTAATGCATTCCAGAATAGTTGATATTTCTTAGGAATAACACCAGTTGCGTTGAAAACAATGCATATGCTTCATTAAATACTTAATAATAAATTTAATCCGCATCAAAATTCGTTGCGTAGTTTAAAAGATCTAAGCGTACAGACATTGGGAAGCGACTTTGTTTAATACGATGTAGATATTTTCTATTTGCACAGTAAAAAGTGCGAAGTGAATTCGTAGTAAAACTCATTGTGCATGGAAATCGTAGAACAACGTCTGCAAGGCAAGCTAGTAATAATGTCTGAAAATGTTATATGGCTTTTATTTCAGATTTACACAAACAAAATCGCGAACGTGGCCTTCTTCAAACTTATTCTACATTTCCTAATAGTCAAAGTAAATAGCGAATTTGTTTCTAACGAGCACGAACTACACAATGTTTTACTGCACTATTCATCCAGAGACTAAAGCTTTAGTTCATAGGAAACCTCTAAACTTGTACTAAGTAAGTCTGAATTTCAATGGCTAGTTCATGAGATAATTATTCAGCATAAAATACATGTGCGTGTGTTAGAACTTTAGTAAGTTTAATGCTTTGGTTACCTAGTAGGTTTTCTTGAAATAAAAAATGTTGAACAAACAAAAACTCTGAAGTCGCTTAGTGAATTGACTAAAATATATCTTATGACATAAATTGGAAAACCTAATTTTGTTGTCGCCGCTGAGGACTAACATTGAATGACTCGTTTCCAGTAGAAAAAGTATCTGGTTCTCTACACTCACCATACAAAACCCATCAGTATTAAGCTGCTATTTTACGATGCTGTTCTGTGAGAGCGTGGTCCTTCCTTAGTGTAACCAACCCATTCGTGCTGGTTTTTCTCAGGACATAGGTTTTTTTTGCAAACCAGAGATAAAAGTTAAAAAATGACTTTCCATAAGTACGTGTACGTGTAACCTCTATTTAGTAAAAATGATTCATATTATCTAAATCTTGTACTTGAAACTTTAAAATAAGTCTACATTGAGCAGCAAGGACGTCCTACGTAAGCACATAGAACTTTATTAGCTAAATTGAGTTCAAAGTTATAGTACATATGAAATATTTATTTATAGTATTTTTATTTCATTTTATAGAATAAGGGTAATAAATGAACACACAGTTTAACATATGTTAAGTGTATTCTGTGAATAGATACCTACATCCATCCTTGGTTAAGAATCAAGATGCATTTGTGTATTCACCCCTGAGGACTAAGATAAAATGCTTGTCATCAGTAAAACCACCAGTGACACATAGCAGAATTAAGCTGCTATTTTACGCGGATGCAATTCTACAACGTTGTATGTACTCTTACATATGTAATAATATTATTAAACCCATCTAATAATATTACAGAAACCGGTTCATGGCTCGCCCTAATAGAATCGATGTGAATTTATACCAGATCTCCTCACAAAGTACTTCTGATAAGCTAGTTATTTAATTAGTTACACTCGTCTAAGCTAAAGGCAATTTGCATTGTATTACAACTATCCAATCTCAAAAGACGCAAAGGGAATTCGATCCTACATCTGTATGATTCGAGTCAATTTATCCATTCAAATATATCCATTGGCTTGAACTAACTTAGAAGTATATTTGGCAAGATTAATTGCTTAGTATACGAAATTAGTTTATTGCCAATAATCGATTACCTAAATGGATAGTTACAATTAATTGATGTCTTCTAGATCAAATTTCGGTCACGGCGGCCACTGTCAACGGAGATTAGCTATCTGCACAATACAGGATTATAGCGCACGAGTGTGCGTGCAAACACAAGTGCACGCTCAACCACCTCATTCTCAAAGGCGTCCTGACTACGGGCTACTACTGAGAATTGCTTGACAGGATGTAGTGTTATGCTACTTACATATCATTTTACACTATTTTAAATCCATTTTTCCATTATGTTTTGATATTTCTGCATTCACCTCAAAACTGGATATTTTGCATCACCTTTATTTTTCCATAGGATCCTGTAACGTTTTTAAACCATAAGAACACAATAACAAATCATTTTTACTTCGTATTTTCACGCTATCAGCACTTTTTAAATCGGTGTCGATGGAGTCTACCTTTTTCGATCTTTTATTTAGTTCTCCCTAACTCTGCAATTTCGGGCTTCGTGCGCGCTAGTGCGCTACCTTTTTTCCTATATCAATAATAACTCATTTTTCACTTAAATCTTGCCGTTTCTCTATTACGAGCCTGAAACCAAAAATATTACATGTTTTGACATCGTTGTTTATCTGGTTGTCATGGCAATTTTTATTCAAATTCGTTACCGGTCTGTTGTTTTACTTCAATATTTCCATATAAATACTCTTTTCCTCTTGGCCATTTACAAAAAATTTGCTTTTAATTTAAATAATTTTCCGTTCTCTCTAAATAGGTATAAAAGAAGGACAAGGAGAGCACCTCCCGTCAGCCACCGCAGAGTTTAGATCACCTGAAGATGCCTCGTGTAGAGGCGAAATACGTGCTGCTGGGATTAGTGGTGACGGTGAATGTGCATGCAATCGAGACAGGCCGGGAGGTGGTCTTCAAACCAGGTAAGACACATCGTTTTATTTTATCGAGCGGATGTACGCAAAGTAATTTTTTGCCGACTTTAATATAATGGACTTAACGACGTAACGCCTGATTCTATTAATGATCATCTCACATACTTTTATTAGGTTTTAGGACAAGAAAATGCCAACTCCGTATATAAATACATATGTACGTTTTGGGGGATTTGACTTGACATCAATGTATTTTATAATCTTCTAAGACATGCAGGTTTCTTCGCGATGTTTACCATCACCACCGGCACGTGGTAAGTCAACGCTTAAAAGATATTAACAATTTCATTAGTGGGGATCGAACCCCGGTTTGTTGCGTACTCTTTAAATATACATCCGATGCTTGGTTTCTGAGCAACCACGGATTTTCGTTAAAACGTTAAAATAAAAATAAAAAGACTTTGTTACACTTATACCTACGTGTTTCAACGAAACTAGGCTAATTGCTCCGAGCAGAGTGCGATAACCGATTTTACGCTGGCTTGTTGGCTCTGTGTTGAAAATGTGAATTCTGAATAGCAATACTGAAGTACCGTCTGCCTTTGTACATTCGCATTATTGCAGTGGCTGTAATAGGATTAAACCGCGAAATTTTCGAATTTCAACCAAGTTAAATGTGGGAGCGAGTATGTCGAATGTAATATATTTAACAGACCGTAACTTATAAAATAAGTAAATTTACAGCTACCGTAGCCGTTACAGATCAAAAATTCATTGCTGAACATAGACTCCCCCCATAAATTGTCTTATAGTATAGGGTGGTAGTGGTAGGTATTCTTTTATAGGATAGGGTGACAAACAAGCACACAGTCCACCTGATGGTAAGTGGTTGCTGTGACCCATAAATATCTACATTTATCCTCAATAAAGAATCAAAATCTAGATGCGTCGTCATCCGTGAGGACTAAGATGTAATGCCCCTTTTCCAGTAAAATGGCTCTCCGGTTCTCTACACTTACCATACGAAACACATCAGTACCAAGCTGCCATTTTACGCTGGTATCCTGTGAGAGCGTGGTCCTTCCCCGGTCGAGCCGACCCATTCGTGCTACAGCTATACTATTAATATAAATAAAAAGAATGAGAGAGAGTGAGAGTAACTTTAAGTTTTATTTAAACTGACACCTTTTTCATGAGTTTAGCCGTAAATCTTGTATTTTATCGGGGCTGAGCGTTTCATAGCCCTTTTATTCAATGGATTCGATGCATTTTTAATTCCCGTCGTCTATGGAACTATTTTTCCGATTTCCATGAAACATAGCACAGATAATCTTCGTAATGTATTGCATAGATTTTTATGTCTTTAACTATTTTTATTAAAATAGGAATCTAGATTTTCATATACTCAAATGCAATATTGTATGTCTATAGGAGATGTACAAAGCTTTGAAGTTTAATTGAGGCATAGCCCTCCTCATACTTACTTCCATTCTTTACGTTTAACTTAAATTATATAGTAAATTTCAGTACAGTAATATAATGTATTTTGAGTTTCTGAAGAAAAAAAAACCAGGCATTTATATCTAATAATATTTCTTCTAGAGACAAAAAAAATATAATAAAAACAAAGACAAATGCTATTGCAAAATTACATTCGTTTGAGCTACACAACATCTGTCGACGTTTCAGCTTTCAGCTTAGCACTGCGGAACACTACACGTGTACAAATCATAATTCAAGTTGAATAATTTTATATGCGAAATGTCGTTAATTTGTAGCAAAAGTTTAATGAATACAAGTTTATGAAATTTTGTCGCTAGGTTTTTGTTTACGGGAAATACTAATTTTATATAAAATGTAACAATACAGTTTTTACCTAAAATATAAGAATATTCTCTGCTACAGATTGGCTAGCAGAATAGATGTAGCGCAGTAGTTTGGAATTGACTTACGGCGCTAATGGCTGCGGATTCGACTCCCGCACTGATCATATACCTATTTGTATATGATGTATATTCTAATAAATATATGAGAAATATATAAATAAAAGGCCTACAATTAAGTATTTCGGGTCTGAATATTTATGTATTTAAACTGCCTAAACGATACAGGAGAAAATGTGGGGGTAACGCTTTTTCTTTAAAACTGAATTAAAAAAGGTGTCTTCACCGTTAGGTTACCGTTACAGCTTATTAAAGTCCACTGCTGAACATAGGCATCCGACATAGATCATAGTCTCATAGGGGGGGGGGGGGGGGAATTTGCCATAGTTGCCACGCTTTTCAAGCGGGTTGGCCACCGCAGATTTTTAATTTAGGCGTTTTAAAGAAGACGCTGCTGCCCATCTCCTCATTTGTTTCCATTTGTCGCGTCTTACGACACCCACGTGATGATATGGGGTAGTGGATATTCTTACGCCGCCACAACAGGGTATTATAGGTAATCAAGTAAAAAAACCCGTGCACTAGATTTTATGATAAATTTTACCCTCCATACAATAATAGAATAGAAACTACCAAGAAGATACACAATATTAGGTTAGGCCGAAAGGGATTAGCGAAAACAGGACAGCACATTTTTAATGGCAAAACTGCGTGTCCCCTGGCCGCGTGAGTGACTTAAGCATTGATAAACAAGTATTTGCAGTAGTTTGTGCTACATCTTTCTAAAATTGGAAGACGTTTTCAAGCTACTGGACCGAAAAGGATACGGTTTTAACATCAATGACGAGTACATCACTCACCATCAATTTGCCGACGATATAGTCCTTAATTCAGAATCGCTGGAGGACATATAAGCACTATGCTAAATAACCTCAATTGTTTATCGAAACGGATAGGTCTTAAGATGTACATGGACAAAACAAAAGCCGGTTGTTGTTGGGATCACGAAGCTCGAAGTTGTTGACGAAAATGTTTATCTGGAACAAATGATTCGATGGGGTGAGTCCAACGTCGACAAACGACGGATTTAACTCGGTTGGGTAGCGTTCGGAACATTACGACACCTCTTCTAGTCAAGTATACCTCAAAACTTGAAAATAAGATTGTACAACCAGTGCGTGTTACCAGTGATGACTTATGTATCTGAGTCGTGCTCCTTTACTGCTGGCCGCTTGAGGAGCACACCGTATACCTGATGGTAAGATCCAAATTAAATAAAGCTGATTATTCTTTATAGTATGTGGCAATGGAGTCTCCATTGTATGAGTTGGGCTTAGACAATAGTTTATCTTTTTTCTACTTCAAACTCGATTATAGATTTTTGCCGAGTCAATATTTCACACATGCTAAAGCCATTGTTGCTTCATATAAGTGGCCTTTGTAGGAGGCCATTAGGAACACAATGCAATCGTTTGTTCCCAGATGAAGCTAAGCATGAGCTAATATTTTAGAAGGTGCAAAATAAATTTGTTAGATATCCGTATATGATTACGGCATTAAGCCACTTATACCTCACTTATACCGTAATCTATCTTACTTTATTCGTTATAGGAATGGAGGGATACAATGAACTTTGAGATTGCGAAAACCGACACAACATACCTCGCTATAATATTAACCTTTTGCAAACAAAATCTAAATTAAAATTACACAGCACAGGTAAAATTTATAATAAATTGCCTGAATACATAAAAGCCGAAAAAAATATTAATAAATTCATAAGATATTTAAAAGATAAACTTATTAAAAAGTTATTATTCAATTAATGAATACATTGAGGAAAAGAATTTTGAAGTGTCTGCCCCTCTCCTGTTCATTGCTATGCCTTTCGAGGTAAATGTGATTGTTAGAACTTGCATGTTTTGTTTAGTCACTAAGTCATATGTAACGGAATTTGTGAATAAATAAATAAAAACTTACTCTGGTTTCATTCATATATATGGCACTCGTAGGGATTTTTTTAATTCTGACATACTAAAACAACTGAACATGTTTGTCCTTGACGGATACCTAGAGTGACGGCAATAACTACGTACCGTTTCGAACGGAAGGACAACTCTATTCTCATTTTATGTGATAACCAGCGAAATAGATCCGTTTTGTTGTCCCCTGAGTGAGTTCACAAAGCTTACATTACACATGTTCTGCTAAGTAATTTAAAAAGATAAATTCGTATATAGTTTAAATAATAATATTATCGTATTAGCAATACCTGTATAGATAATTGTAAGTATTGAAGTGAACTATAATTTGTTCACTTAGATACGTTTGCCTTTGTATCGCGCACGCCATATTGGCACGTGCAGCATTTTGTCAAAGGCATCGCCGCGACATTATAAACAGAATAAATCTGTTTTAATATATGAAAACTTTAAAATCAATCTCCTAGAAGCTTCCTCTATCAATATTAAATTTAGATCATTGTAAGATTTTTGAAAAAAATATTCTTGATCAAGTGTTAAATTTCTTTAATATAAATAATTTACTTCATAAAAATCAATTTGGTTTCACAAGGGATCGATCGACAACTGAAGCCGGTGTTGAGCTGATTAAATACATATTTAACGCATGGGAGAATTCAAAGGATGTTTTGGGTATATTTTGTGATCTATCCAAGGCCTTTGATTGTGTTCACCATGAAACATTAATCAGGAAACTTCAACAATACGATGTAAGAAGTGATGCTCTTTAGTTAATTATTTCATATTTTAAGTAAGAGAACGCAAAAAGTTGTCATTAACAGTATTATCACTTCCGGGTCTATGGTACAAATGGGCGTACCTCAAGGCTCAAGTCTCGGCCCTTTTCTGTTTCTTGTATATATTAATGACTTACCTTACATAGTAGGGGATAACCATAATATAGTATTATTTGTAGATGACAGTTCTTTAATTTTCAAGTAAAGTTGACAATTACTAAAATATGACGAAGTAAATAATGCTATATCTAAATTGTTAAATAGGTTCAATGTTAATAATTTGCATTTAAATGGCACTAAAATGAAATGTATGAAATTAATGACTCCAAATGTCAAACAATTAAATACTAATGTAATTTTAAATTGGGGAGAAACTGAGTCTTGAAGATACTACCATTTTTCTTGGAATCACACTAGACGCGAAGCTTCAATGGAGTCTTCTCCATATATAAAAACTAGCAAGCAGGCTTAGTTCTGCAGTATATGCTATAAAAAAAAGATAAGAAGTCTTACCAGTGTTGAAACAGCTAGACTAGTTTAATTTAGCTGTTTCCATAGCATAATGTCGTATGGTATTTTGCTATGGAGACACGCAACTGACACTGAAATTATATTCGTTTTACAGAAGAGGGCCATAAGAGCAATTTATGATTTAAAGCCTATAGAGTCGCTGCGATAAAAATTTAAGGAAATTAAAATATTAACTTTGGCCTCTCAATTACATTTATGAAAATGTAATGTACGTACACAAAACTAAAGGTAGTTATATAAAAATTAATGATATTCATTCTGTAAATACTAAGAACAGACACAAGCTAGTAGTGCCAGTTACACGACTGCACCGAGTCAGTATTTCAATGTTGCGGAAATGTATACGCTTTTACAACAAAATCCCCGAAAATGTACAAAATTTAACCTGCTCAAAGCTCAAACTCTTTATTAAACAAGGAATGTATAAAAAGCGTTATTATAATATTAGGGAATTTATAGATGATAATAACCCCTTGGAATGAGGTGATTGCTACCAAGTTATTTCTAATTTGTTTTGTGTGGTTAATTGTGATTACATGATTGTAAGCTGTTATTTAGAAAAAAAAGTCTCGCTTGGTTTCTTGCTGGTTCTTCCGAGGACAGAACTTTTCTTCGATCCAGTGGTAATTAAATAATTAAAAATTAAAAATTTTGTACAGCCGACTTCAATATAAGTTATTAAGAATAACTCAAAAGCAATAGTGTGACTTTAATCAAATTTATCATATAGGACTACATGAGAATTACCAGCTCTCAAATAAAAAAAGAATCATCAAAATTGGTTTACCCAGTAAAATTTTATAAGGTATAAAAATATATAACGCATAAAAAACATACAGTCAAATTGAGTATCGTCTCCTTTTTGGAAGTCGGCAGAGAAAAGGGTGACTTTCAATGAGTATTATTTATAATCTATTTTGAATAAAAAGTTTCTGTTTCTTTTTGTTTCCTCCGGGGCTGAAATAAAAAAGAATATCGTGTACTAGTTGCTACTCAGCACCATGATACCGCAGA
This sequence comes from Parnassius mnemosyne, assembly GCA_963668995.1. Lineage (NCBI taxonomy): Eukaryota > Metazoa > Arthropoda > Insecta > Lepidoptera > Papilionidae > Parnassius > Parnassius mnemosyne. Next base: position 2,105,640 of record CAVLGL010000013.1, read on the forward strand.
AGAAATAATTGTAGAAATATCGTTTTAGATTTTGTAGGGTAACATTGTTTAATTAATAAATGTCAATACCTTCATTAAAATTTAATGGTATATATATGACTTTCAAATAATTTCGTCGGTACGATACGCGCAATACCTACTGTAAGTTAATTGTATTATAACGAAGTATTGAACCATCCCCACATTTGACTGATCTAGCACCGTCAGACTATTCCTGTTTCTTAAATTGAAAATAAAGCAGCTGGCCGGAAGAGTTTTTCACAAAGGAAGAGGTGATAGCTGAGGCGGAGTGGTTTTCGAATGGTTGGAGGATCCAGCCTATAAGAGTGGCATAGAAGCGCTGGAATAGGGACAAGGTGAGAATCATCATCATCATCATTACAGCCCTTCACAAGTCCACTTCTGAACATAGGCCTCCCCCAAAGAATGCCACAAAGCACGGTCCTGAGCCACCTGCATCCATCGACTTCCTGCATGTCTTACCAGGTCGTCACTCCATCTCGTGGGGGGACGCCCTACACTTCGCCTACCGGTACGAGGCTGCCACTCGAGAACCTTTCTTCCCCATCGGTTGTCGGTTCTTCGAGCTATATGGCCGGCCCACTGCCACTTCAGCTTACTAATCCGTTGGGCTATGTCGGTTACTCTGGTTCTACTGCGGATATCCTCATTCCTAAGTTTATCACGCAGAGAAACTCCGAGAATAGCCCTCTCCATAGCTCGCTGAGCGAACTTGAGCTTCCTCATACGGCCAGCAGTGAAGGACCACGTCTCAGTTCCGTAAGTCATCACTGGCAACACGCACTGGTTGTACAATTTCGTTTTCAGGTTTTGAGGTATGTCTGACGAAAAGATGTGTCGTAGCTTCCCGAACGCTGCCCAGCCGAGTTGAATCCGTCGATTGACCTCTCGGTCGAAGTTGAACTTACCTAGTCGGACTATTTGTCCCAGGTAAACATACTCGTCAACAACTTCGAGCTTAGTGCTCCCAACAACTATCGGCATAGGTGTGACATGGACATTGAACATGATCTTTGTTTTGTCCATGTTCACCTTAAGACCTATCCGTTGGGAAACACTATCGAGGTCATTAAGCATAGTGCTTAGGTCCTCCAGCGATTCTGCCATAAGGACCGCCGATGTACTCGCCATTGATGTTGATACCGTATCCTTTCCAGTCCAGAAGCTTGAAAACGTCTTCCAATGCAGCGGTGAAGAGTTTCGGGGATATGACGTCACCCTGTCTTACACCTCTCTGCAATTGGATAGGTTTCGTACTCTGATTCTGTACTCGGATAGCCATCGTAGCCCTACTGTACAAGCACTTCAACACTTCGATATACCGACAGTCAACTTGGCACCGCTGAAGGGACTGCAGCACCGCCCAAATTTCGACGGAATCAAAGGATTTCTCATAGTCCACATACGCCAGACATAGTGGCAAATTGTACTCTTCGGACTTCTGTACAATTTGCCGAAGGGTATGTATGTGGTCTATTGTGCTAAAGCCCTTTCGGAAACCGGCTTGTTCGGAAGGCTGGAAGTCGTCAAGTCTGCGCGCGAGACGATTCGTAATGACTCTCGAAAACAGCACGTAGGCGCGGCTCAGAAGAGAAATCGGTCTGTAGATCTTCAAGAGAGCGTTGTCACCTTTCTTAAAGAACAAGACCACCGCACTTCTGCTCCACGCCTACGGTGTAATGCCACCATGGAGGACGGAATTAAAGAGCTTCTGAAGGACTTCAAGTACCGGTCTTCCACCCGCTTTCAGAAGCTCCGCTGTAATTCCATCCTCGCCTGGGGTCTTACCGTTTTTAAGGTGCTGGAGAGCCATTCTAATCTCGCTCAGACTGACGTCCGGGATATCTTCGGAATAGTGTCGGATGAGACTCGCTCTTGGATCGTTACTCACACTTGCGTGTGGCTCCAACGATGACGTGTACAGCTGCTCGTAGAACCTCTCAATCTCACTCAAAATCTCAGGTGCCCCGGAAACGATGCTGCCACATTCTGTCTTCAGCTTTGACAGTTGGCTCTTTCTGGCAGACAGATCTCTGGCAAAGACTTTGGAGCCTTGGTTCTGCTCGATCGCTTCTTCAATACGAGCTGTATTGAAGTTGCGTAAGTCCCGCCGCATGCATTTGGAGATCTGTCTGTTCAGTTGCCTGTATGCTGTCAAATCTGTTGAAGAATTCAGCTTCATCTCCCGTCTAACAGCCATGAGATTAAGAGTGTGATCGGAGAGTTTTTGTGTTCTTCTGCGGCGGGTCTTGCAGAACTTAGCTCCGACCGCATGGACAGTTTCCACGAGCTTGTCATTCATATCGTCCACTTCATTGCAGTCTTCTAGGTACTGAAAACGGTTTTGTAACTCGAGCTGAAAGGTTTCGGGACTTTGGATTAGAGCACGAGGGGGACGGAGCGTTGACTTCATTAGACGAGACCTCTCCAACTTAACGTTTAGGTTCAGTGTGCCTCTAACCATTCGGTGATCGCTACCAGTTTTCACCCTCGCGATCAAGGAGACATCACTGAACAGTTGTCGTCTGGTCGTCATAATGAAGTCAATCTCATTTTTTGTGGAACCGTCGGGGCTCGACCAGGTCCACTTCCTGTGGGGCCGCTTCTGGAAGAAAGAGTTCATCATAAAGAGTCCCTCTTTCTCCATGAAGTCGGCCAGCTGCTGGCCCCTTGGGTTCCGTTGCCCTATTCCAAATTTCCTTACTTTCAGCTCACCGTTCTCTCTTGTGCCTAGTTTTTCATTGAAGTCTCCCATTAACACCGTATATAGGGTTTTGGAGAAATGCATGGCTCTAGAGATATCCTCATACATTTCCTCCACTTCCTCATCGGGGTGTGCCGAGGTTGGTGCGTAAACCTGTATGACCTTCAGCGAATACCGTTTGGTGATTCTGAGTATAAGGTACGCAACCCTCGTCGACACACTCCCGATCTTTACAACGTTGTTAACGAGAGACTTGTGGACGATAAATCCGACACCTCCTTGGGACAGATGGTCGCCCTCCCGGTGATAGAGCAAGTTGCCGGATTCGAGGATTACCGTGTCCTCCCCCTCTCTTTCGGACTTCGGATAATCCTATAATATGCCAGCGCAACTTGTCTATCTCTTCTTCCAGCTCCACGATCTTCTCGTCAGTCCTCAGGGTGCGTGCGTTGTACGTTGCCAGGTCGAGTAGTCTAAGGTGGCAACCGAACCTCTACCGGAGATTCTTAGCACCCCCTGCCCCGCCGTTACCATGGTCGCCACCGTAGCCAGGAATAGCGGGGCCGCCAGGACTGGGGGCCGTCTCTTTATTACATTCATAGGGGGGTATTTGCCATAGTTGCCACGCTTGGCGAGCGGGTTGGCAACCGCAGTTTTTTTATTTGTAATTTTGGCTATTATCAGGAAGATGCTGCTGCCCATCTCCTGCCTGTTTCCCTTTGTCGCCTTTTACGACACCCACGGGAGGATATGGGGTAGTGGATATTCTTGACCGCCACTACACGGCAAGGTGAGAATAATATGTAGAAAAGGCATCACAATTTTTTTAATTTTATTTAATTTTTTTCTTAGTCTGTTACGACTACGATATTAAAGTAAGCTTGTTAAATTATTAAATTCCGGTATTTTATACTAAAACTAAATACATATAAAAATTTCAATAGAATTATACAAATATTTATTGCATATTACTATTGAAAATTATCATTTAAAGTTTTTCAGCACTTTACAACAGCTTTTAATAATCATTGTCATATCCTGTGAACTCGCATCCAATAGGTTTTTCTAGGTTTGAACCTATATTTGAAGCCAAGCACAGGGTATGAAGATTAGCCCTAAAGTTTTGTAGTACGTGAGAAAATTGAGAACGATCCTCATCGTAATCAATGAAGTCGTTGATTGCAATTTTAATTACTAATGTTATGCACGCTTTTAGCAGTAAAAAGAAAGATCCTGATTTAACTTATATTTTTTTTTATAGAATAAGGGTAACAAATGAGCACACAGTCCAAATGATGGTAAGAAGTTGCTGTGGACTATAGACAATTACATCTATCCTCAATTAAGAAACACAATACAGATGCGTTGTCATCCCTGGGGACTAAGATAGAATCCCTAATTACCAGTGAAAAGGGTCTCCAGTTCTCAACAATCACTATACGAAACAAAGTAGCATTAGGCCGCTATTTCACGATTACGATTATATGAGAGCGTGGTTCGTTCCCGGTCGAGCCGGCCCACACGTGCTGTATCATGGCTCTGCTACTTTTATATTTCTGAGAAAATAAAATATAACTCTGTGAAGTTTGCCAATACAATGCGTGGGATATCCTTAGCGCTCTCACGGCTACTGACTTTTACTCCTCCGAAACCTACTCGAAATAGAATGAGAGTAGTTCTTGAAGGACATAATATGTAGGCTTTTTATTTCATTTAAAATGACCTGCAGACCAAACATTTCACGGAGGCCAGTCTCAACGTAATTTATTATACATTTAAAATAATTTACTCAAATATTAGTTTTGCTTGTCTTAAAATATTGTCTTAACGAGAAACGGTTAAAACATTTTCCAAGTTTCTTGCGTCATTTAACAAAAATCTTTTTACGCCGTAACTCCGCATAAATTAAAACTATAAATTATTTAGATGCGCAATGCAACTAACAGCTTTAATATGAATTTATGTACGTGGTGAAATAAAAATTACTGCGTAGTTTTGTGAGTTTTATAACACACAAGGGGACAAATGGAACCCTTTCAGTATCACTTAGTTGTTCGTCCGTCCACATGGCCGCCTAGTAATACGATTTTTCTTAAGAACGGTGAGAGATAATTAAATTAAAATAAATACCGAATTATAAAGTCTACGTACCCTAGGTTGTGTAAAAAATCAATCTTCTAAATCAACACATTCAAAAGCTACGGTCATTTATACATAGAGCCAAGCTGCAGCTATATTATAGTCAAAGCATGAATTGGTTGGCTTGACTGGGGAAGGACCACACTCTCACAAAATACCAACGTAGTTTATAGCAGCCCAATGCTGCTGTATTTCGTGTAGTGAGTTTAGAGAATCTTAGTCCTCAGGGGTGACAACGCAGGGGTGCGAAGTCAGAAGTCCTCCACGTGTGCCTGGTAGTTGCGGGTCCCTCTCGATACGTCTGGAGGGAAGAGCAGATACTGGGCCGGTGCACCCTGGGCGCGGCAGTAATCTTCCTCGAGAAATGAGAAGAAATTCTTACTCCTTGGGGAATGGTACTGCCGCGGCTAATTATTCTGACATGGGGGGGGGGGGTCCGTCCCGGACCAACGGTGCGTTCCACTGCGTGACCCTCTGATCAGCAGAGGGCATAGCAGAGGAGTGAGGGCGGGCTCGGTGTGCACTTACCCTGCCTCCGGGTAGACAGTGAAGGATTCATCCTTTGCTGTCACCGCCGGTCTCGTAATCCCAGTATCGAAGTGTCGTGGATCACGTCTCGCGGCTTTGATAGGGACCGAGGGTCTTGGCTTAACCGCCCAGACCGCGAGGGAGAAAACCTCTATAAAAAGTTACCCCGTATCTCAAGCGGCGACGAACCGCGATGGATGGCTGACGGGGTTCAATGAACAAATCAGTCGTTAGTGCGCTCCTCGCCAGGGTACCTGCAGACCCCCTGGCGAGTAATAAATCCTCTAAATCTGCTTACCTTGGTAAGGGGTCTCTGCCACGGTGGACCTTTAATTCCCCCATACTCGTGGGTACAAAAAATGGAAAAAAAAACAAGACAAACAAAAAACCAAAACCGTCGGCAACGGCAACGTAGAGGAGAGGAGGAACGATGCGGGGACAGAGTCCGACGCCGCATCGAGCAGCGAGGTAGGCTCAGAGAGCTACCGACAAGTGGAGCCTGGGACCGCGGAGACCAGCAAGTTCTTCCGCAAGCGGTCCAGGCGGGATGGCGACCAGGGGTCGGCATCCGGTGAAGAGGAGGTTTCGGCCCGGAAAATCCCCACCAACAGGCGGGGCGGGCTAAGAGGCAAGGGGAGGGAGCTCTCTGTCAATCAGAGGGCCGAACGAGCGGCAAAGCTTGCCGAGGAGGGGCGCCACCCGGACGATACGGCTCGGGAATCAGGCGAAGAAACAGATGCGACTGGCGGCTCCGAGGTGGAGCGTAAGGCCAGATTCGTAAAGGAGGTGGAGGCCGCGATCAAGGTCGTGGCCAACAAGCAAAAGTCTTCCTCGAAATTCAAGGTCATTCCCGCGGCCTCCGCCTCCATCATGGCGGCTGCGGAGGCCAACTTTGCTGGGGCCGGGCCTTATGCGGACGAGGTGGCGAAGCTGCGGGCGGACGTGGCCCGCCTGACGTCCGCCATGGAGACTCTCCAGAAGGAGAATGAGAAGCTCCGCGCAGACCTGACCAGTCTGCATGAGCCTGCCTCTCGCGCGGCGCTCCAGACGCAGCGCCCAAGCCAGCCCGTGCCGGTGGAGAACCAGGTTCTGAACCTGGTCCGGCAGGAGCTGGATGCCTTCCAGCACCGGTTCTCCGTGCTGGAGGGCATCGTCCTGCGCCCCCCCCCTAGGGGCAAACAAGATAGCGGCGAGGCCGGCAACGGTTTCCTACGCGACGGCCACGGCTGCCACATCCAGGCCGGGGCCGTTCAGCCAGCTCTCGGGTGGGGCTGCAGTTGCCCCTCCCCCCACTGAAAAGCCGGCTCCGGCAAAACCGATACCGGCTGAACCGGCGCCGGGAAATAGAGGCAGGGCGAAGGCGAAAAAGGGTAAGGCGGCAGCACAGGTGATGGCTGCGCCAGCCCCAGTGCCTGCGGCGAATGGGCCAGCGCCAGCGGCAAGCTAGCTGCCGCCGCCGCCACCGCCCCCCCAGCTCCCTACACCTCCCGCGGCAGAAGCCGGTTGGCAGGTGGTCGGGGACAAACAGAAGGGGAAGAAGGCAGCCAAAAAGGCCAAAGAGCAGGAGCGGCAGCGCCAGTTCAGGGCGCGCAAGATCGCGGCTAGGCTCCGCGCCCCGAAGACCGCAGCTGTAGTGATAACACTACAGCCGGACGCGGAAAAGAAGGGCGTTACCTACCGCGATCTGCTCGCGAAGGCGAAAGAGGCGGTGGATCTCGGGGAGCTCGGGATCACTGGGGGCCTCCGGCTCAAAGTAACCCAGACGGGGGCCCGTATGCTGGAGATCCCCGGGGAATCCAGTGGCGCGACTGCGGACGCTCTGGCTGCGAAGCTCAGAGCGTCCCTGAACGCGGACGAGGCCCGAGTGTCCAGGCCCGTCAGATGCGCAGACCTGCGCATCATGGGTCTGGACGACTCGGTATCGGAGAAGGAGTTGGTGGCCGCCGTCGCCAGGTCCGGGGGATGCACTACTGACCAGGTCAGGTCAGGCGCCATACGCCCGGACCAACAGGGTATGCATGCCGCCACGGTGTGCTGCCCTGTTACGGCGGCCAAAACCATAGTGGAGGGCCGAAGGCTTCTGGTGGGCTGGGTCTCAGCGCAGGTTAAGCTGCTGGAGCCCAGACCTCTGAGGTGCTACCGCTGTCTCGTGGGGCATCACGTATCAGCGAAATGCGCCTCGGAGGTTGACCGCAGTGGCCTCTGCTTCCGCTGTTGTCAGCCTGGACACATATCGGCGACCTGCTGCGCCACGCCGCACTGTGATGCATGTGCGGCGACCGGCAAGCCAGCCGATCACTGGGCCGGAAGCAGGGCCTGCGTGTCACCCGCCAAGGCCAAGGCCGCGGGTAGGGGAGGGCCCTCCTCTGCCGCCACCGCCTCTATCGCCACCGCCGCGGCTGCAACTGCCGCCGCCGCCGCTGTCACTGTCGCCGCCGCCGCCGCCGCGACACCGACGCCTGCAGAGGGGCGCCCCGTGGAGGAAGCTGAAATGGAATGCCTATAACGGCCCCATTAAGCTTCCTCCAGGCCAATATCAACCACTGCGCCTGCGCTCAGGATCTGTTGCTCCAGAGCATGGCGCAGTAGTCGATTAACATCGCTGTGGTCGCTGAGCCGTATTCTGTCTGGCCTAGGAAGGACTGGGTGGCGGACCTTAACGGCTCAGTGGCCATCATTTCTTCGGCCGCCGCCGGTACCCTGACCCTTGAAGGTGTCAGGAGGGGTCAGGGGTGCGTAGCAGCACGGTTCGGGGAGTTCGTCGTTGTGGGGGTGTACTTCTCCACGAACCGATCTCTCGCCGAGCTCCACAACTCTCTTGCAAAGCTGGGAGCAGTCGTCGTCGGAAGCTATCCTCTCCCCGTGCTTGTCCTCGGGGACTTCAATGCCAAGAACTTGGCTTGGGGTTCTCGTCGTACAGATGTGCGGGGTAGGATGGTGGAAGACTGGGCTCTGGAGACAGGCCTGGTCGTCCTAAATCGGGGTTCTGTCCCCACGTGTGTGCGGATGCGGGGCGAGTCGGTGGTGGACATTTCGTTCGTTAGCCCCGCTCTGTCACCGCGTGCCATTGACTGGCGAGTCATGGAGGGGGTGGAGACCTACTCCAACCACCGGTACATCCGGTTTGACGTCTCCACCCAGCCCTCGAGCGCGCCAGTCCAACAGGCCCCGAGTGGTCCGCGTTGGGCGCTGAAGCAGCTAGACCGGAAGCTCCTCCTGGAAGCCTCGATCGTGCAGGCCTGGGTGTCATCACCGGATAGGCCTGCCGACGTCAATGATGAGGCAGGGTGGTTCCAGGAGGCCATGTCCGAGATATGTGACGTGGCAATGTCCCGCGTCCGGCCAGGAAGCGTCCGGCGTCAGGTGTATTGGTGGTCGCGTGAGCTGACGTCTCTGCGCGAGGCGTGTGTCGCCGCGCGGCACCTGTACGCCAGGCATCGCAGGCTCCGCATTCGTCCACCGAATGCGGCAGCCATTGAGGCAGAGCTGTACGAGGGATACAGAGCGGCGAAGACCGCCCTCCGGGAGGCTGTCATGCGGGCCCGGGATCGGGCCCGTGAGGAGATGCTGGAGACTCGACAGAGATCCGTGGGGGCGCCCTTACAAGATGGTGCGGGATAAACTCCGCACCTGGGCCCCCCCGCTGACGCAGAGTCTCCGGCCTCAGCTCGTGGAGGACGTGGTGAGCGCTCTGTTTCCTGCGCGAGGGGAACATCCGCCCCCGCCTATGGCTCCGCCACCTGCGGTGCCGGAAGCGGACCACCAGGACGACGACGACGGCATTCCGGAAAGACCGGGGTAGACCTGAGAGTGGCGGTACGTAGGCTCAAGGCCAGGAATACCGCCCCAGGACCCGATGGCTTGCCTGGCAAAGCCTGGGTCCTGGCCTCGGAGGCTCTCGGGCCCCGACTGGAGAGGCTCCTAAGCGCATGCTTGGAGAGAGGCCAATTCCCGCTTCGTTGGAAGACGGGGAAGCTGGTCCTCATTCGGAAGCCGGGGCGCCCTGCGGACTGTCCGTCCGCATACCGGCCCGTGGTGCTGCTCGACGAGGTGGGCAAGCTCTTTGAAAGAGTCATTGCAAACCGCCTCGCCGAGCACCTTGCGGGGACGGGGCTGGCCAAGAGGCGCTCTACGGTGGACGCCATCATGCGCGTGAGAGCCCTCACGACGGGGGATGCAGTGGCCAGGGGGGGGGTTGTTTTGGCGGTGTCTCTCGACATCGCCAACGCCTTCAACTCCATGCCCTGGAGCTGCATTAGGGAGGCACTCCGGTATCACCGGGTGCCGACCTATCTCCGTCGTATAGTCGGGGACTATCTGACGGATAGGGCCGTCATCTACCCCGGTCGCAACGGTGAGTGGAACCGGCGAGAGATGTCGTGCGGTGTCCCACAGGGTTCGGTTCTGGGGCCGCCCCTGTGGAACATCGGTTACGACTGGGTGCTGCGCGCCGACCTCCCTACCGGCGTCAGCGTAGTTTGCTACGCTGACGACACGCTGGTACTGGCACAGGGGGGGTCGTACGAGGCGGCGGCGGAAACTATGACACGCGGGGTTGCGATAGTCGTTGAGAGGATCCGGCAGCTGGGTCTTGAGGTGGCTCTGCACAAGTCCGAGGCCATGCACTTCCATGGTCCTCGGAACAGGCCACCACCGGGATCCTCAGCAATGGTAGGCGGGGTATCCATCGGCGTCGAGTCGACGTTGAAGTACCTAGGACTCGTCCTCGACGGCCGATGGAACTTCGTTGAGCACTTCCGACGTTTGGCTTCCAAACTGGAACGGACCGGGGCTGCCTTCAGGCGGCTCCTGCCGAACCTGAGGGGGCCAAACGCCTCCTGCCGGAGGCTCTTCGCGGGGATTGTGCGGTCCATGGCCCTCTACGGGGCCCCGGTGTTGGCGCGTGGTTTGGCGCGCCTTGCCGTCCACCACCTGAACGCGCCCCAAAAGGTGGTTGCCGTGAGAATGGTTCGCGGCTACCGCACGATCTCCCGCGAGGCAGCGTGCCTTCTTGCCGGATTGCCGCCGTGGGATCTGGAGGCGATAGTCAACGCGCGCCTGCACGAATGGCGCGCGGAGGCACTATGCCGGGGGGAAACCCCGCTGCCGCGGCAAGTTGTCGTGCAGCGGACAGACTTCCGGCATGATCTCATGGCGACATGGAGAGAGCGGCTGTCGCAACCCCGTGCTGGGCACGCCACTATAGCGGCGATATGACCCCTCTTTGAGGAGTGCCTTGAGAGACGCCACGGCATCCTCACCTTCCGCTTGACGCAGGTCCTCACCGGACACGGTGTCTTCGGGAGGTTCCTGCACGGAATCGGGTGGGAGAAAACGCCCGGGTGCTTCCACTGCGAGGATCGACCGGAGGACACGGTGGAGCACACCGTGGAGGTGTGCCCTGCCTGGGCGGAGCACCGCCGTGTCCTCGTAGCGGCGATAGGCGGCGGCGACCTCTCGCGTCCGGCCCTGGTCGAAGCCATGGTCCGGAGCGAGACGGAATGGGATGCCGTCACCACCTTCTGCGAAGCAGTGATACTAGCGAAGGAGGTGGCGGAGCGGGAGAAGGAGAGAGCAGCAGCTTTCCTTCCCGGCCGCCGCGGGAGACGCCCCGGGCGTCGGGGGCTACGTCGTGGCCCCCGGCCACCGTAGGCGCGGGCCTGTGGACGGCGAGCAATGGGTAGCTCGCCGTCCGTCCGTCTAACGACGACAGGCCGTGTCGACGGCGCGTTTTGTTCCACGCGCGCCTCAAAGAGCTGTCAGCAGCGTGAAGGGGCCCGCAAGGGCCGACGCCTGCCGGGGCTGCGGGCTGTTCGAAAGAGATACCGCGGCTCCGGAACGTAAGGGCACTGAAGGAACACGGATGGTTTTTAGTCAGTAAAAGTCTGACACTCCCTTCCGCTCCACCCAGAGCGAAAGGCGTCATTTGATGATTTTCCATCCGCAAAAAAAAAGGGGTGACAACGCATCTACATTTTTTGATCCTTAATTGAGGATAGATGTATATGGCTCAGAGCATCCACTTACCATCAGGTGGACTGAGTACTCGTTTGTAACCCTTATTTTATAAAAAAATATTAAGAGCCAGTAAAATTATAGGCTTCAGACTTGCTTTTTTTTTAAGTTGGCTGCAGGTTTCCTTGGACTGTAATGACGTCGTAAGTTATTCACCACTTGTTATCTATCGTCGATTTAGTTTGATCCTTAGTTAGGGAGGCCCATGTCCAGCAGTCGACTTTAATGTGCTGATGATGAAAAATAAAAAGATTTTATGAGAGAAGTAACAAATAAAAATTGCCTGAATAATTTTTGCTTGCAATTATGACTTTAACACGGAAATAGTTGTTGATTTCTCTATTATATTTAAACGCGGTTGTAATGTAATACATAAAATTATATTACCGTGGTAATATATCCCGGGAAACTATTATTTTCGGCTCCAACTGACTTCGCAGCTGTTAAAGTTGTGGAGTTGTAAATTGGCGCTAAAGCATAATGGAATGCCAGAAAACGTTTCGAATGGAACTTAAAATAAATAGCTTCTTTATTTAAATTCATCAGTTTAATTTATTTATTTATACATAATTATAATCAAAATTCAAGGTCAGAACACAATTCAGCCCTATAGATGTAATGAAAGAGTAATAATAGATATATATGGGTAAATAATTCATACTTCTTGGCTCCGTGGCGCAGTGGATTAGCAATTAGTTGCTGCGCTGGGGAGCGCGGGTTCGAATCCCGCACGGAACAAGTATTTGTATGGCCTACAAATAATTGTTCCGGGTCTGGATGTTTTTCCTTGTGAAATTTCTGTTTGTAAACTGTCTCCACGATACAGGAGAAAATCCTAGTGTGGGGGTAACGTTTTTTTTTTTTAAGAAAAAAAAAACTTGCTGTTTAATTTCTATTCTATAAAAAATTTACTTAAATTCGCGTTTAATTTCAACACACATGGTTAGCGGGTTTGGGGGGATGGGGTTGTGACTGAGGTGTTTGACGTTACTGAAGGCTACCTTCCAATTTTGTTTTCAACTAAGTTATTTTATACATAAACTACCTTTATGAGATGGCAACACCAGTTAACCTAGACTAAAGAATTATGTTTTAAAATGCCATTACCATTACAAGCATTACATTGGTATTTCCATTAGATTGCCACTTACGGGTGCTATTCGCCATGGTTGCTTTTGTTAAGATTATCTTTGAGTGTGGAAACATGACAGCGGCTGTCACTTGCCCTCGCTATTTCAAAAAAATATCTCGTACTACTGTAAGGCGCTCCAACCTTAAATTTCAATAAATTTTAATTTTTCGTATTTACTCTTACTGCTCACCCGCTCAGTTGCCGCGTTTTTTTCTTTTACACAGGTCTCATCACGAAGATGCTTCTGCCCATATCCTGGTTCAGTTTCCCTCAGCCACCTCTCACGACACCACGAGATGAAATGAGGTAAAATGAGGGTGGTACGCACTCACAGAATATCTAATTTAACGTGGTAGAGCTACGTCGCAGCTTTAATTGTGGTTGTAGCATGAATGGGTCGGCTTGACCGGGTAGGACCACCCTCTCACAGAATACCAGCGTAAAATGGTAGTGATAGTATCTGCTGTTTTCTGTATGTTAAGTGTAGAGAACCGGAAACCCCTTTTACCGGAAACGAAGCATTCCATCTTAGTCCTCACAGGTCTGGGACAATCTGCATTTTGAATACTAACCGAGGATAGATGTAGATGTCTAAGCGTCGCAGTATCCATATACCTTCACGTAGACTGTGTTTTCACTAGTCACGCTTATTCTTTAAAGAAATTACATGTGGGCCAAACTTACCTGTTATGCCGATAATGAGGGTGAGCGTAATCCTTTCAACAATACATTCAAAACTTGACTCTTTTACTTGTAAAGCATTTACTAAAGTTCTTTAATAGTTCGTGATTTTACTCTTCATCTTCATTAATGAACTTTCGTCGTAGGTAAAGGTATTTATCATATAGTCCTCAATGAGTCTATATTTAACTTTGAAAGCTTAAAAGATTTTTTTTGAAAACGTTAGGATTTTCCACTATATTATGAAATCAGTTTACAAACATAAATTGCACAGGGATATTAATTCATACCCGGAACAATTATTAATAGGCCATACAAATTCTTGTTCCATTGAAACTTGAAACCGCAGTCCTTAGTGCCAAACTCATTACTAAGCCACTGCGTCACTAAGCCGACTGACAGAGAAATATTTTTAAATTAATAACCTCCGGAGAAACTGTCTGCCCTTTTATGAGAATTATTTATTATATTATATAATAAACACGCAATAAAAATGCCAGATTAAATAAAACATTTTATTTGGAATTTTTGATAATACAACTTCAGGATAGTTTGTCCCTATGTCAACTCCTTCAGAAGTGTCTGCCATTTTTTTCTTAGATATATCAGTTTTTGATTAACCATAAAATGTTTCAACAAAGAGGTCGATACGTTTGATATGCAGGAACCACTGTCTACTAATAAATCAATCGGTACACATTCAATTACTGCGCTTGTAACATCGATTGTCGATCTCGAAACATTACTGTCTAATTTACTACAAACATTTAGAATCAGAATCAGAATATTTATTGCCAATAAGCTGTGTATGTACAATTTGCGGGTGACATTGCAATTAAATGTTACACACTTTACCCATATCGGGCATGCAATAATTAAGAAATAGAAACTTTATATAAATTAATGTTTAGTATTAAAATATTCATTTAAATTATAAAACACATTATATGCTAACCACTTCTTGCGGTGTATTTTAAATCTTGGTAAGTCCATAGCTTTTATATCAGGTAGCAGATGATTGTATATTTAATACCTGTCCAAAAAGTGCTCTTATAATACATGTAAATATTAATTTTAGGCGTACATAAATTGTTCTTATATTAATGGACGTGAATTCAAGTTAGATTTAATCTGGTAATAGTTGTTATTCTGTTTGATAATTATTGAAATTTCTAAAATGTAAATATAAGTAAGAGTCAATGTGCAAAGCAACTATCATTGCCACTTACTTGTATCTTCAACGAATCTCTTAAAACTAGAATATTTCCTACCTACTGGAAAATGGCTAGAATTGTTCCCATTTACAAAGATGGTACTAAGAATAACATCAGAAATTACAGACGAATATCCATTTTATCTATTTTTCCTAAAGTTTTTGATATTTTAATCTACCCTTATGTTTATAATTTACTAAAATTTCAAATTACTGACCATCAACATGGTTTCCTTAGAAATAGGTCCACCACTACTAATTTAATTGCCTTCACCAATTATATTATCCAGCATGTTGATCAGGGTTCTCAGGTCGATGCTATCTATACTGATTTTAGCAAGGCATTTGATAAAGTTGATCATGAGATACTTTTGACGAAATTAAGTAGTTGTGGTATTGGCGGCCCTATTTTGGTTTGCTTTAGATCTTACTTAACTCTTCGCGAGTGTTATGTAGTTGTTAATGGGAAACAGTCTGAACCGTTTAAGGTAACCTCGGGTGTTCCTCAAGGGTCACATTTAGGGCCCCTTTTGTTTCTAATTTTGATCAACTCAGTGACAGAATGTTTTTTGAACACAGAGGTTTACCTGTTTGCTGACGATTTGAAATTCGTTAGACCTGTTAGATCGTCAGCAGACTCCCAGCTTATTCAAGCCGATCTTGATAGATTGATCGAGTGGTGTACTCAAAACAGTATGCTTCTGAATGCTAAAAAGTGTCATCATATGTCGTTCACTCGCAAACATACTCCTATCCAAACTACATACAAAATTGGCAACACAGTACTCAATCAAGTAGAGTGTATATGAGACCTGGGCGTATTGTTGGATAGTAAACTGTCTTTCGTACCACATATAAACAGTATTATAACAAAGGCGTCCAAAATGTTCGGATTTTTATGTAGAAACACCAGACAGTTCAGACATACTCAAACTTTACTACTACTCTTTCACAGCTTAGTTCGAAGCAACCTTGAATATTGTTCTCAAGTTTGGTCACCTTACTATGAGGTTCATAAGAGTGGAATTGAACGAGTACAGCGGAGGTTTCGCAGTATGCTAGCATTGAAATTTAACCGACATCGCTCCTTAACTTCATATGATGAACGGCTAAAACATTTCCGTATATCTTCCTTATATAACAGGCGGAAACTTTTGGATTTGAGCTTCCTCTATAAACTGTGCAATAATGGCATCGACTGTTCTCAATTACTGGAAATGGTTAACATTAATGCTCCAAGCAGATTACCACGATTGAATGTCTACAAGCTGTTTATGGTCCCACCTCATAGGACTAAACTCGGTCTTAATTCAGCATTATGCAGAATGTTTAGACTGTATAATGATATATCTAGGCCTTCTGATTTAGATATTTTCAATGACAATTTAAATATTTTCAGAAGAAAAATGTTACTTTATTTAGAATCTTAATGATGAATGTAAACCCTTTTTAATTTATCATAAATACGCAATTTTGCTACTGTAATATTAAATTTTATGATAATTAACTTTTCGCAACATTACTCTGTGTAAGCTGTGGTTGCCTATAACTGGGTGAGCACATTTCATGTTTCTCTCAATGCTTGGATCTTGTTTTTAGTATCTGTGTATCATCTGTCGGTGACCCTTATAAATAAATAAAAAAAAAAAATAAATAAGAGTAAGATAGCCTTTTTCTTTGAACACATTTCTTAGAGTTTCGTCTGAGTACATATTACAAATGATCCATAGACATCGCTTTTACAGAATAAATGTTAACTGCACGTTTGTACTATTACCCCAGAAAATAATGCCGTAAACTAAAAGAGGGTACATATACCTGGCCGAAATATGCAGCCCTTCATTCATCAACGGAAGTTGTTTTTGCTAATATAGATAATGCGTAACTGAAGCTAGATATCTTTTGTTTATTTTTTCAATGTGGGATTTCCAGTTTAAATGACAGTCTATGGTGTCTCCAAGAAAATTAATGTTATCAACTGTTTCTATTTGGGTGTTTTTATCTGCAATATTTAAATTTAAAGGTTTCGTTTTGTAATTTCTGAATTGAATAATTTTAGTTTTTGTTATATTTACGTTTAAATTATTTTATTAAGCCATTCAACTGTCATTTTTAAGGTTTTATTTATGTTATTTTCAAAATTCATTTGAGTATTGGGTAAAAAGATAGTTGCATCGTCAGCAAACATAACACATCTATTGACACACATCATTGATCACATGACATTTGACAAATCACTCATTAAGGATCATAGTCATAAATTAAGGATAACAGAGGACCCAAAATACTCCCCTGTGGCAAACCTAGTGTCACTTTAACTAGCTTAAACTGTACTTTTTCGAAAGTTTTACAGATTTTGTAAAATTTTTCAATATCTATGAGTTGTTCTCTATCTTTAATATAGCTTTCTAACAGTTTTAATGCCAAACCACTTTTATTTAATAGTGATGTACGAGTATAACTGTTATTATATACAATATTAAAAACTATAATAATAAAAAAATAAAACTAGAAACTTAATTATCATATAGTCCTACTCCCCGTGGTATCATGCCAAGAACGCTGGCTGCGTTTCTCCGCTGAATGGCTATACTTAGACTTTGAGCGAGAAAAGAACCAGCCCTCTTATCACCAACAGCAACGGTTGCCCTATTCGACGGGGCCTGCTCTCACTTGATGCGGGGCGCAGGCTGAGACGGGCGGCAGGGCGGCTCCCCGGCAAGTTCCTCTG
The DNA here is from genome assembly GCA_963668995.1 of Parnassius mnemosyne. NCBI lineage: Eukaryota > Metazoa > Arthropoda > Insecta > Lepidoptera > Papilionidae > Parnassius > Parnassius mnemosyne. Next base: position 2,122,804 of record CAVLGL010000013.1, read on the forward strand.
CGGTATTATACTAGATTTACTTCAATTTCGCGATCGCGCTAGCTGTCGACCGGGCTGAACGGACTGACGGGGCGCGTGGCGCGGACCTATGTACAGCGTCGGCTACAGGCGCGACGGTACGGACTGTCGAACTCGTCTCGGTTACCGGAAGATCTTCTTTAATCGCGGCGAGTGTATCTGTACGCGTCGCGGATGTACTACTCTCTCCCAAACGATCAGTTGTCGACACTGACATAGCAGGGCGCGGCGGCGCGAGCGCGGGTTCGGGCATAGATGCAGGCACGGGCGGGGGTGCAGCGGAGGGCGCTTGTGCCAACGAAAGATAATCGGACGGCGACGCGGGGGCTTCTTTGAAAATCCGCATTCCTACCGGCGTTTCGTCGTCGTTCCTAGTCTTCTAGCTTCTTGTCTTACGCATAATGTCCCACGTTGCGGCTTCCGATCGTCTTCAAAAAGACGCACGTATTGGTTGCCGTTCCCGCCGCAAGGGCGTTATCAGGCGATTACAGTTTGGCACCGTTAGGGAGTAATCACCTGGCCGCGTAAACGCGGTTAAGAAACAAGAAGTTTGTATGGAAACAGACAATTAGACGTAAACTTAAAGGCGCAACGGAGTATGAAGGAGTGACAGCGCAGCGGCTCCCCTCGCCGTCCTTATCAGTTAGTTTTTAGTTATATTTTAACCGTTGACCGTGTGTGGCCACCATTACCAATAGTAGTGTGAAATAGTAGGACAATGCTGCTGTGTTTCGTATTGCGAATAACGAAAACCGGAGACCCCTTACTGGTAACGGGTCATTTCATCTTAATCTTCAGATATGAAAATTCAGATGCAATCTGATTATTCTCAATTAAGAATTGATGTAGATGTGTATAGGTCATAGTTTTCTCTTATCCTCAAGTGAACTGATTGCCCGTTTATCACACTTATTTCTTTGGAAAAATTTCAAGCTAGAAAATAAAAATAAAAGCAATCTCAAAAGTCGCTCTTCTAAGATGTTAACTTCGAGATAAAACATAACTCTGTTAGCCTTTGCTCAAATTGGAAACTTAAATAGCCCGCCCTGAGCAAAAGTAACTTGCATTACAGATATAAATTCATGTTGTTGTATATTTGAGTAATATAAAATTCATAAGTTGGACGGAGATACTGTTTCAGATAAAATATGTTTTACTTTTTTATGATATAGATTATTATTAAATAATTTTTAAACATTATTGGCGATAATCTTCTTTAAATATTTTTATAACCAATTATTTGATCATCACCATCATCGTCAAAGCCCATTACAAGTTCACGATTGTTCTCGTTCCTATTTAATCCCGCAGAGGAATTTTGAGTACAGCCCTTTGCACTGCACTCACAGGGTTTTTGAGTTTATTAATAACCAGCTTTTACCCGCGGCTTTGCTCGCGTGGTCTTCAATTTAGAAACATCATTGAATGCTATTCCGTGCCAAATTTAGCAAATCAGCACCTAAAATTGCAATTAACAATTTCATTGGTGCAAACGAGGATCAAACCCGGGTTGCTCGCGTACTGTGAAATTTACTGCAACCGCTACCATTTGAGCTTTGAACCACAGCTCTACTACACATGTAATAAAACAAATTTGAATAAATCATGTTAAACCCTAACCCTAAATCTTTTCTAAAATAAAAGTATCCTAAGTTACTCCTTATGAAATCAGCTATCTGCCAGTGAAAGTCCAGTCAGAATCGGTCCAGTCCTTTCAGAGATTAGCCAGAACAAACAGACAGACAGACAGACAAAAATTTTAAAAATTGTATTTTAGTTATAAGTACCGTATTTACTTTCATATACATTTATTAAGATTAACATACACAATTATGTGTATGTTAATTAGGTTTCATTGATGTGGTCCTTCACTGCTGGCCGTATGAGGAAGCTCAAGGTCGCTCAGCGAGCTATGGAGAGGGCTATTCTCGGCTAGTTTCTCTGCGTGATAAACTTAGGAATGAGGATATCCGCAGTAGAACCAGAGTGACCGACATAGCCCAACGGATTAGTAAGCTGAAGTGGCAGTGGGCCGGCCATATAGCTCGAAGAACCGATAACCGATGGGGAAGAAAGGTTCTCGAGTGGCAGCCTCGTACCGGTAGGCGAAGTGTAGGGCGTCCGCCCACGAGATGGAGTGACGACCTGGTAAGACATGCAGGAAGTCGATGGATGCAGGTGGCTCAGGACCGTGTTTTGTGGCATTCTTTGGGGGAGGCCTATGTTCAGCAGTGGACTTGTGAAGGGCTGTAATGATGATGATGATGATGATGATATGTAGCAAAAATAATATCCCTCTAAAGTGACATTTTGGTAAGAATTCGGTTATATAAATAAACTCAAAGTTATTTGTAATCACCTGGTTAGAAATATTTTTTTATAGATTCATCTATAAACATTAGCTATAATGAGCACTCATTTTGAAAAAGACAATTAGTAAACGATATCTGCGAATAGTATGTACCTCTGTGTAGATGCCTAGCGATTTATTCATAGTATTTGTTACACATAAAAGCAATTTAATCCAATCAGTGTTAAAAACATAGTATTTTTACCCTTACAAAAAAAACGTTGAAAACAAACATCCAGACGCAGACTATTTATTTTACAGCATAGCAACAATTGTTCAGTGCAGGAACGGAGCCTCGGTCCTGCAGTGCCGCAGCCAAACGCTTAGCCACTGCGCTACGGAGCCGTCGTTTATTTTTTACTTAATTAATTACTAGTAAAATATTGCGTTTTTTATTTTATATTTTCTTTATACATATTTTTGTACCTAATTGTAGAGATATTATTACAAATTGCTGCATTTTTACTCAATCCCCACGTTAAAAAATTATTTCTAATAAATAATTCAGTATAAAGATCTAACATTTATTATGTAAAAATATCGATAAAGAATATATCGATAAAGGTTATTGTACACGTCACTAGCTGCCTCAACCAAGGTTGACGGGATTAGGGCCCATGAGTAATCCCATCGACGAGCAGCTGAGGGACGGGGCCAGAATATGGCCACGTGGAATTTCCTAATTACAATAAACAATATACTTACCATTATCCGGAGCTAACTTCGCACCAAGGCTTGGGCAGGCCGTGAGTGTGTGTAATAGTGGATGGCGAGTAGTGTACAGTGAGGTATGAATATGTGGGGCCTTGGCAAGCATAGGCGACCAGCAGCGGCCGAGTTCCAGGCTGCTCCAAAATAAGGTAATCTTCCGCGGCGTTGTCCACAGTCACTTTTCTCGTTCGTCACGATGACAGTCCATTAACTCTATCGTACGATTAACTAATTTACAGAAGCCACTAACTCTCGTTTGTTATAAGGTTAACGCACAAAACGAACACGGAGTGTCCGGATCAAAGGTCACTACCGTTTCACGTAGCAACAGTTATTTCTAGAATATCAAAGGCCGCACTAGCTAATATTGTCGAAGGCACTTATACAGATTCTGAGTGGGACCCAATAAGTCCCGAGAAAGGCTATCCAACAAGGAATGCGCGTCATAAATCCTAGACAGGATGTTTACTAGACGCCTAAACTATTCCGCGGTTCCCGAACAAAAATGACAGTGTGCTACCGTTAGCACAGCTGGCAGACGACAGCTTTACACTCACGCGCGCTCGACACATCCAACTAGCCCGAACTACAAAACCGGTATGGCACCGAGCCGCGCGCCCTCTGACGTCGATTTCGAAAACAGCGTTTAGCGCGAATTATATCGATAAAATTATTCGAGGATAGACATTTACAGCACTATTGTAATTCGTCAATGTTGTCAACACTGTTTGTCAAAACAACTTGATGTTGGTAGAGTAGACTGGCGTACTTACATGCATTTACTTTTACTTTGGAAGTCCCGCCTCTTAAACGTAGTGGTTATATTTTCTTTGGACATAATATGTAGGCTGTTTATTTTATTTAAAATGAACAGCAGACCGAACATTTCACGGCGGCCAGTCTCAACGTACTTTATTATACATTTAAAATAATTTACTGAAATATGAGTATTGCTTGTCTCAAAATATTGTCTTACCGAGAAACGGTTAAAACATTTTCCAAGTTTCTTGCGTCATTTAATAAAAATGTTTTTACGCCGTAACTCCGCATAAATTAAAACTATAAATTATTTAGATGCGCAATGCAACTAATAGCTTTAATATGAATTTATGTACGTGCTGAAATAAAAATTACTGCGTAGTGTTGTGAGTTTTATAACACACAAGGGGACAAATGGAACCCATTCAGTATCACTTAGTTGTACGTCCGTCCACATGGCCGCCTAGTAATACGATTTTTCTTAAGAATGGGGAGAGGTAATTAAATAAAAATTAAAACCGAATTATGATGTCTATGTACCCTAGGTTGTGTAAAAAATCAATTTTCTAAATCAACACATTCAAAAGCTATGGTAATTTATAGATATAGCCACGCTGCAGCTATGTTATAGTCAAAGCATGAATTGGTTGGCTTGACCGGGGAAGGACCACACTCTCACGAAATACCAACGTAGTTTATAGCAGCCTAATGCTGCTGTTTTTCGTGTAGTGAGTTTAGAGAATCTTAGTGCTCAGGGGTGACAACGCATATACATTTTTTTGATCCTTAATTGAGGATAGATGTAGATGTATATGGGTCAGAGCATCCACTTACCATCAGGACACTGTGTACTCGTTTGTAAGCCTTATTTTATAAAAAATATTAAGAGCCAGTAAAATTATAGGCTTCAGACTTGTTTTTTTTTTTTGCAGTTGGCTGCAGGTTTTCCTTCGACTGTAATGACGTCGTAAGTTATTCACCACTTGTTATCTATCGTCGATTTAGTTTGATCCTTAGTTAGGGAGGCCCATGTCCAGCAGTCGACTTTAATGGGCTGATGATGAAAAATAAAAAGATTTTATGAGAGAAGTAACAAATAAAAATTGCCAGAAAAATTTATGCTTGCAGTTATGACTTTAACACGGAAATAGTTGCTGATTTCTCTATTATATTTAAACGCGGTTGTAATGTTATACATAAAATTATATTACCGTGGTAATATATCCCGGGAAACTATTATTTTCGGCTCCAACTAACTTCGCAGCTGTTAAAGTTGTGGAGTTGTAAATTGACGCTAAAGCACAATGGAATGCCAGAAAACGTTTCGAATGGAACTTAAAATAAATAGCTTCTTTATTTAAATTCATCAGTTTAATTTATTTATTTATACATATAATCAAAATTCAAGGTGAGAACAAGTATTTGTATGGTCTACAAATAATTATTCCGGGTCTGGATGTTTGTCCTTGTGAAATTTGTGTTTGTAAACTGCCTCCACGATACAGGAGAAAATCCTAGTGTGGGGGTAACGTTTTTTTTTTAAGAAAAAAAAACTTGCTGTTTAATTTCTATTCTATAAAAAATTAACTTAAATTCGCGTTTAATTTCAACACTCATGGTCAGCGGATTTGGGGGATGGGGTTGTGACTGAGGTGTTTGACGTTACTGAAGGCTACCTTCCAATTTTGTTTTCAATTAAGTTATTTTATACATAAACTACCTTTATGAGATGGCAACACCAGTTAAACTAGACAAAAGAATTATGTTTTAAAATGCCTTTACCATTACAAGCAATACATAGGTATTTCCATTAGATTGCCACTTAGGGGTACTATTCGCCATGGTTGCTTTTATTAAGATTGTCTTTGAGTGTGGAAACATGACAGCGGCTGTCACTTGCCCTCGCTCTTAAAAAAAAATATCTCGTACTACTGTAAGGCGCTCTAACCTTAAATTTCAATAAATTTTAACTTTTCGTATTTACTTCTGCTGCTCACCCGCTCAGTTGCCGCGTTTTTTTCTTTTACACAGATCTCATAACGAAGATGCTTCTGCCCATATCCTGGTTCAGTTTCCCTCAGCCACCTCTCACGACCCCACGAGATGAAATGAGGTATAATGAGGGTGGTACCTCACTCACAGAATATCTAATTTAACGTGGTAGAGCTACGTCGCAGCTTTAATTGTGGTTGTGGCATGAATGGGTCGGCTTGACCGGGTAGGACCACGCTCTCACAGAATACCAGCGTAAAATGGTAGTGATAGTATCTGCTGTTTTCCGTATGTTAAGTGTAGAGAACCGGAAACCCCTTTTACCGGAAACGAAGCATTCCATCTTAGTCCTCACAGGTCTGGGACAATCTGCATTTTGAATACTAACCGAGGATAGATGTAGATGTCTAAGGGACGTAGTATCCATATTCCTTCACGTAGACTGTGTTATCACTAGTCACGCTTATTCTTTAAAAAAATACATGAGGTGGGCCAAACTTACCTGTTATGCCAATAATGAGGGTGAGCGTAATCCTTTCAACAATACAGTTAAAACTTGACTCTTTTACTTGTAAAGCATTTACTAAAGTTCTTTAATAGTTCGTCATTTTACTCTTCATCTTCATTAATGAACTTTGGTCGTAGGTAAAGGTATTTATCATATAGTCCTCAATGAGTCTATATTTAACTTTGAAAGCTTAAAATATTTTTTTGAAAACGTTAGGATTTTCCACTATATTATGAAATCAGTTTACAAACATAAATGGCACAAGGATATAACTTCATACCCGGAACAATTATTAAAAGGCCATACAAATTCTTGTTCCATTGAAACTTGAAACCGCAGTCCTTATTGCCAAACTCATTACTAAGCCACTGCGTCACTAAAGCCGACTGACAGAGAAATATTTTTAAATTAATAACCTCCGGAGAAATTGTCTGTCCTTTTGTGAGAATTATTTATTATATTATATACAACTTCGGGATAGTTTGTCCCTATGTCAACTCCTTCAGAAGTGTCTGCCATTTTTTTCTTAGTTATGTCAGTTTTTGGTTAACCATAAAATGTTTCAACAAAGAGCTCGATACGAGTGATATGCAGGAACCACTGTCTACCAATAAATCAATCGGTACGCATTCAATTACTGCGCTTGTAACATCGATTGTCGATCTCGAAACATTACTGTCTAATTTACTACAAACATTTAGAATCAGAATCAGAATATTTATTGCCGATAAGCTGTGTATGTACAATTTGCGGGTGACATTGCAATTAAATGTTACACACTTTACCCATATCGGGCATGCAATAATTAAGAAATAGAAACTTTATATAAATTAATGTTTGGTATTAAAATATTCACTTAAATTATAAAACACATTATATGCTAACCACTTCTTGCGGTCTATTTTAAATCTTGGCAAGTCCATAGCTTTTATATCAGGTGGCAGATGATTGTATATTTAACACCTGTCCAAAAAGTGCTCTTATAATTCATGTAACTATTAATTTTAGGCGTACATAAATTGTTCTTATATTAATGGACGTGAATTTAAGTTAGATTTAATCTGAAAAAAGTTGTTATTCTGTTTGATAAACATTGAAATTTCTAAAATGTAAATATTAGTAAGAGTAAGATAGCCTTTTTCTTTCAATACATTTCTTAGAGTTTCGTTTGAGTACATATTATAAATGATCCGTAGACATCGCTCTTACAGAATAAATGTTAACTGCACGTTTGTACTATTACCCCAGAAAATAATGCCGTAAACTAATAGAGGGTACCTGGCCGAAATATGCAGCCCTTGATACATCATAGGAAGTTGTTTCTGCTAATATAGATAATGCATAACCGTAGCTAGATATATTTTGTTTATTTTTTCAATGTAGGATTTCCAGTTTAAATGACAGTCTATGGTGTCTCCAAGAAAATTAATGTTATCAACTGTTTCTATTTGGGTGTCTTTATCTGCAATATTTAAGGAAATAAGGAAATATTAAAGACCTTAATTTTTTTTTATTTAAACGTTACCCCCACACTAGGATTTTCTCCTGTGTCGTGGAGGCAGTTTACAAACATAAATTGCACAAGGACAAACATCCAGACCAGGAACAATTACTTGTAGGCCATACAAATACTTGTTCCCTGCGGGATTCGAACCCGCGGCCCCCAGCGCAACAACTGATTGCTAAGCCACTGCGCCACGGAGGCGTCGAAAGCCGTCGAATTTAAATTTAAAGGTTTTGTTTTGTAATTTCTGAATTGAATAATTTTAGTTTTTGTTATATTTACGTTTAAATTAATTTTATTAAGCCATTCAACTGTTATTTTTAAGGTTTTATTTATGTTATTTTCAAAATTCATTTGAGTATTGGGTAAAAAGATAGTTGCATCGTCAGCAAACTTAACACATCTATTGACACATATCATTGATCACATGAGATTTGGCAAGTCATTCATTAAGGATCATAGTCATAAATTAAGGATAACAGAGGACCCAAAATACCCCCTGTGGTAAACCTAGTGTCACTTTAACTGGCTTAGACTGTACTTTTTTGAAAGATTTACAGATTTTGTCAAATTTTTCAATATCTGTGAGTTGTAACTCTATCTTTTAAATAGCTTTCTAACAGTTTTAATGCCAAACCACGTATACCTAATTTGTCAAGTTTATTTAATAGTGATGATGTACGAGTATAACTGTTATTATATACAATATTAAAAACTATAATAATAAAAAAAAATCTGAAACTAGAAACTTAATTATCATATAGTCATACTCCCCGCGGTATCGTGCCAAGAACGCTGGCTGCGTTTCCCCGCTGAATGGCTATACTTAGCCTTTGAGCGAAAAAAGAACCAGCCCTCTTATCACCAACAGTAACGGTTGCCCTATTCGACGGGGCCTGCTCTAACTCGATGCGGGGCGCGGGCTGAGACGGGCGGCAGGGCGGCTCCCCGGCAAGTTCCTCTGCGGTATTATACTCGATTTACTGCAATTTTGCGATCGCGCTAGCTATCGACCGGGCTGAACGGACTGACAGGACGCGCGGCGCGGGCCTATGTACAGCGTCGGCTACGGGCGCGACGGTACGGACTGTCGAACTCGTCTCGGTGACCGGAAGATCTTCTATAATCGCGGCGAGTGTATCTGTACGCGTCGCGGATGTACTACTCTCTCTCAAACGATCAGTCGTCGACACTGATATAGCAGGGCGCGGCGGTGCGAGCGCGGGTTTGGGCATAGATGCAGGCACAGGCGGGGGTGCAGCGGAGGGCGCTTGTGCCAACGAAAGATAATCGGACGGGGACGCGGGGGCTTCTTCGAAAATTCGCATTCCTACCGGCGTTTCGTCGTCGTTCCTAGTCTTCTAGCTTCTTGTCTTACGCATAATGTCCCACATTGTGGCTTCCGATCGTCTTCAAAAAGACGCACGTATTGGTTGCCGTTCCCGCCGCAAGGGCGTTACCAGGCGAGTACAGTTTGGCACCGTTAGGGAGTAATCACCTGGCCGCGTAAACGCGGTTAAGAAACAAGAAGTTTGTTTTGAAACTTAGAGGCGCAACGGGGTATGAAGGGGTGACAGGGCAGCGGCTCTCCTCGCCGTCCGTATCAGTTAGTTTTAAGTTATATTTTAACCGTTGACCGTGTGTGGCCACCATTACCAATACTAGCGTGAAATAGTAGCACAATGCTGCTGTGTTTCGTTTTGCGAATAACGAAAACCGGAGACCCCTTACTGGTAACGGGTCATTTCATCTTAATCTTCAGATATGAAAATTCAAATGCAATCAGATTATTCTCAATTAAGAATATGTAGATGTGTATAGGTCATAATTTTCTCTTAAACTCAAGTGAACTGATTGCCCGTTTATCACACTTATTTCTTTGGAAAAATTTCAAGCTAGAAAATAAAAATAAAAGCAATCTCAAAAGTCGCTCTTCTAAGATGTTAACTTCGAGATAAAACATAACTCTGTTAGCCTTTGCTCAAATTGGAAACTTAAATAGCCCGCCCTGAGCAAAAGTAACTTGCATTACAGATATAAATTCATGTTGTTGTATATTTGAGTAATATAAAATTCATAAGTTGGACGGAGATACTGTTTCAGATAAAATATGTTTTACTTTTTTATGATATAGATTATTATTAAATAATTTTTAAACATTATTGGCGATAATCTTCTTTAAGTATTTTTATAAACAATTATTTGATCATCACCATCATCGTCAAAGCCCATTACAAGTTCACGATTGTCCTCGTTCCTATTTAATCCCGCAGAGGAATTTTGAGTACAGCCCTTTGCACTGCACTCACAGGGTTTTTGAGTTTATTAATAACTAGCTTTTACCCGCGGCTTTGCTCGCGTGGTCTTCAATTTAGAAACATCATTGAATGCTATTCCGTGCCAAATTTAGCAAATCAGCACCTAAAATTGCAATTAACAATTTCATTGGTGCAAACGAGGATCAAACCCGGGTTGCTCGCGTACTGTGAAATTTACTGCAACCGCTACCATTTGAGCTTTGAACCACGGCTCTACTACACATGTAATAAAACAAATTTGAATAAATCATGTTAAACCCTAACCCTAAATCTTTTCTAAAATAAAAGTATCCTAAGTTACTCCTTATGAAAACAGCTATCTGCCAGTGAAAGTCCAGTCAGAATCGGTCCAGTCGTTTCGGAGATTAACCGGAACAAACAAACAGACAGACAGACAAAAATTTTTAAAATTGTATTTTAGTTATAAGTACCGTATTTACTTTCATATACATTTATTAAGATTAACATACACAATTATGTGTATGTTAATTAGGTTTCATTGATATGTAGCAAAAATAATATCCCTCTAAAGTGACATTTTGGTAAGAATTCGGTTATATAAAAAAACTACAATAAACAATATACTTACCATTATCCGGAGCTAACTTCGCACCAAGGCTTGGGCAGGCCGTGAGTGTGTGTAATAGTGGATGGCGAGTAGTGTACAGTGAGGTTGTGAATGTGTGGGGCCTTGGCAAGCATAGGCGACCAGCAGCGGCCAAGTTCCAGGCTGCTCCAAAATGAGGTAATCTTCCGCGGCGTTGTCCACAGTCACTTTCCTCGTTCGTCACGATGACAGTCAATTAACTCTATCGTACGATTAACTAACTTACAGAAGCCACTAACTCTCATTGGGTATAAGGTTAACGCACAAAAAGCACACGGAGTTTCCGGATCCCGCCTTGTCGTGGTGGGGGGCTTAGTAGCCGTGGCTTGTTCACCCACGGTGAACAAAGAGGAACCCCTTCGCTGGCCCGTGGTGTAGGGCCGGCCCGAGGTGGCCACTCCGAGTGGGCTTGGCGAGCCCACTTCGGATGTGTGTCGGTGGACTGCGGTGAGAGGGGTGTCCGCTCCCCCTACCGCTGCAGCCGAGGTGGAGTCACGGAGGAAGAAGAGTGTTGGTATGGCGATGCGCCACTCGTCCTATCCTCCGCGACTCAGACGGGGCCGCACCGTTAATTGATGCGGTGGTGGTGGGGCTGCAGGGGGAGAGGAGTGCCGGTATTGCGAGGTGCTGCTCTCCCTACCCTCCGCAGCCGAATCTTGGTTGGTGGCGGAGCCATAGACCACATCCGCCGCTGGGGTCAGGATGGCTGGTGCCTCAGAGTGCTAGTTTTTCCTGGCCCCATGGCCTTCGCGCATCGGATACGGGAGTGTCCGTTGCGCATGTGAAATTGGAGGCCGAGGAGGAGGGCGCACCATGTGTTCTGGTACGCCTTACCTGAGGAGGAGATGGGGGAGGAGTAGTCCTCTCCCGAGGGGAGGCCGCCATGGGCCTACCATTTCGCGTAGCAACAGTTATTTCTAGAATATCAAAGGCCGCACTAGCTAATATTGCCGAATACACTTATGCAGATTCTGAGTCAGACACAATGAGTCCCTGGGAAACTCTCCAGCAGGAATACGCGTCACAAATCCTAGACCGTATATTTACTGTCCGTGCTTAATTATTCAGAGTTCCCGACAAAAATGACAGCGTGCTAACGTTAGCACCGCTTACAGACGACTCCTGCGCTTGCGCATTCTACGCACGACTGAAATTCAAACCGGTATGAATGCACCACGCCAGCGCCCTCTCGTGTTAATTCTTGAAATTAGTGTTTGGCGCAAACAAACCCCCGTCCCGGACATAAGGATTTAGGTTCGCGAGCCAACCGGTCAGCAGCGGCCAAGTTCCAGGCTGCTCCAAAATGAGGTAATCTTCCGCGGCGTTGTCCACAGTCACTTTCCTCGTTCGTCACGATGACAGTCCATTAACTCTATCATACGATTAACTAATTTACAGAAGCCACTAACTCTCATTTATTATAAGGTTAACGGACACAACGAACACGGAGTGTCCGGATCAAAGGTCACTACCGTTTCGCGTAGCAACAGTTATTTCTAGAATATCAAAGGCCGCACTAGCTAATATTGTCGAAGGCACTTATACAGATTCTGAGTGGGACACAATAAGTCCCGGGAAAGGCTATCCAACAAGAAATGCGCGTCATAAATCCTAGACAGGATGTTTACTAGACGCCTAAACTATTCCGCGGTTCCCGAACAAAAATGACAGTGTGCTAGCGTTAGCACAGCTGGCAGATGACAGCTTTGCACTCGCGCGCGCTCGACACATCCAACTAGCCCGAACTACACAACCGGTACGGCACCGAGCCGCGCGCCCTCTGACGTCGATTTCGAAAACAGCGTTTAGCGCGAACATTTATATCGATAAAATTATTCGAGGATAGACATTTACAGCACTATTGTAATTCGTCAATGTTGGCAACACTGTTTGTCAAAACAACTTGATGTTGGTAGAGTAGATTGGCGTACTTACATGCATTTACTTTTACTATGGAAGTCCCGCCTCTTAAACGTAGTGGTTATATTCTCTTTGGACATAATATGTAGGCTTTTTATTTTATTTAAAATGAACAGCAGACCGAACATTTCACGGCGGCCAGTCTCAACGTACTTTATTATACATTTAAAATAATTTACCGAAATATGAGTATTGCTTGTCTCAAAATATTGTCTTAACGAGAAACGGTTAAAACATTTTCCAAGAAATTAAAACATTTTCCAAGTTTCTTGCGTCATTTAATAAAAATGTTTTACGCCGTAACTCCGCATAAATTTAAACTATAAATTATTTAGATGCGCAATGCAACTAATAGCTTTAATATGAATTTATGTACGTGCTGAAATAAAAATTACTGCGTAGTTTTGTGAGTTTTATAACACACAAGGGGACAAATGGAACACTTTCAGTATCACTTAGTTGTACGTCCGTCCACATGGCCGCCTAGTAATACGATTTTTCTTAAGAACGGGGAGAGATAATTACATAAAAATTAAAACCGAATTATAAAGTCTACGTACCCTGGTTGTGTAAAAAATCAATCTTCTAAATCAACACATTCAAAAGCTACGGTCATTTATACATAGAGCCAAGCTGTAGCTATATTATAGTCAAAGCATGAATTGGTTGGCTTGACCGGGGAAGGACCGCACTCTCAAAAAATACGAGCGTAAAATAGCAGCTCAATGCTGCTGTATTCCGTGTAGTGAGTTTAGATAATCGGAGACCTTTTTTACGCGAACCGAGGCAATCTATCTTAGTCCTCAGGGGTGATATCTACGTATTTTTGATCCTTAATTGAGGATAGATGTATATGTATGATGTTTATGGGTCAGAGCATCCACTTACCATCAGGTGGACTGTGTACTCGTTTGTAACCCTTATTTTATGAAAAAAAATGTTGAGAGCCAGTAAAATTTTAGGCTACAGCCTCCTTGGTTTGAAGTTGGCTGCAGGTTTCCTTGGGCTGTAATGACGACGTAAGTATTCACCACTTGTTATCTGTCGTCGATGTAGCTTAATCTTTCCTAGGTGAGGCCCATGTCCAGCAGTGGACTTTAAGGGGCTGATAATAAAAAATAAAAATATTTCATCAGAGAAGTAATAAATAAAAATTGCCAGAAAAATTTATGCTCGCAGTGATGACTACAACACGGAAATAGTTGCAGATTTCTTTATTATATTTAAACGTGGTTGTAATGTAATACATAAAATTATATTACCGTGGTAATATATCCCGGGAAACTATTATTTTCGGCTCCAACTGACTTCGCAGCTGTTAAAGTTGTGGAGTTATAAATTAGCGCTAAAGAATAATGGAATGCCAGAAAACGATTCGAATGGAACTTAAAATAATTAGCTTCTTTATTTAAATTCATCAGTTTAATTTATTAAGTTATACATATAATCAAAATTCAAGGTCTGAACACAATTCAGCGCTATAGATGTGTGGCGGCGCTGTCGTCGCACCACAAGCGAAACACATCGAAGCCTAAATCGCAATAACAAAGTTCCGAAGTTAAAGCGGCATATATAGAATAGCTCCGAACTACCAATCGGAGCGTTGGCCACTCCCCGGGCAGAACACCTTGCCCGTCGGGAGATCTCCCCTTTTCCTTCCACCCACTAGAGTGGTGACCCCGACGTGATCTGAACACGCAACCAACAATACCTTCGAAAATACACTTTCAAACCTTCATCATCCTCAAGTACCCCATTCATTCGCTCCCGAGCAGATATTGTCTGCAGTCTTCACATTCTGCAAGCCATCTAGCTTTACAAAGATTCATCGCAGCACTGGAATAATAATGCTTCCTGTTCCTTCAAGCTACTCTCTGCGCTACAGTGTTCGGCACGGCTCTGAGCCTTACTGCTTGCCTCTGCCTCACGGCACTCTCGCAGATTACTTTCCTTCTTCTCGACTAACCGCAGACTACAAGGCAATCCCTGGCACTTACTCCGGCTCATCGTTCTCACCGGCATCACTTGCAAGTGCGTAGTACGGCATGCATTCCCCAACGGCATTAAGGGCGCACCGGCAATTGGACTGCACTATCGATCTCCCGTCTGTGCAGGGGGGTGATGTGGCGGCGCTGTCGTTGCACCACAAGCGAAACACATCGAAGCCTAAATCGCACTAACAAAGTTCCAAAGTTAAAGCTGCATATATAGAATAGCTCCGAACTACCAATCGGAGCTTTAGCCGCTCTCCGGGTAGAACACCATGCCCAGCGGGAGATCTCCCCTTTTCCTTCCACCCGCTACAGATGTAATGAAAGAGTAATAATAGATATATATGGGTAAATAATTGATACTTCTTGGCTTCGTTGCGCAGTGGCTTAGCAATGAGTTGCTGCGCTGGGGAGCGCGGGTTCGAATCCCGCACGGAACAAGTATTTGTATGGCCTACAAATAATTGTTCCGGGTCTGGATGTTTGTCCTTGTGAAATTTCTGTTTTTAAACTGCCTCCACGATACAAGAGAAAATCCTAGTATGGGGGTAACGTTTTTTTTTAAGAAAAAAAAAACTTGATGTTTAATTTCTATTAATGACGTTTTCGTCAGTGGACAAAAAAATTAAAGAGAAAGGTTTATAAGTATAAAACATGCATATTAAGTATTATATAATTCTTCTCTCCGTGTGTATGTTACTGAACTCCTCCTAAATGGCTGGGCCGATTTTGATGAAATTTTGTGTGTGTGATTAAGTTGATTAGAGAATGGTTTAACTTCACAATTGGACCCGGTAGGTGGCGTTACTGTCGACATTCAGAAATCAACTCTTAACTCCTTCGTTGTACTTCGTGCAAAAATCTACATGAGAACAATAAGAAATTTAATTATATAGGGTAGGAACGCAGCCAGCGTTCTTGGTAATATGAAAGTAAAGTGGGAAGTTATGATGAATGTGTAAATGTATGTGTTATAATTATTTCCAATGTTATATTGTTACATATCTGTTGGAGACAGAGTATAGAAAATATAAAAACAGAAGTAAGGGTCGATCTTAAAACCTCCTCTCCCAGCAGTAGTAAAGGTCGGCGCCCCGAAAAGTTCCATGGAAGTTATTCTATCGTTGTGGTGATTCTTTTATCCAAAGCAAAGAATTTCGAGCTGCGGAGAGGCTGCCATGTGTCAGGTCTTGACGTTTCACTTGTGTTATGACCAGGATGTAGTACGGTGCGGTATATGGTCAATCTGTAACTACTCTATAATTATTGTATAGTGCAGTACGCCGTCTTGCTATTACCGTTACCGTTACCGATAGATTCTTTTAAATTCCACTGCTGAACACAGGCCTCCTCAAAAGATTGCCCCATAGGGGGTTATTTGCCATACTTGCCATGCTTGGCAAGTGGGTTGGCAAACGTAGTTTTTTTTATTTTGGTCGTAATTAGAAAGACGCGGCTGCGGTTCTCCTGATTTGTTTCCCAATGTCTTCCCTTACGAAGCCCACAAGATCATAATATAGGGTAATGGATATTCTTACACCGCCACTACACGGTAATTACTGTCGACACTGTCTTTTTATTGCCAATGATTAATTGCGTAAACAAGAGAACAAGCTGGATATCCGCTCTCTCACTATTTATTACTTTTAAAAACAACTCCTTATGCTGTGTCTTTCACATATTGTGTTATGTAAATAAATAATAAAAATAGGGCTTTTTCACACAATCAAATTGTTCTTTTAGTAAATCACGTTGAAACATTACCTCTAAATGTCTTTTTACAGCATCGTTAAAAATAACATTTGTTGTTTATGCCCGCTGCGCGGTCTAAACCATTTCAGCCCCTGTCATACGTCGTAAAGGAAAATTGGCACAATAATGAGTTACCCAAGTTTAAATGAGCTTCACTTTTTGCCATTACTTTGCGGCAAAGCGTGTAAAGTTTTCCTTAATTTGTTGTCTCACTTTATGTAGTGTATTTATATGTGTATGCGTTACACATTTTTTTGCGTCAGACAGAGGGTGTATGTACATACAAAGATAATATTCCACTGAAAGTAAAATGTATATATTGGGTACTTACTATATAAGCTTAATAGGTAGTTAGACTCCTTTTAATAATAATAATAATAAATCTTTATTTCGGATAACAAATGTAATCCATATCACAGTTATTAGAAAAATCACAAAATAATAATAATTCACCTAGGTGGACGGAGAAAGTAAAATGACACGCACGCACGCACTCATTCACGCATTCTTTTGCATTCCAATGCCTAGAAATCTATCTAGGTAGCTACCACCTACTTCTGCAGTCAATAAGGAATCCGTGCACTGCTGTGTTCTGGTGTGGAGGGTTTACAGAGTCTTATAATTATAGACTGTGATATGCTATTTAGTGCGATATTCCTTTTCGTTTTTTCTTATATTTTTTTTGTTATTTAACTAGAATATAAATGAATTTCGTTTTATTGTTTAGTTGCGAAGGAAATCATTTATTATAGCTACATCTATCTATTTTGTCCAAGGATATCTACCCACCAGGTGTAGACACCAGTTTTTCACCAAACAATGGTTTTTATTTAAACACATATTCTTTGTTGTTTTTTGAATGTGGAAATAAAAACATACTTACATAATCTACTGCGGTTTATGTAAGATTTATTAGGTGAATTAGAATTTAGGACTGCTTAACTGTGTGAATAGGTACTACTCTCTTACCCATTTCTGCCGGCAAGCAGCATTATGTACAAACAGTAATGCATTCCAGAAGAGTTGATATTTCTTAGGAATAACACCAGTTGCTTTGACAACTATGCATCTATTGTATTTAAGCAGGCGCCCACGAGCAGCATTAATTACTTAATAATAAATTAAATCCGCATCAAAATCCGTTGCGTAGTTTAAAAGATGTAAGCGTACAGACGTTGGGAATCGACTTTGTTTTATACTATGTAGAAATTTTATATTCACACAGTAAAAAGTGCAAAGTGAATTCGTAGTAAAACTCATTGTGCAATCTCCTGGAAATCGTAGAACAATGTCTGCATAGCAAGTAATAATGTCTGAAAATTTTATATAGATTTTATTTCAGGTTTACGCAAATACAATCATTTCTTTATAATCAAAATAGCGAATTCGAAGTTTCTAACAAGCAAGAACTGCATAATATTTTACTGCATTATTCATCTAGGGACTAATGCTTTTAATTCATTGCATACCTCAAAACTTGTGCAAATTAGTTCAAATTTTAATGAAGCTAGTTCATGAGATTAGTTATTAAGCATAAAATACATGTGCGAGTATTAGCAGTTTAGTAACTTTAATGCTTTGGTTATAATATCCTTCAAATAAAAAGTGAAATTTTACAAACAAAAACTCTGAAGCAAATTGACTTTCATAGATAAATCTTATGATATGAATAGGAAAACACATAAAGTCCTCTAGAAATTCATAATATCTAAATATTGTACTTGAAACATAAAGATAATTCAACATCGAGCAGCCAGGACGCCCTACGTATGCACTTGGATCTTTATTAGTTTTGATTTTTGAATTGATTTCGAACTTATTTTAAGGGTTCATATGTAATATTTATTTATAGTATTTTTATTTCAATTTATAGAATAAGGCTGACAAATGAACACACAGTCTAACAGATGGTAAATGGATTCTGTGACCAATATATATCTACATCTATTCTCGGTTAAGAATCAAAATGCAGATGCGTTGCCACGCCTGAGGACTGAAATAAAATGCCTCGTCACTAGTAAAAACACCAGGGACATAGGGCAGAATTAAGTTGCTATTTTCGGCGGGTATTCTGTAAGAGCGTGGTCCTTCCCGGGTCGAGCCGACCCAATCGTGCTAGAACCATAATATAGCTGCAGCGCAACTCTACAACGTTTAAATATACCTATATTGCATATATTAATACAATATTGAGTGTTATGTATTGCAAATAAAAATGTAGTCGTACATATGTTATAATATTACTAAGCCCATCAAATAATATTACGGACACCGATTCATGGTTCACTAATAGAATCAAATCTATCCGTCAGTCCTAGCTAATTTTCGGAATGGCCGAATCAATTTTAATAAATCTTAAAAAGCTCGAGATATTTTATATATATATATATATATATATATATAATATCCATATACATATACGTATATATATATATATACGTATATGTATATATATATATACATATATACATACATACATATATATTATATAATATTTAGATTTATGTTTTAACTCTCGTCTAAAAAAATTATAATATGAGGCATACTAAATATACTTTTAGGTCATGTATAATTTTCTTAATACATGAACTAAAAGTCCATCTAAAATATTAAAAAATATACTGGGTGGCGATTAGGTTATCTGGGTATCTATAAGGTTTTTGCTGTTGGGGTTAAAATGGTTGACAATTTTTCCGTTTTATGTTCTGGTATCTACGCCATTTATTTCCAAAAACGACTCGCTTATATTCTGCTCCGCCAGATTGTGTCATTGGGACTTGATTGAAGCGTTTCGTTATCTTTTTGCAGCCCTGTTATGATAGCCGACTTTTCCTGCAGTTCAGATAATAAAAACATGACTTTAATATAAGATAATATTATACCAGCTATCTATAACCTATAGATCAGAATACAGCAGAGTAAGCGTAGTTATTTAACGGCTGAAATAGGTAACACGGTGGTCATACCACATTAAGTGAATTCACGATGGGTGGGTGGGGGATCTAAGGTGGTTGACGTCTTGATGTGTTAGCTAGCCGAGAAACCTTCAATTTTTAATTATTAATTTTTGATTTTAATTTTTGATTTTTAATTTTTGAGCGTACAGTATCTTGAAATCTTAAAGTTACTTGGGTTTTAATCTTACTTTATTAAGTATATCAAGTAGATGGACCCATCCATCCATCTTCTCTATTGAAATTATTATTAGACCTGGTAGAGCCATGCTGCAGCTACATTAGTAGCACGAATGGGTCGGCTCGACGGGGGAAGGACCACGCTCTCACAGAATACCAGCGTCAAATAGCAGCTTAATGCTGCTGTGTTTCGTATGGTAAGTGTAGAGAACCGGAGACACTTTTTACTGAAAAAGAGGCTTTCTATCTTAGTCCTCACGGGTGACAACACATCTGCATTTTGATTCGCAAACGAGGATAAATGTGTAGTTAAATATCGAAGTCCAGTAAGTCCCACCACTACTCAATATTTAACTACTAATGGCGCCAAATTTAAAATGAAAGTCTTAATAAGTTCGTTTTTACGAAATTGAGGTAAGTCAATTAAATCTCTATGAAAATAACGGTCAAAACTGACGATTTTTTTCATATCCCGGTAAGTCCTTTGACAAGTGTTTATCAATCTCAAGCATGTTCGCACCGGCCAATCAGAAAAAAGTTTAGCGCAATGATGGCTGCCATTTTGCATGAATTATCAGAAGCGAAACACTTTGCGGTCGTAGTTTTCATTTAATTATTTTGATAAAAATGAGTGAAAACAATTTTGGCCTGAATGTGGTGGAACCAGATAAAGCAAGGAAAAAGACTGTGTCAATATCTAGACAGAAACGGGCCGCGGAAAAAGCAAAAAGGTAAATGGAACACCAGCATAGTACTTAGATAAGTACTAGTTTTATTGTAACCGACTTTATACTACAGGATCGTACTCAGCTTGAAAATTGATATTATCACTTTATTGAGCTATGATAATTTAAAATATTTATAAATAATATAAAATAATATAATTAATAGAATCAGGCGTTACTTTGCGGAAATCCATTATATAAAAGCTTTTAGAAAATTTACTTCTCAAATATCCGCGTTATAAAATAAAATGATGTGTCTTACCTAGTATGAAGAGCACCTCCCGCCCTCCCTCAATTGCGTGCACTATCCCCGTACAACTAATCCCAGCACCGCTACTCCCAACACCACTACACTAGGCAAGATACACCACTGACGATAATACGACACGTGTTTCGCCTCTACACGAGGCATCCTCAGGTGATATAGACTCTACGGTGGCTTACCGCTAAATTAAGTAAAAGCTTTTATATAAAATGACGTTTATTTTAACGTAAAGGCGGAAAGGATTATGCAGTAAAAACGTAAGTTTGCTTAACTCATCTAATTAAATATTAATCAGAAAACTGCTTCGTGTGGTTTTCGTACTTACACATACCTATACCTAAATAAAATTTCATTGAAAATGTTAATTTTTCTTCTGCTTTCTATCTGGTGTTGACCTAAAAAATAACACAATTTTGGAGGAAATGCACTTATACATTTTAACACAAGATTACTAAGGAAAGGTAAAAAAATTGTCAATATCAATGCAAGCGTTATTGAAATTGCTCCTTCGATAAAACCTGATAAATTACTAGACGTACAAAAGTTATTACCTACAAAAACATTTTGGACTTCAATGGGATCAGATACACGAAATTCTATTTTATAAAATTATTTTACAAAACAATGTTGACCTAACTCAAGAGAGAGAAGAGGAAATAATAAATATTTAGCAAGATAATGATATGGAAGATGTTTTAGATTTTGTTTAAATAAATAAAATATCTTTATTAATTTAAAACCATTGTTTAATTAATAAAATTAAATATACAAATGTATTTCTTAAATTATCATAAGTCAGCTGCTCTGAATACGTCCTATTACAATGATGTTAACCGAACTTAGGTAAGTCCAGTATGACTTTTTTCAAACACCGATATAATTAGCTCATACAAATACGGTATGTCAAACACCTCATTCCCCCCGTGACCACGGGTGTTGTAAAGCACCCGAAACGTCGAGAAATAAAAAGTTAAATTAAACGCGATAAAATCCGTAAAAATTCGTTTCATTCAACTTGACGTATGGTAAAATTGACTAATCTTCTTCGGGGGCTTGTAGTGGGTTTTATTGGATATGAAGATGTAGCCAATCTTGTACATGACTACTCTGACATATTATGGTAGTACAGTAGATACACGATCGGCTGTGGCCTGCTGTACTAGCATATGTCATTGAATTAAATAGTTAAAATTATACGCGATAAAATCCGTAAAATGAGTTGCACTAATGACTTAACTTAAAGTCCGTAAAGTCCTTAAGATTAGCCTCTCCCGTTCGTTGATAGGAAGATTGACGAAAGCAGTACTATACATTCATCATCATCATTACAGCCCTTCACAAGTCTACTGCTGAACATAGGCCTCCCCCAAAAAATGCCACAAAGCACGGTCCTGAGCCACCTGCATCCATCGACTTCCTGCATGTCTTACCAGGTCGTCACTCCATCTCGTGGGGGGACGCCCTATACTTCGCCTACCGGTACGAGGCTGCCACTCGAGAACCTTTCTTCCCCATCGGTTGTCGGTTCTTCGAGCTATATGGCCGGCCCACTGCCACTTCAACTTACTAATCCGTTGGGCTATGTCGGTTACTCTGGTTCTACTGCAGATATCCTCATTCCTAAGTTTATCACGCAGAGCAACTCCGAGCATAGCCCTCTCCATAGTTCGCTGAGCGACCTTGAGCTTCCTCATACGGCCAGCAGTGAAGGACCACGTCTCAGTTCCGTAAGTCATCACTGGCAACACGCATTGGTTGTACAATTTCGTTTTAAGGTTTTAAGGTATGTCTAACGAGAAGATGTGTCGTAGCTTCCCGAACAAGACCACCGCACTTATGCTCCACGCCTCCGGTGTAATGCCACCATGGAGAACGGAATTAAAGAGCTTCTGAAGGACTTCAAGTACCGGTCTTCCACCCGCTTTCAGAAGCTCCGCTGTAATTCCATCCTCGCCTGGGGCCTTACCGTTTTTAAGGTGCTGGAGAGCCATTCCAATCTCGCTCAGACTGACGTCCGGGATATCTTCGGAATAGTGTCGGATGAGACTCGCTCTTGGATCGTTACTCACACTTGCGTGTGGCTCCAACGATGATGTGTACAGCTGCCCATAGAACCTCTCAATCTCACTCAAAATCTCAGGTGTCCCGGAAACGATGCTTCCACATTCTGTCTTCAGCTTTGGCAGTTGGCTCTTTCTGGCAGACAGATCTCTGGCAAAGACTTTGGAGCCTTGATTCCGCTCGATCGCTTCTTCAATACGAGCTGTATTGAAGTTGCGAAAGTGCCGCCGCATGCATTTAGAAATCTGTCTGTTCAGATGCCTGTATGCTGTCAAGTCTGTTGAAGAATGTAGCTTCATTTCCCTTCTAACAGCCATGAGATTAAGAGTGTGATCGGAGAGCTTTTGTGTTCTTCTGCGGCGGGTCTTGCAGAATTACTTAGCTCCGACCGCATGGACAGTTTCCACGAGCATGTCATTCATATCGTCCACTTCATTGCAGTCTTCCAGGCATTGAAAACGGTTTTGTAACTCGAGCTGAAAGGTTTCGGGACTTTGGAACAGAGCACGAGGGGGACGGAGCGTTGACTTCATTAGACGAGACCTCTCCAACTTAACGTTTAGGTTCAGTGTGCCTCTAACCATTCGGTGATCGCTACCAGTTTTCATCCTCGCGATCACGGAGACATCACTAAACAATTGACGTCTGGTCGTCATAATGAAGTCAATCTCATTTTTTGTCGAACCGTCGGGGCTCGACCAGGTCCACTTCCTGTGGGGCCGCTTCTGGAAGAAAGAGTTCATCATAAAGAGTCCCTCTTTCTCCATGAATTCGGCCAGCTGCTGGCCCCTTGGGTTCCGTTGCCCTATTCCAAATTTCCCTACTTTCAGCTCGCCGTTCTCTTTTGTGCCTAGTTTTGCATTGAAGTCTCCCATTTACACCGTATATTTGGTTTTGGAGGAATGCATGGCTCTAGAGATATCCTCATACATTTCCTCCACCTCCTCGTCGGAGTGTGCCGAGGTTGGTGCGTAAACCTGTATGACCTTCAGCGAATACCGTTTGGTGATTCTGAGTATAAGATACGCAACTCTCGTCGACACACTCCCGATCTTTACAACGTTGTTAACGAGAGACTTGTGGACGATAAATCCGACACCTCCTTGGGACAGATGGTCGCCCTCCCGGTGATAGAGCAAGTTGCCGGATTCGAGGATTACCGTGTCCTAGAATAGAATAGAATAGAATAGAATGATTTTTATTCAATATGGATTATTACATAATACTTATTGAAAGTCATTATTTTATTTACCACTGGTTCGGAAAATACCTCTGTCCTGGGAAGAACCAGCAAGAAACCCAGCGGGACTTTTTTTTTTAAACATAATTTCACTTAACAATAATTTTGATTATACAATTTTAAATGAATTTTCATAGAACCAGCATGGTGGCGATCACCTTATTCCCAGGGGTTATTTTCACTCATGTATTCCTTGATATTATAATAACCCTTTTTGTACAGTTTTTCTTTAATAAAACTTTTAAACTTGTTTATTGACAAACTTTGAACATGTTCTGGGATTCTGTTGTAAAAGCGTATACATTGCCCCATAAATGAATTACTAATTCTGTGGAGTCTTGTAAGTGGCATTACAAGCTTATGTTTGTTCCTAGTGTTTAAGGTATGAACATCCTTATTCTTATTAAAGCTATTTATGTTTTTATGTACATACATTACATTTTCATAAATATATTGCGATGCCAAAGTTAATATGTTTATTTCTTTAAATTTTTCTCTAAGGGACTCTTTACAATTTAGATTATAAATCGCCCGTACGGCTCTCTTTTGCAAAACAAATATAGCTTCAATATCAGTCGCATTACCCCATAGCAAAATTCCATAAGACATTACGCTATGAAAGTAACTAAAATACACTAACCTAGCTGTCTCAACATCTGTGAGACTTCTAATCTTTCTTACAGCATATGCTGCAGAACTAAGTCTGCTTGCTAATTTAGATATATGGGGGCCCCATTGAAGTTTCGCGTCAATAGTAATACAGAGAAAAACAGTGGTATCCACAAGACTCAACTCCTCCCCATTTAAGAGCACATTGGTTTTCGAATGTTTTACATTAGGTACTGTAAATTTAATACATTTTGTCTTGATGCCGTTTAAGAGCAAATTGTTGGCGTTAAACCAATGTACTAGTTTCGATAGAGCATTATTTACATCGTCATATTTAATTGACTGCCGTTTCAGTTTGAAAATTAAAGAGGTATCGTCAGCAAATAATACTATATCGTGATTGTCCCCTACAAGATAAGGTAAGTCATTAATATAGATTAAGAACAGGAATGGGCCAAGAATCGAGCCCTGAGGAACGCCCATTGATACTACCGATCCGGAGGAACATTTACCATTAATGACGACTTTTTGAGTTCTGTTACTTAAATATGAAGTAATAAGTTTAAGCGCCAAATTTTTTACACCGTAATGTTGTAGTTTCCTAATTAATGTATCATGATGAACACAATCGAAAGCCTTGGAAAGGTCACAGAAAATACCTAAGGCATCTTGTGAATTCTCCCAGGCATTAAAAATATATTTTATAAGCTCAACACCGGCGTCAGACGTCGAGCGACCCCTTGTAAAACCAAATTGATTTTTATGAAGTAATTTATTTGTATTAAAAAAAATTAACAATTGATCCAAAATTATTTTTTCAAAAATTTTACTGAGAGTTGGTAGTACAGAAATAGGTCTATAATTAGCGGGGTCCAATGTACTACCAGATTTAAATAAAGGTATTACTTTACTATACTTCATTAAATCAGGAAACACACCAGAATCGATACAAGTATTAAAAATAATAGCAAGATGAGGTGCAATTAAATCTATTATGGACGTAATCACTGTAACGGAAATCCCCCACAAATCTGCGGTTTTCTTTACATCAATGGTTTTGAAGTATTTTACAATATTATGCGGTAATACTTTTTCAAATCTAAATTCTTTTAAACAGGTATTAACATTCTGTTTAAGTAATGATTCGGCGACAGTTGGAGAAGCATTCAATGACTCTGTTGTCAAGATAGGAACATCAGTGAAATATTTCTCAAACACCGCTGCAACTTCTTGATTTGATTTAGTCAATTCATTATTAATTTTTAATTGATAGTTTGAATTACGAGGTTTCTCATTACCGGTTTCGCTGTTAATTATACTCCACGTCATTTTAATTTTATTCTTAGCTGCCTTAATTTTGTTACTAATATGTAATGATTTGGCTGTGGAGCAAACTCTTTTAAACATTTTAGAATAATTTTTTACATATTCTTTAAAAGCATCGGAAAGATTATACGATCTTTCATGGTAAAGGTCATATAACCTTCGTCTGCTTTTATAAATTCCTACTGTCGCCCACTCATTAAATGCCTTGCGACTGTTTCTGGAGAATGTTTTAGAAGTGAATGTTTTATTAAATTCATTGTTTATAAAGGTAAATAATTCTCTATATAAATAGTCTGCATTGTTCTTATAAGAAAGGGATGGAAGGATTTTTAACATATTACTTCTAAATCTCTCCAGGCGTTTTGCATTAATAGGAACAAACACAATTTTCTCATTTACCTGTTTTTTGTGCATATAAGGTAACGAAACCAGTTGTCCACAGTGATCTGAACTAAGTTTTTGAATTATTGATTTGTTGATTGGTACAACACCTGTAAAAATATTATCAATACAAGTTGCACTACACCCTGCAATACGTGTAGCTTCAAAGAATAAATTATTAAGATTATAGGATTTGAACAAAGAACAGAATTTAATACTGATGGAAGAAGTTTCCAGGAGATTGATATTAAAGTCTCCACACACTACAAGAGATTTATTCTGTTTATTAAGCTTAACTAAAACTTCTTCCATAATTTTTTCAAAAGTATCATAACTTGAACATGGGGGTCTGTAAACACTGACAACAATAAGGTGCTCAAGCTCAACACATGCCATTTCTACAGTACGCTCAACAGAGAGGCTCACAATGTCTTTACGTTCTTTACATGATAAGGACTTATTAGCTAATATTAAGGAGCCACCACGTAATTTAGTATCTCTATTGAACGAACTGACCACCTGGTGATTACTGAAATTAAATATGGAGTTGTATTCTTTCAACCAATGTTCTGTAATACATAAAATATTTATACTGTTACTATTTAAAAATAATTCAATTTCTAATTCTTTGCCTAACATACCTTGTATATTTTGATGCACCAGGTTGATACAGTTTTTATTATTTTTATTTTGTAAAATTGCATAATTATGTATTGGTAAGTTGCATTCTAAGCTATTTAAATTATCTTTGCTAGAGATTACCTCTATTGTCTTATTATCTAATTTAAATTACTTGGAACTGGTTCCAAATCAAATGTAAAATTATTTTGTTGCTCAAAAGAAGCAGGTGTCAAGGTAGCCAAATCATTGGCTGAGTTAAAATATAAATAATAAGATAGCGTATCTGCTACCAGTCTTAAACTATACTTTGATAGGTAATACCTATCTCTTGTCAAAAACTTCTTAGTTAAATTATTAATATCAATTAAATGAAATTTATCATTATTATTCTTACAATTAAATGTCAAATTTAAGTTATTGTTACATGTCAAGTTATGCATCATTAAATTTAAATTATGTCTTAGTTTATTTTCCTGTGGCCACCCCTCTATATAAGGCAATGTAAACAAGATAACTTTAACCACATTTATGTTATTGAGATATTCAATATATTTTAATAATTGATTCTTGTTCATATTGCCTCTTCTCCCAACAAAAATTATTAATATACTATTAGGGTTAAATTTACTAGTTAAAATTTTATTCATAATATCACTGAATGATGCTCCAGGCATGCAGTAATTACTTATCTGTTGCCTTTTTAAACAGTTATTCAATGATATACCCAAGTTTTTGCCTATGTCATCACTATACACAATTATATTATTTTTTTCATTATATGAATTACTTTTTAAATTTATCTGCTTTGTTATGGTACTATCATAGAGTGTAGGTAAAGAAAATGAAGTATTACTGCTTGTCATATTATTAACACACACTGTCCCTGAAGAACCTGGCAGTGAGCGCTGATATTCAGTTTGATATTTTAATAAGGAGTCAAAACGTTCCTCGTTATATTTGCAGGACTTTACCAGATTATCCATGGCCAGTATGTGTTCTTTTATCTCATTCCCTGCAGATTGATATTTATTTGACATAATTTGTAATGAGGTTTGAAGTGATAAAATTTCTGAATTAAGACACTCTATTTCAGTCTCATAACAATTTTTCATGTTTTCCACCTCAATTGAATATAATTTAATTTTACTAATTAACTCTTGCTTTTCCTTACATACATTTATATAATTTTTAATATTAATTTTAGTTTTAACTAATTTTTGCACTTTCCTAATATATTTATTAATTTTTATATATTTTTTTAATTTCCTTCTGCTGCTTGTAATCCTTTCTGCTGTTCTTGATGTGGTAGAATCATCAGTCAAATCTATTGTTGTGGAGGGTTGCAACGTTTTATGAAATTTACATTCTACGAGCTCCTCGAACAGACTCTGAGTTTTAAGTGCATGCAAGTTATCAATGTTTTGTTTAAATTCTGAAATTTGCTCATTAGCTTCAGTTAATTGTAATTTCAATGCAGCAATTAATCTGAGGGATTCCTCATATTCTTTGCTGCATCGGTCAAACTCATCGACTGTCCTCTGGAGCTCATCCCTTTCCTTTAAAATATCTGTATAGTCTCTATGTAACTTAACCATATCACTTTTCAATTGAGTATTTTTCGAAATTATACTTATTATTTCCTTTTCGTTGTCATCCCTTTCTTTAAGTAACAGCTCACACTGCTCCCTGGACGCCCTCAGTTCTTGGAGCGCAAGATGGAGTTGGTTCTCCATGTGGCGCGTTTTGGCGTTACGAGTATTCATTTTACTATGTATTTTAAATAGTAAAAGAAAACAAAGATGGAAAATTAAGGGAACAGAGTAAGCAAATATCCAATTATAGGACTCTAATTACAGATCTCAAATTAAATTATCAAGAAAACAATTCAAAATGAAATCCGAAAACAACAACACTTAAGAGATATATCGTAAATATTAAAAGGGATAACAAGAATTACAGTAACTTTTAAACGATGTTCGTTACCTGCTGTCACTTTAAGTTGAGAGGCACTAAAAATTTATTTATTTAAATATTTACCACTTTTATTTATTACACAATAAAATTTGTTCGTAATTAACAACTATAACTTAAATTTGAGGTGGAAATGATCAATTACAATAATTATTTTTACGAAATTATTTGGGAGCCCAATTTTTTAACTATTTGTCACCGGGGTTGCCACAGAGAAAAAAGTCACCCTCTCTTCGGACTTCGGATAATCCTATAATATGCCAGCGCAACTTGTCTATCTCTTCTTCCAGCTCCACGATCTTCTCGTCAGTCCTCAGGGTGCGTGCGTTGTACGTTGCCAGGTCGAGTCGTCTAAGGTGGCAACCGAACCTCCACCGGAGATTCTTAGCACCCCCTGCCCTGCCGTTACCATGGTCGCCACCGTAGCCAGGAATAGCGGGGCCGCCGGGGACTGGGGGCCGTCTGTTTGTTGCTTTATTCATTGGGGGGGTATTTGCCATAGTTGCCACGCTTGGCGAGCGGGTTGGCAACCGCAGTTTTTTATTGTAATTTTGGCTATTATCAGGAAGATGCTGCTGCCCATCTCCTGCCTGTATCCCTTTGTCGCCTTTTACGACACCCACGGGAGGATATGGGGTAGTGGATATTCTTGACCGCCACTACACGGCAACTATACATTAGGCGCATCGAACTGCAATCTAGCAAAACCTTTGTTTTCCTCCTAGCCATTATTATCTATGATATTTCTAATAGTTGTTTCTTATGATACCTATAAGACGTATTATCAAAGCGTCTGAGAACTGAAACAGATGTTTTTTTCTAGTTCTTATTAGGAGAATGTTGCTGTGTTTGGCAGATTGGAATGAAGAGGGGTGATCTCCCGCCGGGCAAGGATTTAGCCCGGGGAGAGGCCAATGCTCCACGTGTTATTTTATGATATGTATAGACTGTTAATTTCAAAACTTTGATAGCGCGGTTTAGGTTTCGATGTGTTTCGCTTACGGTAAATATCCTGGCTTGTCTCCCTATGTTACCTGTTGCGTTACCCACGAGACGATATGTGGATGATCGATTCTCTTGCCATCATACAACTAAAATATTGTAAATATATAAGTTGATATTTAATACCGCCTTATAACGGAATAGGCCCATGTTCAGCTGTGGACTTTGCAAACTGATAAAGAAGAAAATATACATTGTCATCATCGATGTCGATAATAAATAATTAATATATAAATTAACGAAAAGAAAACTGCTTTACTCAATACAATTGATTATTCCAACCGAATGTCAGATGCGCGCTGTCAGACACGCAAGAATTTATGATGTGGGGAGGAGTTTAATTAATATTTCACGTGTTAAATATAATTTATGAGCGCCGAAATGAACGTTCAAATTGTATACGAGTACAGTAAGTGAGATATTTTTAATCAAAGTACAAATCACCATTAATTATTCAAATGAAATATTTCGTTTAAACTAAAACCAATATTGTAGAACCAGTGTTATCTTTTTTTTTGTTTTAGTATGTTCTGTGTTTACTTTTATATATGACGGTTGCAGCACGAATTGGTCCGTAGCATACCATCGTAGCTTAATGCTGCTGTGTTTTGTATTATGAGTGTAGAAAATCGAAAACAGAACATACTAGTAATGAGGCATTCCATTGCAGTGATAACGCATCTTCATTTTAATTCTTAATTATCATCCACTTACTATGAGGTGGTCTGTGTGCTTGTTACCCTAATTCTATAAAAAACTTATACTACCAATACACAGTATACGTATAATAATTATATATTTAACTTGATTTTTTTAATTTCATTTTATTATTATTCTTCTTGCCACCCCCTTTCTCTTTAAAATTAAGGAGTCTATGTGATCCAGTCCCAGTGTCTTGATTCTGGTGCTGGGATTAGTGGTGAAGGGGATAGTGCACGCAATTGAGGGAGGGCGGGAGGTGGTCTTCATAGTAGGTAAGACACATCATTTTATTTTATAACGCGGATATTTACTTACTACTTTTAGTGTCCGAGCTAAAATCAATGAAACTGAAAACTTATGGAGTTACTTTGGTGTCTCATTTCTCTGTATGCCTATTATAGAAGTTTTTCTCCTAAGAGTGCTTGAGTTGATTATTGAAACTTGACCCAGTTATTATAAAATCCGGCTATCGCAATACAGTCATGTTTGTAAATTCGCATTTGTAAATTTTGAATTTTCTATAACTAAGAGTTTATATCGTTAAGTGGCGATATAATAATAGTAAACTCACCTTAATCATCCCGTGGTTGTTATAAGAGGCAACAGGACGAAACAAACCAGAAGATGTGCTCTTATATCCTCCTAATAACAACTATGTATATTATATATTTTACGTGGTAGAGCTATGCTGTTAGCTGTATTGGTATATTTGTAGCGCGAATGGGTCGGCTTGACCGGGTAAGGAACACCCTCTCACAGAATACTAGCGTAAAATATCAGCTTAATATAAATAGCTGTGTTTCGTATGGTGAGTGTAGAGAACCAGAGTCCCGTTTTACTGGAAACGAGGCAATTCATATTAGTCCTCACGGGTGATATCGCATCTGCATTTGATTCGTAATCGAGTATAGATGTAGATGTCTATGGACCACAGCAAACACTTGCCAGGTGGACTACGTGCTCGTTTGCCACCCCTACTAACGTAATTCTGCAACTATGACAAATATCTCCCTTACGAGGCAATCTATGGGAAGGTCTATCTTTGGATGAATGAAGAACCATAAATATGTTTAAGATTACCTGTTTCATATTGATTATAATATTTTTGAATCAACTTTAAACAAAATGCGAATAAATGCATTGCAAATCAAAATAGATTTTTCTCCCTCTATTTTACTATCATAATGATAACTTAATAAGTAATAAAATGAAATGAAATGATAATAAACTTAAATGTAATTAAAATAAGGAATCGTTATGACATGAACATTCTTTATTTTTCGACGTCAGTTATATAAAATGCGTCTTGGAAACGTCAAAATGTATTTTATTTTATAATTTATTTTTTTATAAATTTCCTCTTACTGGAGAAGAAATGGCGAAAAATACTCCGGAGGTATCCTCTTATTTATCGTTTTTGTCAGTCACTTGATTCAAAATTATAATCAAAAGTGAAAAGGAATATACTTGATAAAATTGTACACTAAAAAATTATGCAAAAATGTAAGCTAAAAAATGTGTAACCCCAAGCATACCCGACAGATGTGGGTAATTAGTCACATCTGTTTTGTTATCTATGCAAACATTTACCATAAAGCCTTCAGTTATTTAATACATTTTTTAAAATGACATAATAAATATACAAGATAGCGGTAGCTCACGAGCACAACTAGTAAGTGATTGCTGTTGACCATAGATACTCGTATATCGCCAATAACTAGCATCGATTAAGAATTAAAACTTATAGCTGTTGTCACCTTAGAAGAATAAGATGGGATGCCTCGTAAAACTTCTCCAGTTTTCTACGCTCACTAAACGAAACACTTAAATTTATATATAATACCATCATCGTCATTGTCATCTTCATCTACTCAGTCATCATCATTCTGGTCGATCACGATTCCACTGAGCATGGCCTCCGCGCCAGATTTAATCTAAATTATTTAAATATCTTTTTAGCGCGGTAGACCCACGCTGCAGCGATATGGTTATTATGGTTTTGTATTTATAAAGTATTTTCATCTGGTTGGGCTGAATTGATATAAGAGAAAATAATAAATATTATAATAAAATTATATATTAAATATACTAACATAAATAAATAATACATAAATAAATAAAAGCCCAACCAGATTATAATGGTTATTATTATGGCATAACGGTTGAACACGAACGGGTCGCTCGACCGGCGTAGAACCACTCTCTCACAGAATGCCAGCGTAAAATAGCAGCTTAATGCAGCTTTGTTTCGTATGATGAGTGTAGAGAACTGAAGACCCTATTTACTGGAAACTAGGCATTATATCTTAGTCCTCAGTGGTGGCAACGCATTTCTGCATTTTGATTTTTAATCGAGGATATATGTAAATGTCAATGGGCCACAGCATACACTTACCATGAGGTGGACTGTGTGCTCGTTTGTCACCCTTATTCTATAAAAAAATATTAATTTTACAGAGAATCGCAAAATTGTATCTATTTTTTAAATATATATAATTCAACTTAAGTAATAAAATTATTAATTATAGGTAAGTAAACGTATTTTTGAAATAATATTCGATTTAAGGGTCTTATCAAGAGAATATTAAAAATTTGGGATGTCGTTACCCAATGTAATTAAAGTTTTCCGTGCGAAAAAAAAATTGACCTTTTATAAAATTTAAAAGCCGGATACATGCGAAAAATTATTTCATTAATTGAGCCCTTTGAAGTTGGCTTTTACTTTTAATTAAAAGTCTAACTTTTGTACCCTTCTAAGTTGATTCAGGAATATCAAAAGCACGAACGTCGTCTAAATAGGGTAAACCAGAACACAGATTTCACATTTTTTTATTTAAAATATTGTACAATTTTCTCAGGCCATCGTCATCATCATTCCAGTCCTTCATTAGTCGACTGCTGAACAAAGGCCTCTCAAAAGTAATGCTACAAAGCATTGTCCTGAGCCACCTTCATCCATCGACTTCTTGCATGTATTACCAGGTCGTTCCTCCATCTAGTGGGAGCCGCCATACACTTCGCCTACCGGTACGTGGCTGCCACTGGAGAACCTTCCTCCTCATCCTCTTAGGTACTTCAAACTTATTTCGAAACTGGATGATGATATATTATCCTTTCGACTGCGGAGACTCTAACCGCCCTACTCCGTTGACTGCGGAGCTGTTTAATAAAATGGACGGCTGATTGGGCGCAGTCCATCTTAAGGCAAATTTTTCGATTCTGGTATATCAAATACTATATACATTTCTGAATTTTATATGAAATTTCCTACAAATTTGTATATAAATTTAATAAAGTCCCAGAATAATTAGTGTAAGTAAATGTCGAGTAAAGTCAAAATTGTCATATTTCTCAATGAAACAAAGTTTTTATTAGTTCAATTTTTTTAATTTAACCTTAAATCTATCATTTACAATATTTTATGTGCAAAATCATAGGCTACAATACAATATTTTATCATAAAACGCATTAAAAATATGCTTACAAGTACCCAACAATCAACTTACACGGCTGTAGAATGTACTCGTAGTTCGGACTGGATGCGGCATTAGTGCATTATTCAATAAAACATGGAGGGTTTTTTTAATTTTTTTAATGACTTTTTAGAGATACAGTAATAAATTTTAAAATAAAATTTACTTTTTATAATGCTTTTTGATTTACGAATTTCGCAAAGTACATACAAATAAAATGTACATTAAAAAAAAACATAAAATACCACAAAGTGTTTATATTAAAATAAAAAATAAATAAAGATTTTAACTATTTAATATAAAAATATATTGAAATAAAAATATTTAAAAAATATATTAATACTTTCTACTTTTCTTTTTTAATAAATTGTTTAAAAAAAAAACACTTGTGTTAACACATATGGCACATTCAAATGCCTAGTTTTTCCTAAAACATCGAATGATCATGGAGACAAAGAAAGCTCGGTTTGCCTGCTCGAGTGTGCTAGTTTCTTTATTAATCTAACAATTCAACCGAATTTGGACTTTATGCAGTATGGCAAACTTTAGTTCCTTATTTCACCACCGGCAAAACAGATACTAGAATCCACAACTGCGGGCGTCTCAGAAATGGATACCATTGCACCTATTGCGTATTTACATTGAAATATTGAAAATATTGTACTTTATCCTCATTTTGATATATTAAAACTGTGAATGATGAACTATTACACATATCTTAACACAAAACTGACAGTAAACACTAAAATTTTACATACATTTCATGTCAACCTTCCGCAACCTGCATGTTAGTTCTAAGATAGCGGTTTGCTTCATACAAATTAAAAAAAACATTTCACACTTACAAAATGAGAT
The DNA here is from genome assembly GCA_963668995.1 of Parnassius mnemosyne. Lineage (NCBI taxonomy): Eukaryota > Metazoa > Arthropoda > Insecta > Lepidoptera > Papilionidae > Parnassius > Parnassius mnemosyne. The sequence goes on from CAVLGL010000013.1 coordinate 2,157,599, forward strand.
GAAATACAAAATGAGGTTACAAATAGGAAGGTTAGTTACCCAGGCGTTGTTTTAACATAATTAACCACACAATCAATCAAGATTTGTACCAAGTAATTGCAAACAACTCTGATGTTAGCGCGCGTCAATCACACTGATGGCTGACTCAAGGGACAGACGAAATCAACACATGATATAGATATAAAATCCTACTAAAGTGTGTAATCTGTGGGGTTTTTATGCTATCCTTTTTTATCCTGTATACATCGACATATGGTAGAATGAGTTAGAAATAGTGCTTAATGCTTTGTTTCTTTTTATTACCACCTGACGGTGCCCTGTGGTCGACCCTACCTCTGGAACTCGGTAAGTTTTGTTAGCTTGTTCGCCGTTTTATAATAATAATCCATCGGCCATTGGACCCGAACTCTCTGGTTGCTTGTCGAGTGTATTACTGATGGGCCCTAATACAGTCGACCTCTATCTGGGCAACTGAGAGCCGTAACAGTTTTATTCCTGCAAATCATTAATTGTATTAGAAGATTTATTGCACTGGAGAGCATACAGTATAAGTATCAAAGGAGAATGACAATAACGAAAACTTTCGATTTGGCGACCGTATAGTCATGAAAGAATCGCTAGAGGACCTCCTATGCTCAATGATCTTAATAGTTTTACCCTACGAATAGATCGTACAATTTGTGGTCATATATACAACTATGTCGGTAGTTATAGGGAGCATAACGCTGGTTGTTGGAGATGTTTACCTAGGAATATTTGTTCAACTCCAACTTTGACCGAGAGATCAATCGATGGATGTAACTCAGCTTTTTCTTTATAGAATAAAGGTGGCAAGCGAGCATACAGTCCACCTGATGGTAAGTGGTAACTGTGACCCATAAACATCTACATCTATCCTCGTTTATGAATCAAGATGCAGATGCGTTGTCACCCGTGGGGACTAAGATGGAATGCCTCGGTTCCAGTAAATAGGGTATCTAGTTCTCTACACTCACCATACGAAACAAAGCAGCATTAAGCTGCTATTTTACGCTGGTATTCTGTGAGAGCGTGGTCCTTCCCTAAGCGAGCCGACCCATTCGTGCTACACCTATACAACTAAGATAGATGCAGCATGGCTCTACCACGTCAGCTAGGCAGGGTTCGGGAGATAACAACGAATTTTCTCGTCAAGTACTGCTCTAAGCCTAAAAACTAGAATGTGTAATCAGTGCGTGTGGCCAGTGATGACATATGGTGTGTGAGACGTGGCTTTTTACGACTGGCCGCATAAGGAAGTTCAAAGTCGCTCAGCAAGCTATAGAGATGGTTATGCTTGAAGACTAGCGAGAGCCCTACGTGATAAAATTCGAAAACACAATACCCGCAGTTGGATCAGAATACCCAATGGATCAGTAAACAGAAGTACGTAAACTGAGGTAGGGCTACCCATATAGCTGGAAGAACCGACTACCAATGGGTACGAATAGTTCTCAAGTAACAGCTTCGCATCGATAAGCAAAGTGTAGTTTGGTTTTCCATTAGATAGTGGGTAAGAGAGGTGTAGGAAGTCGATGGATACAGGTGTTTCAGTACCGTGTATTGTGGAATTGCTCTAGTTTTTGGTGAGTTTTAGACTTAATTGACTTTTTTAAGCATTCTGGGAAAATAAACCGTTGTTTGAGACTTTCCTGGATTATTCCTAAGCTACATAACTGGTCTAAAAAAGCTGTCTGGACTGGTTGCAGAATTCATTTGCGTTAGAATACAAGATATTCGCAGGAATAAGTTATAAGCTTTTTGCTTCCTTTCATGATCATCATCATTACAGCCCTTCACACTTCCACTGCTGAACATAGGCCTCCCCCAAGGAAAGCCACAAAGAACGGTGCCGAGCCACCTGCATCCATTGACTTCCTGCATGTCTTACCAGGTCGTCACTCCATCTAGCGGGAGGACGCCCTAGACTTCGCCTGCCAGTACGAGGCTGCCACTCGAGAACCTTTCTTCCCCATCGGTTATCTATATGGCCGGCCCATTGCCACTTCAGTATACTAATTCTTTGGGCTATGTCGGTTACTCTGGTTCTACTGCGTTCTTTGCTTCCTTCGACAGCCAATATTTTGCTTGTTTTAGAAAAGGCAGTTACGTAGCCGTTAAGCACTCAAAATGTGTCATCCAACATGCTTATAAGGTCGATTTCTCCAAAGTATGGAAGTATCTCTGAAAAATTGCGAAACCCAACCTATTGTTGTCGATATTCTACGAATTCAAAACAAACACTTTGCTTCGTCTTGTGTACTATAAATGAGTGGAATATTCCAATAAACTTGAACAATTTGTTCGCCTTCAAGGCAATAGTGAATATGCTTTTGATATACTAAGACAGAGCAAATTATTATCTAGAGCATAGTCACCACATACCTGTAGCGTAAAAAAGTAGCTCAGTGCTGATGTGGTTTCAATATGTCATTGAATTAATATAATTGCTTTTTCGAATTTTATTATAAAATTTAACAAAAATGTTTTCGAGTGTAAGAAGCAGGACTGCATAAAAGTGAGGAGGTGATTCTACAGTGTTCTCCTAGTACTTGGCTAAGCTGATTCATCCCAAAGACGGCGCCGCCTACCATGGCTTGCTGCTTTGTTTTGAAAGTCGTAATCTCGCCCGGCTAATACCCGTGCGCACCGACGTCCTGCCGCGCTGACCCTGGTGAATACACTGCCCCACTGTGTGACTCATAGACCCCTGTCCTCCTGTAAACTTTTGACGTAATAGTATCAACAACAACATGACTGAGAAGCTCAATGAAAATGTTATGGATCCAGAAATGTCAGTTTGCCTCTCAGAGGATGGAAAAACACCGCCGAATTTTGTAACACAACGTACGCAAAGGTTAGTGCATCACAATGATAATTTGGGATATGACCAATTTATGAATCTTAAAGCGGAAATGGGTAAACTGATGGCCATAACTGCGAAATCCGTGTAGTGGCGGTTAAGAATATCCACTACCCCATATCTTCCCGTGGGTGTCGTAAAAGGCGACAAAGGGAAACAGGCAGGAGATGGGCAGCAGCATCTTCCTGGTAAAGGCAAAAATACAATAAAAAACTGCGGTTGCCAAACCGCTCGCCAAGCGTGGCAACTATGGCAATATACCCCCCATGATGAAAGTTACGAAGAGACGGCCCCCAGTCCCAGGCAGCCCCGCTATTCCTGGCTACGGTGGTGACCATGGTAACGGCGGGGCAGGGGATGTTAAGAATCTCCGGTGGAGGTTCGGTTGCCACCTACGACGACTCGACCTGGCAACATATAACGCACGCACCCTGAGGACTGACGAGAAGATTGTGGAGCTGGAAGTAGAGATAGACAAGTTACGCTGGCATATTATAGGATTATCCGAAGTCCGAAGAGAGGGGGAGGACACGGTAATCCTCGAATCCGGCAACTTGCTCTATTACCGGGAGGGCGACCATCTGTCCCAAGGAGGTATCGGATTTATCGTCCACAAGTCTCTCGTTAACAACGTTGTAAAGATTGACAGTGTGTCGACGAGGATTGCGTACCTTATACTCAGAATCGCCAAACGGTATTCGCTGAAGGTCATACAGGTTTACGCACCAACGTCGGCACACCCCGATCAGGAGGTGGAGGAAATGTATGAGGATATCTCTAGAGCCATGCATTCCTCCAAAACCCAATATACGGTGTTAATGGGAGACTTCAATGCAAAACTAGGCACAAGAGAGAACGGTGAGCCGAAAGTGGGAAAATTTGGAATAGGGCAACGGAACCCAAGGGGCCAGCAGCTGGCCGACTTCATGGAGAAAGAGGGATTCTTTATGATGAACTCTTTCTTCCAGAAGCGGCCCAACAGGAAGTGGACCTGGTCAAGCCCCGACGGTTCGACAAAAAATGAGATTGACTACATTATGACGACCAGACGACAACTGTTCAGTGATGTCTCAGTGATCGCGAGGGTGAAAACCGGCAGCGATCACCGAATGGTTAGAGGCACACTGAACCTAAACGTTAAGTTGGAGAGGTCTCGTCTAATGAAGTCAACGCTCCGTCCCCCTCGAGCTTTAATCCAAAGTCACGAAACCTTTCAGCTCGAGTTACAATATCGTTTTCAGTGCCTAGAAGACTGCAATGAAGTGGACGATTTGAATGACAAGCTCGTGGAAACTGTCCATGCGGTCGGAGCTAAGTTCTGCAAGACCCGCCGCAGAAGAACACAAAAACTCTCCGATCACACTCTTAATCTCCTGGCTGTTAGAAGGGAGATGAAGCTACATTCTTCAACAGATTTGACAGCATACAGGCAACTGACCAAACAGATGTCCAAATGCATGCGGCAGGACTTACGCAACTTCAATACATCTCGTATTGAAGAAGCGATCGTGCGGAACCAAGGCTCCAAAGTCTTTGCCAGAGATCTGTCTGCCAGAAAGAGCCAACTGTCAAAGCTGAAGACCGAATGTGGCAGCATCGTTTCCGGGGCACCTGAGATTTTGAGTGAGATTGATAGGTTCTATGGGCAGCTGTACACATCATCGATAAGGGTGACAAACGAGCACACAGTCCACCTGATGGTAAGTGGTTGCTGCGGCCCACAGACATATACATCTATCCTCTATTACAAATCAAAATATAGATTCGTTGTCACCCGTGAGAACTAAGATAGAATGTAATTAATAGAATCAGGCGTTACTTTGCGGAAATCCATTATATAAAAGCTTTTACAAAAATTTACTTCGCAAATATCCGCGTTATAAAATAAAATGATGTGTCTTACCTAGTATGAAGAAGCACCTCCCGCCCTCCCTCAATTGCGTGCACTATCCCCGTCACCACTAATCCCAGCACCGCTACTTCCAACACCACTACACTAGGCAAGACACACCACTGACGATAATACGACACGTGTTTCGCCTCTACACGAGGCATCCTCACCTGAGGTGGAGATGTTTTTTCATTAGTGACAAAGCAAATTTATGTTGCGGAAGTGAACGGCAGGGTCGGGAAGGGACGCCCTAGACGAAGGTTTATCGACCAAATCGGCGATACATTAAAAATGGGCCAGATTAGGAGTACCCATAACCGACGAGCGTGTATGCGTAGATATATGGATGTAAAAGAGGCGAGAGAGGTGTGTCAGGATCGCGCCAAATGGAAGTCCGTAGTCTCTGCCTACCCCTCTGGGTGACAGGCGTGAGTGTTTATGTATGTATGTATGTATGTATTTCCAGTAAAAATGGCCTCCGACCACCTGCACTCACCAAGCGAAACGGAGAGGTAAACCTCTACTTCACGCTGGTTTTCTGTGAGGTCGTGGTACCACCCCGGTTCGAGCCGGCCCATTAGTGCGACAGCAAAAGCTGCCGCGTGGCTCTAACACTATAAATATGTTGTTATATGGTCAGCTGTACACGTTATCATTGGAGCCGCACGCAAGTGTGAGTAACGATCCAAGAGCGAGTCTTATCCGACATTATTCCGATGATATCCTGGAGGTCAGTCTCAGCGGCATTAGAATGGCTCTCCAGCACCTTAAAAACGGCAAGACACCAGGCGAGGATGGAATTACTGCGGAGCTTCTGAAAGCGGGTAGAAAACTGGTACTTGAAGTCCTTCAGAAGCTCTTTAATTCCATCCTAAATGGTGGCATTACACCGGAGGCGTGGAGCAGAAGTGCGGTGGTCTTGTTCTTCAAGACAGGCGACAACGCTATCTTGAAGAACTACAGACCGATTTCCCTTCTGAGCCGCGTCTACTTGCTGTTTTCGAGAGTCATTACAAATCGTCTCGCGCGCAGACTTGACGACTTCCAGCCTTCCGAACAAGCCGGTTTCCGAAAAGGCTTTAGCACCATAGACCACATACATTCCCTTCGGAAAATTGTACAGAAGTCCGAGGAGTACAATTTGCCAATATGTCTGGCGTATGTGAACTATGAGAAAGCCTTTGATTCCGTTGAAATTTGGGCGGTGCTGCAGTCCCTTCAGCGATGCCAAGTTGACTGTCGGTATATCGAAGTGTTGAAGTGTTTGTACAGTAGGGCTACGACGGCTATCTGAGTACAGAACCAGAGTACGAAACCTATCTAATTGCAGAGAGGTGTAAGACAGGGTGACGTCATATCCCCGAAACTCTTTACCGCTGCATTGGAAGACGTTTTCAAGGTTCCTGACTGGAAAGGATACGGTATTAACATCAATGGCGAGTACATCAGTCACTTTCGATTTGCCGACGATATAGTACTTATGGCAGAATCGCTGGAGGACCTAAGCACTATGGTCAATGACCTCAATAGTGTTTCCCAACGGATAGGTCTTAAGATGAACATGGACAAATCAAAGATCATGTTTAATGTCCATGTCACACCTATGCCGGTAGTTGTTGGGAACACTAAGCTCGAAGTTGTTGACGAGTATGTTTACCTGGGACAAATAGTCCAACTAGGTAAGTCCAACTTCGACCGAGAGGTCAATCGACGGATTCAACTCGGCTGGGCAGCGTTGGGGAAATCACGGCACATATTCTCCTCAGGTATACATCAAAACTTGAAAACGAGACTGTATAACCAATGCGTCTTGCCAGTTATGACCTATGAAACTGGTTCTTCACTGCTGGTCAAATGAGGGAGCTCAAGGTCACTAAGCGAGCTATGAAGAGGGCTATTGTCGGAGTTTCTCTGCGTGATAAACTTCATCATCATCATCATCATCATTAGAGCCTTTCATAAGTCCACTGCTGAACATAGGCCTCCTCCAAGGAATGCCACAAAGCACGGTCCTGAGCCACCTGCATCCATCGACTTCCTGCATGTCTTACCAGGTCGTCACTCCATCTCGTGGGGGGTCGCCCTACCCTTCGCCTGACGGTACGAGGCTGCCACTCAAGAACCTTTCTTCTCCATCGGTTGTCGGTTCTTCGAGCTATATGGCCGGCCCACTGCCACTTCAGCTTACTAATCCGTTGGGCTTTGTCGGTTATTCTGGTTCTACTGCGGATATACTCATTTCTATGTTCATCACGCAGAGAAACTCCGAGCATAGCCCTCTCCACAGCTCCCTGAGCGAACTTGAGCTTCCTCATACGGCCAGCAGTGAAGGACCACGTCTCAGATCCGTAAGTCATAAACTTAGCGTGATAAACTTAGAAATGAGGAGATCCGCAGTAGAACCAGAGTGACCGACATAGCCCAACGGATTAGGAGCTCGAAAAACCGACAACCGATGGGGAAAACAGGTTCTCGAATGGCGGCCTCGCACCGGCGGACGGAGTGTAGGGCATCTCCCCACTAGATGGAGTGACGACCTGGTAAGACATGAAGTCGATGGATGCAGGTGGCTCTGGACCGAGCTTTGTGGCATTAGTTGGGGGGGCCTATGTTCAGCAGTGGACTTGTGTTGGATGTACTTAATTACGCGCTTGTGCGAAGTAAAATCCTATATGAAAAAGGTTTCAGTTACTACTTAACACTAACTTTGTGCCTATGCTAACAGGCACTGTGAGGAATGCAAACTTGATGCCAATTTCAACAATTTTGAAGTATGGACAGTTTGCTGGGGCGAGTGTAGCACATTGATTCGCTGGCACTAGTGCGTCACAGCGGCTTGCTAGCGCTAGTGCGGCGTTTTAGCTCGCTAGCGCGAGTGCAGTGAGACAGCTTGCTGGAGCGGGTTTAGCTGGGTGGGATGTGTCTTCAGTGTATAGTACGATCTTTGACGTGTGCGCAGTGTTCCTCAGAGGAGATTGTGCGTTCAACTTGAGTAGGAAGTGTTGTATGCTAAAATCTGATTTGGACGATGTTGTCAATTCTGTAATAGCTTAGTCTATATGAAATGTATTCAAGAGCTAACTCTTTGTGTTCGGTAGAATAAAAATTGGTAAAGATTTGAAAACAAGAGCTTATCGTTTCATGGTCAGAAGGGGCCAAGAAAGGAAAGTTACATTAAGCCAGTAACGTTACTTTAACATCCACACAGGTGAGTACTTGCCTAATGCTTACTTTGAGGGTATGTAGTTACAGATGTGTCAAAAACAGCTAACGTAGTACTTCTTTTCGGAAAGAGTAATGCATTTTATGTTTTAATACATAAAAATTTATGTATTAAGACATAAAAGATTTTTAATATTGATATGGTCACTTTAAGATGTTGTTAGGTTAGCTAATTACGTAATAACTTGAGACAGAAGAACCCTTAAGTAGGGACTGAATAAATTAACCGACTTGGTATTACATGGATCTCACAACTTTTTAGGAAGGAAGAACTGAGTTGCGAGACTTGGTTTTTTTATAAGTTATGTTTTTGATGGCATTTCATTTCTTTTTGTAGAAAATCCTCCTTTTTTCTTTCCGGTACCATCTCCTTCTTGAATATGAACTACGGACTTTCGGGCAATTTAAACTATTTAATACTTTGCGGGATTTTGGTACAACTTCATAAGACATGTCTCATTCTTGCTTTTTCATTCCGTTGACTATTTTACAAGTTACCTTTGAACACAATTATATTTTGGTACATAGGTACCAAATGTAGATAGCTACATCTATTATTCCATTATATTATACATATACAAGTACACTGATTCATTCACTGCAAATGTAACTTTGTAATCCTATATATTTATATAGGATTATAAAGTTATTTATGCAGTTGGCGTATCTGGAAAACTGGCCCGAAATTACAAAATATTTTAATTTTTCCTTGATTGATACACTAAACACTATTTGTATTCTAAATTTTAAGCTTCTATGTCTGCTAGAAGTGCCTTAGAGTTTTGATGAGTGGTCAGTCAGTGAGTGACAAAATTAAGAAAATTTGACTAGTTATAATTTTTAAAGTACTGGTTCAAATTTAATGAAATTTGAAATATACCGTGTTTATACAATACATGCTTGGTTGCTGAAAATTCAGGATTCTAGTTTTAATCCACAATGAAGTTATAGGGAGCCAAAAATGGCCTGCACTGCTTCGAGAAAAGGATGGTACGGCCGTGCCGCTTTTTTGCTCGACTTGGCGGGGGCACTGCCGTGCCCTCAGATATTAAGATGCGTAAACTTTATGCCTCATTCTCAAAAGTAGAAGGCGGACAAGCTATCGTCGTGCCTCTGTCACGTTTAGCTTAAGTTATGCTAACGTCATGCCTACGACTTAAGTAGATATTAAGTTATGCTAACGTAGTACCTCTGACTTAATATTATGTTATTTTTAACCAACTTCAAAAAAAGGAGGAGGTTATCAATTTAACTGTTCTGTTTATTTAACTATGTGTTACCTCAGAACTTTTTTTATGTGAGCCGATTTTAATTATTCTTTTTTTGTTTGAAAGCGTATGTGTTTATTAAATTAAAAAATTAAAAATCATTTATTTCGGAACTAGTCCATATCACACTTCATAAATACACATCGAAATCAAAATATTAAATCTAAGTTATGATGTCAATTTTATATGAATAACATAAAAATATTTAATTTAAATTAAATTATTACAATTACTTAAATTCATATAAAATACACAAACACAACAAAACAGATACACAGCTCTAACTTAATCTAAATTTACGTTTAGATCCGGAGTGTTTGACATGCAGCCTGGTCCAGTGTCGCATTATAGGGCAATCCGGATCCATCCGCCAGGCGAACAATTGCCTGTAGCCACTTGAGCCTCCCCGTATGCGGCGCATCAGGGACGCACTCACTTCCGAATGATCGTTACGAATCCATCTATATTTGCATCATGTGGTCTCATATATATCGTGACATACGCTGTGACTATACCTCTCATGCCGTTGATGGAGACTGATTTTAAAAGCTAAAGGAAGCCCGAGGACGGTCTCCTGTCAGAAGAGGACGTGTCGGAAATGAGGGTAACAAAATAAAATGAAATACGAACAAATGAAGGTAAAACGGTAATCTTGCACTTGTTCAAGAAGTATAAAGTATCATGCGGGTGACTGGGAGGCATCAGTCTGTAATTCTACGAATCTGACTGTCGTTACTATGCCCGTTGGGGTATTCTACTAGTATAGGCAAGGAAGGTCGTGTTGCTGAGAGGCTGTCATGTGTTACATTGAGATGGTAAGTGATGCTGTAGATTGGCATACTTTGGTGTTATCATGTAATTGGGTCCTGATAGTAAGCAGAGTTTGTTACCGAGTAGTGTTATTTTATTTAAATACTTTTGAAAAAAAAACTTCTTACATCAGAAGTGGAATAATTTCTTACACTATAGTAAATATAGCTACAATTGGTTTTAAACAGACAGAAAACATATGTTAATCATTTTAATCATTTGTTAGAAAGAATATGTACATAACTATTTTATTTTCCTAGTTTGGCATCTTGCCGTAGATTCTGCAAGCGTCAAGTATTTCATGAAAGTTACACAGAGCATTTGACTACCGTTTCTGTAGATACGCTTATTTAGCTTTATGTTCCGAAGTTAAATAGGTAGTTATTTTCGAATTAATTAACATATAATAGTTTTACAAAATTATTGCTAATATAATAAAATGGATATAGGTAAGTGACAAAAGTACTATAGTTTAATGTTATTAATGGATATGAAGTCTAATAAAGTTTGTACAAAAAGAGAGTAAACTAAATTTCTTTTTATAAGATAAGGGTGACAAGCGAGCACACAGTCCACCTGATGGTAAGTAGTTGCTGTGGCCTATAGACATCTACATCTATCCTCGATTACGAAACAAAATGCAGATGTGTTTTCACCCGTGAGGAATAAGGAGGAATGCCTCGTTTCTAGTAAAAAGGGTCTCCGTTTCTCTTCACTCACCATACGAAACACAGCCGTATTAAGCTACTATTTTACGCTGGTATTCTGTGAGTGCGTGGTCCTTCCCCGATCAAGCCGACCCATTCGTGCTACAACTATATTACAAATATAACTGCAGCATGGCTCTACCACGTAAAGAAACAAGAAGATACTCATAGAATACCTCTTTTCCAATAAAACGGTCTCCAGTTCTCTACACTTACCATACGAAACACAGCAGCATTAAGCTGCTATTTTACGCTGGTATTCTGTGAGAGCGTGGTCCTTTCCCGGTCAAGCTGACCCATTCGTACTACAACTATACTATTGATATAGCTGTAGCATGGCTCTACCACGTTTATAAATTTAACAATATATATATATATATATATATATATATATATATATATATATATAGGTTAGGGCAGTTAAAAAAATTATGATCGATCTTATCCACAATCGCAAATTGAGCTATCGTTAATCATAAGTTTTGACAAAAATAATTAATACACAAGTGTGTCCCAATATAATCCCCCTTGGGGGATTAGATTAGATTGATCTAGCCCCCATTGGGGCCATTTCTGAATTTAGGAAACCATGGTTTGGAGGGGACGTCAGGTTGGCGTCCTGCATAATATTTACCGATAGACTTCCGAGTTTTTTCCCAAAGAGAGTTCCAATCTGACATCTGATGGATTTTCGCAAGAGAAATAGGGCCATGAGTATATGTTATATGATGCATGAGGGTTCCGGAAGTAGATACTGTATATAACTACAATGAATGTGGTTTTAAAAATTGATATACAAAATATCAGTTTTATTTATTGTGTCACATTGGTTCTCAACGATGTACTCCTAAACTACTGAACTGATTTCAATGAAATTTTTGCATATTGTGTATATATATATATATACGCGACAGAATCCGTAAATGTAGTTTTATTCTTTATTTGATTTTAGATTTTTATTGGACATACGAAAACTATGAGAGTGGTTTTTTAGTTGAATAGCAAAAATCTTTCCATTTTCCTTTTCAAACTATTCCTAAAGTTTATAGCCAAGATTAATTTATCTTGCTTAGTCAATTGTCTAGACTTGACTAAACCGTTGTAATAAATGTAGCAAGTTACTTTTTAACTTACTGGATCTATTTATGAACAACATATTTTTATTTTCATCATAATTAGAAGATATTATTATTTTATTATAACTTAAAATGATTAATTATAGATTTGACAGGTACAAAAAGCGAACAGGCAATATATACGCCTTTCGTAATCTTTAACTTTGATAATGTTGCAATAAAGAATAGATAACTAACGGAATAAATTATATCACAACTTAAAGACATTATAAAGACATATATATATATATTTATTTTTGTTATTTTCAGATATTTAAACATGGTAGAGCCATGCTGCAGCTATATTAGTAGTATAGTTGTTCCAAGAATGGGTCGGCTCGACCGGAGAAGGACCACGCTCTCACAGAATACCAGCGTAAAATAGTAGCTTAATGCTGCTGTGTTTCGTATGGTGAGTGTAGAGAACCGGAGACCCTTTTTACTGGAAAAGAGGCATTCCATCTTAGTTCTCATGGGTAACAACGCATCTGCATTTTGATTTGTAATCGATGATAGATGTAGATGTCTATGGCCCACAGCAATCACTTACCATCAGGTGGACTGTGTACTCTTTTGCCACCCTATCCTATAAAAAGGCAGGTTTCCTCACGATGTTTGCCTTCACCGCCGAGCACACGGTAAATCAGCATTTAAAATTGTAACTAACAATTTCATTGGTGCCGGCGGGGATCGAACCCCGGTTGCTATCACGGTTCACCCATGGAAACATTTTGTGAACAAAAATTTGGATATTATGTTACGCTAATTTCACATAAAATTATATCATACATTGAGAAATTCAGGAAACATTTTAGAACTGATCCACGAAGTACCAATCTAGTCGAATGAATTCTATACATCTTATTCAAGGTTTTAGCACCATCTTCAAAATCAATTACATATATATATATATATATATATATATATATTTATGAAGTCGGCTAAGAACTTTAAAGCGAGTTCCTTTTTTGCTGTACAGTACGCTGAGTGGTTGAATGAATGTTCTGAGAGTTCTAAATTTTCGCAATAAAGTAGCGTTGAAGAATTGCTTTCATGTGGAATAATATCAACTAAGTTTCTATTACGAGATTATTTTCACGATTTATCTCGATCGAGATCTAAAACTTATACGAATTTCTTTAAAAAAAAAACTTGTTTTCGCAATCACGAATACATTAACCGTGAATAACATATTCGTGACAATGTCACATTACAAGAAATAGTATTTTTGAAATATTGAGTTCGATACGCAAGTGCCATCTATATTAATATCCTACAAGAATCAATCGCCTCCTCGGCCAGACGTTTCCAAAGCCACGTGTTGCACCTATGAATTTATTTCCCCGCAGTACTGGCCATTTCAATCAAAATTATTTTTGTTTGACTAATAATTCTAATTTTAAATTAATTTTATTTAAAAAAAACTTGGATTTTTTTTAAATAGTCAATAGTATTATATTCTTTAGTGTTTCATTACACTTGAATCTTTTACGTCATCATGAATACGTTAAAATTTGAGTAATTATGGAATATGAGTACCGTCGTGGCAGCAACGCAGCACAAGCGTCACGCAACATCAACGACGTTTACGCAGCGAATACTACAAACGTACACATGTTATTCGTTTTCCTGCTTCTATACTGTAAATTTGAACCTGAAAAATGAACCCCATGGTCGTCCGAAAACTGGTCGATAATGACGAATTAATGGCGATCTTGGAAGCTGATGACACTCAATTTCGACGTTAGCGTTAGTTTTAACAGTGGTAGAGCCACGCGGCAGCTTTTGCTGCACGGATGGGCCGGCTCGAACCGGGCTGGTACCACGACCTGACAGAAAACCAGCGTGAAGTAGAGGTTTACCTCTGCGTTTCGCTTGGTGAGTGCAGGTGGCCGGAGGCCCTTTTTATTGGAAATGAGGCATTCCATCTTAGTCCTCACGGGTGACAACGCATCTACATTTTGATTTGGAATAGACGATAGATGTAGATGTCTATGGGCCGCAGCAACCACTTACCATCAGGTGGACTGTGTGCTCGTTTATCACCCATATTCTATAAAAAAAGTATCAAAACAATATTGGTCCATTTGCGTCAAATTGGCAAGGTAAAAAATCTTGACAAATGGGTGCCCCACAAATTCAATGGTCGCCAGCGTGAAGTACGCGTCGAGACGTGTCTTGCACTGCTCAAGACAAACAAACGAAGGAATTTTGAACCGCATTGTTACGTGCGACGAAAAATGAATTCTGATTGACAATCGCAAGCACTCAGCAAGTTAGTTGGATCCTGGTTCAGCACCTAAACAATGCCGTAAACGAAACCCATAGAAAAGTGATGGTTACTGAATTTTATCTAGCGCCGAGAATTACCGTAGATGTGTACTGTGTAGAACATCATCACTATAATGAGGAAGCTCGCACGTCTCAAACCAGCTTTGGTCATTCATCGTCGTTCCTGCTACTCCAGCAAAACAACGCGTGAACTCATACTGCACAACAGATGATTTCCAAGTTACATGAGCTGGGCTTGGAAGCACCGTCATCCGCCGTACTCATAAGATCTTGCGCCAACGACTTTTACTTTTTCAAGAATTTGGATACCTTTTTGGCGGGAATATATTCAATATCCGAGAGGCAGTACAAAATGCCTTTGAAAAATTTGTTAAATTTGTTGCCTCCCGTCCAGCTGATTTCTTCAAGAAAGGCATCCATAAACTGCATCTGCATTGGTTAAGATGCATTGATTGTATGGGTGATTATGTTGATAAATAAAGTTAAAAATATAAAATAAAAACGTTAACTTATTTCATAAAAAACGCTAATATTATAGGTACTAAAACTTGTGCACTTGGGTAGGCAGATAGAAAAACGAGAACGATAAGAAAATTGGAAAGTTTTCTATAAGGAGTAAATGCAGATACCTTTTGACGCTTGCAGCTCGCCAGTTCAGGCCTTCGGGTTCTACAGCTGGTTTTCTTACTACAAAAAGCTATAGACTATGCAGTAAGCACTTACTATCTGGTGTGCGTATGCTCGTTTTTACCTTTATTCTATACAAAAAGATGTAAAATACCCAGACCAATGACGGAGATCAGAAGCATCGAAGGTGCGATGAGTCTCATTCTGCGATTATATTAGGGCGGCCAAGGCCAAGCTTGAACATTTAGGCTCTCATCTATTCAACAGGTGAGGCTATAAGTCTCCTCTGCCGTAAGAAAAACTATATCATAGATACATAAGTTTTTTATTTTATAAGCACAATTAAATGCTTTAAAATCAAAAGGCTATTTAGTACGTACTTATATCGACTATGCAGTATATCATTTAATTTATGCTTAGATTTACTGTTTGGTCATGAAGTTTAGTCATTTTTCTTCTTTCTCTTCTTTTTCTATTTTATGACATGGAAATCAAGTTATGATATACTACTACTAGATGGATAACTTTATGAGACGGAAATGAAGCAACAAGTGATTTTATTTTATCTAAATCTCAAGTTTGAATGTGTTGATTTTGTCGTCTTGAAATACTGACATAGTTACATCTGCTGGAATGTGTGGATGAAGCTGTTGCATTCATTACATACATATATATTGTTGACATTCAAATTATGTTGCAAAATATTTAGTTATGATTTAAACAGCTAATTCAAATTCCTTTACCCTGGCAAAAGTTCTAATATTACGAATCCGTAACCAACGAAAGAAAAAAAAAATTTCATTCTTATCTTTTTAAGTTTGTAATAAGACGATTGAAATACACATTACGCATTATAAAAGCGGTAGATATAAAAAACTAAATTAAACTTGTAATTTTAATTTTAATTTTAATTTCAAATTTCTTTATTCTTAGCGTTGTAAGAAACCATTATTCATAAAAAAAAGCTTACAGTTCCTGCTGCGATTGCATCCTGTGGACGTTAAAATGAATTATTTTCTTCGTTTGTCTCCGACGGACTAAGCTAGAAACTGTAAGCGGATTAAAATTAACGTCATAACTCCGACCTGATTTTGTTCGATGCTTTTCGACAAGCGCCAAATATGTAAGGCGTAAATGTATTGCGTCGTTTGTTATAATGGAGTCAGCTATCATGTCTTTGCAAAGGTCTTTTGTGTCACAGGTCCAAGATCGATCAATTTTGTTTGATAGAATAATAGTAACAAACCAGCACACAGTACACCTGATAGTAATTAGATGCTGTGACAATCCAGTGAATGCAGTGAACGCTGTGAAAATGCAGACGTTTTTTAACCACTAATGACTAGGGATATGTAGAACTATGATTCTCCTCAGGACTAGGACTGAGGTTAGATGAAGATGTCTGTGGGCCCAAATATACACTTACCATCAGATGGACTGGATGGAGATGGATGCTCGTTTGTCAACCTTATTCTGTAAAAGTCATGTCATCCCCAATGTATTATGTATCATGTAGTTCCCAACCGAGCTAAGACATAGAAAAAGTCGTCAACTGGTATGCATCACTAGATATATAATAGATCGGGGGAAAAGTTTCTTCGTATTTTGTTTGTATAAAATTGAACAAAACTCTCTTTGGTTGTAAATTACGAAAAGGAACACACATTAAGAATTTTTTTTCAATTGATTTTCTGTCCGACATAATGAGTGAATCTAACGAATAAATTCGACACATTTTGAAGTTTTATAACAGAAAAGGGAAAAATTTGAATCAAGCCGCGCAGAAATTTGTGATGTTTATGAACCTAATGCAGTGTCAGTAAGAGTAGCACAAAGTTGGTTCAAGCGTTTTCAGTCCGGGTGTTTTGATGTCAAAAATTTAGCTTGCCCTCATACGGATAAAGTCGATGCAATTTTCGAAAACGTGAAAAAGATTGGCATATTAGTAATTATGACATATCCAAGAAAGTGAGGATTGACCACAAAACAGTTTTGACCCATTAGTGATCCATATTCAAGGCAGTATTTTTCACGGAGGCATTGGTTGATTGATCGACACTGAAGCTCTGTGGGGTGAAAACTGACACAGTGGAAACCTCAAAATCTTTCTTGGCATTATTCTCCCTGGTTTTTTTGTTGACTGATTGGGGTGTTCCTGGGAGGTAACGTATGGGCTGTGGGTAATGATGCAGTTGTACTAGTCTCCTCTCCGCTCTTCATTTCTATCTCTAATTTATTTTATTCATTTTATTTTCTCATTTTTATTCTCTAATTCAATAGTTCTGCTTGTTAACCCAGTCACCATATTAAAAAGTTCATTTTCAAGCGTGAGAAATTGTTCACTAATCAAGTTAGTAATTTTAGTAGTTAAACTTTTTAAAAATTCTCGTGCATTTTTTTAACCCAGGCACAACAGAAACTTGGATTTTCTCCAAAAAACTACTAGATTACTGCGTTTTGTCTTGAAGTTTGTGGTGCATAGCGAGCTCCAGTATGAACAGTTACATTGTTGGGGCTAATCATAGATATATCGGGACAATCACTAGCAATACTCATATCATGCGTTAATTGTTGACAAAATAATGTGTGTGAGTCATCTTTAGGTATTTTCCAACGGCATTCAACGTATATCCAAGAGGTTTGCAAATCAGAATAGAGCGTAGCGTACATCTGTGCAGTTAAATTTGCACATAACAAGTCAAAATACTGTTTACATTTGACGCATGTCATAAACGGGTTACCTTCGATAACTTCATGCGACATCCCGTGCAATTCACTCTTCTAGATGACACTCCGATCGCCACACGATGACTCACTCAATCCGACGATTCATGCTCGTCGTAGGAACACAGCAGTTATTTAAAATTTTTGAAGTATTTTCACTTATAACTTGGGAACTATTTTACAGATTTTGGTTTTGATTATACCACTAATGAGCTGGTTTTACAAACTAAAAGGCTAATAACGTTTTATAACCAAACGTCAACTTTAAACCACTAATTAAGATCGATTATTACGGAGCAGAGCTAAATAGATGTTAACCTGTATGACGTTACCATGTCACTTACTCTTACGACATCTTCGTCATAAAATGGTTACAAAGTTCTTTTACACCGCCATTAAACTCCTTTACTCATTTATCCCAATTTTATTACACCATACGTTAAATATTTTATGCTACTGAAAGACTTTCTTGGGTTGGCATTGAAATATGTTCTGAAGTGAATTATTCAAAGAAGAATGTTTCACAATAAACCTCCAGAAATGGCTTGAATGTAAATATTTTCTTTAACAAAGCGATCTCGGTGTTATTTAAAATGATATATATATATATATATATATATATATCCGTTACCATTGGAGCCTATGAAAAGTCCACTATTGAACATACATTTAATAATCATATTTTTAAATTTAAAGAAATTAGTATGCGAAATCGTTTTATTAAATTATGATGGATTTTATAACGTATACGAAAATGTGCACGTAGCACAGTTGATAGTAAGTAACCACCACCGCCCATAAACATTTGTAATACCAGAGGAATTCGGGTGCGTTGCTGGCCTTTTAGAAAGGAGTATACTCTTTTATTAAAGGTCTCTAAATCGGAATAAGCGCTGGCGATAATAAATTCTACAATGTGATAGTAATTTCCTGAAAAGAACACGGTGGTGGATTTCCAACAATCGAGATGATGAAATCGAAACCTCTGTCGGAGTGTATGATGGTGAAACTTTGCGGCTGAAATTAATCCGAACCAGTCTTTGCATGATTTTCAAAAATAATCGATTCAAGATCAAAAAAATTGGTAAATACAATGGGGCATGTCTTAAGCGCATTAAAAAAATTACGTATAAAATGATACCCATGATGAAAAAATTGATATCTATTGCAGCCGCCACCTTGGATTAACATTTAGACAGCACTATCGGCTTCAACACCCGCGAGAACCATGAGAATGACACCAATGATGAAAAAAATGGTACCTAATTCAGCTGCCATCTTGGATTTACATTTCGACAGCACAATCGGCTTCAACACCTTCGAAAAAAATTTATTATAACTAAACTAAACAAAATTAAACTGCCATTTACATTCAATGGCTTCCCACATGATAGATGAAGAGTTTTAAAAATATATTGAGCTGAACAATTGATATTTTCAAAAGTTATTGTGTTTACAAGCCCTGCGAACTTGATAAATCCACACCATAAGCCACTAAAACCCCTTCTTTTGTTTTAAAATAGCAATTAATCGATTTAAAAAAAATATTAGTAAGTTCAACAATCATTTATCTTTCTAACAATGTGCTTTTTATATCATTTATATGTATAATATGATTGCTATATACGATTTCATGCGATAAAACGTTGGAATCTTTATTTTTAGGCGATAGTAGATACCTTGTGCTTTCGCTTAAGGCATGCAAAACTAAGGAGTTACTTTATTCCACTAAATTGTATTGCGTGAAATATTTTTACAACATGGACATTTAAAGGTAATTTCTATAAAATTTTCGGAAAAAAATCCACACTGAGTATAGACACTTTTCTATCTCAGTGTATTTATAACTTTAAATGAAACTATTTTGGCAATATTCCTGTGTCTTTCTATGATCGGACCCTGGTCTCTTCAATCACAATATAGTAATTAAAATTCACTTTCCTTAAGGCGACGCGGTAGTACTTTTTTTTAATTTCTGTAAATCTACTGTAAAGACAGAAAAGCCAATCATATTAATTACCTTTTTAGTAAATAAATACGACTCTAAACTGCTATTTAAACAGCATGAAAACTTGTAAAGGACATTGCTCTGCTCCCATACATTGTTCGCCCTGGAACGAAGAGCATCGGAAAATTATGTGTTTTATTGTCGATCATTAGTAAATTCCTGTATGATCTTATTTTTATAGCGGACTAGCTGCATAAAAGATATATTTCAAAAAAAGTATCAGATTTTGAGGTTATAATCGACCCACGAATATTACGGTTTTTCATAGCTCCGAGTGATTTTTAACAACTGAAAAACGATGTCCTAAAACATTTAGCTATTTTTAGTACCTATCTAGATAATTAGGTATGCAGTTTTTGTTCTAAAGCCTAAGTGTATGTAAATGCAACGTATAAATGCATAGAATCTAGTTAACAAACCTGCTTTCTTAGCATTGGTTTCGAAATGAAAGATAATGTTTGTGTATTAAAGTAAAAATAAAAATGTATGTATATAAAGGCTGTTAGCAATTAAATGTTGCCATTAGCATATACGGTACGGTGAGATACCTAGTACCTAAATGTACAGAATTTAGGCTGGTTACAGTCACGCCGCTAGACATGCCGTCGAACAGCGAGCGTATCAACCACGGTTTTAACGAAGTTTCAACAGAGCGCACTTGAACAGCGTGAATATTATCGGCTACTATCTAGTGCATTTGCAAGCGTGTGCGTCTGGACGGCGCTGTTCAAACGCGTGACTATGAAACCAGCCTTACCGACTTAGCACCTAATTGGTAGTATAAGTTGTTTTTACAACTACATTAATTTATTATGTTTGAATTAGAAATAAAACACAGATTAATTTCATGTATATTGTTCATCTTCTAAATTGAAAATTAGAATATTGTGTAAAAACTGTGCAGGGATGTCAATATTATTTTGATGTCTCGTAAAGTTCAAGTAACAAATGATGGTCATAACATGGGCGCAGCAACCGATCGTTCTGCGTACAACGATGCAATTACAGCAAAATTGTACGATTGCTTCTCTGTTCATCTTTCAACAACATTGAGCCACCAGCAGAGCCGCAATTTACACAAAATACACTTTCCATTGCGTATGCGTAAGTCCGTTTATGAATGCTAGGTTATCGTTTGAGCGGTACACAGTTCCGAAAATCACAGCAAGGTAAGTCGTTCTTGAAAGCAATCAGAGTCCGTTAAAATAGCCAAGTCGTAATGTTCATTATATAGTCCCGAAAGTCACCAAAACACCGATACAATTACAAAGAGCAAACTACGCCAACCAATGTAATTTTGACAGAGTGAAAGATGACAGTATAAAGTAGGCATGTCGATTTGAAATCGTTAAATCGATTGTTTATAATAAAACAATCGATTTTCCAGATCGATATAGATCTTAATAATCCTTATCCGATGTCCTGATATGGACTTAGAACACTCCATCGATTCAATGAATCGATCCAAAAACCTCTCGAATTGGACTTATTTAAGAATATTTCAAACGATACAAGAAATATTTTGCATAGTTGGAACGTCTGTTCCCTGTGACAGACAGAAAAACTGGTTTGTTCTGGGTTCAATCCCAGGGTCCGACAATTTATTATTGGGGTTTTATAATTTGAAGTTTCCAGTCGTAGCACGGAGTCTGGATTTGTGTCCGGTGTTTGGCAATACGCGCACCCTTTATTACATCGGACGTATAACATAACAGTACTACACACCTCTACCTACTCCTTCTGAGAAATACAAGCGTGATGTTATGTTTATTAATTTAATGATGTTTCTATACAATTTTTTTTAATAGGATAAGGGTGACAAACGAGCACACAGTCCACCTGATGGTAAGTGCCCGCGGCCCATAAACATCTACATCCATCCTCTATTAGAAATCAAAATGTAAAAAGTAAAAAGGGCCTCCGGCCACCCGCACTCACCAAGCGAAACGCAGAGGTAAACCTCTACTTCACGCTGGTTTTCTGTGACGTGAGCCGGCCCATCCGTGCGACAGCAAAAGTTACCGCGTGGCTCTACCACTGTTAAATTATTTGTATTTACGGTAAATTATCATCAATAATGTTCTCTGTCCGTATTAGGCATGTTTGAAAATGTCGCGATTGATTCAAAATAGATCTGTTAATGCTTGATTTAATCGAGATTCGATTCTAGTATGTTCGATTTGAATCGATTTGGAGATCGTATTTTTTTCATGAGAGACTGACAAGTGACAAGTGACCATTTAGTGACATCAAAAATAGGAGCGCCAAGTACGATACGATTTATGAATATTTCCTAAGATTTATTATAGTCACACGTTACAAACACACATCACATCATAAATCATCTTTTGTCATACGATAATATTAATACCATAACAAGTATGAAAATATCCTACTTTACTTATAATAACACGTACGTCTCTACTTCTTCCATAATTGTAACAATATTAATAATGTTGATAGATACAGTAGATACAGTCTAGTCTACAATATTTCTCTTTTTAAAGAACACATTTATAATTAATGCAGTAACAATAAGTGTTTTTTTTAATATTAATTGTTGTAAAGTCGTAAGTTATCGTTTAGTAAGACGTAAAATACAATCCTTTCTAAACGATCGTTAGAAAATCCTGAATAATTATCTTTAGGAATATTTTTCTTCAGCATTATTCTAACTACCTATTCAAAATCGAGTATGACCTCATTTATTAGGTAAAGTAGGTTATTTAAATTATACTTTTAGGGAATAATATAAAAGAATATAAAGAAATGGTAATTTTATATTTTTATTGTTGCTTCTTTTTGAAACTTTATTCGAAATAAATTCAAAATGGTTCACAGTCAACAGATACTTGCCTTTGCCCTAAAATGATGAAATCCAAATCAATTAAATATCTCGGAGTAATTATAGACGAGAAACTAAGCTGGCTCCCACACATAGACCTTATTTCATCGCGCACTAGGATACTTATTTGGACATTTAAAAGGCTAAGGCACATCGCTGACTTTAATTTATTAAGAACTGTATACTACGCCTTAGCACAATCAATTATAGGTTATTGTATAGTTGCCTGGGGTTGAGCATGCAAAACATTTATGATAAAATTAGAAAGAGCTCAAAGATGTCTCCTAAAAACTATGACTTTTAAACCGTTCAGGTATCCTACAAATCTGCTTTACCAAGAATGCAAACTGTTGACTGTCAGGCAATTGTACATCCAACAGTTGATCTTAATGAAACATGCTCTAACTCCTTATGACCCTGAGATCTGTCGTAATAAACGCAGAATACCGGATGTACTGGTTATTGGCAGATGTCCAACTGCTTTTTCTAGGCGACAAAGTTCATATCTATCCTCAGTGCTTTATAATAAGTTAAATAGAATTCTAAATTTTTATCCTCTTTCCAGACATGAATGTAAAGTTAAAGTTCGAGATTGGTTATTGTCCCTTGATTATAGTAAAACAGAAAATATAATTTGTAAAAATGTGTGTAAGTAATGTATGTCGTATAATAAAAGTATAATAAAATTATAAAATTTTAAAATTATGAAATTAAAAAAAAAGCAATCTTTGTTTAAAGCATATATTTATTCATTATAGGTTATAATGAATAAAATATATATTCTGTATGAAATTATATAATAATATATTCTATATATGAGTGTGTATGTATATGTATATATGTATGTATGTATATATGTATGTCTATGAGTATGTCTATGTATATATATAACAAATTGCAAACTAATTTTAATATACCTACGATTATATAAAATATTATAATAACGACAAAAGAGTCGCATTAAGTTCTAGTTTATGTTTCGTTGTAAATAAATACATTCAAATAGCTAAACAGTTACTTAAAAATGTTAAGCTTAGTTACTTAATTAATTCTTAAGATATATATAATTCTTAAGATACTGTTGTCACACCACTGGGAGAGGCCGCTGATCCCTAAGATACAGACTTGTCTAGTTTGGGGATCAGAGTCTTCACTTTATTATTGTACTTTTATTTAAATAAATGGTTATTATTATTATTATTATTATTATTAAAAATATATATCATTAAATTCAAAAATCGATTACAATCGATTGGGCATCCCTTATCATTTTTCGACACCACACGATGACTGGCGAAGATGGCGGCGATGAATGTTATTAGTCGAGTAGAATACTTTTTAATGTTAATTTTTTCATGCAGCTAGTCCGTGTTATAAAAGTATTTGCAAGTTACATAATAAAATAGAAAATTAATTATCGTGTATGTCCGATGCTTTTATTACACAGGGCGATATTGGACATTGACCTTTTTCATCAAATAAAAAAACTTAATAATTTTAATGAATTTGGAGAACAGTTCTTTTAACTTCGTTTTTATTTTTATCTCATAAAAAAATTGAACAAAATGGAACCGTTCAAATCCTCGCGGTCGTTCTAGCCAGTATCTACCGAACATATATCGCTCTATAAGTTAAGAACATCAAAGTTAGGAAGATCAAGGTAGCGTTTTCATTCCTACACGTCGTACTAAAAGAAGACCTCAAATCGTCACTCATTAGAAATAGTTATTTCTTTGCTGTAAACAACGTTTAAATTTGCAACTGCACATTGCAAATCTAAATGTTTTCAGTTTAGTTAAAAACTGCTATTCAATGACGTGTGCCTTTCAGCTTTTTGTATATAACATTTTTAACGAACGCTGTATAATTTAAACTTTAGACGACATACTTATCTTCACGCACAATCCCTGACGGGGTAGCCAGAGAGAACAGATCGCCAAGTGTCACGATCCTTACATACCTCTTTCGCTTCTTACAGATTCATTATCTTCTTCATACATGCACGTCTAGGTATCCGAGTACTCTTGACCCTACCCTCTTCGAGCAATTTGCTCACATGGTCTTCGAAAGTTAGTCTCGGTCTACCTCGACACCTTTTAATATTAACTTTCGCGCTATATATTTTCTTCACCATTCGGTCTTCACTCATTCGCTCAACGTGCCCAAACCACCGAAGCACGCCCTTATCAATTTTTGTGATAAGGTCATCTTTCAAACCTGCCATACGACATACGAGATATTAATCCGCAGTATTATTACTTAACTCTGGTGGGAAAAATGTTGGCTTCATTTTAACATTCCAATTTTAGTTTTATTTTATGGTTTTTGAAAACTTTTCTAGAATTGTTGCGATTTGAAACTCGATGAAACAAAAACGCGGCACTGAAAAGAGAGAAACACTTATAGGATTAAGCCTGTGGGAAAATGAGATAGAATACAGTATACAGTGTTTATTATAAATTTACTTATGTTTTCATTACACAATTCCCACATTTACCATACTACTGATACTCTGATTTCGTCTCATTCTCTCGGAGTTTAGTTTTCTAAAGGCTTCACTTCTATAGCGTGGAAGCTGCATACATGTTTTTATATGAAATTAGGATGACAACCGAGCGCATAATCCAGTGATTATAAGTGGATACTGTGACTCATAGACATCCACAAAGACATCGAAAAGAATTCAGAAACGTTGTCACCCTTGATGGCTAAGACTAAAAATGGTCTCCTATTCATAACAATCACCATACGAAACACAGCAGCATTAAGCTACAATTTTACTCTGGTATTTCCCAGTTGAACTGAACCATTGTTACTAGAACTATAATATCGGTAGCTACTGCGTGGCTGTACCATTTAAAACCGATGACAGTGTCGATAAACAAGCGTGGTACTACCACGGAAAAAACTCACTTATACATTCTCCACGATTTGTTGACAATTTGAAGTGGGCGATACCACCAATTATTTGAATAACTTATGACGCCCGTATATCGAAATAAGGTGATGCAACCAAACGTCCAAATGTTCCACTTTATAGCTTTCGTAATTTTATATTTCCAAATAATTATTATATACTGAAAATGAATGCTGGCCACATAAGAAAGCTTTGGTTGCTTACAAGGCTATGGAGGGGGCTTTTCTCAGTGTCTCAGTGAGGTTTTCAGCAGTAAGACCGGAGTAGCCGACAAAGTCCCTTAACCAAGACAAAGGTCGTTAACTTGAAATAGCAATAGGCTGGTCATATTGCGCGAATGATCGACAATCGTTTAGGAGGAAAGTTTTTTTAGAAGTAGCCTCGTACCAGTAAGTGTAGTGCAGCTATCCACTAGGTGGGGTGACTATCAGATAAGACATGCATGCATTTGGCTCAGGACTGCGCCAACTTTTCTTTATAGCATTCCTTAGGGCAGGACTATTTTCAGCGTGTACTTATGATGGGCTGTATTGATAATGTTGATCATGATCATTTTGTATTACTATCTCATGTTAAGTTACGATAGATGATATAACCAATACGACTTAGGGACCTTCAAGAAAAGAGCCTACTCCTTTTTAAAAGGCCGCCAACGCATCTGTAATTCCCCTGGTCTTACAGTTGTTCATGGCTGGCTGTAGTCACTTAATATCAGGTGAGCCGCATGCTCATTTGTCCCCTCTGCTATATAAAAAATAGTTACAAAATATTATTATGATCAATAACATATCGTAGCTGCAGATTGATCATTAGGAATCGATTCCCACAAGTCATACAATCGCACCGGATATAATTATTTTCATTTAATTCAGGCAATTAAAAGTACACTACTGAACATAGGTGTTTTCATAGATTAGGAGATATTTACCTAGTTAAGGGGTCAATAAAGGAGGTTCTTTATTATTTCGAATTGTCACCAAAAGATGCTGTTTTCTGTCCGGTATTTCATTTCCTTTTGCCAATTGGGCGGCTGGAGGTAGTGGATATTCCAACGTCGCGTCGCCATAAATGAAATAATATTCAGCAAGTCAAGTTAGATTTTTTTTAATTCAATATAGTAAATTAAAAAATAATACTTACTTACTTATCTTCACGCACAATCCCTGACGGGGTAGCCAGAGAGAACAGATCGCCAAGTGTCATGATCCTTACATACCTCTTTCGCTTCTTTCAGATTCATTATCTTCTTCATACATGCACGTCTAGGTATTCGAGTACTCTTGACCCTCCCCTCTTCGAGAAATTTGCTCACATGGTCTTCGAAAGTTAGTCTCGGTCTACCTCGACACCTTTTAATATTTACTTTCGCGGTATATATTTTCTTCACCATTCGGTCTTCACTCATTCGCTCAACGTGCCCAAACCATCGAAGCACGACTTTATCAATTTTTGTGATAAGGTCATCTTTCAAACCTGCCATATTGCGAATCTCTTCGTTTTGCTTTCGGTCGGCCATGGTAACGCCGCAAATTTTACGAAGAGATCGCATCTCCACTGCATTCAACTTGCTTTAATGATTCTTCTGGCATACCCAGGTTTCGCTGCCATATAACAAAGTCGGTACCAACACTGCGTTATGTATTGCAAGGCGTGCACTCTTCACTACGCCTTCCCTTTTGACTAACGCAGTCAGGGCACCATTGACTTTGTTCCCGGCAGCGACACGCCTGTCCACATCTAAATCACATCTTCCATCCCAGCTGAAAGTTACCCATATTTCACACTTCGTTCTCTCTTCGTCCCTTTCAAATACCAGAACCTTAGTTTTATTAGCACAAAAATTATAATAAAATAATATGAGTCTAATTAAACACCTAGAAATTTTATTACGTAGTAGAGCTATGATGCACAGGTTCAGGACCGCACTATTCCAGAATATTAGCGTAAAATAGCAGCTTAATGCTGCTGTGTTTCTTATGGTGTTCTAGATTACAAGAGACCATTTTTACTGGAAACGAGCCATTCCATCTTAGTATTTAGAGTTGACAACGTATTTTGGTCTTTAATCGAGGATAGATGTAGACATCTATGTGCCACAGCTGCCACTATTCATCAGGTGGACTGTGTGCCCGATTGTCACACTATTTCTATAAAAAAACCTGTTAACTTATGTAACCCTTATCCGACACAAATGCTTTCCAAATTCTGGGTCAACATGGCTCTTATCAACCGACTTAAAAAAGGAGGAGGTTATCAATTCGACTGTATTCTTTTTATGTGTGTCTGTTTGTTTTTTTATTTTAAAACTGGTGCTTCTCATGTAATCTCATATAAATTTAATTATGATCTGACCAGCTGATCAGTAGTTTTTGAGTTATCTTAATAATGCGTATTTAATTGACTTGGACAACATTGATGACGTTCTCAATTTATTCGTTATGAAGTCGGTTGTACAAAATGTTTAATTTTATTACTTGTTTCTCTCTTCTTTTGCGTATAATAGATATATAGTAGCCTTTACTAAATTTAAGTTTATTTATAGTTAGTGACACAAACATTTATTAAGTAGCATAAAAATAAATTTTCTCAAATCCAATGAAAAGAGCTACAATATTAGTCGAAGCGCACCAACAATAAATATCTAAGCCGGATGCCAGCATCGCTGAAACTGTTAGCAAACTGCAATTAATTTTCAAATGTCCGCCCACTTCGTAAAGTTTTTGAAAAATAGCGGGAAAATGTCGTCTTCCCGATAGACCGATGAAACTGAATTTGCGGTTCTAAAGTATGAAGTATTACAATTTCTGCCAGTTCAATCTACTGTAAGCCGCGTAAAAGAAGTTCGTTCCAAAAAAAGCACGGTTTCGTAGTTAGCCATACTAAAAAACAGAAAATAAAAAAATAATAATTAAAACCTAAAATAACACGCTTTTTTATAGATAACCTAACTAAAGAGTAGGAAATAATTTTCAATAAGTTTAAAATAAGAAAATAGTGATTAACATCATTTTATTGCAAACAAACCGTTGGGTCATTGATGTCATTTGTTGTGGTTTTCCTGCAAGAGATAAGAAAAATTAGGCTATAATATATGATTCATTAGGATTACGGCCAGCAGTGAGCTGCCATAGAACAATGATTATTATTATTTGACTATTGAACTAGTCAAATTTATACGTGGTAGAGCCATGTTGCAGCTATATTAGTAGTATAGTTGAAGCACGAATGGGTCGGCTCGACCGGGGAAGGATCACGCTCTCACAGAATACCAGCGTCAAATAGCAGCTTAACGCTGCTGTGTTTCGTATGGTGAGTGTAGAGAACCGGAGACCCTTTTTACTGGAAACGAGGTACATCTTAGTCCTCACGGGTGGCAACGCATCTGCATTTTCGATTCGCAAACGACGATAAGTGTAGATGTCTATGGGCCACAGCAACCACTTACCATCAGGTGGACTGTGTGCTCGTTTGTCACCCTATATTATAAAAAAATATTAATTATAAATGAAAACAAATTAATGATAAACATATATATTAATTATTAATGAAAAAAAAAACTTTTTGGTTTTATATCAGAATGTTTTTGGAATTAAATTTAACTATCCGTTCACACAGTTTCATCCGTTTTTACAGCCATTCCGATGGCAGACCGAAAAATAGACAGATATTTTTTAATAGTGGTTATTTATGTCTCAATAGCTTGCAAATAACCCCCTGAGTCTAAAAGAATCCAGTTATTTAAATATTACAGACATACCCTACAGCTATATTTATGTGTAGATATATATTTCTATTTCTTTTTATAAAATCCGACATATTTTCTCTTGATTTTACCCCTTATAATTTTGTATCGCAATTTCAAACGAATGGCAACCAGCAATAATAAAAATAACATAGGCTTTTATATATTCTGTTACGTACATATATTTTAAATTTGGCAAAAATTACCCCGTGTACATCCGCTCAATAAAATAAAATGATCTGTCTGTTTCACCCATAATAATCCCAGCACCACTACTCCCAACACCCAACACTACACTAGGAAAGACAAACCACTGACGACAATACGACACGTGTTTCGCCTCTACACGAGGCATCTTCAGGTGATGTAGACTCTGCGGTGATTGACCGCTAAGTGTTGGAAGTAGTGGTGATGGAATTAGTGGTGACGGGTATAGTGCACGCAATTAAGGGAGGGCGTGAGGTTTCAAACTAGGTGAGACACATCATTTTATTTTATCGAGCGGATGTACGCGGATGTACGCGGGGTAATTTTTGCCAACTTTAATATAATGGCTTTGGCCGCGAAGTAACGCCTGATTCTATTAATCTCATATCTTTATATATAAAAATTTCGTGTCACGTTGTTTGTCCGCGTAGAACTCCTAAACAACTGAACTGACTTCAATGAAATTTTGCACTCTCTGTTCAGTTTAGTCCAACTTGAGAGAAAGGATAGTTTATTTTCTAATAAGTGACACTCAATATTTTTTTATTACGAATTTCAGAATTTATTAAATGAAGGGTTGTCGAAAAGGGCAGAACAACATCTGCCTGGCCAGCTAGCAGTTTATAAAATTTTAGTGACAAATAACTTACTGTCCACTTGATGGTAAGTGAATGCTGCAGTCTATTGACACTTGCAACCAACTTCAAATAAAGATCGCTACAGATGCGGTGTCACCTCTGAGGATTAAGATGCAATGCCTAACAGTTTTTAATAATACTAACTCTCTATACCCTTCCCACCAGAACACAATTTTGCGCATACTGTTATTTGGTGACAGAAGTTGGTAACCTACTAGGAGGTGACAGAAATAGGTACCTAGGAGGATTATCTTTTAGTTAAATCAACCCATATCTTTTGTTAAGTATATACCTATATATTTCAACGGACTTGTCGCAATGACGACGATGTTACGCGCCGACGTGAATGTTTTGAATTAATGTGTACATTCTTCAGTCTATCCCCAACGGATAAGGCTTTGTGCATATAATAAATGATTCTGTGACCGCATATTCGTTTACGCGTCTGGAGCATAGCTAAAGTCTCTACGGCGAGAGTAAATAAATATTAGGCCTTGAACCTATGAAATTGCTGTTTTTATGAAATAAGTTAACGTCATTTTTTTCTATACTTTTTTTATTCCTATTAATCAAATTAATCACCCATGCAATCGATGTATGTTTTCCAATGCAATGGCAGTTTATTTATGCCCTTTTTGAAGAAATCAGCTGGACGGGAGGCAACAAATTCTTCAAGGGCATTTTGTACTGCCTCTCAGGTATTGAATTTTTTTCCCGCCAAAAAGTTATCTAAATTCTAGAAAAAGTAGGATTCTGTAGGCGCAACATCTGGCGAGTACGGCGAAGAACGGAGAGCTTCCAAGCTCAGCTCATGTAACTTGGTGACCATATCTGTTGTGCTGTATGAGGACGCGCGTTGTGGTGCAGGAGTAGCGGGGACGAACGTTTAACCAAAGATCGTTAGAGACATGCGAGTTTCTTCATCATTGTGTTCAGACCACAGGGTTCATTTTTCAGGTCGAAATTTCTAGAACGAAAGCAGGCAACCCAATAACAGGCGGTATCTTCTTATGTAATATTCGCTCCGTAAACGACGTTCATGTAGCGTGTCGCTTGTGCCGCATTGTTGCCATGAAGGTACTCATAATCCATAATAAATCGAATTTTTAGTATGCATGATAACGAAAAAGATTCAAATGTGATGAAAATATAACGCTAATCAATAAACAAATGACTAATTTTGAAAAAATAATTCCATGTTTCTAAAAGAAAATAATTTGAGCTAAGAATTCTTAGTTTAACAAAAATTATTTTGATTTGAAATAGCCAGTACTGCAGAACGGTAATTTTAATAGGTAAATGCCTGTTATTATGGAAAAGACTCGCAATACGAGTAGGAACTAATCTAAAAACTAAAGTATCGCAATTTGAGTGTCGCAAGTACAGAGTGTCGTGGAACGAGGCTTGCAGCTGTTGCCAAGCGCGAGGGTGGGCGAGGCGGTGCGGTGGCCATCTGTCAGCGAAAATAATTAGCGGGCCGCAATCTGTAATGAGTTTAGGTACTCTGTTTTGCCATATATCCTTGTTGGAGCAAAATCATGCAAAACAGTTTATTTATTTCAGTAAATTTGTGTAAAAATTAAAAAGTGTAATGATAGGAACTTGGGTAAATCTGTTTAACATGTGTTAATGCTAACTGACATCTATTTTTAAAACATTCATTACCTACCTCTTTACCTAAATTATTAATTATATTT
This sequence comes from Parnassius mnemosyne, assembly GCA_963668995.1. Lineage (NCBI taxonomy): Eukaryota > Metazoa > Arthropoda > Insecta > Lepidoptera > Papilionidae > Parnassius > Parnassius mnemosyne. Next base: position 2,189,190 of record CAVLGL010000013.1, read on the forward strand.
ATTTTAATTTACAGAAAAAGCGTAAAACGCGAGCAAACAGTCAACATAATAGTAAGTGAATGCCGTGGCCCATATACATTCTCGATTAGGAATCAAAACGCAGATACGTTGTCACTCCTGAGATATATCTCGTTACTAGTTAAAAGGTTATCAGGTTCAATAAAATAAAAACAAAAATAAAATAAACCTTTATTATTTTCTCCCACAAATTGTACATTGCATATTTTTTCTTTTAAAAACATACGTATTTTTTATATACAAAACAAAGAGTACATAAATTTGTGGGAGACGGGAGTCCAAGCTAGGATACCCTGTGCTATGGATCTCCCGGCTCCCCATTTAGAATGATCAACTAGATGTTTTCTTTTTTTTTATTATATGTATATAGCAGAGACTTTTTTCCGTTTGCGAGAGAGCATACGCGTAAGCGGTTGATCTTATTGTTTGTGTGTGTGTGTGTGTGTGTGTGTGCGTGTGCTCGCGCGCGCGCGCGTTTGTGTGTGTGTGTGTGTGTGTGTGTGTGCGTGTGCGCGCGCGCGCGTTTGTGTGTGTGTGTGTGTGTGCGTGTGTGTGTTAACTCGTACGTGGTATGTTAAGATGCGATTTGCAGTAATTGTTCTGTTTTTCCATTACAAAGTTTAAGCAGCCAATCTGAAATTTTCTTTTTACATTCAAATTTTGTTAGGTTAATGATACGATGTAATTCGTTTGCTTTGATATATAATCTACTACCTTTAAAACTGAAAAACTTTTGAGCAAAAATTTTTTTACCGGAGTAATTTCACATACTTCATAATCTCTCCTCGTACCAGAGTTCCTTATATTATCCAACAAATCAATACAACTATGTTTTTTTAAGATTATTGATTATAAATTTTTCGAACCGTTAACACATTGGCTTCTGCGTGTAAGTTCGTAGTCGGATACATCCTAGGTTTTTTAAGGCAATTTTTAATATCATCCTTTGTACCTTTTCAACTTTCGTCATTAATGTTTTACTAGAGTCTCCCCATACAGAAATGCCATAGGACAGGATAGATTTACCTAAAGATTCATATACAGTTTCAATTAAATTCCAATTTGCAATATGTCTTTAGTTTTTAAATATGTAGATAAGCTTTCTAATTTTTTGAACTAAATAGTTTTTTATGTTTTTTGAAAGTTAGATTCTTGTATATTATTATGCCGAGGTACTTTATGTTTTTTGTATTTTCTATATCAGGACATTTACAATTTGAAATAGACGTCATATCACATGAATGTGTTATGATTTTAAATTTATTTCTAATACTGGTTGAATTTCGGATGGAAAATATTACATATTTGGTTTTATCGGAATTTAAAGTGATACTATTTAGAGCAAGCCAGTGGCAGACTATATTGAAACCATCCTGTGCAATTTTGAAAACTTCTTCCCAAGAGTCACCGTAAAACGAGAGGGTGGTGTCGTTAGCATATGAGATTATTTTACAATTCGGGATGTTTAATTGACAAAGATTGTTTATGTAGCAAAAGAAGAGAGTTGGATCGAAAATACTCCCTTGTGGTACTCCGTAATTGATTGGTCTTTCATTACTAAAAATTTCTCCTATCCTAACTCGTTGTGAGCGATTTTGTAGGTAATTTCTAAAAAGTTGTAATTGTACATTTCTAATACCCATTTTTTCAAGTTTCTCGATCAGTTTAGAAGATGAAATAGTGTCAAAAGCTTTTTGCAGATCAATAAAGATTGTGCTACATTTTTTATCGGAGTCTAATTTTTGCACAATAACTTCTGTAAAAATATTTATAGCGTCCGTAGTTGATTTACTCTTTCGAAAACCGAATTGACCATTTGAGAGAATTTCATTATCTTCTAAATATTTTATGTCAAGTGTTTATTATTCTTTCAAGGAGCTTAGATATATAACGATATTGGACGATAGTTAGTGATGATGTCACGCTTTCCGTTTTTAAAAATTGGAATTGTGATGAATCTTTTTAAAACTGATGGAAAAATACCTTCTTCTAGACACCTATTAAAGCTATGATTAAGTGGGAGGATTATAAATTCTTTAAGACATTTTAAAATTTTTGGCGTAATTACTATCCCAGCCAGCACCACAATCAGACTTAAGATTAAGAATGAGACGTTCGAGTTCTTCTTCGCTTGTTTTAAGTAGAACAAAAGACTTACTTTTAACTGTTACAGGATTTATAGTGGTAGGAAGAGGCGGTTGACGGAACTAAGCGGGTTATTTTCAATCTTGAGAAGTTCAGCTGGTAGCTCTTTTGGTTTGTTTAAGTTATTTATATTTTTAACAACATTCCAAATTTTTATATTAAATAAATAAATTTTCAGCAGCTTTCATACGTGGTAGAGCTATAGTTTTTATACGTGGTAGAGCCATGCTGCAGCTATATTATGGTTGTGGCACGAATGGGTCGGCTCGACTGGGGAAGGACCACGCTCTCACAGAATACCAGCGTAAAATAGCAGCTTAATGCTGCTGTGTTTCGTATGGTGAGTGTAGAGAACCGGAGACCCTTTTTACTGGAAAAGAGGCATTCCATCTTAGTCCTCAAGGCTGACAACGCATCTGCATTTTATTCGTAAACGGATGGATGTAGATTGTCTATGGGCCACAGCAACCACTTACCATCAGGTGGACTGTGTGCTCGTTTGTCACCCTATTTTTATAAAAAATTTCATTTCATTTCTTTCATAATAATTCTTTTTTTTTTAATATATCATTACAAAAATTTCTGTATCGCTTATAAGTACATTTTAAAATTTCATTTTGAGGATCATTATTCAATTTATAATGCATTCTAACTCTGGTTCTTATACATCTTAATAAACCAACAGTTATCCAGGGTTTTATTGTGATTTTGCTTCAATACACTAACCTTACGAAATACAGCAGTATCATTCTGCAGCTTCACGGTGTTATTCTGTGGAAGCGTGCAACAAAGGGCACATTGTTGTATTGAACAAGCAAAGTTGTTAATGATGTTAAAAAATAAGTAGCTAAGATCCGCATAATAAAATAAAAGGATGTGTGTTTACGCCCACCCTTGCTGGACCACAAAAGAGGTGCGACGCGCGGGCGCGGGAGGACGGTTGAGACGGACTGGCTGGCAAAAACTACCGCCGTGCATTATTATACTTAACGCGGCTATATCTACATCATTATTGTAACGAGGATTAATACAGTTTTGTCATAATTATATATATTTGTTGGAAGAAATTATAAGTATTCGTCATAAAGAAGAATTTTATTGAAGAGCACCGAATTACCGAACATAATTTTGGTGACCCCCGACGTGATGTGGATGACGCAACAGGAAGGCGCCAGAAGTCCCGGAATAAGTGCATAGTGCCGGAATAAGTGGTAAACACGGACCCGAGGGAAGTACGCCCGTTCCTAGTAAATCTATTCATATTCTTGTCCATATAATTGTGCTCGATTTGTGTAAATATAGTTCGTTAATTCCGGTGCCATCGTTAGTTATACTTACCCACATAGTTCGTTGCATAAACAATAAATTGTACTTAATCTTCGTAAATAAGCAACAAGTAATATTTAAATAACTTCATTTTCATTCGAAAGTAAACAAAAGTCAACATTAATATCGTAAAATCATACAACTTAGTGTAAATCTTAATAAATAACTTGTAAACACAGTGTCTACAATCGATATTTTATCTTCGTTAAATCATTGATTTCGCATTAGAATCATTTAAAATATTAATACAAGCATATAGTTAAACATATCGGCTAACTATTCCAGACATTGGTTGGGAGTAAGCGGGCGAGAAAGTAAGTGCTTTCTTCATCGACACGGCGGACCTGTTTCCTGCTACCGTGCCGTGTTACACCGTGTCGTTGCGCCTGCGGCCGGCCGGTACAAAGGTCAGATCGGCGGCCAAGTGACCGGCGCATTATTTACGAGGTTGGATTCACTTCATATTTTATTTACAAGTTAATACTTATTTGCTAGTTATTTCGCCCACATTATGTCCGACTTAAAAGAACTAATAAAACAGAGGGGTAACATTCGCGGCCGAATAACAATATTCGAAAAGTATTTGACGCCATTAACGTTAATTAATAGTGAGTCTGAGCGCAACAAATTAATAAATAATGAATTAAATTTGAGATTAACAAAATTACAAGAATTATCGTACAGTTTCGATGAAATTCAAAGCAAAATTGAACAATTAGATCCCGATATATCGAAACAGTTGGAAGAACGGGAGGTAACCGAAAACCAGTTCTTTTATTTGATTGCTCAAGCTCAAGAGTTTTTAGATGCATACACAGATAGTAAAAATAAACATAGGGATGATGTTTCATGTCGTGGTAGTACTACATCTGTTACAAATCATAATATAAAACTGCCACCGTTGAAAATTCCTCCCTTTTCTGGCGATTCAAATACTTGGCTTCAGTTTCGAGACATGTACTTGTCTTTGATACACAATAATGAAAAAATAGATGAAATCAGCAAGTTTCATTATTTAAAATCATATCTGGAGGGACCCGCTCTGTCAGTGATTAACTCTGTCACTGTTTCAGCCGATAACTATGAAATCGCTTGGGCGTTGCTCTGCGATAGATATAATAACAAGCGTCTTTTAATAAACGAGCATGTTAAATGTTTATTTTCGATTGAAGCGCTTCATAAGGAGTCCGACCGGGGCCTGCGCAACCTAGTCGATACAATTTCGAAAAACCTGAGTGCGTTAAGGGTGTTAGGCGAGCCGACTGATAGTTGGAGCACGCTTATTATTTATATTGGGTCATCGAAGTTGGATTCCGTGACCGCGAGAAGTTGGGAAGAGTTCCGTAGCAAATTGGAAACGCATAGTTTGGACGATTTCTTCGATTTTCTTCGTAAAAGGGCAACTGTATTAGAAACAGTCTACGCCGCTAAAGCTACAAATAATAATAAAACAGAAAATCGTCAAAACTTTGCGCGATCGAAATCGTTCATGTCTACTTCGCTCGATTCACCATTCCGTGATCATTGTTTGGCATGTAAACAAGATCATAAGTTATATGACTGTCATAAATTTAAATCTATGTCAGTCGAAGAACGAAACGCTAAGGTGTATCAATGAAAATTATGTAGTAATTGTCTTCGTAACGATCATCTATCTTATCAGTGCAGACTGGCAGGTTGTCGTATCTGTAAAAGAAAGCATAACACTTTATTACACAGGCAACACAAATTACAAAATAACCAACAGTCATTCCAAGGTCAACCATCAACACAACACGATACGCAAAACAACATAGACAACGTAGGTACATCTACGTCTACGTCTACATCATTAACGACTACTACTAACCCGACTTCAAACAATGAGGTTGGATCTAACACTGCTGATTCTTCATCTAATTGCCCCACTCCGGTAGTTACAATGTCTGCTGGCGTCTCAAACTTGGTTCTTCTTTCTACGGCTTTAGTCGAGGTGTCAAACAATGGCAAAATATTTAAATTGCGAGCTCTGTTAGATAGTGGCTCACAATCGTCCTTCATTACGGAGGCGGCTCAAGCTAAATTGGCATGCGTTAAGAATAAAAACCAGTATAAACACGTGTCCGGTCTTAATAATGCAACAATAAGCATTTGCCGAGCACTGCAACATCAATATTAAATCAACACACAATCAGTTCACTACTTCTGTCAGATGCTATGTCGTTCCCACCATTACTGACAACCTTCCTCAAACAGAAGTACATCTTCCTGAGCTAAATATCCCCGGCCACATCGAGTTAGCTGACCCAACCTTCTTTCACCCATCACAGATTGATCTGCTATTAGGAGCAGACATCTTCTGGGACATTATGGGATCATCTCGTGTGCAGCTCGGACAAAACAAACCAGTCTTACAGGAAACTCTCTTAGGGTGGATAGTTGCTGGTCCCATTGGGGGTAATATTTAAAGAGTACAAAAAATAAAGTACACTGTCACTTCAGTCGAGACATACAACAACAGCTCGTCAAGTTCTGGGAACTTGAGGAGGTTCCTGTTAGCAAACCTTTCTCAAATAGCGAAGATTATTGTGAAAATCTTTACAAAGAGACCACTCACCGCGAAGCAAACGGTAAATTTTGCGTTCAAATACCTCTTTGCGATTCACCAGATGTTCTAGGCGACTCGTATAATATGGCTGAAAAGCGTCTACACCAAATGGAAAGAAAAATGAAAACTAAACCAGTTTTTAAACAAGAATATACTAAATTCATGCAAGAGTACGAGCGCTTAGGACATATGAGTGAAGTTAGTAAGCCAGAGCGTGGATACTACTTACCTCATCACGCTGTGATAAAGGATAGTAGCGAAACAACGCGTCTCAGGGTCGTTTTTGACGCGTCAGCTAAAACAACAACAGGTATCTCGTTCAACGATATTCAGCACGTGGGCCCGGTCGTCCAGGATGATTTGTTTTCAATGCTGGTACGATTTCGGCAATATAAATACGTTGTGACAGCTGACGTGGAAAAAATGTATCGACAGATTTTAATACAGCCTGAACAACGGCATCTCCAGATGATTTTATGGCGTGAGCATGAGGACGAACCGATTAAGATATTCCAACTCAATACGATCAGTTACGGAACCTCCTCGGCTCCCTTCTTAAGTACGAGATGTCTAGTTCAGCTAGCTGATGAATTTCACGACAATAGGATTGCTAATATCATAAGGAACGATTTTTACATCGATGACGTAATTACGGGAAGTAATTCGAAAGAGGATCTACGTTATATAATAAATTCTGTAACAGATACTCTTCATTCAGCACATTTGTCATTGCGGAAGTTTCGTACTGATGTGGCTTCAGTCCTCCAGGATAACTCGAACTCCCTGATACTCAAGGATTTAGATTTCAGTGCCCAGTCCAGTGCATTAGGACTTAAATGGGATCCAAGCACAGATACCTTCAATTTCCATGTTGACATAAAATTTTCATCAACAGCCACTAAGAGATCAATTTAGTCAAATTCAGCTCGATTATTTGATCCTCTCGGATTATTAAGTATATGTACCATAGTGCCTAAAATAATCCTTCAAAACCTGTGGATGTCTAAGGAGATTGGGATGATCCTATTCCTGCAGATTTAGCTCAAAGATGGTTCAACTTCGTATCAGGGCTCAGGTGTTTGGTGAACTTCCAAATACCTAGATTCGTCCTCGATAACGACCCTAACGCTATTGTTGAGATGCATACATTTTGTGATGCCTCACAAGATGCATATGCAGCTTGCGTCTACGTTCGTTCAATCAGTAGCTCAGGCAATATAACTATAAATCTACTGTGTGCTAAAACAAAGGTTTCTCCTATCCGAGCTCAAACCATTCCACGTCTTGAATTGTGTGGCGCCTTATTAGCGGCACGTCTGAGCTCGAAGGTACTAAAGGCATTAAGATTAACATTCACAAATATTTATTACTGGACAGACTGGTCTGTTGTGCTTGGGTGGATTCATACAGCATCACAGAATCTTAAAAATTTCGTGTCCAATCGTGTCTCAGAAATCCAAGAACTAACAGCAACTGGCTCCTGGAGGCACGTTCCAGGTATCCTAAACCCGGCCGATTTAGCGTCACGTGGTCTAAATCCCACCCAAGTACACGATGCCAGTTTATGGTGGCATGGACCTTCCTTTTTAGAGGATAGTCCATCGGCATGGCCAGAAGTTATAAAACCTACTCTCCATGTACCTGAAATTAAAACTTACACAACTAAGCCTAAACCTAATAAACTAACTACCAAAACTACAACATGCACTACAGTTACATCTAGCAGCACAACGACAAACACTTCTGATAAACTAGTGAACTTTGAGAATTACTCAAAATTCACGAGTTTACTGCGAAGCTTGACTTATGCTTTGCGGTTTATCTACAACATAAGTCACTCTAAAGATAAATTTACAGGACACCTCACTACAGATGAAATTGAGAAGTCCTTGCATCATTTAATCAAACAACACCAGGAGGAGTGTTTCGAATGCGAACTTAATCTACTAAATAATAAAAAATGCGACTTTTATCACTCAGACCATTCGTTGATGGAAAGGGCATTCTCCGAGTTGGTGGTCGTATTCAAAATTCACCTGAAATCTTTAGTAAAAAACATCCCATCATACTTGAATCAAAGAATCAGTTTACAAAACTATTGTTTGTTCACGAACATAAGAAATTGTTCCACGGAGGTGCACAGCTTCTGCTGACTAACGTCAGACAATTATTTTGGCCCATCGCGGGAAGGAGATTAGCTAGATCTACGGTTAATAATTATAGAATATGTAGAATATTAAGGGCTAAAACTATAACACCAATAATGGGAAACTTACCATCAGCTCGCACGAATCCTAGCTTTGCGTTTGAAGTCGTGGGTGTCGACTTCGCTGGCCCATTTTTGACACGTGACCGAAAGGGACGTGGTTGCAAAATTATAAAAAGCTATTTATGTATATTCGTGTGTTTTACAACGAAAGCACTTCATTTAGAAATTGCATCAGACTTGAGTGCGGAGGCATTTATTATGTGTTTAAATCGCTTCATCTATCGCAGAGGCAAACCTAGCGAGATCCATTGTGACAATGGACGAAATCTTGTGGGCTCAAATAATGAGTTCAAAAGATTTCTTGAATCATGTAGTGAATCAATCTCGTCATATGCTGCCGGAGAATTCATAAAATTCAAGTTCTCGCCCGCTTATTCTCCGCATTTCAACGGACTTAGTGAAGCCGGTGTTAAGGCAGCTAAGCACCATCTAATACGTATGGTAGGGAATACGCATTTAACTTTTGAGGAGTTAGCGACTTTATTTTCACAGATTGAGGCAATATTAAACTCCAGGCCCTTAACTCCCCTATCATCCGATCCGACAGACTTATACCCATTGTGTCCAGGGCACTTCCTGATCGGCAAGCCGCTCACTTCACTACCATCTCCCGTACTAATCGATACAAACCCAAGATATCTGGCTAGATATGAACTCATCGATCAGATACGTCAGCAATTTTGGGAGAGATGGCGCACTGAATTTCTAAATGAGCTGCAGCAGCGATCAAAGTGGCGCATTAGTCAAGGGCAAATTTCCGAAGGCGATATGGTGGTACTCAAGGAGCCCAATTTACCACCACTCAAATGGCGCATGGGACGCATCCATCGGCTGTATCCAGGGACCGATGGCGTTGCACGCGTAGCAGATGTCAACACTTCAAAGGGTGTCATCCGGCGTGCAGTTACAAACCTCTGTCCATTGCCCAACGAGCAATGACCAAGAAGATACCTCGAAATCCCACAGTCTTTGAGGGGGGGAAGATGTTTACGCCCACCCTTGCTGGACCACAAAGGAGGTGCGACGCGCGGGCGCGGGAGGACGGCTGAGACGGACTGGCTGGCAAAAACTACCGCCGTGCATTATTATACTTAACGCGGCTATATCTACATCATTATTGTAACGAGGATTAATACAGTTTTGTCATAATTATATATATTTGTTGGAAGAAATTATAAGTATTCGTCATAAAGAAGAATTTTATTGAAGAGCACCGAATTACCGAACAATGTGTCTTACCTAGTTTGAAGAACATATACTGCCCTCCTCAAATTGTGTTAACTACCCCCGTCACCAATAATCCCAACACGACTATTCCCAACACCTCTCTACATGGGATAAGCTAGTTGGGAGTGAACGCAATCGAGGGAGGGCGGGAATTATTATTAATGTAATGGATTTTCGCAAAGTAACGCCTGATTCTGTTAATTATCAAGCAGAACAACATTGGGGGCCTAATGTTATAAAGTTGAATTTGGACTACTTGATAATATGTAGCCTCTGTCGTTATATTTATTTGTCATAAATCATTATTATTAATTGAAATTACAGTGCGTTAATTAAACACCCAACCTTAATTCAACTTTAAGTCAATTTAGTATTAAAAATTTATTCATCAATTGTGGTTATGTTTCCTTTTATTATTATCGGGGAAGGTATCAATTATATTTATGAATAAATAAATTATTAAATGTATAATTATTTTTTATTTTAAAGATTTATTATTATAATTATAATTGTAACAACGATAAATTGACTAAGATTAAAATATCATATAATCCTACTCCCCGCTGCGTTTAGTCACGTGTCCTGGCTGCATGTTCCTGTTCAAACATGTCCATCAACAAAACAGCATTGTCTTTAAATTTGAGAGTTGACCAGTCTACACCACCACTCGCGATGTGACCTACGCCGGTAGTTGTTGACGAGTATGTTCATCTGGGACAAATAGTTTGACTAGGTGAGTCCAACTTCGACCGAGAGGTCAATCGACGGATTCAGCTCGGCTGGGCGTTCGGGAAATTACGACACATCTTCTCGTCAGGTACACCCTCAAAACTTGAAAACGAGATGGTACAACCGGTGCTTGTTGCCAGTGATGACTTAAGGATCTGAGACATGTTCCTTCACTGCTGGCTGCACGAGGACGCTTAAGGTCGCTTAGCGAGCTATGGAGAGGGCTATGCTCGGGGTTTCTCGGCGTGATTAACTTAGAAATGAGTATATCCTCAGTAGAACCAGAGTTACCGACATAGCTCAGCAGATTAGTAAGCCAAAATGGCAATGGGCCGGCCATATAGCTCGAAGAACCGACAACCGATGGGGAAAAAATTCTCGAGTAGTAGCCTCATATAGGTAGGCGAAGTAAAGAGCAACCCGCCACTAGATAGAGTGACGGCCTGGTAAGACATGCAGGAAGTTGATGAATGCAGATGCCTCAGGACCGTGCTTTGTGGCATTCCTTGCGGGAGGCCTATGTTCAGCAGTGGATTTGTGAATGGTTGTAATGATGATGATGACTCGCAATGCATCCACACTTTGAGACTTGTTCAGTCTTACCATCAAATAATGCAACGGCTCCGTGCATGGTGGCACTGTGGCTTAGCAATGAGTTACGGTTCAAAGGCCCGCGGGATCGAATCCCGCACGGACATGAATTTTTGTGGCTTACAAATATTTTTCCGGGTCTGGATACAGGAGAAAATGTTAATGTGGAGTTATAAGTTTATAGAAAAAACAGCAACGATTAAAATCAAAAATATCACCATGTCAGATGCTGAATTCGAAAACGTTTGTATATAACAAGAAGTAGTATTATTTGAAAAACCTTTTTAGGAAATATGATATGGCGTTGTCAGTATATGGTGAAATAGGTATATTGTTCTTTTTTACTTTCATTCTTTATATGGGACAAAGATGACTTTTTACTTTTTTCCAACGACAAAAACTGATGATATGCACTAAGTTTTGTAAAAACATTTTGTAGTAGTTTCTTAATCAAACATCTTTACATTAACTCCGATGAGTCTAAACTCAAATTTCTTCAACGCTTCGATTCCACGAAAAATTAACGCTTTTACGAACGGCAAAATCAATTTCCTAAGCCGGGGTAGTATGTTAGCCTGGGTACTTGTACTTATACCTATTCTTTGGGCCGGGCTACCTTAAGCTTTCAAATATTTTTTCTAGTCCTATCTACGCAGAACAAGCTTATGGGATCTTGAAGCTATGCAATATGCATGGGTTTATTTAAAATTTCAACACCCATTCTTACAGAATATATTTTTTTTATACTTTAATCGTGACAAACTATACCCAATTAGTTTTATAAAACGTGTAGTATTCTCGTTCATTGAAAAATCATTTTGCTTGCCTAGTCCTTAATAAAAGGAATAAATAACTGCAGTATTAAATTTGAACACTTCGACATTTTTCATTTTCCACTGACTTCGAACAGGACTACTCAATTCGACTGTATGCTTTTTTTATTGTTTAAAAAAAAAAGTTACCCCTACACTAGGGTCTTTTCCTGTATAGTGGAGGCAGTTTGTAAACATAAATTGCAAAAGGAAAAACATCCGAACCCGCAACAATTACTTGTAGGCCATACAAATACCTGTTTCATGTGGCATTCGAACCTGCGGCCCCCATCGCTGCAGCTCATTGCTAAGCCACTGCGCCACGGAGCCGTTGCCGTTTTCAATGTCCGTAATGGACTTATAACTTTTTCTGAGTGAACCGATTTCAATGATTCTTTTTTATTTGAAAGTTGGTGCTTCACATGTGGCCACATATAAATTTCATCAAGATCTAACCAATAGTTTTTGAGTTATTGTTAATGATTTATATTGAAGTCTGTTGTACAACATTTTAAATTTTAAATTATTGTAATAAGAAAAGATTGTTTTTAAGTAAAAGACTGGAAACATTAACGATCGTTATCACGGCCTTCTAATTCGCTATCCACCTGATAATAATTTCATTTACTTTCACGTTATTTTGTAGACGGTAAAACCGCTAATGAAAAGCTATTAACCTGATTTTGGAAAATTACGACCAAATAATTTATTATCATTAGAAAGATGTTTTTTTTTTCATAGCTGTTACATGTTACATGAGTCGATGCAGTCTCCTAATTTGAAGGTAAAATCTTCTTTTTATTTATATTTTGTCTTTAAAAGAACTTTAACTCCACACTAGGATTTTCTCATGTATCGTGGGGGCGTAAATTGTAGATAAATTGCACAAGAATAAAATCCAGACCCGGAACAATTATTTGTAGGTTTTAAAAATACTTGTTCCGTGCGGGATTTAAACCCGCGGCCTTTAGCGCTACAACACTCATTACTAAGCCCCTGCGACACCGTTATCGTTATAGCCTACTAAAGTCTACTGCTCAACATAGGCCTCCCCATAAATTCCCTTACGGGGGGCTATTATGCTATAGTTGCCACGCTTGGTAAGCGGGTAGGCAACCACAGTTTCTTTTATTTTAATCATTATTAGAGAGACGCTGTGGTCCAATTACTGATTGGTTTTCCTCTGTAGCATCTTACGACACACACGGCACGATATAGTGTAATGGATATCCTTACACTGTCACTACACGTTAGCCACGGAGCCTTTAAATTGGATTCAATTTTTATATTAGTAACGGTTTCCATATACCGAATCCATTTTCTGTGTTGATACTTAGGTTTCTATATTGCTCACTTTATTATCCTACTTTTTGTTATTTCCACATTTGGTCCTGAATACCTTTTCAAGTAACTTAACCCAAGTCTACTAATTATTTTGGGGCAATTTGAGCTCGTCAATAAGACTATTCACCTTATACGTCTTGAAAGTTATTTTACGGGTAAAAGGCAAAATTATTTAAACGACGTTGCAGACGTTTACTGGAGTATAGCATCAAGAAAAGTCAATTGATTATTTTAAAAGACAAATTCCAATAACGGTTTTAATTTCTGATGATGCAAGATGCAACAAATTCTGTTTATTTCCTAAAATGCAGCTTGATATAAAATACATATTTTCTACTGTATTAGTTTATTATAGTTTCAATGATTGAGTGCAAGCAAAAGGATTTATTTGTTTAAAAATCTGTCCCTTACAATAAGACTTAATGCACTAAACATCATGCAAAACCAAAGCGGAAAGAATTAATTAAATTTAGGTGCCAAATGAAGTTAATCTTTAATGCGAAGCAAAATGTCCATACAACGGATGCAACCCATGTCCAGCAGTGAACTTTAAGAACTGATGAGGGAGAAAAAGTAGAACAAAAATATTAAAACGGCGGCATGTCATGATAGTGACACGAAAATTGACACTTTGATCACTTAGTTCGTTGGTTTGATTTGTTAAAGTAGCCTAAATAATTCGTCTTTCCGGCACAAAGTAGTTATTTATTTATTTTTATGGATCTCCAACAGTTGTGCATATTAAATAATTCTAACACATGCCTTATAACTACAAATTACTATGTACTACCAATTGTAGGAGAACATATCATTGTAATACAATAGCAGTATTTATAATTTGCCTATTTTAAAGTTAGTTGAAAAAAAAATAACTTTAACGAACAAAAGATAGGTGATAAACCAGTTAACTCATAAAATAATGTCCTCTAGGCCGAATTTCGATTACAGCGGCAAGATTATAGTGCCCAAGAGTATGCGCGAGCACAAGTGTACTTTCTATTCCCTCACTCTCACATTCCGAGGGAACGGTAATCCGATAGGACTGGAGAAAGATCAGGCGGAGGACTCATAGCTTTACGTGTTGACCGAGGCACGGGAGTGAAATACCGCCCACTTCCTGACTCTGGGCAGCTACTGAGAATTTTTTGATAGAAAATTCGAACCTGGGACCTTATGATCGGCAATCGCGGATACGACTACCAGACTATTGGAGGCAGTAACTCATTAACAGTTTTATAACTGTACTTTATAAAATAAAGTGAAGCATTTAAGTCGAACGATTGAAAGTGAGGAAGTCTTTTAAAACTGCCCCTTTTAGCTTAAGCTCTGGAACAATTTAAAAAGTTTAAATTGCTTTCGAGGGAATAATTAATTTAGATGTCAGCGGGCAATTATTTATTGTTTTTAAAAACCTTTTTAATATTGTTTATTTTTTATGCCTATCAAATTCCTCTGCTGAATATTGATATCATCATAGGCATAATATAATTGTAATCATAATATTTGTTTATTGACCAAAAGAAGCAAATCGTTTATAAAGGAAAACTAATACAAAATAATAATGTAAGAGGGAGAATGAAAGGGCTCTGACTCAGCATGTGTTGCAGAGAGTCTATAACGCTGTTATTCTGTCAGCATCCGTTTAACGAACTAGTCAATAGCACGTGCACATCACTGTATGTACAGTACAAAATAAATAATAATTTAGCCAGTACAAATTTCGTAATTGTTACCATTATAAATTAAAAGTCATTAAAAAAAATATAAACGAAACAGATGGAAGTAGTGACATTCAGAATTTAGCGCTATATAATATATTGTTAGGTATATTCAGACTCGCTCTTAATACTCCATTACACGCACAGTACAAAATTACACGCGCGGGGTACTATTGTGTTCCATAATAGATAGAGTTTTTTTGCCATCTGGGTAGAATTAAAACATAAATATTTTTACATGAATTTATTCTGTATTAAGGTTTATATAAGAAACACAATAAACTTCATTTAATTGAGGTAAAAAAAATGAATGAAAAATAAATAACTAAATAATATAATAACAAAAATAAATATAGCCTTACTAATTTGAGATTTAAGTCATTAAGGTCACAGATCTTTACGTGGTAGTGCCATACTGCAGCCATATTATGAGTGTAGCACGACTTGGTCGGCACCACGCTCTCACAAAACACCAGCGTAAAATAGCAGCGCAGTGCTGCTGCGTTTCGTATGGTGAGTGTAGAGAACCGGAGACCCTTTTTACTGGAAACGAGGCATTCCTTCTTAGTCGAAATCACCTTGCGTTTTAGAATCAAAATGCAAATGTGTTGTCACCAACGCATCTGCATTTTGATTCTTAATCAAGGATAAATGTAGATGTCTATGGATCACGGCAACCACTTACCATCAGCTGGATTGTGGGCTCGTTTGTCACCCTTATTCTACAAAAAAAAAACATAATATATATTCCACCTCGGTTGCGGCGATTGGGGGAAAGGACACCACTTTCACCGCAGCCCACAAACATGTATCCGAAGTGGGCTCATCAAGCCCACTCGGAGTGGTCACCTCGGCCGGTCCTTCACCTGGGGCTTGCAACAGGGGTTCCTCTTAGTTCACCGCGGGTAACCAAACCACGGCTAATAACATATTAAGCTTCCATTCAACGTTATCATCTTTTTAGCCCTTCACATGTCTACTACGGAATATAGGCTACCCCTAGGAATGCCACAAAACACGGTCCTGAGCCACCTGCATCCATCGACTTATATCAACGCTTTATCTAGTACGCGGCCGCTTTACACTACGTTCACCGGTATGAGGCCGCATTCGAGAAACTTAATCCTCCATCGTTTACCGGTTCTTCGAGTTATATGGCCGGATTAAAGCCACTTCAGCTTACTGATCCGTTAGTCTACTATCGCTGAGCAATGATTATATCCGCCATAGAACCAGCGTAACATCAAAAATAAAAAATAAGCGTAAATAAACGCAATAATTTATTACAATGTAAATGAGTTTTAATAATTAAAAGGTTGGACAATTTTCAGCCAACTGCGCAAACTTAAGTCAATAAACATGAAGTCCCTTTTCCCTTAGATTTATACTTAATTGCCATCTTTCTCGAAGTTACGCATTAGAGAAAAGAAATTGAAACAATGTGACAGTTGAGAAGACGTTTTTTGTAAATCAATTACGAATGAACGCGTAAACGGATATGAATTAAATTTGACAAATAAACAGAACGGAGCCTCGATTAATTAAATCAGATTTCTTTTTTTATATAAGAGGAGGCATGCGAGCATGTAGCTCATCTGTTGGTAAGTGCTACCGCTGCCCATGAACAACTACAACACCAGGGGAACCTTTCCGGCCTTTTAGAGAAGAGTAGGCTCTTTTCTTGAAAGTTCCTAAATCATATTGTTCCGGAAATTGCTGGTGGTAACCGATTCAACAATGAAGTTTTTTTGTGAAGCACCAACACTTGGGAGAGTCTGCAGTATTATCTCATTAGCATTATGACATATTCAGGATCGTCCCAACCATTATATTATTAGATTTGATAGACCCAAATTCTTGCAAAAGAACATTCATTTCTTCCAAGGACGATTCGTAAGGCTATTGAAACTATTAGGTCGGGGAATTACATTTAATTATGTCATTTTATTTGATAAATTGTTGCCATCTTGTAGGTAAGTACATAATCCCGTTGCTGTAGAAATCTTGGGATTTTTGATCAAAAAATGCGACAAGTAGTTTTGACAGTCCTCTCTTGATGTTAACCTAAATATGAGGTTGCAAGGTCAGAACAATATGGTAGATGCATTAACACTTCTCAACCAAGCTCTTTTAATTTTTTCTAAATGGCCAAAGATGTGTGTAGTCTGGCGTTATCATGATGAAAGACCACTCCTTTTGACTCATGTCAAAAGGAGGGGTACAAGACTCACTTCCTTATTCTATGTTGATCAATTCCGGCCGTTTTTATTCTGAATTTTTTGCTTGAACCTTATTAGTTGTTGGCAGTAGAGATTTGAATGGATGGTTTTACCCGGTGGCAACAGCTCATAATAAACAATGCCCTTCCAAACTCACTATACACACATCACCTTATTGCTTTAACCATGATTATTGTCGTAAGTGATACACTTTTCATCATAACATAACATATAACATAAACACTCACGCTTGTCACCCAGAGGGGTAGGCAGAGATTATGGACTTCCATTTGGCACGATCCTGACACACCTCTCTCCCTTCCTCCACATCCATATACCTACGCATACACGCTCGTCGGTTAAAGGTACTCTTGATATGGCCCATTTTTAATATATCGCCAATTTGGTCGATAAACTTTCGCCTAGGGCTACCCTTCCCGACTATGCCGTTCACCTCTGCAACATAAATTTGCTTTGTCACTCTTTCCTCATTCATTCTGTCTACATGGCCAAACCACCGAAGCATTCCTTTCTTAATCCTGGTCACAACATCATCTTGCAAACCACACTCTTCTCTTATTAAACAATTTCTCACTCTGTCATTCAGCTTCATCCCTAACATACTCCTTAACGACCGCATTTCTACAGCATTTATTCTACTCTCATGCTTCTTCTGCCACACCCAACTTTCACTACCATACATTAATGTAGGTACTAACACAGCATTGTGAATTGCCATACGTGCCTTTTTGGACACATTCTGACTTTTCACAATAGAGTGTAGAGCCCCATTCACTCTATTTCCTGCATTCACTCGTCGTTCTATATCCTTATCATATCTACCATCCCTGCTAAATACACATCCCAAATATATAAACTCATCTACTTGCTCTACCAACTCCCCTTCTATTCTTATTTCACATATCGTTTTACTTTCTTCTCTTTCAAAAACCATAACTTTCGTCTTACTTGCGTTCACTTTCATTCCCTTTTCTTTTAATGTCCTGTTCATTAATGTAACCATCATTTGCAACTCGGCTGCCGACGACGCAAGTATGACTTGATCATCGGCGTACAAAAGGCATTTGACGGTTAACTCACCCATTCTTAACCCGCATTCTTCTACTTTCAAGTTTTCCAAACAACTGTCCATAAATAGGTTGAACAACCACGGGGAAGCCACACAGCCCTGCCTGACACCTTTATGGATGCCAAACCAGTCTGAGTAGGCCCCGTTGATCCTGACACAAGCACTAGAGTCCCTATATAGAGATTTCAATGCCTGAATCAGACCAGCGGTCAACCCAAATGAGTTCAGTGTTTGCCATAACACATCCCTGTCCACTCTGTCATAAGCCTTCTCCAAGTCTATGAACGCACAAAAAACTTTTTGGTTTTTGGCCAAAAACTTCTCCGCGATCATGCTCATGGAAAAGACCTGATCCGTACATCCCATTCCCTTTCTAAATCCCGCTTGCACATCCCAAATTTTTCCTACAGTTTCTTCCATAACTCTTTCAATTAGTACCTTAGCATACAGTTTTCCCACAATGCTAAGAAGGCTGATACCACGGTAGTTTTTACAGTCCTGCTGTGATCCTTTTCCCTTATATATTGGGAATATCACGGCTTTGCACCAGTCTCCCGGTACCCGCTTAAGTTCCCAACATAAATTAAACAAGGTATACAGCAGGTCTGCCACCATTCCTTCTCCAGCCCTTAGCATTTCGAGAGATACTCTATCATAACCAGCTGCCTTACCTGCTTTCATACTTTTCATTGCTTTCATTATTTCATCTATACTTATATCTCTATCTATTTCCTCTTCTTTCGGAATTTCTATTTCATTTAATTCAAACGTCTCATCACTCATAAACACGCTTTCAAAGTATTCCTTCCATCTCCTTAAACTCAAAACTTCATCATTCAGAATACAGCCATTCTGGTCTCGTATAGCATTCACTCCAGGCTGTTGTGAATGTCCCCTGGTAGTTCTTACGAGTTTCCAGAACATTTTAATGTTTGCCTGGAAGTTATCCGATATTCTTCTATCATTCTTATCCGTTCTTTTTTGCTTTTTACTTTCAACTACTTCTTTTACTCTCTTATTTAGGTGTCTAAAAACTGCCTTTTTCCTTTCAATATCATCATTCATACTGCTAGTATTACTAGCCTTGGTTGCTAGTAAATCTAGCCATGCTTTCTTCTTTGCTTCAACTTCCATCCGTACCTCATCATCCCACCATTACGTGTTATTTTTCCTTTCAATCGTTCTCTTACTTACACCACATACTTCGGTAGCTGCATCCACTTAACCTTTCTTGACATTATACCACACAGTCTCCAAGTCTAACTCATTCATACACAATTCAGCCATACCACTTATATTTTCTCTCAATCTACATTTGAACTTCTCTTTCACACCTTCATCTTGTAATCTCTCTGTTCTTATACGCTGTAACGCAGTGGTAGACACAGATGTCCGATGCCTCCAACGTCTGAAAAGACCATTAATTCGGCATAAGACCAAGTAATGATCCGTCCCTACGTTAGAGCCCCGGTAAACCCTTGTGTCTACCACCACGCTTCTGATTCTTTCATCAACAATTATGAAGTCTATCATACTTTTATCATCACCTCTTTCCCATGTATACGTTTGAATCTTCTTATAACGAAAGAAAGTGTTCGTCACAACAAGATTCTTTTCCACGCATACGGCGAGAAGGCTTTCACCATTCTCATTTATACTTTCATTACCAAACCTTCCCAATATCCTTTTATAACCAAGACTCCTCACCCCAACCCTTCAATTAAAATCGCCTAATATCACAATATTTTCATTAACCTTGCATTTCATTAGCACCATCCTTACCAACTCCCAAAACTGCTCTCGGATATAAGTGGGCTTAGACATGTCTGGGGCGTAGGCCCCTAAAACAAACAACTTCTTTAAGCCCACTTTCATTCGTATCCATAGCAGTCTCGGGCTTACACATTCATACTCTTTCACACAACGACCCATTCTTTCTGAAAGGATGATACCGACTCCCTGGCATGCCCGCTCGGTCTCGTCTACACTAGACCAGTACGCGGTATACATGCCATGTGTATTGGCATCCTTTCCCTTCCGTTTCGTCTCATTTACACATAACACGTCTATTCCTCTATCATACATCATATCGCATACTTCATCCATCTTATCATTCATTTCTCCACATACATTCAATGTAGCCAGACGGGCTTCCGCAATCCACTTTTCGCCCCTCCGGGGGACAGAACGTGAAGGGTGGCGAACCTCGTCGCCGGTTTTCCTCCCGAAGATTCTTCGCACCCCTGCCCAATTAAAGGGGCGCTGGGAACTCGGGGCTATCTCGTTAATTTTATGCCTCATGGTGCGAAAGTAAGTTGTGGTATTTTTTACGCCGCTACCACACGCCGAGGAGCCGAGTCAGTTCTTTCGGCTTTGTCGCTCGTTTAGCACCACCCGGGGGACACGTGTAGGGTGGGCCTAGGATTAGGTGGTCGAAGCCTACGGACGCGAGCGACTCATCCCCCTTTCATCACTAGTGAACAATATTTTCAAAAATAGTTCAGTTTCATTACGTTTCAATGAAGAATCGCAAATAAGTACACAATTTATTAAGTTTCGTTCAGTGAGCTCGTGTAGTACCCAATTATCGAGCTTTTTTGTATAGTCAGACTTTTTCAAATGAGTCAAAACTATTTTGTGATCAATTTTCAATTCCTTGGCTATGATGTTACTACTAATATGGCCATCTTGCTCCACATTTACAAAAATGGCATCGACTTTATCTGTATGAGGGTGACCAGAGTGAGCTGCATATTTGACATCAAAATTCTCTGACTGAAAACGCTTGAACCAACTTTGTGCTACTGATACTCACATTGCATTAGGTCACACATGTTTTTCGCGGCTTGAGTTGCACTTTTCCATTTTTACTAAAACTTCAGAGTGCATCGAATTTCTTCGATAGATTCACTTATTTCAGCGGTCAAAAAAAACAATTGAAAAATGGCGGGAAAGTGTTTTTTTAACTTGTAATTTTTCTTTTTCTTAATATCCTATATGAAAATTAAAACCAACTTGATAAAAACGTTTAACCAAAGATACTTTTCTTCAATATTATACAAACAAAATACGAAGAAACTTTTTCTCTGGCCTATTATTTAAAAAAAATATCTGATAAATATAATTGTAATATAAAGGATGGCTTAATGGCTACCATCTGCTTTGGATCCAATTATTAATAAAAGTAAACCCAAACCCAAGCGTACCAATGCAATACTAGCTTATTCTGGGTAGAGGGGCCAAACATTAATATTCAAAAGCTGAAGTTAGCCGGGCTAACTATGACATCAGGACTTCAAACACCTTATTTCCCGCCCCCATAGGTGTTGAAAAATGTCCAAAACGTCGGGACTTAAAAAATTAAAAATAAAAGCAATGAAAGTTGTAAAATTAGTTTTATTCCATGTGTAGTATTCGCGTAAATACAAGAAATCATTATTTGTATTTAGTCATAATATCTTACTGTTATGTTACAGGCAAGTAGTTTAAAATATTTATCATATTATAAATAATATTTAAATGACCATGGGTTAAATTAAAATTATGTGATAACTGTTACAAGGACTTTGAGAAATGACAGCTGCACAGGTCAGTAACTACGGTTCTAATTAAACTGAACCCGTACTTGCTACTACGTTAGGTTTTGATAAACATCATATACTATTATAACGTGTTTGTTTTTATTTTATTCTTATATTATTTAAGTAAACCCACTGCGCGGCTACTGACAGAACCATCAAAGTGCGAAACGTCTAGCACTGCGATCTTCAATTAAACTATCAAACGTGACTATTAAGACTACTCTCTCAATAGGGGAGGATCAAGTCCAGCAGCAGGCCCGTAAAGAAGAACTAATGGTGATTTGTTGCGTCTTATGAATAGATCAGAATAGTTTTATTTTTTATTTTTATTGACCACTGTTTCAAAAACACCTCATACTATGAACAATCAGCGAATCCGAATAAATGTGAATAATTTTAAAAACAACAAATTTTAATTATATGTTATTTTATCGAACTACTAGATGGTATTTAATTATATTACGGAATATTATAATTTATTTTATGATATTGGTCCCAAATACCCCATTCGAACCGATGCCTACGCTACGACACATGAAGTAATTTTGAGAATGAATTATAGCTAACTTGGGAATGTAGATTATTAATCTGAGTTTTTTTGCAGCTTTTCCGACGCCATTTTGGAAAATTCGTATACCATCATTTGTATTTTACTCGGTCCTACGCACAATTGTGAGTGCCACTTGTATCATGCTGGGGCCTTTCTAACCCAAGCAAAATTATGATGCTCCCAATTGTATCAAGGTGGGCCCTACTTGTTTCTGCTATTTTATTTTAGCTGAGAAAAAAAGCATTATACGTAAGAAATTAGTAAAATTTATTAGAAAATTGCAAAGTAGTTCAACATTTCTTAGAAAGTTGTCTTAAACATTAGTAATCAACACACGAAATGAGATCACGTTTCTATTACAATTTCTTTGTTATGGAAATCAAAAACCAATTTCTTCGGAACGGTCTTTGGCAAGACACAAATGAATGGCGTTCAAAATTGAGGAAGCCTTGCTTTCTAGCAGCTTCCTCCATTTTGATCAATGAATTACCTGATTCGATCCATCCGAATCAGTTTTTCAAAGTTTGTTATATTACCTTGATAAAATTCAAAGTCAAATACTAGTCCCTTGTAGTCTGTTATGACAAAGGTTTCTTCTAAGAAGAAATAACAGCTCCCTGGACATTGCGCTTCCAATCGGTTCATACCTGAATTTCTCGTTCCAGTACATCTTAAATCTTGGAAACTTTATACATCCAACCATGGCATCAATCTCGAAAAACTTTTTTTATATCTGCTAAAGAACAAAAAAGTTTAATATGCAATACTGGTGGTATTGGCCATCTAGTACTCACAAGTGGTCAAAGCAATTTGTCCAAAAAGTTCTAAAGTAAAATACCGTTCTGTAATATTCTGCTAGGGTGTGGATATCAACTCCAGGTCGAGCACAATCTTGCGAAACAAGTTTTCCGTTGAAGGAATTCTTTCGCCACCTTGCTAGATGATTCAGGGGAATATTGTCATTTTCAATACTCTCTGAGTCTGATGAAGAGGAGCCAGAACTTTCGATATCCTCCTCAGCAGAAACGTCCAGATTGTCTAACTCATCATCATCACCATCGTCCCCAGATTCGTCAAACATTTCTTCAATAGCTACATCGCTCACGATGCCAAATATAGTGCAGAATTTCTGAAGATATAAGTTATCACAAGAAACCTACCGGACGTTTAAGTTATGTTGGGCCTAGGTTAATGCAATTGTGCAGAAATAGGTCGTTAACGTCGTTAGACACAAACTAACACTCGCCGAGCAACGTAACTACCTCTGAAACATCCTATATTTATCTATTTAACTAATCATTAACACATATTTTACTACACTTACAAAATAAATGAAATATGATACTTATTATCACCGAATCGGGAAGCGTGTTATTAACTTTTTCAACAGATTGATTCCTGCTCGCCGATTGACGAGCCGTCCAAAATTTGTACGGGAAGTGAAATATTATCGCTAACTGACAATCGTTTGGTACGGGGCCCGTTCACAAAGAACGTAAAACTGATGAGCTAAAGCCAATATTGTAATCTCCTCAATTGTATTAGCCATAAAGGGATACGACTTCTTACTGATCATGAGAGTTCAAATCCTGGGTTGGACCAAAAAAAAAGTTGAGTTTTCTGTTAACAAACTCTCAGCAACATGGACTCAGGAAGTTCGTGGTATTTTAGGTGTCTTGTTTGGTGTTTCCTGGGCCAAATCTCTCTTTGGTAGTATCGTATTACCGTATTTATCGGACAACAAGAATGAGGGAACAGAGAGTGCACCTGTATTTGCGCATACACACTCACAATAATACTGTCCTGACAATGACGGGATAGAGAGTGCACGTGTATTTGCGGATACACTCGGGCACAATAATACTGTCCTGCATAGATAGCTAGTCTCCGTTAAGACTGGCCGCCGTAACAGAAACTTTACCTTTTTAGTATATTATTATATTAAACGTGATTAAAAGAAACAAGATTATACGTTCGAATATCGAAATATTAACTCGGTTATAGAAGATATGCAGAATATGTATTCAAGTTATTAATTTTTATCTACCGAATCGTAATAAATTAATTACTGTTACGGCCTACGGCTGCTCCCTTAAAGGTCAAATCCTCAGGGGCTCATTCAGCTGAGTTTCGACGAGCAGACGTAGGTCGGGCCTCCTCCAGGCCAAAGTGGAATTTCTCTAATTACACTAAACTATATGGAAGAGCGTACTATACTACGGCCAGTCGACCGGGAGAATATTAGACGGAGCTTAATTACCTATATCCAAGGCGACTGGTTCCTCCGGAGTCGGTCAGGTCGCATGTGGTTGCGTAGTGCAAGGGAAATAAGGTGATGTGATGTGTATCTGGGTGTGACTGATGGTGATTGACCCTAGACCTTGGCCGTCGGCAGCAGCCCGGGCGTCGATACCGCTCCAAATTGAGGGAACCTTCCGCGACGTTGACCACAGTCACTTTCCACGTTCGTCACGATGACAGTCAATTAACTCTATCGTACGATTAACTAACTTACAGAAGCCACTAACTCTCGTTGGGTATAAGGTTAACGCACAAAACGCACACGTAGTTTCCGGATCAAAGGTCACTACCGTTTCGCGTAGCAACAGTTATTTCTAGAATATCAAAGGCCGCACTAGCTAATATTGCCGAATGCACTTATGCAGATTCTGAGTCAGACACAATGAGTCCGTGGGAAGCTCTTCAGCAGGAATGCGCGTCACAATCCTAGACCGTATATTTACTGTCCGCGCCTAATTATTCCGAGTTCCCGACAAAAATGACAGCGTGCTAACGTTAGCGCCGCTTACAGACGACTCCACTGCACCTTTACGCGTTCTCAACCCCACCGCTCGAGCGACGTCAAAACCGGTATGGCACCGAGCGTCGCGCCCCCTAGACGTCGATTCCGACAACAGCGTTTGGCGCGAACAATTACGAATATCTAAAAATATACGACGTTATTCGAATTTAAATAACATTTTAGTGAAATAAAGCATTCACGCTTAGGTTATTAATAAGCCTCATCATGACTTATCATTAATCTAAGCATTCACGAATATAAAAATTCTTGCCTACGGGATGTTAAAGGGTCGATATTATAAAGTATGGTTTTGCTATTTGATATGAGGAAATGAGGGAAAACTGGAAAAATATTAGATTGGGTCTATTTGTTTGTCGATGCACGATTTGTGTTTGTAAAATGCGTCCACGATACAAAAGAAATCCCGAGTAAGGTAATATTCCACGTAGTAGAGATAATACGACGTCATGTAATAACCTAATCTCAGAGCGGAAATTCAAGGGATTTCACGTCAAAAGATTCTTTATTTTTCTCATCTTATAGTGAATGATATCGTTTAAGGTTTTATTTTCCATAAAATTTGGCAATATTTTGTTTATTAAATGCATCAAACTGCCAACCAACCAGCTCACCAGAAAAATTACGATTACCATTACGCGCTTGGGCTCTGTAGACTCTGGACGTGTCTGTCGAGTTCACTCTCGTCACTCCACTCTCATTGCTCCTGCGCATGATTTATTTAACCACTTTTTACTACACACCAGAATACATTGTAATACTTGATACTGTGTCTTTGGTGACTGATTTGGTTATTAGCCTCTACGCGGTGAGCGAAGTGTATTCTGTGCTTAACTCTCCTTCCTGGCTTCCTGATATAGGTAACCGTAAGTAAAGTGAAACACACCCGCCGCCTCAGAGGCGACCATCGTTTTTAATTTCTGTGTTGTTTGTTGCATTAGGCAACAGCTAGGTGCAAACCCTAGCGTACCAGCTCGCTAGGTATAGGTGTTTGTCGTAGACACACACCTCCCCCTCCGAAAGGTGGTGGAACTTGGTACACAAATGTGCTGTCTAGTAGTACAAAAAGATGGCGTCTATAACGATCGACGAACTCGCCGACTTTTTTGGTCAAGCCTGCCCCGAAATTTGGGCTGTGTGCTCCCCTATGACCGCGAACCAGAACATATCTTAAACGACCTCAAAGATTTAAATCTCCTGGTCCGAGAGGTGCACAGAATGCACCATCAAACTAATAAAAAAACGATTTTTTGACTTGTGCCTTGTCATTCTGGACTTGGCTACAGAAAGCAAGGAAATTTTTAACGTACGGCGCATCTTCAACCTAACGGGGATTGCAGTTGAAGCCCCCCGAAATAGGGACATCGTTGGTCAGTGCCATCGATGCCAACTGTACGGCCACTCTGCCAAAAACTCCTACGCCAGGCCTAGGTGTGTCAACTGCGTAGGTGACTGGTACCACTGACACCCCCGTATGCCCAAGACGGTTGAAACCCCAAACTGCGACAATAGCCGCAAAGAGGGACAACCAGCGAATTATCGAGGGTGTTCCATAGCGCCGTGAAGTAAGCAGCGCGGAGGTAAGAACCATCCCGGACACGCAGATCAAACCAATGTGTCTCGCTCTCGGCTGACTGCATCCAAAACCGCACCGTCCAAGGTGCTCACTTTCTCGCCCGAATAGCTACCACGCCCGCCCCAGTCGCCGGGGCAGCCGAGCAAAGTGCATGCCCTCCTGCCGCGCCCTCCACGCCAAAACTCAACATTTGGGTGAAACCGCCGGCACATATCGCCTCACGGCCAGTGCCGCCTTCCTAGGCCCCAAAATCGAAGCCCGTACCACAATACTCTTCATCCTTCGCCGCTGACTTCAACAGCTACATTAATGTTCCTGAGCTATCCTCTATGGCCCGCAAACTCCGCGGAACCTCCTCAGGACAAGATCAACGCTACGATTGAGCACATAGGACATATCGACATAATTTGGTCTTTCCAGTGCACCTAATCACCTCTTCTAAATATCAGAATGGCAGCACAAATTTTAGGTTGAACTAAACCACGCTCTCTGACTGTCGCGTTCTTCAACACGAACGGCCTCAGAGACCAAAAAGACGAGATCAAGCTCTTTCTGCGCAACCACTATGTAGATGTAATTGCAGTGCAAGAGAATTTTTTGAAACCAGCCATCGTGATCCTAAGATCGTAAACTACAACTTAGTAAGAAATTATATGCTGAGCAGCCGTGTAGGCGGTACCTTGATCTACTACAAAAGGTCTTTGCACTGCGTACCGATCGACGGCCCCCATTATTTATAGAATAGGGTGACAAACGAGCACATCAAAATGCAGATGCGTTGTCACCCATGAGGACTAAGATGGAATACCTCTTTTCCAGAAAAAAGGGTCTCGGGTTCTCTACACTAACCTTTCGAAACACAGCAGTATTAAGCTGCTATTTAACGCTGATATTCTGTGAGTGCGTGGTCCTTCCCCGGTCGAGCCGAACCTTTCGTGCTACAACTATACTAGTAATATAGCTGCAGCATGTCTCTACCACGTATAAACCCAGTTAACTAACAAATAAATTCCTATATGTAAAGTAGCCATCTCTGGACATCCGCTACTCAATATAGTTTCAGTGTATCTACCACCGCTCAAATGTGTAATCGAATCTGACATTGCAGAATTACTTAACCTAGGGCCCAGTGTCATGATAGCTGGAGACCTCAACAGTAAAAATTCCTCCAGGAACTCACTTACAAACAATCCAAATGGTAATTTTTATAAAACTAATTTTACGGATTTTATCGCGTATATTAACTTATTTTATATTCCCGACGTTTCGAGCACGTTACAGCACCCATGGTCACGGGGAGGGGGACTGAGGTGTATGACGTCCTAATGTCATAGTTAACTACGGCTACCTCCAGATTAAAAATTATTAATTTTTGTTCCGATCTACTCAGTATGCTTGGATTGGGATTAAATTTTATTAATTATGGGATCCCAAGCAGATGGTAGCACCCAGCCGTCTTGCTACATCAGCTATGTATTCTTTAACGCGGGTTTTTATGGATATTTTAGTTTGTCCTATATAAGATAGACCCCATTTATAATCAAGCTTGTACACTCCTGCATCTTGCAGAGGAATATTACACTTGACTGATGGTAAAAACTGACTTATCTTCTTCGGCGGCTTGAAGTATGTTTTAATGGAAGCACGCTTCAAGATGTAGCCAATCTTGTCAGTGATACCTTTGACATATGGCAGTACAGCAGGCACTCGCTCGACTGTGGCCGGTTTCACTCGTTCACTGTGACGTAGACGCGGGACCCGAAGTTTATTGTCGTGCAAAACTTGCTTTACGTGTTGGAGCTCGGCGGCCAGGTGTATACTGTCACAGATCTCTCGTGCTCTCTGAAACAAATACTTACCCACGGTAGCTAACTGTGAAGGATGGTAGTGAGAATCACCGTTTAAATATCTATCTGTATGGGTCTTTTTTATATACACAGTGTGGTTCAAAGGTGTTATCAGGGTTCCGAATTACTAACATATCTAGAAAAGCTAAAGAATTGTTTTCCTCTAACTCCATTGAGAACTGAATTTTAGAATTTAAGGAGTTAAGTTGGTCTAAAAATGCACTTACTTTATCTAAAGGTAGAATTGTGAAAGTGTCGTCTACGTACCGCTTGTATAATCTTGGGTTTACGGGAGAACTAAGCAGGGTTTTCTTCTCAAAGTCCTCCATGAATATATCGGCGACAATGAGAGATACAGGCGAGTCCATCGCCACTCAATCTACTTGCTTGTAGAACTCTTCCTTCCACAATAGGTAGCCAGATGTAAGGCAGTGTCTGAGTACTGCATATTCTACGGCCATATTGTTTTCCTCTAGCCTTCTAGTAACAATCGAGATGCAGTCTTCAACAGGCAAGCAACAACAACAAAAATTAATTATTTTTAATCTGGAGGTAGCTGTGGTTAACTATGACATTAGGACGTCATACACCTCAGTCCCCCCCCCCCCCCCCCCGTGACCATGGGTGCTGTAAAGTGCTCGAAACGTCGGGAATATAAAATAAGTAATATACGCGATAAACTCCGTAAAATTAGTTTTATTTAAATGTGTAGTGTTCGCGTAAATATAAGAAATCATTATGGTAATGCATTGCTCAATCGCTTCAAGTGACTTAACTTCGATGTTATCGCGTCTGAGACTCCGATCCGCTCCACATTCGCTACCAGGAAACAACCGGACATATTTGACATAATATATTAAATACTCAAAGATGTCCGTTTGTCGATAGCATCAATTGAAACTATTTTAGAACTCAACTCGGACCATAGATCAGGCTTATTACCACTGAGCCATCCCGCAGGTGAGGTCCTTCAGAGCAAAACCTTCAAGGACTAGCATAAGCTCTAGGTCAAACTCGAGTCTACGATCTCCCAGCACTTAAACAAAATCCCTGACAAGACAGACTCGCCTGAGGAAACCAATGAGGCGATTAACGCCTTACTTCTACAGTTGAAGAATGCTCTCGTAGGGTTCGTGTGTTGAGCAATTGACACATGAAGCTTCGGAATGATATTGGACAGCTGATTAGAGTGAAGAACCTGGCCCAATACGATCACTATCGTACTATAGCAGTAACAAATTCCAACTGCGCAACCTCCAAAACGAGGTGAAACAGCGCATCAAAGAGGTAATGATATGACAAGTGGGATAATCTGCTGGATGATAACGAGCCATCTTATAAGGGGGGACTGAGGTGTTTGATGTCCAGATGTCATAGTTAGCCCGGCTACCTTCAGTTTTTGAATATTAATTTTTGGTCCGATCTACGCAGAATGAGCTTACAGTATCTTGAAGTCTTGCAGTGGTATGCTTGGGTTTGGATTTAATTTTATTAATTATAGGATCCAAAGCACTTGGCAGAACCCATCCATCTTCTTTATTGAAATTAAGATGTTATTTAATTTCAATAGCCTCGCATTCTTTTGCTACGATTTGTGGTCTATCAAATCTAATGTAATGGCGGAGACGATCTAGAACATGTTCACACTCTGCAGACTTCCCGAAGCGTCGGTGCTTCAAGTCAGCTATATGGTCTTTCACGCGTGTTTTAATAGATCTTTTTGTTTGTCCTATGTAAGAGAGACCATATTTACAATCCAGCTTGTACACTCCTGCGTTTTGTAGAGGGATATGACAATTGACGGATGGTAAAAATTTACTAATCTTCTTCGGCGGCTTTAAATATGTTTTAATGGAAGCTCGCGAAGAAGATTAGTAGGCTTGTTTTACAAGCTGTAAACCCAACGTGCCTCATTGGCTCACCCATATTATTAGAGCCTTTCTTGCCAAATGCCACTTTCGCTATCGAATAGAGGGTACTCGCTCTACATAGCGTCCCCTCAAGCCTGAAGTCTCACACGGCTCCGTCCTCTCCGCACTACTCTTCACCCTCTTTACAAGTAACATCCCAAAGGATCCTTTAGTGAATACTGCTCTCTTCCGATAACACGGCACTTTTCGTCGCCTATCACAATAAACGAATCCTCACCGAGAAGCCCTAAATAGCCATCCACCGCTTAGGCGATTGATTCTAGTTATGGAGATTTGAAGTGAATCCTGAGCAATGTGTAGCAATACACTTTCAAAGGATCTCAACTTCTAATCGTCAAATCAGAAATCCCAAGAAATCGTTAGGTACGATCACCCTCTACGGTTGCCAGATCCCCTGGTAATCAACGGCCAAATATCTAGGGGTTATAATCGACGAAGGTATGTTATTCGCGAAACACATTCGCAATGTCCGCAACCGTGCAAAACTCTTCACTAGTCGCCTCCACCCGCTAGTTTTTATACGTGGTAGAGCCATGCTGCAGCTATATTAGTAGTATAGTTGTAGCACGAATGGGTCGGCTCGACCGGGGAAGGACCACGCTCTCATAGAATACTAGCGTCAAATAGCAGCTTAACACTGCTGTGTTTCGTATGGTGAGTGTAGAGAACCGGAGACCCTTTTTTACTGGAAACGAGGCATTCCATCTTAGTCCTCATGGGTGGGAACGCACCAGCATTTTGATTTGCAAACGAGGATTAATGTATATGTCTATGGGCCACAGCAACCACTTACCATCAGGTGGACTGTGTGCTCGTTTGTCACCCTATACTATAAAAAAAAGTTAATAGAAAGAGCAAAGTGTCCTTTAGACGCAAGCTCCATCTATACAAAGCGTGCGTAAGACCAGTCATGTCTTACACAAGCGTAGTTTTCGCTAACGCAACCCATAGACACTTGTACGACCTCTAAGTTGTCCAAAATAGATTCTTTCGCATAACCACCAGAGCTCGATGGTACCAGCGAAACTGCGGCTTACACGGAGACTGCTAACTTTCTACGATATCTAAGTATTTCAAGGAAATGTCTCGGCGCTATTTCGAGAGGGCCGAAACACAACTCAACCCGCTTGTGGTAAATGTAGCCACCTACGTTCCAACTCCGAACGTTACTGATAGCCTCCGGAGGCCCCATAACGTTCTAATCGAACCCCCGTCCCACTAGATGCGGACGACCGAAATGTCGGCGACCAGTCACACATAAATACTAGACACTCACCTATTGCCACAAACATTGTTGGGACAACAACGGACGGGACGCAGCAAGTCCGTACACCGGCGCGCCGCGTACACACCGTACACCCGCGTCCCTGGGCGGTTCTAACCGCCCAGAACATCGAACGATACGATTTAGCCGTTAGAGCTAAATCCGCTACCCTCTGCTCTGACGTCCTTTAGAAAACTTGTACAAATGTGCTGTAAAATGTCCTAGGAGTCATAGTTATGTAAGTAACGATGCACAATAATAAAAATTAACGCCTTTTTAAAGAAGATTTACATTACCTTGTTAATACTGACACCGAATTTTGTAAGAAGTTTAAAAAGAAAAAACTAAATTAGTGTTATTAATTTAAATTTATTATTTATAATTATTTCATATAATACTATTTATTCGTAACCGCTTACTGTATTTTTGCAATTAATCAAATGGTAAATTATAATTTGCATGTCAAAGAATATTAATATTATGATGCCCCAATAATTATTAATTAAATCATGTAAACAAACATTTTAACAATTAAAGTATCGATTGATTAATTGACACATGTGATGATACACTAAAATAAACTTATCGCTAAAAACCAACGTACGTACGTAGTTGCTACGCTTACCAGGCGAGTTAGCTGCCACAGTTTTTATTTTTTATTTTAAATTGTTATTAGGGAGATGCTGCTGTCTTTCTCCTGATTTGAGTCCCTCTGTCGCCACTTACGACACCCATGGGACGTTATGGGATAGTGTATATCCTTACACCGTCACTTTGCAATGAAAAACTAATCATTAAGTAATAAATTATGATCGTTATCTTCATTATAACGGTCAAACAATTCCACTGCTGAACATAGGGTTCCCCATAGTATGCTATGAAGTACGTTCCCAAGCCACTTGCATCTATCGACTACCTTTATCTTCTTAGGGGTCACCCGTTACTGAGGTTGACAGTATGCGAACTTTGTTCTCTATCAGTTTTAAATTCCACGAGCTATGACCGATCCATTGCAACTCCAGCCTACTATTGACTTGGCTATCTCAGTTACTCTTGGTTTTCTGCAGATATATGAGGAAAAGTCAATGAGAAAGAAAATATATTTCAGTTCATTTCATGTCGTAAAAATCGTCAATGTGAAAAAATATATCATGATTTTTTTATATTAATAAATTTATTTGAACAACTCAGTTATGTATTTTCTGGTCTTTAAAAAGAAATGCTGAACCCATGATGAAAAAAACTTTAGTGGCAAAATAAACATGAGCAAAAATCCTCAAATAACTAAAATGCTCTTCAGTCTCTTGATTGTTTTTCGGTTAAAAACTAGTTTTTCTTTCATTTCTAAATGACATCGGGAAGCTCTTTCTTTAAAAAAACTAGTGTCGTCCAGTGATCAAGATTGAACCGTAATTCATAAAAATTTTAATTTAGTATTTTAAGCAAGCTGTATTTAATTTTCAACCTTTTCAACTCTCAGTACTATCTGTGCCGTCAACTGCAAATTAAATATAAAAGACAGAGATATCTGGGGGCATGGCAGTGCCCCGCTACGTCGAGCAAAAAAGCGGCACGGCCGTACCATCCTTTTCTCGAAGCAGTTCAGGCCATTTTAAAAACCCTATAACTTCGTTGTGGATAAAACTAGAAGCCTAAGTTTTATTTACGTATTTTATTTATATTTTATTTTATTTACCAAGTAAGCATTGCATAAACTCGTTAAATTTAAAATTTCATTAAATTTGAACCAGTAGTTTAATAGTTATAACTAGTCAAAGTTTCTTAAATTTATCACTCACTGACCGATCATCAAAACTGTAAGGCACTTCTAGACATAGAAGCTTCAAATTTGGAATACAATTATTGTTTAGTATATAAACCAAGGAAATATTAAAACATTTTGAAATTTCGGTCCAGTTTTCGAGATACATCAACTGC
Source organism: Parnassius mnemosyne (assembly GCA_963668995.1). Lineage (NCBI taxonomy): Eukaryota > Metazoa > Arthropoda > Insecta > Lepidoptera > Papilionidae > Parnassius > Parnassius mnemosyne. Next base: position 2,222,773 of record CAVLGL010000013.1, read on the forward strand.
ATAAATATCTTTGTAATCCCATATAAATATATAGAATTACAAAGTTACATTTGCAGTGAATGCATCAGTATACCTATATAATATGTATACTGTAGTAAATGAAATGAAAACACAATGTATCTCTCAAGTAATACATATTAAATTAAATTAGATGGTTTAGTGCAATTTCCAAGTCAATTTATTTAAAACATAAAAGATTTTTAATATTGATATGGTCACTATAAAATGTTGTTAGGTTAGCTAATTACGTAATAACTTAAGACAGAAGAACCCTTAAGTAGGAACTGAATAAATTAACCGACTTGGTATTACATGGAACTCACAACTTTTTACGGTAGAAGAACTGAGTTGCGAGACTTGGTTTTTTTTACAAGTTATGTTTTTGATGGCATCTTATATACAAATTCCAAAATAGTCACTTCTCCTTGACAATATGCAGTATTGAAGGACAAACATTAGAATTAAAAACTAGAATTCTCACAAAGTTGACGGGTTATTCAGTCCAAGCTTTGACTTTTTGACTTTAACTATTGTGTTTATTAGTATGAACGTTAACACTAAATGTTTCATTTCATTCAATTTGATCTGTTTGTAACACATAATAAAAACATTAAAGTTTTCTCCACATTAACTATGCCAAATTTCACATACGTCAATACGCGCAATATGCTTAAAAAGTGGTAAAATTGTTTCTCTTTTCGTATTGATATGGATATATGTATATATATTATAAATTTTCACAATTACAGACTTCTCACAGTCATCCATACATACATAGACACACACACGCACACACACACACACACACACACACACACACACACACACACACACACACACACACACACAGACATACACACACACACACACACACACACACACACACACACACACACACACACACACACACACACACACACACACACGCTCACTCACTCGCTCACTCACTCACACACACACAAACATTCTTGCTCACAATTACACAAATATTATTAATTATACCTTACTGCATGTTTTAAATTGTGTAGAATTTTTTTTATTTTTTTTATTTTAATTATAATTTAATGTAGTAATATACTCGTAATTGTACTACGGAAGAGCGGGTCCCTCTACTACAGGTATCTATTTACCTAAAAGAGAGTACCCAACAATATTGTAACAACTTACTACTTCTTTTAAAGCAATAAATTATTTATTATTATTATGGGGTATTTGTATAGTTTTCTCATATGGTTGGGCTGTATAAATATATAATTGTAAATGAAAATGATAAACTTACATAAATATCAATAAAATAAAATAAATACATAAAAATTACATAAATATATAAAAACCCAACCAGATGGAAGCCCTCGGCAGGGGAGACCAAACGGCCGAGGGTTAGGGAGAAAGGGAAAGAAACCGGCGGAAGATGCGGGCGGTATCGAGGAGCTCCGCCTTCTGCATTTGAGCTTGGAGCGATCCGTCACGGAGTCCCAGTCGCCTCAGATGACCCGAGAGGCTGACTGGGATTAACCCGTTCGCAGAGACGACCACAGGAATAATTTCGGCCGGCAGCCAGGTCCAGATATTTTGTCAACTTATCTGTTTCGGCTTTCACGAGGTTCTCGTTATAAGGAATGGTAATGTCGACCAAAAATATCCTTGACTGTGCCCGGTCCATCAGCACAATATCAGGCTTATTCGCAAGAATAGTCCTGTCCGTGATGATGGCCCGGTCCCAGTAGAGCCTGGCGCGGTCATTTTCGAGCACGACTTCCGGCAAGTAATTATAATATGGCAGTTTCCGATCCACGAGACCGTATTTCAGAGCGAGCTCCTGGTGTAGAATCCTGGCTACTAGGTTGTGTCTGTGCAAATACTCAGAGTTAGAAAGCGCCGAACAACCGGAGATGACATGCCTAAGTGATTCACCAGGATGGCGACAAGCTCGACAAATGTCGACGGTGCCATCCCTTAGGATGTATCTCCGATAGTTGTTGGTCTTAATAACCTGATCCTGTATTGCACAGACAAAACCCTCGGTTTCCCCGAAGAGGTCACCAAAACGTAGCTAGTGGAGGGAGGCGACTGTGTCTACGCAAGGCTCATGTAGAGCCTTAGCGCTCCCGTGGAGCTCCTTCTCCTTCCATACGGTTTCCCGGTCGGGAATGCTCTGTACTGCCGGGTCTTGCCATTGCTCGTTGGCTAAGGATAGAGGGGTAAGTCCTTTATCACAATAAATAACGTCTCTATAGAATGGATCATCCGCTAAGTGTGCAGCCTCCGTAATTACGGAGGCTGCACACTTCGCGATTATGCATGGTAAGCGCGCTTAAAAAGCCGCGCCCACCATGCTTCCGCGGCAAGTACAGCCTCATTACTGACGATCTCGGATGATACATCCTGCGGGACGTCATTATAGTGCGGACTTTTCTGTCCAGAGCGTTCAGTTCGGTCTGAGTCCACCTGAGCATGCCAAAGGTATACATGAGAACAAGCATGATCCAACCGTTATATGCATGTGTCTTATTAACGCCCGACAAAAGACTGTTAAGCACTTATGTCAAGCGTGCATAAAACACACCGCAAACTGACCGTTTCATGTCCGCCTTATCGATACCTATGTTCTGTGACATACCCAGGTATCGGTATGTTTCAGCCTCGGATAGGGTCTTTATGTTGATGGGCATAGATAAGTCTATGCCCTCAGAGTTAGCAACCCTACCCCTTTCGACATGGAGGATCGCACACTTATCCGTCCCCAGCTCCATTCTAATAGAATTGCTAAAATCACAAGTGATGTTTAACAATTCCATAAGATGAGAGCGACTGGAGGCGAATAACTTGAGATCATCCATATAGAAAAGGTGGGTCACTTTTGTACCTCCTCTCCCAAGCTGAAATCCCCTCCCGGAACCCTCCAGTAAGGTACTAAGAGGGTTCAGAGAGAGGCAAAACCAGATTGGACTCAAACAATCGTCCTGGAAGATACCCCTTCTTATCCTTATGTGGTTCTCCGCAGCCGTCATCCGCTCGCCTAGATGACAAAGGATCGTACTCCACTGCCCCATACACTGCCCGAGGAAGTCTCTAACTGTACAGTCAACCTTGTACAGCTCGAGGACCCTCTTCAGCCATGTATGAGGCACCGAGTCGAATGCCTTTTTGTAGTCTATCCAGGCGGCGGAGAGGTTCCGACGGTTGCGTTTAACCACCTTGCCAATGACCGCGTCAATGAGGAGTGGTTCCTTGGTTCCACGACCGCCGCCTCGACATCCATTTTGAGCGCGCTACATCACCTGATTTGAGTTCAGGTGACGAGTGATTCTCGCGCTCAAAATGGATGTCAGTGTCTTGTATATGGTAGGTAGACACGTTATGGGGCGGTATTTGTTCGGGTCTGTGGAATCTCGGTCTTTAGGAACCAAATGAGTGATCCCAGTAGTGAAGAGGCTCGGGAGCGACTTTTGGTCGAGAGCCTCTTGAAACTGTCGGGCGAGAACAGCGTGACACACCATGAACCCCTTCAGCCAGTAGTGATGCAGTCCGTCGAGTCCCGGACTTTTCCAGTTCGGGGCCCTACGGACCGCCTCAGCTACGTCATCCGGCGTAATGATGACGGGGTCCATGGGCGTAACATTCGCACACTGACTCGCCACAACTTCCGTCCAAGGGCCCTCACTGTGGTTTACGGGCTCTGACCACAGGCCGCGCCAGAATGCGATAGTGTCGGCCTGATTCGGTGCTGGGCCCGTTCCACGTACCATTGGTCGCTCCAATGATTCATAGAGCCTCTTCTGATCACTCTGGAAGAGACGATTCTGGTTGAACCGTGTCGACCTCTCGGTATATCGCCGAATCCGCTTCCCCCAAGCAGCGATTCTCTGCTTCAGGTCGTCTATGCGCTCCGTCAGTTTTTGCGTTATATCCGGCTGGGACAAACTGATATTTGTCCCAGCAAACGCCATCCTGACGGTGCGCACAATTCTCGGCCTATTATTGCCCGACCTGAAGCTTATCAGCCTGCCGATGAGTGCCCTTGCCTTTGCGATACGGTCCTTAATCCTTCTTCTCCAGGCTGGGATGGCGCTACTTTGTCTAGTAGCGCGTCCAGCCTTGGGAAGTTTGGCGCCAATAATACGGCAAACTGCCAGTGCGGCGCCAAAAAGAATTGAGTCCGTCTCGCAGAGGTTCCGGCTGGCTTCCAAATAGGTCACCAGCATTGGGTTGAGAGCCCTCACGACAGCCCGATTCCGCTTGCTTAGGGGTATACGGGGAAGTCGCGGTCGATTTTCGAGAGGCGTACTGCGCGTTTCCCTAATCGCCTCTTCCACTATGCTCCTCATTTGCTCTAGTTCTGGTGCGACTATTCCATCGTCGCCTGAGTCAACTACAAGGAGATCTACGGCGGCATCTACATGTGCGGGTTGCTCTGCAACTCGTAGAGCCGCATCTCCTGTCGTAGCATTTTCATTCGATTATTATTATTTGGGGCATCTATATAGTTTACTCATCTGGTTGGGCTGTATAAATATATAATTTTAAATGAAAATGATAAACATACATAAATATCAACAAAATAAAATAAATGCATAAAAAATACATAAATAAATAAAAACCCAACCAGATGGAAGCCCTCGGCAGGGGAGACCAAACGGCCGAGGGTTAGAGGGAAAGGGAAAGAAACCGGCGGACGATGCGGGCGGTATCGAGGAGCACCGCCTTCTGCATTTGAGCTTGGAGCGGTCCGTCACGGAGTCCCAGTCGCCTCAGATGACCCGAGAGGCTGACTGGGATTAATCCGTTCGCAGAAACGACTACAGGTATAATTTCGGCCGGCAGTCCACCCCACATGTCGGTCACCTCGTGAGCCAGGTCCAGATATTTTGTTCGCTTATCTGTTTCGGCTTTCACGAGGTTCTCGTCTTACGGAATGGTAATGTCGACCAAAAATATCCTTGACTGTGCCCGGTCCATCAGCACAATATCAGGCTTATTCGCAAGAATGGTCCTGTCTGTGATGATGGCCCGGTCCCAGTAGAGCCTGGCGCGGTCATTTTCGAGCACGACTTCCGGCATGTATTTATAATAAGGCAGTTTCCGATCCACGAGACCGTATTTCAGAGCGAGCTCCTGTTGTAGAATCTTGGCTACTAGGTTGTGCCTATGCAAGTACTCAGAGTTAGAAAGCGCCGAACAACCGGAGATGACATGCCTAAGTGATTCACCAGGATGGCGACAAGCTCGACAAATGTCGACGGTGCCATCCCTTAGGATGTATCTCCGATAGTTGTTGGTCTTAATAACCTGATCCTGTATTGCACAGACAAAACCCTCGGTTTCCCCGAAGAGGTCACCAAAACGTAGCCAGTGGAGGGAGGCAACTGTATTTACGAAAGGCTCATGTAGAGCCTTGTAGAACCTCCCGTGGAGCTCCTTCTCCTTCCATATGGTTTCCCGGTCGGAAATGCTCTGTACTGCCGGGTCTTGCCATTGCTCGTTGGCTAAGGATAGAGGGGTAAGTCCTTTATCACAAGAAATAACGTCCCTATAGAATGGATCATCCGCTCTCGACAGAAAATAATTACGGAGGCTGCACACTTCGCGATTATGCAGGGTAAGCGCGCTTAAAAAGCCGCGCCCACCATGCTTCCGCGGCAAGTACAGCCTCATTACCGACGATCTCGGATGATGCACTCTGTGGGACGTCATTATAGTGCGGACTTTTCTGTCCCGAGCGTTCAGTTCGGTCTCAGTCCGCCTGAGTATGCCAAAGGTATACATGAGAACAGGCATGATTCAGCCATTATGAGCGTGTGTCTTATTAACGCCCGACAAAAGACTGTTAAGCATTTTTGTCAAGCGTGCATAAAACACATCGCAAACTGACTGCTTCATACCCGCCTCATCGATACCGATGTTCTGTGACATACCCAGGTATCGGTATGTTTCAGCCTCGGAAAGGGTCGTTATGCTGATGGGCATAGATAAGTCCATGCCTTCAGAGTTAGCAACCCTTCCCCTTTCGACATAGAGGATCGCACACTTATCTGTCCCCAGCTCCATTCCAATAGAATTGCTAAAATCATAAGTGATGTTTAGCAATTCCACAAGATGGGAGCGACTGGAGGCGAATAACTTGAGATCATCCATATAGAAAAGGTGGGTCACTTTTGTTCCTCCTTTCCGAAGCTGAAATCCCCTCCCGGAACCCTCCAGTAAGGTACTGAGAGGGTTCAGAGAGAGGCAAAACCAGATTGGACTCAAACAATCGCCCTGGAAGATACCCCTTCTTATCCTTATGTGGTTCTCCGCAGCCGTCATCCGCTGGCCTAGATGACAAAGGATCGTACTTCACTGCCCCATACACTGCCCGAGGAAGTCTCGAACCGTACAGTCAACCTTGTACAGCTCGAGGACCCTCTTAAGCCATGTATGAGGCACCGAGTCGAATGCCTTTTTGTAGTCTATCCAGGCGGCGGAGAGGTTCCGACGGTTGCGTTTAACCACCTTGCCAATGACCGCGTCAATGAGGAGTGGTTCCTTGGTTCCACGATCACCGCCCCGGCATCCATTTTGAGCGCGCGACATCACCTGATTTGAGTTCAGGTGACGAGTGATTCTCGCGCTCAAAATGGATGTTAGTGACTTGTATATGGTAGGTAGACACGTTATGGGGCGGTACTTGCTCGGGTCTGTGGAATCCCGGTCTTTAGGAACTAAATGAGTGATCCCAGTAGTGAAGAGGCTCGGGAGCGACTTTTGGTCGAGAGCCTCTTGAAACTGTCGGGCGAGCACAGCGTGACACACCACGAACCCCTTCAGCCAGTAGTGATGCAGTCCGTCGAGTCCCGGACTTTTCCAGTTCGGGGCCCTACGTACCGCCTCAGCTACGTCATCCGGCGTTATGATGACGGGGTCCATGGGCGTAATATTCGCACACTGACTCGCCAAAACTTCCGTCCAAGGGCCCTCGCTGTGGTTTACGGGCTCTGACCACAGGCCGCGCCAAAATGCGATAGTGTCGGCCTGTTTCGGTGCTGGGCCCGTTCCACGTACCATCGGTCGCTCCAATGATTCATAGAGCCTCTTCTGATCACTCTGAAAGAGACGATTCTGGTTGAACCGTGTCGACCTCTCGGTATATCGCCGAATCCGCTTCCCCCAAGCAGCGATTCTCTGCTTCAGGTCGTCTATGCGCTCCGTCAGTTTTTGCGTTATATCCGGCTGAGACAAACTGATATTTGTCCCAGCAAACGCCATCCTGACGGTGCGCACAATTCTCGGCCTATTATTGCCCGACCTGAAGCTTATCAGTCTGCCGATGAGGACCCTTGCCTTTGCGATACGGTCTTCAATCCTTCTTCTCCAGGCTGGGATGGCGCTACTTTGTCTATTAGCGCGTCCAGCCGTGGGAAGTTTGGCGCCAATAATACGGCAAACTGCCAGTGAGGCGCCAAAAAGAATTGAGTCCGTCTCGCAAAGGTCCCGGCTGGCTTCCAAATAGGTCACCAGCATTGGGTTAAGAGCCCTCACGACAGCCCGATTCCGCTTGCTTAGGGTTATGCGCGGTAGTCGCGGTCGATTTTCGAGAGGCGTACTGCGCGTTTCCACAATCGCCTCCTCCAATTTACTCCTCATCTGCTCTAGTTCTTGGGTGACCATTCCATCATCGTCAGAATCAACTACAACTGGAAAATCCGCGGCGGCATCGACGTGTGCAGATTGTTCTGCAATTTGTGGCGTCGCATTACCAGCTGCAGCATTTTCATTTGATGAGGGAACGGCCTCACGTCGTAGTCGTTCGAGTTCGGCGTCACCAAATATGTTGGAGCGCAGGATGTACCGAACTCGGTCTGCCAGGTTTTGCTCTGATACATGAACAGATGGCTCCAGCTCCGCGAAAAAGCGATTATTATTATTATATAGATTATTATTATTATATAGATTATATAGATTATTATTATTATTATTATTATTATTATATAGACTTAACATCAGATATAAAATAAAATAAGAAAACAATTTTTAACATAACTGTAACTGGATATTTCCTTTCCAAACATTTTGCAGCAAAGTAATTGTTTTTAAAGGCAGACATAAATACAAAATTCTAACATTTTCCACTATGTGATTTGCTGCAGACAGCTGTGATTAATATACTAGATAATGATTTATATTTCGCAAGTTCGACAGCATTTCTATATTATTTTATTGATGCCAAGCTCCAATATAGTGCAGATATTGACGAACTTGCTTCAAAACTTAGTTCTGCATTATTCGCTATTTAATGAATTAGAAAGGTAACTGATGCAACTAAGGCTAAATTAGTCTACTCCGCTTATTTCACAGTATCATGACCAATTACGTATTTAAAAAAAATATTTAAAAAAATCTAGCAATGCTATTACTAATATATACATAATAAAATACATACATAATACATTACTAATATTCCCTTTAACTACTCCAGGAGTGGTTCATGACAGTAGTGGAATGGCGGATTCGAACCCACGAACTTTTGATTTCGAGGTTCGTACCTGCCATTAGGCTAGCTGTAGCTGCAGCTGAAATGAAAACAATATTAATTTTTCAAAAGTAACCGACACGGGCTATTTATCACTTCATTCGTTCGAGTCTTTACACGAACTTTTTTTAGCGGGCTAATATTTGGATCATTAGTCTAGAAGGTACAAATATGGCTACGAAAAACTGTTAAACCATACTAAGTACTTCGCTTCAACATAATAGTTACCGTTACACTAAAAGCTTATTAAAAATCTACAGCTAAATATAGGCCTCCATCACATTATTTAAATTTTACTATAGAGAAAATTGGCGCCATATTATGGTTTAAATGTTATTTGAACTGCTTTAATGATTGTGACACATACCTCTAAATTTACGGATAGATATATAACAAAAAAAGGGGCGCCATTTCACCCACAGGGAAACAGAACCCTAAAACGGCTATTGGTTATAAAAAACGACCTTAATACATTATGTGAAAAAATGGCACCTCATGTTTTAATATCCTTTAAAAGAACAAGTGATTTGTTTTAGGAAGGTCCCAGCAGTAAGCTCATTATTATCGAAACCTTTTTGTTTAAGCACTTCCCGTTTTTATTTTCTCTATTTTTGATTCCCTTTACTTTTTAACCGTGGTAGCTCAGGGGTTAATCTCTCGCTGTAAATTTCACAGTATCTTCGTGAACAACCCGGGTTCGATCCCCGACGGCACCAATGATATTGTTAATTGCAATTTTATGTGCTGATTTACCACGTGCTCGGCGGTGAAGGAAAACATCGTGAAATAATAAAAGAATATTTCGAAGACATGTGAAGTTCGCCAACATGCAATGGGGCAGCGCGGCGGATATTTCCCTTTCAGTAATGAAAGGACGCCTGTGCCCAGCAGTGGGACGTTTATATATATAGGCTGCTACTTTACCTTTTACTTTTTAACGCGGAAAAACAAATTGCAGCTTATATTATGCCTGCTCGATCAGGGATGTAAAATGCAGATGCGATGTCACCCGTGAGGACTAAGATGCCTCATTTCCAGTAAAAAGGGCCTCCGGCCACCTGCACTCACCAAGCGAAACGCAGAGGTAAACCTCTACTTCACGCTGGTATTCTGTGAGGTCGTGGTACCACCCCGGTTCGAGCCGGCCCATCCGTGCGACAGCAAAAGCTGCCGCGTGGCTCTACCACTGTTTAAATTCTGATTCGAAGATAGATGTCTATGTGAAAGCAATCCATTCCATCAGGTCAGTTGTATCCCACTTACACCATTACCACATGGCTAAACGATAGTTTACTATTCATAAATATTGTTCTAAAGTTTACTTTAGTAGCAAAACCACAACTTAAAAAAATATAAACTATTAAACAACGTGAAAAAAATAAACGTAGGTATAAAAAAAAAACAAATTCAAGAGCGTGAAAGGGAAATAACCATCATGTAAATGTTGCCACGCACAAAGCGTTTTAATTTTTCAAAAGAGCCTTTATTTTTTATACTTTACGGAGGTATTTTTGTTTCGCACAATAGATTAGGTTTGATATATTTGAAAACTTCTTTGGGAGTTTATATTCTGTATTACACCTTTGCGTACGTCTCCATAATCGGTCAGGCAAGTTATTTCACATAAAAAATGACAATAAACTTTTTCACCTTTAGTCGAATGTAAAAGATGTTAAAAAATTACGCGGTTCTTAGCTAATACAGATGGCTCCGTGGCGCAGTGGCTTAGCAATGAGTTGTAGCGCTGGGCTGCGGGTTCGAATCCCGCACGGAATAAGATACTTGTATGGCCTACAAATAATTGTTCCGGGTCCTGTTTATGTCCGGGTAATGTTTGTACTCGTGCAATTTATGTTTGTAAACTGCCTCCACGATACAGGAGAAAATCCTAGTGTGGAGGTAACGGTTTTAAAAAAAATACATTGTTTCTTAGATCTGTGTAATATTACATCTTTAAAATAAGGGGCCATCACAGCCACAACTTAATATTCTTCGTCTGATGGTCGTAAGTGCGTCTGCCGATCGTGAGGTTCCGGATTCGAATCCCGGATCGGGCCAAATTCAGTTACTGGGTTTTGTGTATCAAGATATTCTCAGTAGCATAGGAGTCGAAAAGTTGGCGGTGTTTCACTCGCATGCTTCGGAAATTACGTAAATGCTGTTGCTCCTGCGCCTGATCTCTCTCCGGTCGTGTCGGATTGCCGTGCCGTCCCAATGGACAATGAGAATCAGGCAATTGACAGTGTACATGTGCTTGTGCATGTGAATAAATCATACGCACCTACGATTAACCAAGTAGTAGTTTCAGTTATGTATGGCTTTCTACTAAATACAATTCTTTAAACAACGTCACTCAAGTTACTTATTTTATTTTCATTTGCTTTCTAATTTTAAAGCAATAAATTGGGGTGTAATTTAAGACGGCTCAACATTAAAAAAGATAGCATTAGACTTAAGACAACCAGAATACAGTGGTAGAGCCACGCGGCAGCTTTTGCTGTCGCACGGATGGGCCGGCTCGAACCGGGGTGGTACCACGACCTCACAGAATACCAGCGTGAAGTAGAGGTTTACCTCTGCGTTTTGTTTGGTGAGTGCAGGTGGCCGGAGGCACTTTTTACTGGAAATGAGGCATTACATCTTAGTCCTCACGGGTGACAACGCATATGCACTTTGATTCGCAAACGAGGATAGATGTAGATGTCTATGGGCCGCAGCAACCACTTACCATCAGGTGGACTGTGTGCTCGTTTGTCACCCTTATCCTATAAAAAAAAAGACAAATCTTAAGTACAACCACATGAGTCAAGAAACCGTACCATAGTATAGCTTAAAATTCTTAATTTTTTTTCAAATTTCTCAATTGTGTGTGAGTGTGTGTGTGCGTGTGTGTGCGTGTGTGTGTGTGCGTGTTTGTGTGTGTGTGTGCGTGTGTGTGTGTGTATGATTAAATTGATTCGAGAATGGTTAAATTTACAAATTTACAAAATAGCTCCGATCGCATGGACAGTTTCCACTAGCTTGTCATTCAGATCGTGCACTGCATAGTCTCTCTTGTAGGCTCTGAAACGATTTTGTAACTCGAGCTGAAAGTTTTCGCGACTTTGGACTAAAGCACGAGGGGAGCGTTGACTTGATTAGTCGTGGTCTCTCCAACTTAACTACCTTCAGGTTCATTATGCCTCTCACCATTTGGTTTTCACCCTAGCGATCACTGAGACGTCACTTATCTGTGACCATCTACAGAGCCGGGGCCCGTAAATCCCTGTTCGGACGGCCGGTAGATAACTCATTTACGTGCACTATAAACTGTCCTAGGAGTTATCGTTACGCAAGTAACGACGCAGAATAATAAAAATGCACCCTTTTTTTAGCTCGCGGCATAAAAGGCCGCTAGCCTTAGGTCCAGTGCAGCTCTAAGAGCCGTGTTGGCTAACAGCACAAACATCATCAGAAACCAAACTTTCTTTCACATTTTGCCTCAGATAATTTTATTTTTTAATAACTTCAAGCTTAGCGTTCTCAACGACAACGGGTATAAGAAAAAAATTGGTTTTAGATAAGAGATCAGTAAACTATGAAGGCTAAAGTGTTCCCTGAAAACACACTAACCGATGGGTAAAAATGGTTTTAGAGTGTCATTGTGGTTGAATTAACTTCTGAGCAATCTAAAGCGACAAACGAACTTACAATCCACCTTATGGTAAGTGGCGAAACGAATTTTCATCAGCAGTCAACTTCAAACAAAGCAGTTCTGAGAACTGACCCCATAGCTTGTAATTTTACTGGCTCTTTGTACCATTAAGATCGGAACACAGCGGTGCAAGTGCTATGTGGCGGCAAAAATAGATAAGAGGGTTGTAACTACCCAGAGCTAGAAAGAGAAGCAGTCCTACCATCTATTAGATGCAGGTTCTTTGTGGTAATATTTGGGCTTAGCCAATGTTAAGCAGTGGAATTGTGATAGGTTGTAGCGATAATAATGATGACTGATACATGGCACCTTGTTAAAAGATAGTTATACAAATTTAAATAAATTAATAAACATTTATTTAAATTTGTATAACTTTCTTTTAACGGACGGACCCGATTTGGGGTATGAGAGCGAGGCGACAAAAAGTGTAAGATTTTTTCGTCACTAGGTACTCCTTGTGTTGTAGTGTAGACGGACTTGGCGGCGAATAAGGAAGTGAGATGGAATAATATTCGTCTCCCGCGCACTTTTTCTTCTCTTGCCATGAAAGAAATATTACTTTATTTCAAATGACGCTTCATTTTAATAGACGCTAGTAATTCATTTGTTTGTATTTATTAATCAATAAAATAATACCTATGTTTATAGATAATAATATACCACGCAAGGAACTTCGTTCCTACCGACTGTTCCACGACACTCACGCATTTTTTTAGTCATAATATCTTGCTGTCATGTTGCAGTCTAGTAGTTTATAAAATTAATCAAAACAAAATAAAAATTATGTGAAAACTGTTATAAGCACTTGAGAGATGAAAGCTGCACAGGTCACTGCTTACGGTTCTGATTAATTTAAAACCACGTCTGCTGTTGCATAAAGCTGGTTTTGATAAACATCATATTATAATTATAATGTGTTTGTTTTTATTTTATTCTTGTATAACTTAATTAAAATAAGCTAACGTCCCGCTGCCTGATAAGGAGCAGTATTGACAATTGTAAGACTCCAGAAGTACCGCGTAGAGGCGGCGTAATAGAATCCATCATTCTATTTCATGACGTGTGGTTGCCATAAGAGGCGACTATTGGAAATGCGAAATAATCTTATGGTAGTACAACCATCTGGTTTACGCTACGTTAAATATATAGACCGGCGACGGGCAGCATCTTTAAAGGTAATAGACGTCTGGTACTGCGACCGTCAATCCACTTTGTCCGTGGGAGGAAAGGGGAGATCTCCCACTGGGCAAGGTATTCTGTTCAACCTTCTTTATCCATTTTCGTAAACACAAAAAGACACTAAAACATTTAAGCGGAGAGTTCGCACAAAATCACTTGCTTTTTATTCGGTTACATATTTAAATATCATCCAGTAGTTCCATACAAGTCCCATATGATATCATTGCAAAATGTTTTATTAAGAAATCCGCTGCGTTTTTGGATTCGCTAATAGTTCCTTACAATTTTCCGAACTAAGTAAATGAGGAAATATTTTGAGTAGGTATTATGTAAAATTGTATACTAGTTATTAAATAAAATTGTTTTGTTCTATTCTCAACATGCAATAAATTTCCATTATTTCTTAATTATAGATGTTGATTCCGATACTGGCTGAGACAACAAGAGGAGTGTCTTGAAACTGAGGAGATACGACAAATGGGTTCTTTTTAGCAGTAAACGCGCAAACTCGTGTCTTCTGAAGATTAAACTGGACTGGATTTAGTCGTCCCTAATTCGAGAATTTGTTCAATAAAGTCTCGACTTAAGACTCAAGTTTTTTCAGGTACTTGGCGACGTTTTCCCGAAAAATATTGGCACGGCCTGTGTATAGAACATCACCAGTGCTGTCATCTGCATAGAAATGAATGTTACCCATACTGTTATCCCGTTATGTTTGTACATATTGTTGCAACATATCATTGATATGCAGAAGAAACAGCGTTGGTGATAGCACGCAGCCTTGTGGAACACCAGCATAAATAGGCTTGTAATCGGAGCATGCACCGTCTACAACAACCTTAATGCTCTGATCTGTAAGAACGCTGGTGATTCAATTGCATAATTTCTCGAGAAGCCTAGAATGGAGCTTCGAAAGAAACGCTTTGTGCTAAACCCAATCGAAGGCCTTCGCAATGTCCAAACTAACGGCCAATGCCTCCCCCTTGAACTCTACCGCCTCCGCGCATCTACGAGTCAGGTAGAGCAGAAGATCATCAACTGATCGACCTCGACGAAAATCATATTGGCGGTCACCAATTAGCTGGTGATCCTAGAGGTACTGCATAAGCGGACAGTTTATAATGGATTCCATTATTTTGGAGAATAAGAAGGTAATGGCGATAGGCATGTAGTTAGACGGTGGTCGCCTTTTTTAGGGATTGCGTGAACGAAAACCCAATGGTTGATGGTTTTATGATTTCGGAACTACGTCTAGGGAGTAAGAGTACCGGAAAAAACGCGTTAGAACCGGTGCCAAATTTGAAGCACATGTCTTCAGCACAATTGGCAGAATTGCATCAAGCCCACTAGACTTCTGGATTAGGATGCGCAGAGGTAGTCCAGAGGATGCTTTGCGTACTGAGCATTGTGTGAATCCCACATCAGACAGAGCACTCACACTGCGAGATGGTCGACGCTGTGTTCCCCCCGTCATCGAAAGGCGAGTTGGATGCAAAAAGGGAGCCTAACCTGTCGGCTTTCTTTTTTGCGGCGTGGGCCAGTGAGTAGTCCGCACAGTCGTGTGCAGAGTTGGTTTACAGAAATTCCCTTGAACAGCCTTGGCAAAAGACGGCGTTCCGTGCCAATCTGTTGACCTGTAATGCCAAACATGGCAGCAGCCAGCAAAACGCAACCTCGAGAGGCGTCTTAGTGGCACCACACTCCGGATCAGACAATGGTCCGTAGAGCCGGGAGGGCATCGACAGAAACCTGAAATCTGTCCAGATAAGAGGTCAACATTAGGTCCAACAGGGAAGGTGTATAATCTTCCACATCTGGAATCCACGTAGGCGAAGAAACCAGTTATGTATGACGCAATTACACGGAATGCTACAACCCTTTCCAGTGAACCAAGAAGTAAGTATAGTAAAATATTAATTATAGTAAAAACGCAAACGAACAGGCAAATGTTAATTATTTAATAATTAACCTGATTAATTCAGACTTGGAATACAACGGAAAAATAAACAACGTTATTATAATTTAAAAATAGATTTTAGTGAGACAAAGCATTCACTAACATATAAATTAACATCGAAGAAAGTTGAAGTGTCGAAATTATATAAAGTATAGTTCTGGTAGGTATTTGAAATGACGGAGAGTGGAAAATAGATTGGTCCGGGTCTGTTTGCTTGTCAATGCACAATTTGCGTATGTAAAATGCGTCGACGATACAAAAGGAATCCCGAGTGAGGTAACGTTCCACGTTGTAGAGAACGTACGACGTCATGTAATAATGACCTCATCACAGACCGGAAATTCAAAGGATTGACGTCAAAAGAGTTCTTTATTTTTCTCATCTTATAGTGGATGGTTTCGTTTTGGTTATATTTTCCATAAGATTTTTGCCTTTTATGAAAGCATCTTACTAGCAAACTGCTCTGCTCCGTACATTGTAATAAAGTTAAACAAATTTATCGCTAAAAAACAATCTGTAACTGTTACAGCCATTCCCATTGACTGACGTATAGGAAAAGATATTTGTCATCGTCGCTACGCCTGGCAGGCGCGTCAGCGAACGCATTTTTATATTTTCACTTATTAAGAAGACCCTGCTGTCCATCTCCTGGTTTGGTTTTATTCTAGCGCCTGTGTCATAAGAGGGGGAGGGGGGTGGGGACGACGACATGGGTTAACGCCCACTCCACGTTAAAAAAAGGAACAAATTATTAAGTAATAAATTATCATCGTCATCACCGTCATTACAACCACACAAGTCCCTTGCTGAACATGGTGTTCCATCATAGGTTGTCACAAAGTACGAGTCTCCTGCTTCCAACGACTACCTGCATTTCCGGTTGTCAGTGCATCTAGTTCTGTTCGGTCGGCAACTTCAGCTTACTTTCCACTGGGCATCTCAGTTGCTCTTGTTTTTATGTAAATATTTGAGGAAAACTCAATGAGTAAAAGAAAATATTTCAGTTATTGCCAAGTACCAAGTAGTAAAAGTCGTCAAAGTGATAAAATATACCGTGATTTCTTTATATTACTAGATTTATTTTTATAGCTACGTAATGTATTTTCTTGTCTTGAGTAAAAATGCTGAATTCACGAAGAATAAAACTCAAGTGGCTATAAGCATGAACTAAAAGTGTCAAATAACTAAAATGCTCTTCAGAGAGACCAAATAACAGTCAAGTTTTGCAGTTAAAACAGTACTCCTTTCAAATAAAACTAGTTTTACAGATTCTATCGCGTATATTAACTTATTTTATATTTCCGACGTTCTGAATACTTTACAGCACCCATGTTCACGGGGCGGACAAAGATGTATAACGTCCCAATGTCATAGTTAACCACGATTACCTCCAGATTAAAAATTATTAATTTTTGTTCCGATCTACGCAGTATGAACTTACAGTATCTTGAAGTCTTGCAGTTGTATGCTTGGGGTTAAATTTTATTAGTTATGGGATCCCAAGCAGAAATTAGGATGTTTCTTGATTTCAATAGCCTCGCGAATCATCCTTGGAAGGAATCGGTTTTCTTTAGCGAGGATTTGTGGTCTATCAAATCTAATGTAGTGACGAGGGTGATCCTGTACGTGTTCACAGACTGCAGACTTCCTGGAGCGTCGATTTTTTACATCAGCTATATGTTTTTAACGCGGGTTTTTATGGACCTTTTAGTTTGTCCTATATAAGAGAGATCACATTCACAATCAACCTTGTAGACTCCTGCAACTTGCAGAGGGACATTACACTTGACTGATGGTAAAATCTGACTAATCTTCTTCAGCAGCTTAAGTATGTTTCAATGGAAGCACGCTTCAAAATGTAGCCAATATTGTCAGTGACACCTCTGACATATGGCAGTAAAGCGCGGGATCCGAAGCTTATTGTCGTGCAAAACTTGCTAAACGTGTTGGAGTTCGGCGGCCAGGTGTTTACTGTCACAGATCCCTCGTGCTCTCTGACACAAAGATTAACTCACGGTAGCGATCTGTGAAGGATGGTGATAAGAATTACCGTTTAAATATCTATCTGTATGGGTCTTTTTTTCTATACACAGTGTGGTTCAAGGTGTTGTCAGAATTCCGAATTACTAAAATGTCTAGAAAAGCTAAAGAATTGTTTGCTAACTCCATTGTGAACAGAATTTTAGAATTTATGGAGTTAACATGGTCTAAAAACATACTTTCACAATACTACCTTTAGTTAAAGTAATTGCATTACCTTACATGTCCATCCATATAGCTCGAAGAACCGACAACCCATGGGGATGAAATGTTCTCGAGTGGCAGCCCGTACTGCTAGGCAAAGTGTAGGGCGGCCCCCCACTAGATGCAGTAACGACCTGGTAAGACATGGATGGAGACAGATGGATGCAGGTGACTCACGACCGCGCTTTGTGGCATTACTTGGGGTGGCCATTGTTCAGAATTGGAATTGTGAAGGGTTGTAATGGTGATGATGATGATGATGATATTTTAAGAAATCCATCATAAATTTACATTGGTATATGAGTTATTCCACCTATGGATAATATAAATATCACCAGCAGTTAAAATGACTCATATTCAAAAAATAAACAGAAAGGTACACCTGTTTTAATATATTTTAAAATAATAAGTAATTTATTTAAGGAAAATTCCATCAGTAAACTCATTATTGCTGAAACCTTTTTTAAACACTCACAACGTGGTTGGAGAGTAGGAGTAAAGGAGACAAGTGGTAGTTATATTATGCCTGATCGACCGGGGAAGGATGATGCTCATAGAGAATATCAGCATAAGATGGCTCCTGTATTTCGTAGAAAATCGGTAGAAATATAAATAGAAATATAAACTTTTTTATACAATTTAAAAGAAGTACTGTTTTTTTAATTTTTGAAATACAAAATCAATTTACCACTTATTTCATGTTGGTGATATGAGGGCTGGTTCTTTTCTCGCTAAAAGGCTAAGTAAAGCTATTCAGCGGGGAAACGCAGCCATCGTTCTTGGCACGATACCGGGGAGTAGGACTTCCCCTTCTTCCAGATACTGTATGCTAATTCTGCGTAGATCGAACCATGTATATTTAAAAACTAAAGGTAGCCGGGCAAACTTTGAATAGAATAGAATAGAATAGAATACGAGTAGAGTAATTTTTATTCAATATAGATTACATGTGTAATTCTTATTGAAATCCAATTTTTACTTTACCACTGGTTCAAGAAAAAACCCCGTCCTGGAAAGAACCAACAAGAAACCCAGCGGGACTTTTTTTAAAGCGAATTTTACATTAATGGTTGTACAAACTATATAAGTACAAAATTTATTTTAGAAACAGCTTGGAAGCGATCACCTCATTTCCAGGGGTTATTATCAACCATGTATTCATTTATACTATATTAACCCTTTTTATACAGTTTAAACTTAACAAAACATTTAAATTTGTTAATAGAGAGAGCCTGTATACTTTCCGGGACCTTATTGTAACGGCGTATACATTGCCCCAGGAATGAATTACTGACTCTGTGGAGTCGAGAAACTGGTATCACTAGCTTGTGTTTGTTCCTAGTGTTTACAGAATGTATATCACTTTTTTTACTAAAACTACCTTTGTTTTTGTGAACATACATTAAATTTTCGTAAATATACTGAGAGGCCAAAGTTAATATATTTATTTCATTAAATTTATCTCTAAGAGACTCTCTCGGTTTTAGGTTGTAAATAGCTCTAACGGCCCTCTTCTGTAAAAAAAATAGTTTCTGAATCAGCCGCATTTCCCCATAGCAAAATCCCATAAGACATTATGCTATGGAAATAACGGAAATAAACTAATCTAGCTGTCTCGACACTAGTGAGACCTCTAATCTTTTTTACAGCATAGGCTACAGAACTTAGTCTGCTTGCTAGTTTGGATATATGGGGGCCACACTGAAGCTTTGTGTCGAAAGTGATGCCAAGAAAAGCAGTGGAATCAACAGGGCTCAGTTCTTTCCCGTTTAAAAACACATTGGTACTCAGATTGTTAACAATCGTTGTTGTAAATTTAATACATTTAATTTTATTTCCGTTTAAATGTAGATTATTAACGTTAACCCAATGCACTAATTTTGATATAGCATTATTTACTTCGTCACTTTTAAATGATTGACAAAGTTTTTAAAATCAAGGAAGTATCATCAGCAAATAATACTATATCATGATTATCCTCTACAAGAGAAGGTAAGTCATTAATATACACTATAAATAGGAATGGGCCGAGAATCGAGCCCCGAGGGACACCCATTAGTACAAGTGAGCCGGAGGAACTTTTACCATTGATAATAACTTTCTGAATTCTATTACTTAAATATGAAATAATAAGTTTAAGCGCTGTGTTCTTGACACCATAGTACTGTAGCTTCCTGATTAAAGTCTCATGGTGAACGCAGTCGAAGACCTTGGAAAGGTCACAAAATATATCCAAAGCATCCTCTGAATTCTCCCATGCACAAAAAATATGTTTAATAAGCCGAATTGATTTCTATGTAGCAATTTATTAATATTAAAGAAACTTACCATCTGATCTAAAATTATTTTATCAAAAATTTTACTAAATGTTGGTAGTACAGAAATTGGTCTAAAATTGGCGGGGTCTAATGTACTACCAGATTTAAATAAAGGTATGACTTTACTATGTTTCATTAAATCAGGAAACACACCAGATTCGACGCTTGCTTTAAATATAGTGGCTAGATATGGTGCTATTATATCTATTATAGATAAAATAACTTTAACGGAAATCCCCATAAGTCGGCCGTTTTCTTAAGATCAATAGTTTTAAAATATTTAACGATATCTTTTGGCAGTACTCTATGGAATTTAAAAGTATTTGAATAAGCCTTTACATTTTGTTTGAGCAATGATTCGTCGACAGTAGGAGAAGTGTTTAATGATTTAGTTGTCAAAAAAAAAAGAACATCAGTAAAATGTTTCTCAAAATCCATAGCAACTTCTTGATCAGGTCGAGTTAAATTATTGTAAATATTCAATTGAATATCCAAGTTGCGCGGTTTGACCTTGCCGGTTTACTATTTATTATTCTCCAGGTCATTTTAATTTTGTTCGATGCAGTTTTAATTTTGTTTCTTAAATGTAAAGCCTTAGCTGTGGCGCACATTTTTTAAATATTTTAGAATATGTTTTTACATAATCTCTAAATATAACACTACTATTATATTATGATCTTTCATTATAAAGCTCGTATAACTTGCGCCTACTCTTATAAATTACTACTATCGCCCATTCATTAAATGATTTGCGACTGTTAAAGGATAAAGTTTTAGAAGTAAATATCTTACTAAATTCACAAGTTATAATTTTAAAGAACGTACCATACAAATAATTAGCCCTGTTTTTAAATGAAAGTGATGCAAGTGTTTTTATTATATTACTTCTAAACCTCTCCAAGTGATGTTCATTTATTGGAACAAACACAACTTTCTTATTTTTCTATTTCTTGTGTGTGTAAGAAAATAATACCAACTGTCCACAGTGATCTGAACTTAAATTTTGAATAATTGATTTATGCAAGAGCTTAACATCTGTAGAAATATTATCTATACAGGTCACATTAGGCCCAGCAATACGTGTTGGTTCTAAGAATAAATTTACAAGATTATACGATTTAAACAATGAGCTAAATTTAATACTAATGGAAGAAGTTTCAAGGATATTGATGTTAAAGTCTCCACATATTACAACAGACTTTCTCTGTTTACTAAGTTTTAGCAAAACTTCTTCCAGAATCCATTCAAAATAGTCATAAGTAGCACATGGGGGTCTGTAAACACTTACAACAATGAGGCGCTCGAGCTCGACACAAGCCATTTCTACAGTTCGCTCAACAGAGAGGCTCACTATATCCTTACGTTCTTTATAATATAATAATGATTTATCTGCTAGTTTTAAGGAGCCACCACGTAAACTTTTTTCTCTATTGAAGAAACTGACCACCTGGTGATTTCTGAAATTAAACATGAAATTATAATCTTTTAGCCAATGTTCAGTAATACAAAGAATATGTATGGTGTAACTATTTAAAAACAATTCAACTTCTAAGTCTTTGCCCATCATGCCTTGTATATTTTGATGCACCAGGTGTAAACAATTTTTAATATATATTTGTGGGCAACACTCAAAGTTAAATAAACTCCTACTATTGCTAGAGATTGCCTCTATTGTCGCATTTACTAATTTAAATTAGTTGTAACTGATTCCAAATTAAATGTCAAATGATTATGCCCAATAAAAGCAGTCTAGGTAGCCAAAAACTTGGCTTAGTTAAAAAGTAAATAATAAGATAGCACATTTGCTATCAGTCTTAAATTACCTAGTCAGGTCATAAATTCTGTCACATATTTAATATAAAATAATTGAAACAAGTTTATTAATTATGTAACCATTTATATACCAAAATGATGATTTGATTATGACACTAAAGTTTATTCAAAATGACCTCCGTGATTTTGAATACAGGCCTTCAATCTGCGCGGCCAGTCGTCTATCGCAGCACGAACGAGGTCCATGTCAATATCGGCGGCTGCCTTAATCAAGGATGTCTTGAGTGACTCCAAATTGGGATGAGGCTTTGAGCACGCCTTTTCCTCCAAGTGTTGTCATATATTGTAATCTAATGGATTCAAATCTGGACTGGAGCAGTGCCAGTCTTCGTGCCGGATGAAGTCGATTTCACGCGCCGCCAGCCAGTCTTGTGTGCTCTTCGCTCTATGAGCTGGCGCCGAATCTTGTTGAAATACCCAGTGTCTGTTATTGAACATGGTATGAGGAACAGGTTCCACAAAGTTCGTCAGGACTGTACACAACTTCATTCGTTTTTACACAACTGCATTCGTTTTTACACCTTTATCACAAAAATGTATCTCTGTTAAGCCCCAATAAGAATCTCCCAACCATACCATGAGCGAGAATGGAAAATGACCTCGTTGGACACGCGGAATACGGTTGCTCGCTTCTTCACTACTGTGTGCGTACACCTTATCATTTTGTTTGTTGTAGCTCTCTTCTACGGTAAAAATTTTTTCATCCGAAAAAAGAATTTCCCGATATTTTTTTCCCGCGTACCGCTTCAACAAAGTGCGGCATCTCTTTAGTCTCAGGTCCATTAGATGAGCATTCAAACGATGTCCTGTTTTTCTTCGATATGCCCAAAGCCCTAAGTCTTCATTTAACACCCTTTTCACCGTGGTTCTGCTTAACCCCAACTGAAGGGCCAACAGTTTCTGCTTACGTCTGGGATTTCTTTGAATTCGCGCCTTCACAGCTTTTTATCACTGCTTGAGTCCTAACAGACCGAGAGCGACCACTTCTTGACCTGTCATCTATACTAGAGTCTTCATTGTATCGTTTGATGGTACGATAAACGAATCTTTTGGTTATGTTCAAATTTTTCAGTATGTCAAAAATTTGCATATAACCGTAACCGTATCCGCAACGATGCAACGCAATAACTGCAACACGGTCTTCTTTAAGCGTCCACTCCATATTTAAAAATGAGTTAAATTCTAAAAAGTAAACAGTTTTATTTTCAAGAACAATTCGAAATTCGAATTCAATAAACTTTTTTGTGGCCAGCATTCTAAAAGAAAAGTTTTTACTGTGTGACAATACTTATGACCAGACTAGGTATATCGTTTACAAATAGTCAGTTCTAAAAACTTTCAGTGTCGCCCTCGTAAATGAATACAATAAAAAGTTATTATGATAATCATAGAATTTCCTCTCAACTCATGTCCTAAAATATTTATGAAATCGCCTATCCAGTTGACAATAGACTGTAATTTTGTTTTCATGAGACAATAAATTCGTATCTATTGCCACTTGCGCGAGATATTACATTTTTATTCATATTTAGACCATCTTGCTTTACTTGGCCTTTCTTATGTGTGGATATAACTTAGATAAGCTTTCTATAATTTAACGTACTTACGCATAAAATGTCTATTTAAGAAATGATTACAGTTGCTCTATCTCCCTTCCTTTACACTAAATGATGACTACAGTTGCTGTGTCCTATGAAAACCTAGTAAGATGTATATAAAACTCGTTATAATACTCAATCAAAATTATATGAAATATATACAGGTTGAACTCCTTTTCTGCCTTGGAGTCAGTCTGGGGTCTATGAGCTACAGTAGCCACTTATTTACTATCTTATAAGATGGACAGTATGTTCGTTTGTCAGTGCAGTTTTATTAAAAAAATATACAAAATTATTATCAGGGTATAAAATTCCGCATTAAAACCTCAAAATTAACATTGATATCTCAATCTACAAAAAGCGCGCTCTAAGATTTTTATATGTACTCTACTATAAGATCGAAGTGAGTGGCGGACCGGGCAAGGGACGACCTAGGCAGAAGTGTATCGCCCAAGTTGGGGATACATTGAAGATGGACCAATTTAAGTCTACCCAGAATATGTATGCATCTATGGGATGTGGAGAAAGCGAGATAGATATCAGTATCGTGCCAAATAGAACTACGTTGTCTCTGCCTATCCTCACAATAACAGACGTGAGTTTTTAAGAATATTCGGTAGTGTGAAAAATTAGACATTACGTAATGCTCTTACTATTGCGCATTGATTATTCCGTAATACGGATCATAAAGCTGAAATGGCAATGGGCCAGTCATATAGCATAAAAACCAACAACTAACAGGAAAGAAATGTTTTCCGATGGCAGCCTTGTACTGGTTTACGAAGTGTAGGATGCCCCCACTAGATAGAATAGACGGCCGCTAAGAAACACAGGAAGTAGATGGATACAGGTGTCTTGGGACTGTGACTTATGGCGTTCTTTGAAAGAGGCCAATGTTCAGCGATCAGTTTTTCAAGAAGTGCAAGTTTTTTATTGACAACTTTGCCTTTAAGTAAAAGCGGCTAAAAAGAGTAAAAATTTAGATGAATCCTTACGCTGTCAGTGCAAGACTGCTGGGTTACTTTTTATTTATACTTTAATTGCACTACATCATTAGCCCGTAAAATTTCATGGCTTAGGAGGATTTGCCTTAATGTTCACACTTAGTCGTTTTTTTTTATAAAATAAAGAAGGTAAACGAGCACATATTCCACCTAATAGTAAGTAGATGCTGTGGCCTATGAACATCAATATATATCGTCGATTAAAATCAAAATGAAGATGCGTTGTCACTCCAAGAACTAGGTGATATGCCTCGTTTTCAGTAAAGACAGTCACATACAAAACGTAGCAGCAATAAGCTGCCATTTTACGCTGGAATTCTGTGAGAACGTGGTCTTTGTCCAGTAAAAAAGGTGGCTTGAAGATCGCCGTACCATACGGCTCGCACCTTTCACGTTGCTGCGCGTAATGCACATTTTGCGATTGGCGTGAACGAGATGGTTATTTCGTCAGCTACAGGAAGCCATAAGGTTTTTCAAGCATATGTGAGCCAAGTCGAGCAAATAAGCGGCACGGCCGTACCATCCTTTTCTCGAAGCAGTTCAGGCAATTTTCGAAACCCTATAACTTCATTGTGGATAAAACTAGAAGCTTGAATTTGACTTACCAAGTAGGCATTGTAAAAACTCGGTATATTTCAAATTTCATTGAATTTGAACCAGTAGTTTAATAGTTATAACTAGTCAAAGTTTCTTAACTTTGTCACTCACTGACTGACCGATCATCAAAATTCTAAGGCACTTCTAGCAGACATAGAAACTTCAAATTTGAAACACAATTATTGGTTAGTATATAAATCAAGGTAAAATTAAAATATTTTGCAACTTGGTCCAGTTTTCGAGATACATCAACTGCATAAATAAATTTGTAATCCTATATAAATAAACAGGATTACAAAGTTACATTTGCAGTGAATGAATCAGTTACGAAACAATCTAATTTATTATAATATGTATTACTTGTGAGATACATTGTGTTTCCATGCGATGGCTAAGTCACTCTATTTATTTAAAACATTAAATATTTTTAATATTAATATGGTTACGATAAGATATTTTTAGGTTAGCTAATTACGTAATAACTTGAAACAGAAGGACCTTTAAGTAGGGACTGAATAAATTAACCGACTTGGTATTACATGGATCTCTCAACTTTATACGGTAGAAGAACTGAGTTGCGAGACTTGGTGTTTTTTACAAGTTATGTTTTTGATGGCATCATATAGTCTCCTCGTACGATCCCAATGAGACGAAATACGTTGATGAATTCTCTTACACTGTTAATACCGGGCGTAACTAAATTTTACTACTCATAAATATTGCTCAAAAATTTACTTTAGTACTGATTTCAAAGCTGGTCTAATTTTTCGAAATTTGACTATAATTCTTCTTGTATGATTTTCATTAAAAGCAATTCTGGATAAAAGAAACTGTTATTAATGTAGTAAGTACTATCTTACAACATATAAATATTGTGTAAATAGTGTGTCATGTAACTTTCTTATAAATTTTGTTTAATTTCTTGGCGCTGTAGGTTAATTTCTCACATTTAAATAGTTTGTATTGTTTTTAATTCGCATACGACTGTTTGTTGCCCAAATGAATTAAAAGAAGACCAAAACTTGACAAAAACATCAAAAAACGATAAAAAATAAACGTAGGTACGATAAAAAAACAAAGACAAGAGCGCGAAAGGAAAGTAATCATCATCTAAACGTTGCCACGCACAAATCGTTTTAATTTTCCATGAGGCCTTTATTTTTTATACTTTACGGAGGTATTTTTGTTTCGCACAATACATTAGGTGTGATATATTAGAAAGCTTCTTTTGGGAGGTTATATTATTTAGTGATATTGGATAGAATCCTTTGCGTACGTCTCCATAATCGCTCATGTAAGTTATTATACATAAAAATGACAAAACACTTTTCACCTTTTGCTGAGTGTTACAGACGTTAAAAAATTATTAACTAAGATCCGCGTAATATTACATTTTTAATGTTATGAATTTCTGCAAAATGGCGCCTGATTTTAGGAATTATTTTAGCCGAATGATTTATTTAATAAGCTTTGGTGAGTGAGTAAACAGGTACGTGAAGGCTCGAAGGACCAACACGGTCACAACTTAACTAGTAACGAAGTTACTAATTAACCACCTTCTTGGCCTAACTGTCATAAGCGCGACCGCTGAACATGGGGTTTCGGATTCAAATCCCGGGTTGGGCCAAATACAGTTATTAGGATTTTGTGTCAAGAAATTCTCAGTAGCAGCCTGGAGTCAGGTAAGTAGTGTTTCACCCACGTGCCTCGGAAAGTACGTAAATACCGTGCCTGGTCTCTCTTCGCTCGTGTCAGCTTGCCATCCCATTGGATAATGAGAATGAAAGAATACACAGTACAAATCATACAAACCTACGATTTTCCAAGAATTATTTTAAGTAATGGCTTTTTTTTATAAATACAATTCTTCAAATGTTAGAAATTCAATTTTGTAGTAGTATTTTTGCTTTATAGCAGGTAAGTTGATGTGCATTTTAAGACGGCTTAGCATGAAAAAAGATAGTACTAACCATCGCTCTTAACTAAACCTAAATTGACCTGGCTAATATTAAATATATCCATAACATAATTATATAAAATAATATAATATTATAAAGAGAAGAAATCTATTTATTGTTTATAATGGATTAACTCTACAACTACTAAAACGTTTTTAAAAATAATTTTATCTTTAGAAATCTACATTATCAGTGAGTAACATGGTCAATATTTCTATTTTTTATAAAGGGAGATCTAAGAATATAAAATATTCATACAACTTGGACGCGGGTCAAAAAGCTAATACCTATTAATATAAAAAAAGATTTTTAATCTGAATCAGTTTTAAGAAGCAAACGCAAATTTTTAGTTTGAATCTCGAGCGTATCATTTATAGGTACATCACGTCGATCTATGCAGGAGGCTCAGGACATTGGTTTTTGGCATTTCTTGTAGAAGGCCTTTGTACATAGATCGTCGTTGGTTTAAAGATCTAAATAACGGTCTAAGAGCTTTTTGGTATACATTTAACCCTCATATTAAATTGTAAAATCACAAAGGAATATAAAATTGCGCAATAATTAATTTCATTCAAGTCTCAATAGCAGACGTCAAATCTAATCTGATATACATAATACGAGTACAATGGGTGGCTTTAAATCTGTTTTCAAATTAATTGAAAACGTTAGGAACGTACAAATTATATATTAAATCACATCGAGTTTAATGAACATTTAATGTAATAAATAAACAAAATAGACACCTCCTATTTGAATTTGAAAAGTATATCATATAATATAATATAATCTGCTGGCTAAAGGCCTCTTTTTATTTTATGAGAGCCTAGTACTTATTGATAGACTTCACATGTGTCGGAAATTCTTTTGAGTTCTCAGTCATGCAAGTTTCCTGCGATGACTTTCTTCACCGTCGAGTACATGGTACGTTGGCACATACATAACCTAAATACATTACTACCTATTTTAATCTACTACTGAACATAGCCCTTTCCCATAGATTACCTTATAAGGAGATTTTGACATAGTTGCAATGCTTGGAAGGCAGGTTGGCAACCGCAATATTTTATAACTTTGAATTGTTGTCAGGGAGATGTTGCTGTCTATTTAGTGTTTCAGTTGTCTTCTGTCGCCTCTTACGATAACCACGTGACGATATGGTGTAGTGGATATACTTACACCGTCATTTTACGCTCAAAATCAGCACATATAAGTTCTCAACTTAATATAGTTTAAAATCGAAGTTTAGAGGCCCTTAAATGAAACAAGTTAATTATCAGTCCACCCGATGGTGAGTGGCTACTACAATCCATGGACACCTGCAGCCAACTTAAAAAAAGGAAGTTACAG
This sequence comes from Parnassius mnemosyne, assembly GCA_963668995.1. Taxonomy (NCBI): domain Eukaryota; kingdom Metazoa; phylum Arthropoda; class Insecta; order Lepidoptera; family Papilionidae; genus Parnassius; species Parnassius mnemosyne. Next base: position 2,251,011 of record CAVLGL010000013.1, read on the forward strand.
TTCCAAATACTAAGATGAAAAATCTCACAGCCTGTAAACAAACCAGAAGATGGGCAGCTGAGTCTTCCTGATAACATATAGAAAAAAAACTGCAGTTGCTGAGTCACCTGCCAAGCGTGACAACTGGCAGCCATGAAAGTCTATAGGAATCATCTATAGGAAAGCCTGTGTTCAGCAGTGTCTGAGCAGTAGCAGCAGTATATGAGCTGAGCTGTTATGATGATGACGGTTATGAAATGTACATGAATAGATAAAGAGCAATATAAATATTCAAAATAATATCTCTTTTAAACCTATATTCGGTATTAAATTTGCATTCAAAATAAAGGATCTGTATTTGATTTTTCACTGCATGAACTGTAAAACGCAGTTGTTTGGAGATAATTGTAGAAATTTTATTATTTATAGGCTGCCCAATGTATTAAAGCGAGCTTGTGTAGAGCATTCCAGTTCAGCTGAATCAAATGAAACAAAAAGTTTAATATTTTATATACATATACAAGTATTTGAAATATGAGACTGTAGAGCTAATTGCTGTGGCAATTTGAAGGTTAGTTTTATCTTTCGTTATTTTCCTTCCAAATAGTTTGCTCACTTTGTTTTGGAATAAAAATGTTTGTTAATGATATTCTGCATTTTATTATTACAATGTGTTAAATTGAGAGAGCAAGATAATTGATGCAAACTTTCAAGACAAATATAGACGAGAATGGATTCAACCAAAATACAAATTATACACGAACTATACCAGAGATAAGTTATTCCACGTATTATAGGAGTTGCGGGAAGGTAATGAAACTCTGGTATGATTGCTTTTACTGGTTAGCTTTAATAAGTTCACAACTCGAATAGAGAGTGAATATAATATTGCAATGGTTTGTGGTGGTAGCCTATCCCTACTACCTATCAAAACTGAACGACAGTTAATGCTTATACATTGAGAAAATAAGTAAAACACAGTTACTTCTAAGTAAATTCATGAATCAATTAAACTAATCTATAGAATCAGGCGTTACTTTGCGGAAATCCGTTATATTAATGATGTTGAAAATTAAATAGCTGAGATCTGAAAATAAAATAAAATACTTTAATTTGCCGGTCTTAGTTTTTTTGAGTGTTTAAACACGCTTATCTCTACAACTACAAGTTCAATTTTAAAAATTATTTTTGTTTACCAGCCAAATCCATGAGCAATAGTATAGGCTATCATGCATTAGGCTTCACTTCTTAGTTAGCCGTAAATAATGATTATTGTTAAGCAAGTCAGAAGAAAAAAAAACCCCGAAATTATTTATCCGCGTGCGCTGGTGTAATGGTTAGTAATACGTAAATAGAATGTTTTACAAAAATATAGATCTTTAATCAATCTAAAAAAAGTCCGGTATATCATATGTATTTCTTATATGTTGGCCAGAATAAGGTATTTTGTGACAAAAGAATATTGAAAATTAAAAAATGATATATGAGCGGTATTATTAGGCATGGCATATTAATTCTTAGGAACGGAAATTTCTTCATTATCAAAACAATTTTATGAAGATAAACTTTATTCTTCATAACATGTTATTTGGACGCATAGTTTAATGAAAAATTAACATAATTTAACACTTTAGCTTGACGGACGCATAAACCCTAGCCGCCCGATAAGAACCGATAGAAACCAGCAGTGGACGCTACTATTAGTTCAAACGTTGTAGATAGCAATGTACGGAAAAAAATTAACGGAATACTTTTAGCGTCGTACACGTTACATGGAAAGTGTGCAGATAGATTAATAGAGTAGAGAAATAAATTATACTTCTTTTAAGGAGCATATTCTATCCTTATTTTCGTCATACATATCTTGGCGGTAAAGTAGGAAATTCTTGAGAAAACTTAACTTTGAGCAAAAGATATAGATAATTGATATAAAATGATATTTTGTGGCAGATTGCTCAAAATATAAATGATATCGCTTTTGTATATATAAGAAGTTGTTAGCACATAAATATATATAAGAAGTTGTTAGGACCTTCAAGAAAAGAGCGTACTCCTTTTTAAAAGGCCGGCCACGCATCTGCAATTCCCTCCCTGGTGTTGCAGTTGTTCATTGGCGGCGTTAGTCACTTACCATCAGGTGAGCCGCATGCTCGTTGCCGCCTCTCCTATAAAAAAAAAACATTTATCAAGGATCACTTTGTACTTGCACACTTTTCATATACCGTGTACGGTTCTCTTTAAAACTTTAAAACTACTCTCCCTCCCCTTCCCGGGTGAGCACCCAGGAAGGTGAGGTAGAGTAGATAAAATTAAAATTTTCTCTATAACGTACATATGCCGATAGAAGTACTCCTTTATTAACTAAATGAGTGGGGTGTCATGTCATGTCGCGTGGTTCAGACGCGTAATAGTATAGACACGTGATAGACGGGAGGAACCCCGGGGCATAACTAGTAAAAACCTAGTTTAAATGATTCTTCTCTCATGTTTCATAATAAAGAAAGTATGTAACAATCGTCGATTACACAAGATTTAATTATCTATTATTAGATTACTTTTTTTCTTTAACCATCCCATTTCCGGTCTGATTATTTTACGTGTGGCGTATAATAGATGTTCATACCGTCACTTATAGTGAGCCATGATATTTTTCTGAGAATTCTCATAGTCACCTTTACCCAACATTCACAAAATAACATGGCAAAGAAAGCATTTTATAAATATTATAGTATTACTACAGCGTATTTCGTAAAATAAAATATTAAACTGTCAGCATCATTTCAAAGCTCTTACACCCTAGAGATGTAAGAATGAAAAACGGCAACAGAAAATAATACTAACGTATCTAGATTGCAAAGCATTTCGCCATTAACTTAAAAGATAAGTTTTCAAGTCAAATTTTATTAATCTTTTATGGTTACATTTAGTTTGATTTCATGTTCTGATTAAAGTTGGAATTTGTAGGATGATTAAGACTAGGGTTTCGTATACAGGTACCTTTCCTCGCAGCTTTACTCGCATGGACTTCACTTTATCATTTCATTTATCACTTCGTTGTCCGTCAGTGTGTCTATCTGTAACAAATGGTCTTCTCAGAACCTGATAATGTTAAGGTCACTTTGCAATATTTTTACAGTCTAAATATAAAAAAATATTTAGAACTTCCACTATAGCGCCACCTGTCAGGTCCAGAATAGGAAAAATAATTTTAGCACTATTTGGGGTACATTAAATGTCAAAGCTCTCATCAAGTCTTTGATTTTAGAAAGAAGGAAATCGTATGATGCGAGGTCTGGACTGTGTGCCACGAGTGAGGTGGGTCACGAGCTCCACCTTTTCAGAAGCGAAAAATGACATTGTCTTATTTGCGGTGTGACTCGAAGAATTGTCACGGGAATATAGAAAGCGAGTTCTTGGTCGGACTTATCGAACTTTTTCAAGTTCTCTGGGCGAACACATAGTATTAACTGTCTTTTGCCCCCATCAAATGGAATTTTGCGGACAGGTCCCGTCAGGGAGAAAAAAACGCAATATTTTTTTGCCCATGGCTTTTACCTGCCTCATGTTTGTTGGTTTGCTGTTTTAGTGATCGCAATTGGCGATCACCGATTGGCGCGAGGTACACCGAACCTTAACGTTACGTTGGAGAGATCACGTCTAGTGAAGTCAACACTCCACCTTTGCAGAGTTCATGTATAATGAAGTCAACGCCCCGTCCTGCTCAAATCCAAAGGCTTGACAATTTTCATTTAGAATTACAAAATTGTTTTCAGTGCCTAAAAAATTATAATATAGCGGACGATATAAATGACCTAAAATAACGATATGCTATAAATCTCATAAAGGGTCTTACTTATAAAAACTGACGTCAATTTGAAAAGGCTTAACTTTGATCCCTGTCTCTTTTTACTTAATTATAGATGCAGTTATGGAAAAAAATAATACTTAATTTAAATAGGCCATAATCAATATTAGGCAAGGCAGTTTTGGTTTACAATAGTTAAATTGCCATTGCTTTACTTTACTTTTATTAGTAAGTTATTGGTATTCTTTATTTTTATGTTCATTTGTTTATTTTTGTTTTCTTTTATTAATTCTACCTAGTGCTAGATGCAGTCGCTATATTTTGGTTGTAGAATGAATGGATCAGCTGGACCACGGCAGGACCCCGTTCTCACAGAATACCAGCGTGTAGAGAACCGAAGAACTTTTTTACTAGAAACGAGGCATTCTATATTAGTTCTCAGGGATAACAACGTATCTGCATTTTTATTCTCAATCGAGGATAAATGTAGAAGTTTTTGGGACGCAGCATCCACTTGCCATCAAGTTGGCTGTGCACTCGTTTATCACACTTATTCTATGAAAAATACGACAAAAATGAAAAAAATAAACAATTAAACTTTTAATAAAAAGTACAAGTCGACTTCCAAAATACAAAAATATTAAATAACTTTCACATAACAGCTTCTAAAGCCATCGCTAAGACTTTGTTTATTGAAGAGTTAATGCGTTCTCTACTTCAAAAGAAATAATTTTTTAATTTCGAAGTTGGGTTGTACTTTATATTAAAAGTTTAATTGTTTCACTTTTAGAGCTTCTTAATTACTTATTAGCGGCTTATTATCGTAAGTATTTATTAAAATATCTAAATAACTTGCGTAAACCTAAACCTACTCATACAGAACTTTCGATCAGATGAAAGTCAGCGTTGTAAGTAGCGTTGTAAGCCAGCATTAGCTGAGATGGCCACTATTTCAGTACTACTAAAATTTTACTGCAGAATCTAAAGTCTCTATAATATTTGTATTGTTGTAATCCTTCTTTCTTTCTTCTTTCTTATTATCTGAAATGGAAGTGACGATTAAAGTAATCGAAACTACACTTAACGTTAGGCGATAGTGGTAACAAATTCTTAAGATAAACGTAAATATATTTATTTCTAAAAAAAAATATATATATAAAATAGATTTATGTTGTGTCACAAAGATTGAAATGTAATATATAATATTGTAAAGGTTTATGCAAACTAATCATTAAAAAAATATATATCTACCTTATTAGTTCAAGACGTTATAAAGCCGTGATAAAGCCACACAGCAGTTATATTACGGTTGTAAAGACTAGCGTAGAACAGCTGCTTGATGCTGCTGGGTTTTGATAGTGAGTGTTAAGACGCGCAGGCCCTATTTACTGGAAACAAGGCATTAAAACTTAATTCCCAGGGGTAATAACACTTTTGCAATATGCTTATTCTTAATCGATGATAAATGTAGATGTCTATGGGCATAGCATCCACCTACCATCAGGTGATCTGTGTGCTCGAGCTTCACTCTTATTCAATTTTAAAAAAAAAAAAACTTTAAAAGTGTATCCTTTATTACGTTGTGTTATATAATTTTACTAGTATGATCTCGAATGTTCTATGTAAGGTATTTCCATTGTGTGAGACTGGAAACATTTAATTGGGCTTACTATCAATTGTTATTTGTACTCTACTCTCGATATGTATACCTGATACCTCAATTTCGCTACATAAAATCGTTCGCATACTTTTCACTAGACATTCAATCCATAATATAATTAACGTTATAATTACAGACATAGAATTATAAGAATAGTTTGTTTTCAAATTGATTCATTTTACATTACGTAACAATAAGTGTAATTGAAAAAATATTATGGAATGCCGTACGTTGGTCTGTGCGTCGGTGAGTCTTCTCGCTTAATTGAAATGCAATCAATAGATTGAAATATTGTGTATTAAATAAAATTCTATATATTCTAAGGAGAATCCCTATTGGTTTTTGTTATTGAACTCTACACTGTATAAAAGTTATTAATGAAAATCGATCAAATTCTCTGTTTTTTTTTTTTTCTTGTAAAAATTATCTTCACTATTTTTTTCATCTAAATTAAATGAAACACTCACGAGACGTGCACTTTGGCTTTCCCAAACTATCCTTTTCTTCATATCGTCCCGAGTATGTCGTAAGAGGCGTAAGAGGTAAACTGAATGATTAAGAAAAAGAAGATTGGCAGGACCATCTTCCTGATAACAAAAAATAACTGCGATTGGCGTGGCAGTATCCATGTATGTTCAGAAGTGGTCTTTTATAGATTGAAATGGATGTGACTCTGCTTGTGTTCTAAATAAATTTAATTTATCTGAAATGGCGAGCTAGCCGTGAGTATGTAATGAATAAAGAGGAAAACTACTCCAGCTGCGGTCGCTTATAAAATGCATGAGATAACTTGTTTGTCCATAAACCAGATGCGACCCAGTTAAAGTGCGCGGAAATTGTTGGCTTAAGTATTAATGCTTACATTTAGCGGGATTTAAAAAAAGGTGACCAATTCAAATTATTTCTCCTATTTTTGAACCACGTTTTTATTTATTAGCGTTCGTGTATTTGTTTGTTTTGTGTACGTGTTTGTTCAGGTCGAATTTAGTAATTGATTTTAAACTAACTTCCCGATGAGCTAGAAAATTATTGCTTGTTATTAGTTTTTTGTACCTTCTTCATATTCATTAGCCCGTAAAATTCTATACTACTGGATTCCTTGACTTCTCCCGTTGTAAATAGGGTTGGATTTATGTCAGGTTTTCACATATAAAAACGCTTAGTCTTCTGCTACGAGCGGTTTAACAGTAGAAATATATGAAAAACCCCTTTTTTGAAAATTAAATACCAGTTCAACTGTTTATGAACCATTTTTTTTAATTAAGTCATCCTAAGTGGCTGATAGACCTCGTGTGTAATAAAACGGATCGTTACGGAGAACGAAACGTTTCTTGAATATTGGAATCGGGCATTAATCGTCACACTCGACAGCCCTATTGATGACCGCAGTACCAGTCGTCTCGCACCTTTGACCCTGCTGTCTATCTCTGGTTTCGGTATTTCCTATTAGTGTAAACAAGATGATTATACCGTCAACTATGCGAAGCCATAGGTTTTTTCTGGCATTTTCCAACGTCTCTTGCGACACCCACAGAACGAAACGGAGCAATGGATCTAACACCGCAAACACACCACATTAAATCCCTGTTCATCATTCTTCTTTCAAAACAGCGTATCAAAAGTTTACTGCTTGATATAGGCTTCGACCATAAATTTAATCATAGTTGTGATTTTGCCCAGATAGCTTTTGCCAGATAGTTATTATAGATAGTAGTTGCCAGGTTTGGTAGGTGGTTTTGTAAGCGTAGGTTTTATTACTTTCAGCTATTATCAGGGCAATGCTATTTCTCCTGTTTTAGTTTCTTTCTTTTGTACGTGGTAGAGCCATGCTGCAGCTATATTACTGGTATAGTTGTAGCACGAACGGGTCTGCTCGACCGGAAAGGGAACATGCTCTCAGAGAACACGAGCGTAAAATAGCAGCTTAACGCTGCTGTGTTTCGTATGGTGAGTGTAGAGAACCGGAGACCCCTTTTTACTGAAAACGAGGCATTCCATCTTAGTCCTCACGGGTGACAACGCATCTGCATTTTGATTCGTTATCGATAATAGATGTAGATGTCTATGGGCCACAGCAACTGCTTACCATCAGATGGACAGTGTGCTCGTTTGTCACCCTAACTTATAAAAAAATATCTCTGACGACACCCACAGCATGATACGAGGTAATGAATATTCTCGCGCGGCCACTACACAGCTCCCAAATCCCTGTTATCCATTTTATTATATCGAAATAAAACAAGCTATAATCATTCAGGATTGTTGTTTTAACTATTTTACACACATCTCAAGACCATTGAGAACTTTTGAACTATTAACACAGAAAAATTAAACATTAAAAATTAAAAAAATAACGTTAGAAAAAGAAACCAAAATATGTCTTGAAGCAAAGCAAAAGCAAACTATAATAGTTTGCTTTGTTCTAGATAACAGTTCTAGAAACAAGTTTGTTGTGTACAGTGTCAGCTAATCAAAAAAAAAACTTCTTAATGTATTTTTGTAAAGGGTAACTAACATATGGATATTTGAAGCGAAGTTTTACGATGCAAGAGCTATAATATTTTATATTATACAGAACGAAACAGTAAACTAGACAATTTTAGGAAGAATTATTGCTTTACTCCAAACGGAAACAGAAACAGAAACTTTTTTTATTCAATATAGATTATAAATAATATTCATTGAAAGTCACACTTTTGTATAATTACCACAGGCTCGAAAAAAAAAACCTCTGTATTGGGAAGAACCAGCAAGAAACCCAGCGGGACCATTTTTTTTTAAATAACAGCTTACAATCATGTATGTTACACAAATTAACAACACAACAAATTAGATAGCGATCACCTCATTTCCAGGGGTTATTATCATCTATAAATTCTTTAATATTAACCCTTTTTATACAAACTTAGTTTAATAAAGTTTTGTAACGTTAGTCGTATACCAATTTTGGCGCGTCCCACATATATTAATGCAAGTGCAAAACATAACTATACAGAAGAGCGGTTTAAATATTCAAGAACTTGTAACTTTTATACAAGTCGTTGAAAATTATTGAAAATTTTAAATGTTATACCAGAATATTAGAGAAAAAAAGATGGCATCATTATTTTCAATAATATTTTTTTATAATTTGGAAAATAGTGTTATTTACATTTTATGTAGCTTGTTTTCTTAAAAACAGTAAGATACGTAAACTGGTACAAGTGTCTTATGTACTTATTTTGCCAATTAAGGAAAAAAGAAAGGCATAAACTTTTTCTATACTAGCTGTTCCCCGTGACTTCGCCCGCGTGTTTTTTGGGGTTTAAACTTTTTTGCGCGGAACCCTAATTCTTTTTCTGCAATAAAAGTAGCCTAAGTTACTACTTGTGACATCAGCTATCTGCCAGTGAAAATCCCGTCAAAATCGGTCCAGCGTTTTCGGAGATTAGCTGAAACAAACAAGACAGACGGAGAGACAGACAGATAAAAGCTTTAAAAATTGTATTTTTGTTATTAGTACCGTATATACTTTCATATGCATTTAGTAAAAAGCTGTAATTTTGACATAACATACACACACTTCAATTTTATTGCATGCCTTAAGCGAAAGCGCAAGGTATGTTCTACTATCGCCTAAAAATTGAGATTCCAACGTTTTATTGAATAAAATCGTATCTAGCAATCATATTATACATATAAATGATATAAAAAGCACATTGTTAGAAAGATAAAAGATTGTTGAACTTATTAGGTGTATTTATTTTTTAAATCGACTAATTGCTATTTTTAAATAAAAAAGGGTTTTAGTGGCTTATGGTGTGGATTTATCATTTAACATGATAACTTTTGAAAATATCAATTGTTTAACTCAATCTATTTTTTAATCTCTTCATTTATCACGTGGAAAGCCACTGAATGTAAATGGCAGTGTAATTTTGTTTTGTTTAGCTATAATTAATTTTTTTGGGATTCAAAATGGCGAAATTTTCGTTGATTTGGTAGCCTTGTAGGTAAATTATTTCTGTAAATAGGGAGCTACAGCCACAAAGTAGTTTACTCATTCATTCAGTTCGGATAAAAAGTACTCTGTGGTTCGGCGCCAGTCGCCGTCGTGAGTGGACATTGTTTCGGTTGTTTGCAGCGGCTCAAAAAGATCGCTGTACAAATACACAATATTCGAATAACCAAATTTCTTAAAGGTACTTGATTATAATAATAATAAGAGATTTTTTTATTACAATATTTTAAAAGCACAGAATAAATAATAGTAGTAGGTACTAAAAGTAAGTAGTATCAATTTTTTTGTCATGGGTGACATTTTCATGGTTTTCGAGGGTTTTGAATCTGATAGGGTTGTCGAAATGTATATCCAAGATGGCGGCCGCAATAGGTATCAATTATTTCATTATGGGTGGCATTTTCATGGTTTTAGAGGGTGCTGAAGCCGTTATTGCTGTCGAAATGTAAATCCAAGGTGGCGGATGCAATAGGTATAAATTTTTTCATCATGGGTGTCATTTTTATGGTTTTCGAGGGTGTTGAGGCCGATAGTGCTGTCGAAATGTAAATCCAATATAGCGGCTGAGTTAGGTACCAATTTCTTCATCATGGGTGTCATTTTCATGGTTTTCGCTGGTGTTGAAGCCGATAGTGCTGTCGAAATGTATTTAAACTACTTTTAAAAATTCCGTATATTCATGTTATACGTAATTTTTTTAATGCGCTTAAGACATGCCCAATTGTATTTACCAATTTTTCGATCTGTATGCGAATATTTTTGAAAATGTAAATCCAAGGTGGCGGCTGCAATATATATATATATATATATTATTTTGACGTATATATTCTTATTATTATTTCTTTTTGTTGTCTTTTATAACGTTAGAGACACAACCACACTAATGACCTGATGGACTTAACTTAGCAAAAAGTTCAGCATCTGATCAAAACTTTGGACATATTTCGATATAAAGATTTAACTATCAGTATTTCCGCAAATGTAACTTCTAGATTGCTTATGCTATCAAAGTTTTTTTTTTATGAAATACATGTTTACAAGTAAAAGTCCTTACTTGGCGGTAAAAAAATATTTGAAAAGTATTGTTAATTACTGATATTTTCTTAACCTTTTCTTCGAGTAATATCTATCAGTAAAAACTTTTCAGCTCGAGTTACCGTTTAAAACCGTTTTCAGTGCCTAAAAGCCTGCAATGCGGTGAAAGATATAATTGACAAGCTCCTGGAAACTGTCCATGCGGTCGCAGATAAGTTTTGCAAGACTGACGCAGAAGAACACAAAAACTCTCCGATCGTACTAGTAATCCCATGGCTGTTAGACAGGAAATGAAGCTGCAGTCTTCAGTAGATTTGACAGCATACAGGCAACTGAACATACAGATCTCCAAATGCATGCGGCGGGACTTACGCAACTTCAATACTGCTCGTATTGAAGATACAATCGGGCGGAACCAGGGCTCCAAAGTCTTTGCCAGAGATCTGCTTGCCAGAAAAAGCCAACTGTTGAAGCTAAAGACCTAATGTAGCAGCATCGTTTCTGGAATACTTGAGACTTAGAGTGATATCCTGTAGGCAGTTGTATACATTATCATTGTAGCCACACGTAAGTGTGAGTAATGATTCAAGAGCAAGTCTTATCCGACACTATTCCGATGATATCCTGGACGTCAATCTGAGCGAGATTAGAATGCCAGCACCTTAAAAACGGCAAGTACCCGGGTGAGGATGGAATTTCAACCGAGTTTCAGAAAGCGGGTGAAAAACCGGTACATGAAGTCCTTCAGTAGCTCTTTAATTCCGTCCTCCATGGTGGCAATACTCTGGGAACAGAAGTTTGGTGGTCTTATTCTTCAATGTTCTCACTCACTTCAATGTGCGACAATGTTCTCTTGAAGAACTATTGACCGATATCCCTTCTGAGCCGCGTCTATGTGCTGAGAGTCTCAAGAGTCATTGCTCGAAAGTCATTACGAATCGTCTCGCACGCAGAGTTTTAGCCTCCCGAACAATCCGGCTTCCGAAAAGGATTTAGCACCCCCAGCGCAACAACTCATTGCTAAGCCATTGCGCCACGGAGCCGTGGCGAAAATATAGTTCTTATTACAGAATTGCCGGAGGACCTAAGCACTATGCTCAGTGACCTCAATATAGCCTCACAACGGATAGGTCTTAAGGTGAACATGGACAAAACAAAGATCATGTATAACGTACATGTCACACCTATGCCGGTAGTTGTTGGAAGCACTAAGCTAGAAGTTTTTGACGAGTATATTTACCTGGGACAAATAGTCCGAATAGGTAAGTCCAACTTCGACCGAGAGGTCAATCGACAGATTCAATTTGGATTTTCCCTCTTGTCAGGTATACCTCAAAACTTGAAAACGAGACTATACAACTAGTGCGTGTTGCCAGTGATGACTTATGGATCTGAGACGTAGTTCTTCATTACTGGCCGTATGAGGAAGCTCAAGGTCGCTCAGCGAGCTATTAGAGGATTGTTCTCGGGTTTCTCTGTGTGATAAACTTAGAAATGAAGATATTCGCAGTAGAACCTGAATGACTGACATAGCCCACCGGATCAGTAAGCTGAAGTGGCAATGGGCCGGCCATAGAGCTTGAAGAACCAATGAAGAAAAAAGGTCCTCGAGTGGCAGGCTGCAGCATAAAAAATCCCCAAGTTTTTAAGATAAAATAGAGCCTATATTACTCCTGCCATTGCTCTCTATGTTTGTCGAAAAACCGATAACCGATGGGGGGAAAAGGTTCTCGAGTGGTAGGCTCGTACCGGTAGGGGAAGTATAGGGCGACTAGATGGAGTGATGACATGGTAAGCATGTCTTATCAGGTCGTCACCCCATCTAGTCGCCCTATACTCTATAGGAAGTCGATGGATTCAGGTGGCTCAAGACCGTGCTTTGTGGCGTTCCTTGGGGGAGGCCTATGTTCAGCAGTGGACTTGTGAAGGGCCGTAATGATGATGATGGTGATATTTTATTAAATATTATGAAATAATTGTATATTTTGTATTGTAACTGAGTGTCATTGATCGCATCAGAAAAATATTATTTTTAAAATATTTTTTTAATTATAAAGAAATATACTAGTAATGCTATAAAACATTGCTAATATTCCCCTTAACCACTTCTGGTAAGCTTAAAATGCTTGTGCTAGAAGTGGTTCACGAGAGTAGTCGAATGGCGGATTCGAACGCACGACCTTTCGAGTTCGCGGTCCAAGCCCTGCCATTAGGCTACTGACGCTTAATTAAATTAAGTAAATTGTATAAGTTTACAAAAACTTGAAAAAAGATATTATCAATTTGATAATGCAGTATGATATAAGTGCAAAATTAGTTAAAAGGATTATATAAATTAATAAAATATATATTTCAGTTGGTATAATCTCTTTACTTGGCTTATCTTTGGTAAATTTTAATTAAAAAAGTGGTACAGTGCAGTTTTAAATCATGGTTCTATTTTTCACATAATTTTCGTATAAGTAAAATAGTTGCTTCTGAAATCAATAAAGGTCAACGTGTTAATATTGTTTTTAAAAATTGATTTATAAATATTCGTTCAAACTCATTTATACCACTCCACAACGTACTGACGAAAACAAAACGAATCGTTTCTACTATAGCAAGTGGAAACATTAACAGACGGTACAAAATTCAACTGTTGAAGTAATGAAAGTTAATAGGATTAAATATAGTTTTTCAGTGCATAATTAAACATTTTAAATTTATTCTTACGTTAGTAATACTCTGGAGTGATTGTATAATTGTGTTTTTTCTTACAAATTTATAATTAATTGGCATCACGAACGCTTTATTACATTTTGTTGTTTGCGCTGTTAATTTATGCTATTAGGACCGATACTGGACAACAGTCCAGTAGATAGGATGGCAGTTGCCAACTGTTCGCGATTTTAAAGCCATTGCGCATGCGTCGTCAGCTAGTGTTCTCAACCACCGATGCGAGCAGTAGTAAGAGCGACTCTATATTACTCCAAAAGTAAAATTTTATTAGTAAATTCTTGTTTAGTTATTTTTTAAATTATTAATATTTGTTAGGCGAGCAATTGCTATCCACTAATAAATGAGGTGGTGCGCTACTTCTTATTCACTTTAATCTATCTTTAACAGTTAGCTACCCTTATTTGCGGCTACTTTAACATAGGCAATCGTATTCCATCATGCTCAGAAATAATTTATAATTAAAAATTTTGTACAGCCGACTTCAATTTAAGTTATTAATAATAACTCAAATACTATTGGTCTGACCTTGATCAAAATTATATGGGACTACACGAGAAGTACAAGCTTTCAAACAAAAAAAGAATCATTGAAATCGGTTCACTCAGTAAAAAGTTATGAGGTAACACACATAAAAAAACATACAGTCGAATTAAGTACCGTCTCCTTTTTGGAAGTCGGCAGAAAATAGCTTTAATTTCTTATATAAATAATGAATATAAGTCATGAACGTAAAACTGTAACAAAGTATTAACTGTTTACACTACGGAGAGGTCGCGGCCAAGTGAGCTACTGCAACAAAACCTTTCCAAGTTCCTTACATATATTCCTGTAAGTGGTACATCATTTATTTAAAAAACAAGTGCATGAAATGTTTTCGAAAACATAAATTAATATTATTTTAATTAAAAATACTTGCGGTCATATTTTACAGGCACCCTAACAAAACTGTATTGCCCCACTTCTAAATATATTAAAATTATATTTCGATTATTAAAACTACATAAACGTAGTAATCTTGCAGCTGGAACATAGACTATAACACCCTGAGCTTTATAGAAGTCAATATTACGACATACAATTCAATTTTATCTATATGGTATATTTTGTGACACACACGTCATTTGAAGGGTAAAAGGTAATGCACACGGTCTTAATTTTTTCTGGTAGGTAGTTAAAATTTAGAGTTGTGTAAAACGCCATAAAAGAAAATTGACGCAATCATTCGCTATCTTCGTTCGAAAGGGGCCTACGTTTTCAACGAAAACCATTACATTATCACCTAAATACCAATTTTCAGCAATTCTTATAGTAGTAAGTAGAAAATAAATGTGTCAAATATCGGTAAAACTCGTTTGAACCGTGTTACGGGCAAAAAAGGCGAGAATTTTTTACGCTTATGGCACCGGCGTCATTGAAGGCAAATGAGCACATAACGTGTAAGGTAACATGTACCTACTGTTTACGTTAAGTCACGTAATGTCCTCTTCAATATCAAATTAAATTTTTGCATATGTATTAGATTTAACAAAAGTTCGGGCAATACCTGTGCCTGGAAAGGACCAGCAAAAAACGCAATTGACTACTTATAATGTGAAAATATAGTAAACTGGATTCTATTAAGCGTAGAGGGTATTTTTCATGTTTTAAGACATTAATTTATATTTTAAAATGTTTAGCTGTCTATCCGTCAGTCCTAGCTAATCTTCGGAATAATATATCTTAAAAAGTTCGAGATATTTTATAGTATATATATATATATATATATATATATATATATATATATATATGTGTGTGTGTGTGTGTGTGTGTGTGTGTATATATATATACATATATATTATATAATATTTAGATTTATGTTTTAACTCTCTCGTCTAGAAAATTTATATATTTATATATATAATTTATAATATGAGGCATACTAAACATTCTTTTAGGTCATGTATAATTTACTTAATACATGAACTAAAGGTCCATCTAAAATATTAAAAAATATACTGGGTGGCGATTAGGTTATCTGGGTATCTATAGGGTTTTTGCTGTTTGGGTTAAAATGGTTGACAATTTTTCCGTTTTATGTTCTGGTACGCCATTTATTTCCAAATACGACTCGCTTATATTCTGCTCCGCCAGATTGTGTCTTTGGGACTTGATTGTAGCATTTCGTTATCTTTTTGCAGCCCTGTTATGATAGCCGACTTTTCCTGCAAAAAGTAAACAGTAAAAACATGACTTTAGTATAAGATAAATGTAGTAAAATCAATCCAATCAAATGTAGAAATGTAGTTCAGCTGTAAAGATTTATGTTTTAACTCTCTATTGTAGAGTATTTATAATAAGAGGCATACTAAACATATTTTAGTTTATGTATAATTGACTTAATACATGAACTAAAAGTCCATATCAAATATTAAACAGCTATAGATGCGTTGCCGCCTCTGAGGAATAAGATGGAACTCCTCACAAACTGTGATTATACCGGCTATCTATAACCTTTAGATCAGAACACAGCAGAGTAAGCCTAGTTATTTAACGGCTGAAATAGGTAACAGGGTGGTCATACCACATTAAGTGAATTCACGATGGGTGGGTGGGGGATCTAAGGTGGTTGATGTCTTGTTGTGTTAGCTTGCCGAGAAACCTTCAATTTTTGATTATTAATTTTTATTTTAATTTTTGATTTTTAATTTTTGAGCGTACAGTATCTTGAAATCCTAAAGTTACTTGGGTTTTAATTTTAATTTATTAAGTATGTCAAGTAGATGGACCCATCCATCCATCTTCTCTATTGAAATTATTATTAGACGTGGTAGAGCCATGCTGCAGCTACATTAGTAGCACGAATGGGTCGGCTCGACCGGGGAAGGACCACGCTCTCACAGAATACCAGCGTCAAATAGCAGCTTAATGCTGCTGTGTTTCGTATGGTAAGTGTAGCGAACCTGAGACCCTTTTTACTGAAAAAGAGGCATTCTATCTTAGTCCTCACGGGTGACAACACATCTGCATTTTGATTCGCAAACGAGGATAAATGTGTAGTTAAATATCGAAATCCAGTAAGTCCCACCACTACTCAAAATTAAACTGTTAATGGCGCCAAATTTAAAATTAAAATCTTAATAAGTTCGTTTTTACCAAATTGAGGTAAGTCAATTAAATCTCTATGAAAATAACGGTCAAAACTGACGATTTTTTTCATATCCCGGTAAGTCCTTTGACAAGTGTTTATCAATCTCAAGCATGTTCGCACCGGCCAATCAGAGTAAAGTATAGCGCAAAGATGGCTGCCATTGTGCATGAGTTATCGGAAGCAAAACACTTTGCGCTCGTAGTTTTCATTTAATTATTTTGATAAAAATGAGTGAAAACAATTTTGGCCTGAATGTGGTGGAACCAGATGAAGCAAGGAAAAAGACAGAAACGGGCCGCGGAAAACGCAAAAATGTAAATGGTTTACCAACACAGTATCAAGATAAGTACTAGTTTTATTGTAACCGACTTTCTACTACAGGGCCGTATTCAGCTTGAAAATTGATATTATCATTTTATTGAGTAATGATAATTTAAAATATTTATAAATTATATAAAATAACGTTTATTTTAACGTAACGGCGGAAAGGATTATGCAGTAAAAACGTAAGTTCAAGGTTTAAAAACAGGGTGTGAATAATAATTGCTTAACTCATCTAATTAAATATTAATCAGAAAACTGTGTGCTTTTCGTACTTAACAGCTTCGTGTGGTTTTCGTACTTACACATACCTATACCTAAATAAAATTTCATTGAAAATGTTAATTTTTCTTCTGGTGTTGACTTAAAACCTAACACAATTTTGGAGGAAATGCACTTATACATTTAAACACAAGATTACTAAAGAAAGATAAAAAAATAGTCAATATCAATCCAAGCGTTATTGAAAATGCTCCTTCGATAAAGCCTGATAAATTACTAGACCTACAAAATCATTTTGGACTTCAATGGGATCAGATACACGAAATTCAATTTTATAAAATTATTTTACAAAACAATGTTGACCTAACTCAAGAGAGAGAAGAGGAAATAATAAATATTTAGCAAGATAATGACATGGAAGATGTTTTAGATTTTGTTTAAATAAATAAAATATTTTTATTAATTTAAAACCATTGCTTCATTAATAAAATTAAATATACTGATGTATTTCTTAAATTACAATAAGTCAGCTGCTCTGAATACGTCCTATTACAATGATGTTAATCGAACTTAGGTAAGTACAGTATGACTTTTTTCAAACACCGATATAATTAGCTCATACAAATGCGGTATGTCAAACACCTCAGTCCCCGCGTGACCACGGGTGCTGTAAAGCACCCGAAACGTCGGGAAATAAAAAGTTAAATTAAACGCGATACAATCCGTAAAAATTAGTTTCATTCAACTTGACGTATGTTAAAAATTGACTTATCTTCTTCGGGGGCTTGTAGTGGGTTCTATTGGATATCAAGATGTAGCCAATCTTGTACCTGACTACTCTGACATATTATGGTAGTACAGTAGGTACACGATCGGCTGTGGCCTGCTGTACTAGCATATGTCATTGAATTAAATAGTTAAAATTATACGCGATAAAATCCGTAAAATGAGTTTCACTAATGACTTAACTTAAAGTCCGTAAAGTCCTTAACATTAGCCTCTCCCGTTCGTTGATAGGAAGATTGGCGAACGCAGTACTATACATTAGGCGCATCGAACTGCGATCTATCAAAACCTTTGTGTTCCTCCTAGCCATTATTATCTATGATATTTCTAATAGTCGTTTCTTATGATCCCTATAAGACGTATTACGAGTATCAAAGCGTCTGAGAACTGAAACAGATGTTTTTTCCTAGTTGTTATTAGGATAATGTTGCTGTGATTGGCAGATTGGAATGAAGAGGGGTGATCTCCCGCCGGGCAAGGATTCAGCCCGGGGAGCGGCCAACGCTCCACGTGTTATTTTGGAGCTGTTCTATGTATAGATTGTTAATTTCAGAACTTTGATAGGATGGTTTAGGTTTCGATGTGTTTCGCTTACGGTACATATCCTGGTTTGTCTACCTCTGTTACCTGTTGCGACACCCACGGGACGATATGTAGATGATCGATTCTCTTGCCATCATACAACTAAAATATTGTAAATATATAAGTTGATATTTAATACCGCCTTATAACGGAATAGGCCCATGTTCAGCTGTGGACTTTGCAAACTGATAAAGAAGAAAATATACATTGTCATCATCGATGTCGATAATAAATAATTAACATATAAATTAACGAAAAGAAAACTGCTTTACTCAATATAATTGATTATTCCAACCGAATGTCAGATGCGCGCTGTCAGACACGCAAGAATTTATGATGTGGGGAGGAGTTTAATTAATATTTCACGTGTTAAGTATAATTTATGAGCGCCGAAATGAACGTACAAATTGTGTATACGAGTACAGTAAGTGAGATATTTTTAATCAAAGTACAAATCACCATTAATGATTGAAATGAAACATTTCGTTTAAACTAAAACCAATATTGTAGAACCAGTGTTATCTTTTTTTATGTTTTAGTATGTTCTGTGTTTACTTTTATATATTACGGTTGCAGCACGAATCGGTCCGTAGCATACCATCGTAGCTTAATGCTACTGTGTTTGGTATTATGAGTGTAGGAAATCGAAAACACTACATACTAGTAATGAGGCATTCTATTGTAGTGATAACGCATCTTCATCTTAATTTTTAATTATCATCCACTTACTATCAGGTGGTCTATGTGCTTGTTACCCTAATTCTATAAAAAATCTTTTATTACCAATACACAGTATACGTATAATAATTATATATTTAACTTGCTTTTTTTTAATTTCATTTTATTATTATTCTTCTTGTCACCCTCTTTCTCTTTAAAATTAAGGAGTCTATGTGATCCAGTCCCAGTGTCTTGATGTCCATTAGCGCTAATGTTTTCTTCTTCATCAGCCCGCAAATAACTACAATAATAACTACAATACCAATTCAAGCTCTGTAAAAAACTGCTGGGTTTTTTAGATTTGCTGATTTTAAAAGCTTTTAGAAAAATTTACTTCGCAAATATCCGCGTTATAAAATAAAATGATGTGTCTTACCTAGTATGAAGAGCACCTCCCGCCCTCCCTCAATTGCGTGCACTATCCCTGTCACCACTAATCCTACACGAGGCATCCTCAGGTGATATAAACTCTACGGTGGCTAACCGCTAAGTCCACTTAGCGGTTAGCCACCGGGGATAATGCACGCAATTGAGGGAGGGCGGGAGGTGCTCTTCATACTAGGTAAGACACATCATTTTATTTTATAACGCGGATATTTGCGAAGTAAATTTTTCTAAAAGCTTTTAAAATCAGCAAATCTAAAAAACCCAGCAGTTTTTTACAGAGCTTGAATTGGTATTGTAGTTATTATTCTAGTTATTTGCGGGCTGATGAAGAAGAAAAACCCAGCAGTTTTTTACAGAGCTTGAATTGGTATTGTAGTTATTATTCTAGTTATTTGCGGGCTGATGAAGAAGAAAACAGCGCTAATGGACGTCATTTATATAAGTTGCGTCTTGAAAACGTCAAAATGTATTTTATTTTATATTTTCTTTAATAAATTTCCTCTTACTGGAGAACAAAATGGCGAAAAATACTCCGCAGGTATCCTCTTATTTATCGTTTTTGTCAGTCACATGATTCAAAATTATAATCAAAAGTGAAAAGGATGATACTTGATAAAATTGCACACTTAAAAATTATGCAAAAATATAAGCTAATAAATGTGTAACCCCGAGCAGACTCGACAGATGTGGGTAATTAGTCACATCTGTTTAATTAACTATGCAAACATTTACCATAAAGCCTTCAGTTATTTAATACATTTTTTAAAATGACATAATAAATATACAAGATAGCGGTAGCTCACGAGCACAACTAGTAAATGATTGCTGTTGACCATAGATACACGTATATCGCCTATAACTAGCATCGATTAAGAATTTAAACTTATAGCTGTTGTCACCTCAGAAGACTAAGATCGGATGCCGCGTAAAACTTCTCCAGTTTTCTACGCTCACTAAACGAAACACTTAAATTTATATATAAAAATACCTTTATCGTCATTGTCATCTTCATATACTCAGTCATCACCCTTCTGGTCGATCGAGATTCCACTGAACATGGCCTCCCAGCAAGATTTAATCTAAATTATTTATATATCTTTTTAGCGCGGGAGATCCACGCTGCAGCGATATGGTTATAATGGTTTTGTATTTATAAAGTATTCTCATCTGGTTGAGCTGAATAGATGACTTATCGAATGTTTTATTAAAGAGTAAATATACAAAATATATATTGAATATACTTACACAAAATAAATAAAACAGAAATAAATAAGAGCGCAACAAGATTATTATGGCTATTATTATGGTATTATGGTTGAGCAGGAAAGGGTCGGCTCGCCTATCGTAGAACAACTCTTTTACAGAATGCCAGCGTAAAATAGCAGCTTAATGCAGCTGTGTTTCGTATGGTGAGTGTAGAGAACTGAAGACCCTATTTACTGGAAACTAGGCATTACATCTTAGTCCTCAGTGGTGGCAACGCATTTCTGCATTTTTATTTTTAATCGAGGATATATGTAAATGTCAATGGGCCACAGCATACACTTACCATGAGGTGGACTGTGTGCTCGTTTCTCACCCTTATTCTATAAAAAAATATTAATTTCACAGAGAATCCCAAAATTATATCTATTTTTTAAATATATGTAATTCAACTTAATTAGATAAAATTATTAATTATAGGTAAGTAAACGTTTACTTGAAATAATATTCGATTTAAGGCTCTTATCAAGAGAATGTTAAAAATTTGGGATGTCGTTACCCGATTTAATTAAAGTTTTTCGTGCGAAAAAAAATTGACCTTTTATAAAATTTAAAAGCCGGATACATGCGAAAAATTAATTTATTATTTGAGCCCTTTGAAGTTGGCTTTTACTTTTAATTAAAAGTCTAACTTTTGTACCCTTCTGAGTTGATTCAGGAATATCAAAAGCACGAACGTCGTCTAAATAGGGTAAACCAAAACACAGATTCCACATTTTTTTATTTAAAATATTGTACAATTTTCTCAGGCCATCATCATCATCATTAAAGCCCTTCATTAGTCCACTGCTGAACAAAGGCCTCTCAAAAGTAATGCCACAAAGCACGGTCCTGAGCCACCTTCACCCATCGACTTCTTGCATGTATTACCAAGTCGTTCCTCCATCTAGTGGGAGCTGCCATACACTTCGCCCACCGGTACGTGGCTGCCACTGGAGAACCTTCCTCCTCATCCTCTTAGGTACTTCAAACTTATTTCGAAACTGGATGATGATATATTATCCTTTCGACTGCGGAGACTCTAACCGCCCTACTCCGTTGACTGCGGAGCTGTTTAATAAAATGGACGGCTGATTGGGCGCAGTCCATCTTAAGGCAATTTTTTCGATTCTGGTATATCAAATACTATATACATTTCTGAATTTTATATGAAATTTCCTACAAATTTGTATATAAATTTAATAAAGTCCCAGAATAATTAGTGTAAGTAAATGTCGAGTAAAGTCAAAATTGTCATATTTCTCAATGAAACAAAGTTTTTTATTAGTTCAATTTTTTTAATTTAACCTTAAATCTATCATTTACAATATTTTATGTGCAAAATCATAGGCTACAATACAATATTTTATCATAAAATGCATTAAAAATATGCTTACAAGTACCCAACAATCAACTTACACGGCTGTAGAATGTATTCGTAGTTCGGACTGGATGCGGCATTAGTGCATTATTCAATAAAACATGGAGGGTTTTTATTTTTTTAATGACTTTTAGACATACAGTAATAAATTTTAAAACAAAATTTACTTATTATAATGCTTTTTGATTTACGAATTTCGCAAAGTACATACAAATAAAATGTACATTTTTTAAAAGGCCGGCAACGCATCTGCAATTCCCCTGGTGTTGCGGTTGTTCATGGGCGGCGGTAGTCACTTACCATCAGGTGAGCCGCATGCTCGTTTGCCCCCTCTCCTATAAAAAAAAAAAAAAAACATTAAAAAAAAACATAAAATACCACAAAACTGTTTATATTAAAATAAAAAATAAATAAAGATTTTAACTATTTAATATAAAAATATATTGAAATAAAAATTAATTTATTAATTAATTAATTAATATTAATTTAAAAAATATATTAATACTTTCTACTTTTCTTTTTTAATAAATTGTTTAAAAAAATCCGAAGTCTTGTGTTAACACATATGGCACATTCAAATGCCTAGTTTTTCCTAAAACATCGAATGATCATGGAGTCAAAGAAAGCTCGGTTTGTCTGCTCGAGGGTGCTAGTTTCTTTACCAATCTAACAATTCAACCGAATTTGGACTTTATGCAGTATGGCAAACTTTAGTTCCTTATTTCGCCACCGGCAAAACAGATACTAGAATCCACAACTGCGGGCGTCTCAGAAATGGACACCATTGCACCTATTGCGTATTTACATTGAAATATTGAAAATATTACACTTTATCCTTATTTTGATGTATTAAAACTGTGAATGATGAACTATTACACATATTTTAACACAAAACTGACAGTAAACACTAAAATTCTACATACATTTCAAGTCAACTTTCCGCAACCTGCATGTTAGTTCTAAGATAGCGGTTTGCTTCATACAAATTAAAAAAACATTTGACACTTACAAAATGAGATGAAACACAAAATGAGGTTACAAATAGGAAGGTTAGTTACCCAGGCGTTGTTTTAACATAATTAACCACACAATCAATCAAGATTTGTACCACATAATTGCAAACAACTCCGATGTTAGCGCGCGTCAATCACACTGATGGCTGACTCAAGGGACATACGAAATCAACACATGATATAGATATAAAATCCTACTAAAGTGTGTAAGCTGTGGGGTTTTTATGCTATCCTTTTTTATCCTGTATACATCAACATATGGTAGAATGAATTAGAAATATTGCTTAATGCTTTGTTTCTTTTATTACCACCTGACGGTGCCCTGTGGTCGACCCTACCTCCGGAACTCGGTAAGTTTTGTTTGCTTGTTCACCGTTTTATAATCCCGGACCCGAACTTTCTGGTTGCTCGTCGAGTGTATTACTGATGGGCCCTAATACAATCGACTTCTGTCTGGTCAACTGAGAGCCCTAACAGTTTTATTCATGCAAATCATTAATTTTATTAGAAGATTTATTGGACTGGAGAGCATACAGTATAAGTATCAAAGGAGAATGACAATAACGAAAACTTTCGATTTGGCGACTGTATAGTCATGAAAGAATCGTTAGAGGACCTCCTATGCTCAATGATCTTAATAGTTTTACCCTACGAATAGATCATACAATTTGTGGTCATACGCATGGCATAACGTGTGGCATAACGCTGGTTGTTGATGTTTACCTAGGAATATTTGTTCAACTCCAACTTTGACCGAGAGATCAGTCGACGGATGTAACTCAGCTTTTTCTTTATAGAATAAAGGTGTCAAGCAAGCATACAGTCCACCTGATGGTAAACGGTTGCTGTGGCTCATAAACATCTACATCTATCCTCGATTATGAATCAAGATGCTGATGCGTTGTCACCCGTGGGGACTAAGATGAAATGCCTCGTTTCCAGTAAAAAGGGTATCCGGTTCTCTACACTCACCATACGAAACACAGCAGCATAAGCTGTTATTTTACGCTGGTATTCTGTGAGAGCGTGGTCCTTCCCTAGTCGAGCCGACCCATTCGTGCTACACCTATACAACTAAAATAGATGCAGCAAGGCTCTACCATGTCAGCTAGGCAGCGTTCGGGAGATTACAACAAATTTTCTCGTCAAGTACTGCTCTAAGACTAAAAACAAGAATGTGTAATCAGTGCGTGTGGCCAGTGATGACATATGGGTGTGAGACGTGGCTTTTTACCTCTGGCTGCACAAAGAAGTTCAAAGTCGCTCAGAAAGCTATAGAGATGGTTATGCTTGAAATCTCCCTACGTGATAAAATTCGAAAACACAATGCCCGCATTTGAATCAGAATACCTAATGGATCAGTAAATAGAAGTACGTAAACTGAGGTAGGGCTACCCATATAGCTTGAAGAACCGTCTACCAATGGGTACGAATAGTTCTCAAGTAACAGCTTCGCATCGGTAAGCAAAGTGTCGTTCGGTTTTCCATTAGATAGTGTGACAACCTGGTAAGAGACGAGTAGGTAGTCGATGAATACAGGTGTTTCAGTACCGTGTATTGTGGAATTGCTCAGGTTTTTTGTGAGTTTTAGACTTAGTTGACTTTATAAGCATTCTGGGAAAATAAACGGTTGTTTGAGACTCTCCTGGATTATTCCTAAGCTACATAACTGGTTTAAAAAATCTGTGTGGACTGGTTGCAGAATTTCATGTTGCGTTAGAACACAAGATATTCGCAGTAATAAGTTATAAGCGTTTTTGCTTCCTTTCATCATCATCATCATCATCATCATCATTACAGCCCTTCACAAGTCCACTGCTGAACATAGGCCTCCCCCAAGGAAAGCCACAAAGCACGGTCCCGAGCCACCTTTTTTTTTCAATTTATTTATTCATACAAAGGTAAGTACATTATTTTTACTATTTCCTCGCGAAACTGCAATCTAATCAGTTTGTCGACAAGTACACGCTCTTAAATCTATATATTACGCGACCCTTCCTATAAAAAATTCTTAAATTCGTAATAAAAAATATTGAGGGCACCTACTAATACTTATCGGGATAAAAACTATCCTGTCTCTCAAGTTGGACCAAACTGCACACAGTGTGCAAAATTTCATTAAAATCCAATAGTTTTAGAGTTCATCGCAGACAAACAATGTGACACGTGATTTTTATATATAAAGATTATGCACCGTCACCTATACAAATACTATTAATTACAAAAAACAAAAATAAAATAAAAGATAGTTATATCAAAGTTACCTACTACAATTTCATAATATTTAAAACTTACAAAACTAAAAAAAAATCAAAAAATAAACAACAAAAGCAATAAACAAATCAAATAAATCAAACATAAAAAGCGATTAATAAAATTATGCAATCATATGTAATGTGTTAAAGCTCTGTTAATAATGTCCTTTTCAAAGAGGATTTTAATAAGTTTTTGCTTAATTTATTTTTATTTTTATTTGAAGGCGTTTCTCTTAACCATTTTATTTTGTTATAGATTCTAGGTACATTCTTTACGTAGTAAGGCCATGCTACAGCTAAATTATTAGTATAGTTGTAGCACGAATGGGTCGGCTCGATCGGGGAAGGACCACGCTCTCACAGAATACATACACAGACAGAGGCATTCTATCTTAGTCCTTACGGGTGACAACGCATTTGCATTATGATTCGCAAACGAGGATAAATGTAGATGTCTATGGGCCACAGCAACCATTTACCATCAGGTGGACTGTGTGCTCGTTTGTCACCCTATCCTATAAAAAAAAAATGTATTTATTCAAGCGCTGTCCATAATAGTTATTTGTGTATGTTGTAAGTGTTAATAATAGGTACTTTATATTCGTCAGTATATATGTTTAATTGCTATTAAATATTTTAACCGTGTTTCAACAGGGAGTATTTTACACATGGGAAATAATTATTCATATTGTTTTTTACAACTCTTCTTATCTTTTGAATTAATTAAAAATTTTATAATATGTATTTATAGGCTTTTCACTTGTTTTATATTGGTTCTAAATGTACGGCCATACACAATAAGACCATAGTAAACTAACCACCTGCATCCACTGACTTCTTGCATGTCTTACCAGGTCGTCACTCCATCTAGCGCGGGGACGCCCTACACTTCGCCTGCCGGTACGAGGCTGCCACTTGAGAACCTTTCTTCCCCATCGGTTGTCTATATGGCCGACCCATTGCCACTTCAGCATACTAATTCTTTGGGCTATGTCAGTTGCTCTGGTTCTACTGCGTTCTTTGCTTCCTTTGACATCCAATATTTTGCTTGTTTTAGAAAAGGCAGTTACGTAGCAGTTAAACTCTCAAAATGTGTAATCCAACATGCTTATAAGGTCGATTTCTCCAAAGTAAGGACATGTCTCTGAAAAACTGCGAAACCCAACCTTTTGTTGTTAATATTCCACGTATTCAAACCAAACTGTTTGCTTCGTCTTGCGTACAACAAATGAGTGGAATATTCCAATAATCTTGAACAATCTGATCGTCTTCAAGGTAGTAGTGAATAGGCTTTTGCTACAATAAGATAGTGCTTATTATTATCTAGAGCATCGTCACCACCTGTTGCGTAAAAAAGTAGCTCAGTGCTGATGTGTTTTCTATGGCGAGTGGAACTGGTGATCGATTTTACTGTAAACCACGTATTACATCGTAGTTATCAAGGGTAATAAAGCATCTAAATTTTGACTCTTAACCGAGAATAGATGTAGATGCCTTTAGACTATCGTATCTACCATCTTACCATTAGGTGAGCTGTATATTCGCTTGTTACCTCATTTTAACAAAAAATATATTTAACAGTTATATTTTCATGACATGCACGCCGAGGAATGCTATTTTCAAAGTCAAATGGAACGGGACTTGAAGTGGACTTAAATTTAATTTTGTTCATGCTTAAGTGACAGCAATTTCAAGCTGGTGCATTCCGAAAAGTTGTTGCATACTTTGATAGTACTACTGTAAAATGAAGACAGAGTTTTTTGTCGTCAGCAAAAGCGCAACCTCCTAAGCGACGGTTTTTTAAATTTGTACTTAAGGAAACATCTTAAATAAATATCTTAAAGGATAATTAAACATGAAAGGGAATCAACCTATTTACTTTATTTAAAATTTTAAGGCCAAATAGTATAGTTAACGTGGTAGAGTCTCGCTGCTGCTATATTATGGTTGTAGCACGAATGGGTCGGATCGACCGGGGTAAATCCACGCTCTCAGAGAATACCAACATAAATTTGCAGCCTAATGCCATGATGGTGAGTATAAAAAATATAGGTACCCTTTTACTGGAAACGATACATTCCTTCTTTGTCCTTAGGCGTGGTGCAAAGCATCTGCATTTTGATTCTTAATCGTAATCCAAAGTAAATGTATATAGGCCACAGCATCCCCTTACCATCAGGTCCTCGTTTGTCATCCTTATTCTATGAAAAAAATATTGTCTTTCATTTATTCTTAAAAGAATTATTTATGAGTGAACTTTTGATTGGCTGTAATAAATAGGTCTTTGTGCAATTTATGTTTATAAACTGCTTCCACGACACAATATAAAATACCAGTAAGAGATTTTACGTTTTGTAAAAAAAGAGATGTATGAAAAATAATTTGGCGACTCCGTGATAGAGTGGCATAGCAATGAGTTACGGCGCTGAGGGCAGCGCGTTCGAATCCCGTACGCAACAAGTATTTGTATGCCATAGAAATTATTATTCCGGGTCCGGATGTTTGTACTTCTGCGATTTATGTATGTAAACTGCCTCAACGGTACAGGGGAAAAAACAAATGTGAAGGGTAACTTTTTTAAAGAAATATATCTTGTAACTATTTAGAGCGTACACAAAGATAACACAGAGAAAACATTTCTCTCTTACAACATATAGAAACGGCAAAACGTGAAGCACATTTAAACCCTGCTATCTCATCATTGCGTCAGTTTTCATTACGAAATTTTAAATTGGGTGGGGGAATTGCAAACAATGGATTAAGCTCGCTGCAAAAACTTGTTATGGCGTAAATTCATATAGATGGTATATTTTGTGGTAAAGAGAGAAAAAGTTAGGTAAAATTCGAAAAATAATGTATAAATGAATCTTCTTCGTTTTTTTACACTTCTTTTCATTTACTGGATTTTACCCACGACATATTCCAAGTAGAACTTAAATAAAAATGCTGCAGCCTACTTATTTGCGCCTGATATAAATAAAATTTACGTATTGAGAAAAAGCCATTGCATCGACCGAATTATGACTCGGTCTTTTGATTTTGAAACGCCGCAAGAAACAAGAAGTTGTGCAAAATGCTGATTACGTGGAAGTCGCCACGCTGTGTACTTATCTTTTAATCCGTGTACGCATTGCACCGCCTTTTTATTAATCTACATATCTCGTGAATATCGCATATCTACCGCAATATTGAAGCTGTTTCATTGGTGTGCTTCACAGCTATGTCAAGACGAGGAAATTGGAGATCAAGGTTTGAATGGCTTTGTCGTATTGTGAGTGAATCATTTCACAGACAGTCTGCCCTTTGCATTTTTGATTTGGATATATAACCATTGCATACATATCTTATTCTTCCTGCACATATAATGTAAACTTACAGTTCACTTCCAGAAGAATTAACCACTAATCGTATAATAGTGGTCTTAGGACGAGTAATTATATAATCCCGCTAAAAGCTTCTTTCTTGCTGGTTATTCCCAGGACAGAGGTTTTCGGAACTAGTGGTAAAAGCATAAATAACGCCTAATAATCATTTCTGTATGCTATGTATAAAAATATATTGTATTTTATCTGGAAAAGTTATATAGTATATATATAGTGTATATAGTAGAATATGTAAAAACTTTTTAAATTAAAATTGAAGATCTTATCAATTTTATGTAAAATAAGGTTCTATCATCTTTTCCTTTAACACTCATAGTTTTGATGTAAAAGTGTGTTAGTTATTTCGATATTACTAACAGACACTTTTCACAGTTTCGTTAATAAGTATAATTTTTTTGTTTAGTAGTTTACAATTAATGCTTATATATATTCACACATGGATTAAACCGGTTGAACTCAAAGCTTTTGGGCATTCTATTAAATATATTAAATAAAAGTTGCATATTTCTTCATACTTTATCTTACTAAGCATATTCCTCAGATCATCTAAGCGGGTTATGGAGTAATAGTAAATAAAGTTCTAAGAAAGTATAAAGTAAAAGGTTTCGCCTCTTTCTCCAATACTAATTGAAGGGTCTTAGATAATCTAAAAAGAGAAGCGTCAATTTTTTTTCAAGGAACCTATATTTAATTAGACCCATACAGCAAGGTGGTCCTAGACTCAGACGACCCAAAATGCCGTCGGCCCGTCAAACAACGCACTCACCTAGTGTCACACACACCGATTGGATAACGGATGCGACGCAGTGTGCCCAGAGACGGGTGCGTCGCACACCCCTCCACATCACGTACACACCGTACACCTGCGTGCCTGGGCGGTTCTCACCACCCAGAACATCGAGCGATACGAGTTGGCTGTCAGAAGCGGGGTCTGCCAACCCCGTTTGGATGGCGGTTAGATAACTCATCTATGTGCATTGTAAACTTTCATAAGTGAATTTTGTTACGTTGGTAACTTTGGGAATCATTTATCGTCATCTATTTTAGATCAGTTCCCTGAATCCGATGAAGCTGTAAAAGCCAAAAGTACGAACCACACTAACATCTCAGAAACTAGAAGTGGTTTCGTGTGTGTGAAAATTGCAAAAACAATTTATTTAAAACTTAGTAATCTTTATGCAAATAAACGTCGTATGAAAGTGATTTGGAGACGATTATATCATTGCTTTTTAACTGACTGCCTTAGAAGTAGTGGTACACTCTGTATGTCAGACATGCAACAAGTTATTGGAACCAAAATGGTTTTTAAATTATTTAGCTTTGATAACTGTAGCAAGAGCCTCCGGTTCGTTACACTCATTATATGAAACAACAGCATTTTGCTGCTATTTTACGCTTCTGCGTGAGTGTGGTCCTTCACCGGTCCAGCCGATTTATTCATTCTGCAGCTACTACAGTTAACATGGCTTCACCACATAAAATTTGGGAACAAGTGGGGTTATAATTACATTTTTGACTTTTCATTTAAAAGGCATTTTAATCCAGTATCGAATATTTCATCAAAAGACAGACTAATTAAACTTTGGACTCGAATGAATTATTCCGTCAACATAATAACTTGCTCTACATAATTACGCGTTAGGCGCGCTTTATTACATTCATCAAGGTAAGCTATTTCGCACTAGCGTGTGGTAGTTATTAACACAACGTTCGCACTTCATTACTACAACATAGTAATTGTAGCGTAACCTGTGCGAAGGCTTAGTTCTATCTCATTACTGAATTCCGAACTTTTGTTAAATGTTTTTTTTTATTTCAGGTTGCAAACGAACATGCGGCTCACTTGATGGTGGGTACCGCCGCCCACGAACAACTGCAACACCAGGGGAACTGCAGGATTTTTAAAAAAGATGAGGTTTTGTTCTAAGCTTTATCGGTCTGGAAAAATTTCTGGTCAAAAACTGCTGGCAAATATGTAGGAGTATGTTATAAAAGTGAGACGATTTTTTGTAACATATATTTACCAGAATTCTTCCTCCGTTGTTTTTTTAATAATAGCGTAACAAACGAGTATACAATCCACCTGATGACAAGTGAGTGTAATGGCTCTTAGATAACTCTACTATCCTCGGTAAAGAAACAAAATTCAGCATTATGCCAAATACTTGTACCTACTACGTATAACATATATTTATCACTTTACAGAATTGATACACAATGCAACATATAAATGATACAGATAAAAAACACTGATTAACAGCCATATTTTATATTACCACATAATATTATATACCGTGTAGCGGCGGTGTGACATTCTTATCCGCTACCCCAAAGCGTCAGCTGGGTGACGTAAGAGTCAACAGCATCTTCCTAATTAAAACTCAAAGTTAAAAAAAACACAGATGCCCACTCACCTGTTATGCATGGCAATTATAGTAAAATCAACCTTATGAGACTATCTATGAGAGATTCCCTTACGGAACAATTATTTTATGAACTACAAATAATCGTTTCGCGTTTAGATGTTTGCCCTTGCCAAAATGTTGTATGTACACCAAGATACAGGATAAAATCCTAGTGTGGAAGATTATCATATCAATTAAAAAAAGACAAAGGAATAAAAAGATAAAAAGGCTCTAATGTTACGCTATAAAATATTTATTGTGCTTCTAACGAGAATTAGGTTAGGAACAAGTTTGCGTTTAGAATTATGATCGAAGTAGTTACTCGTCTTAATATTGTGAACTATGCGCGTAGTCCTTTTTCAATCGCAGAGTTGCACACCAAAACAAAATAGCAGAATTTTCTCTGTTAAATATTGTTAGCAAATGTCACTAACAATCTAATATCCTGGATACCATAATTATTAACTATCACAAGATATAGCTGAACATAGCCCTCTCTATATTTTTTTCCACGCTTAGCAGGCGTCAGTTAGCAACCGCAGTTTTTTATTTTTAGTTATTTTTGGGAACGTCCTGCTACCTATATACTGGTTTGTTTCCCTCCGTCGCCTCTTACCACACCCATAATACAATATGTGGTAGTAGATATTCTTACACTGTCGCTACACGTCAATTAAAAACATAATTATCATCTTCTTTATTATATTTATTCTCATTAAGCTTTCGTAAATTAAACTGATTTTGAATAAAATAAACTTATTTGAAAGTTCCAGAGGACACTGTGGGTATACATAATTCGTAATTGTTTGTGATTCAATTATCAACGACAAAACATGTTTCATGCATCCATCGACTGCTTGTATTACCAGTTCGTCGCACAATCTTGTCATCCTACACTCTGCTCACCGGTACGAGGATGCCACTGAAGAAACTTTCCATCTCATTGTATTTAAGTTATTCTAGCTATTGGAAAGTCGATCACCGGCTCAGCTTACTGATCTATTTGGTCTATTTTTTTTAAGTGACAAACGAACCTACAGTCCACCCGATGGGAAGTTGCTCCTTCAGTCCATGGATACCTGCAGCCATATTTAAACAAAAAGGCTACAGATATGTTGTGAACTCCGAGGACTGATGAATGTGGAATGCCTGTGAGGGATTGTAATTGTATTGGCTCTATATAACCTTCAGAGAGGAATACAGTAGTGCTAGCACTGTTATTTTCCGGCAGAAATTAAGTTGTTATTGGATATTTTTAAATTTTACTGCTATCTTCGATAGTTCATAGCGTGATCAGTAGTTCTATTATCCGGAGAAACTCCATGCAGACGCAAAAAATACTCTGATGAATATTACTCCCAAGATAAGATACAACGTAAGCGAATTAAAAATTACAGTTGTATAAATAAAATAGTTCTATTATTTGACTTTTATATTGTTGCGCGCCACTATTAATGTCTTGTACATGACAACTCTAGTTACCACCAGCGCCCTCTAGTGTCGAGTAGCAGAACTAGGACAGTCAAGATCCTTCTAGAAGTTTTGGCACCGATATGTACTCGAACATTCTAGATGTCGCTACCGTAGAAGGTTCTGGAAACTATCTGAGGCCCTATATAAGCCAGGTATAGACCACGACAGTATTGAATTGGCGATACAAGAGAATACTTCGAATCGAAACAACTGCGAACTTAAGTGATCAGTAGTACAATTGTGTTTTATTATCTCTATTAAAGAGGAGGTATCTAAATTTAAGTTTCAATTTTGGTAATTCAATAGGCAGTTTTGTCTCGGAATCGAAATTGTCTCGAACCCCAAGCTCGTAACAATGTTCTGTTAGATAATAAGTTATTGGATAGAAAACTTTTACCTATATATTTTAACAGATAAATTATGTTGAGAAATCGACGCTTAATTAAATTAAATTTTAGAAATAAAATATTCATTCGCAATTTCGGTTGAAATCAACTTTGCAAATATCAAGACAGCTGATGCAGTTTCCGGTGAACTTGGTGGCTTGAATTTGATATTATGTTGATATTTGACTATTTTGAAGTTTCGTCTTGTTTGTGGCTCTATTAAGTTACAACTTGTCTTACTTCAGAGACTCTTAACTATGAAATTAAATTTTAACTCGTTGTATTAACATAATCAATTGCAGTCAATATTATTTATTAGGTGAATTTTTATTTTTTTAAAACAAATTTTTGTGACAAATGAGCAAATAGTCCACCTGATGAAAAATGGATGTCGTGGCACATTTTCCTCAGCTATCCACAATTAAGAATAAAAATTAAAATGCGTTATCTCCCCTGAGGAAGGTAAAATGCCTCGTGCCCAGTAATAAATATCTCCGGTTCTCACTAACTCGCCATACGAAATACAGCAGCGAAAGCTGCTGTTTAACGCTGGTATACCAAGTATAAAATTGTGACCCAATTTTTATTTTATGTACTAAATAATAGGACTGGTAACTGACTAAGTGTCCGTTTGAGTAAGTACTACTCTTTTATCTATTTCTACCGGCAAGCAGCACTATGTGCATTCCCACATGTCTTAATTTGAACGGTACAAAGAGTCGGTATGATTACAGACAGTAATGCATTCCAGAATAGTTGATATTTCTTAGGAATAACACCAGTTGCGTTGAAAACAATGAAAAATACTTAATAATAAATTAAATCCGCATCAAAATTCGTTGCGTAGTTTAAAAGATCTAAGCGTACAGACATTGGGAAGCGACTTTGTTTATTACGATGTAGATATTTTATTTGCACAGTAAAATGTGCGATATAAATTTATAGTAAAACTCATTGTTCATGGAAATCGTAGAACAACGTCTGCAAGGCAAGCTAGTAATAATGTCTGAAAATGTTATATGGCTTTTATTTCAGATTTACGCAAACAAAATCGCCAACGTGGCCTTCTTCAACTTATCCTACATTTGCTAATAGTCAAAGTAAATAGCGAATTTGTTTCTAACAAGCAAGAATTGCACAATGTTTTACTGCACTATTCATCCAGAGACTAAAGCTTTAGTTCATATGAAACCTCTAAACTTGTACTAAGTAAGTCTGAATTTCAATGGCTAGTTCATGAGATAGTTATTCAGCATAAAATACATGTGCGTGTGTTAGTACTTTAGCAAGTTTAATGCTTTGGTTACCTAGTAGGTTTTCTTGAAATAAAAAATGTTGAACAAACAAAAACTCTGAAAGCTTTTACAAAAATTTACTTCGCAAATATCCGCGTTATAAAATAAGCAAGATCAAGGCAAGATCTTGCCTAGTGTAGTGGTGTTGTAAGTAGCGGTGCTGGGATTAGTGGTGACGGGGATTGTGCACGCAATTGAGGGAGGGCGGGAGGTGCTTCTTCATACTAGGTAAGACACATCATTTTATTTTATAACGCGGATATTTGCGAAGTAAATTTTTGTAAAAGCTTTTATATAATGGATTTCCGCAAAGTAACGCCTGATTCTATTAATTATATTAAAAACTCTGAAGTTGCTTAGTGAATTGACTAAAATATATCTTATGACATAAATTGGAAAACCTAATTTCGTTGTCACCGCTGAGGACTAAGATTGAATGACTCGTTTCCAGTAGAAAAGGTATCTGGTTCTCTACACTCACCATACAAAACGCATCAGTATTAAGCTACTATTTTACGATGCTGTTCTGTGAGAGCGTGGTCCTTCCTCAGTGTAACCGACCCATTCGTGCTGGTTCTTCCCAGGACATAGTTTTTTTTGCAAACCAGAGATAAAAGTAAAAAATTACTTTCCATAAGTACGTGTACGTGTAACCTCTATTTAATAAAAATGATTCATATTATCTAAATCTTGTACTTGAAACTTTAAAATAAGTCTACATTGAGCAGCAAGGACGTCCTACGTAAGCACATAGAACTTTATTAGCTAAATTGAGTTCAAAGTTATAGTACATATGAAATATTTATTTATAGTATTTTTATTTCATTTTATAGGATAACGGTAAGAAATGAACACACAGTTTAACATATGTTAAGTGGATTCTGTGAATAGATACCTATGTCCATCCTTGGTTAGAAATCAAGATGTAGATGCGTATTCACCCCTGAGGATTAAGATAAAATGCTTGTCATCAGTAAAACCATCAGTGACACATAGCAGAATTAAGCTGCTATTTTACGCGGATGCAATTCTACAACGGTGTATGTACTCGTACATATGTAATAATATTATTAAACCCATCTAATAATATTACAGAAACCGGTTCATGGCTCGCCCTAATTGAATCGATGTGAATTTATACCAGATCTCCTCACAAAGTACTTCTGATAAGCTAGTTATTTAATTAGTTACACTCGTCTAAGCTGAAGGCAATTTGCATTGTATTACAACTATCCAATCTCAAAAGACGCAAAGGGAATTCGATCCTACATCTATATTATTCAAGTCAATTTATCCATTCAAATA
Source organism: Parnassius mnemosyne (assembly GCA_963668995.1). Classification (NCBI taxonomy): domain Eukaryota; kingdom Metazoa; phylum Arthropoda; class Insecta; order Lepidoptera; family Papilionidae; genus Parnassius; species Parnassius mnemosyne. The sequence goes on from CAVLGL010000013.1 coordinate 2,286,494, forward strand.
TATCCATTGGCTTGAACTAACTTAGAAGTATATTTGGCGAGATTAATTGCATAGTATACGAAATTAGTTTATTGCCAATAATCTATTACCTAAATGGATAGTTACAATTAATTGATGTCCTCTAGATCAAATTTCGGTCACGGCGGCCACTGTCAACGGAGATTAGCTATCTGCACAAGACAGGATTATAGCGCACGAGTGCGCGTGCAACCCCCTCATTCTCAAAGGCGTGCTATCTAACAAGACCATAGTGAGAGAGAGAGAGAGAGAAACAGAGAGAGAGAGAGAGAGAGAGAGAGAGAGATCAGGCGCAAGAACAACGACTTTACGTGCTTTCTGAGGTATAAGGGTGAAATTTCGCTAACTTCCTGTCTACGGGCTACTACTGAGAATTGCTTGACAGTAGAGCACCTCCCGTCAGCCACCGCAGAGTATAGATCACCTGAAGATGCCTCGTGTAGAGGCGAAACACGTGTCGTATTGTCGTCAGTGGTGTGTCTTTCCTAGTGTAGTGGTGTTGGGAGTAGTGGTGCTGGGATTAGTGGTGACGGTTATTGTGCACGCAATTGAGAGAGGCCGGGAGGTGGTCTTCATACTAGGTAAGACACATCATTTTATTTTATCGAGCGGATGTACGCAAAGTGATTTTTTGCCAACCTTAATATAATGGACTTAACGACGTAACGCCTGATTCTATTAATGATCATCTCACATTCTTTTATTAGGTTTTAGGACAAGAAAATGCCAACTGCGTATATAAATACATATGTACGTTTTGGGGGATTTCACTTGACATCAATGTATTTTGTAATCTTCTAAGACATGCGGGTTTCCTCGTGATGTTTACCATCACCACCGGCAAGTGGTAAGTCAACGCTTAAAATTGAAATTAACAATTTCATTAGTGGGGATCAAACCCAGGTTTGTCGCTTACTCTTAAATGTACACCCGACGCTTGGTTTCTGAGCAACCACGGATTTTCGTTAAAACGTTAAAATAAAAATAAAAATACTTTGTTACACTTATACCTACGTGTTTCAACGAAACTAGGCTAATTGCTTCGAGCAGAGTGCGATAACCGATTTTACGCCGGCTTGTTGGCTCTGTGTTGAACATGTGAATTCTGAATAGCAATACTGAAGTACCGTCTGCCTTTGTACATTCGCATTATTGCAGTGGCTGTAATAGGATTAAACCGCGAAATTTTCGAAATGAAACTAAGTTAAATGTGGGAGCGAGTATGTCGACTGTAATAAGTTTCATCATCATCATCATCATTACAGCCCTTCACAAGTCCACTGCTGAACATAGGCCTCCCCCAAAGAATGCCACAAAACACGGTCCTGAGCCACCTGCATCCATCGACTTCCTGCATGTCTTACCAGGTCGTCACTCCATCTCGTGGGGGGACGCCCTACACTTCGCCTACCGGTACGAGGCTGCCACTCGAGAACCTTTCTTCCCCATCGGTTGTCGGTTCTTCGAGCTATATGGCCGGCCCACTGCCACTTCAGCTTACTAATCCGTTGGGCTATGTCGGTCACTCTGGTTCTACTGCGGATATCCTCATTCCTAAGTTTATCACGCAGAGAAACTCCGATCATAGCCCTCTCCATAGCTCGCTGAGCGACCTTGAGCTTCCTCATACGGCCAGCGGTGAAGGACCATGTCTCAGTTCCGTAAGTCATCACTGGCAACACGCACTGGTTGTACAACTTCGTTTTAAGGTTTTGAGGTATGTAATAAGTTTAACAGACCGTAACTTATAAAATAAGTAAATTTACAGCTACCGTAGCGGTTACAGATCAAAAATTCACTGCTGAACATAGGCCTCCCCCATAAATTGCCTTATAGTATTTTTTTATAGGATAGGGTGACAAACGTGCACACAGTCCACCTGATGGTAAGTGGTTGCTGTGACCAATAAAGATCTACATTTATCCTCAATAAAGAATCAAAATGTAAATGCGTCGTCTTCCGTGAAGACTAAGATGTAATGCCCCTGTTCCAGTAAAATGGGTCTCCGGTTCTCTACACTCACCATACGAAACACATCAGTGTCAAGCTGCCATTTTACGATGGTATTCTGTGAGAGCGTGGTCCTTCCCCGGTCGAGCCGACCCATTTATGCTACAACTACTAATATAGCTGCAGCATGGCTCTACCATGTATAAAACGTACGTACTACGTATATGCCATAGTTGCTATTAGGAAGATGCTGCTGTCCATATCCTGGTTTGTAGCCTGTTCATAGATTGCCTTATAAGGGTGATATTTGCCAAATAACAACACTTGGCAGGAGGGTCGGCAACCGCAGCTACCCATCTCCTGAATTGTCTGGCTCCGCGCAATAATACCGCGACACAAAGAATGCCCAAAGCCATCTGTTGGCGATAACGTAAACTAAATTACTTTGAACAGTCGCCCCTTACGACATACGGGACGATATGGGGTAGTGCTTATAATAACGGAAACTCTCACGCTTGTGATCTAAAAGGGTAGGTAGAGACCGTGGACCAATTAGCACGATGCGACCTTTTTCGCCCTTTTTACATCAATTCCAAGCATACATGCTTGTCATGCCATATGTGCTTGGACTATCGTATGTAATTATGTAAATACATGTATTTCACAATTAATTTGAATAATACGAGTATTTAATTTTCTAGGCTTAGTGAGTGGCGGTAAAGATCGAGTTTTGTTGCTTACGTACTGATCACATTGACCTGGCATCAGTCAAAACGTTTACGGCCTCAGTTATAATTGTCGAGTATCACTTGCTTGACCTAAGTATACTAAATAACTTGATACATGTATATTTTTACTATCATAGTGAAGTGTGGGAGAAAGAGATTTTTTTTTATAGAATAAGGATGACAAACGAGCACACAGTCCACCTGATGGTAAGTGGTTGCTGCGGCCCATACACATCTACATCTATCTTCGTTTGCGAATTAAAATGCAGATGCGTTGTCAGCCGTAAGGACTAAGATTGAATGCCTCTTTTCCAGTAAAAAGGGTCTCCGGTTCTCTACACCCACCATACGAAACACAGCAGCATTAAGCTGCTATTTTACGCTGGTATCCTGTGAGATCGTGGTCCTTCCCCGGTCGAGCCGACCCATTCGTGCTACAAATATACTATTAATATAAATAAAAAGAATGAGAGAGAGTGAGAGTAACTTTAAGTTTTATTTAAACTGATACCTTTTTCATGAGTATAGCCGTAAATCTTGTATTTTAACGGGGCTGAGCGTTTCATAGCCCTTTTATTCAATGGATTCGATGCATTTTTAATTCCCGTCGTCTATGGAACTATTTTTCGATTTCCATGAAACATAGCACAGATAATCTACGTAATGTTGTGCATAGATTTTTATGTCTTTAGCTATTTTTATTAAAATAGGAATCAAGATATTCATATACTCAAAAGTAATATTGTATGTCTATAGGAGATGTACAAAGGTTTGAAGTTTAATTGGGGCATAGCTCTCTTAATACTTACCTTCATTCTTTACGTTTAACTAAAATTATATAGTAAATTTCAGTACAGGAATATAATGTATTGTGAGTTTCTGAAAAAAATAACAGACATGTATAGGTAATAATAGTTTTTCTAGAGCCAAAAATATGATATAAAGAAAGACAAATGCTATTGCAAATTTACATTCGTTTGAGCTACACAACATCTGTCGACGTTTCAGTTTTCAGCTTAGCACTGCAGAACACTCTACGTGTACAAATCATAATTCAAGTTGAATAATTCTATATGCGAAATGTCGTTAATTTGTAGCAAACGTTTAATGAATTCAAGTTAATGAAATTTTGTGGTTAGTATTTTGTATACGGGAAATACTATTTTTATATAAAATGTAAGAATACGGTTTGTACATAAAATATAAGAATATGCTCTGCTATAGATTAGCTAGCACACTAGATGTAGCGCAGAGGCTTTGAATTGAGTTACAGCGCTAATGGCTGCCGATTCGAATCCCATACTGATCATGTACCTACTTTTACAATAAATATATTAGAAATAAAGGCCTACAAACAATTATTTCGCGTCTGCATGTTTGTCTTTGTGCAATTTACATATGTAAACTGCCTAAACGATACAGGAGAAAATGTGGGGGTAAAGCTTTTTCTTTAAAACGGAATTAAAAAAGGTATCTACATCTTTGATGCCGCTCTCAGCTTCCTTCTTGGGAATTTTAGATGTGAAATACGGATGATACCAGCTCATCTCACAAAATACCAGCGTAAAATAGCAGCTTAATGCTGCTGTGTTTCGTATGGTGAGTGTAGAGGAACGGAGACCCTTTTTCTGGAAGAGGGGCATTCCATCTTGGTCCTCATGGGTGACAACGCATATGAATTTTGATTTTTTATTGAGGATAGATGCAGATATCTATGGGCCACAGCGATCACTTGCTATCGGGTGGACTGTGTGCTCGTTTGTCACCGCATCCAATAAAAAAAAGATCTGAAGTACGGAAGGTTATTACCGGCCAAACAGCAGAAGAACCGAAAACCGAATAGGGCGGAAAGTGTATTATAGGTTATCGTTACAGTCTATTAAAGTCCACTGCTGAACATACGCACCCCATATAGATTGTCTCATAGAAGGGATATTTGTCATAGTTGCCACACTTTTCAAGCGGCTTTACCACCGCAGTTTTTTAATTTAGGCGTTTTTAAGAAGACGCTGCTGCCCATCTTCTGATTTGTTTCCCTCTGTCTATATCGTCGGCAAATCGAAGGTGAGTGATGTACTCGCCATTGATGTTAATACATTCACAGTCCAGTAGCTTGAAAACGTCTTCCAATGCAGCGGTGAAGACTTTCGGAGATATAACGTCACCCTGTCTTATACCTCTATGCAGTTGGATATGTTTCGTACTCTGATTCTCTACTCGAATAGCCATCGTAGAATAGAATAGAATGATGTTTTGTTCAATATTGATTATTACAAAACTCTCATTGAAAGTCATTTTTTATTTACCACTGGTTCGGAAAATATCTTTGTCCTGGGAAGAACCAGCAAGAAACCCAGCGGGACTTTTGTTTCCAAACATATTTCACTTAACAATAATTTCATTTATACAGTTTTTAAATTAATTTTCATAGAACCAGCATGGTGCCGATCATCTTATTCTAAGGGGTTATTTTCATTCATGTATTCCTTGATACTAAAATAACCCTATTTGTACAGTTTTTCTTTAATAAAACTTTTAAACTAGTTTATTGACAAACTTTGAACATGTTCTGGGATTTTGTTGTAAAAGCATATACATTGCCCCATAAATGAATTACTGATTCTGTGGAGTCTAGTAACTGGTATTACAATCTTATGTTTGTTCCTAGTGTTTAAAGTATGCACATCCTTATTCTTATTAAAGCTATTTATGTTTTTATGTACATACATTACATTTTCATAAATATATTGTGATGCCAAAGTTAACATGTTTATTTCTTTAAATTTTTGTCTGACGGACTCTTTAAAATTTAGGTTATAAATCGCCCGAACGGCTCTCTTTTGCAAAACAAATATAGCTTCAATATCAGTCGCATTTCCCATAGCAAAATTCCATAAGATATTACGCTATGAAAGTAACTAAAATACACTAATCTAGCTGTCTCAACATCTGCGAGACTTCTAATCTTTCTCACAGCATATGCTGCAGAACTATGTCTGCTTGCTAATTTAGATATGTTGGGGTCCCATTGAAGTTTCACGTCAATAGTAATACCGAGAAAAACAGTGGTATCCACTAGACTCAACTCCTCCCCATTTAACAGCACCCAATGTGCTGTTAAATAGGGAGGAGTTGAGTCTATTCGAATGTTTTAAATTAGGTATTATAAATTTAATATACTTTGTCTTATTGCCGTTTCTAGAGCATATTGTGGGCGTTAAACTAATGTACTAATGTCGATAGAGCATTATTTACATCGTCATAATTAATTAACTGCTGTTGGAGTTTGAAAATTAAAGATGTATCGTCAGCAAATAATACTATAATTTGATTGTCCCCTACAAGATAAGGTAAGTCATTAATATAGATTAAAGACAGGAATGGGTCAAGAATCGAGCCCTGAGAAACGTCCATTGATACTACCGATCCGGAAGAACCATTGATCACGACTTTTTGAGTTCTGTTACTTAAATATGAAGTAAAAAGTCTAAACGCCAAATTTTTTACACCGTAATGTTATAGTTTCCCGATTAATGTCTCATGATGAACACAATCGAAAGCCTTGGAAAGATCACAGAAAATACCTAAGGCATCTTGTGAATTCTCCCAGGCATTAAAAATATATTTCATAAGCTCAACACCGGCTTTAGACGTCGAGCGATCCCTTGTAAAACCAAATTGGTTTTTAATCAATCTAAAAAAGTCCGGTATATCATATGTATTTCTTATATGTTGGCCAGAATAAGGTATTTTGTGACAAAAAAATATTAATAATTAAAAAGTGATATATGAGTGGATCACTTTGTACTTGCACACTTTTCATATACCGTGTACGGTTCTCTTTAAAACTGGAAAAAAATGCGGTTCGAGGCAAAGGGGCAAGGGGGAGGCACGCTCACCCAGGAAGGGGAGGGAGAGTAGATAAAATTAAAATTTTCACTATAACGTACATATGCCGATAGATAAAAGTACTCCTTTATTAACTAAATGAGTGGGGTGTCATGTCATGTCGCGTGCTTCAGACGCGAGGAAGAAGGGGGCATAACTAGTAAAAATCTAGTATAAATGATCCTTCTCTCATGTTTCATAATAAAGAAAGTTTGTAACAATCGCCGATTACACAAGATTTAATTATCTATTAATACATTACTTTTTTTTCTTTGACCATCCCATTTCCGGTCTGATTATTTTCCGTGTGGCGATACCGTCACTTATATTGAGCCATGATATTTTTCTGGGATTTCTCATAGTCACCTTTACAACATTCACGGGATGAAACAAAATAACACGGCAAAGATAGCATTTTATAAATATTATAGTATTACTACAGCGTATTTCGTAAAATAAAATATTAAACTGTCAGCATCATTTCCAAGCTCTTACACCCTAGAGATGTAAGGAAGAAAAACGGCAACAGAAAATAATACTAACGTATCTAGATTGCAAAGCATTTCACCATTAACTTAAAAGATAAGTTTTCAAGTCAAATTTTATTAATATTTTATGGTTACATTTACTTTGATTTGATTTTCTGATTAAAGTTGGAATTTGTAGGATGTTTAAGACTAGGGTTTCGTATACAGGTACCTTTCCTCGCAGCTTTACTCGCATGGACTTCACTTTATCATTTCATTTATCACCTCGTTGTCCGTCAGTGTGTCTATCTGTAACAAACGCTCTTCTCAGAACCTGATAATGTTAAGGTCACTTTGCAATATTTTTACAGTCTAAATATAAAAAATATTTAGAACTTCCACTATAGCGCCACCTGTCAGGTCCGGAATAGGAAAAATAATTTTTAACACTATTTGGGGTACATTAAATGTCAAAACTCTCATAAAGTCTTTGATTATAGAAAGAAGGAAATCGTATGGTGCGAGGTCTAGACTGTGTGGCACGAGTGAAGTGGGTCACGAGCTCCACCTTTTCAGAAGCGTAAAATGACCTTGTCTTGTTTGCGGTGTCACCCGAAGAATTGTCACGGTGCAACAAATAGAATGCGACTTCTTGGTCGTACTTATCTTACTTTTTCAAGTACTCTGGGCTAACACATAGTGGTATACCACATATTATTAACTGTCTTTTGCCCCCATCAAACGGGATTTTGCCCATCAAACGGTCCCGGTCGGGGAGAAAAAAAAACAATTTTTTTTTGCCCACGCTTCTTACCTGCCTCATGTTTGTTGGTTTGCTGTTTCAGTGATCGCGAATGGCGATCACCGATTGGCGCGAGGTACACCGAACCATAACGTTACGTTGGAGAGATCACGTCTTGTGAAGTCAACACTCCGCCTTTGTAGAGTTCATGTATAATGAATTCAACGGCCAGTCCTGCTCAAATCCAAAGGCTTGAAAATTTTCATTAAGAATTACAAAATTGTTTTCAGTGCCTAGAAAATTATAATATAGTGGACGATATAAATGACATAAAATTACGCTATGCTATAAATCTCATAAAAGGTCTTACTTATAAAAACTGACGTCAATTTGAAATGGATTAACTTTGATCCCTGTCTCTTTTTACTTAATTACAATGATAGAGGCAGTTATAGAAAAAAAATACTTAATTTAAATAGGCGATAATCAATAATAAACTACCTTAATTTTGGTTAACAATAGTTAAATTGCCATTGTACTAGTAAATTATTGTTATTCTTTATTTTAATGTTCATCTCTTTATTTTTGTTTTCTTTAATTCATTCTACCTGGTAAAGCAAAGCTGTCGCCATATTATGGTTGTAGCAGATGGACCAAGGCAGGACCACTTTCTCACAGAATACCAACGTAAAATACCAGTTTAATGCTGATATGTCTCGATTGGTGAGTGTAGAGAACAGAAGACACTTTTTACTAGAAAAGAGGCATTTCATATAAGTCTTCAAGGATAACAAGGTATGTGCATTTTTATTCTTAATCGAGGATAAATGTAGAAGTTTTTGGGACACAGCATCCACTTGCCATCAAGTTGGCTGTGCACTCGCTTATCACACTTATTCTATGAAAATACAATAAAAATGAAAAAAAAAAAACAATTAAACTTTTAATAAAAAGTACAAATCAACTTCCAAAATACAAAAATATAAAATAACTTTCACACAACAGCTTTTAAAGCCATCGCTAAGACTTTGTTTATTGAAGAGTTAATGCGTTCTCTACTTCAAAAGAAATAATTTTTTAATTTCGAAGTTGGGTTGTAGTTTATATTAAAAGTTTAATTGTTTCACTTTTAGAGCTTCTTAATTACTTATTAGCGGCTTATTACCGTAAGTATTTATTAAAATATGTAAATAACTTGCGTAAACCTAAACCTACTCATACAGAGCTTTTGACCAGATGAAAGTCAGCGTTATAAGTATATTCGCCAGCATTCGCTAAGATGGTCACTATTTCAGTACTCCTATAATTTTACTGCATAATCTGAAGTCTCTATAATATTCGTATCGTTGTTATTAAAATCCGTCATTCTTTCTTCTTCCTTATTATTGAAACGGAAGTGACGATTAAAGAAATCGAAACTAATTTTGACGTTAGGTGATAGTGGTAACAAATGCTTGAGATATACGTCAATATACTATTTATTTATAAGAAATAATTTGAATATAAAATAGATTTATTTATGTCACAAAGATTAAAATGCAGTAAGTAAAATTGTAAAGGTTTATCTACCTTGTTAGTTTAAGACGTTATAAAGCCGTTATAAAGCGACACTGCAGTTATATTACGGTTGTAAATACTAGCGTAGAATAGCTGCTTGATGCTGCTGTGTTTTGTATAGTGAGTGTTGAGAATCGCAGGCCCTATTTTCTAAAAACGAGGCATTAAACTTAATCCCCATGGGTAGTGACACTTTTGCGTATTGATTCTTAATCGGCGATAAATGTAGATGTCTATGGGCCATGACATTCACGTACCATGAGGTGATCTGTGTGCTCGTTCGTCACTCTTATTCTATTTAAAAAAAAAACTTTAAATGTGTAACCTTTGTTACTTAGTGTTGTATAATTTTACTAGTATTATCTCGAATGTTCTATGTAAGGTTTTCACATAGTGTGAGACTGGAAACATTTAATTGGCCTTAATATCAATTGTCTTATTTGTACTCTACTCTCGATATAGGGCTAAACCTCGATTGCGCTACATAAAATCGTTCGTATACTTTTAACTAGACATCTAATCCATAATATTATTAACGTTATAATTACAGATATAGAATTATAAGATTAGTTTGTTTTCAAATTGATTCATTTTACATTACGTAACAAAAAGTGTAATTGAAAAAAAATTATGGAATGCCTTACGTTGGTCTGTGCGTCGGTGAGTCTTTTTGCTTAATAGAAATGCAATCAATAGATTGAAATATTTAGTATTAAATAAGTTTCTATATATTCTAAGTAGAATCCCTATTGGTGTTTGTTATTGAACTCTACACTGTTTAAAAGTTATTAATGAAAATCGATCAATTTCTGTGTTTTTTTTTTCTTGTAAAAATTATCTTCACTATTTTTTTCATCTAAATTAAATGAAACACTCACGAGATGTGCACTTTGGGTTTCCCAAACTATCCTTTTCTTCATAACGTCCCGAGGGTGTCGTAAGAGTCGTAAGAGGTATACTGAATGATTAAGAAAAAGAAGATTGGCAGCACCATCTTCCTGATAACAAAAAATAACTGCGATTGGCGTGGCAGTATCCCTCTATGTTCAGAAGTGGTCTTTTATAGATTGAAATGGATGTGACTCTGCTTGTGTTCTAAATAAATTTAATTTATCTAAAATGGAGAGCTAGCCCTGAGTATGTAATGAATAAAGAGGAAAACTACTCCAGCTGCGGTCGCTTATAAAATGCAGGAGATAACATGTTTGTCCATAAACCAGATGCGACCCAGTTAAAGTGCGCGGAAATTGTTGGCTTAAGTATTAATGCTTATATTTAGCAAGGTTTTAAAAAGATGACCAACTGAAATTATTTTTCCTATTTTTAACCACGTTTTTATTAATTAGCTTTCGTGTATTTGTTTGTTTTGTGTACGTGTTTTTTCAGGTCGAATTTAGTAATTGATTTTAAACTAACTTCCCGATGAGCTAGAAAATTATTGCTTATTAGTTTTTTGTGCCTTCTTCATATTCACTAGCCCGTAAAATTCTATACTACTGGATACATAGATTTCTCCCGTTGTAGATAGTGTTGGATTTATGTCAGGTTTTCACATATAAAAACGCTTAGTCTTTTGCCTTCTGTTTAACAGTAGAAGTATATGAAAAACCCCTTTTTTGAAAATTAAATACCAGTTCAACTATTTATGAACCATTTTTTTTAATTAAGTCATCCTAAGTGGCTGATAGACCTCGTGTGTAATAAAACGGATCGTTACGGAGAACGAAACGTTTCTTGAATATTGGAATCAGGCATTCATCGTCACGCTCGACAGCCCGATTGATGAACGCAGTACCAGTCGTCTCGCACCTTTGACCCTGCTGTCTATCTCTGGTCTCGGTATTTCATATTAGTGTAAACGAGATGATTATACCGTCAACTATGCGAAGCCATAGGTTTTGTCTGGCATTTTCCAGTCTCTTGCGACACCCACAGAACGAAACGGGGCAATGGATCTAACATCGCAATCACACCACATTAAATCCCTGTTCATCATTCTTCTTTCAAAACAGCGTATCCAAAGTTTACTGCTTGATATAGGCTTCCACAATAAATTTAATCATAGTTGTGATTTTGCCTAGATAGCTTTTGCCAGATAGTTATTATAGATAGTAGTTGCCAGGTTTGGTAGGTGGTTTTGTAAGCGTAGGTTTTATTACTTTCAGTTATTATCAGGGCAATGCTATTTCTCCTGTTTTAGTTTCTTTCTTTTGTATGTGGTAGAGCCATGCTGCAGCTATATTACTGGTATAGTTGTAGCAGGAACGGGTCTGCTCGACCGGGAAGGAAACATGCTCTCAGAGAACACGAGCGTAAAATAGCAGCTTAACGCTGCTGTGTTTCGTATGGTGAGTGTAGAGAACTGGAGACCACTTTTAACTGAAAACGAGGCATTCCATCTTAGTCCTCATGGGTGACAACGCATCTGCATTTTGATTCGTAATCAAAAATAGATGTAGATGTCTATGGGCCACAGCAACTACTTACCATTAGGTGGACAGTGTGCTTGTTTGTCATTCTATCTTATAAAAAAATATCTCTGACGACACCCACAGCATGATACGAGGTAATGAATATTCTTGCGCGGCCACTACACAGCTCCCAAATCCCTGTTATCCATTTTCTTATATCGAAATAAAACAAGCTATAATCATCCAGGATTGTTGTTTTCACTATTTTACACACATCTTAAGACCATTGAGGACATTTGAACTATTAACAAAGAAAACAGTTTTTTTAACAGTGGTAGAGCCACGCGGCAGCTTTTGCTGTCGCACGGATGGGCCGGCTCGAACCGGGGTGGTACCACGACCTCACAGAAAACCAGCGTGAAGTAGAGGTTTACTTTTGCGTTTCGCTTGGTGAGTGCAGGTGGCCGGAGGCCCTTTTTACTGGAAATGAGGCATTCCATCTTAGTCCTCACGGGTGACAACGCATCTACATTTTGATTTGTAATAGAGGATAGATGTAGATGTCTATGGGCCGCAGCAACCACTTACCATCAGGTGGACTGTGTGCTCGTTTGTCACCCTTATCATATAAAAAAAAAAAAAAAAATTAAACATTAAAAATTAAAAAATTTACCGGTAGAAAAAAAAATATTTTTGTAGCAAAGCAAAAGCAAACTATGATAGTTTGCCGATTAAATATGTTCTAGATAACAGTTCTAGAAACAAGTTTGTTGTATACAGTGTCAGCTAACCAAAAAAAAAACCTTCTTATTGTATTTTTGTAAAGGGTAACATATGGATATTTGAAGCGAAGTTTTACGATGCAAGAGCTATAATATTTTATATTATACAGAACGAAACAGTAAACTAGACAATTTTAGGAAGAATTATTGCTTTACTCCAAACGAAAACAGAAACAGAAACAGAAACTTTTTTTATTCAATATAGATTATAAATAATACTCATTGCACGTCACTCTTTTGTATAATTACCACTGGTTCGAAAAAAAGCCTCTGTCCTGGGAAGAACCAGCAAGAAACCCAGCGGGACTTTTTTTTTAAATAACAGCTTACAATCATGTATGTTACACAAATTAACAACACAACAAATTAAAAATGGCTTGGTAGCGATCACCTCATTTCCTCATCTATAAATTCTTTAATATTATAATAACCCTTTTTATACAAACTTAGTTTATTAAGTTTTTTAACGTTAGTCGTATTCCCATTTTGACGGGTCCTACATATATTAATGCAAGTGCAAAACATAACTATACAGAAGATCGGTTTAAATATTCAAGAACTTGTAACTTTTATACAAGTCGTTGAAAATTATTGAAAATTTGAAATGTTATACCAGAATATTAGTGAAAAAAAGATGGCATCATTATTTTCTATACTAATTTTTTTATAATTTGGAAAATTGTGTTATTTACATTTTATGTAGCTTGTGTTCTTTAAAACAGTAAGACACGTATACTGGTGGTGGTCTTATGTACTTATTTTGCCAATTAAGGAAAAAAGAAAGGCATAAACTTATTCTATACTAGCAGTTCCCCGCGACTTCGCCCGCGTGTTTTTGGGGTTTAAACTTTTTTGCGCGGAACCCTAATTCTTTTTCTGAAATAAAAGTAGCCTATGTTACTACTTGTGACATCAGCTATCTGCCAGTGAAAATCCCGTCAAAATCAGTCCAGCCGTTTCGGAGATTAGCTGGAACAAACAGACAGACAGACGCAGAGACAGACAGATAAAAACTTTAAAAATTTTATTTTTGTTATTAGTACCGTATATACTTTCATATTCATTAAGTAAAAAGCTGTAATTTTGACATTACATACACATACTTCAATTTTATTGCATGCCTTAAGCGAAAGCGCAATGTATGTTCTACTATCGCCTAAAATTAAGATTCCATCGTTTTATTGAATAAAATAGTATCTAGCAATCATAATTTACATATAAATGATATAAAAAGGACATTGTTAGAAAGATAAACGATTGTTGAACTTATTAGGTTATATTTTTTTTACATCGATTAATTGCTATTTTTAAATAAAAGAAGGGGTTTTAGTTGCTTATGGTGTGGATTTATCATGTCCCCAAGGCTTGTAAACACGATAACTTTTGAAAATATCAATTTTGTAACTCAATCTATTTTTTAATCTCTTCATCTATCATGCGGGAAACCACTGAATGTAAATGGCAGTGTAATTTTGTTTGTTTAGCTATAATTAATTTTTTCCGCTCCAAAATGGTGAAATTTTCGTTGATTTGTTAGCCTTGTATGTAAATTATTTCTGTAAATAGGGAGCTACAGCCACAGAGTAGTTTACTCACTCATTCAGTTCGGATGAGTACTCTGTACTCTGTGGTTCGGCGCCAGTCGCCGTCGTGAGTGGACATTGTTTCGGTTATTTGCAGCGGCTCAAAAAGGTCGCTGTACAAATACACAATATTCGAATAACCAAATTTCTTAAATACTTGATTATAATAATAATAAGAGATTTTTTTATTACAATATTTTAAAAGCACAGAATAAATAATAGTAGTAGGTACTAAAAGTAAGTAGTATCAATTTTTTTGTCATGGGTGACATTTTTATGGTTTTCGAGGGTTTTGAAACTGATAGGGTTGTCGAAATGTATATCCAAGATGGCGGCCGCAATAGGTATAAATTTTTTCATCATGGGTGTCATTCTCATGGTTTTGGCGGGTGTTAAAGCCGATAGTGCTGTCGAAATGTAAATCCAAGGTGGCGGCTGCAATAGGTATCAATTTTTTAATTATGGGTGTCATTTTCATGGGTTTCGAGAGTGTTGAAGCTGATAGTGCTATCGATATGTAAATCCAAGATGGCGGCTGAAGTAGGTATCAATTTTTCCATCATAGGTGTCATTTTCATGGTTTTCGAGGATGTTGAAGCCGATGCTGTCGCTGGTGCTGTCGAAATGTATTTAAACTACTTTAAAAAAGTCCGGGAAATTAATTTATATTAAGGCATGCCCAATTTGATTTACCAATTTATTTATTTGTATAGATGAATTTGCGCTTATAATTAAATAAATAATTACGTTTTACGAAATTTAACATTTGCAGCAGTATACTAAGTACTGCCAGACTACTTGTATCAATTATCAACAATGCAGTGGTCTTTCAAGTGAAATATTTTTGAACGGCTTTAGTCGTAAAAGTATCAAAAAATAACAAAATAAAGGTGTTATTTTCAAGTAATTTTACCATTAAAAATCATTTCTTATTAATTAAATAACAAAAAATATCGTGTACAATATTTATTAATTTTTTTCAGCTTAAATTATTACAGTATTATTTATTTAAAACAAAATATGTATAAGTAAATAACATTTTCCAAAAAAATCTAAAAATGTAAATTTAATAAAGGAAAATAACTAGCTATTACTTTGATTCTTTTATGTAGTCTGTTCACCCTAAAAATAACAATGTTCTTTTTGATAAAAAGTAAAAAAAGAGTAAAGGTACCATTCCGTAGCCTATCGCAGACAGCAGCAGCAGGCGACGTGTCGTCGCGACACTACTGGTTTCTATGTAGTTCTATGAAATACCTTCCGTAGCTAGCGACACGTGAACACGTCGTTTGCCGGAGCGGCAGAAAGACGACAAGTCGCCCGACCGCAGACCAGTAGCATATGAGTAAAGAAACCGACCAGAGGGGAAGCTACATACAAACGGCTCGCTGCGAATACACCCACACATAGCGCAGCGATGTGTGCGTGAGCTCTCACCGACAGGTTCACCGACGCTCCGTCGAGGTACAAACCGGTTTGCGCCGGCTCAGTCAGAGTATCCATGAAAGGGCTTCGTGCGCATTTAAATAAATAGACTAACAATATTTCGAAATTTTATACATCGATCAATTTTTTAAGTTTTTCTGCAATTATTAAATAATTAGATTTAAGTATTTAAATTAAAATAATTAAGAATTAAGTTATTATAAATTTCTACAGCTAAGTAATAAGTGTTTTGTACAAGCAAAAATGTCTAATAGTTGTACGGTATGCATGAATAATTCTAGAGAAAGTAAGGATATATCCTTTTTTTTGTACCCGAGAGATCAAGTGAAGTACCTTTTTACGTATTATATACACAATATTATATTTTAATTTTTTCCAAATTGTTTAAAATTAATCGATACGAAACAGCTCTTGATTTCGAACAATTAATAGATATTATGTTGTTACATTATGTAACTTAAGTAATAATTAATACGCATGTTATTTTATACACTATATAATGTTTAATTTTTTCCTTATTGTTTAATCGATACGAAACAGCTCTTGATTTCGAACAATTAATAGATATTATGTTGTTACATTATGTAATATAAGTTATAATTAATACGCATGTTGTTTTATACACTATATAATACTTTAATTTTTTCCTTATTCTTTAAAATTAATCGATATAAAATAGCTCTTGATTCGAACAATAAATACATATGTATGTTACATTAATATAAGTAAAAATATTGGCCTTGAACCAAATAGCAATAAATGTGAAATATTTTTTTTTCCAATAATTTATCTACTTCTCATAGAGACACCTTAATTTAAAATTTTAATCATATTTGTCCAGGAATAAAAACTGTCAATACGGAATCACTATACCTGCTAGGTGCCCCGTTGTTTTTCGATAGTATTAAACCTGTTTTAAAAACAAAGAGCAATGGCAGAAAAATAGTTGACTAAAATTATAGCGTCTAGAAATAAGTTATATATACTTACTTATCTTCACGCACAATCCCTGACGGGGTAGCCAGAGAGAACAGATCGCCAAGTGTCACGATCCTTACATATCTCTTTCGCTTCTTTCAGATTCATTATCTTCTTCATACATGCACGTCTAGGTATCCGAGTACTCTTGACCCTACCCTCTTCGAGCAATTTGCTCACATGGTCTTCGAAAGTTAGTCTCGGTCTACCTCGACACCTTTTAATATTAACTTTCGCGCTATATATTTTCTTCACCATTCGGTCTTCACTCATTCGCTCAACGTGCCCAAACCACCGAAGCACGCCCTTATCAATATTTGTGATAAGGTCATCTTTCAAACCTGCCATATTGCGAATCTCTTCGTTTCGCTTTCGGTCGGCCATAGTAACGCCGCACATTTTACGAAGAGATCGCATCTCCACTGCATTCAACTTACTTTTATGCTTCTTCTGGCATACCCAGGTTTCGCTGCCATATAACAAAGTCGGTACCAACACTGCGTTATGTATTGCAAGGCGTGCACTCTTCGCTACGCCTTGCCTTTTGACTAACGCAGTCAGGGCACCATTGACTTTGTTCCCGGTAGCGACACGCCTGTCCACATCTAAATCACATCTTCCATCCCGGCTAAAAGCACTCCCCAAGTATACAATTTCATTTACCTGTTCCAGACATTCCTGATTTACCCATATTTCACACTTCGTTCTCTCTTCGTCCCTTTCAAATACCAGAACCTTAGTTTTATTAGCATTCAAACGGAGACCTTTAATTTCACATTCCTCTTTCATACACGTGACTAATGCCTGCAGTTCTGCCTCTGATGGTGCAATAAGCACTGCATCATCAGCATACAGCAGACAATTTACTTTTATGTCACCCAATTTCACACCCAAACAGCTATCTTTCAGCTTTTGTAAACAGCTGTCGAGATACAGTATGAACAGCCAGGAAGACATGACACAACCCTGTTTTACGCCCGTTTGGACACTAAACATGGGTGACAGGTCATGCCCTACCCGCACACAGGCTTTACAGTCACAGTAAAGAGACTGCACAGCCCTTAGCAATCGGCCATCCACACCATACCCCGGCAACAGTTCCCACATTTTCTTCCTTACAACCTTATCAAATGCTTTCTCAAGATCCACAAAAGCACAGAAAATCTTCTGGTTAACAGCCAGAAGCTTTTCCGTGATCATACGGAGAGAAAACATTTGATCCGTGCATCCTCTTCCAGGTCTAAATCCGCATTGTGCCTCCCATAGAAATCTTTCCGATTTCTCTAGCATCCTACGTGTCAAAACCTTCGAGTAAACTTTACTTGCTAAACTGGTCAAGCTGATCGCCCGATAGCACCCGCAGTCAAAATGTGAACCTTTACCTTTATATAAAGGCACAATGACTGCGGATCGCCAATCATCATGGACATCCCCCGTCCGCCAGCACAAATTGCACAGCAGATGAAAGCTGTCCCAGACGCGAGGCCCACCATACTTGACCATTTCAGCAGTAACTCTGTCTAGTCCCACAGCCTTACCACATTTCAAACTTCGAATCGCACGTTCAATCTCTTTCATACTGATGACCTCAGTGTCATCGAGGTCCGGGTCTGGCGTGCCAGTCACGGCGTCATCCCCGGATCCCTCACTAAGATCATCACACGCATACATTTCTCTATAAAATTCGCTCCATCGCTGCATGACGTCCGATTTTTCTGAGAGGACGTCATTAGTTCTCGAAAGCACTTTGTTCATTCTTAAGGCCGTCGCACCACTTCGGGTCCTTCCAACCTCTTTCCAGAAGAGTTTGGAGTTCTCCTTAAAGTTGTGCGACAACCTTTCATCCGCTTCCATTCTACACCTTTCACGCAC
The DNA here is from genome assembly GCA_963668995.1 of Parnassius mnemosyne. Taxonomy (NCBI): domain Eukaryota; kingdom Metazoa; phylum Arthropoda; class Insecta; order Lepidoptera; family Papilionidae; genus Parnassius; species Parnassius mnemosyne. The sequence goes on from CAVLGL010000013.1 coordinate 2,304,916, forward strand.
TTCCTCAATCAATGCTTTCGTGTGAACTTTCTGCAGCTTATATCTTTCTTTCATCTTCTCTCTCATATCCTTATCATTAATAGAGGCCAAGTAGTCTAACCATGTTTTCTTCTTCTTCTTTACAGCTTCTTTCACTTCATCATTCCACCATGCATCTCTTCTTTTACTACTGCCTCTATTTATTGTTCCACACACTTCCGCCAAATTGTACATATTATAATCAGATTTTTGTTATGACATTTGTATATTTGTTCGTGGTGTACAATAAAAGTATATTCATTCATTCATTCATTCATTCTTCCGCTGCACTTACCATTCCATCCCTAAGGTTCTGCCATGTTCTTTCTACGCATTCGTTTCTGCCATCGATGGTGTCAAGCTTTTCGGCTACCCTCGCATGATATTTGTCCCTAGTATCCGCTTCCTGAAGCTTCCAGCTTCGGATGCGACAGACCGACTGTGGTTCTGTCACTGTCGTCCGGTAGCGCCAACCCGCGAACAGACCCCTAAATCTAGTAATCACTAGATAGTGATCCGTTCCCAGGTCAGCACCCCTGAACACTCGCGTATCCATAACCTGTTTTCGCAGTCGGTTATCCACCAGGTACAAATCGATCATACTTCTCTCATTCTTTCTTTCTCTAGTATACATATGGATTTTCTTGTGATTAAACATAGTGTTTGTCACAAGAAGACCCTTTTCCTTGCATACCGCCAGTATAAGCTTGCCAGCATCATTAACCCTTTTATCGCCAAACTTTCCAAGTACCGACTCGTACCCTTGTCGAGCGGTACCAACCCATCCATTCAAATCACCACATACCACAATCCTTTCGTTTCCCCTAGCCAAATCTAGAACTTCTCTTACATTCTCCCAAAACTCCTCCAGCTCAGCCCTGGACGACGAAGCCACCGGCGCATAAACAGCCAAAAGGAATAACTTCGTCAGTCCCAATTTAAAGCGAACCCAGAGAAGTCTTGAGTTCACAAACTTATATTCAGTCATAACATCGACCAACCGAGAAGACAGCAGCACCCCCACTCCCTGGCAGGCGTTCTCGCTCTCCGGGACTCCGGACCATAGAGCAAACGCCCCGCCAGGGAGCTCTTCAGTACTACTGCCTTTCCGTTTGGTCTCCGACATACACACGACATCTAATTCTCTTTCTTTCATTATTTCGATCAACTCATTCGTCTTATCTCTCATGCCTCCTCTAACATTCCACGTGCCAACTCTGCACTCCGTCCTCCACCTTCCGCCGTGTCGGGCTGTGCGTGACGGGTGGCGGTCCCCATCGCCGCTTTGCGCGCTGCATTCCACACCAACGGGGACGAGCTGGTGTGCGTCGCCTTGGGGGGACGCCCTAACCCTCGTTGACATGGGTGCGCAGCTGAGTAGAATTGCAGCCCTGAAAAGGGCTGGCAGGGGTCGCGACGAGCACGCTTCTACAACTTTCTTCTCAACTAATTTTATGTATGAAAGTCTGCCATTGCTCTTTGATAAGTTTTTAAACAACGTTGATAAATTGTATAAATGAAACCCCCACATAGCTCTTACTATTTTAAAATATTGTCTTCTTGTACCTAGATTTACATACTTACTCCGCTCGAGTCCAGTCTGGAAATGTTCGGATATTTTACAAGATATTGATAATAATCTTAAAATTGCTATAGAAAAAATTCTAAATTTAACTTTAAATACAACAGCCTGGGCTCAATCTACTTTACCTATAAAATTTGGTGGCATTGGTGTGAGAAATCTTTCTAGCGTTGCATTGCCTGCTTTCCTTGCTTCCGTGCATAGTGTCAGTGACTTATGTAACATAATTTTAAATAATAAAGTAGACCTATGCTTTACTACGGAGGCGGGGCAGACATGGCAAACGCTCTGTCCTGGTGAAAATATTCCACTGGAAGTTAACCAACAAAAACAGTGGAATATTCCGTTGGTACAGGGCGTGCAGAAGGATTTGTTTCATAATTTCCATAGTGACCAAGATAAGGCACGCCTTCTAGCTGTTTCGACTAAGGAATCTAGTCACTGGTTACACGCTTTACCATCAAGTAATCTCGGCACATTACTTGATAGGGAAAGCTTGCGTATTGCCGTAGGAATCCGACTAGGAGCGGCGATTTGTCAAACCCATCAGTGCCCCTGTGGTAGCAGCGTCGACAAGTTTGGGCTCCACGGACTTTCATGTAAGAAAAGCGCTGGTAGGTTTTCACGACACAGTTCTTTGAACGATGTCATCCGAAGGGCTCTTGCCTCTATAAATGTTCCCTCGGTTTTAGAGCCTTGTGGAATATTTAGAGACGATGACAAGAGACCCGACGGTATGACATTGGTCCCTTGGGAGAGAGGTAAAGCCCTAGTATGGGATGCTACTTGCGTAGACACTCTGGCGGCCTCTCATCTCAGGGGTACCTCCTTTAAAGCCGGGGCGGCATCAGAGGCAGCTGAGCTGAGTAAGTGGCGCAAATATGAGTCTCTGAGAGATGACTACATATTTGTGCCATTTGCTGTAGAGACTATCGGTCCGTGGGGTCCACGTGTGGTGAAGTTCCTAAAGAAACTCCATCCGCGGCTGGTCGTTGCTGCTGATGATAAGAGGGCTGGTTCTTTCCTCGCTCAAAGGCTATGTATAGCCATTCAGTGGGGAAACGCAGCCAGCGTTCTTGGCACGATACCGCGGGGAGTAGGAATATATGATAATTAAGTTTCTAGTTATAGTTTTTTTTTTATTATCATAGTTTTTAATATTGTAGATAAAATTAAGTATTATGTAAAGATAATATATGAAAATACATAATTCTTATATAAGTTATAATTAATACACATGTTGTTTTATGCTATACAATATTTTTATTCTTTCCTTGAAATTTTCACATTCATCATGTGACAACCCTATCAGAGTAGGTATACATTTTCGACGTTGTTAAGAAGCTTTCCCTCTGGTCCTTACTCTTTACTCTGTGCCAATAGTGCCGCCAACGCTCGAGCAGTCGGGTTCGGAATCATGACTGCAGCGACGTGTCGTCGCGTCGAATACGGAATTGTACCTTAAAGTTTATAACTAAATTAATATATTTTTAGAATACTTGAAGCTTTTGAAAATAGCGATACTCACCTGTTACCGGTAACTGTTATTGCAGACTGCCCATTCTTTTGAAAATTTCAGAAATTACCCGTGTTTTTCTAGTTTAGAAACGACATATTTGACAATTAAGATCGATTTCCATGTACTTAATCCTCTGTTCTTTTTTTATAGTGTAAAGGTGACAAACAAGCGCACAGTCCACCTGATGGTAAGTGATTGCTGTGGCCCATGGACATCTATATCTATTAACGTTTGTGAATCAAAATACAGGTGCGTTGTCATCCGTGAGGACTAAGATGGAATACCTCGTTTCCAGTAAAAAGGGTCTCCGGTTCTCTACACTCACCATACGAAACGTAGCAGCTTTAAGTTGCTATTTTACACTGGTATTCTAGAGAGCGTGGTCCTTCGAGCCAACCCAGTCGTGCTACAACTACACTATTTATGTAGCTGCAGCATGGCGCTACCACGTATATGTTCCTTAAAAGCTTTTGGTTACCATGTATCTTACATACTTACTAGCGTCATCATTGCTTTTTTATTATGTGAAAGATTATCAAAATCATCTTCAGGTTGTTGTTAAGTTGGTGAAAAAAGAAACTAATAGTGAAGGCCTTAGCAAATAGCATAGGCACATTAGATTATATATATATATATATATATATATATATATATATATATTATTTTGACGTATATATTCTTATTATTATTTCTTTTTGTTGTTTTTTATAACGTAAGATACACAACCACACTAATGATCTAATGTTTCTTTAACTAGAGAAAAAGTTCAGCATCTGATCAAAACTTTGGACATATTTCGATATAAAGATTTTAACTATCAGCATTTCCGCAAATGTAACTTCTAGATTGCTTATGCTATCAAAGTTTTTTTGATGAAATAGATGTTTACAAGTAAAAGTCCTTACTTCGCGGTAAAAAAATATTTGAAAACTATTGTTAATCACTGATATTTTCTTAACATTTTCTTCGAGTAATAAACTATCAGTATAAAATTTTTCAGCTCGAGTTACCGTTTAAAACCGTTTTCAGTGCCTAAAAGACTGCAATGCGGTGAAAGATATAATTGACAAGCTCCTGGAAACTGTCCATGCGGTCGCAGATAAGTTTTGCAAGACTGAAGCAGAAGAACACAAAAACTCTCCGATCATACTAGTAATCCCATGGCTGTTAGACAGGAAATGAAGCTGCAGTCTTCAGTAGATTTGACAGCATTCAGGCAACTGAACATACAGATCTCCAAATGCATGCGGCGGGACTTACGCAACTTCAACACTGCTCGTGTTGAAGATACAATCGAGCGGAACCAGGGCTCCAAAGTCTTTGCCAGAGATCTGTTTTCCAGAAAAAGCCAACTATGGAAGCTGAAGACCGAATGTAGCAGCATCGTTTCCGGGATACCTGAGATTTAGAGTGATATTCTGTGGGCAGTTGTATACATTATCGTTGGAGCCACACGCAAGTGTGAGTAACGATCCAAGAGCGAGTCTTATCCGACACTATTCCGATGATATCCTGGACGTCATTCTGAGCGAGATTAGAATGGCTCTCCAGCACTTTAAAACGGCATGTCCCCGGGCGAGGATGGAATTACAACCGAGGTTGAGAAAGCGGGTGAAAAACCGATACTTGAAGTCCTTCAGTAGCTCTTTAATTCCGTTCTCCATGGTGGCAATACTCTGGGAACAGAAGTTCGGTGGTCTTGTTCTTCAATGTTCTCACTAACTTCAATGTGCGACAATGTTCTCTTGAAGAACTATTGACCAATATACCGTCTGTGCCGCGTCTATGTGCTGAGAGTCTCAAGAGTCATTGCTCGAGAGTCATTACGAATCGTCTTGCACGCAGACTTTTAGCCTCCCGAACAATTCGGCTTCCGAAAAGGCTTTAGCACACCCAGCGCAACAACTCATTGCTAAGCCATTGCGCCACGGAGCCGTGGCGACAATATAGTTCTTATTACAGAATTGCCGGGGGACCTAAGCACTATGCTCAGTGACCTCAATATCGCCTCACAACGGATAGGTCTTAAGGTGAACATGGACAAAACAAAGATCATGTTTAACGTACATGTCACACCTATGCCGGTAGTTGTTGGAAGCACTAAGCTCGAAGTTTTTGACGAGTATATTTACCTGGGACAAATAGTCCGACTAGCAACTAGGTAAGTCCAACTTCGACCGAGAGGTCAATCGATGGATTCAATTTGGCTTTTCCTTCTCGTCAGGTATACCTCAAAACTTGAAAACGAGACTAAACAACTAGTGCGTTTTGCCAGTGATGACTTATGGAACTGAGACGTGGTTCTTCATTACTGGTCGTATGAGGAAGCTCAAGGTCGCTCAGCGAGCTATGAAGAGGACTATTCTCGGGTTTCACTGCGTGATAAACTTAGAAATGAAAATATTCGCAGTAGAACCAGAATGACCCACATAGCCCACCGGATTAGTAAGCTGAAGTGGCAATGGGCCGGCCATAGAGCTTGAAGAACCAATGGAGAAAAAATGTCCTCGACTGGTAGGCTGCAGCATAAAAAATCTCCAAGTTTTTAAGATACAATAAAGCCTATATTACTCCTGTCATTGCTCTCTATGTTTGTCGAAGAACCGACAACCGATGGGGGAAAAAGGTTCTCGAGTGGTAGGCTCGTACCGGTAGGGGAAGTATATAGGAAGTCGATGGATGCAGGTGGCTCAAGACCGTGCTTTGTGGCGTTCCTTGGGGGAGGCCTATGTTCAGCAGTGGACTTGTGAAGGGCCGTAATGATGACGATGGTGATATTTTATTAAAAATTATGAAATAATTGTATATTTTGTATTGTAACTGAGTGTCATTGATTGCATCAGAAAAATATTACATACATACATACATATAATCACGCCTCTTTCCCGTAGGGGTAGGCAGAGACCACTTCTTTCCACTTACTACGATCCTTACATACTTGTTTTGCTTCGTCCACTTTCATTATTCGCTTCATACATGCTCTACTGTTTAGGGTGCTCTTGACCTGGCCTTTTTTCAAGACGTCCCTAATTTGGTCTAGAAATGTCCGCCTAGGTCTACCCCTTCCAACAATTTCATTCACACTCGCCTTATACACTTTTTTCGTCAATCGTTCTTCATTCATTCTCTCGACATGGCTAAACCATCTCAGCATACCTTTCTCAATTTTTGTCACTACATCTTCTTTCAGACCAAAAAATATTATTCTTTAATTTTATTTTTATTATAAACAAATATATTAGTAATGCTATAAAACATTACTAATATTCCCCTTAACCACTTCTGGTAAGCTTAAAATGCTTGTGTTAGAAGTGGTCCACGACAGTAGTCGAATGGCGGATTCGAACCCATGACCTTTCGAGTTCGCGGTCCACGCCCTGCCATTAGGCTACTGACGCTTAATTAAATTAAGTAAATTGTATAAGTTTACAAAAACTTGAGAAAAGATATTATCAATTTGATAATGCAGTATTATATAAGTGCAAAATTAGTTAAAAGGATTATATAAATTTATAAAATATATATTTCAGTTGGTATAATCTCTTTACTTGCTAAATTTTAATTAAAAAAGTGGTACAGTGCAGTTTTAAATCATGGTTCTATTTTTCACATGATTTTCGTATAAGTAAAATAGTTGCTTCTGAAATTAATAAAGGTCAACGTGTTAATATTGGTTTTAAAAATTGATTTATAAATATTCGTTCAAACTCATTTATACCACTCCACAACGTACTGACGTAAACAAAATGAATCGTTTCTACTATAGCAAGTGGAAACATTAACAGACGGTACAAAATTCAACTGTTAAAGTAATGAAAATTAATAGGATTAAATATAGTTTTTCAGTGCATAATTAATAAAAATTTTAAATTTATTCTTACGTTAGTAATACTCTGGAGTGATTGTATAATTGTGTTTTTTCTTACAAATTTATAATTAATTGGCATCACGAACGCTTTATTACATTTTGTTGTTTTAGCTGTTAATTTATGCTATTAGGACCGATACTGGACAACAGTCCAGTAGATAGGATGGCAGTTGCCAACTGTTCGCGGTTTTAAAGCCATTGCGCATGCGTCGTCAGCTAGTGTTCTCAACCACCGATGCGAGTACTAGTAAGAGCGACTCTATAATACTCCAAAAGAAAATTTTTATTAGTAAATTCTTGTTTAGTTATTTTTTAAATTATTAACATTTATTAGGCGAGTAATTGCTATCCTATAATAAATGGATGTGGTGCGCTAATCCATTTTTTACTTTAATCTATCTTTAACAGCTAGTTACCCTTATTTGCGGCCATTTTAACATAGGCAATTGTGCTCAGAAAAAATAGCTTTAATTTCATATATAAATAATGAATATAAGTTATGAACCTAGAACTGTATCAAAGTATTTACTGTTTACAACTGGCTGAGGAGAAGTCGCCGCCAGGTGACCTACTGCAACAAAACCTTTCCTAGTTCTTTACAAACTCGAATATTCCTGTAAGTGTTATATCATTTATTTAAAAAACAAGTGAATGAAATTTTTCCGAAAACATAAATTAATATTATTTTAATTAAAATACTTGCGGCCACATTTTGATAGGCACCCTAGCAAAAAAGTATTTCTAATTATGTATTAAAATTATATTTTGATTTAAAACTACATGAACGTAGTGTTCAGGAAAGAGCTAAGGGTCTGGTAACTCACCGGTTTCCGCCTTTCACTGCCTCACGCTGCTGGGGCTCGGCTCTCTAATATTGCAGCCGGATCATAGACTATAACTCCCTGAGCTTAATAGAAGTCAATATTACGACATACAATTCAATTTTATCTATATGGTATATTTTGTGACACACATTATTTGACGGGTAAAAAAGGTAATGCACACGGTCTTAATTTTTTCTGGTAGGTAGTTAAAATATAGAGTTGTGTAAAACGCCATAAAAGAAAATTGACGCAATCATCCGCTATCTTCGTTTGAAAGGGGCCTACGTTTTCAACGAAAACCATTACATTATCACCTAAATACCAATTTCCAGCAATTCTTATAGTAGTAAGTAGAAAATAAATGTGTCAAATATCGGTAAAACTCGTTTGTATCGTGTTACGGGCAAAAAAGGCGAGAATTTTTTACGCTTATGGCACCGGCGTCATTGTAGGCAAATGAGCATATAACGTGTAAGGTAACAAGTACTTACTGTTAACGTTAAGTCACGTAATGTCCTCTTCAATATCAAATTAAATTTTTGCATATGTATTAGATTTAACAAAAGTTCGGGCAATACCTGTGCCTGGAAAGGACCAGCAAAAAACGCAATTGACTACTTATAATGTGAAAATATAGTAAACTGGATTCTATTAAGCGTGGAGGGTATTTTTCATGTTTTAAGACATTGATTTATATTTTAAAATGTTTAGCTGTCTATCCGTCAGTCCTAGCTAATCTTCGGAATGGCCGAATCAATTTTAATATATCTTAAAAAGTTCGAGATATTTTATATATATATATATATATATATATATATATATATATATATATATATATATATATATATATATATATATTATATAATATTTAGATTTATGTTTTAACTCTCTCGTCTAGAAAATTTATAATATGAGGCATACTAAACATACTTTTAGGTCATGTATAATTTACTTAATACATGAACTAAAAGTCCATCTTAAATATTAAAAAATATACTGGGTGGCGATTAGGTTATCTGGGTATCTATAGGGTTTTTGCTGTTGGGGTTAAAATGGTTGACAATTTTTCCGTTTTATGTTCTGGTACGCCATTTATTTCCAAATACGACTCGCTTATATTCTGCTCCGCCAGATTGTGTCTTTGGGACTTGATTGTAGCGTTTCGTTATCTTTTTGCAGCCCTGTTATGATAGCCGACTTTTCCTGCAGTTCAGATAGTAAAAACATGACTTTTATATAAGATAAATGCAGTAAAATCAATCCAATCCAATGTAGAAATGTAGTTCAGCTGTAAAGAATTATGTTTTAACTCTCTAGTGTAGAGTATTTATATAGTTGCCGCCTCTGAGGAATAAGATGGAAATCCTCACAAACTGTGATTATACCGGCTATCTGTAACCTATAGATCAGAACACAGCAGAGTAAGCGTAGTTATTTAACGGCTGAAATAGGTAAAAGGGTGGTCATACCACATTAAGTGAATTCACGATGGGTGGGTGGGGGATCTAAGGTGGTTGACGTCTTGATGTGTTAGCTAGCCGAGAAACCTTCAATTTTTGATTATTAATTTTTATTTTAATTTTTGATTTTTGATTTTTGAGCCTACAGTATCTTGAAATCTTAAAGTTACTTGGGTTTTAATTTTACTTTATTAAGTATGTCAAGTAGATGGATCCATCCATCCATCTTCTCTATTGAAACTATTATTAGACGTGGTAGAGCCATTCTGCAGCTATATTAGTAGTATAGTTGTAGCACGAATGGGTCGGCTCGATCGGAGAAGGACCACGCTCTCACAGAATACCAGCGTCAAATAGCAGCTTAATGCTGCTGTGTTTCGTATGATAAGTGTAGAGAACCGGAGACCCTTTTTACTGAAAACGAGGCATTCTATCTTAGTCCTCAGGGGTGACAACACATCTGCATTTTGATTCGCAAACGAGGATAAATGTGTAGTTAAATATCGAAATCCAGTAAGTCCCACCACTACTCAAAATTATAATATTAATGGCGCCAAATTTAAAATTAAAATCTTAATAAGTTCGTTTTTACCAAATTGAGGTAAGTCAATTAAATCTCTATGAAAATAACGGTCAAAACTGACGATTTTTTTCATATCCCGGTAAGTCCTTTGACAAGTGTTTATCAATCTCAAGTATGTTCGCACCGGCCAATCAGAGTAAAGTATAGCGCAAAGATGGCTGCCATTTTGCATGAATTATCAGAAGCAAAACACTTTGCGGTCGTAGTTTTCATTTAATTATTTTGATAAAAATGAGTGAAAACAATTTTGGTGTGAATATGGTGGAACCAGATAAAGCTAGGAAAAAGACAGAAACGGGCCGCGGAAAACGCAAAAATGTAAATGGTTTACCAACACAGTACCAAGATATGTACTAGTTTTATTGTAACCGACTTTGTACTACAGGGTCGTACTCAGCTTGAAAATTGATATTATCATTTTATTGAGTAATGACAATTTAAAATATTTATAAATTATATAAAATAACGTTTATTTTAACGTAACGGCGGAAAGGATTATGCAGTAAAAACGTAAGTTCAAGGTTTAAAAACAGGGTGTGAATAATAATTGCTTAACTCATCTAATTAAATATTAATCAGAAAACTGCTTCGTGTGGTTTTCGTACTTACACATACCTATACCTAAATAAAATTTCATTGAAAATGTTAATTTTTCTTCTGCTTTCTATCTGGTGTTGACCTAAAAAATAACACAATTTTGGAGGAAATGCACTTATACATTTTAACACAAGATTACTAAAGAAAGGTAAAAAAATTGTCAATATCAATCCAAGCGTTATTGAAATTGCTCCTTCGATAAAGCCTGATAAATTACTAGACGTACAAAAGTTATTACCTACAAAATCATTTTGGATTTCAATGGGATCAGATAGACGAAATTCAATTTTATAAAATTATTTTACAAAACAATGTTGACCTAACTCAAGAGAGAGAGAAGAGGAAATAATAAATATTTAGCAAGATAATGACATGGAAGATGTTTTAGATTTTGTTTAAATAAATAAAATATCCTTGTTAATTTAAAACCATTGTTTCATTAATAAAATTAAATATACTAATGTATTTCTTAAATTATCATAAGTCAGCTGCTCTGAATACGTCCTATTACAATGATGTTAATTGAAATTAGGTAAGTCCAGTATGACTTTTTTCAAACACCGATATAATTAGCTCATACAAATGCAGTATGTCAAACACCTCCGTCAACGTCCCCCGTGACCACAGGTGCTGTAAAGTACCCGAAACGTCGGGAAATAAAAAGTTAAATTAAACGCGATAAAATCCGTAAAAATTAGTTTCATTCAACTTGACGTATGGTAAAAATTGACTAATCTTCTTCGGGGGCTTGTAGTGGCTTTTATTGGATATCAAGATGTAGCCAATCTTGTACATGACTAATCTGACATATTATGGTAGTACAGTAGGTAAACGATCGGCTGTGGCCTGCTGTACTAGCATATGTCATTGAATTAAATAATTAAAATTATACGCGTTAAAATCCTTAAAATGAGTTTCACTAATGACTTAAATTAAAGTCCGTAAAATCCTTAACATTAGCCTCTCTCGTTCGTAGATAGGAAGGATAGTACCATACCTTCGGCGCATCGCACTGCGATCTATCAAAACCTTTGTGTTTCTCCTAGCCATTATTATCTATGATATTTCTAATAGTCGTTTCTTATGATACCTATAAGACGTATTATCAAAGCGTCTTAGAACTGAAACAGATGTTTTTTTTCTAGTCGTTATTAGGAAAGTGTCGCTGTCTTTGGCAGATTGGAAGGAAGAGGGGAGATCTCCCGCCGGGCAAGGTAGTCAGCCCGGGGAGCGGCCAACGCTCCACGTGTTATTTTGGAACTGTTCTATCGCGCTATCAATGTTCTGATGTTAACAGCCTATATATAGATATAGGCTGTTAACATCAGAACATTGATAGCGCGATTTAGGCTTCGATGTGTTTCGCTTACGGCACATCTCCTGGCTTGTCTCCCTCTGTCTGGAGGTGACCTCTTGCGACACCCACGGAACTATATATTTATTTTTAATATTCTACTAAGCCAGCGCTTATCTACGAACCCACTTTATGGTAAGTGGTGATGTAGCCTAAGATGGTGAAGCTCACTGACTTAACAAAAGCCTATTCACTTTTGCCTTGAAGACACCCACACTGTAATCGGATGGAAAGACAGATGCTGGCAACTTATTCCACTCCTTTGCTGTACGCATGATGAACGACGTGGCGAACCGTTTGGTTCGAATGCGTGATAAGTCAACAACGAAAGGGTGGAGACTGACCGAACGTCTGGTTTTCCGATGGTGGAAGGGAGTGGGAGGAATTAATTTATGCAATTCCTGCGCACACTCTCCGAAATGCATCCTGTAGAAAACCGAAAGGCTGGCTACATTACTCCTGTGTTCGAGTTCAAATTTGAGGATATTTCAAGCCCTAACAACTGTAGGTGGTCGATATATTATGTTTATGTATTTAATATCTCTTTCCTGCTAAATAAGTCATATGATGATACGGAACAATACTTGTTAACATTGTTATAAAAAAATATTACGTCGCATTGTGGCATATTTATTTCATATAATTTTCTACTTAATACACACACACGCACAAGCGCACACACACACACACACACACACACACACACATATATATACACACACACACACACCCCCACATACACCCACACACACACATACACACATATACACACACACACACAGTCAGAGATCAGTTTATTGTCTTTTTAAAATTTTACTTCCTTTCATGCAAAAATTTAAATTAATTTAAACAATACAACTATGTATTCCTAATCAAAAGGGGGTATAGGTCTGTATCTCCTAAATACAGGTTACTAAGTAACCTAGCTAGGAGACTCAAGATTCTACCCATTTCAAGTTAGTGCTCTTGATGTATTGAATATATTTGTAAATAGTATGTAAACTATAAAGATGTTAAAAAAGAATTTTATTATTATTATTATAATTATGAGTATGATAGATTCTCTTGCCATCATACTGATAATTAATACCGCCTTATAACGGAAGAGGCCCATGTACAGCTGTGGACTTTGCGAACTGATAAAGAAAAAAATGTAAATTATCATCATCGATGTCAAGTAGAGTTAATAAATAATTAATATATAAATTAACGAAAAAAAAACTGCTTTACTCAATATAATTGATTATTCCAACCGAATGTCAGATGCGCGCTGTCAGACACGCAATAATTTATGATGTGGGGAGGAGTTTAATTAATATTTCACGTGTTAAGTATAATTTATGAGCGTCGAAATGAACGTACAAATTGTGTATACGAGTACAGTAAGTGAAATATTTTAAATCAAAGTACAAATCACCGTCAGTGATTCAAATGAAACATTTCGTTTAAACTAAACCCAATATTGTAGAACCAGTGTTATTTTTTTTGTTTTAGTATGTTCTGTGTTTACTTTTATATATTACGGTTGCAGCACGAATGGGTCCGTAGCATAGCATCGTAGCTTAATGCTGCTGTGTTTGGTATTATGAGTGTAGAAAATCGAAAACACTACATACTAGTAATGAGGCATTCTATTGTAGTGATAACGCATTTTCATCTTAATTCTTAATTATCATCCACTTACTATCAGGTGGTCTGTGTACTTGTTACTCTAATTCTATAAAAAATCTTTTACTATCAATACACAGTATACGTATAGATAATAATTATATATTTAACTTGCTTTTTTTGAATTTAATTTTATTATTATTCTTCTTGTCACCCCCTTTCTCTTTAAAATTGAGGAGTCTATGTGATCCAGTCCCAGTGTCTTGATGTCCATTAGCGCTAATGTTTTCTTCTTCATCAGCCCGCAAATAACTACAATAATAACTACAATACTAATTCAAGCTCTGTTAAAAACGGCTGGGCTTTTTAGATTTGCTGATTTTAAAAGCTTTTAGAAAAATTTACTTCGCAAATATCCGCGTTATAATATAAAATGATGTGTCTTACCTAGTATAAAGAGCACCTCCCGCCCTCCCTCAATTGCGTGCACTATCCCCGTCACCACTAATCCCAGCACCGCTACTCCCAACACTACTACACTAGGCAAGACACACCACTGACGATAATACGACACGTGTTTCGCCTCTACACGAGGCATCCTCAGGTGATATAGACTCTACGGTGGCTAACCGCTAAGTCCACTTAGCGGTTAGCCACCGGGGATAGTGCACGCAATTAAAGGAGGGCGGGAGGTGCTCTTCATACTAGGTAAGACACATCATTTTATTTTATATCGCGGATATTTGCGAAGTAAATTTTTCTAAAAGCTTTTATATAATGGGTTTCAGCAAAGTAACGCCTGATTCTATTAATTATATTTGCTGATTTTAAGGGTATTTTTGACCCATTTTCATCATCATTATTTTACAGCCCTTAATTCCGTCGGTGACGTAAAATTTGACAGAGGAAAAAAGAACCGGGAAGTGGACAGCGTCTTTCGGATAACAACTCAAAATTATAAAAAAACTGTAGTTGCCAACCCGTCTGCCAAGCGTGGCAACTTTGACTAAATTTCTCCTATGAGGCAATCTATAATGGATGGTTATAACAGGTGTATAGATAAGTATCTAAAATTGTATAATATCTCAGTTTTCTCCATTATTTAGAGCTAAAAGTATAATATCAAGTTAATTGTCCACTGTCGTAAAACTGCAAACTTTTTTTTTTTCAATTCAAATTCAAATTCATTTATTTATTTAGGAATACAGTAAGTTAGGTGTTCGTAAAATTTACAGTAGGTATCGTGTATTCTACCACAGTGTAGTGTACACATATATTTCTTTACGATATTGTCAATAGAAGCAAAATGGAATACTTCTAAAATGATTGCACATTACAAAAATACCATAATCATATATGTAGGTGGTATTAAATCCCCCCCGAACGGGTTCCCGCCTTATCGTGGCGGGGGGGCTTAGTAGCCGTGGCTTGGTCAACCACGGTGAACGAAGAGGAACCCCTTGGCTGGCCCGAGGTGGCCACTCCGAGTGGGCTTGGGAAGCCCACTTCGGATGTGTGTCGGGGGGCTGTGGTGAGAGGGGAGTCCGCAACCCTCTACCGCTGCAGCCGAGGTGGAGTCGCGGAGGAAGAGGAGTGTTGGTATGGCGATGCGCCACTCGCCCTATCCTCCGCGACTCTGACGGGGCCGCACCGTTGAATGATGCGGTGGTGGTGGGGCTGCGGGGGGAGAGGAGTGTCGGTATTGCGAGGCGCCGCTCTCCCTACCCTCGGCAGCCGAATCTTGGTTGGCGGCGGAGCCATAGACCAGATCCGCCGCTGGGGTCGGGAAGGCTGGTGCTTCTTAGTGCTAGTTTTTCCTGGCCCCATGGCCTTCGCGCATCGGACACGGGGGCGTCTGTTGCGCATATGAAATTGGAGGCCGAGGAGGAGGGCGCGCCATGTGTTCTGGTGCGCCTTACCGGAGAAGGAGATGGGGGAGGAGTGGTCCTCTCCCGAGGAGGGGCCGCCATGGGGTGGCCGGCGCAGGTGGGGCTGCGGAAGTGTGCGAAAGCGTTCCCGTGACCCTGCCAATATGCGACGAGGGTGGAACACCATGGGGTTTTAGTCGGTGCGAGTCCGACATAACCCGTCCTTGCCCCCGCGAGGCGGGTATGCGTAGGCATTTCCCCATGTAAAAAAAAGGTGGTATTAAATATTCAAAAGTGAAAGCATCGTGCAATGATACCCTTGACAAATAATACATTTCGTAATGGTGCCTTTACGTCTATATTGAGACAAAAAAAGAAACGGTGAAGTAAATAAAAATGCTTTCATTTTCAAAGAATCACATAAAGCTGCTGTTACTCGTATAAGTAATAAAATAAGCGATGCTCCGCTCGGAAATAACGCAAGAGTAGGTTTTACTTACTACTTCTAGTGTTTCGTGCTAAAATCAATCAATCTGAAAACCTATGAAGTCATCTTGGTGTCCCATCTCTCTGTATGCCTATTATAGAGGTTTTTCTCCTAAGAGTGCGAGTATCGTCCTGTGGTTGTTATAAGAGGCAACAGGAGGAAACAAACCAGAAGATGGGCACTAATATACTCCTAATAGCAACTATGTATATTATATATTTTACGTGGTAGAGCCATGCTGCAGCTGTATTGGTATATTTGTAGCACGAATGGGTCGGCTTGACCGGGTAAGGACCACCCTCTCACAGAATACTAGCGTTAAATAGCAGCTTAATAATAAATTGCTCCTGTGTTTCGTATAGTGAGTGTAGAGAACCGGAGACCCTTTATACTGGAAACGAGGCAATCCATATTAGTCCTCACGGGTGACAACGCTAAATTTTGATTCGTAATCGAAGACAAATGTAGATGTCTATGGACCACAGCAGTCACTTAACATTACGTGGACTGTGTGCTCGTTTGTCACCCTTAACCTATTAAAAAAACTAAAAATAAAGAGCTATGGTTGCTGATAAGTGTTGCAACTATGACAAATATCTCACTTATGAGGCAACTTATGTTATATCTTTGGTATATTTGAACGAAGAACCATAAATATGTTTTAGATTACCTGTTTGATATTGATTGTAATGTTTTTGAATCAACTTTAAACAAATTTCGAATAAATGCATTTCAAATGAAAATTAATTTTTTCTCTCTCTATTTTACTATCATAATGATAACTTAATTAGTAATAAAATGAAAGGAAATGATAATAAACTTAAATTAAATTAAAATAAGGAATCGTTATGACATGAACATTCTGTATTTTTCGACGTCAGTTATATAAAATGCGGCTTGGAAACGTCAAAATGTATTTTATTTTATATTTTTTTTAATAAATTTCCTCTTACTGGAGAACAAAATGGCGAAAAATACTCCGCAGGTATCCTCTTATTTATCGTTTTTGTCAGTCACATGATTCAAAATTATAATCAAAAGTGAAAAGGATTATACTTGATAAAATTGCACACTTAAAAATTATGCAAAAATATAAGCTAATAAATGTGTAACCCCTAGCAGACTCGACAGATGTGGGTAATTAGTCACATCTGTTTTATTATCTATGCAAACATTTACCATAAAGCCTTCAGTTATTTAATACATTTTTTAAAATGACATAATAAATATACAAGATAGCGGTAGCTCACGAGCACAACTAGTAAGTGATTGCTGTTGACCATAGATAATCGTATATCGCCTATAACTAGCATCGATTAAGAATTTAAACTTATAGCTGTTGTCACCTCAGTAGACTTAGATGAGATGCCTTGTAAAACTTCTCCAGTTTTCTACGCTCACTAAACGAAACACTTAAATTTATATATTAAAATACCATCATCGTCATTGTAATCTTCATCTACTCAGTCATCATCATTCTGGTCGATCATGATTCCACTGAACATGGCCTCCCCGCAAGATTTAATCTAAATTATTTAAATATCTTTTTAGCGCGGTAGACCCACGCTGCAGCGATATGGTTATTATGGTTTTGTATTTATAAAGTATTCTCATCTGGTTGAGCTGAATAGATGACGTATCGAATGTTTTATTAAAGAGTAAATATACATAAATATATATTGAATATACTTACACAAAATAAATAAAACAGAAATAAATAAGAGCGCAACAAGATTATTATGGCTATTATTATGGTATTATGGTTGAGCAGGAAAGGGTCGGCTCGCCTAGCGTAGAACAACTCTTTTACAGAATGCCAGCGTAAAATAGCAGCTTAATGCAGCTGTGTTTCGTATGGTGAGTGTAGAGAACTGAAGACCCTATTTACTGGAAACTAGGCATTACATCTTAGTCCTCAGTGGTGGCAACGCATTTCTGCATTTTTATTTTTAATCGAGGATATATGTAAATGTCAATGGGCCACAGCATACACTTACCATGAGGTGGACTGTGTGCTCGTTTCTCACCCTTATTCTATAAAAAAATATTAATTTCACAGAGAATCGCAAAATTATATCTATTTTTTAAATATATGTAATTCAACTTAATTAGATAAAATTATTAATTATAGGTAAGTAAACGTTTACTTGAAATAATATTCGATTTAAGGCTCTTATCAAGAGAATGTTAAAAATTTGGGATGTCGTTACCCGATGTAATTAAAGTTTTTCGTGCGAAAAAAAATTGACCTTTTATAAAATTTAAAAGCCGGATACATGCGAAAAATTAATTTATTATTTGAGCCCTTTGAAGTTGGCTTTTACCTACTTTTAATTAAAAGTCTAACTTTTGTACCCTTCTGAGTTGATTCAGGAATATCAAAAGCACGAACGTCGTCTAAATAGGGTAAACCAAAACACAGATTCCACATTTTTTTATTTAAAATATTGTACAATTTTCTCAGGCCATCATCATCATCATTAAAGCCCTTCATTAGTCCACTGCTGAACAAAGGCCTCTCAAAAGTAATGCCACAAAGCACGGTCCTGAGCCACCTTCACCCATCGACTTCTTGCATGTATTACCAAGTCGTTCCTCCATCTAGTGGGAGCTGCCATACACTTCGCCCACCGGTACGTGGCTGCCACTGGAGAACCTTCCTCCTCATCCTCTTAGGTACTTCAAACTTATTTCGAAACTGGATGATGATATATTATCCTTTCGACTGCGGAGACTCTAACCGCCCTACTCCGTTGACTGCGGAGCTGTTTAATAAAATGGACGGCTGATTGGGCGCAGTCCATCTTAAGGCAATTTTTTCGATTCTGGTATATCAAATACTATATACATTTCTGAATTTTATATGAAATTTCCTACAAATTTGTATATAAATTTAATAAAGTCCCAGAATAATTAGTGTAAGTAAATGTCGAGTAAAGTCAAAATTGTCATATTTCTCAATGAAACAAAGTTTTTTATTAGTTCAATTTTTTTAATTTAACCTTAAATCTATCATTTACAATATTTTATGTGCAAAATCATAGGCTACAATACAATATTTTATCATAAAATGCATTAAAAATATGCTTACAAGTACCCAACAATCAACTTACACGGCTGTAGAATGTATTCGTAGTTCGGACTGGATGCGGCATTAGTGCATTATTCAATAAAACATGGAGGGTTTTTATTTTTTTAATGACTTTTAGA
This sequence comes from Parnassius mnemosyne, assembly GCA_963668995.1. Lineage (NCBI taxonomy): Eukaryota > Metazoa > Arthropoda > Insecta > Lepidoptera > Papilionidae > Parnassius > Parnassius mnemosyne. The sequence continues at coordinate 2,323,894 of CAVLGL010000013.1, forward strand.
CATACAGTAATAAATTTTAAAACAAAATTTACTTTTTATAATGCTTTTTGATTTACGAATTTCGCAAAGTACATACAAATAAAATGTACATTAAAAAAAACATAAAATACCACAAAACTGTTTATATTAAAATAAAAAATAAATAAAGATTTTAACTATTTAATATAAAAATATATTGAAATAAAAATTAATTTATTAATTAATTAATTAATATTAATTTAAAAAATATATTAATACTTTCTACTTTTCTTTTTTAATAAATTGTTTAAAAAAATCCGAAGTCTTGTGTTAACACATATGGCACATTCAAATGCCTAGTTTTTCCTAAAACATCGAATGATCATGGAGTCAAAGAAAGCTCGGTTTGCCTGCCCGAGGGTGCTAGTTTCTTTACCAATCTAACAATTCAACCGAATTTGGACTTTATGCAGTATGGCAAACTTTAGTTCCTTATTTCGCCACCGGCAAAACAGATACTAGAATCCACAACTGCGGGCGTCTCAGAAATGGACACCATTGCACCTATTGCGTATTTACATTGAAATATTGAAAATATTACACTTTATCCTTATTTTGATGTATTAAAACTGTGAATGATGAACTATTACACATATTTTAACACAAAACTGACAGTAAACACTAAAATTCTACATACATTTCAAGTCAACTTTCCGCAACCTGCATGTTAGTTCTAAGATAGCGGTTTGCTTCATACAAATTAAAAAAACATTTCACACTTACAAAATGAGATGCAACACAAAATGAGGTTACAAATAGGAAGGTTAGTTACCCAGGCGTTGTTTTAACATAATTAACCACACAATCAATCAAGATTTGTATCAAATAATAGCAAACAACTCCGATGTTAGCGCGCGTCAATCACACTGATGGCTGACTCAAGGGACATACGAAATCAACACATGATATAGATATAAAATCCTACTAAAGTGTGTAAGCTGTGGGGTTTTTATGCTATCCTTTTTTATCCTGTATACATCAACATATGGTAGAATGAATTAGAAATATTGCTTAATGCTTTGTTTCTTTTATTACCACCTGACGGTGCCCTGTGGTCGACCCTACCTCCGGAACTCGGTAAGTTTTGTTTGCTTGTTCACCGTTTTATAATCCCGGACCCGAACTTTCTGGTTGCTCGTCGAGTGTATTACTGATGGGCCCTAATACAATCGACTTCTGTCTGGTCAACTGAGAGCCCTAACAGTTTTATTCATGCAAATCATTAATTTTATTAGAAGATTTATTGGACTGGAGAGCATACAGTATAAGTATCAAAGGAGAATGACAATAACGAAAACTTTCGATTTGGCGACCGTATAGTCATGAAAGAATCGTTAGAGGACCTCCTATGCTCAATGATCTTAATAGTTTTACCCTACGAATAGATCATACAATTTGTGGTCATACGCATGGCATAACGTGTGGCATAACGCTGGTTGTTGATGTTTACCTAGGAATATTTGTTCAACTCCAACTTTGACCGAGAGATCAGTCGACGGATGTAACTCAGCTTTTTCTTTATAGAATAAAGGTGTCAAGCAAGCATACAGTCCACCTGATGGTAAACGGTTGCTGTGGCTCATAAACATCTACATCTATCCTCGATTATGAATCAAGATGCTGATGCGTTGTCACCCGTGGGGACTAAGATGAAATGCCTCGTTTCCAGTAAAAAGGGTATCCGGTTCTCTACACTCACCATACGAAACACAGCAGCATAAGCTGTTATTTTACGCTGGTATTCTGTGAGAGCGTGGTCCTTCCCTAGTCGAGCCGACCCATTCGTGCTACACCTATACAACTAAAATAGATGCAGCAAGGCTCTACCATGTCAGCTAGGCAGCGTTCGGGAGATTACAACGAATTTTCTCGTCAAGTACTGCTCTAAGACTAAAAACAAGAATGTGTAATCAGTGCGTGTGGCCAGTGATGACATATGGGTGTGAGACGTGGCTTTTTACCTCTGGCTGCACAAAGAAGTTCAAAGTCGCTCAGAAAGCTATAGAGATGGTTATGCTTGAAATCTCCCTACGTGATAAAATTCGAAAACACAATGCCCGCATTTGAATCAGAATACCTAATGGATCAGTAAATAGAAGTACGTAAACTGAGGTAGGGCTACCCATATAGCTTGAAGAACCGTCTACCAATGGGTACGAATAGTTCTCAAGTAACAGCTTCGCATCGGTAAGCAAAGTGTCGTTCGGTTTTCCATTAGATAGTGTGACAACCTGGTAAGAGACGAGTAGGTAGTCGATGAATACAGGTGTTTCAGTACCGTGTATTGTGGAATTGCTCAGGTTTTTTGTGAGTTTTAGACTTAGTTGACTTTATAAGCATTCTGGGAAAATAAACGGTTGTTTGAGACTCTCCTGGATTATTCCTAAGCTACATAACTGGTTTAAAAAATCTGTGTGGACTGGTTGCAGAATTTCATGTTGCGTTAGAACACAAGATATTCGCAGGAATAAGTTATAAGCGTTTTTGCTTCCTTTCATCGTCATCATCATCATCATCATCATTACAGCCCTTCACAAGTCCACTGCTGAACATAGGCCTCCCCCAAGGAAAGCCACAAAGCACGGTCCCGAGCCACCTTTTTTTTTTCAATTTATTTATTCATACAAAGGTAAGTACATTATTTTTACTATTCCCTCGCGAAACTGCAATCTAATCAGTTTGTCGACAAGTACACGCTCTTAAATCTATATATTACGCGACCCTTCCTATAAAAAATTCTTAAATTCGTAATAAAAAATATTGAGGGCACCTACTAATACTTATCGGGATAAAAACTATCCTGTCTCTCAAGTTGGACCAAACTGCACACAGTGTGCAAAATTTCATTAAAATCCAATAGTTTTAGAGTTCATCGCAGACAAACAATGTGACACGTGATTTTTATATATAAAGATTATGCACCGTCACCTATACAAATACTATTAACTACAAAAAACAAAAAGAAAATAAAAGATAGTTATATCAAAGTTACCTACTACAATTTCATAATATTTAAAACTTACAAAACTAAAAAAAAATCAAAAAATAAACAACAAAAGCAATAAACAAATCAAATAAATCGAACATAAAAAGCGACTAATAAAATTATGCAATCATATGTAATGTGTTAAAGCTCTGTTAATAATGTCCTTTTCAAAGAGGATTTTAATAAGTTTTTGCTTAATTTATTTTTATTTTTATTTGAAGGCGTTTCTCTTAACCATTTTATTTTGTTATAGATTCTAGGTACATTCTTTACGTGGTAGGGCCATGCTACAGCTAAATTATTAGTATAGTTGTAGCACGAATGGGTCGGCTCGATCGGGGAAGGACCACGCTCTCACAGAATACATACACAGACAGAGGCATTCTATCTTAGTCCTTACGGGTGACAACGCATTTGCATTATGATTCGCAAACGAGGATAAATGTAGATGTCTATGGGCCACAGCAACCATTTACCATCAGGTGGACTGTGTGCTCGTTTGTCACCCTATCCTATAAAAAAAAATGTATTTATTCAAGCGCTGTCCATAATAGTTATTTGTGTATGTTGTAAGTGTTAATAATAGGTACTTTATATTCGTCAGTATATATGTTTAATTGCTATTAAATATTTTAACCGTGTTTCAACAGGGAGTATTTTACACATGGGAAATAATTATTCATATTGTTTTTTACAACTCTTCTTATCTTTTGAATTAATTAAAAATTTTATAATATGTATTTGTAGGCTTTTCACTTGTTTTATATTGGTTCTAAATGTACGGCCATACACAATAAGACCATAGTAAACTAACCACCTGCATCCACTGACTTCTTGCATGTCTTACCAGGTCGTCACTCCATCTAGCGCGGGGACGCCCTACACTTCGCCTGCCGGTACGAGGCTGCCACTTGAGAACCTTTCTTCCCCATCGGTTGTCTATATGGCCGACCCATTGCCACTTCAGCATACTAATTCTTTGGGCTATGTCAGTTGCTCTGGTTCTACTGCGTTCTTTGCTTCCTTTGACATCCAATATTTTGCTTGTTTTAGAAAAGGCAGTTACGTAGCAGTTACACTCTCAAAATGTGTAATCCAACATGCTTATAAGGTCGATTTCTCCAAAGTAAGGACATGTCTCTGAAAAACTGCGAAACCCAACCTTTTGTTGTTAATATTCCACGTATTCAAACCAAACTGTTTGCTTCGTCTTGCGTACAACAAATGAGTGGAATATTCCAATAATCTTGAACAATCTGATCGTCTTCAAGGTAATAGTGAATAGGCTTTTGCTACAATAAGATAGTGCTTATTATTATCTAGAGCATCGTCACCACCTGTTGCGTAAAAAAGTAGCTCAGTGCTGATGTGTTTTCTATGGCGAGTGGAACTGGTGATCGATTTTACTGGAAACCACGTATTACATCGTAGTTATCAAGGGTAATAAAGCATCTAAATTTTGACTCTTAACCGAGAATAGATGTAGATGCCTTTAGACTATCGTATCTACCATCTTACCATTAGGTGAGCTGTATATTCGCTTGTTACCTCATTTTAATAAAAAATATATTTAACAGTTATATTTTCATGACATGCATGCCGAGAAATGCTATTTTCAAAGTCAAATGGAACTGGACTTAAAGTGCACTTAAATTTAATTTTGTTCAAGCTTAAGTGACAGCAATTTCAAGCTGGTGCATTCCGAAAAGTTGTTGCATACTTTGATAGTACTACTGTAAAATGAAGACAGAGTTTTTTGTCGTCAGCAAAAGCGCAACCTCCTTTGCGACGGTTTTTAAATTCGTACTTAAGGAAATATCTTAAATAAATATCTTAAAGGAAATATCCCAGATATTTCCGTAAGTCCAAATAATTAAACTTGAAAGGGGATTACCCTATTTACTTTATTTAAAATTTTAAGGCCAAATAGTGTAGTTAACGTGGTAGAGTCTCGCTGCTGCTGTATTATGGTTGTAGCACGAATGGGTCCGATCGACCGGGGTAAATCCACGCTCTCAGAGAATACCAACTTTAAATGGCAGCCTAATGCCATGATGGTGAGTATAAAAAATTTAGGTACTCTTTTACTGGAAACGATACATTCCTTCTTTGTCCTTAGGCGTGGTGCAAAGCATCTGCATTTTGATTCTTAATCGAAATCCAAAGTAAACGTAAATAGGCCACAGCATCCACTTCCCATCAGGTCCTCGTTTGTCATTCTTGTTCTATGAAAAAAATAATGTCTTTCATTTATTCTTAAAAGAATTATTTATGAGTGAACTTTTGATTGGCTGTAATAAATAGGTCTTTGTGCATTTTATGTTTATAAACTGCTTCAACGACTCACTATAAAATACCAGTAAGAGAATTTACGTTTTGTAAAAATAATTTGACGACTCCCTGATAGAGTGGCATAGCAATGAGTTACGGCGCTGAGAGCCGCGCGTTAGAATCCCGTACGTAACAAGTATTTGTATGCCATAGAAATTATTATTCCGGGTCCGGATGTTTGTACTTCTGCGATTTATGTATGTAAACTGCCTCAACGGTACAGAGGAAAAAACAAGTGTGAAGGGTAACTTTTTTAAAGAAATATATCTTGTAACTATTTAAAGTGTGCACAAAGATACGGGTGCAGAAAGTAATGAAAGAAGTTGGAGAAAACATTTCTCTTTTACAACATATAGAAACGGCAAAACGTGAAGCACATTTCATCATCATCATCATCATCATTACAGCCCTTCACAAGTCCACTGCTGAACATAGGCCTCCCCCAAAGAATGCCACAAAGCACGGTCCTGAGCCACCTGCATCCATCGACTTCCTGCATGTCTTACCAGGTCGTCACTCCATCTCGTGGGGGGACGCCCTACACTTCGCTTACCGGTACGAGGCTGCCACTCGAGAACCTTTCTTCCCCATCGGTTGTCGGTTCTTCGAGCTATATGGCCGGCCCACTGCCACTTCAGCTTACTAATCCGTTGGGCTATGTCGGTTACTCTGGTTCTACTGCGGATATCCTCATTCCTAAGTTTATCACGCAGAGAAACTCCGAGCATAGCCCTCTCCATAGCTCGCTGAGCGACCTTGAGCTTCCTCATACGGCCAGCAGTGAAGGACCACGTCTCAGTTCCATAAGTCATTACTGGCAACACGCACTGGTTGTATAATTTCGATTTCAGGTTTTGAGGTATGTCTGACGAGAAGATGTGTCGTAGCTTCCCGAACGCTGCCCAGCCGAGTTGAATCCGTCGATTGACCTCTCGGTCGAAGTTGGACTTACCTAGTCGGACTATTTGTCCCAGGTAAACATACTCGTCAACAACTTCGAACTTAGTGTTCCCAACAACTACCGGCATAGGTGTGACATGGACATTAAACATGATCTTTGTTTTGTCCATGTTCATCTTAAGACCTATCCGTTGGGAAACACTATCGAGGTCATTGAGCATAGTGCTTAGGTCCTCCAGCGATTCTGCCATAAGGACTATATCGTCGGCAAATCGAAGGTGAGTGATGTACTCGCCATTGATGTTGATACCGTATCCTTTCCAGTCCAGAAGCTTGAAAACGTCTTCCAATGCAGCGGTGAAGAGTTTCGGGGATATGACGTCACCCTGTCTTACACCTCTCTGTAATTGGATAGGTTTCGTACTCTGGTTCTGTACTCGGATAGCCATCGTAGCCCTACTGTACAAGCACTTCAACACTTCGATATACCGACAGTCAACTTGGCATCGCTGAAGGGACTGCAGCACCGCCCAAATTTCGACGGAATCAAAGGCTTTCTCATAGTCCACATACGCCAGACATAGTGGCAAATTGTACTCTTCGGACTTCTGTACAATTTGCCGAAGGGTATGTATGTGGTCTATGGTGCTAAAGCCCTTTCGGAAACCGGCTTGTTCGGGAGGCTGGAAGTCGTCAAGTCTGCGCGCGAGACGATTCGTAATGACTCTCGAAAACAGCACGTAGACGCGGCTCAGAAGGGAAATCGGTCTGTAGTTCTTCAAGAGAGCGTTGTCACCTTTCTTGAAGAACAAGACCACCGCACTTCTGCTCCACGCCTCCGGTGTAATGCCACCATGGAGGACGGAATTAAAGAGCTTCTGAAGGACTTCAAGTACCGGTCTTCCACCCGCTTTCAGAAGCTCCGCTGTAATTCCATCCTCGCCTGGGGCCTTACCGTTTTTAAGGTGCTGGAGAGCCATTCTAATCTCGCTCAGACTGACGTCCGGGATATCTTCGGAATAGTGTCGGATGAGACTCGCTCTTGGATCGTTACTCACACTTGCGTGTGGCTCCAACGATGACGTGTACAGCTGCCCATAGAACCTCTCAATCTCACTCAAAATCTCAGGTGTCCCGGAAACGATGCTGCCACATTCTGTCTTCAGCTTTGACAGTTGGCTCTTTCTGGCAGACAGATCTCTGGCAAAGACTTTGGAGCCTTGGTTCCGCTCGATCGCTTCTTCAATACGAGCTGTATTGAAGTTGCGTAAGTCCCGCCGCATGCATTTGGAGATCTGTCTGTTCAGATGCCTGTATGCTGTCAAGTCTGTTGAAGAATGTAGCTTCATCTCCCGTCTAACAGCCATGAGATTAAGAGTGTGATCGGAGAGTTTTTGTGTTCTTCTGCGGCGGGTCTTGCAGAACTTAGCTCCGACCGCATGGACAGTTTCCACGAGCTTGTCATTCATATCGTCCACTTCATTGCAGTCTTCTAGGCACTGAAAACGGTTTTGTAACTCGAGCTGAAAGGTCTCGGGACTTTGGAACAGAGCACGAGGGGGACGGAGCGTTGACTTCATTAGACGAGACCTCTCCAACTTAACGTTTAGGTTCAGTGTGCCTCTAACCATTCGGTGATCGCTACCAGTTTTCACCCTCGCGATCACGGAGACATCACTGAACAGTTGTCGTCTGGTCGTCATAATGAAGTCAATCTCATTTTTTGTCGAACCGTCGGGGCTCGACCAGGTCCACTTCCTGTGGGGCCGCTTCTGGAAGAAAGAGTTCATCATAAAGAGTCCCTCTTTCTCCATGAAGTCGGCCAGCTGCTGGCCCCTTGGGTTCCGTTGCCCTATTCCAAATTTCCCTACTTTCAGCTCACCGTTTTCTCTTGTGCCTAGTTTTGCATTGAAGTCTCCCATTAACACCGTATATTGGGTTTTGGAGGAATGCATGGCTCTAGAGATATCCTCATACATTTCCTCCACCTCCCCATCGGGGTGTGCCGAGGTTGGTGCGTAAACCTGTATGACCTTCAGCGAATACCGTTTGGTGATTCTGAGTATAAGGTACGCAACCCTCGTCGACACACTCCCGATCTTTACAACGTTGTTAACGAGAGACTTGTGGACGATAAATCCGACACCTCCTTGGGACAGATGGTCGCCCTCCCGGTGATAGAGCAAGTTGCCGGATTCGAGGATTACCGTGTCCTCCCCCTCTCTTCGGACTTCGGATAATCCTATAATATGCCAGCGCAACTTGTCTATCTCTTCTTCCAGCTCCACGATCTTCTCGTCAGTCCTCAGGGTGCGTGCGTTGTACGTTGCCAGGTCGAGTCGTCTAAGGTGGCAACCGAACCTCCACCGGAGATTCTTAGCACCCCCTGCCCCGCCGTTACCATGGTCGCCACCGTAGCCAGGAATAGCGGAGCCGCCGGGGACTGGGGAACACAACACAAGCACATTTAAACCCTGCTATCTCATCATTGCGTCAGTTTTCATTACGAAATTTTATATTGGGTGGGAGAATTGCAAACAATGGATTAAGCTCGCTGCAAAAACTTGTTATGGCGTAAATTGATATAGATGGTATATTTTGTGTTAAAGAGAGAAAAAGTTAGGTAAAATTCGAAAAATTATGTATAAATGAATCTTCTTCGTTTTTTACACTTTTTTTTCTTTACATATTCCAAGTAGAACTTAAATAAAAAAGCTGCAGCCTATTTATTTGCGCCTGATATAAATAAAATGTACGTATTGGAAAAAGCCATTGCGTGCACCGAATCGTCGTCTTCTGATTTTGACACGCCGGTCTTTTGATTTTGACACGCCGCAAGAAACAAGAAGTTGCGCAAAATGCTGATTACGTGGAAGTCGCCGCGCTGTGTGGTTATGTTTTAATCCCTGTACGCATTGCACCGCCAATTTATTCATCTACATATCTCGTGAATATCGCATATCTACCGCAATATTGAAGCTGTTTCATTGGTGTGCTTGCTATGTCAAGACGAGGAAATTGGAGATCAAGGTTTGAATGACTTTGTCGTATTGTGAGTGAATCATTTCACAGACAGTCTGCCCTTTGCATTATTGATTTGGATATATAACCATTGCATATATATCTTATTCTTCCTGCACATATAATATAAAACTCGTATAATAGTGGTCTTAGGACGAGTAGTTAAATTATCCCGCTAAAAGGCATCTTGCTAGTTATTCCCAGGACAGAGCTTTTTCGGAACTAGTGGTAAAAGCAAAAATAACGCCTAATAATCATTTCTGTATACTACGTATAAAAATATATTGTATTTTATCTGGAAAAGTAGTTGGAATATGTGAATACTTTTTAAATTAAAATTGAAGATCTTATCAATTTTATGTAAAACAAGGTCCTATCACCTTTTCCTTTAACACTCATAGTTTTGATGTATAAAAGTGTATTCGTTATTTCGATATTACTAACAGACACTTTTCACAGTTTCGTTAATAAGTATAATTTTTTTGTTTAGTAGTTTACAATTAATGCTTTTATATATTCACACATGGATTAAACCAGGTGAACTCAAAGCTTTTGGGCATTCTATTAAATGTGTTAAATAAAGGTTGTATATTTCTTCATACTTTATCTTACTAAGCACATTCCTCAGCTCATCTAAGCAGGTTATGGAGTAAGAGTAAATAAATTTCTAAGAAAGTATAGAGAAAATGTTTCGCCTCTTTCTCCAACACTAATTGAAGGGTCTTAGATAATCTAAATAGAGAAGCGGTAATTTTTTTAAAGGAAACTATATTTAATTAGACCCATACAGCAAGGTGGTCCTAGATTCTGACGACCCAAAATGCCTCCGGCCCGTCACTCACCAACACTACGCACTCACCTAGTGTCACAAACACCGATTGGATAACGGATGCGACGCAGTGTGTCCAGAGACGGGCGCACACTCCTCCACACCACGTACACACCGTACACCTGCGTGCCTGGGCGGTTCTCAATATCCCAGAACATCGCGCGATACGAGTTGGCTGTCAGAAGCGGGGCCCGCCACCCCCTGCCGGCCACCCCCCATTTGGACGGCGGTTACATAACTCATCTATGTGCATTGTAAACTTTCATAAGTGAACATTGTTACATAGGTAAATTTTAAAATTATTTATCATCACCCATTTTAAATCTGCCCTGAATCCCGATGAAGCTGTATAAGATAAAAGTACGAATAGCACTATCAGCAGCATCTAACAGCCCATCTCAGAAACCAGAAAAGTGGTAGCGTGTGTGTGAAAATTACAAAAACAATTTATATAAAACTTAGTAATCTTTATGCAAATAAACGTCGTATGAAACTGATTTGGAGACGATCATATCATTACTTTTTAACTGACTACCGTAGAAGTAGTGGTACACTCTGTATGTAAGACATGCAACAAGTTATTGGAACCAAAATGGTTTTTAAATTATTTAGCTTTGATAACTGTAGCAAGAGCCTCCGGTTCGTTACACTCATTTTATGAAACACAACAGCATTTTGCTGCTATTTTACGCTTCTGCGTGAGTGTGGTCCTTCACCGGCTGAGCCGACTTATTCATTCAGGTACTACAGATAACATGGCTTCACCACATAAAATTTGGGAACAAGTGGGGTTATATTACGTTTTTGACTTTTCATCTAAAAGGCATTTTAATCCAGTATCGAATATTTCATCAAAACACAGACTAATTAAATTTTGGACTAGAATGAATTATTCCGTCAACATAATAACTTGCTCTACATAATTACGCGTTAGGCGCGCTTTATTACATTCATCAAGGTACGCTATTTCGCACTAGCGTGTGGTAGTTATTAACACAACGTTCGCACTTCATTACTACAACATAGTAACCTGTGCGAAGGCTTAGTTCTATCTCATTACTGAATTCCGAACTTTTGTTATATGTTTTTTTTTTATATGAGGTTGCAAATGAACATGCGGCTCACTTGATGGTGGGTACCGCCTCCCACGAACAATTGCAACACCAGGGGAACTTCAGGTGCATTGCCTTTTAATAAAGATGAGGTTTAGTTCTTGATGGTACCTAAGCCGTATCAGTCTGGAAAAATCGGTGGTGTTAGTCGATTCCACAAAGAAGTTGTGCAAGAGAATATCTTCTGATAAATTTGTATGTTACAAAAATGAGAAGTTTTTATAACATACATATTTACCAGAATTCTATGTCCGTTTTTTTAATAATAGCGTAACAAACGAATAAACAATCCACCTTAGATAACTACTATCCTCGGTAAAGAAACAAAATTCAGATGAGTTGTTACCCGTGAGGTCACAATCGAAACACGGCAGCATTATGCCAAATACTTGTACCTACTACGTATAACATATATTTATCACTTTACAGAATTGATACACAATGCAACATATAAATGATACAGATAAGAAACACTAATTAACAGCCATATTTTATATTAACACATAATACCGTGTAGCGGCTGTGTGACATTCTTATCCGCTACCCCAAAGCGTCAGCTGGGTGACGTAAGAGTCAACAGCATCTTCCTAATTAAAACTCAAAATTAAAAAAGAAAAAAACAGAGATGCCCACTCACCTGTTATGCATGGCAATTATAGTAAAATCAACCTAATGCGACTATCTATGAGAGATTCCCTTACGGAACAATTATTTTATGAACTATAAATAATCGTTTCGCGTTTACATGTTTGCCCTTGTCAAAATGTTGTATGTACACCAAGATACAGGATAAAATCCTAGTGTGGAAGATTATCATATCAATTAAAAAAAGACAAAGGAATAAAAAGATAAAAAGGCTCTAATGTTACGCTATAAAATATTTATTGTGTTTCTAACGAGAATTAGGTTAGGAACAAGTTTGCGTTTAGAATTATGATCGAAGTAGTAACTCGTCTTAATATTGTGAACTATGCGCGTAGTCCTTTTCCAGTCGCAGAGTTGCACACCAAAACAAAATAGCAGAATTTTCTCTATTAAATATTGTTAGCAAATATCCCTAACAATCTAATATCCTGGATACCATAATTATTAACTATCACAAGATATAGCTGAACATAGCCCTCTCTATATTTTTTTCCACGCTTAGCAGGCGTCAGTTAGCAACCGCAGTTTTTTATTTTTAGCTATTTTTGGGAACGTCCTGCTACCTATATACTGGTTTGTTTCCCTCCGTCGCCTCTTACAACACCCATAATACAATATGTGGTAGTAGATATTCTTACACTGTCGCTACTCGTCAATTAAAAACATAATTATCATATTCTTTATTATATTTATTCTCATTAAGCTTTCGTAAATTAAACTGATTTCGAATAAAATTAACTATTTGAAAGTTCCAGAGGACACTGTGGGTATGCATAATTCGTAATTGTTTGTGATTCAATTATCAACGACAAAACATGTTTCATGCATCCATCGACTGCTTGTATTACCAGTTCGTCGCACAATCTTGTCATCCTACACTCTGCTCACCGGTACGAGGATGCCACTGAAGAAACTTTCCATCTCATTGTATTTAAGTTCTTCTAGCTATTGGATAGTCGATCACCGGCTCAGCTTACTGATCTATTTGGTCTATTTTTTTTAAGTGACAAACGAACCTACAGTCCACCCGATGGGAAGTTGCTCCTTCAGTCCATGGATTCCTGCAGCCATATTTAAACAAAAACGCTACAGATATGTTGTGAACTCCGAGGACTGATGAATGTGGAATGCCTGTGAGGCATTGTAATTATATTGGCTCTATATAACCTTCAGTCAGGAACACAGTAGTGCTAGCACTGTTATTTTCCGGCAGAAATGAAGTTGTTAATGGCTATTTTTAAATTTTACTGCTATCTTTGATAGTTAGTCTATTATCCGGAGATACTCCATGCAAACGCAAAAAATACTCTGATGAATGTTACTCCCAAGATAAGGTACAACGTAAGCGAATTAAAAATTACAGTTGTATAAATAAAATTGTTCTATTATTTGACTTTTATATTGTTGCGCACCACTATTAATGTCTTGTACATGGCAACACTAGTTACGACCAGCGCCTTCTAGTGTCGAGTAGCAGAACTAGGAGAGTCAAGATCATTCTAGAAGTTTCGGCACCGATATGTACTCGAAAATTCTAGATGTCGCTACCGTAGAAGGTTCTGGAAACTATCTGAGGCCCTATATAAGCCAGGTAAAGACCAAGACCGGTTCAGTATTGAATTGGCGATACAAGAGAATACTTCGAAGCAAAACAACTTCGAACTTAAGTGATCAGTAGTACAATTGTGTTTTATTATCTCTATTAAAGAGGAGGTATCTAAATTAAAGTTTAAATTTTGGTAATTCAATCGGCAGTTTTGTCTCGGAATCGAAATTGTCTCGAACCCCAAGCTCGTAACAATATTCTGTCAGATAATAAGTTCTTCGATAGATAACTTTTACTTATATATATTTTAACATATATATGTTGAGAAATCGACGCTTAATTAAATTAAACTTTATAAATAAAATATTCATTCGCAATTTCAGTTGAAATCAACTTTGCAAATATCAAGACAGCTGATGCAGTTTCCGGTGAACTTATTGGCTTGAATTTGATATTATGTAGATATTTGACTATTTTGAAGTTTCGTCTAGTTTATGGCTTTATTAAGTTACAACTTTTCTTACTTCACAGACTCTTAACTATGAAATTTAATTTTAACTCATTGTACTAACATAATTAATTGCAGTCAATATTATTTATTAGGTGAATTTTTATTTTTTTAAAGCAATTTTTTGTGAAAAATGAGCACATAGTCCACCTGATGAAAAATGGATGTCGTGGCACATTTTCCTCAGCTATTCTCAATTAAGAATAAAAATTAAAATGCGTTATCTCCCCTGAAGAAGATAAAATGCCTCGTTTTCAGTAATACATATCTGTGGTTCTCACTAACTTGCCATACGGAACACAGCAGCAAAAGCTGCTGTTTAACGCTGGTATTCCGTGAGAGCGTGGTCCTACCCCGTTCAGCTGACTCATTAGTGCCATCATAACATAGCTGCAGCATGGCTATACCACGTATGTAAAATTGTGACCCACTTTTTATTTTATATACTAAATAATAGGACTGGTAACTGACTAAGTGTCCGTTTGAGTAGGTACTACTCTCTTACCTATTTCTACCGGCAAGCAGCACTATGTGGATTCCCACATGTCTTAATTTGAATGGTACAAAGAGTCGGTATGATTACAGACAGTAATGCATTCCAGAATAGTTGATATTTCTTAGGAATAACACCAGTTGCGTTGAAAACAATGCATATGCTTCATTCAATACTAAATAATAAATTAAATCCGCTTCAAAATTCGTTGCGTAGCTTAAAAGATCTAAGCGTACAGACATTGGGAAGCGACTTTGTTTAATACGATGTAGATATTTTATATTTGCACAGTAAAAAGTGCGAAGTAAATTCGTAGTAAAACTCATTGTGCATGGACATCGTAGAACGTCTGCAAGGCAGGCTAGTAATAATGTCTGAAAATGTTATATGGCTTTTATTTCAGATTTACGCAAACAAAATCGCGATCGTGGCCTTCTTCAAACTTATCTTACATTTCCTAATAGTCACAGTAAATAGCGAATTTGTTTGTAACAAGCACGAACTGCACAATGTTTTACTGCACTATTCATCCAGAGACTAAAGCTTTAGTTCATAGGAAACCTCTAAACTTGTACTAAGTAAGTCTGAATTTCAATGGCTAGTTCATGAGATAGTTATTCAGCATAAAATACATGTGTTAGTAAGTACTTTAGTAAGTTTAATGCTTTGGTTACCTAGTAGGTTTTCTTGAAATAAAAAATGTTGAACAAACAAAAACTCTGAAGTCGCTTAGTGAATTGACTAAAATATATCTTATGACATAAATTGGAAAACCTAATTTCGTTGTCGCCGCTGAGGACTAACATTGAATGACTCGTTTCCAGTAGAAAAGGTATCTGGTTCTCTACACTCACCATACAAAACCCATCAGTATTAAGCTGCTATTTTACGATGCTGTTCTGTGAGAGCGTGGTCCTTCCTCAGTGTAACCGACCCATTCGTGCTGGTTCTTCCCAGGACATAGGTTTTTTTTGCAAACCAGAGATAAAAGTAAAAAATGACTTTCCATAAGTACGTGTACGGGTAACCTCTATTTAGTAAAAATGATTCATATTATCTAAATCTTGTACTTGAAACTTTAAAATAAGTCTAAATTGAGCAGCAAGGACGTCCTACGTAAGCACATAGAACTTTATTAGCTAAATTGAGTTCTAAGTTATAGTACATATGAAATATTTATTTATAGTATTTAATTTTATCTACAATATTAAAAACTTTGACAATAAAAAAAAACTAAAACTAGAAACTTAATTATCATATAGTCCTACTCCCCGCGGTATCGTGCCAAGAACGCTGGCTGCGTTTCCCCGCTGAATGGCTATACTTAGCCTTTGAGCGAGGAAAGAACCAGCCCTCTTATCACCAGCAGCAACTACCAGCCGCGGATGGAGTTCCTTTAGGAACTTCACCGCACGTGGACCCCACGGACCGATATTCTCTACAGCAAATGGCACAAATATGTAGTCATCTCTCAGAGACTCATATTTGCGCCACTTACTCAGCTCAGCTGCCTCTGATGCCGCCCCGGCTTTAAACGAGGTACCCCTGAGATGAGAGGCCGCCAGAGTGTCTACGCAAGTAGCATCCCACACTAGGGCTTTACCTCTCTCCCAAGGGACCAATGTCATACCGTCGGGTCTCTTGCCATCGACTCTAAATATTCCACAAGGCTCTAAAACCGAGGGAACATTTATAGAGGCAAGAGCCCTTCGGATGACATCGTTCAAAGAACTGTGTCGTGAAAACCTACCAGCGCTTTTCTTACATGAAAGTCCGTGGAGCCCAAACTTGTCGACGCTGCTACCACAGGGGCTCTGATGGGGTTGACAAATCGCCGCTCCTAGTCGGATTCCTACGGCAATACGCAAGATTTCCTTATCAAGTAATGTGCCGAGATTACATGATGGTAAAGCGTGTAACCAGTGACTAGATTCCTTAGTCGAAACAGCTAGAAGGCGTGCCTTATCTTGGTCACTATGGAAATTATGAAACAAATCCTTCTGCACGCCCTGTACCAACGGAATATCCCACTGTTTTTGTTGGTTAACTTCCAGTAGAATATTTTGACCAGGACAGAGCGTTTGCCACGTCTGCCCTGCCTCCGTAGCAAAGCATAGGTCTACTTTATTATTTAAAATTATGTTACATAAGTCACTGACACTATGCACGGAAGCAAGGAAAGCAGGCAATGCAACGCTAGAAAGATTTCTCACATCAATGCCACCAAATTTTATATGTAAAGTAGCTTGAGCCCAGGCTGTTGTATTTAAAGTGAAATTTAGAATTTTTTCTATAGCAATTTTAAGATTATTATCAATATCTTGTAAAATATCCGAACATTTCCAGACTGGACTCGAGCGGAGTAAGTATGTAAATCCAGGTACAAGAAGACAATATTTTAAAATAGTAAGAGCTATGTGGGGGTTTAATTTATACAATTTATCAACGTGGTTTAAAAACTGATCAAATTTGGTTTTTATAACAGGTTTAATACTATCGAAAAACAACGGGGCACCTAGCAGGTATAGTGATTCCGTATTGACAGTTTTTATTCCTGGACAAATATGATTAAAATTTTGAATTAAATTGTCTCTATGAGAAGTAGATAAATTATTGGAAAAAAATATTTCACATTTATTGCTATTTGGTTCAAGGCCAATATTTTTAAAATTTCGAAAAATATGAGTAAGATCGCTGAGGACGTCATCTGCTCTACCTCCCAGTGTACCGTCGTCTAGGTACCAGACATTCAGCTTGGATTTCAAATTTGAAATAAAGGGTTGAATTCCCAAACTGAAAAGTGCTGGACCCAGAGGGTCACCCTGCTGAACACCAACAGCAGAATCGATAACATGGTTTTCGTAAAACAAGTTAGTATTTTGACTATAACATTGCCAAACCTAATGATAAATTTCGGGGGTATTGTTAGCCACTTCTTTCAGCAAGGTTACCCTATCGATAGAGTTAAAAGCATTCCTTAGGTCAACCTTCACAAGAACATCTGCATCAGAGTTTGTTAAAAATGTACGCACTGAATGTACCGCCGCCTCACAGCCACCTCTAGTGCCAAAAGCTAGTTGAGTAGGCTGAAATTTGGTCTTAAGGTTAGAGATTATGTACCTGCAAGCTAATTTTGAAGTTAAGCGTCGAAATGTGGAACCAACGGCAATAGGACGGATACCATTATCCTTTTTTTTGAAGGCACATAATATTGCCCCATATAAGAATGGAATGAAATTTGGATTAACATTACCAGAAAGCATAAAGTTACATAATTTTGTAATGTCTTTAAGAAGTACTCCGCCGGCGTCACCGGCAGAAGCGCTTACAAGATCTTTAAGATGTTGAGGCGTAATTCCGTCAATGCCGCCAGCAGAGCCATTCGAAAATGACATAATTGCTTCTAAAGTGTCTTTTTCCGAAATTTGTAAAGGTTGCATAGAAGTCTTGGGAGGCAGCAGTAAACCCTGAGACGGTGTGACCGAAGGATGCTTTTGACGAAGGCTTTCAAGAGTTTCGACATTACGAGGAGCCAGGATGTCGTCTGAGAATAAAATACGGGATGCATTTTTTAAGTCGCCATCCATTACTTTCGACTCAACTACTTTTTTTAAATCAAATTTAGGACGTGGTCGAGATAAATGAGTATTAATTGGGTAATCTAAATTTTGAAAAGATGTCTCTTTTAGTTGAGACGTAATTGATTTATTTATTGTTTTATCAAAATGAAAATGGGAATACGCGAAAGTAAATAATTTTTGCCAACTATTTTCACTATTAGTGAAACAATTTTGAATAGTGCATGACAATGCTTTAGCAAGCTGCATCCTCGCACCTCTAGGAATTCTTTTAACCACTGGTACATTACGATAATAATTGTAAATTTGCTCCGAAAAAAGGGAAACATTTGTGTCAATAGAGGAATTGCTAAAAAAGTTATGAATTTCTACGGCAGGCTGTGAAGCCGAAATACTTTTACTATGGCATCGTTTAATATGAATATTTAATCCCCTTTTACCTTTAAACAGCCAACCGTCAGCACAATTTTGACACTGTAGGAAATCCGGCTGTGAATGTAGAGGAGCAGAGATATTCATTAAAAAATCTAAACAGATCTCTACAACACTCAAAAGTTTTTATATTGCATATTCATATTAACTTGAAATGTGCTGTACCCCGCATCTTTCCCTGAAACAATCATTTACGGCCTAAATAAAAGCACTTTACTCTATAAATGAAATATTATTACATTACTTCCCTGGATTTATTCCATATTTATAAACATTGTATGTATAGTCGTTACGCTTTGACAGTTGTAAACGGCGCAGCAGAAATATTTTTCTTTATTTATTAGTATTATGTCTGAAATCAAAAAAAATATTATTATAACAACTCTCTTATATATTTTCTGATCTTTTTGTTGAAATTTGTAAGCCAGAATCGGCCTCCAAATAACAAAATAAAATAATATAAATATACGTAGCTTTTGACAGTGAAAAATTTTGACATATTAAATTTATAGTATTTTTATTTCATTTTATAGAATAAGGGTAGAAGAAATGAACACACAGTTTAACATATGTTAAGTGGATTCTGTGAATAGATACCTACATCCATCCTTGGTTAAGAATCAAGATGCAGATGCGTATTCACCCCTGAGGACTAAGGTAAAATGCTTGTCATCAGTAAAACCACCAGTGACACATAGCAGAATTAAGCTGCTGTTTTACGCGGATGCAATCCTACAACGTTGTATGTACTCGTACATATGTAATAATATTATTAAATCCATCTAATAATATTAGATAAACCGGTTCATGGCTTGCACTAATAGAATCGATGTGAATTTATACCAGATCTCCTAACAAAGTACTTCTGATAAGCTAGTTATTTAATTAGTTACACTCGTCTAAGCTAAAGGCAATTTGCATTGTATTACAACTATCCAATCTCAAAAGACGCAAAGGGAATTCGATCCTACATCTGTATGATTCAAGTCAATTTATCCATTCAAATATATCCATTGGCTTGAACTAACTTAGAAGTATATTTGGCGACATTAATTGCTTAGTATACGCAATTAGTTTATTGCCAATAATCTATTACCTAAATGGATAGTTACAATTAATTGATGTCCTCTAGATCTAATTTCGGTCACGGCGGCCACTGTCAACGGATATTAGCTATCTGCACAAGGCAGGATTATAACGCACGAGTGTGCGTGCAAACACAAGTGTACGCTCTACTCCCTCATTCTCAAAGGCGGGCTATCGAACTAGACCAGAGAGAGAGAGTGAGAGAGAGAGAGAGAGAGGGAGAGAGAGAGAGAGGGAGAGAAAGAGAGAGAGAGAGAGAGAGAGATCTGGCGCAAGAACAAAGACTTTACGTGCTTTCTGAGGTATAAGGGTGAAATTTCGCTAACTTCCTGACTACGGGCTACTACTGAGAATTGCATGACGATGAGGAGAGCACCTCCCGTCAGCCACCGCAGAGTTTAGATCACCTGAAGATGCCTCGTGTAGAGGCGAAACACGAGTCGTATTGTCGTCAGTGGTGTGTCTTTCCTAATGTAGTGGTGTTGGGAGTAGTGCTGCTGGGATTAGTGGTGACGGTGATTGTGCACGTAATTGACAGAGGTGGGAGGTGATCTTCATACTAGGTAAGACACATTATTTTATTTTATCGAGCGGATGTACGCAAAGTAATTTTTTTCCAACTTTAATATAAAGGACTTAACGACGTAACGCCTGATTCTATTAATGATCATCTCACATACTTTTATTAGGTTTTAGGACAAGAAAATGCTAACTCTGTATATAAATACATATGTACGTTTTGGGGGATTTCACTTGACATCAATGTATTTTATAATCTTCTAAGACATGCGGGTTTCCTCGCGATGCTATGACGGCTCCGTGGCGCAGTGGCTTAGCTATTGAGTTGCAGCGCTAAGTGCCGCGGGTTCGAATCCCGCACGGAACAAGTATTTGTTTGGCCTACAAATAATTGTTCCGGGTCTGGATGTTTGTCCTTGTGCAGTTTGTGTTTGTAAACTGCCCCCACGATACAGGAGAAAAACCTAGTGTGGAGGTTACGTTTTTTAAGAAAAAAAAAGAAAAAAAATGTTTACCATCACCACCGGCACGTGGTAAGTCAACGCTTAAAATTGAAATTAACAATTTCATTAGTGGGGATCGAACCCAGGTTTGTCGCGTACTCTTTAAATATACATCCGACGCTTGGTTTCGGAGCAACCACGGATTTTCGTTAAAACGTTAAAATAAAAATAAAAATACTTTGTTACACTTATACCTACGTGTTTCAACGAAACTAGGCTAATTGCTTCGAGCAGAGTGCGATAACCGATTTTACGCTGGCTTGTTGGCTCTGTGTTGAACATGTGAATTCTGAATAGCAATACTGAAGTACCGTCTGCCTTTGTACATTCGCATTATTGCAGTGGCTGTAATAGGATTAAACCGCGAAATTTTCGAAATTCAACCAAGTAAAATGTGTGAGCGAGTATGTCGACTGTAATAAATTTAACAGAACGTTACTTATAAAATAAGTAAATTTACAGCTACCGTAGCCGTTACAGATCAAAAATTCATTGCTGAACATAGGCCTCCCCCATAAATTGCCTTATAGTATTTTTTTATAGGATAGGTTGACAAACGAGCACACAGTCCACCTGATGGTAAGTGGTTGCTGTGACCCATAAACATCTACATTTATCTTCAATAAAGAATCAAAATTTAGATGCGTCGTCATCCATGACGACTAAGATGTAATGCCCCTTTTCCAGTAAAATGGGTCTCCGGTTCTCTACACTCACCATATATTTTATATACCATGCTATTTTACGATGGTATTCTGTGAGAGCGTGGTCCTTCCCCGGTCGAGCCGACCCATTTGTGCTACAACTATACTACTAATATAGCTGCAGCATTGTTCTACCATGTATAAAACGTACGTATTTGCCATAGTTGCTATTAGGAAGATGCTGCTGTCCATATCCTGGGTTGTAGCCTGTTCATAGATTGCCTTATAATGGTGATATTTGCCAAATAACAACACTTGGCAGCAGTGTCGGCAACCGCAGCTACCCATCTCCTGAATTGTCTGCCTCCGCGCAATAATACCGCGACACAAAGAATACCCAAAGCCATCTGTTGGCGATAACGCAAACTAAATTACTTTGAACAGTCGCCTCTTACGACATACGGGACGATATGGGGTAGTGGTTATACGTACAATGCCACTAAACCGTCTATTGATAAAATTAATATATAAAATAATAACAGAAACTCTCACGCTTGTGACCCAAAAGGGTAGGTAGAGACCATGGACTTCCAATTAGCACGATGCCACCTTTTTCGCCCTTTTTACATCAATTCCAAGCATACATGCTTGTCATGTCACGAGTGCTTGTCATATCGTATGTAATTATTTGAATACATGTATTTCATAATTCATATCTACATATTTAATTTTATTGCTTTAGCGAGCGGCGGCAAAGATCGAGTTTTGTTGCTTACGTACTGATCACATTGACCTGGCATCAGTCAAAACGTTTACGGCCTTAGTTATAATTGTCGAGTATCACTTACTTAACCTAAGTATACTAAATAACTTGATACATGTATATTTTTATTATCATAGTGAAGTGAGATAAAAAGTTCAAAAAAAGTTCTTGTACTCCAAAGTACTCTTATATGCTGATGATATGAAAATACTTAAATTCATCTCTAGCACAGATGATACTATATTATTGCAATCAGACTTGGAAAGATTTGAAACATACTGCAATATAAATAAACTAGATTTAAATGTATCTAAATGTTTTTTTGTGTCCTTTACAAGGAAAAGCGATACAATCAATGGCGGCTATCAATTGAAGGGTACCTCTTTGGCTAGGGTATATGAAGCTTGTGATCTTGGAATAATTCAAGATTCTAAACTTATCTACGACAAGCATATATCTAGCATTATAACTAGGGCATATAAAGCCATGGGATTTGTCATCCGCTGTTCTTGTGCCTTCAACAGCCTAAAGACGATAAAAATTCTCTACTGTTCATTTGTAAGTCCTATTCTTGAATATGCATCACAGGTCTGGAACCCACAATATGAGGTTTATAAGTCTCGTATTGAGGGTATCCAGAAAAGGTTTCTAAAGTATCTTGATTATAGAGCGCATACAGATTCTCAGAACTATGAAGAGAGGTGCAAACGATATCACTTTCTTCCTTTATCTGTTCGGCGTAATATTAATGACGTATGTTTTTATCTAAAAATTTGCAATGGTTCAATTTACTCCCCGGAATTATTATCTGATGTTACTTAAAATGTTCCATTAGCAAATAAGAGGAAACGCAAACTTCTTTACATAAACAGAGCTCATACGAACTATAGACGTAATTCTTTCATGATTAGAACTGCTAAATTTATAAACTCGCTTAATTTTGATATTGATCCATTTTATACTACCCCGAGTGTGGCCAAGAGTACCTTAACCAGTGAATATTTTGCTTAAATTTTTATATTAAGTCTTAAAATATTCATAATACACATAGCTTTTTAACTTTAAGGTACCTATTGTTAACTAGTTAATATATCTTTGAATTGTCTTTTGTTTATACTTTTTATTTTTAATTCTAAAAGTGGAAACTTGTAAATGGCTTAATAGTATATTATTATATCTTTTATTTAATTATAAGAAATTGCTGTAAGTTTTCCGAATAAAATAAAATAAAATAAAATAAAATAAAGATAAAGAGAGAGAGAGATAGAGAGAGGGAGAGAGAGAGAGAGAGAGAGAGGGAGAGAGAAAGAAAGAGAGAGAGAGAGAGAGAGAGACAGAGAGTGAGAGAGAGAGAGAGAGAGAGCAACTATAAATTTTATTTAAACTGATACCTTTTTTATGAGTGTAGCCGTAAATCTTGTATTTTATCGGGGCTGAGCGTTGCATAGCCCTCTTATTCAATGGATTCGATGCATTTTATATTCCTGTCTTCTATAGAACTATTTTTCCGATTTCGATGAAACATAGCACAGATAATCTTCGTAGTGTAGTGCATAGATTTTTATGTCTTTAGCTATTTTTATTAAAATAGGAATCTAGATTTTCATATACTCAAATGCAATATTGTATGTCTATAGGAGATGTACAAAGCTTTGAAGTTTAATTGGGGCATAGCCCTCTTAATACTTACTTCCATTCTTTACGTTAAACTAAAATTATATAGTAAATTTCAGTACAGTAATATAATGTATTTTGAGTTTCTGAAAAAAAAAACAGACATTTATATTTAATAATATTTTTTCTAGAGCCAAAAAATATGATATAAAGAAAGACAAATGCTATTGCAAATTTACATTCGTTTGAGCTACACAACATCTGTCGACGTTTCAGTTTTCAGCTTAGCACTGCAGAACACTATACGTGTACGAGTACAAATCATAATTCAAGTTGAATAATTCTATATGCGAAATGTCGTTAATTTGTAGCAAACGTTTAATGAATACAAGTTAATGAAATTTTGTAGTTAGTATTTTGTATACGGGAAATACTATTTTTGTATAAAATGTAAGAATACGGTTTGTACATAAAATATAAGCATATGCTCTGCTACAGATTAGCTAGCACACTAGATGTAGCGCAGAGGCTTTTAATTGAGTTACAGCGCTAATGGCTGCCAATTCGAATCCCATACTGATCATGTACCTACTTTTACAATAAATATATTAGAAATAAAGGCCTACAAACAATTATTTCGCGTCTGCATGTTTGTCTTTGTGCAATTTACATAATATGTAAACTGCCTAAACGATACAGGAGAAAATGTGGGGGTAACGCTTTTTCTTTAAAACGGAATTAAAAAAGGTATCTACATCTTTGATGCCGCTCTCAGCTGCCTTCTTGGGAATTTTAGATGTGAAATACGGATAATACCAGCTCATCTCACAAAATACCAGCGTAAAATAGCAGCTTAATGCTGCTGTGTTTCGTATGGTGAGTGTAGAGGAACGGAGACCCTTTTTCTGGAAGAGGGGCATTCCATCTTGGTCCTCATGGGTGACAACGCATATGAATTTTGATTCTTTATTGAGGATAGATGCAGATATCTATGGGCCACAGCGATCACTTGCTATCGGGTGGACTGTGTGCTCGTTTGTCACCGCATCCAATAAAAAAAAGATCTGAAGTACGGAAGGTTATTACCAGCCAAACAGCTCGAAGAACCGAAAACCGAATAGGGCGGAAAGTGTATTATAGGTTATCGTTACAGTCTATTAAAGTCCACTGCTGAACATACGCACCCCATATAGATTGTCTCATAGAAGGGATATTTGTCATAGTTGCCACATTTTTCAAGCGGCTTTGCCACCGCAGTTTTTTAATTTAGGCGTTTTTAAGAAGACGCTGCTGCCCATCTTCTGATTTGTTTCCCTCTGTCTATATCGTCGGCAAATCGAAGGTGAGTGATGTACTCGCCATTGATGTTAATACATTCACAGTCCAGTAGCTTGAAAACGTCTTCCAATGCAGCGGTGAAGACTTTCGGAGATATAACGTCACCCTGTCTTACACCTCTATGCAGTTGGATAGGTTTCGTACTCTGATTTTGTACTCGGATAGCCATCGTAGAATAGAATAGAATGATGTTTTGTTCAATATTGATTATTACAAAACTCTCATTAAAAGTCATTTTTATTTACCACTGGTTCGGAAAATATCTTTGTCCTGGGAAAAACCAGCAAGAAACCCAGCGGGACTTTTTTTTCCAAACATATTTCAATTAACAATAATTTCGTTTATACAGTTTTTAAATTAATTTTTATAGAACCAGCATGGTGGCGATCATCTTATTCCTAGGGGTTATTTTCATTCATGTATTCCTTGATACTATAATAACCCTTTTTGTACAGTGTTTCTTTAATAAATCTTTTAAACTTGTTTATTGACAAACTTTGAACATGTTCTGGGATTTTGTTGTAAAAGCATATACATTGCCCCATAAATGAATTACTGATTATGTGGAGTCTAGTAACTGGTATTACAAGCTTATGTTTGTTCCTAGTGTTTAAAGTATGCACATCCTTATTCTTATTAAAGCTATTTATGTTTTTATGTTCATACATTACATTTTTATAAATATATTGCGATGCCAAAGTTAACATGTTTATTTCTTTAAATTTTTGTCTGACGGACTCTTTAAAATTTAGGTTATAAATCGCCCGAACGGCTCTCTTTTGCAAAACAAATATAGCTTCAATATCAGTCGCATTTCCCATAGCAAAATTTCATAAGATATTACGCTATGAAAGTAACTAAAATACACTAATCTAGCTGTCTCAACATCTGCGAGACTTCTAATCTTTCTCACAGCAAATGCTGCAGAACTAAGTCTGCTTGCTAATTTAGATATATTGGGGCCCCATTGAAGTTTCGCGTCAATAGTAATACCGAGAAAAACAGTGGTATCCACTAGACTCAACTCCTCCCCATTTAACAGCACATTGGTATTCAAATGTTTTACATTAGGTATTGTAAATTTAATATACTTTGTCTTATTACCATTTCTAGAGCATATTGTGGGCGTTAAAGTAATGTACGAATGTCGATAGAGCATTATTTACATCGTCGTAATTAATTAACTGCTGTTGGAGTTTGAAAATTGAAGAGGTATCGTCAGCAAATAATACTATAATTTGATTGACCCCTACAAGATAAGGTAAGTCATTAATATAGATTAAAGACAGGAATGGGTCAAGAATCGAGCCCTGAGAAACGTCCATTGATACTACCGATCCGGAAGAACCATTGATCACGACTTTTTGAGTTCTGTTACTTAAATATGAAGTATAAAGTCTAAACGCCAAATTTTTTACACCGTAATGTTATAGTTTCCTGATTAATGTCTCATGATGAACACAATCGAAAGCCTTGGAAAGATCACAGAAAACACTTAAGGCATCTTGTGAATTCTTCCAGGCATTAAAAATATATTTCATAAGCTCAACACCGGCTTTAGACGTCGAGCGATCCCTTGTAAAACCAAATTGGTTTTTATGAAGTACTTTATTAGTATTAAAAAAAATAACAATTGATCCAAAATTATTTTTTCAAAAACTTTACAGTAGTACAGAAATAGGTCTAAAATTAGCGGGGTCCAATGTACTACCAGATTTAAATAAAGGTATTACTTTACTATACTTCATTAAATCAGGAAACACACCAGAATCGATACAAGTATTAAAAATAATTGCAAGATGAGGTGCTATTAAATCTATTATGGACGCAATAACTGTAACAGAAATCCCCCACAAATCTGCAGTTTTCTTTACATCAATGGTTTTGAAGTATTTTACAATATCTTGCGGTGATAATTTTTAAATCAAATTTTTTTTAAACATGTATTAACATTCTGTTTGAGTTTAGACTCGGCGACAATTGGAGAAGTATTCAATGACTCTGTTGTCAAGATAGGAATATCAGTGAAATATTTCTCAAACACCGCTGCGACTTCTTGATTTGATTTAGTCAATTTATTGTTAATTTTTAATTGATAGTTTAAGTTACGAGGTTTTTCTTTACCGGTTTCGCTGTTAATTATACTATAGTTAATTATACATCGTAGCTCTACTGTACAAACACTTCAGCACTTCGTATCTTATTAGCAATACCTGTGAAGATAGTTGTAAATATTGAAATAAAATGTAGTTTGTTCACTTAGATACGGTCGCTTTTGTGTCGCGCCACATTGGCACGTGCCGTATTTTGTCAGAGGCACGGCCGCGACAGTAAAGGCTTGCGGCGTACACCCGCGGGATTATTTGGCTTTTTAAAACGGAACCCCGTAGTGAAAGATTCTTTGCGACCTAGCTTGTGTTTATTATTTATATTCGTATTTAGTTATAGTAACCGTAAGAATAAATCAATATTCTATTTTATTCTTAAAATAGAAAAATATTTATTTAACAAACACCGTAAAAGCAATAAATTTAAAGCAAAATTAAGAGCGCCTCCGAGTGTACTGACACAATTTTTGTGAACAGACTATACTTTGATACTTTCTAATCGCTAACATACTACTACTACTTCACCTCCAGGGCTCAAAGAAAAAAGAATATCGTCTACTAGCTGGTACATACTCAGCGCAATGCTACCGCAGAAGGAATAATTGTAGAGATATTGTTTTAAATATATGTATTGTAGGGTTAAATTGTTTAATTGATTACTGTTAATACCTTCATTGAAATTGAATGATATATGACCTGCAAATAAATTTGTCGGTACGATACGCGCAACTCCTACTGTAAGTTAATTGTACTATAAAGAAGTATTAAACCATCCCCACATTCGGCTGATCTAGCACCGTCGGACTATTCCTGTTTCTTAAATTGAAAATAAAGCACCTGGCTGGAAGAGTTTTTCACAAAGGAAGAGGTGGTAGCTGAGGCGGAGTGGTTTTCGAATAGTTGGAGGATCCGACCTATAAGAGTGGCATAGAAGCGCTGGAACAGGGACAAGGTGAGAATAATATGTAGAAAAGGCATCACAATTTTTAAATTTTATCTTATTTGTTTTCTTAGTCTGGCCGAGAACTTATCAAACCACCCTCGTATATACATATAAGATAGTATAGTAGATATTTACCAATTCGCGTAATTATAAGAAATATTTTTTGCGTAATATGAATTATAAATGAGAGTTACGACTAAGATATTAAAGTAAGCTAGTTTAAATATTACATTCCGGTATTTTATACTAAAACTAAATACATATTATAAATATTTCAATAGTAATATACAAATACTAGCTGTTCCCCGCGACTTCGCTCGCGTATTTGTGTGTTTTTTGCTTTTTGCACGGAACCCTAATTCTTTTTCTAAAATAAAAGTAGCCTAAGTTACTCCTTATGAAATCAGCTATCTGCCAGTGAAAGTCCCGTCAGAATCGGTCCAGTTGTTTCGAAGATTAGCCGGAACAAACAGAGAGACAGACAGACAAAAATTTTAAAAATTGTATTTTAGTTATAAGTACCGTATTTATTTTCATATACATTTAGTAAAAAAACTGTAATTATTGAAATTACTAACAGACACTTCAATTTTATTTATTTGTATAGATTTATTGCATATTACTATTGAAAATTATCATTTAAAGTTTTTCGGCACTTTACAACAGCTTTTAATAATCATTGTTATATCCTGTGAACACGTATCCAATAGGTTTTTCTAGGTTTGAAACTATATTTGGAGCCAAGCACAGGGTGTAAAGATTAGCCTTAAAGTTTTATAGTACGTGAGAAAATTGAGAACGATACTCATCGTAATCAATGAAGTCGTTGATTGCAATTTTAATTACTAATGTTATGCACGCTCTTTGCAGTAAAAAGAAAGATCCTGATTTAACTTATTTTTTTTTATAGAATAAGGGTAACAAATGAGCACATAGTCCACATAATGGTAAGAAGATGCTGTGGACTATAGACAATGACATCTATCCTCAATTAAGAAACACAATACAGATGTGTTGTCATCCCTGGGGACTAAGATAGAATCCCTAATTACCAGTGACAAGAGTCTCCAGTTTTCAACAATCACCATACGAAACAAAGTAGCATTAGGCTGCTATTTTACGATAACGATTATATGAGATCGTGGTTCGTTCCCGGTCGAGCCGACCCACACGTGATGTATCATGGCTCTGCTACTTTTATATTTCTGAGAAAATAAAAAATAACTCTGTGAAGTTTGCCAATACAATGCGCGGGATAGTCCTTTGCGCTCTCACGGCTACTGACTTTTGCTCCTCTGAAACCTCCTCAAAATAGAATGAGAGCAGTTCTTGAAGGACATAATATGTAGGCTGTTGGTTGGCTGTATTTCATTTAAAATGAATAGCAGACCAAACATTTCACGGCAGCCAGTCTCAACGTACTTTATTATATGTACATTTAAAATAATTTACTGAAATATGAGTTTTGCTTGTCTCAAAATATTGTCTTAACGAGAAACGGTTAAAACATTTTCCAAGTTTCTTGCGTCATTTAATAAAAATCTTTTTACGCCGTAACTCCGCATAAATTAAAACTATAAATTATTTAGATGCGCAATGCAACTAATAGCTTTAATATGAATTTATGTACGTGCTGAAATAAAAATTACTGCGTAGTGTTGTGAGTTTTATAACACACAAGGGGACAAATGGAACCCTTTCAGTATCACTTAGTTGTTCGTCCGTCCACATGGCCGCCTAGTAATACGATTTTTCTTAAGAACGGGGAGAGATAATTAAATTAAAATTAAAAAAGAATTATAAAGTCTACGTACCCTAGGTTGTGTAAAGAAACAATCTTCTAAATCAACACATTCAAAAGCTACGGTCATTTATATATACAGCCTCGCTGCAGCTATATTATAGTCAAAGTTCTGCAGCATATGCTGTAAAAAAGATTAGAAGTCTAACCAGTGTTGAAACAGCTAGACTAGTTTACTTCAGCTACTTCCGTAGCATAATGTCGTATGGTATTTTGCTATGGGGACACGCAGCTGACACTGAAATTATATTTGTTTTGCAGAAGAGGGCCATAAGAGCAATTTATGATTTAAAGCCTAAAGAGTCGCTGCGACAAAAATTTAAGGAAATTAATATATTAACTTTGGCCTCTCAATACATTTATGAAAATTTAATGTACGTACACAAAAATAAAAGTAGTTTTATAAAAATAAGTGATATTCATTCTGTAAATACTAGGAACAGACACAAGCTAGTAGTACCAGTTACTCGACTCCATCGAGTCAGTAATTCATTCTTGGGGCGATGTATACGCTTTTACAACAAAATTCCAGAAAATATACAAAGTTTGACCTGTTCAAAGTTTAAAAACTTTATTAAACTAAGTTTGTATAAAAAGGGTTATTATAATATTAAGGAATTTATGGATGATAATAACCCCTGGAAATAAGGTGATCGCTACCAAGCTATTTCTAATTTGTTGTGTTGTTAATTTGTGTAACATCATGGTTGTAAGCTGTTATTTAAAAAAAAGTCCCGTTGGGTTTCTCGCTGGTTCTTCCCAGGACAGAGGTTTTTTCCGAACCAGTGGTAATCAAACAAAAGAGTGACTTTCAATAAGTATTATTTATAATCTATATTGAATAAAAAAGTTTCTGTTTCTGTTTCTGTTTCTGTTTCAAAGCATAAATTAGTTGGCTTGACCGGGGAACGACCACACTCTCACTAAATACCAGCGTAAAATAGCAGCTCAATGCTCCTGTATTTCTTGTAGTGAGCTTAGAGAATCGGAGACCCTTTTTACGCGAAATGAGGCAATCTATCTTAGTCAGGGGTGACAACGCATCTACATTTTTTTGATCCTTAATTGAGGATAGATGTAGATGTATATGGGTCAGAGCATCCACTAACCATCAGGTGGACTGTGTACTCGTTAGTAACCTTATAGGCAGTAAAATTATAGGCTTCAATCTTCTTTGTTTGAAGTTGGCTGCAGGTTTCCTTGGGCTGTAATGACGACGTAAGTTATTCATCACTTGTTATCTATTGTCGATTGAGATGACTCCATCCTTAGTGAGGCCCATGTCCAGCAGTTGACTTTAATGGGCTGATGATGAAAAATAAAAAGATTTTATGAGAGCAGTAATAAATAAAAATTGCCCAAATAATTTATGCTTGCTGTTATAACTTTAACACGGAAATAGTTGCTGATTTCTCTATTATATTTAAACGCGGTTGTAATGTAATACATAAAATTATATTACCGTGGTAATATATCCCGGGAAACTATTATTTTCGGCTCCAACTGACTTCGCAGCTGTTAAAGTTGTGGAGTTGTAAATTGACGCTAAAGCACAATGGAATGCCAGAAAACGTTTCAAATGGAACTTAAAATAAATAGCTTCTTTATTTAAATTCATCAGTTTAATTTATTCATTTATACATATAATCAAAATTCAAGGTCTGAACTCAATTCAGCCCTATAGATGGAATGAAAGAGTAATAATAGATATATATGGGTAAATAATTGATACTTCTTGGCTCCGTGGCACAGTGGCTTAGCAATGAATTGCTGCGCTGGGGAGCGCGGGTTCGAATCCAGCAGGGAACAAGTATTTGTATGGCCTACAAATAATTGTTCCGGGACTGGATGTTTGTCCTTGTGAAATTTCTGTTTGTAAACTGCTTCCAAGATACAGGAGAAAATCCTAGTGTGGGGGTAACGTTTTTTTAAAAAAAAACTTGCTGTTTAATTTCTATTCTATAAAAAATTAACTAAAATACGCGTTTTATTTCAACACTCATGGTCAGCGGGTTTGGGGGGATGGGGTTGTGACTGAGGTGTTTCACGTTACTGAAGACTACCTTCCAATTTTGTTTTCAACTAAGTTATATTATACATAAACTACCTTTATGAGATGGCAAAACCAGTTAAACTAGACTAAAGTATTATGTTTTAAAATTCCTTTGCCATTACAAGCATTACATAGGTATTTCCATTAGATTGCCACATAGGGGTGCTATTCGCTATGGTTGCTTTTGTTAAGATTATCTTTGAGTGTGGAAACATGACAGTGGCTGTCACTTGCCCTCGCTCTTACAAAAAATATCTCGTACTACTGTAAGGCGCTCTAACCTTAAATTTCAATAAATTTTAACTTTTCGTATTTACTTCCGCTGCTCACCCGCTCAGTTGCCGCGTTTTTTTCTTTTACACAGGTCTCATCACGAAGATGCTTCTGCTCATATACTGGTTCAGTTTCCCTCAGCCACCTCTTACGACCCCACGAGATGAAATGAGGTATAATGAGGGTGGCACCACGCACTCACAGAATATCTAATTTAACGTGGTAGAGCTACGTCGCAGCTTTAATTGTGGTTGTAGCATCCATGGGTCGGCTTGACCGGGTAGGACCACGCTCTCACAGAATACCAGCCTAAAATATTAGTGATAGTATCTGCTGTTTTCCGTATGTTAAGTGTAGAGAACCGGAAACCCCTTTTACCGGAAATGAAGCATTCCATCTTATTCCTCACAAGTCTGGTACAATCTGCATTTTGAATACTAACCGAGGATAGATGTAAATGTCTAAGGGTTGCAGTATCCATATACCTTCACGTAGACTGTGTTTTCACTAGTCACGCTTATTCTTTAAAAAAAAACATGTGGGCCAAACTTACCTGTTATGCCGATAATGAGGGTGAGCGTAATCCTTTCAACAATACATTCAAAACTTGACTCTTTTACTTGTAAAGCATTTACTAAAGTTCTTTAATAGTTCGTGATTTTACTCTTCATCTTCATTAATGAACTTTCGTCGTAGGTAAAGGTATTTATCATATAGTCCTCAATGAGTCTATATTTAACTTTGAAAGCTTAAAAGATTTTTTTTGAAAACGTTAGGATTTACCACTATATTATGAAATCAGTTTACAAACATAAATTGCACAGGGATATTAATTCATACCCGGAACGATTATTAATAGGCCATACAAATTCTTGTTCGATTGAAACTTGAAACCGCAGTCCGTAGTGCCAAACTCATTACTAAGCCACTGCGTCACTAAGCCGACTGACAGAGAAATATTTTTAAATTAATAACCTCCGGAGAAATTGTCTGTCCTTTTGTGAGAATTATTTATTATATTATATACAACTTCGGGATAGTTTGTCCCTATGTCAACTCCTTCAGAAGTGTCTGCCATTTTTTTCTTAGATATGTCAGTTTTTTGGTTAACCATAAAATGTTTCAACAAAGAGCTCGATACGAGTGATATGCAGGAACCACTGTCTACTAATAAATCAATCGGTACGCATTCAATTACTGCGCTTGTAACATCGATTGTCGATCTCGAAACATTACTGTCTAATTTACTACAAACATTTAGAATCAGAATCAGAATATTTATTGCCGATAAGCTGTGTATGTACAATTTGTGGGTGACATTGCAATTAAATGTTACACACTTTACACATATCGGGCATGCAATAATTAAGAAATAGAAACTTTATATAAATTAATGTTTGGTATTAAAATATTCATTTAAATTATAAAACACATTATATGCTAACCAATTCTTGAGGTGTATTTAAAATCTTGGCAAGTCCATAGCTTTTATATCAGGTGGCAGATGATTGTATATTTAATACCTGTCCAAAAAGTGCTCTTATAATACACGTAATTATTAATTTTAGGCGTACATAAATTGTTCTTATATTAATGGACGTGAATTCAAGTTAGATTTAATCTGAAAATAGTTGTTATTCTGTTTGATAAACATTGAAATTTCTAAAATGTAAATATTAGTAATAGTAACATAGCCTTTTTCTTTGAATACATTTCTTACAGTTTCGTCTGAGTACATATTATAAATGATCCGTAGACATCGCTTTTATAGAATAAATGTTAACTGCACGTTTGTACTATTACCCCAGAAAATAATGCCGTAAACTAAAAGAGGGTACATATACCTGGCCGAAATATGCAGCCCTTCATTCATCAACGGAAGTTGTTTTTGCTAATATAGATTATGCGTTACTGTAGCTAGATATCTTTTGTTTATTTTTTCAATGTGGGATTACCAGTTTAAAGGACAGTCTATGGTGTCTCCAAGAAAATTTATGTTATCAACCGTTTCTATTTGGGTGTCTTTATCTGCAATATTTAAATTTAAAGGTTTTGTTTTGTAATTTCTGAATTGAATAATTTTAGTTTTTGTTATATTTACGTTTAAAATAATTTTATTAAGCCATTCAACTGTTATTTTTAAGGTTTTATTTATGTTATTTTCAAATTCATTTGAGTATTGGGTAAAAAGATAGTTGCATTGTCAGCAAACATAACACATCTATTGACACACATCATTGATCACATGACATTTGGCAAGTCATTCATTAAGGATCATAGTCATAAATTAAGGATAACAGAGGACCCAAAATACTCCCCTGTGGTAAACCTAGTGTCACTTTAACTGGCTTAGACTGTGTTTTTTCGAAAGTTTTACAGATTTTGTCAAAATTTTCAATATCTGTGAGTTGTAATCTATCTTTTAAATAGCTTTCTAACAGTTTTAATGCCAAACCACGTATACCTAATTTATCAAGTTTATTTAATAGTGATGATGTACGAGTATAACTCTTATTATATACAATATTAAAAACTATAATAATAAAAAAAAATCTAAAACTAGAAACTTAATTATCATATAGTCCTACTCCCCGTGGTATCGTGCCAAGAACGCTGGCTGCGTTTCCCCGCTGAATGGCTATACTTAGCCTTTGAGCGAGTAAAGAACCAGCCCTCTTATCACCAACAGCAACGGTTGCCTTATTCGACGGGGTCTGCTGTAAGTCGATGCGGGGTGCGGGCTGAGACGGGCATCAGGACGGCTCCCCGGCAAGTTCCTCTGCGGTATTATACTCGATTTACTTCAATTTTGCGATCGCGCTAGCTGTCGACCGGGCTGAACGGACTGACAGGGCGCGCGGCGCCGGCCTATGTACAGCGTCGGCTACGGGCGCGACGGTACGGACTGTTGAACTCGTTTCGGTGACCGGAAGATCGTCTATAATCGCGGCGAGTGTATCTGTACGCGTTGCGGATGTACTACTCTCTCCCAAACGATCAGTCGTCGACACTGACATAGCAGGGCGCGGCGGCGCGAGCGCGTGTTCGGGCATAGATGCAGGCGCGGGCGGGGGTGCAGCGGAGGGCGCTTGTGCCAACGAAAGATAATCGAACGGGGACGCGGGGGCTTCTTCGAAAATACGCATTCCTACCGGCGTTTTGTCGTCGTTCCTAGTCTTCTAGCTTCTTGTCTTACGCATAATGTCCCACGTTGCGGCTTCCGATCGTCTTCAAAAAGACGTATTGGTTGCCGTTCCCACCGCAAGGGCGTTACCAGGCGATTACAGTTTGGCACCGTTAGGGAGTAATCACCTGGCCGCGTAAACGCGGTTAAGAAACAAGAAGTGTGGAAACAGACAATTAGACGTAAACTTAGAGGCGCAACGGGGTATGAAGGGGTGACAGGGCAGCGGCTCTCCTCGCCGTCCGCATCAGTTAGTTTTAAGTTATATTTTAACCGTTGACCGTGTGTGGCCACCATTACCAATACTAGCGTGAAATAGTAGCACAATGCTGCTGTGTTTCGTATTGCGAATAACGAAAACCGGAGATCCCTTACTGGTAACGGGGCATTTCATCTTAATCTTCAGATATGAAAATTCAAATGCAATCTGATTATTCTCAATTAAGAATTGATGTAGATGTGTATAGGTCATAATTTTCTCTTAACCTCAAGTGAACTGATTGCTCGTTTATCACACTTATTTCTTTGGATAAATTTCAAGCTAGAAAATAAAAATAAAAGCAATCTCAAAAGTCGCTCTTCTAAGATGTTAACTTCGAGATAAAACATAACTCTGTTAGCCTTTGCTCAAATTGGAAACTTAAATAGCCCGCCCTGAGCAAAAGTAACTTGCATTACAGATATAAATTCATGTTGTTGTATATTTGAGTTATATAAAATTCATAAGTTGGACGGAGATAGTGTTTTAGATAAATATGTTTTACTTTTTATGATATAGATTATTATCAAATAATTTTTAAACATTTTTGGCGATAATCTTCTTTAAGTATTTTCATAACCAATTATTTGATCATCATCATCATCGACAAAGCCCATTACAAGTTAACGATTGTCCTTGTTCCTATTTAATCCCGCAGAGGAATTTTGAGTACAGCCCTTTGCACTGCACTCATAGGGTCTTTGAGTTTATTAATAACTAGCTTTTACCCGCGGCTTTGCTCGCATGGACTTCAATTTAGAACCATCATTGAATGCTATTCTTGCCAAATTTAGCAAATCAGCACTTAAAATTGCAATTAACAATTTCATTGGTGCAAACGAGGATCGAACCCGGGTTGCTCGCCCGCTTGTAAAATTTACTGCAACCGCTACCATCTGTGCTACTACGGCTCTACTACACATATAACAAATTTGAATAAATCATGTTAAATTTTAACTTTTACTTAAGTGGGTTGTACAAAACACACTTTTGACAGAAATAAAGAAAGTTCCATAAAAATTTGCGTAAAAGAACATATTGCTGATCTGAAGCACCTACGCTCCGGGAAGTCTGATGTACGTCAACATGTTCAGTGTCGTCCTAATCATTATATCAGATAGACAACAAAGCCTCGCAATAGAACACCGCTTCCAACCAAGGATGAATAGCGAGACCATGGAAATTAAAAACATCCTATCTTTAATAGAGATGATGGCTGGGTGCTACCATTTACTTGGGATCCCATAATTAATAAAATTAAATCCAAACCCAAGCACACTGCTGCATAAGCTTGTCCTGCGTAGATCGGATCAAACAATATTAGTTAAAAGTTGTTTGTAGTCTTCGTACACTATGACACCAGGACGCCAAACACCCCCCCATCTCCATAGATTCTTTAAAGTACACGAAACTTAAAACAATTAAAATTAAACACACAATGAAGTTCTATTCGCAGTGAACGTGGGTAGAACTACACTTATGATCGGAAGCAGAAAAATGTTCGCCTTGTTGTGGCGGCGAAAGAGAATCCACCACCTCATATCGTTCCGTGTGTGTCCTAAGAGGCAACAGAGGAAGACAAACAGGAGATGGCCATCATCATCTTCCTGACAACAGTTCAAAATAATAAAGGCAGCGGTTGCCAACCCGTCTGCCAAGCGTGGCAACTATAGCAAATATCCAACCTATTTGACGATTTATGTGGAAGGCCTTTGTTCAGTTCAGTGGACTTTTGATAGGTTGTAATGTTAACGATTGTGAGTTCTATTATTTCGAATCTTTGCTAACGTTAATATTTACAGTAGTGTGAAAACAAAAAAGTAACATCCCCGAGAATATGAATGAAATAGAAAAGCATAATTGCCCCATTCAAACTAAAAAAAGTAGCAGCCTAAATACATGTCACTACTGGGCACAGGCCACAGAGCTTTTGGACAAAAAGTGCCAACACGCAATCACCTCAACTGGGTTCAACTTAACTGGGGAACTTCCCAGATATGCAGGTTTTCTTTCACCGCCGAGAACGTGGTAAATCGACACTTCTAATTGCAATTAACATATATGTAAAAATATATAATAATGCTTATGTACTATGAAATTTTGTTTGGATTAGTTTGGTTGCCTTTGACAATTAAAAAAAATAAAACCTTTGTTTAAGTAAAATCTGCTATCTTTGACATATAAAGTATTTTTGGCAACAGTCTGTTCATATACATATCTCATGTATCATAACTATGAAACCAGGACTGTCACAAAAATCTTGATTTGTCTGATAATATGAAGACACAATAATACAAAAATCTTAAATGACAAGCTGATTTATAAGTCTCATTTAAGGTATAAATACTAAAGTAGCAGCTTACATACGTCTCACTACTGTGCTAAGAGATCCTCATTACCTATAGTGTTTTATGGGCAGAAAAGCGTGTTCCGCAACGCTTCAATGGTTTTCACATTTCCAGGACCTTTTTAACTACGCAATCATTTAGCTTTGTCCACTAAATTATTCTTCACCATTTCACCGTATACTTGGTAAGTCAGCACTTAACATTTCCTATAACAAATTCATTTGCCCTCAAAGGACTCGTACAGGTTTTGCTCCTGTGCCGTGATGAAATCTCACTGCGAGCTACACGATCCTCGTATTTGTTTTAATAAAATTCATAAAAACTGATACAAAGCTTTTGTACGATTGTTACCTAGTAAATAGAAACCCAACGATGCCCGGAACTATTCCATCAAATGGAGATAAAATCTCACAGTGCACTTAATTTTCAATTATATACATCAGATAACCTGATAACATATGAAGTTGGAAAAATATAAACTATGCCGACAGACACCCAACATATTCAACTAATCAACTTCTCTCTTATTCTCAGTTTTGTGTACACAGTACTGGATACTGTCCAAACAAAACGCACGTGTTGTGTATAACAGTGTTGTTAGCCATTTTTCCAAACGTTGTAATTGTGGTAAATCATCCCGATAATGGCAACCGGTCTAAATAAGTGTGACAATTTTTGATGCAGTACGAATAAGTATTCAGTAGCATCCTAAAATTTAATTTTATCAGTTACTTCTCATTAGTTTATTTAACGAGTGCGGTCTTCACTAAGCGCACGAGACGCTCCCATGCGCCTCCCTGGTTAAGCGCGCCCGGTGCGATGATTTCCTCCAACTCTTCATCATCTCCTGCCTTCTCTTCCTTCCGGTGAGGCCATCTGTCTTCGTCCTCGTAAAGAAATGACGGTCCTGTGAACCATTGGTCGCTTTCTTCCTTGCTCACGAAGTTCATGCGCGTTGCCTGATCTGCTATGTTCTCCGCAGTCGGTATCCACCTCCATTGCTCGGGTGATGTTTTTTCAGCTATCTTCCCTAACCGATGAGCCACGTATGGAGTGTAACGCGCCGTATTATTCTGTTTCCAGTGGAGTGCCGTAGTAGAGTGTGTCCAATATACGACTGTTACGGCCACCAGTTGCCCCGGCAAAGGTTAACTTGGCTAGGGCCCATAGTAGCCTCCTCGACGAGCAGCTGAAGGTTCGGGCCCAATGGCCTATGGATAATTCTAAATTAATTGCAAATAAGCAAGCACAACTTACCGATTTCCGGAGGTAGGGTTGACCACAGGGTACCTGTCAGGTGGTAAGTGATGTGCATGTAAGTAGTGTGTAGTTGTGTGTACATGTGTAACTTAACATCCCCGATGTAGTCGGACTGCAGATCCAAAGGCGCTAAAAGCCGCGCGCAACCTACTAACGGTCGCAAACAATACTCAAAACGGTTACAACAATAATTATATCAGACCAGCCTCGTTGACACGTCGTCCGATGCGACGCGCGCGCGCGAAAGGCCCAGGCGGTGACCTCTAAATTTCATCGGAGAACACGCCGAGGCGAGCGTCTTGGAATGCAAGTTTTAAATATGTTAATATTTTGGCCTAAACAACGACCCTATCTGCTAGCACTCTGTGTTCGCCTTGCACGAATCCGCGAGTCACGCGCCTTTCAGAT
Organism: Parnassius mnemosyne; assembly: GCA_963668995.1. NCBI lineage: Eukaryota > Metazoa > Arthropoda > Insecta > Lepidoptera > Papilionidae > Parnassius > Parnassius mnemosyne. The sequence continues at coordinate 2,363,397 of CAVLGL010000013.1, forward strand.
TCGCTTGTAGCTCTAGTCGCGGTATACTCTGTGCCACAATCGGAGCGACTTTCGCCTTGGCTGCCACTAATCGTACCTTTACCGTTCCGTCGCTGTATCGTATAAGCCAATATGCCGCGGATGCGTACGCGCGTTCGCTTGCGTCGTTAAATACTTGAAGTTGACGCTCTACCACTCCCCCAGTAGGAGAACAGCACCTTGGCAGTCACAGTCGTGACACCTCCTCGACGACTCGCAGCCACCTCTGGAACTCATCCGCTGCCTCCTCGGGTAGTTCGTCATCTGACCTTCTTCATACGCCATAGGTCTTGTAGCAGGATCTTGGCGGTGATGGGGAGGTAGCTGAGGATTCCGAGCGAGTCAAACACCGACATGACCGCGCTTAATGCTTCTCTCTTGGTCGGTGGTCGCTGTAGCGCCTTTACATCTTGCGGCACCCTATTCATCGACGTGTTGAAGGTTAGGGCGTCTTCGTCGGCCATCCACAACAACCCTAGTGTTCTGCCTGGGCTGTCTTGCCTTAAGCCTACTTCCATAGACTTGCGCGCCAGTATTTCTTCCGGCTTGTCTTCCAGTAGGGCTGCGTGATTGGAATTCCAGCCTGCCAAGGTGAAGCCGGCCTTCTGGTGCACTTCCGTAACCTGCCTCGCTGTGTTTACCGCTTCCTCTACCGTTGCATAGCTGTCTAAATAGTCGTCCATATAATGACTACGTACGATAGCGTTAAGCGCCAACGTGTGTGTCTCTGTGTGTGCACGCGCGTTATAATCTCTGACACTATGTGTGAGTAACGGCAAAATTTCGTTTGAAATTAATTGCACAAATTATATAGTGATTGCGTGTTGAAGTGCGTTTTGCGATATTTAACTAGCTCGTGTGACGTGGAATTTCACGCGCGCGCCGAGTAGATATACGGTCTAGATTTCGAACCGCGCATTCCTTTTCGAGGGCGTCTCCCTGTTGATTGTTTGGAAATCATCGTTTAATTATACCGTCGCGTTTAGAGCCTTTTGTGTGTGTTGACTCGGTAGCTAGTTTACGTGTCAGCTAGGTTGATTTTGAATTCTTATTGCGGCGTGGTGTTTAATATCGAAAGAAGGAGCTTAGTTGGGTTTTTAACGCTGAACCGTGTGACTCATGAAGAGATCGCGTTAGTTCCCTATTTGTAATTTGGTGATAAATGAATCCGGGACATTGAATGTTGAACTTTGAACTACTTATCGTTACTTGTGTCGAGTATCACGTGTTCGATTCTACGATGAATGTTGAATTAGGCGAGTTGAAGTTAGTTAAATGTACAATAAAGTTAATAGACTGAAATAGTGACAATGAAGAAAGAAACTGTCCATTGTTGACGCCTGCTGGAGTGATGCAGCATTGTGGGGCAGCATGGAAAGCGGCCGCTGCTAGGTCACCTCAGCTGGGCCAGGTCACCCACATATTCACACCACTAAACACTACTTTACATGCATCTACTCTGTCTACGGCCTGACCGAGCCTTGGGGCGGTCTTAGATTCGGATCCAGGTACGTACCATTTATTTTCCTAGCGTTCTCCCTATTTTTTAATATGGTAGGTCATTTTCCCATAAGGCCATTTGGGCCCGAACCCTCGGCTGCCCGTCGAGGAGGCTACTATGGGCCCTAGCCAAGGCGACCTTTGCAAGGGCAGCTGTGGGCCGTAACATTTTTGTGGTATCAGAGCGTAGTTTCGATCAACGGACCTCTTGGTTATGGGCCCAGCACGCTTCCACTGCGCACTCTGCTGCGCGCGCGCAGAGTTAACCCCGTCCCGAGCATAAGGATTTATGTCCGCGAGCAAACCGGCAAGCGGGACAGGGTCGTGACGGCACGTTGCAAGACCGAATCTACAACCAAACCTAGGCCACAGTAGGTACCCCATCAGATCTTGCAACTCTAACAACCGCCTCAAAAATACAGCCCCAACGTGAGCAAGCCGGAGGGTCGAACCTCCACTGGATGCCCTTCCTGGACATCGCAGCTCCTAACTAAGTCCTGTTACTGGACAGAAGTCCGACGACCTCTTTCAAACACCTATCTGTGCCACTATGATTCGTTCCGCAATCTGACCGGATCAGGTCTGCAAACAGCGACGTTATATGAAGCGGCCCAGCGTGGCCACCTAAGCTTCAGTGCAGAGAGCACCCACAAGTTCCACATAAACAGCGTCTGTGGAGAGCCAAACGAAACGCACAGAAAGTCGTTAGTATGAATTTTCAAACAAGTAGGCATAACCGAGCCATCTACCATATAATCATTTACTCCATAGGGCGGCAGCTGATTTCAATCTGATAATCTCACAACTAGCCCTTTCAGACATGTAGTCCTATGCTCATATTTCAACCAAATTTCAAAATCACTAATGTTCAACTACTGAATTAATTCAAACAAATTAATTTACCGATGCGCATAGATCAAACTGACAAATTAAACAAAACTATAAACGTAAGAGACAGCCCTATTTCTCTATTCAAACAAATATCTTCGACAGTGCCAACAAAAATGTGAAAACAAAGAGAGGAATGACTCTTATTCCATTTGGCACAAACAGGGTTATTCAATTTCAATTTTCTTTTCACCAAGCAAACACAATGTTCAAATGCTATTACAAAAACACACGCATTCAAAGAGCACATAATTCAATTTCAATTTTCCTTTCAACAACAAGCACAATGATCAAATGCAATTACAAAAACATATGCACAAGTATTCAAAGAGCACATTAAATTCGCCTTCTTAATCACAACCGCCGCAAATATGAAACATTTCGCAGAAAACCCAAAGCATTTTTAATTTTAATTTAAAACATCGTTAATTAAGTGCTCGACCAAGACTAAGTCTAATAGTCCTTAACAGCGCGATTCAACGCTCCCGGGGAGCCCTAGTCTTCCCCACAACCAAGCGGAGGCCACACCATGTTGTGAACCCGTATTCAATAGAGCGCGTACCGTTAAACAATCGACACTCGTGTTGTACACCCTCACTGAGGCCGTCGGCAATAGAACAGTTTGAAAAGTGAGCTGTTGACGGCTCAAAGAATTAGTCGAGGCGGCCGTGGTGGAAGCTAGGGCGGCAGCTATCTAGCTGGGGCTGCCTGCATCAAAGGGGGAACGGTAGTACCCCAGCCGCGGCCACTCAGCTGACGTGGGTGAAAAGGGTCTAGCTGACCGCTAAGTGGCAGTGAAGTCTCTTTCAACATACTGAGGGGGGAGCGACAACACCTCCGCCCCTGGAGGAACGACCACCCGACTAGTTCGAGGAGCTCAAGTCTTTTCAAACCCAAGGGCACAGTGATCGGCATGCGAGCGCCGATCGTCGCCCGACAGGGGGCGCGGCGGAGCGCTTCCACCCGTGGGAGTCGAGGGCTCGGAAGAGCCCTGAGAGGAAACGCCATTCGCACCCAGACACAAAACGGCATGGTGATTGCACTGGCAGAGCGATGGCATCACTTCTAAATACAAATTCCTACGCGGCTCAAATACAAATTAATTAACAAATAACAAATTCAATTCCTATCAAATCAAGTTAAATACAAATTACACAAATACAAATTACTATTTATTAAATTAAGTACAAATTACAATACAAATAAAGGTACACACCACAGTCGATCAACAAAAAATGCCTCGCTCAGTCAACCGACCCTTCGACAATTAATCTACTATAATTATACGACAACGATAATTATCCGATTACGTAATAAGAATCATTTACCTACCCGACGCATACCTAGCCCTAACAAACTCCCGCTTGCGCAGCCTAACGGCGCGGCTTTTAATTCTACCCGCTAACAAACAAAAGAAGCAAACAACAAAGGAAAATACTTTTATTATTACGTATTACGGCTGGGCGTGATTGTAGACACAAAATTAAACCAATCCTAACCACGCTCTGCTACCACAAAAATGTTACGGCCCACAGCTGCCCTTGCAAAGGTTGCCTTGGCTAGGGCCCATAGTAGCCTCCTCGACGGGCAGCCTAGAGTTCGGGCCCAAATGGCCTTGTGGGAAAATGACCTATCATACTACAAAATAGGGAGAAGGCTAGGAAAATAAATGGTACGTACCTGGATCCGAATCTAAGAACGCCCCAAGGCTCGGTCAGGCCGTAGACAGAGTAGATGCATGTAAACTAGTGTTTAGTGGTGTGTATATGTGGGTGGCCTGGCCCAGCTGAGGTGACCTGGCAGCGGCCGGTTTCCATGCTGCCCCACATGCTGCATCACTCCAGTAGGCGTCCACAATGGACAGTTTCTTTCTTCATTGTCACTATTTCAGTCTATTAACTTTATTGTACATTTAACTAACTTCAACTCGCCTAATTCAACATTCATCGTAGAATCGAACACGTGATACTCGACACAAGTAACGATAAGTAGTTCAAAGTTCAACATTCAATGTCCCGGATTCATTTATCACCAAATTACAAATAGGGAACTAACGCGATCTCTTCATGAGTCACACGGTTCAGCGTTAAAAACACAACTAAGCTCCTTCTTTCGATATTAAACACCACGCCGCAATAAGAATTCAAAATCAACCTAGCTGACACGTAAACTAGCTACCAAGTCAATCACTATATAATTTGTGCAATTAATTTGAAACGAAATTACTTTAATCAGTCAAATACAATACAAGCCTCTTGTCACGAACTTAAAACCTAGACAACTAAATCGAAGCGGTTTCACGAAACCACAATTACGTAGCGAAGTAACACGCACTCATTCTAAAAATCTAGACCATTAACCGGTCGCGCGAAACTTCTGCAGCGGTAACCGAGATACGCTAATTAACTGTACCGCTGCCGGCGAGCCACTGTCTCTCGCCCGACAGCACCAAACGCTGGGAAGCTGCCTTCCGCTGCCCCCTCCCCGCGACACACGTGACACCTGGTACCATTAGGTGATTCACTAAGTCGAACGTGATTGCGTGCGTCTCAAAATGACCATTTTTGGCCTAAACACCCGTACACGGCAATCCACCTGGTTCATTTCTACGGCGACTCCATTGACCTTCTGTATCGTATCTACGTGGCGTGGTTGATCGTTATTCGCAACCGACCTCCCCTGGGAATCTTCAGCGTACACGTAAACGGTTCCCCTATTTGACGGGGCCTGCTTTATCTCGATGCGGGGCACGGGCTGAGAAGGGCGGCAGGGCGGCTCCCCCCGCACGGTCTTCACGTTCTCTAACCACCTATCAACACGTACCCTATTTTCCGCTAAATCGTCTTCATTCAAACTATCCCCATCCGTTTCTTCTTGTAGTTGGGCGACGTCCCTAGCGTATTTCTTCTTGATAAGATCTTCTTTGATTTGCAATTGTTTCCTTCTAATTGCAGCTAGTTGCTCCGCGGTATTATAATCATCCCATTTGCTGACGTGCCCATTGGTGGTAAACATCGCCCATGGTTCAACGCCGAGTGCGCTTGTGCTGATAAGGACAAGCATATGGCGTACTTATCGTGGGTCGATGCTCGACACCGCAAAGCTCCGGACGTTAGACTAAAGAAGAGAACCTTTAACCAAGCCGCCAAGCAGACGCCAAAGCAGATTCGACCATATTAAACGGATCGGTACAAAACTCTCTGTCAAACCATCCCGCAGTAGAGCTTTATGGTCTCTCGCCAAAGCGGTAGTGACAAACTTCTGTCGGTCGACACTGCCTCCGCTGGTAAAACCAGATGGCTCACTGACGCATGCGCCTAAGGAGAAAGCGAATCTATTTGCTTCTCTTTTTGCTTGCTATTCGCGTATGAACAGTGGCAACAGCGTACCATCTCAATTACCTCACTGCGGTACCTCTATGTCAGAGGTGCCGTATCACCAACAAGAAAGTTCTTAAAACCTTCCGAAGTCTAGACGTGAACAAAGTTAGTGGACCTGATGGTATACTAGCTATAGTTCTAAATGTCTGTGCAAGTGAGTTACCTCTAATCAATCTTGTCAGCCTCGAGCACAGGCGCAGAGTAACCAGTCTCTCGGTATTCTGTAGGATGCATTTCGGTGAGTGTGTGCAGGAATTACGCTTTAATTCCTCCCTCTTCTTTTCACCATCAGAAAGTAGGTAGTCGGTGGGTCTTCACCCCTTTGTTGTCGATATTCCAAACCAAAACTAAAAGGTTTGCTTTGTATTTTGTAATGCGTACAGCAAAGGAGAGGAATAATTTTCCGGCGTCTATCTTTCCGTCCGAATACAATCTGGGCGTTTTCAAGGCAAGTGTGAATAAGCTTTTGTTACGCTAAGACAGTGCGATTTACCATCTAGGGTTGCATCACCACTTACCACCAGGTGGGATTGTGGTCAAGCACTGGCTTATATTAATAAAAAAATATTTTTATTTTGTATCGAAAGACATAATTGTGAGAGAATCCAACTTTAAAATACAATTAATAAACTGCAATATCAATATTTTTATATCAACTCTTTTATCGGATAAAATATAACCAATATCACTCCTGACACTTACCACTATTTATTACATAGATTTTTTTCAATTTTTCGATTTCTCAATAAAAATCTCCGAGGTTTTCATATAAAGTTTAGCCTCCGTCACAACTGGTGCTGCCCTCCAGCTGAAGTTTCATTAGTATCGGTCCAGCCATTCCGAAGATTAGACTGGACAGATAGACGGGCATACATGAATGGAATTAATATTAATGCCCTTCAAACCGAAATTAGGTCACGGCTTGTTGTCTAAACAGATAACTGATCTCCGTTGAGACTATTTATCTACATAGAATAGGATTTTAGTATGTAGAGAATCATAGTCCGTTCAGACGGCCATACGACACGGCCGGAGCGAGACCAGGCGCAGAATTAACAGCTTTCCGAGCTTCCTGAAGCACGTTGGACTGAGAATGTATGGACGCAAAAACCCAGTAACTGAGTTAGACTTGAACCCAGAACCTAATGAGTGATTGCGCCTGCGAGCGCTACACCAAAAAGCAGTTTAAACAATAATAGTGACAATAGTATCTCTACATAGTATAATATAAAGTGACCTTTCACCGTCTGTACGCTTATATCTATTAAACTTAGGAATAAAATTTTAGTTCGGTTTACGTCTTTGGACGGAAAATTAAAGAGAAAGGTTTATATGTATAAAACATTTATATTAAGTATTATAATATTCTTCTCTCCGTGTGTTTGTTACTGAACTCCTCCTAAACGGCTGGACTGATTTTGATTAAATTTTGTATATGTGATTAACTTGATTAGAGAACGGCTTAAATTTACAATTGAACCCGGTAGGTGGCGATGTTATCGACATTCAGAAATCAACCACGCGAAGCCGGATTGCTAGTATCGTAAAAAATCGTAAATTTAGTTTAATTCGTGCAAATAAAAGAAAGCATTTTTAAAACTCTCAACTCCTTCATTGTATTTCGTACAAAAATCTACATGAGAACAATAAGAAATATAATAATATAGGCTAGGAACGCAGCCAGCGTTCTTGGTAATATGAAAGTACTGTGGGAAGTTATGATGAATGTGTAAATGTATGTGTTATAATTATTTCCAATGTTATATTGTTACATATCTGTGGGAGACAGAGTATAGAAAATATAAAAACAGAAGTAAGGGCCGATCTTAAAACCTCCTCTCGCAGCAGTAGTAAAGGTTGGCGCTCCGAAAAGTTCCATGGAAGTTATTCTATCGTTGTGGTGATTCTTTTATCCAAAGCAAAGAAATTCGAGCTGCGGAGAGGCTGCCATGTGTCAGGTCTTGACGTTTCACTTGTGTTATGACAAGGATGTAGTACGGTGCGGTATATGGTCAATCTGTAACTACTCGATAATTATTGTATAGTGCAGTGTCGCCTTATTATTACTGTTGTCGTTACCGATGGATTCTATTAAAGTCCACTGCTGAACATAGGCCTTCATAGGAACATAGGTAATAAAAGATTACCTCATAGGAGGGTTAATTGCCATATTTGCCACGCTTGACAAGCAGGTTGGCAAACGCATTTTTTTATTTGGTCGTAATTAAGAAGACGCTGCTTCCATTCTCCTGATTTGTTTTCCAATGTCTCCCCTTACGATACCCACAAGATCATATGGGGATATTCTTAAACCGCCACTACAGGGTAATTATTGTCGACACTGTCTTATTATTGCCAATTATTAATTGCGTAAACAAGAGAACAAGCTGGATGTCCGCTCTCTTACTATTATTATTTTTAAAAACAACTCCTTATGCTGTGTCTTTCATATATTGTGTTATGTAAATAAATAATAAAAAGCATAGGTACAATCAAAAATTTTTCTTTTCGTAAATCACGTTGAAACATTACCTCTAAATGTCTTTTTACACCATCGTTAAAAATAACATTTGTTGTTTATGCCCGCTGCGCAGTCTAAACCATTTCAGCCCCTGTCATACGTCGTAAAGGAAAATTGGCACAATAATGAGTAACCCAAGTTTAAATGAGCTTCACTTTTTGCCATTACTTTGCGGCAAAGCGTATAAAGTTTTCCTTAATTTGTTGTCTCACTTTATGTAGTATATTTATATGTGTATGCGTTACACATTTTTTTGAGTCAAACAGAGGGTGCATGTACTACAAAGATAATATTCCACAGAAAGTAAAATGTATATATTGGGTACTTACTATATTGTTTTTTATTGTTTTTTATTGTTTTAAAAAACGTTACCCCCACACTAGGATTTTCTCCTGTGTCGTGGAGGCAGTTTACAAACATAAATTGCACGAGGACAAACATCCAGACTCGGAACAATTATTTGTAGGCCATACAAATACTTGTTCCGTGCGGGATTCGAACCCGCAGCCCCCAGCACAACAACTCATTGCTAAGCCACTGCGCCACGGAGCTGTCAATATAAGGTTAATAGGTAGTTAGATTCCTTTTGCATTCCATAAGATATGATAAGATATTTTATTCACTAAAACATGAGTGAGATATTGCATGGGCAGATATATATTCTTGGTGTTAGTGTTATTAGTATCAACATGTCTTACCGATATTCGGTGTGTAAAATTAAAAGTGTTAGGTTGTTAGTTTTCATTTAACATTCGCAGTCTATTAATATACAAAGTCGGTGAAATTATTACTTACAACAATTATAATTAAAAGTATATGTATGTAAAAGGCAATTATATAATGTCAAAATTTATCATTAAGAAAGTCAGTTACAGTGTAGTAGCATTTTTCAATTAAAAGGTTTTTGAATTTATTTTTAATAAGATTGCTGTTCAGTGATTTATATATCCGAGGAATTTTATAGATAATAGATTTTAGGAGCCATGCATACTACACTCTTTCTTAGCAGAGCCGTGCTTGCTTGTTGCAAGCACAATTTACTTCCATCACGACGGTTGCGCTTTACTTTGTCAGTTAACCGTGGAAATAGGTTAGGATTGGCCCTGACAAAGAGAGCCATGTATAAAGACGGAAGTGTAAGAATTCTATGTTTAATAAAATATGGCATACAACTATCGGCAGTCTGAAGACCAAACATAGCGCGGATACATCTTTTCTGACTTTTAAACGCAACTTCACTGTCAGTTGAGTTACCACAGAAAATGATTCCGTATCTAAAGACAGATTCGACTAGTCGATAATAAGCTGTTAGAAGTGCGTCAATGTTAACTGTAGAAGAAAGTCTAAACAGTGCATAAGCCGAACTACTTATTTTTTTATTTAGTTCTAGTATATGGGCTTTCTTCGCTTCCATTGCCTAGGAATCTGTCTAGGTAGGTACCACCTACTTTTAACGTCAATTAGGAATCTGTACTCAGGTGTGAAGGGTATAGAGAGTCAGTATAATTACACTGTGAGGTATTCCATCTTAGTCATCAGTTTTGTATCCTTCTTTATTTTACGTTGTTTGCTATGTTTGTTACGTTGTTTGTTGTGTCTATGGGTCGTAGTAGCCACATAGCATCAGGTATACAGTAAATTCTTTCGATAGAGGACAACAACTGTGACGACGAAGATGGAATGCCTCACGTCTAGTAGTAATACTAGCTCTCTAAACCCTTTAGAACAGAACTCGGCTTTTTGCAGTAGGATTAGTTATGGGGGTTGTTCTTACCCAGACGGTAGGATAGCTTTTTTAGTAATAGATATAAAAACGAAAAAAATACTATAGCATATTTTACATACACTTTGATGTACAGTTCTTTTTCAGCAATTTCCTTGGCAATGTACATTACTTTTGGTATTCAACGGTTATCACTTCCACCCCCAAACACCTACAATTTTTTATTCACACTTATGGTCAAACACCTATATTTTCATGCACAGAGTTAACCATTACCAAATCTATCAAATATTTAGGTGTTGCTATAGATCAGCATCTAAACTTTGAAAAACACATTACTCTCTTAAAAACTAGGGTACATAAACTAATTTATATATTCAGAAATTTGCTTTATATTCCCAATTTTAAATTAATCAAAACAGTATTTAATGCAGTGTGTCAGTCCGTTTTGACATATGCTATACCAGTCTGGGGAAGCTTGTCGAAAACATACCTATTACTATTAGAAAGAGCACAAAGAGCAATTTTAAAATTAGCATTCTTTCGTAATTTTCTTTGCCCTACTAAAGAACTTCACAGGGAATGAAAAGTACTATCTGTGCAATAGTTATTTGTCCAATCGTCAAATAAGTTATTTATGATCCAGAGCACAAAAGCAAGAAGCAAAGATATGATGTAGTGTGTACGAGCAAAGTATTTAAAACAAAAATCGCACATAGATTTTTTGATTTTCATGTTCCTTACTTATACGACTTATGTAAAGGGAAAATTTATTTATATTCTTTATCATAATATTGTGCAGAAAACAGGTTACCTCCTGGTTGCTGAATCTAAGCTATAATGGTACTGAAAATTAATAAGAATTATTAATTATGCAATTATTATTATCTCATTTCATAACTGCTTGATGTTACTTCTATAATTTTTATATTATCTATGAACTTAGACTATTTTGTTTTATACTATGTAGAGATTTTATATTCACACAGTAAAAAGTGCGAAGCGAATTCGTAGTAAAACTCATTGCGCAATCTACTGGAAATCGTAGAACAACGTCTGCAAGGCATCATCATCATCATCATTACAGCCCTACACAAGTCCACTGCTGAAATTAGGCCTCCCCCAAGGAATGCCACAAAGCACGTTCCTGGGCCAACTGCATCCATCGACTTCCTGCATATCTTACCAGGTCGTCACTCCATCTAGTGGGGCGACGCCCATAACTTCGCCTTTTTTTATATATATAGGAGAGGGGGCAAACGAGCATGCGGCTCACCTGATGGTAAGTGACAACCGCCGCCCATGTACAACTGCAACACCAGGGGAATCGCAGATGCGTTGCCGGCCTTTCAAAAAGGAGTACGCTCTTTTCTTGAAGGTCGCTAAGTCGTATCGGTCCGGAAAAATCGCTGATGGTAATCGATTTCACAAGGAGGTCGTGCGAGGAAGAAAACATCTTCTAAATCGCACAGTGGTGGACCGCCAATCATCCAGATGGTGTGGATGGTATCGGGAGTTCTGCCGCGATGTGCGTTCGTGAAATTTGGCGGCTGGGATTAATCCGAACAATTCCTCAGAGCACTCCCCATGGTAGATGCGAAAGAAAATGCAAAGGGATGCAACATCTCTTCGCAGTGCCAATGAATCGAGCCGATCGGAAAGGGCTCGGTCGTCGATGATTCGAGCCGCTCTGCGCTGGATGCGGTCAAGTGGAAGGAGCTGGCACTGGGGAGCCCCTGCCCAGAGATGGGAACAGTATTCCATGTGAGGCCGAACTTGCGCCTTGTAAAGTAGCAGGCGGTGTGCCGGCATGAAATACTGTCCCGCTCTGCTGAGCACGGCAAGCTTTTTAGAGGCCAATTAGGCCTTCCCTTCCAAGTGACCACGAAACTGCACGTCACTCGATATGTCGACTCCGAGGATACCGATACTGGCTGAGGCAAGAAGGGGAGTGCCTTGAAACTGAGGAGATACGACAAAGGGGTTCTTTTTAGCGGTAAACGCGCAAACTTGTGTCTTCTGAGGATTAAACTGGACTAGATTTAGTCGCCCCCAATCCGAGACTTTGCTCAGCAAAGACTCGACTTCAGACACAAGTTTGTTCCGGTACTCAGCGACGTTTTCCCGAGAAATATTGGCACGGCCAGTGTATAGAGCATCACCAGTGCTGTCATCCGCATAGCAATGAATGTTACCAGTTAGCAACATATCATTGATATGCAGAAGAAACAGCGTTGGTGATAGCACACAGCCTTGTGGAACACCAGCGTTAAGAGGCTTGTAGTCAGAGCATGCACCGTCTACAACGACCTTGATGCTCCGATCTGCAAGGAAGCTGGTGATCCAATTGCACAATTTCTCGGGAAGCCCATAGAAAGGGAGCTTCGAAAGAAGCGCTTTGTGCCAAACCCGATCGAAGGCCTTCGCAATGTCCAGACTAACGGCCAACGCCTCCCCCTTGGACTCTACTGCCTCCGCCCATCTATGGCTCAGGTAGACTAGAAGATCACCAGCTGATCGACCCCGACAAAAACCGTATTGGCGGTCACTAATCAGCTGGTGATCCTCAAGGTACCGGATGAGCTGGCAGTTAATAATGGATTCCATTATTTTGGAGAACAAGGAGGTGATCGCGATAGGCCTATAGTTGGATGGGTCTGAGCGGTCGCCTTTTTTAGGGATCGGGTGGACAAAAGCTGTCTTCCATGAATTCGGGACTACGCCTTGGGAGTAGGAGTACCGGAAAAGACGCGTTAGGACCGATGCCAACTCCGGAGCACACGTTCTCATCACAATTGGGGGGATTCCGTCAGGCCCACTCGACTTCTGGATGTCCAGGGAGAGCAGTGCTTTGCGAACCGAGCGCTGTGAAAACAGCACATCCGGCATGGAGCACTCACACCGCGGGATGGTCGGCGGTGTTTTCCCCCCGTCATCAAGAGTCGAGTTGGACGCAAAAAGGGATCCTATAAGGTCGGCTTTGTCTTTTGCGTCATGGGCCAGTGAGTCATCCTCCCTGTGCAGAGATGGTAGTGATGGCTTACAGAAATTCCCTTGGACAGCCTTGGCGAGAGACCAGAATGCACGGGTTCCCGAAGGAAGGCGAACTATTTTCTCGCCAATTCTGCCTATGTGCTCTAACTTTGCCTTGGCAATAACTCTTTTGAAGGACCTGGAGGCGAAGTTATACTTCTCTTTAAGTGTGCTGGTGTTTACATCCCGAGTCGCCGAAGCCGCAGCCCAGGCTTGATAACACTCCTGCTTACTGCGTAATGCAGTCTTACAGGAGCGAACAAACCAAGGCTGAGATCTGCCTCCGATGGGTACCACAGATGATGGAATAAATAGTTCCATTCCCTGTAGCACCACATCAGTGACAGAGTCAGCAACAGCGCTGGGATCGTCCGGCGAGAAGCAAACCCGCCCCCATGGGTAGGATGCAAAGAAAGACCGCATTCCGTCCCAATCCGCCGACCTATAATGCCAAACACGGCGGCAACCTGCAGAACGCAACCGCGAAGGGAGCGTGAGTGGCACCACACTCCGGATCAGACAATGGTCCGAAGAGCCGAGAGGGGCAACGACGGAAACCTGATATCCGTCCGGATGAGAGGTCAGCAGAAGGTCCAACAGGGAAGGTGTATGATCCTCCACATCTGGAATCCGCGTAGGCGATGTAACCAGTTGTGTCAGACTATTTGCCAAGGCAAAGTCATAAACAGATCTCCCCGCGTGATCGGTTAGACGTGAACCGAGCCATTCGGCATGGTGGGCGTTAAAATCGCCAAGGATCACGATCTCTGCGGATAGGACCTGTTGTAGCAAGGAATCTGTAGCCATTTGGACGTGGTCGATGAGTCGGTCTGTTTCGGCATTACCGCTATGCGAACTATAGAGGCACCCGTAGACGCGCGGATGGTCGTCGCTGTCTTCGCGTAGCCAAAGGATGGACAGGTCCGAACCTTCAAGACTGCCGAGGCGTCGAGAACAGATGTCCTCTCTGACATACACGCAAACTCCAGCCCGAGGCACAAAGGAATGCTCCTATTTGTACCCCGGGTAGGAGAGATACGAAATATCAGCCGGAGAGGAAACCTGCGTCTCGATCAGAAAGAGCAAGGACGGCTTCGCCGTTTCGAGATGGTAGTTGACGGCGTTTAGGTTAAAGTGAAGTCCCCTGATGTTGCAGAAATTCACGGATGACGTGGCAGGGGTCGCCTTGGTGTTCTTGCTCAGTTTGCCCCAAGCAGTTATGCTTTCGAGCGGAATTTTGCCCCCCCAGAATACGCGGGGCAGCCTGAGCACCCACGCACAGGATCGGAATAACATGGTCGTGGATGCTCAGCGAGGGATTCTCCAGGGGTACTGGTACCCTCCTGGGGTAGTTCATCGTGTAATTCCGCTACCATGTTGATGGGGGCCTCCGGCCACCTGCACTCACCAGACGAAACGCAGAAGCAGAGCTTCTACTTCACGCCGGTATTCTGTGAGGTCGTGGTACCAACCCGGCTCGAGCCGGCCCATACATGCAACAGTAAAAACTGCTGCGTGGCTCTACCACCGTGGCTCTACCTGCCGGTACACGGCTACCACTCGAGAACCTTTCTTCCCCATCGGTTGTCGGTTCTTCGAGCTATATGGCCGGCCCATTGCCACTTCAGCTTACTAATTTTCTGAGTTTATCACGCAGAGAAACTCTGAGCATAGCCCTCTCCATAGCTCGCTGAGCGACCTTGAGCTTCCTCATCCGGCCAGCAGTGAAGGACCACGTCTCAGTTCCGTATGTGATCACTGGAAACACGCACTGGTTGTACAGTCTCGTTTTCAAGTTTTGAGGTATGCCTGACGAGAAAATGTGCCGTAATTTCAGGAAGGCTGCCCAACCGAGTAGAATCCGTCGATTGACCTCTCGGTCGAAGTAGGACTTACCTAGTCGGACTATTTGTCCCAGGTAAACATACTCGTCAACAACTTCGAGCTTAGTGCTCCCAACAACTACCGGCATAGGTGTGACATGGACATTAAACATGATCTTTGTTTTGTCTATGTTCATCTTTAGACCTATCCGTTGGGAAACACTATTGAGGTCATTGAGCATAGTGCTTAGGTCCTCCAGCGATTCTGCCATAAGGACAATATCGTCGGTAAATCGAAGGTGAGTGATGTACTCGCCATTGATGTTGATACCGTATCATTTCCAGTCCAGAAGCTTGAAAACATCGAGCTTAGTGCTCCAAATAACTACCGGCATAGGTGTGACATGGACATGGAATACAAGCTGTATTGAAGTTGCGTAAGTCCCGCCGCATGCATTTATAGATCTGTTTGTTCAGTTGCCTGTATGCTGTCAAATCTGTTAAAAAATGTAGCTTCATCTCCCGTCTAACAACCATGAGATAAAGAGTGTGATCGGAGAGTTTTTGTGTTCTTCTGCGGCGGGTCTTGCAGAACTTAGTTACGACCGTATGGACAGTTTCCCCGAGGTTGTCATTCATATCATCCTCTTCATTGCAGTCTTCTAGGCACTGAAAACGGTTTTGTAACTCGAGCTGAAAGGTTTCGGGACTTTGGATTAGAGCACGAGGGGGACGGAGCGTTGACTTCATTAGACGAGACCTCTCCAACTTAACGTTTAGGTTCAGTGTGCCTCTAACCATTCGGTGATCGCTGCCGGTTTTCACCCTCACGATCACTGAGACATCACTGAACAGTTGTCGTCTGGTCGTCATAATGAAGTCAATCTCATTTTTGTCGAATCGTCGGCGCTCGACCAGTTCCACTTCCTGTGGGGCCGCTTCTGGAAGAAAGAGTTCATCATAAAGATTCCCTCTTTCTCCATGAAGTCGGCCAGATGCTGGCCCCTTGGGTTCCGTTGCCCTATTCCAAATTTCCCTACTTTCAGCTCACCATTCTCTCTTGTACCTAGTTTTGCATTGAAGTCTCCCATTAACACCGTATATTGGGTTTTGGTCCTCCAATGCATGGCTCTAGAAATATCCTCATACAGTTCCTCAACCTCCTGATCGGGGTGTGCCGAGGTTGGTGCGTAAACCTGTATGACCTTCAGCGAATACCGTTTGGTGATTCTGGGTATAAGGTACGCAACCCTCGTCGACAAACTCTCAATCTTTACAACGTTGTTAACGAGAGACTTGTGGATGATAAATCCGACACCTCCTTGGGACAGACGGTCGCCCTTCCGGTAATAGAGAAAGTTGCCGGATTTGAGGATTACCGTTTCCTCCCCCTCTCTTCGGACTTCGGATTATCCTATAATATGTCTGTCTCTTCTTCCAGCTCCACAATCTTCTCGTCAGTCCTCAGGGTGCGTGCGTTGTATGTTGTCAGGTCGAGTCGTCGTAGGTGGCAATCGAATCTCCACCGGAGATTCTTACACCCCCTGCCCCGCCGTTACCATGGTCGCCACCGTAGTCAGGAATAGCGGGGCCACTGGGGACTGGGGGCCGTCTCTTAGTAACTTTATCCATTTGGGGGGTATTTGACATATTTGCCACGCTTGGCGAGCGGGTTTGCAACCGCAGTTTTTTTATTGTATTTTTGCTGTTATCAGGAAGATACTGCTGCCCATTTCCTGCCTGTTTCCCTTTGTCGCCTTTTACGACACCCACGAGAAGATATGGCGTAGTGGATATTCTTAACCTCCACTACACGACAAGCTAGGCAAGCTAGTAATAATGTCTGAAAATGTTATATGGCTTTCATTTCAGATTTACGCAAATAAAATCATTTCCTAATAATCAAAGTAAATAGCGAATTCGAAGTTTCTAACAAGCAAGAACTGCATAATATTTTACCGCACTATTCATCTAGGGACTTAATCTTTAATTTATTGCATACCTCTAAACTTGTGCAAATTAGTTCAAATTTTAATGAAGCTAGTTCATGAGATTATTTATTAAGCATAAAATTAATGTGCGATTATTAGCAGTTTAGTAACTTTAGTGCTTTGGTTATAATATCCTTTAAATAAAAAGTGAAATTTTACAAACAAAAACTCTGAAGCAAATCGACTTTCATAGATAAATCTTATGATATGAATAGGAAAACACATAAAATCCTCTAGAAATTCATAATATCCAAATCTTGTACTTGAAACATAAAGATAATTAAACATCGAGCAGCCAGGACGCCCTACGTATGCACTTGGAACTTTATTAGTTAAATTGATTTCAAACTTATTTTAAGGGTTCATATGAAATATTTATTTATAGTATTTTTATTTCAATTTATAGAATAAGGCTGACAAATGAACACACAGTCTAACAGATGGTAAATGGATTCTGTGACCAATGCAGATGCGTTGCCACCCCTGAGGACTGAAATAGAATGCCTCGTCACTAGAAAAAACACCAGTGACACATGGCAGAATTAAGTTGCTATTTTCCGCGGGTATTCTGTAAGAGCGTGGTTCTTCCCGTGTTGAGCCGACCCAATCGTGCTAGAATCATAATATATATAGCTTCAGCGCAACTTTACAGCGTTTAAATATATTGCATATATAAATACAGTATTGGGTGTAATGTATTGCAAATAAACATGTACTTGTACATATGTAATAATACTATTAAGCCCATCAAATAATATTACGGACACCGATTCATGGTTCACTAATAGAATCGATGTGAAATTATAGCAGATCTCCACGCAAAGTACTTCTGATAAGCTAGTTATTTAATTAGTTACACTCGTCTAAGCTAGAGGCAATTTGCATTTATTACAATTATCTAATCTCAAAAGACGCAAAGGGAATTCGATTCTACATCTTTATTATTCAAATCAATTTATCCATTCAAATGTATCCGTTGGCTTGAACTAACTTAGAAATATATTTGGCGAGATTTTTTTTTATAGGATAAGGGTGACAAACGAGCACACAGTCCACCTGATGGTAAGTGGTTGCTGCGGCCCATAGACATCTACATCTATACTCGTTTGCGAATCAAAATGCAAATGCGTTGTCACCCGTGAGGACTAAGATGTAATGCCTCATTTCCAGTAAAAAGGGCCTCCGGTCACCTGCACTCACCAAGCGAAACGCAGAGGTAAACCTCTACTTCACGCTGGTATTCTGTGAGGTCGTGGTACCACCCCGGTTCGAGCCGGCCCATCCGTGCGACAGCAAAAGCTGCCGCGTGGCTCTACCACTGTTAATTATTCGAGATTATTTGCTTTGTATACGAAATTCGTTTGTTGCCAATAATCTTTTACCAAAATTGATATTTACAATTAATTTATTTCCTCTTGATCAAATTTCGGCCACGGCGGCCACTCTCGACGGAGATGAGCCATCTGCGCAGGACATGAGTATAGTGCAAGGGTGTGTGCGCAAACACAAGTGCAGTGTCTACTCCCTCAATCTCAAAGGCGAGCAATCTGACAAGACCAGAGAGAGGTAAGGCGCAACTCAAACTGCTTTCTGAGGCACGAGAGTGAAACAGCAGTAGTAGTGGTAGTAGTTAGTATTTATTACACATATGAGGGCGATTCGGCTGCGAGACTAAATTAAGTCTATTGGGTAATGTGGCTGCAATTAGTTTTAATGTTCGCATATGACCGTGTGAAATATTGTACTTTGAAGAGGGTAACGCCTGCATATGGGTACACTACACTCCAGGCTCCCGATTGGCCCATTTTTCTCTATGATAACAACATAACTCGATATAAAATCATTATTATTTTTTCTCCCCTTCCTCTTCTAGTCATCTCATCAACTTGGCGGCCAGGTTTTTGCTGTCACATATCCCTCGTGCTCTATGTAACAAAGGTTTGCCCACGGTAGCTAACTGTGAGGATGGGATTCACCGTTTAAATATCGGTTTGTATGGGTTTTTTTTTATACATAGTGTCACGTAGGGTGGCCACAGCAACCACTTACCATCAGGTGGACTGTGTGCTCGTTTGTCACCCTAATTCTATAAAAAAAGACCTATGTTGTTGTAGTCATCCGAAATCCTAACAACACCATAGGTCACACTGTGTATAGAAAAAAGACCCATACCAATGATGAATCCCACCATCATCCTTCACACTTAGCTACCGTGGGCAAATCTTTGTTACAGAGAGCACGAGGGATCTTTGACAGCAAACACCTTTAGCACGTCAAGCAGTTTCTACAGGACAACAAGCCTCGGGTCCCGCACCTAAATCACAGTGAACGAGTGAAGCCGGCCACAGTCGAGCGAGCGCCTGCTGTACTGCTATATGTCAGAGGTGTCACTGACAAGATTGGCTACATCTTGAAGCAAGCTTCTATTAGAACATTCTTCAAGCCACCAAAGAAGATTAGTTAGTTCTTACCATACGTCAAGTGCAATATCCCTCTACAAAATGCAGGAGTGTACAAGCTTGATTGTGAATGTGGTCTCTCATGTATAGGGCAAACGATACGACCCATAAAAACTCGCGTTAAAGAACACATAGATGACGTGAAACATCAACGTTCCGGGAAGTCTGCAGTTTGTGATCATATCATAGACGGCCCGCGCTATTACATTACAACCACAAATTCTCGCAATAGAACATAGATTCCTGCCAAGGATGACATGCGAGACTATTGAAATTTAAAAAAACATCCTAATTTCAATGGACAGAGAGGCTGGGTACTACTTCCTACTTGGGATCCTATAATTAATAAAAATAAAACTAAACCCAAGCATACCACTGCAAGCCTTCAAGACACAGTAAGTTCATTCAGTGTAGATCGGACCAAAATTAATAATTAAAAAAGCTGAAGGAACTTGGGGTTATCTCAATCCCCCGTGACCATGGGTTCTGTAAAGCACCTGAAACGTCGTGAATTTAATAAAAATAAGTAAATTAAACGCGACAGAATCCGTAAAATTAGTTTTATTGAATGTGTAGTGTTCGTGTAAATATAAGAAATCATTATATCAAAGTATTTTTTAATCCTTTAAGACATACGGGTTTCCTCACGATGTTTACCATCACCATCGGCACGTGATAACAACACAAACACAACACTTAAAATTGCAATTAGTAATTTCATTAGTGGGGATTGAACCCAGGTCTCTCACGTACTCTAAAAATTACATCTGACGCTTGGTTTTTGAGCTACCACGGCTTTTCATTAAAAATTAAATATTAAAAAATAGAATTTGTTACACTATGCGTAAAGTTTTGTCACCTACGTATTTCAACTAAACAGAGCAGAGTGTCGATTTTACGCCGGCTTGTTGGCTCTGTGTTGAACATGTGAATACTAAATAGCAATACTGAAATACCGTCTGCCTTTTGTACTTTCGCAATATTGCAGTGGCTGTAATAGAATTAAACCGCGAAATTTTCAAAATTCAACTAAGTTAAATGTGAGTGAACCTGTCGATTGTAATGAATAATTGTAACAGAGCGTAATCTTATACATAAATAAATGTATAGTTACTGTAGCCCTTACTGATCAAACATTCACTGCTGAACATAGGCCTCCTTCATGAATTGCCTCATAGTATTTGCTATATTAGTGCCTTCCATTTTTTATCTTCAATTTAAATTATATAGTAAATTTCAGTACATCAACATAATGTATTGTGAGTTTCTGAACATTACAGAGATTTGTTTCTAAAAATATTGCTTCTAGACAAAAAAATATTAAATACAGAAACACAAATGCTATTTTAGAGAAATTTACATTCATTTGAGCTACACAACATCTGTTGACATTTCAGTTTTCAGTTTAGCACTGCAGAACACTGTACATGTACAAATCATAATGTGTAGTAAACGTTTAATGAATAAAAGTTTATGAAATTTTGTTGTTAAATTAATGTGTACGGGAAATACTACTTTTATATAAAATGTAGGAATACAGTTTGTAAATAAAAATGCTCTGCTACCGCTTTGCTAGTACACTATATGTAGCGCAGTGGCTTGGCATTGAGTTACGGCACTAAAGGCTGCTGGTTCGAATCCCGCACAGAAGAGAAACATTTAATGTTAACTAATCATAGATTCAATAGAGATAAAGTGTGCGCTTAAGTGAGACAGTGCTACTGGTGTCGGTGGATGCGCGTCACCCGTCGATCAACTTTTTTTTTATATAGAATAAGTGTACGAGCACTTAGGCCACATTTGAGAACGAAATCATTAATTTTAGTTTAGGCACAAGCCTATAATATAATATTTATATATAAATATAAATCTATATACAAATATTCGTGGTTGTCGAAAACCCACTTTATAAATCTTAAATTATAAATTAATTTTAAATAACTGAAATCCGAAATTATCAGCAAGTTCACTCCGGTAGCTTGGAAAGCACATAAAGACGTTGGTTGTGTGCCTGATCTCTCTATGGTCGTGTTGGATTGCAGTCCTATCGGACTATGAGAATGACAGATTAGAGAGTGCACCTGTGCTTGATCATATACACTTGTGCACTATTACTCTGTCCTTCGCCAAACACATAGATGTAAAATTTCAATACAAACGACTTTCGGGATGGGCTGCTTCGCGAATAAAGAGTTGAGATCTAAATTGGAGCCAAGATCCATAGTAATTTCTTAAATCATTTTAGAACAAATAGGAGGTGGGAAGTAAATACTGTAAGAACCTCCGAAGGAGGCGGAGTTATAGCTGAAATAAGAGTTTTAAATTTTTGACCCCCTAGGAGTGTAATGAGAACTTTTTGCCCCTATTCAACCATGACCCCCATGATATCCTCTACAAGATAGGCTATTCAAACTGACTATGTCTAAAGTTGGAGCCACCCAAACGAATGAGAACTTTTGCCCCTATTCACCCGTGACCCCTATGACATCCGCTGACATCCGCTACATGACAGGCTATTCAAACTGACTAAGCTTAAAGTTCGAGTTACCCCCAACTCATTTCTGGTGTTTTTATTTTTACTTCCAATTAGAATAATTGAATAGTTGTATAACTATGACTTTGATTCGATTAACAGGAGATTTAAAAACTGGCACTCAGTAAGATCGCTGTTATAGTCAAAGCCGACTAACCTTCATTGTTTAAGGTTCACTTCACTTTTACCCATCTTGGCCATTTTTTCAAGTTTATTATTTTAGTGTGATATAAATTCATATTATTTTAGTTATCTATATAAATAAATGGCTGTCACAATTTTTTCTTGCCAATATATTTCACTGTCTTCTTTTTTATTTTAACTGTGGGTAAGTATTAAATATGGAAATGGCGCTTAATTTTTTATTCTAGTAATATTGTCAAACATATACCACAAATACCTGATAAATCTTCAATTAGGATTCAAATATAGATGCCTCAGCATTAGGTAGTTCGTAAAATCTTGACGCTACCGATCCAATGGACTTATTTTTACAGGCATATACAGCTACATCGAGACCTTATTACGTAATTATTTCAATTTGCAATCGCTACAATTATAAGGTAAAAATTCAAGACCTGTTGTTAAATAATTTGACAACCTTCTTGGTATTAATTTATTCATATCCTTTTTAAATTGACATTTGTTACATTTTTCATTATTATTATCATCATAACAGCCATTACAAATTGCTTTTAAATATACGCCTACCCGAAGGAATGTCAGGAAGCACGGTCCTAAGTCACCAGCATCAATCGACTTACTAAAAAGATAAGTAATTCCCGTTCATTATTATAGTGTTTTGAAGTGTTAAAAATCGGTGAAACTCATCTTGGCTGGCCCCGCAGGTCCGAGAATCCTCCTTCCACAAGAACTATATTAATATATTTGTGATAATGGTATATTTTTGTATAATTAAATATTTTATCGATTTTTCAATTTCTTGAAAAAAACTTCTCCAAGATTTTCGGATAAAATCTAGTAGCCTGAATCATGCTAGGATTGATTTATTTTATTTACTCTCCATCTGTTTTTGAAGTTTCATTATAATACATTCAGTATAACAGGCAGTTATTTCGATGACACTGACAGACAATTCAATTTTATTTATATGTATAATTTGTATTCGATTATATATTTCTAGTAATATTTTTATTTTGTTTATTGTATTTTTATCATTTATATTAGCTTCTATTTATCTCTGCACCATCTAAAGTTTGCTGGTGGAGAATGCATCAAGTTTGCCTGTATACACTACTCTGTTTTTAATTTTTTTTTACAAATTTATTTTATACGTGGTAGAGCCATGCTGCATCTACATTAGTAGTATATTTGTAGCACGAATGGGTCGACTCGACCTCGGGAAGACCACTCTCTCACAAAATACCAGCGTAATATAGCAGCATAACACTGCTGTGTTTCATTTGATTAGTGTAGGGAACCGGAGACTCTTTTACTAAAAAAGATGCATTCCATCTTAGCCATCACGGGTGATAACACATTTGTATTTTAATTCTTTATTGAGGATAGATGTAGTTGTCTATGAGTCATAGCAACCACTTACCATCAGGTGGACTGTGTGCTCGTTTGTCACCCTATCCTATTATTTTTTTTGGTCTAGTATTCGAACCACTAACCAGAACTTCTATAAAAAGTCATCAAATTATATAATGCATATTTTCAACACGTACAAAATAAAACGTAAACTTTTCATTTAAAGTAATTCTATCGGGTACGCCTTATTTCCGCGTATTTCCTGTTCGTCGGCGCTAAATGTGTCACCGTCCATTTTGCGAAATATTTCCACCAAAGGGCGTGCCAGTGGTTGGTGTGATTTATGTGACATACTACTTGATACCTGGAAAGGTAACGTTGGTAAATAATTTCGCCGTGAAGTCTTCTAACATTAGTGTATAATGGAACCAATAATATGTATATAAATGAGTTTATTAAACAAAATTCGAAATTCAAACAGTTACGAGCGACCAGAAGTGTAAATGTTTTAGTGTAAGAGTATATATTTATTTGCATAAACAATGTCTATGAAACCTTGAAAAAAATTACTTAAAAATTGATACCGCTTTCAGTTATAGGTAGAGGTGGAGATGCGAGGGATTTTATAACCTTAACTTTGTTGAATTGTTTTCATATCCTTATCCCCAAGATTCCACGTAAGAACATATATAAAATGCCATATTGTAATTTATTTATAGAAAACAAATATCCCACTAATATTATAAATAAGACAGTTTGTTTGTGTGGTTGTATGTTTGTGGCTTAATTGCGTAAAAACTACTAATTGGATTTTGATGAAATTTATGAATATTATTGATAACAAACCATAAGGCACAAACATCTATAATTTTTGTTTTAAAAGACTTTCAATTGCTTCCAAATTAGTCTTTGTAATCAATGGTACAATAAAAATTGGTCGGTTTTTGATTGAACACGAGTGGAACCGCGGGTAAAAGCTAGCTACGAAAAATAAAACACATATTGCACATATTTCCATCACCAAGAAACTTTTGGCTTTTGAATTCGTATATGTAAAACCATTAACGTGAAAGTTCCATATGAGATGCAATACATTTGCAATTAATACGATGTTTCTTTTGTTTTTTGTTGCAAAGCTTTTAGCTAGTGAATACAGACTTGAATCAAAGTAGTCTAGAAATGGATAGTGCAGATATATTCTACCATACCTATAGTTTCTTTAACAAATACATACATTAGTTATTTATATAATGCTTTCTGAAAAATTGTCAAATATTTGTCTTTGTAGTCCAGGAAATGAAGCCAAAAAAATGGTAAAACATATCAATTTTTTTCATCCAGCACCGATTTGTACAAAAATTTGGGATTATGCTTATTTCAGCCTCTAGTTCATTTTCTATATTGTGCCGTTGTACGCTTTTGAATTTTTAGGGGTGAAAACTATTATTTTCAAAAATTATAAAATAATATTGAAAACCTAAATATGGGTAAAAATAGGTAAATAATGATTGTTTCATGCTTTAGGATACAATTTCAAAATTTTTTAACTTACTCTTGTTAAAAACTACCCTTGAAAATATTGAAATTGTCAGAACACGGTCTACTGTCTTCGAATTTTAGAATACACTGGTGAGAAATCAATGAAATATACATTATCCACACACGCATACACGTGAGCAAATGTTTTTTTTTTGTATTTATTTTATAGGATAGGGTGACAAACGAGCACACAGTCCACCTGATTTTAAGTGGTTACTGTGACCCATAGACATCTACATCTATCCCCATTAAAGAATAAAAATGCAGATGCGTTGTCACCCGTGAGGACTAAGATGGAATGCCTCGTTTCCAGTAAAAAGGTTCTCCGGTTCTCTACACTCACCATACGAAACACAGCAGTGTTAAGCTGCTATTTTACGCTGGTATTCTGTGAGAGCGTGGTCCTTCCCCGGTCGAGTGTTATATAACAACTATACTATATTAGTAGTATAGTTGTTATATAACAACTATACTACTAATATAGCTGCAGCATGGCTCTACCACGTAAGTTCGTATTTGTCGTAGAAAAATATAAAAAACAGTTTTTGTTTTTTTTTTTAAGCTACAATTTGGCTCTCTACACTTTTTTTTGATAAAATGCATATTTTTATAGAATGAAGATGAAAGACGAGCACACAGTCCACCTGATGGTAAGTAGATGCTGTGGCCTATAGACAATTACATCTATCCTTAATTAAGAAACACAATGCAGATGCGTTGTCACCCCTGAAAACTACGATAGAATCTCTCCTTTCCAGTGAAAAGGGTCTCCAGTTCTCAACATTGACCATACGAAACAAAACAATTAAGCTGTTATTTTACGTTGATATTATGGGATATCGTGTTCCTTTCCGGGTCTAGCTGAGGCATACGTGTTGCAACCATAAAGAACCTATAGTATGGCTCTACCACGTTTTTATTTCTGAGAAAGTAAAAAATTACTTTGTGAAGTTTGCCAATACAATGCGCGGAAAAGTCCCACAGCTACTGACTTTTGCTCCTGCGAAACCTCCTCGAAATAAGATGAGCCCTTTTCTTGAAGGAGATAACATGTAGGCTGTTTATTACTTTTAAAATGACCTGTAGACCGAACATTTCACGGTGGCCAGTCTCAACGTACTTTATTATACATTTCAAATAATTTACTGATATATGAGTTTTGCTTGTCCCAAAATATAGTCCTAATGAGAAACGGTTAAAACATTTTCCCAGTTCCTTGCGTCATTTAATAAATATGTGTTTAAGCCGCAACACGGCATAAATTAAAACTATAAATTATTCGGATGCGCACTGCAACTAATAGGTTTAATTTAAATTTATGTACGTGGTGAAATGAAAATAACTGCGTAGTTTTGAGACTATTTTTTAATACGTTACCCCCAAACTAGGATTTTCTCCTGTATCGTGGAGGCAGTTTACAAACTTAAATTGCACAAGGACAAACATCCACCCCCGGAACAATTATTTTCAGGCCACACGAATACTTGCTCCGTGCGAAATTCGAACCCGCGGCCCTTAGCGCAGCATATCATCGCTAAGCCACTACACCACGGAACTGTCTGCGACGGAGACTTTCATAAAACACAAGGGGACAAATGGCACCCTTTCAGGATCACTTTTATGTCCATCCATCCGTCTGGCCGCTGAGACAATACGCGTTTTCTTAAGAACGTGGAGAGATAATCATTTAGAATAAATCTAAATCTAACTTTAAATAAAACAGCCCGGACTCAAGTTACTTTACCTATAAAATTTGGTGGTATAAGTCTGAGAAATCTTTCTATCGATGCATTGCTTGCTTTCCTTGCTTTCGTGCATAGTGTCAGTGACTTATGTAACATAATTTTAAATAATAAAGTAGACTTGTGTTTTGTTACGGAGGCGTGGTAGACATGGCGAACGCTCTGTCGGGGCAAAAATGTTCCACTGGAAATTAACCAACAAAAACAGTGGGCTATTCTGTTGGTACAGAGCGTGCAGAAAGATTTGTTTCATAATTTCTATAGTGAACAAAATCAGGTACGTCTTCTATCTGTTTCAACTAAGGAATCTATTCGCTGGTTAAACGCTTTACCATCAAATAATCTAGGCACATTACTTGATGGAGAAAGCTTGCGCATTGCCGTAGGAATCCAACTAGGAGCGGCGATTTATCAAACCCATCAGTGCCCCTGTGGTAGCAGCGTCGACAAGTTTTGGCTCCACGGACTTTCATATAAGAAAAGTAATGGTAGGTTTTCACGGCACGGTTCTTTGAATGATGTCATCCGATGGGCTGTTGTCTCTATAAATATTCCCTAGGTTTAAGAACCTTGTGGAATATTTAGAGACGATGGCAGGAGACCCGACGGTATGACATTGATCCTTAGGGAAAGAGGTAAAGCCTTAGTGTGGGATGCTAGTTGCGTAGACAATTTGGCGGCCTATCATCTCAAGGGCACCTCGTTTAGAGACGGGGTGGCATCAGAGGCAGCTAAACTGAGTAAATGGCGCAAATATGAGTCTCTGAGAGATGACAACATATTTGTGCCTTTTCCCGTAGAGACTGTCGGTCCGTCGGGTCCACGTGCGGTAAAGTTCATAAAGGAACTCTATTCGCGACTGGTCGTTGCTGCTGGTAATAAGAGGGCTGGTTCTTTTCTTGCTCAAGTGCTAAGTATAGCTATTCAGCGAGGAAACGCAGCCAGCGTTCTTGGCACGATATCACGGGAATTAGAACTGTATGATAATTAAGTTATTAGTATTAGTTTTATATTATAGTTTTATAATATTGTGTATAATAAAATATAGTATCTTATATCGTTATTAGTTTCTCTATTAGTAAAAGGGTTCACGACTCTCATCCCTCAACGAATCACCGTAGCTTTATGCTGCAAGTCATTGTGCACGTTGTGAAATTAAATGAAATGAAAAATCTTTATTTTTCTACTTATGTAATTAAATTTTTGTATGTAATAAGTGAAAGTTTAATAATCTACTAGCGGTATAAAATGCGGTTTCTCTGTCAGAAAAGAAACGGCAAAAAATGTATGCACTTTTATTCCTCTGTTTTAAAAATCAATTATGTTATATTAATAATCAAAATTCAAAAGAATAGGCTTGAAGACTATTTTATGTGGTAGAGCCATATTGCAGCTATATCATGGTTGTAGCACAAATGGGTCGGCTCGACTGGTGTGGTACCACGCTCTCACATAAAACTAGTGTAAAATAGCAGCTAAATGCTGCTGTGTTTCGTATGGTGAGTGTAGAGAACCGTTTTTTCTGGAAACGAAACATTCCATCTTGTCCTCAGAGGTCTGGGACAATCTGCATTTTGATAACAAACCGAGGATAGAGGTAGATGTCTATGGTCTAACTAATAAAACGAGCCCGAATTGGGGCGTCTAGTTCTCCTTCACCCTAACCACGTTTTTCCGCAACTATACAACTTAGGAAGCTTAAAGAAATTAGCTTACCCCTTTTAAAAAGACCGATAACGCACAGCCTGCCTGTAGTGCTGCATATAATCTAGAGCGGACGTAGTCACTAAACATAAGGTGAGCCACATATTTGTTTACCCTTTCCTTCTTTAAAAAAATGTTAGTACAGAGAAATTACATCCCGTTTTTTTTAATTTATTATTTGCATGATTCGTAAAACACATTTAAAATTTCCGTTTACAAAATTATTGAAGTACTGGTTTTTTCTTTTTTTTTAAGTAGATGGGGGAATCGAGCTTGCTGCTCACCAGATGGTAAGTGACAACCGCCGCCCCTGAACAACTGAACAAATCAGGTACGTCTTCTATCTGTTTCAACTAAGGAATCTATTCGCTGGTTACACGCTTTACCATCAAATAATCTAGGCACATTACTTGATGGAGAAAGCTTGCGCATTGCCGTAGGAATCCAACTAGGAGCGGCGATTTATCAAACCCATCAGTGCCCCTGTGGTAGCAGCGTCGACAAGTTTTGGCTCCACGGACTTTCATATAAGAAAAGTAATGGTAGGTTTTCACGGCACGGTTCTTTGAATGATGTCATCCGATGGGCTGTTGTCTCTATAAATATTCCCTAGGTTTAAGAACCTTGTGGAATATTTAGAGACGATGGCAGGAGACCCGACGGTATGACATTGATCCTTAGGGAAAGAGGTAAAGCCTTAGTGTGGGATGCTAGTTGCGTAGACAATTTGGCGGCCTATCATCTTAAGGGTACCTCGCTTAGAGACGGGGCGGCATCAGAGGCAGCTAAACTGAGTAAATGGCGCAAATATGAGTCTCTGAGAGATGACAACATATTTGTGCTATTTCCTGTGGAGATTATTGGTCCGTGGGGTCCACGTACGGTAAAGTTCATAAAGAAACTCTATTCGCGACTGGTCGTTGCTGCTGGTAATAAGAGGGCTGGTTCTTTTCTTGCTCAAGTGCTAAGTATAGCTATTCAGCGAGGAAACGCAGCCAGCGTTCTTGGCACGATATCACAGGAATTTGAACTGTATGATAATTAAGTTATTAGTATTAGTTTTATATTATAGTTTTATAATATTGTGTATAATAAAATATTGTATCTTATGTTATGTAAATAAATATAAATTATTAGTCTAAGACAGAATGTCTCGTTATTAGTAAAATGGGTTCACGACTCTCATCCCTCAACGAAACAACGTAGCTTTATGCTGCAAGTCATTGTGCGCGTTGTGAAATTAAATGAAATGAAAAATCTTTATTTTTCTACTTATGTAATTAAATTTTTGTATGTAATAAGTGAAAGTTTTATAATCTACTAGCGGTATAAAATGCGGTTTCTCTGTCAGAAAAGAAACGGAAAAAAAATGTATGAACTTTTATTCCTCTGTTTTAACAGCCAATTATATTATATTTATAATCAAAATTCAAAAAGAATAGGCTAGAAGACTATTTTATGTGGTAGAGCCATATTGCAGCTATATCATGGTTGTAGCACGTATGGGTCGACTCGACTGGTGTGGTACCACGCTCTCACATAATACTAGTGTAAAATAGCAGCTTAATTCTGCTGTTTCGTATGGTAAGTGTAGAGAACCGTTTTTTCTGGAAACGAAACATTCCATCTTGTCCTCAGAGGTCTGGGACAATCTGCATTTTGATAACAAACCGAGGATAGAGGTAGATGTCTACGGTCTAACTAATAAAAAGAGCTCGAATTGGGGCGTCTAGTTCTCCTTCACCCTAACTACGTTTTTCCGCAACTATACAACTTAGGAAATTTACAGAAATTAGCTTACCCCTTTTAAAAAGACCGATAACGCACAGCCTGCCTATGGTGCTGCATATGATCTAGAGCGGACGTAGTCACTAAACATAAGGTGAGCCACATATTTGTTTACCCTTCCCTTCTTTAACAAAATGTTAGTACAGAGAAATTACATCCCGTTTTTTTTAATTTATTATTTGCATAATTTGTGCGTTTTAAATTTTTATATAGTAAAACACATTTAAAATTTCCGTTGTACAAAATTATTGAAGTACTGGTTTATTCTTTTTTTTTTAAGTAGATGGGGGAATCGAGCATGCTGCTCACCAGATGGTAAGTAACTACCGCCGCCCATGAACAACTGTAACACCAGAGAACTTGCAGATGCGATGCCAAACTTTTGAAAAGGAGTAAGCTCTTTTCTTGAAGGTGCCTAAGTAGTATCGGTCCAGGAAAATCGCCGGCGGTAAACTTTTCAACAGAGAGATCGTACGAGGAAGAAAACTCCTCCGTATGAGGAAAAAAAGAAAAAAGTAAAACGTACAGTGGTAGACCGCCAAGCAGCCAGATGGTGTTGATAGTATCTGGAATTTTGTCGTGATGTGCGATTGTGAAATTTGGCCCCTGGGGTTAATTAGAACAATTTCTAAGAGCACTCTCCGTAGTATTTGCAAAAAAAAATGCAAATGGATGAAACATCTCTTTGTAGCGCCAGTGTATCGATCCGATTGGAGAGAATTCGGTTGTCGACGATTCGAGCCGCTTCGCGCTGGATCGGTCACTGAAGATGCTGGCACTGGAGAGCCCAAGCCCGGAGATGGGAACAGTATTCCATGTGAGGCCGAACCTGCGCCTTGTAATGTTGCAGGCTGTGTGCCGGCATGAAAGCACGTGAAGGTAATCGTTTGATCTCAGTGTTCTTTGAAATGTTAAATTAAAGAGTTATTTTAGCTGAAACGAATGCAGGTTACACTAAACCTTTCATTTCCTTCATAATTCTTTAAGTTTAATAATTCAATTTTAAGTTTCATTCATTGATCTGAGTGTACTCTAAAATGTTAAAATAATAAGCAATTTATTATATACTAGCTCGCCAGGCAGACGTTGTTCTGCCCTTTACAACGACCTTTCCTATAAAAGTCCTTAAATACGCAATAAAAATTTTGAGGGTCATTTATCATGATAAAAACTATCCTACTTCTCAAGTTGGACCAAAATGCACACAGTGTGCAAAATTTCATTGAAATCAGTTCGGTAGTTTAGGAGTCCATTGCGGACAAACAACGTGGCAAGTATTTTTTATATATAAACATTTAACTATATATTTTATGTTGTTTTTTATATTAATTTATTAGGTACCCATTTATTTATGAAAATTGAATCATAGTTAAAATGGCTCACTGTCGCTTGCGTTAAAATTTTAACCAGGTTATTTTTTTATAGCGAGTATTATCTCAAACGCTCGAAATCATAAAAACTTGCTCGTTTGAAATAGCAAAAATATAAACGCTAAAAAAGCTTCAAATGTTTTTTTTTTTCAAATATTTTAACTTTTACCGCTAATGCATCAAAAATTATAATTATATGTTAAATTTCAATTAAATAGCGCAATTATTTGTCATAATATTTAAAAAAAAACCTTCTCCTGCAAAGTTTGGTTTTTGTCAGTTACACAAAGTAACTAAGTCGGTGGCTCGATGTATCTTTACTGGCGTGAAATAGGAACCTTATTGTAAAGGGTACAACCACGCTGCAGCTATAATAAGCGTACATCCACCAAATAGGTCACAGCTCCTCCTTCGCCATGGCTCAATATTTTTTTCCATTTCGTAAAAATTAAGAGCAAAGCTTTATGTGGTGGAGTCACATTGCAATATCACCTGCTCGACCAGAGAATGTGAAAACTTACCAACACTAGCGTGAAATAGTAGCACAATGCTGCTGTGTTTTCGTATTTCGAATAACGAAAACCGGAGACCCTTTACTGTTAACGGGTCATTTCATCAAGTCCTCAGTTGTGAAAATTCAGATATATTCTGATTCTTGTTAATTGAGAATCGATGTAGACGTCTATGGGTCACGGTATTCACTTATCCTCATGTGCTCGTTCATCACACTTTTGTTCTTGAAAAAAAAATTAAGCTAGAAAATAAAAATAAAGCAACCTCAAGAGTCGCTCTCCTAAGATATTACTCCGAGATAAAACATAACTCGGTTAGCCTTTGCTCAAATTGGAAACTAATCTCTCATCTCTCAGAGACTCATATTTTCGCCACTTACTATAAATTGTAAATAAAATTTATATTGTAAATTCATGCTTTTATATATTTGAGCGATATAAAATTCACAAGTTGAACAGAGACGTAAATTTATTTGAGAACTGTTTCAGATAAAACAACCTTTAACTTTTTATGATATAGATTGTAATTTAATTTTTAAAGCATTTTTGGTGATAAGCTTCTTGAAGTATTTTTAAACTAATAATTTGATCAACATCATCATCACCACAGCCCATCACAAGTTCACGGCTAGAAATATCCTCCTTTAACAATTTCATAAAACACGGTCCTGAACCACCTGCATCCATCGACAGCCTGCATGTCTTACCTGGGAGTACGAGGCTGTCACTCGAGAACACGCAGCTACGTGGTAGAGCCATGCTGCAGCTATATTAGAAGTATAGTTATAGCACGAATAGGTCTGCTCGAACGAGGAGGACCACGCCCTCACAGAATACCAGCGTAAAATAGCAGCTTAACGCTGCTGTGTTTCGTATGATGAGTGTAGAGAACCGGAGACACTTTTTACTCAATAAGAGGTATTTCTCACGAGCGACAACGCATCTGCATTTTGATTCGCAAACGAGGATAGATGTAGATGTCTATGGGCTACAGCAACCACTTTCCATAAGGTGGACTGTGTGCTTGTTTGTCACTCGATCCTAAAAACAATATACCTACAGTCAAATTAAGTACCGGCTCCTTTTTGAAGTCGTTATTACTACCTTAGTGGCATCCAAATAACTCCCTTAGCTCCATATAAGGCAGTTATATTTCGATATAACAGATAACACTTCAATTTTATTTATATGTTTAGATAAGATTATATTATAATTGTTCACTTATAATGAGATATAACGTAATTACATTAATATATTATATCATTTACCTCTAGAGTAATTATTAATATATATTTTTTTATTTTTAATCTGTGTACATATAGTATGGTAATGTAAGCTTCAGCATGTCCTCACACAAAGTAGAATTTAACCCAATACATTTAATAGCATAATTTTATTTCAACTTGACTCGTCGCGTATTATTATTCTATAATACGAAATGCGGTAGAAAGTTCTTGGCGACAGAGCCAGTTTAATTGTTTTCGCATGAAACAGATGGCAGTCTCAGTGGCGGAGACGGGGGATGGAAAGATAATTGTCCATTAAAAGAACCAGTTATTCTCGCTATCTCCGTTGCCTTGTCGAATTTACAATTCCAACAATATTAATTTCATTTCCAAACAGATTGAGAGGCTGTCTACAACATTTAATCTAATATTAATTAATTAATATTAAGATAATAAGTGTAGCATTTATTAATCTGACGTTATTTGGGTTTAACTTAATAATAATCAATGTTCGTGTTCGAACAAACGGAGTAGAAATAACGAAGGCTTGGTAGTTCACACGACGTTTAATCTTCTTTGCTACTGCTATTTACATGGTACTGATATAAAGATTAAAACTAGTAGAGTTTGTAAAGTAGGTTGGAAGCAACTATATAGTAATCTATGGTAGCAACCTGTCCACCTCAGCGCGCGCGACTTATATACCCATCAATTCGCGGGACGTGCTGCACGGTGATTGGACAATCCAGTCCAAAGTTAAACTCGTAGTCAAACTGACGGTTGTCATGGATGGCTGTTGTCATAGACAGTCAAAGACCACTATTTATTTTATAATTTATATGCTTTTTTTCGATTTCTCAAAAAAAAACTATCCTACTTTTTCATGTAAAGTTTAGCCTCAATCACATCTGGTGTTGCTCTCCAACTGTTCGTGATCTTTCATTACAATAGGTTCAGCCATTCCGAAGATTAGTCTCGACAGATAGACGCATACAAACTGAAGAACTATTAATAATAATGCCCTGAATGTAGTTTACAGCAATGATTTCCGATGAGACTATTTATCTGAATAGAACAGGATTTTAGTGTGTACAGGATCGTAGTCCGTTCGGAAGGCCATACGACACGACCGGAGCGAGACAAGGCGCAGCGCACCTTTCCGTGCTTCCTGAGTTTTTTTTCTGAAGGTGTACGCTGTTGACCCTGCGGCCTTGACAGCTTCATCGAAGTAAGCTCGTAAGCGAGGACCTACGAGCTATTGAGTGCAACGAATCTGCCGGCAGCGAGGCTCAAGCTGGAGAGGGGGGGGGGGTCGATGCGATTCAAGGGCCCCTCAGAAGGAGGTACGAACCTCGGCTTGAATCACTATCGCAATGTGTGCTTCCTGAGGCCCGTTGAACTGAGAATTTATAGACGCAAAAATCCAGTAACTTATTTGGAATTGAACCCAAAACTTAATAAGTGGTTGCGCTTACGACCACAAGATCAACAAGGCCGTCAGTGTGATTGTTTAAATAATGATAATAAGTCAATTGTATGTCTTATAAAATCCCTAAATTTAGTTTTATTCGTGTAAATAAAAGAATTCATTTTTAAAACTCTCAACTCCTTTGGTTGTATTTCGTCCAACAATCTGAAGGAGAACAATATAGAACAATAATATATTTTTAAGTGGTGGGGCCATGCTGCAGCTATATTAATAGTATAGTGGTAGCACGAATGGATCGGATCGACCGGAAAAGGACCACGCTCTCACAGAATACTAGGGTAATATAGCAGCTTCATGGTGCTGTGTTTCGTATGGTGAGTCCAGAGAACCGGAAACCCTCCTGGAAGTCTCCTGGAAACTTCTTCCATCAGTATTAAATTCTGTTCTTTGTTCAAATCCTATAATCTTAATAATTTATTCTTTGAAGCTACACGTATTGCAGGGTGTAGTGCAACTTGTATTGATAATATTTTTACAGGTGTTGTACCAATCAACAAATCAATAATACAAAAACTTAGTTCAGATCACTGTGGACAACTGGTTTCGTTACCTTATATGCACAAAAAACAGGTAAATGAGAAAATTGTGTTTGTTCCTATTAATGCAAAACGCCTGGAGAGATTTAGAAGTAATATGTTAAAAATCCTTCCATCCCTTTCTTATAAGAACAATGCAGACTATTTATATAGAGAATTATTTACCTTTATAAACAATGAATTTAATAAAACATTCACTTCTAAAACATTCTCCAGAAACAGTCGCAAGGCATTTAATGAGTGGGCGACAGTAGGAATTCATAAAAGCAGACGAAGGTTATATGATCTTTACCATGAAAGATCGTATAATCTTTCCGATGCTTTTAAAGAATATGTAAAAAATTATTCTAAAATGTTTAAAAGAGTTTGCTCCACAGCCAAATCAATACATATTAGTAACAAAATTAAGACAGCTAAGAATAAAATTAAAATGACGTGGAGTATAATTAACAGCGAAACCGGTAAAGGGAAACCTCGTAATTCAAACTATCAATTAAAAATTAATAATGAATTGACTAAATCAAATCAAGAAGTTGCAGCGGTGTTTGAGAAATATTTCACTGATGTTCCTATCTTGACAACAGAGTCATTGAAGGCTTCTCAAACTGTCGCCGAATCATTACTTAAACAGAATGTTAATACCTGTTTAAAAGAATTTAGATTTGAAAAAGTATTACCGCATAATATTGTAAAATACTTCAAAACCATTGATGTAAAGAAAACCGCAGATTTGTGGGGGATTTCAGTTACAGTGATTGCGTCCATAATAGATTTAATTGCACCTCATCTTGCTATTATTTTTAATACTTGTATCGATTCTGGTGTGTTTCCTGATTTAATGAAGTATAGTAAAGTAATACCTTTATTTAAATCTGGTAGTACATTGGACCCCGCTAATTATAGACCTATTTCTGTACTACCAACTCTCAGTAAAATTTTTGAAAAAATAATTTTGGATTAATTGTTAATTTTTTTTAATACAAATAAATTACTTCATAAAAATCAATTTGGTTTTACAAGGGGTCGCTCGACGTCTGACGCCGGTGTTGAGCTTATGAAATATATTTTTAATGCCTGGGAGAATTCACAAGATGCCTTAGGTATTTTCTGTGACCTTTCCAAGGCTTTCGATTGTGTTCATCATGATACATTTATCAGGAAACTACAACATTACGGTGTAAAAAATTTGGCGCTTAAACTTATTACTTCATATTTAAGTAACAGAACTCAAAAAGTCGTCATTAATGGTAAATGTTCCTCCGGATCGGTAGTATCAATGGGCGTTCCTCAGGGCTCGATTCTTGGCCCATTCCTGTTCTTAATCTATATTAATGGCTTACCTTATCTTGTAGGGGACAATCACGATATAGTATTATTTGCTGACGATACCTCTTTAATTTTCAAACTGAAACGGCAGTCAATTAAATATGACGATGTAAATAATGCTCTATCGAAACTAGTACATTGGTTTAACGCCAACAATTTGCTCTTAAACGGCAATAAGACAAAATGTATTAAATTTACAATACCTAATGTAAAACATTCGAAAACCAATGTGCTCTTAAATGGGGAGGAGTTGAGTCTTGTGGATACCACTGTTTTTCTCGGTATTAATATTGACGCGAAACTTCAATGGGGCCCCCATATATCTAAATTAGCAAGCAGACTTAGTTCTGCAGCATATGCTGTAAGAAAGATTAGAAGTCTCACAGATGTTGAGACAGCTAGGTTAGTGTATTTTAGTAACTTTCATAGCGTAATGTCTTATGGAATTTTGCTATGGGGTAATGCGACTGATATTGAAGCTATATTTGTTTTGCAAAAGAGAGCCGTACGGGCGATTTATAATCTAAATTGTAAAGAGTCCCTTAGAGAAAAATTTAAAGAAATAAACATATTAACTTTGGCATCGCAATATATTTATGAAAATGTAATGTATGTACATAAAAAACATAAATAGCTTTAATAAGAATAAGGATGTTCATACCTTAAACACTAGGAACAAACATAAGCTTGTAATGCCACTTACAAGACTCCACAGAATTAGTAATTCATTTATGGGGCAATGTATACGCTTTTACAACAGAATCCCAGAACATGTTCAAAGTTTGTCAATAAACAAGTTTAAAAGTTTTATTAAAGAAAACTGTACAAAAAGGGTTATTATAATATCAAGGAATACATGAATGAAAATAACCCCTGGGAATAAGGTGATCGCCACCATGCTGGTTCTATGAAAATTCATTTAAAATTGTATAAACAAAATTATTGTTAAGTGAAATTATGTTTAAAAAAAAAGTCCCGCTGGGTTTCTTGCTGGTTCTTCCCAGGACAGAGGTATTTTCCGAACCAGTGGTAAATAAAATAATGACTTTCAATAAGTATTATGTAATAATCCATATTGAATAAAAATCATTCTATTCTATTCTATTCTATTCTACCCTTTTTACTGGAAAAGAGGCATTTTATCTTAGTCCTCACGGCTGACAACGCATCTGCATTTTAATTCGCAAACGAAGATAGATGCAGATGTCTATAGGCCACAGCAACCACTTACCAACAGGTGGACTGTGTGCTCGTTTGTCACCCTATCTTATAAAAAAATGTATATTAATATAGATATGTCGTAGACAGAGTGTAGTAAATACAAAAACAGATGTGAAGGTAGATCTAAAAAAAACCCTCAAACACTCTTGTATCAGTAACAAAGGTCGGCGCGCTGGATGTTTCCCTGGCACTCATCCTACAGTCGTTATTCTATCCGTTGTGGTAATTCTTTTATCAAAAGCAAAGCAGGTCAGATTGCGGAGAGGCTGCCATGTGTCAAATATTGACATCTCACTTTATTATTGCCAATGATTATTTGTGTTAACAAGAGAACAAGCTAGATATCTGCTGTATTAACATTTTTATTAAAACAACGCATTATGCTGTGCATTCTACATATATTGTTACTTAAATAAATATTAAAAAATAAGGTACAATCAAATTTTTCTTTGAGAAAATCACATTTTAAACGTAACCTATAAATATCTTTTTAATCTTTAAATATTATATTTGTTATTTAATTCCTCTTCGTTGTCTAAATCATTTCAGTCCCTGTCATACGTCGTAAAGGAAAATTGGCGCTATAATGAGTTACCCAAGTTTAAATTGGCTTCAGTTTTTGTTATTATTTTGCCGCAAGGCGTGTAGTTTTCCTTATTTTCTTGCCTCACTTTATGAAGCATATTAATATGTATATGCGTTACAATTTTTTAGTTAAACAAAGGGTTTATTTAATATAAAGATATTCCACTGAAAGTGAAATACATACCCGTATATTGGGTACTTATTAGGTAAGCTTACTAAGTAGTTAGATGCCTTTTCTGCCGAGGAGTATGTCTAGGTGCACCTATCTTTTTCCAATTAGGATTAGTTCATTTGTAGAGAATGTCTCAAGGCATTAAGTCCGACTTTTGTATTCTTTTATATTAAGGAATGCAATAAAGAATAAATAAATAAATAATTCCGTGCACTGCTGTGCACGGTGTGAAGGGTGCAAAGAGCCAGTATAACTACAGTCTGTGAGGTATTCCATCTTAGTCCTCAGAGGTGAAAACGCTTCTATAGCCTTCTATATTTGACGTTGGTTGCAGGTGTCCACGGGCTGTAGCATCCACTTACCATCAGGTGGCCTGTAAGGTTGGTTCGTCAGAGGACAATATCATTGAGGACTAAGATGGGAATGCCTCACAGTTTGTAATAACACTTGCTCTCTATACCCCCTACAATAGAACACGGGAGTGAATACACTGCTTTTTGATGGTAGGATTAGCTGAGACGGTAGTTCCTATCCAGGCAGTGAGGCAGTCTCGTTCAAGACGTTGGTAGGCAATAGTAAATCGAGGTATTA
This sequence comes from Parnassius mnemosyne, assembly GCA_963668995.1. Taxonomy (NCBI): domain Eukaryota; kingdom Metazoa; phylum Arthropoda; class Insecta; order Lepidoptera; family Papilionidae; genus Parnassius; species Parnassius mnemosyne. Next base: position 2,402,561 of record CAVLGL010000013.1, read on the forward strand.
AATTAATTGATATATAGGGCGAAAACAATATTATTGTATAGTTTTCATACATTTTGACACATAATCCGTTTTGAGCAGAGTCGTTGTCTTTGCCAAAGTCCTTGTCCTTTCATTGACCCATCGACGAAATCAATAAACACAACCCTTTATAAAAAAAATTCAATAAATTTTACCATCCACTGCAGGCTTCTTTTGCCAACCGATATGGCTATGAGTTTTTGAGGCTTCCATTCTCATGCTTATTTAATGCATGCTTTAATTTTGGGATCTATAAGAAATCTATGAAAATCTATACTATCAAAGTATCTATGAAGGAGGTCTATGTTCAGTATTGAAATCTTGAAAAGCCATTTAACATTATGGCTTGACGTTAATGACTCAAATTAAATTTAAAGTTAAACTCTTTCGTTTTAGTATCATAAAAGCGTTTGAGTATTTTTTTAAATAAAGTTAACAAACGAACACAGAGTACATGTGATAGTGAGTGGATGCCGTAGCCCATAGAGATCTGCATCTTTCCTCGATTAAGAATCAAACTGCATATCTGATATCACCCCTGAAGGCTAGAGTGTCTCGTTTCCAATAAAAAGTGTATTCATGTATGTATACTCTCTATACGAAACACGGCACAGGGGACTTTCAACCATCGTACGATTAAAGCTTTCAAAGCATCTAGGTACCAAAATAATGCAATGGTTATGGTTGATAAAAGTTAATACTAGTGTAGATAACAGCTTATGTCTAAGATATTATTAATTAAAATAATAAACATTAAATAGATTTAGGGAGTTATTTAAGTTTGAGTCCTGTATGTCATATGATTGTCTAGTCTAGTAAGTTTGTTAATGTATTATTGTTGTTTACTTGAAAGAATTAAGATTAAGAGTTATTGTATGTAATTAATTTATGTTTATTGTTGAATAAATTCTGCATAACGCAGACAAACATACACCATACTACACTCATACACACACATAAAAATCCTCCTCTGACCCTTCTTATTGGTCGATTAAAGACTGTATGTCTCTTGTACGCCCACACAAGCTGCGCTACCTAGGCGGACCTAAGTTCTCATACCAACATAGATAGAACACTGAATACATTTTAATTTATACAAGTGGCGTAAGACCAGGCCAAAACCATGCTGAATGCCAGAACAATGCTAATTGTAAGAGAACGCAGTTACACACACATATGCTTTTATGAGCACAAGTATGCGACAGCGACTTTAAACGCCTGTTAAAAATATGTGTATAATAAGTGCTAGTCAAGGAGTTGAGCATGGTTTCAGCGTCAATTGAAATGTACGCAGTGATACGTCTATATTTTTTTCTTGGAATGAGGCTTGGTTTTGTAGTTTTATTTTTCTAAAAATGCAACTTTAACAAGTTCTCGGGAATGTTTTTGTTTGTTAGTTTTCATTCATTAAATATAAGGAACAATTCACTTTGTGTTGTTTCTGTTTAGGTCTCGTGGGGACTTGGAAATTGAAAATGTCCGTAGCATTCTAAGATTTTTATGATTAAAACGAGCATTGTGCTTGTCTTTTTTTTAGCACATTTTATTTTAAGTGAACTCACTAACTTAAAAATGCGAAAAAGGAATAACTAAGAGAAAGTTTTTGTCGTGTAAAATTTATTCATATAGGTTGCCGGTGTGGTGTAAGTTTATGTAGTCAAATGTATTATACTGATTAATAATAGTGGTGGTGATATTTGAAGGAAATCCATAACCCCGATTTATCTTCTAGGTGTCCTAAAAGGCGACTATGCGGCAATGCCATAAAAACTTTTTGGGCTCCGCTTGATGGCTGCATGGCAATCCGCCTGCCAAGCAGGATCTTATAGGCTGTTAAAGAAATATCAACATATTATAACAAATTATGTAAATTCGAGTGTGTGTGTGTTGAAGTTACTCGGGCTATAAATTTTAATTTCCCATCTACTAGCAAATCGTGTTCTATCCCCTTTCGTTGCCACATGCTCTCTGATGAAAGAAAGCGTCTTGAGGTAACCTACATTTTTTGAGAAAATAAATTTTTTTCGAGGATACGCACCAACTTGACATTTTTCTTAAATTATTAAACTACGGTTCCCTTCATAGACATTATCGTCCACAAAAAATTTAAACTCAGAATAATATTTTGTAAGCCAGTTCGTCGGTATTTTTTTTTTATTACGCGATATTTTTTTTAATTCTGAACCGTAATGATTTCTTATATATATACGCGAATAATACACTTGGAATTAAACTAATTTTACGAATTTTATTGCGTTCAATTTAAACTTTTTTTAATTCCTGACGTTTCGGGCACTTTCCAGCACTCATTATCACGGGGGTGATTGAGTGAGGTGTCTGATGTTCTGATGTCATAGTTAACGAAGACTACCTTCAAGTTTTAAATATTAATATTTGTTCCGATCTACGCAGAATAAGCTTACAGTATATTGTAGTCTTTATTTATATATAGACTATATTCATCATTCTTACAAAATCCGTCGTGAAAATAAAAGACATTTGATTTTGGTTGTAGCACGAACGGGTTGGTTCGACAAGGGTGGGATAACGCTCTAACAGAATAACAGCGTAAAATAGCAGCTTAATGCTGCTATGTTTCGTATGGTGAGTGTAGAACCCGAGACCCTTTTTACTGGAAACGAGGCATTCCATCTTAGTCCTCAGGGGTGACAAAGCATTTCGATTGTTAATCGAGGATAAATGTAGATGTCAATGGGCCACAGCATCCACTTACGTTCCGGTGGACTGTGTGCTCGTTTGTCACCCTTATTCTATAAAATATATTAAATAATGTCATCTATCGGAAGCCATAAAAATTTTCTGACACTTCCCATTGTCGCCTCTTACGACATTAATGGGACGAAATGAGGTAGTAGATTTTCCTACGCCATCACCACCACACGACAAACTTCAGATATCAGCTTTAAATATCAGCTTCAGTATTTTAACCTGAAGGTAGCCGTGGTTAAGTCTAAGAGACCGTTTTTGGTTGTGTCCCTTTTTTATTTCGTGATTTATTTTTGTTCACGCTTGAAACTTATGTTGCAAAAGTGTTTATTAAAACCTTTTTTATTTAAAATATTAATTTTTGACTACCCTGTGGCGCAGTGGCTTAGCATTTAGTTGCGGCCGCAGGTTCGAATCCCGCACAGAACTAGTATTTTTAAGGCCTGCAAATAATTGTTCCGATTTTGAATATTTGTCCTTGTCCAATTAAGTATGTAAACTTCATCCATGATATAGACAGAAATCAGAATATATAATAAACAGAATATACCAGAAATAGATGGAGGGTAGGGGTAAAGTATATTTATAAGCGAGAAAAAGAAGAGCTGTAAAAAACATTAAAATAATGAAAAAGCTTTGAAGAAAAAAGTTGTGGCACTGAGGATCGCGGGCTCGAAATTGTGCACAAATAAATTAATTGTATGTTCTACAAATAATTATTCCGGATCTAAGTGTATGTTTTTGTGTATTTTACAAAAATGTTAGCATAAAATTTACGTTTATTTATAAGCAAGAAAAAAAGTGTAAAAGAAAGAATTTTATTCCAACTTGACTCGTCGTGTGTTATTATTCTATAATACGAAATGCGGTAGAAAGTTCTTGGCGACAGAGCCAGTTTAATTGTTTTCGCATGAAACAGATGGCAGTCTCAGTGGCGGAGACGGAGGATGGAAAGATAATTGTCCATTAAAAGAATCAGTTATTCTCGCCGTCTCCGTTGCCTTGTCGTATTTCCAATTCCAACAATATTAATTTCATTTCCAAACAGATTGAGAGGCTGTCTACAACATTTAATCTAATATTAATTAATTAATATTAAGATAATAAGTGTAGCATTTATTAATCTGACGTTATTTGGATGTAACATAATAATCAAAGACCAATATTTATTTTATAATTTATTAGTTTTTTCGATTTCGCAAAAAAATTCTCCTAGTTTTTTATATAAAATTAAGCCTCAATCACATCTGGTGTTGCTATCCAACTGTTTGTGAAGTTTCATTATAATTGGTCCAGCCATTCCGAACATTAGTCTGGACAGATAGACGGACACAAACTGGAGGCCATTATTATTAATAATGCCATAGAGATTGAATTTAGGTCACAGCAATGATTTCCGATTTCGACTATTGATCATAGTCCGTTCGGAAAGCCATACAACACGACAGAAGACAAGGCGCAGCGCAGCTTTCCGTGCTTCCTGAGGCACGTAGGACTAAGAATTTATAGACGCAGAAACCCAGTAACTGATTTGGAATTGAGCCCAAAACCTAATAAGCGGTTGCGCTTACGACCACAAGATCAACAAGGCCGTCAGTGTGATTGCTTAAATAATGATAATGTGTCAATTGTATGTCTTATATAATCCCTAAATTTAGTTTTATTCGTGTAATTAAAAGAAATCATTTTTAAAACTCTCAACATTCTTGGTTGTATTTTGTTCAATAATCTGAAGGAGAACAATATAGAACAATATTATATTTTTAAGTAGTAGAGTCATGCTGCAGCTATATTAATAGTATAGTTGTAGCACTAATGGGTCGGCTCGACCGGAAAAGAACCACGCTCTCACAGAATACTAGGGTAAAATAGCAGTTTAATGCTGCCGTGTTTCGTATGGTGAGTCCAGAGAACCGGAGACCCTTTTTACTGGAAAAGAGGCATTCTATCTTAGTTCTCACGGCTGACAACGCATCTGCATTTTAATTCGCAAACGAAGATAGATGCAGATGTCTATAGGCCACAGCAACCACTTACCATCAGGTGGACTGTATGCTCGTTTGTCACCCTATCCTATAAAAAAAGTATATTAATATACATATGTCGTAGACAGTGTAGTAAATAGAAAAACAGATGTGAAGGTAGATCTAAAGAAACCCTCAAACACTCTTGTATCAGTAACAAATGTCCGCGCGCTGAAAGTTTCCCTGGCACTCATCCTACGGTCGTTATTCTATCCGTTGTTGTAATTCTTTTATCATAAGCAAAGCAGGTCAGATTGCGGAAAGACTGTCATGTGTCAAATATTGATGTTTCACTTTATTATTGCCAATAATTAGTTGTGTTAACAAGAGAACAAGCTAGATATCCGCTCTATTAACATTTTTATTAAAACAACGCATTATGCTGTGCATTTCACATAATATAATGTTACGTAAATAAATAATAAAAAGGAAGGTACAGACAAATTATTTTTTTTGGAAAATCATGTTTTAAACATTACTTCGTTAAATATTATATTTATTTTGTTGTTTAAGCCCTCTTCGTTGTCTAAATCATTTCAGCCCCTGTCATACGTCGTAAAGGAAAATTGGCGCAATAATGAGTTACCCAAGTTTAAATTGGCTTCAGTTTTTGTTATTATATTGCGGCAAGGCGTGTAAAGTTTTCCTTATTTTCTTGCCTCACTTTATGAAGCATATTAATATGTATATGCGTAACAATTTTTGAGTTAAACAAATAGTTTATTTAATACAAAGATATTCCACTGAAAGTGAAATGCATATATTGGGTACTTATTGAATAAGCTTACTAAGTAGTTAGATTCTTTTTCTTCGAAGGAGTCTGTCGAGGTTCACCTACCTGTTTCCAATTAGGATTGGTTGATTGGTAGAGAATGTCTTAAGGCATTAAGTCTATGAGTTTTTTGACGCGTCCGTTCTCACGTGTTTTATGTTTGGCTCTCAGACCAACATAGGTAGAACACTGAATACATTTTAATTTACATAGGTGGAGTAAGACCAAGCCAAAACCATGCTGAATGCCAGCACAATGCTAATTGTAAGAGAACGCAGTTACACACACATCATATGCCTCTTAATATATTTGGTACCAACCACATAGTTTTATGAGCACAAGTATGCGACAGCGACTTTAAACGCCTGTTAAAAATATGTGTATAATAAGTGCTAGTCAAGGAGTTGAGCATGGTTTCAGCGTCAATTGAAATGTACGCAGTGATACGTCTATATTTTTTTCTTGGAATGAGGCTTGGTTTTGTAGTTTTATTTGTCTAAAAATGCAACTTTAATAAGTTCTCGGGAATGTTCTTGTTTGTTAGTTTTCATTCAGTAAAATAGGAACAATTCACTTTGTGTTGTTTCTGTTTGGGTCTCGTAGGGATTTTAAAATTGAAAATGTTCGTAGCATTGTGATATTTTTATGATTATAACGAGCGTTGTGGTTGTCTTTTTTTAGCAATTTAAATGAACTCACTGACTTAAAAGGGCGAAAAAGAAACAACTAAGATTAAGGTTTTGTTGTGTATAATGTATTCATATTGATTGCCGTTGTGGTGTTAGTATTTGTAGTAAAAATGTAAAATACTGCTTTATTATAGTGGTGGTGGCGTCTCAAGGAAATCCATAACCCTATTTTATCTTCTAGGTATCCTAAACGGCGACTATGCGGCAATGCCATACAAACTTTATGGGCTCCATACAAAATTGATGGCTGCATGGCAATCCGCCTGCCAAGCAGGCTCTTACTGTCTGTTAAAGAAATATCAACATATTATAACAATAATGAAAATTCAAAGAATGGATCAGCTTTTTTGACATAGTGTGTGTGCGTGTGTGTGTAATTTGAAGTAACTTGGGCTATAAAATTTATAATTTCCTATCTACTTGCAAATCGAGTTCTATCCCCTTTCGTTGCCACGTGCTCTCAAAATCGTTTCAAAAATACACACCAAATTGACAATTTTCTTAAATTAACAAACTACGGTTCAATCCTATATCGTCCATATACATTTAAACTCGGATGAGTATTTTGTAGGCCGGTTCGCCGGTATGTTTTTTTATTACGCAATATCTTTTTCAATTCTGAACCGTAATAATTTCTTATATATACGCGACTAATAAACATGGAATTAAACTCATTTTACTAATTTTATCGCGTTCATTTCAAACTTTTTAATTCCCAACGTTTCGGGCACTTTCCAGCACTCATGATCACGGGGGTGACTGAGGAGGTGAAGAGGTATCTGACGTTCTGATGCCATAGTTAACGAAGGCAACCTTCGAATTTTAATTATTTATTTTTGATCCGATCTACGCAGAATAAGCTTACAGTATGTTGAATTCCGGCCGGATGAGAAAGCATAAGGTCGCCCAGCGAGCTATGGAGAGGGCTATGCTCGGAGTTTCTCTGCGTGATAAACTTAGAAATGAGGATATCCGCAGTAGAACCAGAGTGACCTATATAGCCCAACGGATTAGTAAGCTGAAGTGGAAATGGGCCGGCCATATAGCTCGAAGAGCCAACAACCGATGAGGAAAAAAGTTTCTCGAATTGCGGCCTCGTACCGGCGGACGAAGTGTAAGTCGATGGATGCAGGTGGCTCAAGACCGTGCTTTGTGGCATTCCTTGGGCGAGGCCTATGTTCAGCAGTAGACTTGTGAAGGGCTGTAATGATGACGATGATGATCTTGAATACTATATTTATATATAGACTATATTTAAATATAAAAAAACGAAGAGCCACGCTGTAACTGTATTATGGCTGCAGTACGAATGTATCGGCTAGAATGACTAAAGCATCACTTTTACAAAATCCATCGTGAAAATAACAGACATTTTTTATGGTTGTAGCACGAATGGGTCGGTACGACCAGAGTGCGATAACGCTCTCACAGAATAACAGCATAAAATAGCAGCCTAATGCTGCTATGTTTCGTATGGTGAGTGTAGAGAACCCGATACGCTTTTTACTGGAAACGAGGCATTCCATCTTAGTCCTCAAGGATGACAACGCATTTTGATTCTTAATCGAGGATAAATGATCTCTGTGAGATGTCTATGGGCCACAGTATCCACTTACCATCCGGTGGACTGTGTGCTCGTTTGTCACACTTATTCCATAAAAAATACAATATGAAATAATGTCATCTATCGGAAGCTAAAGAAAAATTTTCTGACATTAATAGGACAAAGTGAGGTAGTAGATTTTTCTACGCCAGTACCACACGACAAGCTATTAGCTTATTAGATATCAGCTTCAGTTTTTTAACCTGAAGGCAGCCGTGGTTAACAATGACTTTGGGACGTCGAACACCTCAGTCCTACCGTGACCATGGGTACTGTAAAGTACTCAAAATATCGTATCGTAAATATAAAATAAGTTAAACACGTGATAAAATCCGTAAAAACTTGTATTATTTCAATGTGTAGTGTTTGCGTTTACATCATCAGCTTAAATCAGCTAAGTCATCATCTTCAGCAATTATAAAAATCCTTAACCTTAGACTTTTATAAAATTAATGTAAAGTTCTATTCAGTACGTAAAATGTTTCCAACTACTGATTTCGTATCAGCTTCAGTAATTCCAAAAGTTCTGAACCATAAACTTTTATCAAATGTAAATTTCCTTTTGGTAAAATGTTTCCAACTTCTGATTTCGCTTACTTGATTCATAGTATGCAGTTTGGAAATCCGTACTACATACGGGATTCAACGCGTTCATTTTACATTCTATTTGCTTTCTTCAGTGTCAGTTGATTTTCTGCATTTCCTGAAGTGTAAGAGACCGTTTTTGGTTGTGTTCCTATTTTATTTCGTGATTTATTTTTCTTTACACTTGAAACTTATGGTGTGAAAGTGTTTAATAAAACCTTTTTTGTTTAAAATATTAATATTTGACTGCCCTGTTGCGCAGTGGTAACCAGCGGCCGCAGGTTCAAATCCCGCAGAGAACTAGTATTTTTAAGGCTTGCAAATAATTGTTCCGGGTTTGAATGTTTGTCCTTGTGCATTATTGTTCTTAAGTATGTAAACTTCATCCACGGTATAGGCAGAAATCCTAACGTGGGGGGGGGGAGGGGATTAGGTATATTTATAAGCAAGAAAAGAAGAGCTGTAAAAAACATTAAAATTATAATATAAGTTACGAATAGTGATAAGATTTTCTTATTTACTATGTCCTATAACTATATTCGTGATCGTGTAGTGATGAAGTAGTAGTATGTACTAGAAGACTACCCCTACTCTTACTCGTGGTGGAACCACGCTGTAGCTACATTATAGTTGTAGCTCAAATTAGTCGGTTTGACCGTGGAAGTACCACGCTCTCACAGAATATATATAATATCAGCTTGCATTAAGTTGTTCGCTGCGTTTCGTATGGTAAATGGGTATAGAGACCCTTTCCACCGGACACGAGGTATTCCATTATAGTCCCCAGGGGCGGCAACGCATCTAGTCTACCATCAGGTGAACTCTGTGCTCGTTTGTCGCCCTTAATCTATAAAATAAAAAATAAAAAAAACAACACCTATTACGTGTGAGGCTCATGTCTCCAGCAGTATTCTATTAGTACCGATTAAGAAGAAAGAGTTAAATGATTCTAGTTACTAACGTCTCTGTTACATAGGTTTAAAATACGTATAAATTATATTCAACTCTGATTATTAAGGTTATATTTATCTTAACCCCTTTGTTCTTTTAATAGTATGTATTACATTGAGGGAATAATAGTTGTTGAACCAAAATAAAAATTCAATTGAATAATTAATATGCAGGTTACATAACCCTTTAGATTATGATGCAGTTAACAAAATAAATTAGGCCATTACGCCGTTTAGAGGCGGCGTAAAATAATCCACTACGAGATAACATATCATGGATGTAATGCAAATCGACAGGGGGAAATGATACAGAAGGAACACCTCAAAATAATTAATAATTGCAATTTATTTATCATCAATAGTGGCAACTAAAAACAAGCTATTATAATGGTGATGATTACGATGAAAAAAATAATATATCACATTTAGAAAGAAATTAAATGTCACAGCGGTAGCAGTAACTCAAATGAAACTCATTCTGGTGTCGAGTAAAGCACGTCTGTTAATTTCATTATGAGATGGTTGCTCTTAGGAATGTTTATTTTTGTCTATTTGTTGATTTTTATTTATTTATTTATGTACACACAACAAGATACAGAAACAATCTTATAGTGAGTTCGTATAATGATTCTACTTTTTTTTTTATAGAAGAGGGGGCAAACGAGCATGCGGCTCACCTGATGGTAAGTGACTACCGCCGCCCATGAACAACCGCAACACCAGGGGAATTGCAGTTGTGTTGACAGCCTTTTAGAAAGGTGTAAGCTCTTTTCTCGAAGGTTCCTAAGTTGTATCGGTCCGGAAAATTCGCTGGTGGTAATCGATTCCACAAGGAAGTTGTGCGAGGGAGAAAACTTCTTCTAAATCGCACAGTGGTGGACCGCCAATCATCCAGATGGTATGGATGGTAACGCGAGTTTTGTCGCGATGTGCGACTTATTCCATACTTTGCTGAAATATCTTCCAGTAGACCCACAAAGGAAAGTATATTAAAAAGGCAAACCCACTAACGGTACAAAAAGAATACTACTGCAAATAATATGCCATCAAAAACATAACTTGTAAAAAAAAACCAAGTCTCGCAACTCAGCTCTTCTACCGTAAAAAGTTGTAAGATCCATGTAATATCAAGTCGGTTAATTTATTCAGTCCCTACTTAAAGGTCCTTCTGTCTTAAGTTATTACGTAATTAGCTAACCTAACAACATCTTATAGTGACCATATTAATATCTAAAATCTTTTAATAGATTGACTTGGCCTTCTACCTTAGAGTTTGGATGATCGATCAGTCAGTGAGTGACAAAATTAAGAAACTTCGACTAGTTATAATTCTTAAACTACTGGTTCAAATTAATGAAATTTGAAATATGCCGATTTTGTACAATACCTCCTTGGTTACTGAAAATTCAGGCTTCTAGTTTTATCCAGAACGAAGATATAGGGTTTCGAAAATGGCCTGAACTGCTTCGAGCACAGGACGGTACGGCCGTGCCGCTTTTTGGCTCAACTTGGCGGGGGTACTACCGTGGCTCCAGATACAAAATGTTACGAAAATTCATTGATCACTAATAAAAAACTAGATACACAATCCCAAACAAAGTTCTCTAAAAACTGTCGCCAATTGTTTTGACGTAATTCTAGTTGAAATAAATACACATTAATGTAAATTCAACCTTAAATGCATTGCCTAAAGTTGTATTCACAAAACTATGTACAAATTAAAAGCGCACCCAAATATTCGAGTGGGCGCTCATTCGGTTAGGACTTTTTTGTCACTGATTGTATATCCAGTTTTTTATTAAATCATACTATAAATAAAAATTAAATAATACCATAAATAAAAATAATACATACAATAGCTACATATAATATATATAAACTAATACTAATATAATTAAATAATATATATTAATTAACGTTGTTTATTAATTTTACTACTACAATTTTATTAAATTCTCACCAAATAACAAAAAAAAATGATACTATAAACAAACAGTTTTCAGTATGTTTGACATGTATTACATAGATATGAAGGAGCAAGACATAGGTACGTGTTAGGATAGTTTATTATGTTGTAGGTTCCTTATCTGCCTCGGGGCCTGTTTGGGAAGGTTACCTTTTTCCCCTATCAAATAAATCAAATAGTTTTCACTGATGTAGTACTAGCCTAAAAGGTAAAGGAATTCAGTTTAACAACATTTTTAATGCGTTCAATCTTAGCTCTGTGTCGACAACGCATCTAAGGGCCTTCTTTGTTTGATGTTGGCTACAGATGTCCATAGACTACATTAGTTACTTACTTTTAGGTACACTGTTCGTTCTAGAATAGAATAGAACAAAATATAATTATTTTCATTCAACATAGATATTGAAAATCATTTAAGTTATGCCACTGGTTTGGAAATAAACAACATTATTATATTCGTTCGCTACATCTGTTTGATTAAAAAAAAATCGTCGACTATGCCGATTCCACTGGGTAACAGGCGTGGCAGTTTATGTTATCTATATCTAGTATCTATAGTTGTTATAATGGCTCCACCGTGTGTGTTCGTGCAAATAGCGTGCTTCGCGGTGAAGTTAAACACGGTGGGGAAACCTGAATGCCCGAAAAGTGTAAAGTAAATCCGCCAACTGGAACAGCGTGGCGGACTAAACGCTCTATAATCTTCTCGGATATAAAAGAAGGCCTGTGTCCAGTGGATATGAATATAGTTTGTTCCTTTTTTTATATTTCCTATATAATAAAATATAAAATATTGTCATCCATCTAACCATCTATTAGAGCCCGTAAAAAATCACTGACATAAATTGCGTCATAGGGGGGATTTTGCCATAGTTACCCTGCTTGGCAGGCAGGTTGGCAACCTTAGTTTTTTTATTTCTGTTGTTGTCACTGTTTCAGTTTTCTTCTGTTGTTATTAAGACTCCCACGGGATGATATTATAAGGGAAGTGGATATTCTTTCACTGCCACTATATGGTAATACACAATATACAATATTATGTAGGTAATTATTTTAGCCGACTTCGAAAAAAGGAAAAGGTTTTTAATTCGATTTCATGTTATTTTTTTGGACGTTTGACAAATAACAGAAACTGTCTTCAAAAAGAAGCGGTACACGATCCCTGGTTAAAATTAAAAATCGAGGATAGATGTGGATGTCTATGGGTCACAGCAACCACTTACAATCAGATGGACTATATGGTCGTTTGTCACCCTATCCTATAAAAATAATTGAACAATTAATATGCGTAAATAGGCATAAAGTTTAAATATAATATTAATTTCGAATATATTAATTATTGTAGTATAGTAAAGGCTTACTGTTGTAATTAAAAACCTTTTAATGTATTAAAACTGTGCTTAAAATATTCAAAATGGGATAAATAATAGAGGTACAAGACAAGTAATCAGTAAGTAAAAGTAATCGAGGATAAATGTAGATGTCTATGGGCCAAGGCAACCACTTATCATCAGGTGGACTGTGTGCTCGTTTGTCACCCTTATCCTATAAAAAAGAACATATATATGGGGTGGTCGGCTGACTGACTGCTACTGTATTGTTGCAAAATGTGTAGTCCTTGTATTGTCTGCTATCTTCTCTAATCACTGTAGTGTAACACAGGCTCGGCACGCACTTAACTAAACACGTCCACTCTCGCCCGAGGCTCTCGTGTAACTGACGCTTTGCGCTCGAGACAGTGACTTATATATATATATATATATGCAAACACTACAGTCCTATATTAGAGACTTATCATAGTAAGGTCTATGATACAAAAACATTAATATAGAAGGTATCTTTGACACATAGGCATTATGATAACAGAGTTATGACTTAAAGTCCCATAATATGTACAATACATATAATAGTAAGGTATATGAAATAAAGCAAATATGTGAAAGGTCCCATATATGTAAAAGCATTATATTGAAAGAAATGGCACTTGAAAAGGATTATTATAGTGGCGTGTTGATTGCTTCACAGCGTCTGAGACCGAGGTAAACTTGGACTCGCTTACCGATGTGTCCTAGACATATTATCTTAGTGCCGATGGTAAGCGGGTTTGTTGTAGCAATATCGGGCACGTCGGTCCGTGGATATCGCACACCCAAACCGTTTGTGGACGAAATTTTAGTCGCGTAATGATACGTCGGCTATTTTTCGGATTAGGGTGAGTGTGTTTGGTAGTACTTTTATACTCAACTCCATTTAGTGCAATAGCGCTGTGATACGTAGAGTTTTGGCTACTGTCGTCTTAGTAGCGTGTTACATGATACGTTGGTGGTATTTTATAGGTAACAACAGTACCGATTTTATTATCACAGTCGATAGGTATCATTTGGATGGGTTGTGAAGGGGCGCCATCCGTATGATAGTTGCATTGATGCTGCTACTTGCAGTACTTGCATCTTATGTGGTGCATATGCGGGTGTGCTGCGCCTGATTCGACGAATCTTGTGGTTCTGGTCGATGGAAGTATGCGGATGGTGATGTCTGCTGGGACTGTATGGGGGACCTTGGGATGGTGTAAGCCCGACGATAGAAGTATTTATGCTTGTTACGTTTTGCAGCATTGCGTCTCTACGATGGTTGTTTGGCGGGTCACTATTCTCAATGGCGCTCTTTGCGTCTTGGTTTGACTCACAACCTTAGTAGCTTTACCCAAGTCGGGTCCCTTCATTACGGGCCTGCAGACTGTCTGACCTCCATGATATTTTATATAACAACATAATAATATATCTCTATAAATTTCCCACCTTTGAATAATTGAAGGCAACTTTTTGTTTTGTGAGACAAACATGATCGAAAAATGCATATACTCCACGTCAGTGACTCAAAACTTTTCTGATGGCGAATTATTCCATTTATCTTATAACCCATTGGCTATATCTGCCATCGATCTCATGCGGGTGGTAACTGGAGGGAGAATCTGAGGAGGCTCTCAATGCTGTGGACGAAAGCCGCGCAATGTGGGGACCCCATTCCCTTGAGGTGAGCGGTAGACTCATGACAGGGACTGCGGCTAATTAGCCGTGCTGAACATGCAATTGGTGGTATTATACAAACAAAACGTATATAAGGGTCCTAAGACGAAAACGACATAAATTTATTAAACGGCCTATTTTTAAACCTTTAGGAAGATCAATATATGGTTAATATACTGGTCACGTAAATTATATATATAATATATATATAAAAGAGAAGAAGAGGGGGATTCACAGTGTGTTAAGAAAAAAACTACTTGATATTTACTCATACTATGCATAAGGGATCCTATTAACACGGTAATATAATGGGTTTAAAATTTACTTCTCTAGCACTGATCCCTCAAGGCATTTAATAATTGTCACAAGGTTAATTTAGAATAGGAGATGAAACCACGTTGCATTACACGGGGGACTAGATCGTGAAGTAATTTAGTTTAAATATCCCCACCGCTTGAAGTACTTAATATGCATAGCCTTTGTTACAATGTTCACCAATTGAAATATACGAACGTTCTCGCGTACTCGAATTTTAAATTACATCGCAACCAATGTTAAAGTAAAAAGTAAAGTCACAGCCTAATTACATCCCACAGCCACAAACCTCTACTGATTTCTGAGAGGATTCTGTGGGAAGGAAATGTCTGCCATTTTAACCTAATTGGCGGACTTCAAATATCTTTGTTTTTTTTTTGTATTCTCTCGATTTTTTTTTTCAGGACTTGAAATTGCAATTAACACTTATATTGGTGCCGGTGGGGTTTGAATCGGGCTGGCTTACTTAATGTGAAACTTAAAGTGGTCGCTCAGCCCATGAGCTACTCCACCAGCTCGTTGGATATTCACGGCAACAGGTGTGGTAATATAAAATATGAAAGGAAAAGAAATTAGCTTCTTCCTATGGCCGGATTCTGGATGATATAACTTTACTTTCTTAGGAGTGAGGCAAAGTAGTGACGTGTTTTTCCAAACTCTCATCTAAGGCGTTACGCGTTTAGAGCCGGAGTGTCATTAGAAGCAGCTGAACTAAGTAAATGGCGCAAATATTATTTTCTAAGAGACGAATTTATATATGAGACATATTATGTTGCTATATTTGGGCCGTCCGGTCTAAACTTTAAAATGTGTCAAAATTGATTTCTTTGGTTCAATTATTTTAGTACACCATTCTTTAGTAAACATTATTAACTTTCTATACATTTATATAATATGTAGTATAATATGTTACAATTTACTAAAAATATCAATATATATAAGAGAGGAATTGTGATAACAAAAATATGAACTTGAATTCTCTTTGACTTTTAATAAAGTAAGTCCACCCGTAAAATATATTTTTATATTTGCTGACCTCACTGGTATTATTGTTTTAAGCGCGACTGCGAAATAATTCTGGGTGGGAACTAAATCGGTAAATAGGTTTTCTATCAAGAAATTCTCAATAACAGCCCGGAGTCAGAAAGTTGGCCGTGTTTCAACCCAGCGGATGATCATGAGCATGACATCTCTCCATTCTAATCAGAGTAAAAGAGTGAGGTAATGGGGGCTGCATCTATGCTTGCGTTTACACTCAAGTACTTAACCTGTGAAGTTGTTTAGCCATCAATGAGATTGGCCACCACAACAGAAATTAGGTTTGCAAGACAATTAAAAAGCCGTATGTATGAGAGTAATGATATCAAATCTGCGTGAATTGACCCTGCTTTCGTGTAGAAAATATAAACGAATCTTTCATATTATGCACTCCAAGCCTCAACCAGCGATAGCTTGAAAACTCTTGTCCATTCTCCGTAGGTTGGATTAAGAAATATTGTATCAAAATATAATAATTTGGATTACATTTTAAATAGCAGTTTTTTTTAGACGTGGAATAATAAGAATAACAATAAGAAATTTCTAACTCAGATTTTTGTTTTTATCTTTATCTCCCGGATTTTATAACGCCTTGCCTCTTCATGGTGTAACATGTTTAAGACTTCCGTTTAGAATTGAAGCGGCTTATTATTGTCTGTGTGGGTTTTTCTTTTAAAAGCTAAGTGGGTTTTTGTAATAGTCATTATAAAAGCATTAACTTCTTGGCAATGGCCTAGTACTGAATTAGTTGTTTGTTCATTCGTGTTTCTTTGTTTTGATGTTTCATGTCTTAAAATTTTATATTTTTATTTTATTCCTACAAACTATTAAAAGACCACACCTGAACATAAGGAAATATGTCAGAGTTGCCACGCTTGAAAGGTAGGTTGATAACAGCAGTTTTTTTTCTTTATTTTGAGCTGAAGCTATAGCTAGAAGGTGCCATTTCATTTTCAATTTCCCTCTACCACCTCTTACGACACCAACGTGAATATATGAGATAGTGAATCCCCTTACTCCATCAATACACGGAAATTTGCTGTGACGTCACGTAATGTGTCGGTCAGATAATAACTGCATTCGAAACTAGCTTTAATAGCTTACTCCCGAAGTAATCCATATTGAGAAACACGACCGAGTTAAGATAAAGCATTTTCAGCACTGTTAGCCACATATTTAATTATTCGGAGTTCATTTTAAATAAACTAAAATTTTTCTTCTTATATATTTTTTTTAATGAAAACGAGAAACTAATCGATAAAAAGCGTTCTCGTTGTTTAAGATTACGAGCGGACAGATGGATACTTTAGTTCTGGTAATTTCAATTTAAGCCACAATTCGATTGAGCCAGTTAAGGACTTCGGAGGTTCGAAATTAAAATAACTTCTAATATAATTCGATTGATTTGGAACTCAATTTGGGAGTAAGCCAGTTTTCCTGAATTATACAGTTATTGAAATGACAATTTTTTCAGAAATATTATATGGGCTATATAAAGAACATTTTGGTCAGTTCACAGTCCAACTGATTGTAAATAAATGCAATGGCTCACAGACATCTACATCTAGTCACGATTAAGAATTAAGATGCAGTTGTTTTGTCACCCTTGAGAACTAAGATGGAATGCTCCGTTTCCAATAAAGGGGTCCCGGTTCCCTTCACTTCACCTTACGATGGCAGAAACAGCAGTATTAACACTTTCACTGTCCCGTTTTAAGACAAAATAGTAAGACAACATTAATGACCTATATGTAGTGCACAGGGCAGCGAAAGTGGTAAGCTGCTATTCTGTGAGAGCGGGGTCCTTCCCCGATCGAACCGTCCTTTTTTAATTACATCCATACTTAGCTGCCGCATAGTAGTTTAACGACTCCATGGCGCAGTGGCTTAGCAATGAGTTGCTGCGCTGGGGAGCGCGGGTTCGAATCCCGCACGGAACAAGTATTTGTATGGCCTACAAATGATTGTTCCAGGTCTGGATGTTTGTCCTTGTAAAATTTGTGTTTGTAAACTGCTTCCACGATACAGGAGAAAATTCTAGTGTGGGGGTAACGTTTTTTTTGTTAAAAAAAAGAAAAAAAAGATAGTAATACCTAATGTTAACTTAATCATAATATTACACTCTCAGTATAGTAAGGGATACATTTAATTTTCGAAATACCAACTTAATAACAAAATCCACCATTTCGATTAACGTTATCGTAAAGTTTTATAACCGTAAATTAAGCTCTATTTACATATTTTACCACATATTTTAAATTGTGGCTCACTACGAATTTCATTTATATTTTGATAAATATTTTATAAAAACACTGGAACATATGAAAATTTTGTTGTTCCTGTTTCTTTAAATAAATATTTTATTAATAAATTATTGTTGATGTGACTATCTCCTTTACGCAAGACGTTAAATCCCAAACTGGTGGTTGGAGAGTTTTCAAAACTTTCTGTGTGGCTCAAGCATGCGAGTAAACCAATTTCATAACCCTCCTTCCCCGGTACTAATAAGGTTGCAATTATTAAATAATAACTTCCCGTGGCAGTGGGGGATGAGTCGCTCGCGTCCGTAGGCTTCGACCACCTAATCCTAGGCCCACCCTACACGTGTCCCCCGGGTGGTGCTAAACGAGAGACAAAGCCGAAAGAACTGACTCGGCTCCTCGCCGTGTGGTAGCGGCATAAAAAATACCACAACTTACTTTCGCACCATGAGGCAAAATATTAACGAAATGGCCCCGAGTTCCCGGCGCCCCTTTAATGGGGCAGGGGTGCGAAGAATCTCCGGGAGGAAAACCGGCGACGAGGTTCGCCACCCGTCACGCTCTGTCTCCCGCAGGGGCGAAAAGTGGATTGCGGAAGCCTGTCTGGCTACATTGAATATATGTGGAGGAATGAATGATAAGATGGATGAAGTATGCGATATGATGTATGATAGAGAAATAGACGTGTTATGTGTGAATGAGACGAAACGGAAGAGAAAGGATGCCACTACATATGGCATGTATACCGCGTTCTGGTCTGGTGTAGACGAGACCGAGAGGGCATGCCAGGGAGTCGGTATCATCCTTTCAGAAAGAATGGGTCATTGTGTAAAAGAGTATGAATGTGTAAGCCCGAGACTGCTATGGATACGAATGAAAGTGGGCTTAAAGAAGTTGTTTGTTTTAGGGGTCTACGCCCCAGACATGTCTAAGCCCACTGATATCCGAGAGCAGTTTTGGGAGTTGGTAAGAATGATGCTAATGAAATGCAAGGTTAATGAAAATATTGTGATATTAGGCGATTTTAATGGAAGGGTTGGGGTGAGGAGGCTTGGTTATGAAAGGATATTGGGAACGTTTGGTGATGAAAGTATAAATGAGAATGGTGAAAGCCTTCTCGCCGTATGCGTGGAAAAGAATCTTGTTGTGACGAACACTTTCTTTCGTCATAAGAAGATTCACACGTATCATGGGAAAGAGGTGATGATAGAAGTATGATAGATTTCATAATTGTTGATGAAAGAATGAGGAGCGCGGTGGTAGATACAAGGGTTTACCGGGGCTCTAACGTAGGGACGGATCATTACTTGGTCTTATGCCGAATTAATGGTCCTTTCAGACGTTGGAGGCATCGGACATCTGTGTCTACCACAGCGTTACAGCGTATAAGAACAAAGAGGTTAGAAGATGAAGGTGTAAAAGAGAAGTTCAAATGTAGATTGAGAGAAAATACGAGTATAAGTGGTATGGCTGAATTGTGTATGAATGATTTAGACTTGGAGACTGTGTGGTATAATGTCAAGAAAGGTTTAGTGGATGCAGCTACCGAAGTATGTGGTGTAAGTAAGAGAACGAATGAAAGGAAAACTAACACGTTATGGTGGGATGATGAGGTACGGATAGAAGTTGAAGCAAAGAAGAAAGCATGGCTAGATTTACTACGAGTAGCAACCAAGGCTAGTAATTCTAGCAGTATGAATGATGATATTGAAAGGAAAAAGGCAGTTTTTAGACACCTAAATAAGAGAGTAAAAGAAGTAGTTGAAAGGAAAAAGCAAGAAAGAACGGATAAGAATGATAGAAGAATATCGGATAACTTTTAGGCAAACATTAAAATGTTCTGGAAACTCGTAAGAACTACCAGGGGACATTCAAAACAGCCTAGAATGAATGCTATACGAGACCAGAATGGCTGTATTCTGAATGACGAAGTTTTGAGTTTAAGTAGATGGAAGTAATACTTTGAAAGTGTGTTTACGAGTGATGAGACGTTTGAATTAAATGAAATAGAAATTCCGAAAGAAGAGAAAAGAGATAGAGATATAAGTATAGATGAAATAATGAAAGCAATGAAAAGTATGAAAGCAGGTAAGGCAGCCGGTTATGATAGAGTATCTCTCGAAATGCTAAGGCCTGGAGAAGGAGTGGTGGCAGACCTGCTGTACACCTTGTTTTATTTATGTTGGGAACTTAAGCGGGTACCGGGAGACTGGTGCAAATCCGTGATAGTCCCAATATATAAAGGAAAAGGATCACAGCAGGACTGTAAAAACTACCGTGGTATCAGCCTTCTTAGCATTGTGGGAAAACTGTATGCTAAGGTACTAATTGAAAGAGTTATGAAAGAAACTGACGGAAAAATTTGGGATGTGCAAGCGGGATTTAGAAAGGGAATGGGATGTACGGATCAGGTCTTTTCCATTCGCATGATCGCCGAGAAGTTTTTGGCCAAAAACCAAAAAGTTTTTTGTGCGTTCATGGACTTGGAGAAGGCTTATGACAGAGTGGACAGGGATGTGTTATGGCAAACACTGAACTCATTTGGGTTGAGCGCTGGTCTGATACAGGCATTGAAGTCTCTATATAGGGACTCTAGTGCTTGTGTCAGGATCAACGGGGCCTACTCGGACTGGTTTGACATCCATAAAGGTGTCAGACAGGGCTGTGTGGCTTCCCCTTGGTTGTTCAATCTATTTATGGACAGTTGTTAGGAAAATTTGAAAGTAGAAGAATGCGGGTTAAGAATGGGTGAGTTAACCGTCAAATGCCTTTTGTACGCCGATGATCAAGTCATACTTGCGTCGTCGGCAGCCGAGTTGCAAATGATGGTTACATTAATGAACAGGATATTAAAAGAAAAGGGAATGAAAGTGAACGCAAGTAAGACGAAATTTGTATATTTGGGATGTGTGTTTAGCAGAGATGGTAGATATGATAAGGATATAGAACGACGAGTGAATGCAGGAAATAGAGTGAATGGGGCTCTACACTCTATTGTGAAAAGTCAGAATGTGTCCAAAAAGGCACGTATGGCAATTCACAATGCTGTGTTAGTGCCTACTTTAATGAATGGTAGTGAAAGTTGGGTGTGGCAGAAGAAGCATGCGAGTAGAATAAATGCTGTAGAAATGCGGTCATTAAGGAGTATGTTAAGGATGAAGCTGAATGACAGAGTGAGAAATTGTTTAATAAGAGAAGAGTGTGCTTTGCAAGATGATGTTGTGACCAGGATTAAGAAAGGAATGCTTCGATGGTTTGGCCATGTAGAAAGAATGAATGAGGAAAGAGTGACAAAGCAAATTTATGGTGCAGAGGTGACCTAGGTCGCCTAGGGCGACCCTTCCCGACTATGCGGGAAGGGTCGCCCTAGGCGAAAGTTTATCGACCAAATTGGCGGTATATTAAAAATGGGCCAAATCTAGAGTATCTTTAACCGACGAGCGTGTATGCGTAGGTATATGGATGTGGAGGAAGCGAGAGAGGAGTGTCAGGATCGTGCCAAATGGAAGTCCATAATCTCTGCCTACCCCTCTGGGTGACAGGCGTGAGTGTTTATGTATATATTATGTATGTATAATTAAGGTAATATTCATCTCTAATAAACATTTTATTGCTCATGGGAGGTATAGGTACTCGATAGATGCAGGTGGCTCAGGACCGTGCATCGTGGCATTCTTTGGGGGACGCCTATGTTCAGCAGTGGAAGTTTGAAGGGCTGTAGTGATGATGATGAATAAACATTTTATACCTTGAACTGAATATTTTATATAATTTATAACTGTTCGCAGCAGCCACGATAGAATATACTGGCAACCGGCTACACCTAGTTTTATCCATAACTAAATCAAAAATTTAATTTTAACAAAGATGTATAGTTTTAGTTATCGCTTGTTAAATAAAATAAACGAACGATCTATCATCTAATTTTTCTTATTTTTATTTTTTTAGTTTGCTACTAGATATTAAGCCGAAAAGCCGAAAAAAAACTAAACCGATGTATCTTAAATTTATTATATACGTTGACATAGTCGTTGAATCGAAATCGTCGAAAATTATATTATACAAAATATTTTTAAGAAATTAAACAATTCTCTTTTAATTTTAATATAATTAAAAAAACATGTTTTAAATATATTAATGCAAAGAAAACAAAATATCCGTTTACTTTGTGAATCATTGTAGTTGCAATATATAACAAACAAATAGTTAATAGAACAATAAATCCTTGATGTGCAGAGACTTATTTAAGATGATCAATTTATTATAAAGTTACCCAATTATACAAATATATTGTGTTGCAAATTATAACAATTCTGGCAGAACTAAGTGTTTTCTTAACCTAAGTGAGCTATTAGAAGCAGATCAATACTACAATTATATTTAAAATAAATATTTTGCTACTTTCACATACTCTGGTTACATTGATAACTTACAGGAATATATCATTTTTAGTTATTGTAGAAGACAAGAGGCTAGATTAGGTTACCTTGGGCTGTGGGTCTCCTGGCTCCACTAGATACAACAAACATAAAAAGATAATCACATCTAAAATATCCTCTTTTCTGACAGTTTTTATAGTAATTTTAAATAGCAATGTGATAGCCAGCTATTTACTGAAAAGCACTTGATAAATCGACATATAAAATTGCGATAAAAAAATTTAATTGTGGTCGTAGGGTATCGAAAACGAGTTACTTGCGTACTGTGAAATTCATGGCGAGCATTTGGGTAGCTCCTGGGCGATCTTAAAATTGTAATAAAAATATAAATGTTCCCTTTTGATTTTGAAGGGGATTTAACTACTTTATATATAAATTATAGTTATATATAGAATGAAGTTGGCAAATAAGAATATAGTCCACTTGGTGGTAAGTGGATGGTGTGACCCATGGACATAGCTTAATCTATCCTCGATTAATAATCAAAATGTAGATATTTTTCACTCCTGAAGACTAAGGTGGAATGTCTGTTTTAATTAGAAGGGGTCCCCGATTTTCTACATATACTTCACGAAACACTGCAGCATTAAGCTGCCCTTTTACGCTGGTATTATGTGAGATCCGGGTCCTTTCCTGGTCGAGTCGCCCCATTCGTACTACCACCATAATATAGTTGTAGCGTGGCTCTTCCTTAGTTGTGGAACAAAGCTGTGTGTTAGTGAATTCTTTAAAATTTTGCTTATCATTTTTCAGAATTAAATCGACAAGAAGGGTCAAGCGAAGTTATCAGAATCAGGACCACTGTCAGAATTAACTTTCCGCGAATTAATTAATACTTATTGTAATGAATTTTGGTTAAACAATATACAAATGTAAACTGGCCAACAACATTAAGCTTAACGGATAAATTGCGGTAACAGTTAATATTAAAGTTCATCATCATCAACATTACAGCCCTTCACAAGTCCACTGCTGAACATAGGCCTCCCCCAAAGAATGCCACAAAGCACGGTCCTGAGCCACCTGCATCCATCGACTTCCTGCATGTCTTACCAGGTGGTCACTCCATCTCGTGGGGGGACGCCCTAGACTTCGCCTACCGGTACGAGGCTGCCACTCAAGAACCTTTCTTCCCCATCGGTTGTCGGTTCTTTGAGCTATATGGCCGGCCCACTGCCACTTCAGGTTACTAATCCGTTGGGCTATGTCGGTTATTCTGGTTCTACTGCGGATATCCTCATTCCTAAGTTTATCACGCAGAGAAACTCCGAGCATAGCCCTCTCCATAGCTCGCTGAGCGACCTTGAGCTTCCTCATACGGCCAGCAGTGAAGGACCACGTCTCAGTTCCGTAAGTCATCACTGGCAACACGCACTGGTTGTACAATTTCGTTTTAAGGTTTTGAGGTATGTCTGACGAGAAGATGTGTCGTAGCTTCCCAAACGCTGCCCAGCCGAGTTGAATCCGTCGATTGACCTCTCAGTCGAAGTTAGACTTACCTAGTCGGACTATTTGTCCCAGGTAAACATACTCGTCAACAACTTCGAGCTTAGTGCTCCCAACAACTACCGGCATAGGTGTGACATGGACATTAAACATGATCTTTGTTTTGTCCATGTTCATCATAAGACCTATCCGTTGGGAAACACTATTGAGGTCATTGAGCATAGTGCTTAGGCCCTCCAGCGATTCTGCCATAAGGACTAGATCGTCGGCAAATCTAAGGTGAGTGATGTGCTCGCCATTGATGTTGATACCGTATCCTTTCCAGTTCAGAAGCTTGAAAACGTCTTCCAATGCAGCGGTGAAGAGTTTCGGGGATATGACGTCACCCTGTCTTACACCTCTCTGCAATTGGATAGGTTTCGTACTCTGGTTCTGTAATCAGATAGCCATCATAGCCCTACTGTACAAGCACTTCAACACTTCGATATACCGACAGTTAACTTGGCATCGCTGAAGGGACTGCAGACCCGCCCAAATTTCGACGGAATCAAAGGCTTTCTCATAGTCCACATACGCCAGACATAGTGGCAAATTGTACTCTTCGGACTTCTGTACAACTTGCCGAAGGGTATGTATGTGGTCTATGGTGCTAAAGCCCTTTCGGAAACCGGCTTGTTTGGGAGGCTGGAAGTCGTCAAGTCTGCGCGCGAGACGATTCGTAATGACTCTCCAAAATAGCACGTAGACGCGGCTCAGAAGGGAAATCGGTCTGTAGTTCTTCAAGAGAGCGTTGTCACCTTTCTTGAAGAACAAGACCACCGCACTTCTGCTCCACGCCTCCGGTGTAATGCCACCATGGAGGACGGAATTAAAGAGCTTCTGAAGGACTTCAAGTACGTCTTCAAGGGACGTCGAACATCTCAGCCCTACCGTGACCATGGGTGCTGCAGAGTACTCAAAACATCGTAAATATAAAATAAGTTAAAACACGTGATAAAATCCGTAAAAACTTGTATTATTTCAATGCGTAATGTTTGCGTATACATCATCAGCTTAAATCAGCTAAATCATCAGCTTCAGCAATTTTAAAAATCCTTAACCTTAGACCTTTATAAAATTAATTTAAATTTCCATTCAATACGTAAAATGTTTCCAACTACTGATTTCGTATCAGCTTCAGTAATTCCACAAGTTCTGAACCATAAACTTTTATCAAATATAAATTTCCTTTTGGTAAAATGTTCCAACTTCTGATTTCGCTTACTTGATTCATAGTATGCAGTTTGGAAATCCGTACTACGTATTGGATTCAACGCGTTCATTTTACATTCTATTTGCCTTCTTCAGTGTCAGTTGATTTTCTGCATTTCGTGAAGTGTAAGAGACCGTTTTTGGTTTTTTTCCTTTTTTATTTCGTGATTTATTTTTCTTTACACTTGAAACTTATGTTGTGAAAGTGTTTAATAAAACCTTTTTTGTTTAAAATATTAATTTTTGACTGCCCTGTTGCGCAGTGGTAACCAGCGGCCGCAGGTTCAAATCCCGCAGAGAACTAGTATTTTTAAGGCTTGCAAATAATTGTTCCGGGTTTGAATGTTTGTCCTTGTGCATTATTGTTCTTAAGTATGTAAACTTCATACACGATATAGGCTGAAATCCTAAAGGGAGGGGGGGGGGGTTTAAGGTATACATATAAGCAAGAAAAAGAAGAGCTGTAAAAAACATTAAAATAATAATATAAGTTAAGTCTACCATCAGGTGGACTCTGTGCTCGTTTGTCATCCTTAATCTATAAAATAAAAAATAATGAAAAACAACACCTATTACGTGTGAGGCTCATGTATCCAGCAGTATTCTATTAGTACCGATTAAGAAGAAAGAGTTAAATGATTCTAGTTACTAACGTCTCTGTTACATAGGTTTAAAATACGTATAAATTCTATTCAACTCTGATTATTAAGGTTAAATTTATCTTAACCCATTTAAATGAAACTAATTTTACGGATTTTATCGCGTATATTAACTTATTTTACATTCCCGACGTTTCAAGCACTTTACAGCACCCATGGTCACGGGGGGGACTGAGGTGTATGACGTCCCAATGTCATAGTTAACCACGGCTACCTCCAGATTAAAAATTATTAATTTTTGTTCCGATCTACGCAGTATGAACTTACAGTATCATGAAGTCTTGCAGTTGTATGCTTGGGTTGGGATTTAATTTTATTAATTATGGGATCCCAAGCAGATGGTAGCACCCAGCCATCTTCTCTATTGAAATTAGGATGTTTTTTGATTTCAATAGCCTCGCGAATCATCCTTGGAAGGAATCGGTGTTCTTTAGCGAGGATTTGTGGTCTATCAAATCTAATGTAGTGACGGGGGCGATCCTGTACATGTTCACAGACTGCAGACTTCCCGGAGCGTCTATTCTTCCCATCAGCTATGTGTTCTTTAACGCGGGTTTTATGGATCTTTTAGTTTGTCCTATATAAGAGAGACCACATTCACAATCCAGCTTGTACACTCCTGCATCTTGCAGAGGAATAGTAAAGTTAGAGGCAAACAATTCTTTAGCTTTTCTAGATGTATTAGTAATTCGGAATCCTGATAGCACCTTGAGCCACACTGTGTATAGAAAAAAGACCCATACAGATAGATATTTAAACGGTGATTCTCACCACCATCCTTCACAGTTAGCTACCGTGGGTAAATCTTTGTTTCAGAGAGCACGAGGGATCTGTGACAGTGAACACCTGGCCGCCGAGCTCCAACACGTCAAGCAAGTTTTGCACGACAATAAGCTTCGGATCCCGCGCCTACGTCACAGTGAACGAGTGAAGCCGGCCACAGTCGAGCGAGTGCCTGCTGTACTGCCATATGTCAGAGGTGTCACTGACAAGATTGGCTACATCTTGAAGCGTGCTTCCATTAAAACATATTTCAAGCCGCCGAAGAAGATTAGTCAGTTTTTACCATCAGTCAAGTGTAATATTCCTCTGCAAGATGCAGGAGTGTACAAGCTGGATTGTGAATGTGGTCTCTCTTATATAGGACAAACTAAAAGATCCATAAAAACCCGCGTTAAAGAACACATAGCTGATGTGAAGAATAGACGCTCCGGGAAGTCTGCAGTCTGTGAACATGTACAGGATCGCCCCCGTCACTACATTAGATTTGATAGACCACAAATCCTCGCTAAAGAACACCGATTCCTTCCAAGGATGATTCGCGAGGCTATTGAAATCAAAAAACATCCTAATTTCAATAGAGAAGATGGCTGGGTGCTACCATCTGCTTGGGATCCCATAATTAATAAAATTAAATCCCAACCCAAGCATACAACTGCAAGACTTCATGATACTGTAAGTTCATACTGCGTAGATCGGAACAAAAATTAATAATTTTTAATCTGGAGGTAGCCGTGGTTAACTATGACATTGGGACGTCATACACCTCAGTCCCCCCCGTGACCATGGGTGCTGTAAAGTGCTTGAAACGTCGGGAATGTAAAATAAGTTAATATACGCGATAAAATCCGTAAAATTAGTTTCATTTAAATGTGTAGTATTCGCGTAAATATAAGAAATCACTATTTATCTTAACCCCTTTGTTCTTTTAATAGAATGTATTACATTGAGGGAATCATAGTTGTTGAACCAAAATAAAAATTCAATTGAGGTAAATGAACTATTTTCGAATACAATGAAATAATTAATATGCAGGTTACATAACCCTTTAGATTATGATGCAGTTAAGAAAATAAATTAGGCCATTACGCCGTTTAGAGGCAAACAAATGGTTAACAAATCATGGATGTAATGCGAATCGACAGGGGGAAATGATACAGGAGGAACAGCTCAAAATAATTAATAATTGCAATTTATTTATTATCAATAGTGGCAACTAAAAACAAGCTATTATAATGGTGATGATTACGATGAAAAAAATAATATATCACATTTAGAAGGAAATTAAATGTCACAGCGGTAGCAGTAACTTAAATGAAACTCATTCTGGTGTCGAGTAAAGCACGTCTGTTAATTTCATTATGAGATGGTTGCTCTTAGGAATGTTTATTTTTGTCTATATGTTGATTTTTATTTATTTATTTATGTAGACACAACAAGATACAGAAACAATCTTATAGTGAGTTCGTATAATGATTCTACTTTTTTTTTATAGAAGAGGGGGCAAACGAGCATGCGGCTCACCTGGTGGTAAGTGACTACCGCCGCCCATGAACAACCGCAACACCTGGGGAATTGCAGTTGCGTTGACAGCCTTTTAGAAAGGTGTAAGCTCTTTTCTCGAAGGTTCCTAAGTTGTATCGGTCCGGAAAATTCGCTGGTGGTAATTGATTCCACAAGGAAGTTGTGCGAGGGAGAAAACTTCTTCTAAATCGCACAGTGGTGGACCGCCAATCATCCAGATGGTATGGATGGTAACGCGAGTTTTGTCGCGATGTGCGACTTATTCCATACTTTGCTGAAATATCTTCCAGTAGACCCACAAAGGAAAGTATATTAAAAAGGCAAACCCACTAACGGTACAAAAAGAATACTACTGCAAATAATATGCCATCAAAAACATAACTTGTAAAAAAAACCAAGTCTCGCAACTCAGCTCTTCTACCGTAAAAAGTTGTGAGATCCATGTAATATCAAATCGGTTAATTTATTCAGTCCCTACTTAAAGGTCCTTCTGTCTTAAGTTATTACGTAATTAGCTAACCTAACAACATCTTATAGTGACCATATTAATATCTAAAATCTTTTATGTTTAAAATAAATAGATTGACTTGGCCGTCTACCTTAGAGTTTGGATGATCGATCAGTCAGTGACTGACAAAATTAAGAAACTTCGACTAGTTATAATTCTTAAACTACTGGTTCAAATTAATGAAATTTGAAATATGCCGATTTTGTACAATACCTCCTTGGTTACTGAAAATTCAGGCTTCTAGTTTTATCCAGAACGAAGATATAGGGTTTCGAATATGGCCTGAACTGCTTCAAGCACAGGATGGTACGACCGTGCCGCTTTTTGGCTCAACTTGGCGGGGGTATTACCGTGGCCCCAGATACAAAATATTACGAAAATTCATCGATCACTAATAAAAAACTAGATACACAATCCCAAACAAAGTTCTCTAAAAACTGTCGCCAATTGTTTTGACGTAATTCTAGTTGAAATAAATACACATTAATGTAAATTCAACCTTAAATGCATTGCCTAAAGTTGTATTCGCAAAACTATGTACAAATTAAAAGCGCACCCAAATATTCGAGTGGACGCTCATTCGGTTAGGACTTTTTTGTCACTGATTGTATATCCAGTTTTTTATTAAATCATACTATAAATAAAAATTAAATAATACCATAAATAAAAATAATACATACAATAGCTACATATAATATATATAAACTAATACTAATATAATTAAATAATATATATTAATTAACGTTGTTTATTAATTTTACTACTACAATTTTATTAAATTCTCACCAAATAACAAAAAAAAATGATACTTTAAACAAACAGTTTTCAGTATGTTTGACATGATGTATTACATAGATATGAAGGAGCAAGACACAGGTACGTGTTAGGATCGTTTATTATGTTGTAGGTTCCTTATCTGCTTTGGGGCCTGTTTGGGAAGGTTACCTTTTTCCCCTATCAAATAAATCAAATAGTTTTCACTGATATAGTACTAGCCTAAAAGGTAAAGGAATTCAGTTTAACAACATTTTTAATGCGTTCAATCTTAGCTCTGTGTCGACAACGCATCTGAGGCCTTCTTTGTTTGATGTTGGCTACAGATGTCCATAGACTACATTAGTAACTTACTTTTAGGTACACTGTTCGTTCTACAATAGAATAGAACAAAATATAATTATTTTCATTCAACATAGAAACCTGAATGCCCGAAAAGTGTAAAGTAAATCCGCCAACTGGAACAGCGTGGCGGACTAAACGCTCTATAATCTTCTCGGATATAAAAGAAGGCCTGTGTCCAGTGGATATGAATATAGGTTGTTCCTTTGTTTATATTTCCTATATAATAAAATATAAAATATTGTCATCCATCTAACCATCTATTAGAGCCCGTAAAAAATCACTGACATATATTGCGTCATAGGGGGGATTTTGCCATAGTTACCCTGCTTGGCAGGCAGGTTGGCAACATTAGTTTTTTTATTTCTGTTGTTGTCACTGTTTCAGTTTTCTTCTCTTGTTATTAAGACTCCCACGGGATGATATTATAAGGGAAGTGGATATTCTTTCACTGCCACTATATGGTAATACACAATATACAATATTATGTAGGTAATTATTTTAGCCGACTACGAAAAAAGGAAAAGGTTTTTAATTCGATTTCATGTTATTTTTTTGGACGTTTGTATGTACTATTTAACCTCCAAATGGCGTCTTCAGTTTGTGCGGGGCTACTCCGTCAATTAATACAAAGTTTCTTTAAACTAGAATTACGATTACTATACTATTATGAATTACGATACTAGAATTAGAGGTGGCGGAAAGGAAGATTGTTTAGAATTTTGTTGCCAAATAACAGAAACTGTCTTCAAAAAGAAGCGGTACACGATCCCTGGTTAAAATTAAAAATGGAGGATAGATGTGGATGTCTATGGGTCACAGCAACCACTTACCATCAGATGGACTGTATGGTCGTTTGTCACCCTATCCTATAAAAATAATTGAACAATTAATATGCGTAATAAGCATAAAGTTTAAGTATAATTTTCTTTTCGAATATTTTAAGTATTGTAGTATAGTAAAGGCTTACTGTTGTAATTAAAAACCTTTTAATTTATTAAAACTGTGCTTAAAATATTCAAAATGGGATAAATAATAGAAGTACAAGACAAGTAATCAGTAAGTAAAAGTAAAGTAAGTAACAAGTAATCGAGGATTAATGTAGATGTCTATGGGCCAAGGCAACCACTTATCATCAGGTGGACTGTGTGCTCGTTTGTCGCCCTTATCCTATAAAAAAGAAGATATATATGGGGTAGTCGGCTGACTGACTGCTACTGTATTGTTGCAAAATGTATAGTCCTTGTATTGTCTGCTATCTTCTCTAATTACTGTAGTGAAACTCGGCACGCACTTAACTAAACACGTCTAATCTCGCCCGAGGCTCTCTTGTAACTGACGCGGTGCACTCGAGACAGTGACTTATATATATATATATATGCAAACACTACAGTCTTATATTAGAGACTTATGATAGTAAGGTCTATGATACAAAAACATTAATATAGAAGGTATCTTTGACGCATAGGTATTATGATAACAGAGTTATGACTTAAAGTCACATAATATGTACAATAGATATAATAGTAAGGTATATGAAATAAAGCAAATATGTGAAAGGTCCCATATATGTAAAAGCATTATATTGGAAGCAGTGGCGTAGCGTGCCTTAGATGGGCCCTGTATCAAAATTTGTTGGGGGGCCCCAATGAAGAGTAAAGATTTCAGAAAAGGAACAAAAACGCTTTCATTGAATTCAAATTATTATATATTGATTTTAAGTTATTCATCATCATCATTACAGTCCTTCACAAGTTCACTGCTGAACATAGGCCTCCCCCAAGGAATGCCACAAAGCACGGTCCTGAGCCACCTGCATCCATCGACTTCTTGCATATATTACCAGGTCGTCAATCCATATAGTGGGGGGACGCCCTACACTTCGTCCGCCAGTACAAGGCCACCACTCGGGAACCTTTTTTCCTCATCGGTTGTCGGTTCTTCGAGCTATATTACCGGCCCATTGCCACTTCAGCTTACTAATCCGTTGTAAGAGGGGTTCCGTACCGCTCGCCGCCGCGAACGTATCATCTCTAAAGCGCTCCCGTTGTTAAAAATCGTTAAATATAGAAAAAGTTTTTCGATTTATCTGCAAATTGCTGTGTTGCTGTGTTTTGTGTAGTGCCATATCGTGGTTGTGTTTGTTCTTTGCTGTGGTGAAAATTTCAAGTGATTTCTCAAGGATCTTTGCAACGGAGATAACCTAAAAGCTGAAAAGGGTAAAATTTTTACTACTTTTTCGCAAACGCTGCTAAAAGGAGATCAGTAACCTATATTTATTTTTATACCATCTTATAGGCCTTTTTAGCCCCCAGATATCTCCGTTGTTTCCAGATTTTTTCGCTTGAAAACAACTGAACTACAGCATGAAGACTGAAAAACCACGTGGCCACTAGATTCTTAACCGAACACCTGTACTTATTTCTGACATTGCATTTATGTCTGGGAGAAACTTCTAAGTACATAAAATCTTTTTGAGGCAAATCGGAAATAGAATCAAAAAGTTATTAGTAAAAAACCAAACTTTTTAAGTTTCACTTATATTTGAAGGCATTTTTTTCTTTATTATGATCGACAATACCCCATTTTTATTTTAGCTTTATATGAGTAATATTTCTGTTAATATTTTCACAAAAAATTAGATTTTTCCACTGAATAGTTTTATCTGCAAGAATTTTTTCTTGAAAAAACACTTCCACGTGGTCTTGTTTTCAGATTAATGCGCGTGCTTTTGAATACACCAAAAAAGAAACCACTAAATACCCAACCAAAATCCGTTCGCAGACTAAATTTATCTGTCATAGATCCAAAGATACAAATTTTTTTTTATGTTTATTGGTAATAATTTCTAAAATAAATTAAATTTTTATATTCTATCTATCTTATAGTAATATACTCACCGAGACCTACCCATAGAGCCCAAACTCGATTAAGTTATCTCTCTCCGTCATCGAGATACATAAATTAGGTCTTATTAGCCGCCATCTTGGAATTGGTTTTATTAGTATTTCTCATGAACTAGATGGTCAAAACTTATCGTGCTTGACCTTATTTTGATCGGGAGCGCTTGGCGAAGCCAATTCCGCGGTCACCTAGCAAAAAAACTTTTAGGTACCTAAAGTCAGCGGGAACATATAGCCCTAAAGATTTTACATAAATTAAGCCCAAACTCGGACCATTTATAGTTAAAACTGGCTACGGAATAAATAAAATAACTTTTTAGACCGCCATGTTGGAAAAATTCAACTAATTATAACTCTGGTACAGCTCAACGTATTCTAGTGGAGTTTGGGCTTAAATTTCTTGGAATCATCAGAGGAATCGGAAGCTACTAATATAAACCAGATAAAGTGACCCCAGCCGGAACAAAAAAAAAAATGTCCTGCAAATCTGGTTCTTCGGGATCTAGCTCTGCTAAAACAAGGCCTACCAAAACAAGTAGAGGAGGAAGTCCTACACCCAGTGTTGCTCTGCGCAAAAAGGTTTTAATTCAAAACGCATCTACATCTGGAAGAGCACCTGAAGATGACCAAGAAACCAGAGATCTTGCGATAGTGGAGAGTGAAACCAAATTCATAGGCACCGCTCCAACTGGACCAAACATTGGAGGTAGTAGCGGACCTACAAAACCAAGTGCAGAAAGTGGCAGCTCGATTACAATGGATATTGACAAAGAGCTGGTTGCTTTGGGCCTCTGCAAGCCGGTCCGAGAGACGGAGGACGAATGGTCGGATGGCGATAGCATAGTCAGCGACAACAGTAAAAGGTCCAGTATATTACCACCAGCATATAAACGTGCAGGCATCTCTATGGACCTAGCAACACAGAGAGCAAACGAATTTCTGCTTTCTGGTAAAGAAGCCCTAGAGAAGGTAGGAAACATGAAAAAGGAGTGTAAAAGCGAAGTTCATGACTGCCTCCAGGGCCTTTATGAAACTGTGCTGTCGCTATCTGACTCACGCTCTCGGCACCGGCTTGCAGCGGAACAAGAAAGATCTAGAGCCGCGAAAGAATTGGTACGTGTCGAACGAGCCCATAATAAAGAACTGGCTGAAATTCGAACCTTACATTATAACAAGCTCGCAGAGACATATGAAGCCATAAAAGATACGGGCAAAACTGCTGAGTCAATACGTTCTTGGCTTAGCTACGAGATGGATGAACCCATTAAGGCAATCAGTAAAATCCAGTTAGAAATACATGGCCTTGCAATAAAGACTCAACCATTACCAACAAAAGAAACACCTATTGCCCAGTCAGATAAATGTACTGAAAGCTATGTATCTCTGATAAAAGAAATATCAGAACTGAACCAGAAAATAACCAACCTCAGCCTCGTGGTACAGAAATTAGTAAATAAAGAAATAGAATTGGAGACTGAAAGATCCTATTGTGAGAAAAATAGCACACATACAGACCCCCGAATAGATCGAATAATTGCGGAGCTCGAGGACACAAAAAAAATAATACAAAGACACCATACCACAAATTTAACGCGGGAAAGAGAAAATAAAGAGACATTATCTATAAAAGAAGATCTAGAGAACTCAATAAAGCCGATAACACGTCTCTTGAACACGGTTCTCAATGAAATTAACGATCTTAAAGACTTCAATACCACCCAAATAGCATTCCAAGGAAATACTGGACTAGGAACTGAATTAGCTATAACAGAAATTAAGGATAAAATTAACGAACTCAAAAATATCACTCACAATAACAATACCATAGATGAAGAGATTAAAAGCATAAAGCAAAACGAACATACTAAAGTATTAGCTAACAATAAAAAAACATATGCAGAAGCAACTAATACCCCCCGCTATGCAATGATTATTGAGTCCATAGATCCCCGCTCAACATGTGATGATATTTTAAAACAGGTTAGAAAAGATGTGGACCCTGTCGACCTGGGAGTACGTGTTAATAAAATATCTAAACTAAAAAATCAAAAAGTTATAATAAGCTGCGACTCCCAGCAGGACAGACATCTGCTTAAAACTGCAATTCGTGATACTTGTGATAAGCTAACAGTATCAACACCTGTAACTAAAAACCCACAGCTACGTCTCGTGGGCGTCACAAATGACTTAAACGATACTAAACTTGTTAAAGCCATCACAAGTCAGAACGACTATTTACTGCAAGAGTTAACAGAGGAACAAAAAAGTATAAAAATCTTACGCAGAATCAAAGGAAGGGTTAGGGAGGTTAATAATGTTATACTCGAAGCCTCACCGCAAATGTGGTCAAAATTGAGAAATCAAAAACTACGAATTGGCTATCAAGTCATTCCCTGCATCGACCAATCACCACTCACACAGTGTTATAAATGTCTTGGCTTCAGTCACAAAGCAAAAGACTGTAATAACAAACAACGTTGTGGATATTGTGCTGAGGAGCATGATACAAGAGACTGTCCAAATCGCAATAATGCTCCTAAGTGCTGTAACTGCAATATTGCTAAAAGGGACAACTTCTTGCATCCAGCATACAGCCCAGAATGCCAAGAATGGCAAAAATGGGACCAAATTGCTAGATCATCAGTCTCCTATTGTTAAGAAATATTCAACGAAACAACAAATATAGGACCCCAAAATACTTCTAGTACAATGAAGCATATAAAATTCATGCAGATTAACCTGGATCGTGGGCGGGCGGCGACACTTGAGTGCCTACGTGCAGCCACGATGCAGGAATACTCTGTGATTTTGATGCAGGAACCATACGTTGGTGCCAAAGCTCATTTAACTGTGGGTTCCCAGTATAGAATCATACAAAAAGTTACCAAGGATAGAGATAAACCTGTCAGGTCGGCAATTGTTATCAGCGATCCCACAATTCAATTCATTATCAATCCTACTCTCCTATCTGAGGACATAGTAGGTGTAGAGTTAGAACTTGGTCACTTAAAAATAGGTGTAATCAGTATGTATCTACATCAGAAGGGAGACATCGATGAAGACCTACAAGTGATAAGGAGATACAAGAAAAACATGACAACAAATGACATTATAATAGGAGGGGATGCCAACGCAAAGAGCATCTGGTGGGGATGCAAAACAGACGACAGCAGAGGAAAACTCATTATGGAAACATTCGCGGAACTGAATATAGATATCCTCAATGTAGGCACCACACCTACTTTTTCTGTTTATAGAATGAATAAATTATGCACGAGTATAATCGATATTACCGCTTGCTCGTCATCACTACTTCATAGACTGAAAGACTGGTATGTCGATGAATCACTCTGCACAATTTCAAGCCACAAATTAGTCTCATTCAATCTCGAATTAGTGCTTTCTAATACCGCAGTCAATATACATGGCACAAGAATCTATAATACCAAAAAGGCAAATTGGGGCAATCTGAAAAATGAACTGAATACAGAACTTAGTAGATATGCGATAAGTAAGAAAATAGACGAAATCACCACACCACAAGAGCTAGAAGAAACAATAAAAAACTACACAAAATTAATATTAGTAGGCTGTAATAACAATATACCAATGAAAAAACAGAAGCGAAAAGTAAAAGATCCTGTATGGTGGAACAACGAAATAAATGAAAAGAAAGCAGATATGATTAGGAAAAGAAGAAGAATAAGGAATGCAAACCCTCTAAGAAGAAAACATGTAATAGACCAATATTTAGATGCAAGACAAGAATATACTAATGCAATTGAAAAGGCTACAACTCAAAGCTGGAAGAATCTCTGCAACAAAGAAGAAAAAGAGTCTCTCTGGCAAAGAACATACCGGATCCTAAAAACTTGCTCAAATAGAGAACAGGACAGACTACTCCGTGACTCAAATGGAAAAATCCTTTCAGAAGTCGAATCAGCGAACCATTTAGCTGATACATTTTATCCATGGGACAACCCTGACACTGATAGTGTACAGCAGACTGAAATAAGAATAGAAAGACAGCAAATAATAAGCAAACTTAAAAATGAAGACATTTCAGCCATCAAGTTGTTCACAAAACTTGAAATAAGAGAAATATTTAAGAATATGAGTCCGAAGAAAGCTCCTGGAGAAGATGGCTTAACATCAGATATATGCCAAGCTGCGTTTGAAAGCAACCCGGAAATCCTGCAATCCATTTACAATAAATGCTTAACACTAGGCTACTTCCCAGAAATATGGAAAACAGCAACAATTAAGGTTATTCCCAAGCCTAACAAGGAAGACTACTCCCTGGCAAAATCCTATAGGCCAATCGGGTTATTACCAGTTTTAGGTAAGGTTCTAGAGAAACTTTTTGTAAATAGAGTCCAGTGGCAACTAGGAAGGGAAGGTAAAATTAACAATAGACAATACGGTTTCACTCCCCAAAGAAGTACTGAGGATGCCCTATTTGATACAACTACACTTATAAAGAAAGGACTTAAGAATAAAGCTATAGTGGTACTAATATCGTTAGATATAGAAGGTGCGTTCGATAACGCATGGTGGCCTGCCATAATTAAAGAACTCCACGCCAAAAATGTAGATAAATCTATGGTCAGGCTCATTAGCAGTTACTTATCCGAAAGAAAAATACATCTTAGGTATGCTGGGCAAGAATGCAGGAAACCCACAAATAAAGGATGTATCCAGGGCTCTACTTGCGGCCCTATGCTCTGGAACATCCTTATCGACCCCTTACTTAACGCAACTAAGGACCTAGATGCCCACGTACAAGCTTTTGCTGATGACATTCTGATCGTAGCCAAAAACAAGGATGGCCAAAAACTAGAAAAAGACATAAATGAAACACTAAGAATAATCACGGAATGGGGCAAAAAACATAAACTAAGATTTGCTCCCCAAAAAACCCAGTCCATAATCATAACAAAAAAATTGAAATACCACCGACCTTGTTTACACATTGAAGGACTTACATTACAGTACACAAATCAAATGAAAGTTCTAGGCCTAACAATTGATAATAATGTAAATTTTAAGGC
Source organism: Parnassius mnemosyne (assembly GCA_963668995.1). Lineage (NCBI taxonomy): Eukaryota > Metazoa > Arthropoda > Insecta > Lepidoptera > Papilionidae > Parnassius > Parnassius mnemosyne. The sequence goes on from CAVLGL010000013.1 coordinate 2,440,212, forward strand.
TCACCTTGATAGCGTCTGCCGAAAAGCAATCAACATCTACAAAATGGTTTCCAGGGCGGCAAAAGCCCATTGGGGATTAAATTCTGAAATCATAAAAACCATCTATTCAGCTGTGGTCGAACCGACAATACTATATGCTGCTAGCTGTTGGGCGGAGACAACCGAAAAAAAGTATATCGAAAAAATACTTAATAGAATGACCCAAATATTTGGTATACGTATCTGCAAAGGGCATAGAACTAACTCCCTGATCTCCAGCACTATTCTGTCCCAAATAATACCATTAGCACTAAGGGCTAAAGAGAACGCAAACATATACGAGATCAAGAAAGGAAAGCCCGTCGATTTCTTACCTGGAAGACAACTAGAAAAACTAATAAGCCCTTACGATCTGCCCCATCCATGCGAGAGGTCGCAGCGCAGTTTTGGCCTAGTAAGTGAACAGAAGGAAATTGATGACGTAAGTAACGACTGGGTCAAAATCTTCACTGATGGAAGTAAAATCGACACAAAGGTAGGCGCAGCAGTAACGATCTGGAAAAATGGAGTGGAAATTAAGACAATAACCTTCAAACTAGAAAGCTATTGTAGTGTCTTCCAAGCAGAGATGATTGCAATTTTAAAAGCTGTAAAGTACGTTGCTGACAGAGATTACCAAGGAGCAAATATCTTTACTGATTCAAGATCAGCTGTTATAAGCATATGTGATCCAAGCTCATTGAACCCAATTGCTTTTAAAATTCGTAACATGATTAAAGACATTGAAGACAACCAAAAGAAAATCTTACTGTACTGGATTAAGGCCCACTGTGGAATTCAGGGCAACGAAAGAGCAGACGAACTAGCCAAACGAGCTGCTACTAGAAGCAAGCAAAAACCGGAATATGATAAATTCCCACTGTCGTATGCAAAGCGCCTCACTAGAAACGCAACCCTACAAATTTGGCAAAGAAAATATGAAGAATCGACAACCAGCACCATAACCAAGACTTTCTTTCCCAATGTTTTAGTAGCTTATAAAGTAATAAAAAATATAAAAATGAATAATTTAGTCACACACCTGTTTACTGGGCATGGCGGTAACAATGCTTACCTGTATAAATATAAATTGGCATCATCCCCGTGCTGCACTTGCGATGAAAACGTAAACCAAACTGTAGAGCACATTATAATTGACTGCCCGCGATTCAGTAAAGGAAGATTTGAAGCTGAATGCAGCATGGGAATGACCATTGCAAAAGACAATCTAAACATTATAATCGAGGATAGCACTTGCCGACCTATCTTTATGACATTTGCTCTTCAAGCATTAAGAATTATAAGTAAGGAAAATGGAAGTATAATGGTAGAGTAAGCAAATGTTAGAGTACGGTACATGTAATGAATTCCAAAAAAGAAAAAAAAAACTATTTACTTAGTACTTGTTAAATACACGTACCTTAATCAAAAATCTGTAACTACAAATAACAAGTGTTAAGAAAGTAGAAATGCTAGAGTAAGAAATCTTAAGTAATGAAAAGTTTTAAAACATTATTAATTTAGTTAGTAAATATAATATGTATAAAGAGTATATTGTAAAAAAGCGATAAAGAAAGAAAAAAAAATAATAAAAAAAAGGATAAAAAAAAAAAACAGAAAAAAAAGATAAAGAAAAAAAAAATTAGATATAGAAAAAAAAAAAATATATACTTAAGGATATTCTAGAATAATCTACTTAAGTAAGGATACACAAAAATTAGATGTAAAAACAGAAATAACATAATAGTAAGAAATCCTAAGTAATGTAAAGCTTTAAGATTATTAACATAGTTAATAAAAGTAATGTGTATAATGAAAAAAAAACATGTATGCAAAGCAGAAAAAATAATATACCTAGCAATTCTAGAATATATTAATGTAATTGTAACGTATGTCAGAAATTTCAGTAAGAATATTATACAACAGTAAGTGTACTGAGTGAAGTAATGTATAAGATAAGAAGTATTGAGTAATATGTAGCTAAAAATTTAGAAATATAACAATAAGTGTACCAATGATAAACCAAACTGTAAGCAGTACGGAACAATAAAATAAAAAAAAAATAAAAAAATATAAAAAAATAAAAAAAAAAAATAAAAAAAATATAAAAAATAAAAAAAAAAAATAAAACAAAAACAGTATAATTAAAACAGTAGTTAAATGCTAGAAAGAAGGGTACTGCAGAAAAGTAGTAGTAAGCTATAGTTAAAAAAAAAAAAAAAAAAAAAAAAAAAATCCGTTGTAAGATTTTTTGATTATTCACAAAATCTTACACCAATGTCAGATTAAAAATCTTAATATTAAATTCTTCTGGGTAAAAGGACATTCGGGCATCCCTGGAAATGAAACAGCAGATCTAGCCGCTAAAAGTGCTGCCGCTTCCCATCGATCATACGATTTTACACAATTTCATATGAGCTAAGTCAGACATATTAATTATCAATACACAGCCGCAGAAATGAAATCATTTTATTCTCAAAACAACCAATCTATTTACACCAAGTCACTGCTTCCAACATATGAAGATCTTACAAAATTCATTGAAGTATTCAAGCCCAATTTCGCAATAACACAGTTCCTCAGCAATCATAGGTATCACAAAGAATATTTATACCGCTTCAAAATAACAAACGACGACAAATGTCCATGCGACTTATCTAGTATCCAGTCTATGGCACATCTTATCCAGCAGTGTCCTGTATTTAGTAAAACTCGGGCAAATCACGAGATTGCATGCACAATGCTAAAAATCAATACGTATGATATGTCTCAAATAATTAGTAAGGAAACCAGCATTGAAACCTTTAAAGTCCATGTCACACACATTGTTGATAATCTGAAAAACCTCAATAAAAGTACATAGGTGATACAATTGACATTTAGTTCCGACAGTTGACAGTTCAAATACCTCTAGCATGATTTCAGTAAAATATGTACAATACATAAGTAAAATAAAAGTTAATCCAGATAAATTGCTACTTCATACATTTCAAAGTAAAGCCACTATAGTAAATTAAATGAAAAACATATAAAATCAGAGTAGCTAAAAATGTAATCAGTGAATCATGCTCAAAATGAGAATAAACATAAATTTCACAAAAAAAAATGTTTATTAAACTCACTGTTAAACAACAATAATAACACATAAATAGTAAACTGTAACCACAAACACCACATACCATTAGGAATTGTATACCAATAGCAATTCCTACTGGAATATTTAGAAAAAAAAAATCCGTTGGGCTATGTCGATCACTCTGGTTCTACTGTGGATATCCTCATTTCTAAGTTTATCATGCAGAGAAACTCCGAGCCCTCTCCATAGCTCGCTGAGCGACTTCCTCATCCGGCCAGCAGTGAAGGACCACGTCACAGTACCATAGGTCATCACTGGCAACACGCATTGGTTGTACAGTCTCGTTTTCAAGTTTTGAGGTATACCTGACGAGAAGATGTGCCGTAATTTTCCGAACGCTGCCCAGCCGAGTTGAATCCGTCGATTGACCTCTCAGTCGAAGTTGGACTTACCTAATCGGACTATTTGTCGCAGGTAAACATACTCGTCAACAACTTCGAGCTTAGTGCTCCCAACAAATACCGCCATAGGTGTGACATGGACATTAAACATGATCTTTGTTTTGTCCATGTTCATCTTAAGACCTATCCGTTGGGAAACACTATTGAGGTCATTAAGCATAGTGCTTAGATCCTCCAGCGATTCTGCTATAAGGACTATATCGTCGGCAAATCGAAGGTGAGTGATACTTTCCAGTCCAGAAGCTTGAAAACGTCTTCCAATGCTGCGGTGAAGAGTTTCGGGGATATAACGTCATCCTGTCTTACACCTCTCTGCAATTGGATAGGTTTCGTACTCTGGTCCCGTACTCGGATAGCCATCGTAGCCCTACTGTACAAGCACTTCAGCACTTCGATATACCGACAGTCAAATTGGCACCGCTGAAGGGACTGCAGCACCGCCCAAATTTCGACGTAATCAAAGGCTTTCTCATAGTCCATATACGCCAGACATAGTGGCAAATTCTACACAATTTTGGATTTCTATACAATTTGCCGAAGGGTGTATGTGGTCTATGGTCCTAAAGCCTTTTCGGAAACAGGCTTGTTCGGGAGGCTGGAAGTCGTCAAGTCTGCGCGCGAGATGATTCGTAATGACTCTCAGAAACAGCACGTAGACGCGGCTCAGAAAGGAAATCGGTCTGTAGTTCTTCAAGAGATCGTTGTCACCTTTCTTGAAGAACAAGACCACCGTACTTTTGCTCCACGTCTCCGGTGTAATGCCACCATGGAGGACTTCAAGTACCGGTTTTCCACCCGCTTTCAGAAGCTCCACTGTAATTCCATCCTCGCCTGGGGCCTTGCCGTTTTTAAGGTGCTGGAGAGCCATTCTAATCTCGCTCAGACTGACGTCTGGTATATCATCGGAATAGTGTCGGATAAAACTCTCTCTTGAATCGTTACTCACACTTACGTGTGGCTCCAAGGATGATATGTACAGCTATCCATAGAACCTCTCAATCTCACTCAAATTTTTTTTTTATTATTATTATTGCTATTTTATTTTAATATTAATGTATTTATAGACTCAGATTGTATTTTTTATGATTTCTTTTAGCTTGTAAGATGAAATGAAATAAAAAAAAAATAAAAAAAAATCTCAGGTGTCCCGGAAACGACGCTGCCACACTCGGTCTTCAGCTTCGACAGTTGGCTCTTTCTGGCAGACAGATCTCTAGCAAAGACTTTTGAGTCCTGGTTCCGCTCGATCGCTTCTTTAATACGAGCAGTATTAAAGTTGCGTAAGTCCCATCGCATGCATTTGGAGATCTGTCTGTTCAGTTGCCTGTATGCTGTCAAATCTACTGAAGACTGCAGCTTCATATCCCGTCTAACAGTCATGAGATCAAGAGTGTAATCGGAAATTTTTTGTGTTCTTCTGCGGCGGGTCTTGCAAAACTTAGCTCCGACCACATGGACAGTTTCCACGAGCTTGTCATTCATATCGTCCACTGCATTGCAATCTTCTAGGCACTGAAAACTGTTTCGTAGCTCGAACTGAAAAGTTTCGGGACTTTGGATTAGTGCACGAGGGGGACGGAGCGTTGACTTCATTAGACATGACCTCTCCAACTAAATGGTTAGGTTCAGTGTGCCACTCACCATTCGGTGATCGCTACCGGTTTTCACCCTCGCGATCACTGAGACATCATTGAACAGTTGTCGTCTGGTCGTCATAATGAATTCAATCTCATTTTTTGTCGAACCGTCGGGTCTCGACCAGGTCCACTTCCTGTGGGGCTGCTTCTGGACGAAAGAGTTCATCATAAAGAGTCCCTTTTTCAACATGAAATCAGCCAGCTGCTGGCCCCTTGGGTTCGTTTGCCCTATTTCGGAAATTCCCTACTTTCAGCTCACTGTTCTCTCTTGTGCCTAGTTTTGCGTTGAAGTCTCCCATTAACACCGTATAGTAGATTTTGGAGGAATGCATGGCTCTAGAGATATCCTCATACATGTCCTCCACCTCCTCATTGGGGTGTTCCGAGGTTGGTGCGTAAACCTGTATGACCTTCAGCGAATACCGTTTGGTGATTCTGAGTATAAGGTACGCAACCCTCGTTGACACACTCCCAATCTTTACAACGTTGTTGACAAGAGACTTGTGGATGATAAATCTGACACCTCCTTGGGACAGATGGTCGCCCTCCTGGTGATAGAACAAATTGCCGGATTCGAGGATTACCGTGTCCTCCCCCTGTCTTCGGACTTCGGATAATCCTATGACATTCCAGCGCAACTTGTCGATCTCTTCTTCCTGCTCCACGATCTTCTCGTCAGTCCTCAGGGTGCGTGCGTTATAAGTTGCCAGGTCGAGTCGTCGTAGGTGGCAACAGAACCTCCACCGGAGATTCTTAGCACCTCCTGCCCCGCCGTTACAATGGGCGCCACCGTAGCCAGGAATAGCGGGGCCGCCGGGGACCGGAGGCCATCTCTTCGTTACTTTCATGGGGGGTATATTGCCATAGTTGCCACGCTTGGCGAGCGGGTTTGCAACCGCAGTTTTTTTATTGTTGTTTTGGTGTTATCAGAAAGATGCAGCTGCCCATCCTCTGCCTCAGTTTCCCTCTGTCGCCTTTTACGACAGCCACGGGAAGATATAGGGTAGTGAGTGTTCTCCACTGCCACCCGTGCCACTACACGGGTTTTTGAGTTATTAGTTACAATTAATACTCCTAGGAACTAAGCTAGCCAAACAATTCAAATCAATAATACACTTTTCGTGCCTTTTGTTCGGCGAACACAGCTGAAGAAGATTCGGCTGCATTCATAGCTGAAGACGATTTCAGTTTTACTAAATTCTTTACTTCTATAGACAATAGTGATAGCCTTTCCTGTCCCATAGAAGTCCTTGGAATTTTTGCTCACACACGTTTGGGGCCCCTGTAGCCCGGGGGCCCCGTATCATTGATACGGCTGATACGGCGGTAGCTACGCCCCTGATTGGAAGAAATGGGACTTGAAAGGGATTATTATAGTGGCGTGTTGATTGCTTCACAGCGTCTGAGACCGAGGTAAACTTGGACTCGCTTACCGATGTGTCCTAGACATATTATCTTAGTGCCGATGGTAAGCGGGTTTGTTGTAGCAATATCGGGCACGTCGGTCCATGGATATCGCACACCCAAACCGTTTGTGGATGACGTCTTAGTCGCGTAATGATACGTCGGCTATTTTTCGGATTAGGGTGAGTGTGTTTGGTAGTACTTTTATGTGCAGCAAGCATACTCCATTTAGTGCAATAGCGCTGTGATACGTGGAGTTTTGGCTACTGTCGTCTTAGTAGCGTGTTACATGATACGTTGGTGGTATTTTATAGGTAACAACAGTACCGATTTTATTATCACAGTCGATAGGTATCATTTGAATGGGTTGTGAAGGGGCGCCATCCGTATAATAGTTGCATTGATGCTTACTGCTACTTGCAGTACTTAGATCTTATGTGGTGGATCTGCGGATGTGTTGCGCCTGATTCGACGAATCTTGTGGTTCTGGTCGATGGAGGTATGCGGATGGTGATGTCTGCTCGGACTGTATGGGAGACCATGGGATAGTGTAAGCCCGACGATAGAAGTATTGATGCTTGTTACGTTTTGCAGCATTGCGTCTCTACGATGGTTGTTTGGCGGGTCACTATTCTCAATGGCGCTCTTTGCGTTTTGGTTTGACTCACAACCTTAGTAGCTTTACCCAAGTCCCTTCATTACGGGCCTGTAGACTGTCTGACCTCCATGATATTTTATGTAACAACATAATAATATATCTCTATAAATTTCCCACCTTTGAATGATTGAAGGCAACTTTTTGTTTTGTGAGACAAACATGAACGAAAAATGCATATACTCCACGTCAGTGACTCTAAACCTTTCTGATGGCGAATTATTCCTATTATCTTATAATCTATTGGCTATATCTGCCATCGATCTCATGCGGGTGGTAACTGGAGGGAGAATCTGAGGAGGCTCTCAATGCTGCGGCCGAAAGCCGCGCAATGTATGACCCCATTCCCTTGAGGTGAGCGGTAAACTCATGACAGGGTCTGCGGCTAATTAGCCGTGCTGAACATGCAATTGGTGGTATTACACAAACAAAACGTAAATAAGGATCCTAAGACGAAAACGACATAAAATTATTAAACGGCCTATATTTAAACCTTTAGGAAGATCAATATATGGTTAATATAAAAGAGAATAAGAGGGGGGGGGGGTCACAGTGTGTTAGTAAAAAATCCATTGATATTTACTTATACCCTGCATAAGGGATCCCACGATAATATAATGGGTTTTAAATTTACCACGCTAGCACTGATCCCTCAAGGCATTTAATAATTGTCACAAGCTTAATTTAGAATAGGAGATGAAACCAATTTGCATTACACGGGGGACTAGATCGTGAAGTAATTTAGTTTAAATATCCCCACCGCTTGAAGTACTTAATATGCATAGCCTTTGTTACAATGTTCACCAATTGAATTATACGAACGTTCTCACGTACTCGAATTTTCAATTACATCGCAACCAATGTTAAAGTAAAAAGTAAAGTCACAGCCTAATTACATTCCACAGCCACAAACCTCTACTGATTTCTGAAAGGATTCTGTGGCAAGGAAGTGTCTGCCATTTTAACCTAATTGGCGGACTTCAAATATCTTTGTTTTTTTTTTTGTATTCTCTCGATTTTTTTTTCAGGACTTGAAATTGCAATTAACACTTATATTGGTGCCGGTGGGGTTTGAATCGGGCTGGCTTACTTAATGTGAAACTTAAAGTGGTCGCTCAGCCCATGAGCTACTCCACCAGCTCGTTGGATATTCACGGCAAAGTGTGGTAATATAAAATATGAAAGGAAAAGAAATTAGCTTCTTCCTATGGCCGGATTCTGGATGATATAACTTTACTTTCTTAGGAGTGAGGCAAAGTAGTGACGTGTTTTTCCAAACTCTCATCTAAGGCGTTACGCGTTTAGAGCCGGAGTGTCATTAGAAGCAGCTGAACTAAGTAAATGGCGCAAATATTATTATCTAAGAGACGACTTTATATATGAGACATATTATGTTGCTATAATTGGGCCGTCGGGTCTAAACCTTAAAATGTGTCATAATTGATTTCTTTGGTTCGATTATTTTAGTACACCATTCCTTAGTAAACATTATTAACTTTGTATACATTTATATAATAAGTAGTATAATATGTTAAAATTTACTAAAAATATCAGTATATTTAAGAGAGGAACTGTGATAGCAAAAATCTCAACCTGAATTCACTTTGACTTTTAATAAAGTAAGTCCACCCGTAGAATAGAATAGAATAGATTCTCAATAACAGCCCGGAGTCAGAAAGTTGGCCGTGTTTCAACCCGGCGGATGATCCTGCGCATGACATCTCTCCATTCATAACAGAGTAAAGGAGTGAGGTAATGGGGGCTGCATTTATGCTTGCGATTACACTCAAGTACTTAAGTTGTGAAGTTGTTTAGCCATCAATGAGATTGGCCACCGCAACAGAAATTAGGTTTGGAAGACAATTAAAAAGCCGTATGTATGAGAGTAATGATATCAAATCTGCGTGAATTGACCCGTAGAAAATATAAACGAATCTTTCGTATTATGCACTCCACGCCTCAACTAGCGATAGCTTGAAAATTCTTGTCCATTCTCCGTAGGTTGGATTATGAAATATTGTATCAAAATATAATAATTTGGATTATATTTTAAATGCCAGTTTTTTACACGTGGAATAATAAGAATAACAATAAGAAATTTCTAACTCAGATTTTTGTTTTTACCTTTATCTCCCGGATTTCATAACGCCTTGCCTCTTCATGGCGTAACGTGTTTAAGACATCCATTTAGAATTGAAGCGGCTTATTATTGTCTGTGTTGGTTTTTCTTTTAAAAGCTAAGTGGGTTTTTGTAATAGTCATTTTAAAAGCATTAACTTCTTGGCAATGGCCTAATACTGAATTAGTTGTTTGTTCATTAGTGTTGCTTCTCAACTCGCAGGATGTTTTGGTGGAACTCTAGAGATGTTTCGTGACTTAAAATTTTATATTTTTCTTTTATTCCTACAAACTATTAAAAGACCACACCTGAACATAAGGAAATATGTCAGAGTTGCCACGCTTGGAAGGTAGGTTGATAACAGCAGTTTTTTTTTCTTTATTTTGAGCTGTTATCTAGAAGGTGCCATTTCATTTTCAATTTCCCTCTACCGCCTCTTACGAGACCAACGTGAATATATGAGCTAGTGAATCCCCTTACTCCATCAATACACGGAAATTTGCTGTGACGTCACGTAATGTGTCGGTCAGATAACTGCATTCGAAACTAGCTTTAATAGCTTACTCCCGAAGTAATTCAAATTGAGAAACACAACCGAATTAAGATAAAGCATTTTCAGCACTGTTAGCCACATATTTCATTATTCGGAGTTTCATTTTTCTACTTATATATTTTATTTAATGAAAACGAGAAACTAATCGATAAAAATCGTTCTCGTTGTTTAAGATTACGAGCGGACAGATGGATACTTTAGTTCTGGTAATTTCAATTTAAGCCACCATTCGATTGAGCCACCTAGGGACTTCGGAGTTACGAAATTGAAATAAGTTCTAATACAATTCGATTGATTTGGAACTAAATTTGGGAGTAGGCCAGTTTTCCTGAATAAAATAGTAATTGAAATGACAATTTTTTTTTAAAAATATTATATGGTCTATATAAAGAACATTTTGGTAACAAAAGAGCACGTAGTCCAACTGATTGTAAGTAAATGCAGTGGCTCACAGACATCTACATCTAGTCACGATTAAGAATTAAGATGCAGTTGTTTTGTTACCCTTGAGAACTAAGATGGAATGCTTACGATGGCAGAAACAGCAGTATTAACACTTTCACTGTCCCGTTTTGCAGACAAAATCGTAAGTCAATATCAATGACCTATAATGTAGTGCACAGGGCAGCGAAAGTGTTAAGCTGCTATTCTGTGAGAGCGGGGTCTTTACCCGATCGAACCGTCCCTTTTTAATTACATCCATACTTAACTGCCGCATAGTTGTATCTAATGTTAATTTAATCATAATATTAATTTAATCAAAATATTAGTTAGGGATACATTTAATTATCGAAATACCGACTTAATAACAAAATCCACCATTTCGATTCACGTTATCGTAAAGTTTTATAACCGTAAACTAAGCTCTATTTACATATTTTACCACATTTGAAAGTGTGGCGCACTACGAATTTCATTTATATTTTAATAAATATATATTTTTTTAATAGGATAAGGTGACAAACGAGCACACAGTCCACCTGATGGTAAGTGGTTACTGTGACTCATAGACATCTACATCTATCCTCAATAAAGACTCAAGATGCGGATATAATTAATAGAATCAGGCGTTACTTTGCGGAAATCCATTATATAAAAGCTTTTACAAAAATTTACTTCGCAAATATCCGCGTTATAAAATAAAATGATGTGTCTTACCTAGTATGAAGAAGCACCTCCCGCCCTCCCTCAATTGCGTGCACTATCTCCGTCACCACTAATCCCAGCACCGCTACTTCCAACACCACTACACTAGGCAAGACACACCACTGACGATAATACGACACGTGTTTCGCCTCTACACGAGGCATCCTCAGGTGATATAGACTCTACGGTGGCTAACCGCTAAGTGAGCGGCGAGCCAAAACAAGTGCCTTTTATACAAACCGATGATGCAACCGCTCTCTACCTAACGAGCGAGCGATTGCGTCATGCGATAAAACATGCGACCAATCACCGCTGGACTTACGCAGCCGTTTGTAAAATTAAAAACAAACCGCCGCGCAACGCCCACATTATTAGAGAGCAGGCTTGAAGATATTTAAGAGAGGTGAGTTAGTAACATTTGTTTGTTCATTCAGCAATGCAACGGTATTATTATTACTTTTTATTATCTCTAACTGTTCCAGCACACACAGCCGCAGCCCTTTATTACACGTATGTAAGACTTTAAAGGAGTGGTCGTTGGCTAGGTTGTGTCCAGTGTCCAAAAGATGTTTTGCAAAATGGGATTTATCGGGATTGCAATTCCTGTACGCGGCTAAATGCTCTTTATAACGTGTCTCGAAATTGCGACCAGTCTGACCCACGTAAACGGCGTGGCATTCGTCACAAACAAGTTTGTAAACACCTGACTTTTGACGAATATCTAACTTATCTTTACTATTACAGATATTTCTAAGAGAATTGTTTGTTTTGAACGCCACATGAACGCCGTTTTGTCGAAGAGTATTAGCTACTTTTTCAGATATGGGGCCTAAGTAGGTCAAACTGCTCACATATCGATGAACACTTTGAGGTTGAACCGCGTACAGAGAGTTGCGAATAACATGCTTTTGTTTCTTTTTAATTAAATTGTTAATGAGATTTTTTTGAAAAACCGTTAGAGACCGCTATTTGATAAATTATATTAAGTTCTTTTAAATAATCTTCTTTACTTAATGGGACAGTGAACAAACGGTTAATGTAACAATAAAAAGCGGCTACTTTATGTTGCCATGGATGACATGATGACGCGGGGATGACCGTGTCGGTGTGAGTTGGCTTTCGATAAATTTGGAAAACATGTGACGATTCTTTTCTTGTTATTGTTAAGTCAAGAAAATTAAGGGAACAATCTTGTTCCAATTCAAGTTTAAATTTAATTTTGTCATGGACTCTATTTATTTTATTGAGGAAAACATCCAGTTGTCTCCTTGTGCCAGTCCAGCAAATAATTATGTCGTCTACATATCGATAGTAATATAAGATATTTTGATTGACAACTATATGTTGTTTTTCGAAATTATCCATGAAAATGTCCGCCATAAGGGGACTTAGAGGGGACCCCATAGCTAACCCTTCTTTTTGTAGATAGAAACGGTTATTAAACCGGAAATAGTTTTGTTTCATACAGAGAGAGGTTAAGTTAAGAAGATCATTTGTTTCCCCGGGATGTAGACGACGTTTTTCAAAGAGATCTGCGAGTATACGCAAACAGTCAGGAGATGGGACATTTGTGAAAAGACTATCAACGTCTAAAGATAACAATATGGATTTAGGAGGAATACGAATATCTTTAATTTTGGAAATGAGATCTAAGCCATTTTTTAGGCTGTAAATGGGGTTGAATCCAGATTTCTCTCGAAGGAGGAAGTTTAATTTTTTAGCAAGGAAATAAGCTGGTGCACCAATATATGAGACAACTGGACGAATAGGAACATGTTCTTTATGTATTTTTGGTAACCCATATAAAATGGGTGCTTGAGGATTCATTGGAACAAGATTGCTCCGAGACAAGTTGTGATCGGGAAAAACATATGATGACTGTTGTATACATAACTTAATATCCGAAGTAAACTTTTTGGTTGGGTCAGACTCCAATAGCTCAAAGTCATCACCTTGGATAACATCGTTAACTTTCTGGCTGTACCCACTACTCTCCATAATAACAACAGTATTGCCTTTATCGGCTTTAGTAACAATAAGGTCGTTTTCCCTTATTCTCTGCTTTAGGGACTTAAAAACAGGGAACTCAGGATTGAAATGGGAAGACGTGGGCACAGCCCGAATTTCATTAGCTACCAAACTTTTAACGATGTTATCTTTCCTCCCGATCACAACAGCCACCTCCGCGTCAACAGCCATAGTCTCTAACGATTTTTGGGAGACCGAAGGTGTTAAATTATACTTTAGGCCTTTATGTAAAAGGGACAACTCATCTGTTGGAAACTGGACATCGGAAAGATTTTTAACTCGGGGATAAAATTGGTGATATTCTGTATGTATGTCGTTATTACGATTACGGGATGAAGAGGATACAAGTCGTTGTAATTTACGGGACTGAATTTGATATTTCTCATAAACAGCCATTGAAGCAAGTTCTCTGGCTTTCCCATCCAAAATATCAAATTCAATATTATGTAATTTATATGAAAGTTCAGAGTATAATACTTTAAGGTGGATTTTTAAATTATCTCTATTGGAAAACCAACGACGACACTCCTCATTAAGCCAAATGTTCTGAGCTTTAGAAATAGCAATACTGGCCGCTCGACTATTTGTGCTGGAACGTATTTGAATATAATTGGGAATAACATGAAGTTGTTTGCACTGCTGATTGAACCAAACATTTTGGGCAGCAATACGATGGAGTTTTGTTAATTTGACATAGAGTCTTGCCTGGTCGGCCGTGCTAGCCTTTTTAATATAATTAATAGAATCAGGCGTTACTTTGCGGAAATCCATTATATAAAAGCTTTTACAAAAATTTACTTCGCAAATTTAAATTTACTTTGTAAAAGCTTTTATATAATGGATTTCCGCAAAGTAACGCCTGATTCTATTAATTATATTAAAAAGGCTAGCACGGCCGACCAGGCAAGACTCTATGTCAAATTAACAAAACTCCATCGTATTGCTGCCCAAAATGTTTGGTTCAATCAGCAGTGCAAACAACTTCATGTTATTCCCAATTATATTCAAATACGTTCCAGCACAAATAGTCGAGCGGCCAGTATTGCTATTTCTAAAGCTCAGAACATTTGGCTTAATGAGGAGTGTCGTCGTTGGTTTTCCAATAGAGATAATTTAAAAATCCACCTTAAAGTATTATACTCTGAACTTTCATATAAATTACATAATATTGAATTTGATATTTTGGATGGGAAAGCCAGAGAACTTGCTTCAATGGCTGTTTATGAGAAATATCAAATTCAGTCCCGTAAATTACAACGACTTGTATCCTCTTCATCCCGTAATCGTAATAACGACATACATACAGAATATCACCAATTTTATCCCCGAGTTAAAAATCTTTCCGATGTCCAGTTTCCAACAGATGAGTTGTCCCTTTTACATAAAGGCCTAAAGTATAATTTAACACCTTCGGTCTCCCAAAAATCGTTAGAGACTATGGCTGTTGACGCGGAGGTGGCTGTTGTGATCGGGAGGAAAGATAACATCGTTAAAAGTTTGGTAGCTAATGAAATTCGGGCTGTGCCCACGTCTTCCCATTTCAATCCTGAGTTCCCTGTTTTTAAGTCCCTAAAGCAGAGAATAAGGGAAAACGACCTTATTGTTACTAAAGCCGATAAAGGCAATACTGTTGTTATTATGGAGAGTAGTGGGTACAGCCAGAAAGTTAACGATGTTATCCAAGGTGATGACTTTGAGCTATTGGAGTCTGACCCAACCAAAAAGTTTACTTCGGATATTAAGTTATGTATACAACAGTCATCATATGTTTTTCCCGATCACAACTTGTCTCGGAGCAATCTTGTTCCAATGAATCCTCAAGCACCCATTTTATATGGGTTACCAAAAATACATAAAGAACATGTTCCTATTCGTCCAGTTGTCTCATATATTGGTGCACCAGCTTATTTCCTTGCTAAAAAATTAAACTTCCTCCTTCGAGAGAAATCTGGATTCAACCCCATTTACAGCCTAAAAAATGGCTTAGATCTCATTTCCAAAATTAAAGATATTCGTATTCCTCCTAAATCCATATTGTTATCTTTAGACGTTGATAGTCTTTTCACAAATGTCCCATCTCCTGACTGTTTGCGTATACTCGCAGATCTCTTTGAAAAACGTCGTCTACATCCCGGGGAAACAAATGATCTTCTTAACTTAACCTCTCTCTGTATGAAACAAAACTATTTCCGGTTTAATAACCGTTTCTATCTACAAAAAGAAGGGTTAGCTATGGGGTCCCCTCTAAGTCCCCTTATGGCGGACATTTTCATGGATAATTTCGAAAAACAACATATAGTTGTCAATCAAAATATCTTATATTACTATCGATATGTAGACGACATAATTATTTGCTGGACTGGCACAAGGAGACAACTGGATGTTTTCCTCAATAAAATAAATAGAGTCCATGACAAAATTAAATTTAAACTTGAATTGGAACAAGATTGTTCCCTTAATTTTCTTGACTTAACAATAACAAGAAAAGAATCGTCACATGTTTTCCAAATTTATCGAAAGCCAACTCACACCGACACGGTCATCCCCGCGTCATCATGTCATCCATGGCAACATAAAGTAGCCGCTTTTTATTGTTACATTAACCGTTTGTTCACTGTCCCATTAAGTAAAGAAGATTATTTAAAAGAACTTAATATAATTTATCAAATAGCGGTCTCTAACGGTTTTTCAAAAAATCTCATTAACAATTTAATTAAAAAGAAACAAAAGCATGTTATTCGCAACTCTCTGTACGCGGTTCAACCTCAAAGTGTTCATCGATATGTGAGCAGTTTGACCTACTTAGGCCCCATATCTGAAAAAGTAGCTAATACTCTTCGACAAAACGGCGTTCATGTGGCGTTCAAAACAAACAATTCTCTTAGAAATATCTGTAATAGTAAAGATAAGTTAGATATTCGTCAAAAGTCAGGTGTTTACAAACTTGTTTGTGACGAATGCCACGCCGTTTACGTGGGTCAGACTAGTCGCAATTTCGAGACACGTTATAAAGAGCATTTAGCCGCGTACAGGAATTGCAATCCCGATAAATCCCATTTTGCAAAACATCTTTTGGACACTGGACACAACCTAGCCAACGACCACTCCTTTAAAGTCTTACATACGTGTAATAAAGGGCTGCGGCTGTGTGTGCTGGAACAGTTAGAGATAATAAAAAGTAATAATAATACCGTTGCATTGCTGAATGAACAAACAAATGTTACTAACTCACCTCTCTTAAATATCTTCAAGCCTGCTCTCTAATAATGTGGGCGTTGCGCGGCGGTTTGTTTTTAATTTTACAAACGGCTGCGTAAGTCCAGCGGTGATTGGTCGCATGTTTTATCGTATGACGCAATCGCTCGCTCGTTAGGTAGAGAGCGGTTGCATCATCGGTTTGTATAAAAGGCACTTGTTTTGGCTCGCCGCTCACTTAGCGGTTAGCCACCGTAGAGTCTATATCACCTGAGGATGCCTCGTGTAGAGGCGAAACACGTGTCGTATTATCGTCAGTGGTGTGTCTTGCCTAGTGTAGTGGTGTTGGAAGTAGCGGTGCTGGGATTAGTGGTGACGGAGATAGTGCACGCAATTGAGGGAGGGCGGGAGGTGCTTCTTCATACTAGGTAAGACACATCATTTTATTTTATAACGCGGATATTTGCGAAGTAAATTTTTGTAAAAGCTTTCAAGATGCGGATGCGTTGTCACCCGTGAGGACTAAGATGGAATGCCTCTTTGCCAGTAAAAGAGGTCTCCGGTTCTCTACACTCACCATACGAAACACAGCAGCATTAAGCTGCTATTTTACGCTGGTTTTCTGTGAGAGCGTGGTCCTTCCCCGGTCGAGCCGACCCATTCGTGCTACAACAATATATTATAAAAACATTGGAAAATATTAAATATTTTGTTCCTGTTTCTTTGAATAAATTATTGTTGATGTTACTATCTCCTTTACGCAAGACGTTAAAATCCCAAACTGGTGGTTGGAGAGTTTTCAAATACTATCTGTGTGGCTCAAGCATGCGAGTAAACCGATTTTATAACCGCCCTCCCCTCCCCCGGTACTAATAAGGTTGCAATTTTTAAATAATAACTTCCCATGGCAGTTTAGGTAACATAATGATGACAGCACCCGCATTTCTATGAGAAACGAGAACTTACCTGATGGTAAGTGGCTTCATCTTTAAGTTATTAAGTTAAACAACAGTTACTTCGTATTACTAAAAGTGTCTTTGTTAACGGAATATTCGACTTAAAGTTAGCTTTTGTACACTAAGACAACAAATAACATAACAAGAAACAAACAGAGAAATAAAAAGAAGTGAAAAGTTAAATAATGGATAGAATGGACTATAAATATTATTATAATCTAAAATCTAGAATATAAGGTTCTCCCAATTAAGAGGACTAATATGGATTGCCCCGTTACCATTAAAAAAGGATCTCCGGTTCTCTGCACTCAGTATAGTAAACACAGCAGCATTAAGTAGCTATTTCACGCTTGTATGCTGTGAGAGCGTGATACTTCACCGGAACACGACCCATTCGATCTGCAGCTATAAAATAACTAGAGCATGGCTCTACCACGTAAACAAGTACACTTAAAATTTAATCATCCATTTCTCCAAGCTTACACATGATTTAATTAAACAGATTCAATTAATTTCATATCACAGCCTTCTAACCGATATTTGAATGGTGAATACATAGACACGGATAAAACAATTATTTGTTTCTTGAATCACACACGTACGAGAATTCTGTGACTAAACTAAGTACAAAGTAACGTATTACGAAAAAAAATTTACATAAACTTAAAATCTAAATGTACATGTGTTGCAGTTTTAGAAAATTGTCCTAGTCCTAGTTGACAGACAGACAGACGGACAACAAAGCGATCCTATAAGGGTTCCTTTTTTTCCTCTTGAGGTACGGAACCCTAAAAATAAAGTAAACTTCAAAAGATATATTAACCATGTATATATATATATATATATATATATATATATATATATATATATATATATATATATATATAAACATTACGTTCACTAAACCAGGTAAGCTCTTTATAAAGACATTCAGGCAAGTTTGTTTTAACTACACCGAATGATAAACTATTTAAATATAAGATATTACACCGTTTCTCTTTACGTACGGTACGTACAGTACGGACGGTTGCAGTGAAAGCACAGAAATACATGGTAAGAATGTGATAATGACCCAAATGGACTCCTTGGCAGAAATGGTCCTACAAAGTAATGTTAAGGAAAATTAATCACATTAAATATTTGCTCATACTCTGCATAAAAGATCCTATTAACACGGTAGTATAATTGGTCTGAAATTTACTCCACTAGCACAGATCTCGTAAGGCAAGGAGATGAAACTGCGTTGCATTACACGGGGGACTTTAAAGCGAGGTAATTGAGTTTAAATATCCCCACCGCTTGAAGTACATAATATGCATAGCCTTTGTTACAACGTTCACCAATTGAAATATACGGATGTTCTCACGTACTCAAATTTTCAACTACATCGCAACCAAAGTTAAAGTAAAAAGTAAAGTCACAGTCTAATTACGTACCACAGACACTAACCTCTACTGATTTCTGAGCTGATTTATAGGGAAAGAGATATCTACCGTTCTGACCTAATGGGTCTTTTCTGACTTTTCATGTGTTTACTTTTTTTTTTGTATTTTTATAAATCAATTTCATATTATGAAAAATTCGTAATTTCAATTTAAGCCATCATTCGATTGTGCCAGCTAGCGGCTTCGGAAGTTCAAAATTGAAATAACTTCTAATACAATTCGATTAATTCAGAACTCAATTTGAGAGTATGCCAGCTTTCCTGAATTATACAGTAATTGAAATTACAATTTTTTCAGAAATATTATATGGGCTATATAAAGAAAATTTTGGTAACAAAAGAGCACACAGTTCAACTGATTGTAAGTGAATGCTGTGGCTAATAGACACCTTCATCTAGTCACGATTAAGAATCAAGATGCAGTTGTTTTGTCACCCTTGTGAACTAAGATGGAATGTTCCGTTTCCAATAAAGGGGTCCCAGTTCCCTTCACTCACCTTACGATGGCAGAAACAGCAGTATTAACACTTTCACTGTCCCGTTTTGAATCAAAATAGTAAGACAATATCAATGACCTATATGTAATGCACAGGGCAGCGAAAGTGTTAAGCTGCTATTCTGTGAGAGCGGGTCCTTCCCCGGTCGAACTGTCCCATTTTAATTACATCCATACTTAGCTGCCGCATAGTAGTACCCAATGTTGATTTAATCATAATATTACATTCTCAGTATAGTTACGGGGCGTTATATTTAATTTTCCAAATACCAACTTAATAACAAAATCCACCATTTCGGTTAACGTTATCGTAAATGTTTGTAACCGTAAACTAAGCTAACAATACATATTTTACCACATAATAAATATATTATAAAAACATTGCAACATATTACACATTTTTGTTCCTGTTTCTTTCAAGAAATTGTTGTTGGTGTGACTATCTCTTTTACGCAATACGTTAAAATCCAAAACTGGTGGTTGGAGAGTTTTCAACAATTTTCTGTGTGACTCAAGCATGCCAGCAAACTGATTTTATAGTTCTCTGCACTTAGTATAATAGACACAGTAGTATTAAACTGCTATTTCACGCTTGTATGCTGTGAGAGCGTGATACTTCACCGGAACACGACCCATTCGATCTGCAGCTATAAAATAGCTAGAGCATGGCTCTACCATGTAAAAAAGTACACTAAAAATTTTATCGTCCATTTTTCCACGCATAAACATGATTTATTTAAACAGATTCAATTAATTTCATTATCATGGCCTTCCAACGGATATTTTAATGGTGAATAGATAGACACATAGATAAAGCATTTATTTATTTCTCCAATCACACACGTAAATTCAGTGACTAAACTAAGTGCAAAGTAACGTATTACAAAGAAAAATAATTTACAAAAACTTAAAATCTAAATGAACATGTGTGTAACAGTTTGACAAATTTGTCCTAGCCCAGCGATTAATATTGCTCAAAGAGCAAATACTGATATTCAGCTTTTACCCTCGAGATGACGAGAAGAAAATGAGCACAATAGTTAATCAGTGTAAATATGTATATATGAATGATGTGTCCTTTCAGCCCTACGACTTGCATCTTGGGTTCAATTTACTAAAATTACTGAAGGGGCGTGTAAGTGTGGAAGATTGCGTACAAATTATACCTAGTAACTAAAAGGCTTAGACAACCATGATGAGTTAGTAGAAACAAATAAAAGCTTGTAAAAAAATGCCGTGGTTTATAGCTGGCAAAACAAAGTGTTTGGGTATACCTTGTTTTTTTTTATCTAGAAGATATGTTTTGAATTTTTTTTTAAATTCGTAATTGGTGTTAAGATTTCTAATTGGTGGTGGGATGTTATTCCAACACTTCGTTGCCATGTATCGGAAACCAGTAAATGCCTCTGTTTGATGGTTGTGATACAAGGGAGGTGATCCTTTGGATATCAATTATTATTTTCCACATTTTTGCAATCTCCGGAAGTTTTACATGCAGGTACTCTCGTTTTTTAAACTTAATAACATTAAATACAATCCCTTCTGAATATAGTTCTATAGGTGAGTCCATGTTAAGCATGTAAGCAGTGACTAAGAAAGGAGAAAGGAGTGCTGTGATTTCACCGGGGGGTGGGGGGGATGAGCATCAAAAGAGAACCGAAAACATGCATTTTCCACGCTCTGTATTAGTCGCTTTGTTTTGCTGAAAATTCGAAGTCCATAAACAACATCTCTTTACACGCCCCTAGCTGCCCCAACCAAAGAGTGACGGGATTAGGGCCCATGAGTAATCCCATCGACCAGCAGCAGAGGGACGGCGCCAGAATATGGCCACGTGGAATCTCTCTAATTACACTAAAATATATGGGGGAGCGTTCTATAATACGGCCAGTCGACCGGGAGGAATTTGGACGTAGCTTACTTACCTATATCCAAGGCGACTGGTCCCTCCGGAGTCGGTCAGGTCGCATGTGGTTGTGTAGTGCAAGGAAAATAAAGTGATATGATGTGTATCTGGGTGTGACTGATGGTGATTGAACCTAGACCTTGGCCGTCAGCAGCAGCCCGAGCGTCGACACCGCTCCAACTTGAGGGGGCCTTCCGAGGTTGTCCACAGTCACTTTCCTCTTTCGTCACAATGACAGTCAATTAACTCTATCGTACGATTAACTAAATTACAGAAGCCACTAACTATCGCTGGGTATAGGTTAACGCACAAAACGCACACGGAGTTTCTGGATCAAAGGTCACTACCGTTTCGCGTGGCAACAGTTAGTTCTAGAATATCAGAGGCCGCACTAGCTAATATTGCCGAATGCACTTATGCAGATTCTGAGTCAGACACAATGAGTCCCTGGGAAGCTCTCCAGCAGGAATGCGCGTCACAATGGTAGACCGTATATTTACTGGCCGCGCCGAATTATTCCGAGTTCCCGACAAAACTGGCAGCGTGCCGTTCCCAGCACAGCTGACAGGCGACTGCCTGCCCTTGTGCGCTTTTCGCACGACCGAAAGTCAAACCGGTATGAATGCACCGCGCCGAGCGCCCTCTCGCGTCAATCCTTGAAAGTGTTTGGCGCGAACATCTCCTTAGTTATCATTTCATCATCATCATTACAGCCCTTCACAAGTCCACTGCTGAACATAGGCCTCCCCCAAAGAATGCCACAAAGCACGGTCCTGAGCCACCTGCATCCATCGACTTCCTGCATATCTTACCAGGTCGTCACTCCATCTAGTGGGGGGACGCCCTACACTTCGCCTGCCGGTACGAGGCTGCCACTCGAGAACCTTTCCTGGTTCTACTGCGGATATCCTCATTTCTGAGTTTATCACGCAGAGAAACTCCGAGCATAGCCCTCTCCATAGCTCGCTGAGCGACCTTGAGCTTCCTCATCCGGCCAGCAGTGAAGGACCACGTCTCAGTTCCGTATGTCATCACTGGCAACACGCACTGGGTGTACAGTCTCGTTTTCAAGTTTTGAGGTATACCTGACGAGAAGATGTGCCGTAATTTCCCGAACGCTGCCCAACCGAGTTGAATCCGTCGATTGACCTCTCGGTCCAAGTTGGACTTACCTAGTCGGACTATTTGTCCCAGGTAAACATACTCGTCAACAATTTCGAGCTTAGTGTTCCCAACAACTACCGGCATAGGTGTGACATGGACATTAAACATGATCTTTGTTTTGTCCATGTTCATCTTAAGACCTATCCGTTAGGAAACACTATTGAGGTCATTGAGCATAGTGCTTAGGTCCTCCAGCGATTCTGCCATAAGGACAATATCGTCGGCAAATCGAAGGTGAGTGATGTACTCGCCATTGATGTTGATATCGTATCCTTTCCAGTCTAGAAGCTTGAAAACATCTTCCAATGCAGCGGTAAAGAGTTTCGGGGATATGACGTCACCCTGTCTTACACCTCTCTGCAATTGGATAGGTTTCGTACTCTGGTTCTGTACTCGGATAGCCATCGTAACCCTACTGTACAAGCACTTCAACACTTCGATATACCGACAGTCAACTTGGCACCGCTGAAGGGACTGCAGCACCGCCCAAATTTCGACGGAATCATAGGCTTTCTCATAGTCCACATACGCCAGACATAGTGGCAAATTGTACTCTTGGGACTTCTGTACAACTTGCCGAAGGGTATGTATGTGGTCTATGGTGCTAAAGCCTTTTCGGAAACCGGCTTGTTCAGGAGGCTGGAAGTCGTCAAGTCTGCGCGAGAGACGATTCGTAATGACTCTGGAAAACAGCACGTAGACCCGGCTCAGAAGGGAAATCGGTCTGTAGTTCTTCAAAAGAGCGTTGTCGCCTTTCTTGAAGAACAAGACCACGGCACTTCTGCTCCACGCCTCCGGTGTAATGCCACCATGGAGGACGGAATTAAAGAGCTTCTGAAGGACTTCAAGTACCGGTTTTCCACCCGCTTTCAGAAGCTCCGCTGTAATTCCATCCTCGCCTGGGGCCTTGCTGTTTTTAAGTTGCTGGAGAGCCATTCTAATCTCGCTCAGACTGACGTCCGGGATATCATCGGAATAATGTCGGATAAGACTCGCTCATGGATTGTTGCTCACACTCGCGTGCGGCTCCAACGATAACGTGTACAGCTGCCCATAGAACCTCTCAATCTCACTCAAAATCTCAGGTGCCCCGGAAACGATGCTGCCACATTCGGTCTTCAGCTTTGACAGTTAGCTCTTTCTGGCAGACAGATCTCTGGCAAAGACTTTGGAGCCTTGGTTCCGCTCGATCGCTTCTTCAATACGAGCTGTATTGAAGTTGCGTATGTCCCGCCGCATGCATTTAGAGATCTGTCTGTTCAGTTGCCTGTATGCTGTCAAATCTGTTGAAGAATGTAGCTTCATCTCCCGTCTAAAAGCCATGAGATTAAGAATGTGATCGGAGAGTTTTTGTGTTCTTCTGCGGCGGGTCTTGCAGAACTTAGCTCCGACCGCATGGACAGTTTCCACGAGCTTGTCATTCAAATCGTCCACTTCATTGCAGTCTTCTAGGCACTGAGAACGGTTTTGTAACTCGAACTGAAAGGTTTCGGGACTTTGGATTAGAGCACGAGGGGGACGGAGCGTTGACTTCATTAGAGGAGACCTCTCCAACTTAACGTTTAGGTTCAGTGTGCCTCTAACCATTCGGTGATCGCTGCCGGTTTTCACCCTTCCGATCACTGAGACATCACTGAACAGTTGTCGTCTGGTCGTCATAATGAAGTCAATCTCATTTTTTGTCGAACCGTCGGGGCTCGACCAGGTCCACTTCCTGTGGGGCCGCTTCTGGAAGAAAGAGTTCATCATAAAGAGTCCCTCTTTCTCCGTGAAGTCGGCCAGCTGCTGGCCCCTTGGGTTCCGTTGCCCTATTCCAAATTTTCCCACTTTCAGCTCACCGTTCTCTCTTGTGCCTAGTTTTGCATTGAAGTCTCCCATTAACACCGTATATTGGGTTTTCGAGGAATGCATGGCTCTAGAGATATCCTCATACATTTCCTCCACCTCCTGATCGGGGTGTGCCGAGGTTGGTGCGTAAACCTGTATGACCTTCAGCGAATACTGTTTGGTGATTCTGAGTATAAGGTACGCAACTCTCGTCGACACACTCTCAATCTTTATAAAGTTGTTAACGAGAGACTTGTGGACGATAAATCCGACACCTCCTTGGGACAGATGGTCGCCCTCCCGGTAATAGAGCAAGTTGCCGGATTCGAGGATTACCGTGTCCTCCCCCTCTCTTCGGACTTCGGATAATCCTATAATATGCCAGCGTAACTTGTCTATCTCTTCTTCCAGCTCCACAATCTTCTCGGCAGTCCTCAGGGTGCGTGCGTTGTATGTTGCCAGGTCGAGTCGTCGTAGGTGGCAACCGAACCTCCACCAGAGATTCTTAGCACCCCCTGCCCCGCCGTTACCATGGTCGCCACCGTAGCCAGGAATAGCGGGGCCGCCGGGAACTGGGGGCCGTCTCTTCGTAACTTTTATCATGGGGGGTATATTGCCATAGTTGCCACGCTTGGCGAGCGGGTTGGCAACGGCAGTTTTTTTATTGTATTTTTGCCGTTACCAGGAAGATGCTGCTGCCCATCTTATGCCTGTATCCCTTTGTCACCTTTTACGACACCCACGGGAAGATATGGGGTAGAGGATATTCTTAACCGCCACTACACGGCTAGTTATATGTTCTTTTTGCAATTATATGCATGGCGTAATTTAAAAATTAAATTTAATATTTGTTTTATTATTAAATATAAGGTCGGGGAAAAAGTTTCTTCCTATTTTATCTTATACAAGTTCAAGACATTTTTTTTCCAAAGTTTAATTGCATTTAATGATAATATATACATATATACTATTTTGCTTGATAACATGTTGCCATCTTATAGGTAATGACATAATCTCGTTGCAGTAGAAATCTTGGGATTTTTGATCAATAAAATGCGACAGTAGTTTTGACAGTCCTCTTTTGATATTAACTTAACACTACCCAAAGAATTCTGTGACCGAAACAGGTAAACATCTGAAGATGCAAGGTCTATAACATGGTTGATGCATTAACACTTCCCATCCAAGCTCTTCGAATGTTTGCTGAGTGGCTAAAGATGTGTTGTTCTGGGGTTATGATGAAAGACAACTCCGTTTCTGTTGATCAATTCCGGCTGTTTTTTCTCAATTACTTGGTTGATTCTCATTAGGGTTTGGCAGTAGAGATTCATATCGAAGATTTTGCCTAGCGGTAAAAGCTCATACATAATAAATGATGCCTTTCCAATCCCACTATACACACAACATCACCTTATTGCGTGTTAATTCACTTCGACTATGATCGTTTTCGCACGTCCTTGTCTTAGATGGTCCACTTTTTATCACCAGTGATCAAGCTTTTCAAAAATGATTCGGTTTCCTTAGCATTCAATAGAGAACCGCAAATGAATACACGATTCATTAGGTTTTATTAAGTGAGCTCGTGTGATACCCTAATATCGAGCTTTTTTGTATAGACTGACTTTTTCAAATGAGTCAAAACTGTTCTGTAGTTTATTCTTAATTCCTCCGCTATGCCGTAACTACTAATATGCCGATCTTGCTCCACTTTTTCAAAAATGGCATCGACTTTATCCGTACGAGGGCGACCAGAGCGAGCTGCATATTTGATATCAAAACTCCCGGATTACGGTGCTACATGTACTAACACTGCATTACGTCCATAAACGTCACAAAGTTTTTTCGCGACTTGAGTCTCTTCTTTGTAATAAATCTTCAGAATGTATCGCATTTCTTCGTTAGATTCACTCATTTTGGCGGGCAGAAAAACAACTGAAACGTGGCGGGAAACTGTTTTTTACTTTTTATTTTTCTTAATGCCTTATATGAAATGAATTGATATTAAAATCAGCCAGATACAAACAGTACATCCAAAGAGACATCTTTTTCCCCGACCCTTTATGTTTGCTGCGTGTTGATATGAAAGAAAGTACTTCTGTATACGTTACTGCAATTAAATTTTATAGAACATTACATTTACAAAAAAAAAACTTAACAACAATGATTAAAAAATGTGAATTACAGCTACAAAAAGGCCACTGACTCCTTGAGAGTTAATTGATATTCTGTCAGAGCCACATAATATGTCTACTCGCAAGCACAAAGTGAGAGAAACCATCAGCCTATATCGTCCCGTAGATTTCGTAAGAGACGAAATTATTTTAAAATCTTATAGCTTTGGATAGATGGCAGCTGTTTCTGTTTATGAAACATGTAAAAAAACATAAAGCATAGAAGAACCATAAACGCGAGACGCCTTTTATACAAAAACAATGCACTGTTTTTATATGAGTTAAAATATGAAATGGCTGTTTTATATGAAAAATTTAAACACTTTTATTAAGTAAATTTATAATAATAATTTGATCGAAATTTTTACCCCTCTTGTTTTAACTCTATACGTTTCTACCATCTTTAGCAAATATTATATAATTTTGTACTGCTTATATTTCGTTTTTTCCCATGAATTGATTATGTTTGTTCATAGAAAGCCTCGTATTCTATTAAGCTATTATGTGTAAGAGAATATTATATTATCATATTATAACACAATAAGTCGCGACTAATTTTAGCTTAAAAAATAATTTTAAGACCAGCAAACTAAGTTTAGGCTTAATTTTAGTTAGTAGGCTAGTAGTAATTAAGGTAATATTCATCTCTAATAAACATTTTATTGCTCATGGAATGTATAGGAAGTCGATGGATGCAGGTGGCTCAGGAACGTGCGTTGTGGCATTCTTTGGGGGAGGCCTATGTTCAGCAGTGGACTTTTGAAGGGCTGTAATGATGATGATGAATAAACATTTTATACCTTGAACTGAATATTTTATATAATTTATAACTGCCCGCAGCAGCCGCGACAGAATATACTGGCAACAGGCTACACCTAGTTTTATCCAGAACTAAATCAAATACACTTAATTTTAACAAAGATGTGTAGTTTTAGTTATTGCTTGTTAAAAAAATTAAACGAATGATCTATCATCTAACTTCTATAATTTTGATTTTTTTAGTTTGCTTTTTAGTTTACATTAAGCCGAAAAGCCGAAAAAAAAAAACTAAACCGACGTATCTTAAATTTATTGTATACGTTGACATAGTCGTTGAATCGAAATCGTCGAAAATTATATATACACAATATTTTTAGTAAATTAAACAATTTTTTTTTAATTTTAATATAATAAAAAAACCATGTTTAAATATACTAATGCAAAGAAAAGAAAATATGTGTTTACTTTGTGAATTATTGTAATTGCAATATATAACAAAAAAATAGTAAATAGGACAATAAACCCTTGATGTGCGGAGTACAGTCTTATTTAAGATAAGTATATATAATCAATTAAGTATAAATAATATATCAATTTATTACCTAAATATACAAATATATTGTGTTGCAAGTTGTAACAATTCTGACACAACTGTTTCCTTAACGTAAGTGAACTATTAGAATCAGATCAATACTACAATTATATTTAAAATAAATATTTTGCTACTTTCACGTACTCTGGTTACATTGATAACTTACAGGCATATATCATTTTTAGTTATTGTAGAAGACAAGAGGCTAAATCAGGTTACCTTGGGCTGTGGGTCTCCTGGCTCCACTAGATACAACAAACATACAAAGATAATCACATCTAAAATATCCTCTTTTTTGACAGTTTTTATATTAATTTTAAATAGCAATGTGATAGCCAGCTATTTACTGAAAAGCACTTGATAAATCGACACATAGAATTGCGATAAAAAAATTTAATTGCGGTCGTAGCGTATCGAAAACGAGTTACTTGCGTACTGTGAAATTCATGGCGAGCATTTGGCTAGCTCCTGGGCGATCTTAAAATTGTAATAAACTATAAATGTTCCCTTTTTATTTTGAAGGGGATTTAACTACTTATTATATATAAATTGTAGTTATATATATAATAAAGTTGGCAAATAAGAATATAGTCCACTTGGTGGTAAGTGGATGGTGTGACCCATGGACATAGCTTAATCTATCCTCGATTAATAATCAAAATATAGATATTTTTCACTCCTGAAGACTAAGATGGAATGTTTGTTTTAAGTATAAGGGGTCTCCGATTTTCTACATGCACTATACGAAACACTGCAGCATTAAGGTGCCCTTTTACGCTGGTATTATGTGAGAGCCGGGTCCTTTCCTGGTCGAGTCGCCCCATTCGTACTACCACCATAATATAGTTGTAGCGTGGCTCTTCCTTAGTTGTGGAACAAAGTTGTGTGTTAGTGAATTCTTTAAAATTTTGCGTGTCATTCTTCAGAATTAAATTGACCAGAGGGGTCAAGCGAAGTTATCAGAAAAAGGACTACTGTCAGAATTAACTTTCCGCGAATTAATTAATACCTATTTTAATGAATTTTGGTTAAACAATATACAAATGTGAACTGGCCAACAACATTAACCCTAACGGATGAATTGCGGTAACAGTTAATATTAAAGTTAGCTGTTGCTATTTAATTAAAAATTCATAAACGCTCGCAAGAAGGGTCGTACATGCAACGAGTACAAACACGTGTAAATATGGAGTGGCACTTAATAAACAAGACCGCGTGTATCCGTGACCTAATTTTAACGTACCTCATTTATATAGTATGATATAGTCTTTATACGAAAATAATTCCCCTACTCGCGAAGAATAGGCGCTAAGATATTTTTTTTTTGTTGAGATAAACAAAAAATAAACCAAAAAAGATGATAACCGCGAAGTCTATTTCGCCGTTACGTTCCTCAGTCAGATGAAACTCATTTTGAAACGTTTGATGACATTCAACGTACTTAGTTTTAAATTCCTACGTTGAATGTTCTTACCTTAAATAGCAGATTAATGCTGCTGAGTTTCGTATGGTGAATGCAGAGAACCGCAAAACCTTTAAACTGGAAACTAAGCATTTCATTTTAGCCTTCTGGTATGATAGCGCATCTGTATTAGATTCTTAATCGAGGATAAAACAAATGTAGATGTCCATGGCCAAAGCTGTAGACATATACAAGAATATCATTACACTCGTATGTAAACATTTACGTATTCTTTTAATCTTTAATTCTTTAAGAATTATAAAATTCGTAAAAACTAGTTTTAGTTCAGTGTGTAGTATTCGCGTGAACATAAGAAATCATCAGCTTCAGTAATTACAAAAATCCTAAGCCATGAACTTTTATCAAATTAATGTAAATTTCCATTCAGTACGTAAAATGTTTCCAACTTCTGATTTCGTATCAGCTTCAGTAATTCCAAAAATTCTAAGCCACTTTTATATCAAATTAATGTAAATTTCCATTCAGTTTAATATTTCCAACTACTAGTTTCTCGTACTTGATTCAAAGTATGCAGTTTGGAAATCCGTACTACATATTATGGATTTCACATTCCACTTGCTTCATTTTACATTCTATTTGCTTTCTTTAATTAATTTGCTGCAACCTTTGAGATTTTTATCCTTTTTAACTTTGTGACTTATTTTTCTTTACGCTTGAAACTTATGTTGCGAAAGTGTTTATTAAAACCTTATTGATTAAAATATTAATATTTGAGTGAACCGTAGTGTAGTGGCTTAACATTTAGTTTCGGTTGCATTTTCGAATCTTGCACATAACAAGTATTTGTAAGGCTGCAAATAGTTATTCCGGGTTCGAATATTTGTCGTTGTCGAATTTAGTACTAAAAAACTTTATAAAGATTAAGATAATTATCATTTTTATTCTATTAAGTAATAAAATAAAGTAAAATATTACGTGAAAGACTCATATACATACGCCCAGCATTATCCTTTTACGTGCCGATAAGAAAGAAAGAGTTAAATTATTTTAGTCAATAATGTCTTTGTTACTTCATGTTAAAATAATTATAAATTGTGCTAACGTAACTATTAAGGTTACATTTATCTTAAACTCTTAGTTGTTAGTTAAAAAAATTGTATAAAATATAGGTAATCATTTTTGTTGAACCTAAATATATTACAAAAGAACTATTTTCTAATTCAATTATATAATGACGACGCTGGCTTTATACCTCTTTCAACTATGATGCAGTTAAGAAACTTAATTGAGCCATTACACCGTTTAGTGGCGGCGTAAAAGAATCCACTAAGTGATAACATCTCATGAATGTCGTGAGAAGCGACTGGGGAAATAAAACAGGAGGAACAACTCGAAATAATTAATAATTGCAATTGCTTATCTACTTGTCAATCGTGGCAAATAAAACAGGTTGTAATGATGATGATGATAATAAAAATAATAAAATATCACATTAAGAAAATAGCACACAACGCTCGTAAAAACTCAAATAAAAGTGATTCTGTTACCGAGTAAAGCAATTCTGTTTATATAATTAATATAATTCTGTTTATTTCATTATGAGATGGTCACTCATAGTATTGTTTATTTTTGTCTATGTGTAGTCAATTAATTTATTTTACTACTAGAGTTTCATTAAATTCTCATCAAATAACAAAAAAAGTGCTATAATAAACAACCACTTTTTAGTATGTTTAACATGTATTAAATAGATTGAAGGAACAAGACACCTGTGTATTAGGATTGTTTATTGGGTTGTAGGTTTCATTTCTGCCTAGGAGCCTGTCTGGGTAGATTATGCATTGGCTACAGGTATCTATGGGCTGCATTAGTCACTACTATCTGGATAAAATTTAAGTATAGATTAAAAGTATTTTAATTGAACATAGATTACAAGATAAGTTATTGAAAGTCACTTAAGTTTTGCCAAAGTTTTGGAAAAAAATATTATATTCGTTCATCACATCAGTTTTATAAATAAAGTCGGTCCATGGCCTCTGGGTGACAGGTGTGGTAGTTTACGTTATCTATATTTAGCATCTATATTTGCTATAATGGCTCCACCGTGTGTG
Source organism: Parnassius mnemosyne (assembly GCA_963668995.1). NCBI lineage: Eukaryota > Metazoa > Arthropoda > Insecta > Lepidoptera > Papilionidae > Parnassius > Parnassius mnemosyne. The sequence goes on from CAVLGL010000013.1 coordinate 2,471,353, forward strand.
TGCGTATGTGCAAATAGCGTGCTTGGCGGTGAAGTAAAACACGGTAAAGTAAATCCGCCTTACTACAACATCGTGGCGGACTAAATGCTCATAATCCTTTCTCTCTTTTAATCTTATAAAACAAGTTTTTTTTTTTTAATTCGCTTTCATGTTATTTTTTTGTACATTTATTTGTACTATTTAACCTCCAAATGGCGTCTTCAGTCAATTAATACAAAGTTGTTATGAACAAGCATTATGATAACGGGTCGAAAAGAAAGATTGTTTCAGAATTTTGTTGCCAAACAATAAAAACTGTCTCTTAAAGTAGCGGTTAAAAATATAAAAAACCGGCCAAGTGCGAGTCGGACTCGTGCACCGAGGGTTCCGAACAAATCCGTAGGTATATAAGTTTAAAATTATTAAAAATATTTTTATTATATGATGTAACTAAATATGTATGCTTTTCCCAATTTTTCCTTTATCTGTGCTATAAAATGTTGCTTCGTACCAAATTTTAAGATTCTGAGTTCACGTGAAGTACCCTGTAGGTTTTGATTCCCTTGCGAATGTCGGCATAAACGGCTATATCTTTTGATTAGGTTGGCTTAGAAGTTTGATTTTTTGACAGCTCCATGAAACAGTAGACTTGAGTATTTGATATGAATTTAAGCTGGATACATCCACGCGTTCCTGAGAAAAAGGGTCTTGACAGACAGACAGACGGACAACAAAGCGATCCTATAAGGGTTCCGTTTTTTCCTTTTCAGGTACGGAACCCTTAAAATAAAGTAAACTTCAACAGTTATATTAACCATATATATATATATATATATATATATATATATATAAACATTACGTTCACTAAACCAGGTAAGCTCTTTATAAAGACATTCAGGCAAGTTTGTTTTAATTACACCGAATAATAAACTATTAAAATATAAAATATTACACCGTCTCTCTTTACTCTTCAGTACGGACCTTGGCAGTGAAAGCACAGAAATACATAGGTAAGAATGTGATAACGACCCAAATGAACTCCTTGGCAGAAATAGTCTTACAAAGTAAAGTTAAGGAAAATTAATCACATTAAATATTTGCTCATGCTCTGCATAAAAGATCCTATTAACACGGTAATATAATTGGTCTGAAATTTACTCCGCTAGCACAGATCTCGCAAGGCAAGGATATGAAACTACGTTGCATTACACGGGGGACTTTATCGTGAAGTAGTTTTAGTTTAAATATCCCCACCGCTTGAAGTACTTAATATGCATAGCCTTTGTTACAATATTCACCAATTGAAATATACGGACGTTCTCACGTACTCGAATTTTCAATTACATCGCAACCAATGTTAAAGTAAAAAGTCAAGTCACAGTCTAATTACGTACCACAGACACTAACCTCTACTGATTTCTGAGCTGATTTATAGGGAAAGAGATGTCTACCGTTCTGACTTTTCATGTCTTTACTTTTTTTTGTATTTTTATGACGTATTCTTTTACCGCTGAGCACGTGATAAATCAGCAATTAACACCTTTATTGGTGCTGGTGGGGTTCGAGCCAAGCTAGCTCACGTACTGTGAATCTTACAGCATGCGCTGAGCCCATGAGCTACTTCAGCTCATTGGACCTTCACGGCAATAGGTGTGGGAATATAAAATATGAAAGGAAAATAAATTGGCTTGTTCCTATGACTTCCTATGGCAGCTTCTCATCTAATGTTGAAGTGTCATTGGAAACGACTGAACTGCTATAGCAACTCGGTGTCAGAAATTCGGCTGTGATTCACCCCTGTGCCTCGGAAAGCATGAAAAGCCGATGGTCCTGCGCTTGATATCTCTCCCTTCATATCGGATACCGTCCCATCGGACTAAAAGGGTGAGGTAATGGAGGCTACATTTATGCTTGTGTGTACATTCTGGTACTTATCCTGCGAAGTTGGCTAGTCATCAATGAGATTGGCCACCCTAACTGAAATTACGTTTGGAAGACATTAAAAAAGGTGTATGTATCTCATGTAGAAAATTTAACAGTGGTAGAGCCACGCGGCAGCTTTTGCTGTCGCACTGATGGGCCGGCTCGAACCGGGGTAGTACCACGACCTCACAGAAAACCAGCGTGAAGTAGAGATTTACCTCTGCGTTTCGCTTGGTAAGTGCAGGTGGCCGGAGGCCCTTTTTACTGGAAATGAGGCATTCCATCTTAGTCCTCACGGTTGACAACGCATCTACATTTTGATTTGTAATAGAGTATAGATGTAGATGTCTATGGGCCGCGGCAACCACTTACCATCAGGTGGACTGTGTGCTCGTTTGTCACCCTTATTCTATAAAAAAAAAACGAATTTTTCATATTATGCACTCCAAACCGCCACTAGCGATAGCTTGTCTCTTGAATACTCTTGTCAATACTCCGCAGATTTTATAATAACTTCATTGGAATTTCATATAGCAGCTGTTTTACACGTGGAATAATAAGAATATAAATAATAAGAAATTTCTAACTCAGATTTTTGTTTTTATCTTTATCTCCCGGATTTCATAACGCCTTGCCTCTTCATGGCGTAAGGTGTTTAAGGCTTCCATTTAGAATTGAAGCGGCTTATTGTTGTCTGTGTGGGTTTTTGTTTCAAAAGCTAAAAGGGTTCTTGTAACAGTCGTTTTCAAAGGCATTAACGTACAGGCAATGGCCTAATACTGAAATAGTTGTTTGTTCATTCATGGTGCTTCTCAACTCGCAGGATTTTTTGTGGAACGCTTTAGATGTTTTAAAATTTTATATTTTTCTCTTATTTCTACAAACTATTAAAAGACCACACCTGAACACAAGGAAATATGTTAGGGTTGCCACGCTAGGAAAATAGGTTGATAACGGCAGTTTTTTTCATTATTTAGAGCTGTTATCTAGACGGTGCTATTTTAATCTCAATTTCAATTTCCTACCTCCTGTTATGTTACCAACGAGAATATATGAGCTAGTGAATCCCCTTACTCCACCACTGCACGGAAATTTGCTGTGACGTCACGTAATGTGTCGGTCAGATGATAACTGCATTCGAAACTAGCTTTAAAAGCTAACTCACGAAGTAATTCATATTGAGAAACACGACCGAGTTAAGATAAAGCATTTTCAGCACTGTTAGCCACATATTCCATTATGCGGAGATCATTTTATATAAAGTAAAATGTTTCTTCTTATATATTTTATTTAAAAAAAAGGACAAACTAATCGATAAAGAGCGTTTTCGTTGTATAAGATTATGAGCGGAGAGATGGATACTTTCGTTATGGTAATTTCAATTTAAGCCAGCATTCTATTGAGCCAGCTAGGGACTTCGGAAGTTCGAAATTGAAATAAGTTCTAATACAATTCGAATAGTTCAGAACTCATTTTATTTTTTTATTTTATAGGATAAGGGTGACAAACGAGCACACAGTCCAACTGATGGTAAGTGGTTGCTGCGGCCCATAGACATCTACATCTATCCTCTATTACAAATCAAAATGTAGATGCGTTGTCACCCGTGAGGACCAAGATGAAATGCCTCATTTCCAGTAAAAAGGGCCTCCGGCCACCTGCACTCACCAAGCGAAACGCAGAGGTAAACCTCTACTTCACGCTGGTTTTCTGTGAGGTCGTGGTACCACCCCGGTTCGAGCTGGCCCATCCGTGCGACAGCAAAAGCTGCCGCGTGGCTCTACCACTGTTAAAAAATTTGGGAGTAGGCCAGCTTTCCTGAATAATACAGTAATTGAAATGACAATTTTTTTTACAAATATTATATGGTCTATATAAAGAACATTTTGGTGACAAAAGAGCACACATTCCAACTGATTGTAAGTGAATGCAGTGGCTCATAGACACCTATATTTAGTCACGATTAAGAATCAAGATGAAGTTGTTTTGTCACCCTTGAGAACTAAGATGGATTGCCCTGTTTCCAATAAAGGGGTCTCCGGATTCCTAAACTCATCATACGATGGTAGAAACAGCAGTATTAACACTTTCACTGTCCCGTTTTCAGACAAAATAGTAAGACTATGACCTATATGTAGTGCAAAGGGCAGCGAAAGTGTTAAGCTGCTATTCTGTGAGAGCGGGGTCCTTCCCCGATCGAACCGTCCCTTTTTAATTACATGCATAATTAGCTGCCGCATAGTTGTACCTAATGTTAATTTAATAATAATATTACATTCTCAGTATAGTCACTTGCTTATCTTCACGCACAATCCCTGACGGGGTAGCCAGAGAGAACAGATCGCCAAGTGTCACGATCCTTACAAACCTTTTTCGCTTCTTTCAGATTCATTATCTTCTTCATGCATGCACGTCTAGGTATCCGAGTACTTTTGACCCTACCCTCTTCGAGCAATTTGCTCACATGGTCTTCGAAAGTTAGTCTCGGTCTACCTCGACACCTTTTAATATTAACTTTCGCGCTATATATTTTCTTCACCATTCGGTCTTCACTCATTCGCTCAACGTGCCCAAACCACCGAAGCACGCCCTTATCAATTTTTGTGATAAGGTCATCTTTCAAACCTGCCATATTGCGAATCTCTTCGTTTCGCTTTCGGTCGGCCATGGTAACGCCGCACATTTTACGAAGAGATCGCATCTCCACTGCATTCAACTTACTTTTATGCTTCTTCTGGCATACCCAGGTTTCGCTGCCATATAACAAAGTCGGTACCAACACTGCGTTATGTATTGCAAGGCGTGCACTCTTCGCTACGCCTTGCCTTTTGACTAACGCAGTCAGGGCACCATTGACTTTGTTCCCGGCAGCGACACGCCTGTCCACATCTAAATCACATCTTCCATCCCGGCTAAAAGCACTCCCCAAGTATACAATTTCATTTACCTGTTCTAGACATTCCTGATTTACCCATATTTCACACTTCGTTCTCTCTTCGTCCCTTTCAAATACCAGAACCTTAGTTTTATTAGCATTCAAACGGAGACCTTTAATTTCACATTCCTCTTTCATACACGTGACTAATGCCTGCAGTTCTGCCTCTGATGGTGCAATAAGCACTGCATCATCAGCATACAGCAGACAATTTACTTTAATGTCACCCAATTTCACACCCAAACAACTATCTTTCAGCTTCTGTAAACAGCTGTCGAGATACAGTATGAACAGCCAGGAAGACATGACACAACCCTGCTTTACGCCCGTTTGGACGTTAAACGTGGGTGACAGGTCATGCCCTACCCGCACACAGGCTTTACAGTCACAGTAAAGAGACTGCACAGCCCTTAGCAATCGACCATCCACACCATACCCCGGCAACAGTTCCCACATTTTCTTCCTTACAACCTTATCAAATGCTTTCTCAAGATCCACAAAAGCACAGAAAATCTTCTGGTTAGCAGCCAGAAGCTTCTCCGTGATCATGCGGAGAGAAAACATTTGATCCGTGCATCCTCTTCCAGGTCTAAATCCGCATTGTGCCTCCCATAGAAATCTTTCCGATTTCTCTTGCATCCTACGTGTCAAAACCTTCGAGTAAACTTTACTTGCTAAACTGGTCAAGCTGATCGCCCGATAGCACCCGCAGTCAAAATGTGAACCTTTACCTTTATATAAAGGCACAATGACTGCGGATCGCCAATCATCCGGGACATCCCCCGTCCGCCAGCACAAATTGCACAGCAGATGAAAGCTGTCCCAGACGCGAGGCCCACCATACTTGACCATTTCAGCAGTAACTCTGTCTAGTCCCGCAGCCTTACCACATTTCAAACTTCGAATCGCTCGTTCAATCTCTTTCATACTGATGATCTCAGTGTCATCGAGGTCCGGGTCTGGCGTACCAGTCACGGCGTCATCCCCGGATCCCTCACTAAGATCATCACACGCATACATTTCTCTATAAAATTCGCTCCATCGCTGCATGACGTCCGATTTTTCTGAGAGGACGTCATTAGTTCTCGAAAGCACTTTGTTCATTCTTAAGGCCGTCGCACCACTCCGGGTCCTTCCAACCTCTTTCCAGAAGAGTTTGGAGTTCTCCTTAAAGTTGTGCGACAACCTTTCGTCCGCTTCCATTCTACACCTTTCACGCACTTCCTCAATCAGTGCTTTCGTGTGAACTTTCTGCAGCCTATATCTTTCTTTCATCTTCTCTCTCATATCCTTATCATTACTAGAGGCCAAGTAGTCTAACCATGCTTTCTTCTTCTTCTTTACAGCTTCTTTCACTTCATCATTCCACCATGCATCTCTTCTTTTACTACTGCCTCTTTTTATTGTTCCACACACTTCTTCCGCTGCACTTACCATTCCATCCCTAAGGTTCTGCCAAGTTCTTTCTACACATTCTTTTCTGCCATCGATGGTGTCAAGCTTTTCGGCTACCCTCGCTTGATATTTGTCCCTAGTATCCGCTTCCTGAAGCTTCCAGCTTCGGATGCGACAGACCGACTGTGGTTCTGTTACTGCCGTCCGGTAGCGCCAACCCGCGAACAGACCCCTAAATCTAGTAATCACTAGATAGTGATCCGTTCCCAGGTCAGCACCCCTGAACACTCGCGTATCCATCACCTGTTTTCGCAGTCGGTCATCCACCAGGAACAAATCAATCATACTTCTCTCATTCTTTCGTTCTCTAGTATACATATGGATTTTCTTGTGATTAAACATAGTGTTTGTCACAAGAAGACCCTTTTCCTTGCACACCGCCAGTATAAGCTTGCCAGCATCATTAACCCTTTTATCGCCAAACTTTCCAAGTACCGACTCGTACCCTGGTCGAGCGGTACCAACCCATCCATTCAAATCACCACATACAACAATTCTTTCGTTTCCCCTAGCTAAATCTAGAACTTCTCTTACATTCTCCCAAAACTCCTCCAGCTCAGCCCTGGACGACGAAGCTACCGGCGCATAAACAGCCAAAAGGAATAACTTCGCCAGTCCCAATTTAAAGCGAACCCAGAGAAGTCTTGAGTTCACAACCTTATATTCAGTCATAACATCGACCAACCGAGAAGACAGCAGCACCCCCACTCCCTGGCAAGCGTTCTCGCTCTCCGGGACTCCGGACCATAGAGCTAACGCCCCGCCAGGGAGCTCTTCAGTACCACTGCCCTTCCGTTTGGTCTCCGACATACACACGACATCTAATTCTCTTTCTTTCATTATTTCGATCAACTCATTCGTCTTATCTCTCATGCCTCCTCTAACATTCCACGTGCCAACTCTGCACTCTGTCCTCCAGTATAGTCACGGGGCGTTATATTTGATTTTCCAAATACCAACTTAATAACAAAATCCACCATTTCGATTAACGTTATCGTAAAGTTTTGTAACCGTAAACTAAGCTATATTTACATGTTTTACCACATAATAAATATATTATAAAAACATTGCAACATATTACACATTTTTGTTCCTGTTTCTTTAAAAAAATTGTTGTTGGTGTGACTTTCTCCTTTACGCAATACGTTAAAATCCTAAACTGTTGGTTGGAGAGTTTTCAACAACTTTCTGTGTGACTCAAGCATGCCAGCAAACTGATTTTATAGTTCTTTGCTCTTAGTATAATAGACACAGCAGCATTAAGCTGCTATTTCACGCTTGTATGCTGTGAGAGCGTGATACTTCACCGGAACACGACCCATTCGATCTGCAGCTATAAAATAGCTAGAGCATGGCTCTACAATGTAAAAGAGTACACTAAAAATTTTATCGTCCATTTTTCCACGCATAAACATGATTTATTTAAACAGATTCAATTAATTTCATTATCATGGCCTTCCAACGGATATTTTAATGGTGAATAGATAGACACATAGATAAAGCATTTATTTGTTTCTCCAATCACACACGTAAATTCAGTGACTAAACTAAGTGCAAAGTAACGTATTACAAAGAAAAATAATTTACAAAAACTTAAAATCTAAAAGTGTGTTGCAGTTTGACAAATTTGTCCTAGCTCAGCGATTAATATTGCTCAGAGAGCAAATACTGATTTTCTGCTTTTACGCTCGAGATGACGAGAAGAAAATGAGAAATGAAAAGAATATGAATGATGTGTCCTTTCAGCCCTACGACTTGCATCTTGGGTTCAATTTACTAAAATTACTGAGTGTAAGTGTTGAAGATTGCGTACAAATTATACCTAGTCCCTAAAAGGCTTAGACAACCATGATGAGTTAGTAGAAACAAATAAAAGCTTGTAAAAAAAATGCCGTGGTTTATAGCTGGCAAAGAGTATTTGGGTATACATTGTTTTTGTTTATCTAGAAGATATGTTTTGAATTTATTTTTAAATTTGTAATTGGTGTTAAGATTTCTTATTGGTGGTGGGATGTTATTCCAACACTTCGTTGCCATGTATCGGTAACCAGTAAATGCCTCTGTTTGATGGTTGTGATACAGGGGAAGTGATCCTTTGGATATCAATTATTATTTTCAACATTTTTGCAATCTCCGGAAGTTTTACATGCAGGTACTCTGGTTTTTTAAACTTAATTACATTAAATACAATCCCTTCTGAATATAGTTCTCTACGTGAGTCCATGTTGAACATGGAAGCAGTGACCAAGAAAGGAGAAAGGAGTACTGCGACTTCGCCGGGGGGTGGGGGGAGCATCAAAAGAGAACCGAAAACATGCATTTTCCACGCTCGCTTTGTTTTGCTGAAAATTCGAAGTCCATAAACATCATTTTTTTTCAAATTTAAAGTGCATTTAATTATAAGATATACATATGTGCTATTTTGCTCGATAACTTTTTGCCATCTTGTAGGTAGTGACTTAGTCCCGTTGCTGTAGAAATCATGCGATTTTTGATCAATAAAATGCGAAAAGTAGTTTTGACGGTCCTCTTTTGATTAACTTAACACTACCCAAAAAATTCTGAAGTGACCGAAACAGGTAAAAATCTGAAGATGCAAGGTCAGGCTATAACATGGTTGATGCATTAACACTTCCCAACCAAGCTCTCCGAATTTTTGCTGAGTGCTCAAAGATGTGTTGGTCTGGCGTTATGATGAAAGACAACTCAGTTTCTGTTGATCAATTCCGGCTGTTTTTTCTCAATTACTTGCTTGATTCTCATTAGTGTTTGCGCAGTAGAAATTCTTATCGATGATTTTGCCTGGCGATGAAATCTTATACATAATAAATGATGCCCTTCCAATCCCACCATACACACAGGATCACCTTATTCCTTGTTAATCCGGGTTTCGCTACAGTCTGTGGAGCTTGACTACACTTCAACTATGATCTTTTTCGCACGTTCTTGTCTTAGATGATCCACATTTTATCACCAGTGATCAAGCTTTTCAAAAATGATTCGGTTTCCTTACGATTCAATAGAGAACCGCAAATGAGTACACGATTCATTTGGTTTTATTAAATGAGCTCGTGGGATACCCAAATATCGAGCTTTTTTGGATAGACTGACTTTTTCAAATGAGTCTAAACTGTTCTATAGTCAATTCTCAATTCCTCCGCTATGCCGTTACTACTAATATGCCAATCTTGCTCCGCTTTTTCAAAAATGGCATCGACTTTATCTGTATGAGGGCGACCAGAGCGAGCTGCATATTTGACATCAAAATTCCCGGACTACTGTGCTACTCTTACTAACACTGCATTACGTCCATAAACGTCACACAGATTTTTCGCGACTTGAGTCTCTTTTTTGTAATAAATCTTCAGAATGTATCGCATTTCTTCGTTAGATTCACTCATTTTGGCGGACAGAAAAACAATCGAAACGTGGCGGGAAAGTGTTTATTACTTTTTATTTTTCTTTTTCTTAATGTCTTATATGTAATGAATTGATATTAAAATCAGCCAGATACAAACAGTACATCCAAAAAGACACCTTTTTCCCCGACCATTTATGTTTGCTGCGTGGTGATATGAAAGATAGGACTTCTGTATACGTAACTGCAATAAAATTTTATAGAACATTCATTATATTTAAGAAAAAAAAACTTAACAAAAATCATTAAAAAATGTGAATTACAGCTACAAAAAGGCCACTGACTCCTTGAGTGTTAATTGATATTCTGTCAGAGCCACATGATATGTCGACTCGCAAGCATAAAGTGAGAGAAACCATCAGCCTACATCATCCCGTAGATTTCGTAAGAGAGGAAATTATTTTAAAATCTTATAACCTTGGATAAATGGCAGCCGTCTCCGTTTATGAAACACGTAAAAAAGATAATGCATAGAAGAACCATATAAGCGAGTCGCCTTTTATACAAAAACAATGCACTGTTTTTTATACGAGTTAAAATATATAATGGCTGTTTTATATTAAAAAATTCAAACACTTTTATTAAGTAAATTTATGATAATAATTTGATCGAAGTTTTTACCCTTATTGTCTTGACTCTATACGTTTCTGCCATATTTAGCAAAGATCATTTGGGTCTTTGCGATAGAAAGGCATTTCGTACTGCTTAAATTTCGTTTTTTATGATGAATTGAACCGAATATTTTATATAATTTATAACTGTTCGCAGCAGCCGAGACAGAATACTGGCAACCGGCTACACATAGTTTTATCCATAACTAAATCAAATACACTTAATTTAACAAAGGTATGTAGTTTTAGTTATTGCTTAATAAATGAACGAATGATCTATCATCTAACTTCTCTTATTTTTATTTTTTTAGTTTGCTACTACATATTAAGCCGAAAAGCCGAAAAAAAAAAACTAAACCGACGTATCTTAAATTTCTTGTATACGTTGACATAGTCGTTGAATCGAAATCGTCGAAAATTATATTATACACAATATTTTTAGGAAATTAAACAATTCTTTTTTAATTTTAATATCATAAAAATTAACATGTTTCAAATATATTAATGCAAAGGAAAGAAAATATGTGTTTACTTTGTGGATTATTGTAATTGCAATATATTACACAAAATATTGTGTTGAAAGTTGCAGCAATTCTGGCACAACTAAGAGTTTACTTAACGTAAGTGAACCATTAGAAGCAGAACAATACTACAATTATATTTAAAAAAAATACATTTTGCTACGTTCACATACTCTGGTTACATTTATAGCTTACAGGAATATAACATTTTTAGGCGTTGTATGAGACAAGAGCCTAAATAAGGTTACCCTGCGCTATGGATCTCCTGGCTCCACTAGGTACAACAAACATACAAAGATAATTTCCTCTAAAGTATCCTCTTTTCTGACAGTTTTTACAGTAATATTAAATAGCAACGTTTTAGACAGCTATTTACTGAAAAGCACTTGATAAATCGACACATAAAATTGCGATAACAATTTTTAATTGCGGTCGTAGGGTCAGATTTTACGCAGCGGGCATACAACACCCTACGTATACATTATAATAACGCTTTTAGATTGTTGCTGGGGCTCCCACGTTACTGAAGTGCATCAGGTATGTTTGTTGACGCCCACATAGACAATTTTTCAACACTGATTCGCAAAAAAACTGCGTCAATGATGCACAGGGTTCGTGGGAGCGCCAACAGCATTCTTAACGTAATTAGCGAGAAACCCGAGCGTACCTTTTTGAGGCACTGGATGCATGTTCATGTTCATGTATCCGTTGCCTCGGACAGGCAACCCAGATATATGAAGTAATTTTTATTTAATTTTACTATCTACTTTTAACAAATTATCGTCTGCAATAAACGATTAATTATTATTATGATATCATTAATACAAGTTATGTTTATGATTTTGTTAATATATTAGGTCGGGTCTGTTGTGAGTTACGTTTACATTGATTTATATTATTTTGTTAATATTATATAATTATTATATTTTCAATATTATTATGAATACTTATGCATTTGATATATTAATGTTAGAATGAGTAATAATTTTGGTATTAGAATTAACTTGAATGAATGTAATATTACCCTATGATCCTTGCTGGTCGAAATAAATAAATAAATAAAAAATAAAAAGTAGGGTATCGAAAACAAGTTACTTGCGTTCTGTGATTTTTTTTTTTTGATTTAGAAGGGGATTTAACTACTTATTATATATAAATTGTAGTTATATATAGAATAAAGTTGGCAAATAAGAATATAGTCCACCTGGTGGTAAATGGATGGTGTGACCCATGGACATAGCTACATCTATCCTCGATTAGTAATCAAAATGTAGATATTTTTTACTCCTGAAGACTAAGATGGAATGTCTGTTTCAAGTATAAGGGGTCTCCGACTTACTACACTAACCATACGAAACACTGCAGCATTAAGCTGCCATTTTACGCTGGCATTCTGTGAAAGTGGGTTCCTTTCCTGGTCGAGTCGACCCATTCGTATTATCACCATAATATAGCTGTAGCGTGGCTCTTCCTTAGTTGTGGAACAAACCTAAGTCTTAGTAAAGTCTTTAAAATTTTGCATATAATTCTTCAGAATTAAATCGACCAGAGGGGTCAAGCGACGTTATCAGAAACAGCACCACTGTCAGAATTAATTTTCCGCGAATTAATTAATACTTATTTTAATGAATTTTGGTTGAAACAATATACAAATGTGAACTTGCCAACAATATTAAGCGTAACGGATGAATTGCGGTAACAGTTAATGTAAAAGTTAGCTGTTGCTGTTTAATTAAAAATTCATAAACGCTCGCAAGAAGGGTCGTACATACAACGAGTACAAACACGTGTAAATATGAAGTGGCACTTAATAAACAAGACCGCGTGTATCCGTGACCTAATTTTAACGTACCTCATTTATATATTATGATAAAAACTTTATACGAATATCTAATTAGTAGGAATTAAGTACTAAAAATATTTTTTTTGAGATAAATAAAAAATAAACCAAAAAAGGTGACAACTGCAAAGTGTCTTTCGCCGTTACGTTCTTCAGTCAGATTAAACATTTTGAAATGTTTGATCACATTCCACAGTCGTTTTAAATTCTTACGTTAAATGCTCTCTAAAATAAATGGCAGATTAATGCTGCAGTGTTTCGTATGGTAAATGTATAGAACCGGAGAACCTTTAAACTGGAAACTAAGCATACCATCTTAGTTCACAGGTATGATAGCGCATCTGTATTTGATTCCTAATCGAGGATGAAACAAATGTAGATGTACATGGCCAAATCTGTAGACATATATAATAATATCATTTCACTCGTACGTAAACTTTTACGTATTTTTTTACTCTTTTATTCTTAAGAATTATAAATTTCGTAAAAACTAGTTTTAGTTTAGTGTGTAGTATTCACGTGAACATAAGAAATCATCAGCTTCAGCAGTTACAAAAATTCTAAACTAAGAACTTTTATCAAAATAATGTGAATTTCCATTCAGTAAGTAAAATGTTTCGAACTACTGGTTTCGTATCAGCATCAGTAATCCCAAAAATACTAAGCCACAAACTTTTATATTACATTAATATAAATATCCATTTAGTAAAATGTTGTCAACAACTAATTTCGTATAAGATGCAGTAATTCCATAAGTTCCAAACCATAAACTTGTATCAAATGTTAATTTAAGATAAGGTAAAATATTTCCAACTACTGATTTCGCGTACTTGATTCAAAGTATGCGGTTTGGAAATCCGTACTACTTAAGGATTTTACATTCTTTTTGCTTCATTTTACATTCTATTAGCTTTCTTCGGTGAAAGTTAATTTATTGCACTTCCTGAAGTAAAAGAGACCGCTTGTGGTTTTTTTTCCTTTTTTACTTTGTGACTTATTTTTCTTTACGCTTTAAACTTATGTTGAGAAAGTGTTTATTAAAACCTTTTTGTTTAAAATATTAATATTAGAGTGAACCATAGTGTAGTGTATTAACATTTAGTTTCGGCCGCATGTTCGACTCTTGTGGTCTAGTGTTTAGGCCAAATATTAACATTTTAAAAACTTGCAGTCAAGACGCACGTCTCGGCGTGTCCTTCCGATGGAATTTAAAGGTCACCGCCGGCCCCCTCTCCCGCGAGTGGCTCTCGGCTCACCGCTCGGTCGCTCGACTAGTGGGCGAGGTTTTTTAATTGTTCGCGACCACAGTGTCGGTTAAACGGTCTAAAATTTACGCTCCGAACAGCCTCTGATAGCGTTGTCTAATCTCCTGCGTTTTACGTTACAACGAGGCTTGTCTTCTTATAATTCTTGCTGTAATAGTTTTGAGTGATTAACTTAACTTCGATTACCATTAATTTGCGTCGACGAGTTGCTTTTGTGGCATTTTAATATCGTACGAAGGAAAATTTGCTTTGTCGGGTGGAACGCTAAAACTTTGTGACTCGAGAGGAGATCGCGTGTGCACGATGATAATTTTGTGCTAAGTGAAAATGGGACAATGAACTTTGACCGACAGTTCTTAAGTTGGACAGTGTGTCACTTGTTTTAAGTTCGATTAACGTTGATTTAGTTGAATTTGTAGTTAATTAAATGTACAATAATGTTGATAAACTAATATAGTGAAATAAAAGCAGAAGGTTTCAATTGGTGAACGGCCACTAGAGGGATCGCACATTGTGGAGAAAAGCAGCGCCTGTGGGTCTGCTGTCCGATTACATCGGTGACGTCACGTTACATTTATACACACTTTCACACACTACTTACATACACCTTACTTACCACCTGACTGATACCCTGTGGTCAACCCTAACTCCGGAACTCGGTAAGTTTGTGTTTGCTTATCAGCCATTAGTAAGTAATTATCCATAGGCCATTTGGGCCTTAACCCTCTCGTTGCTCGTCGAGGGGATCACTCATGGGCCCTGGTCCAGTCGACTTCTGTCGGGGCAACTGAGGGCCGTAACAACTAGTATTTGTAAGGCCTGCATATAATTATTTCGGATTCGAATATTTGTCCTTGTGGAATTAAGTATGTAAACTTCATAGAGATTCAGGTAATTATTAGCCTTAATTTATTAATTAATAAAATAAAGTAAAATATTACGTGAGAGCCTCATATCCAGCACTATCCTTTAACGTGCCGATAAGGAAGAAAGAGTTAAATGATTTCAGCTCATGTTAAAATAGTTACAAATTGTGCTTACATAACTAATAAGGTTACATTTATCTTAAACCCTCAGTTCTATATTTAAAAAAAATTGTATTAAATTGAGTTAATCATTTTTGTTGAACATAAATATTTTACAAAAGAACTATTTTCTAATTCAATAATATAATAACGACGCTGGCTTTATACCTCTTTCAATTATGATGCAGTTAAGAAACTTAATTGAGCCATTACACCGTTTAGAGGCGGCGTAAAAGAATCCACTACGTGATAACATGTCATTAATGTCGTGAGAAGCGACTGGGGAAAATGAAAGAGGAGGAACAACTCGAAATAATTAATAATTGCAATTGCTTATCTACTTGTGAATCAAGGCAACTAAAACAGGCTGTCATGAAGATGATAATAATAAAAGTAATATTAAAATATCCCATTAAGTAAATAGCACACAACGCCAGCAATAACTCAAATAAAACTCAGTCTGTTACCGAGTAAAGCACTTCTGTTAATTTTGTTATGAGATAATCACTCATACGATTGTTTATTTTTGTCTATTTGTTGTTTGTTAATTTATTTTACCACAAACATTTTATTATATTCTCATCAAATATCAAAAAATAGCTAATATTAACAAACAGTTTTCAGTATATTTACATAGATTTGAAGGAGCAAGATAGGTGTATTAGGATTGTTTATTGGATTGTAGGTTCCTTTTCTGCCCAGGACCCTGTCTAGGTAGATTATGCATTGGCTATAGGTGTCCATTGGCTGCGAAAGCCACTTACTATCAGGTGGGTTGTTAGTTCTAGGATAGAATTATAGTATAGATTAAAAATATTTTAACTAAACATAGATTACAACAAAAGTTATTGAAAGTCATTTAACTTTTGCCAATGTTTTGGAAAAAAAACAATATTATATTCGTTCATCACATCGGTTTTATAAAAAAACCTCGGTCCATGGCCTCTGGGTGACAGGTGTGGGAGTTTACGTTATCTGTACTTAGCATCCATAGTTGAAAAAATGGCTCCACCGTGTGTGTGCGTATGTGCAAAATGCTTGCTCGGCGGATCCGCCAACTGAAACAAATGGCCGACTAAATGTTCTATAATCCTCTCGTAAATAAAAGAAGGCTTTTTTAATTTGATTTAATGTTATTTTTTGTACATTTACATATTTTTTTATAGATTAGGATGACAAACGAGCACACAGTCTACCTGATGGTAAGTGGTTGCTGCGACACATAGACATCCACATCTATCATCAATAAAGAATCAAAATGCAGACGCGTTGTCACCCGTGAGGACTAAGATGGAATGCCTCTTTTCCAGTAAAAGGGTCTCCGGTTCTCTACACTCACCATACGAAAAGCAGCAGCTTTAAACAGCTTTAAGCTGCTATTTTACGCTGGTATTCTGTGAGAGCGTGGTCCTACTATTTAACCTCCAAATGGCGTCTTCAGTCAATTAATACAAAATTGCTATGAACTAGCATTACGAAAAGGGGGCGGAAAGAAAGTTTGTTTCAGCATTTTATTGCCGAACAACTTGTAAGTCTTAAAGTAGCGGTAAATTTTCCCTGGTAAAAATAAAAATAAACAAAACTTCGAAGGTTTTATTAACCATTTATATATAAACATTATGATCACTAAACCAGATAAACTTATAAAGTCATTCAGGCAAGTTTGTTTTAATTACACCGAATAATAAACTATTAAAATATAAAATATTACACCGTCTCTTTACTCTTCAGAACGGAACTTGGTAGTGAAAGCACAGATATAGGTAAGAATGTGTTACCTACCTAAATGGACTCCTTGGCAAAAAAGGTCCTACAAAGTAAAATTAAGGGAAATTACTTACATTAATATTTACTCATACTCTGCATAAAAGATCCTATAAACAAGGTAATATAATGGGTATATATTGAATATTACTCGCTAGCACAGATCCCCCAAGGCAATTTAATAATTGTCACAAGCTTAATTTAGAATAGGAGATGAAACTACGTTGCATTATACGGGGGACTTTATCGCGAAGTAATTTAGTTTAAATATCCCCACGGCTTGGAGTACTTAATGTGCATAGCCTTTGTTACAATGTTCACCAATTGAATTATACGAACGTTCTCACGTACTCGAATTTTCAACTACATCGCTACCAATGTTAAAGTAAAAAGTAAAGTCACAGTCTAATTACGTACCACAGACACAAACCTCTACTGATTTCTGAGCTGATTTATAGAGAAAGAGATGTCTACCGTTCTGACCTAATGGGTGTTGGCGGACTTTTCATGTTTTACTTTTTTATATTCTTATGATAAAACATCACTTTCACCGCCGAGCACGTGATAAATCAGAAATTAACACTTTTATTGGTACTGGTAGGGTTCGAACCGAGCTTGCTCACGTTCTGTGAAACTTACAGCATGCGCTGAGCCCCTGAGCTACTCTAGCTCATTGGATCTTGACGGCAACAGGTGTGAGAATATAAAATATGAAAGGAAAATAAATTAACTTCTTTCTATGGCAGGAGTCGGAATAATATGACTTTATTTCCTTTGGAGTGAGGCAAAATCGTAACGTGGTTTCACAGCTTCTCATCTAATGTTACCGTGTTATTGGAAACGGCTCAACTGAGTAAATGGCGCAAATATTTTTCTCTGTAAGACAGCTACATATTTGAGATATATTATGTTACTATTGGGCCGTCGGGTACAATTGAATGCTTCTAAACTTTCAAATGTGTCAAAATTGATTTCTTTTGTTCGATTACTATAGTGCACCATTCCTTAATAAACATTATTGACTTTGTATTCATTTTTTACTATCTGTTCTTTGATTTAAGTAATTTGGACGTTTAAATTTACTAAAAATAAAGTTTAATTAAGAAAGGAACTGTGATAACATGAAGCTCAACTTGAATTCACTTTGACTTTTAATAAACTAAGTCCACCCGTAAACTTTATTTTTATATTTGCTGGCCTCATCGGTATAGTTGTTTTAAGCGCGACTGTTAAACAATCCAGGATGAGATTTAAATCGGTTAATAGGTTTTCTATCAAAAAATTCTCAATAGCAACCCGGAGTCAGAAAGTTGTCTGTGTTTCACCCCCATGCCTCGGAAAGCACGAAAAGCCGTTGGTCTTGTGCTTGATCTCTCTCCGGTCATAACCGTTCCATCGGACTAAAATAGTGAGGTAATAGAGGGTGCATCTGTGCATGCACTTGTACACTGAAGTACTTAACCTGCGAAGTTGGCTAGTCATTAATGAGATTGGCCGCCGTAACTGAAATTAAATCTGGAAGACATTATAAAAGCCAAAATCCTGTATTAGAGCAACGGTATTAAATCTGCGTGCATTGACCCTGATCTCTGTATACTAAGGATAATATAACGGGGTAGTTGATCCTGTTACACTGTAACAGCATGGCAATTTACTGTAAATTCGTATAGCTGTAAATTATTATTACGTAAATTTATTGTCGATCGCATAATTACTGCATATTATTATTGTTTTGAATCTTTACCCGAATAATGCCATGAATTAAAAGTTTATTTAAATATATGAAATGGATAATATAAAGAACTTCATAACAATATCATATTCTCAGTATAGTAGGTGAAACATCTAGTTCTTGAAATCTCAAAGTCAGAGATAAAAGTTTTGTTTTACTAAGAGATCTTTAAAACGTATCAATCCAATAGATGTTGATAGAACTATCTTCTTTACGGAAAACGTAGAATACCTTTCTCGTAGAAATTTGATGAAAGGGATACAGCTTTCAACGAGAGAGAAGATGCGATTGCATAGATAGTTTGTACATACCATAGGAGAGGTGTTTAAGGCGGAAAGGAAAAAAATGTTAATAAAAAAATTAAACATGATAAAAATTGAACTTCAAACAATTAAAAAGAAATAAATAAATTCACATTCTGAAGTCGGTGTTAAGTCACAGAAAAAGAAAAATAAAAAAAAGGAGCATTAAAGTCAACGAATGAAAGTCGAAAACGATTTCAGAATGTGACATTCTGAATTATTTTTGATTCTGCGATTTATCTTCTACATTGTTTCCCTTATGTATATACTTTCTTTGCAAATTTATATGAAGCTATCAATGACGAGGAGCCTATTTATTAAAAAAAAAGAATTAACAATGATCATTGGATACTCCTCTCGAAACTTGATACATGTGGAATAAGGTTTTAGTCCTATTTGAAAAACAAAATTTCATACTATAACAAAGAGTGTAGTTAAGTTTGACTCAAAACAAATGATTAATTCTTATAGGGTGCCACAGGGTAGCATCTTATGGCCCCAGTTATTTCTTATTTACATCGATGACCTTCCACATGCACTCACACATAATAGTGTCTTGTTTGCGGACGACACAATTATCAATATGGACTATAAAATATAGATACATATGAGACGGAAATATATAAAACGTTAGAAGATGTTATTCAATTATTAGACATAAAATTGTTAATCCAGGAGAGTTTGTATATTCTTAAAGATTTCTTAAATAAAGGAACATGCCAACTTTGTGCGCGCTAAGATATTGGCTCTTCCTTTTATTTCCAGTGACTTAGTCTATAATGATGAATGATATTTGAATTACTTAAGTAATTGTAATCACTGTATTTCAAATAATTGAAAAAAGATTGTTATAATTCTGATTCAAATAGTTCTACTAAATTATAACACAAATAGTTCTAATAATTGTAATTTTATTCAGATAATTGTTGTAAATTAACTTTAATTTTGCATGCCCGTAAAGAGAGTGAAATATTTCCTGGCCTATAATTTAATTTAAAATTTTGTGTACCCACCATATTTCAGACAAATAAATGATTAATGATTATGATTATGATTAACAAAATTAGTTAACAGTTGACGAAAGTATCGCCTTACATACATACAGAAAAAAACATACAGTTAAGAAATATGTTCTTAGAAAATATTTAATAATAAAAACTTTTACGCTCACGTACTTTGAAGCTCACGTACGCGAAATAACTGAATTCAACCCTCCCGTTATCGCCTAGGCACTAATGAAATTGCAATTTTTAAATAATAACTTCCCAGGGCGCTAAAGATAACATCATGATGAAATCACCAGCACATATCTGAAAAACGTGTTTTATAGCTTTATGTAGAAGAAATACGGGAGACAAACGAGCACGCAGTCCACCTGTATCTGTACCTTCATTTTAGGTTATTAAATTAAACAACTGTTACTTTTGATTACCAAAGTGTCTTTGCAAATTGAATATTTGAATTTAAGTTGGCGTTTTACAATTACTATTAAACATCGAAAGGATATTTCGGTGTTAAATCCATTTGACAAAAGCGGATAATGTTACAATTGCTTCATTGTTAATGTTAATAGAATTCAGATTCAGTTGAGAAATTAGGAATTTACTTGAATTTAACAAGTCACTTTACAGCTGATTTATTAAAGCTGAAGTTTTGTAAGTGTTGTGTAATATCCTCCAGATTGAATTTCGATCACGGCGGCCAATCCCACGTGAAACCAGCCATCTGCGCAGAATATGATATATGATATCGTGCGCGACTTCAGGCGTAATAACCGATTCATTCTCAAAGTAGGATCAGGCGAACGATGGGGCGGTAATCCGACACAACCGCAGAAATTTCAGGTGCAGAACGAAAGGCTTTACGTGCCTTCCGAGGGACGGGAGTAAAACGTTGCCAACTTCTTGACTCCGGGCTGCAACTGAGAATTTATTGAAGGCAAAACCCAATAACTGATTTATAGCCCGGTCAACGTTTCGAACCCGGAACCTAAGATCAGCAATTGCGATTACGCCACTAGACTAACGGTAGACCAATGAGGCAGTCAGTCAAAAAGTGTTAGGTACTGCAAAGCCAAAAATATCGGTTCAAAGTATATATTTCTCATTAGAAAAAAAATTTCATATTCAATGAGAAACTCTAAAAATTAAGAGTATGTATATAAAATTCATACATTGCGTCTGGTGCCTAATTAAACTGTATGACTAACAGATATAAAATTTATTATTAAATATTAGAAGAGTAATAGATAATTAAAGAAGAACATATTTTTAGCACATTTTTAATGTCATTTCGCAAGTAATTGTATTACTGCAATCCTTCGTATTTAATTATTTTTCTTTCATATTTATTAGTTAGTTTATTAGCAAGCTCAATTTTGTGTTTATTTCTTAGATTGTGCGTAGTTGTCTTTTTTATAATTGTTAATTGGAGTGAATGAAGTATTTGTTGATATTTTGATAAGAATTCATGTTTAATAAGTGTAAAACTAAGTTATATTTAAAATGTTGGTTTTCCACATATGTCTGGTATTGGAATAAGGTAATGATAGCGGAAAACCATTTTTTTATTCCCTTATGATTGTTGCGTATAATATCCAAAACACCCTTTCGTCGCTTGGTTTTTGTAAGAGGTGTCAAGAAAAAATGATATTCAATTAGAATTATTTGTAGTCTATATTAAATTTAAAAAATGTACTTGTCGTGTAGGTTCTAATTGGGAGTGTAATCAACAAAACGATGTCAGAAATCGTACTTTGTATTCAACGAAAAATTCTCTATATTTATATAAAACATTTGATTAGAGAATCGAGCAATCAAGTTAATCAGGGCTATAAATATAAAATTCCGTTTCATTCCATTCCAGTACAATCCAGTGTATTCCGTTCATTTCCATTCCACTCCATTCCGCTCCTTTCTTTTCCGTTTCGTTCCGTTCCGTTCCATACCATTCCATCCATATTCTATTTCATTCGTCAAAACGCGTGCCAAATGTGGCGATTAAGACAATTCTTCCTAAATGGAGAGGTTTATGTTCAACAGTTAAGTTAGTAAGGAGAACAGATAAGTAGTTAAAAAGAAGAATAGGAGAAAAATGCGCATCTGAACAGATTTCTTCGATATATGGCGGTCCATAAAAGTTGTTCAAGAAAGAGTCCGTCCTGACAATCTTCTAACGGCCATGCTTGTAAAAAAAGAAGGTTAAGAAGTAACGAGCCCTCAAGTTGAGAAGGTTTTAATGAACGAAGAAATAAGGATGTAAGCCCAATACCTGAATCTAAAAATAAGATGAATAATCACTACTTATTAATGTACAGAAATTCAAAAACGTTAGTACTGCGTACTATCATCAACCATGTTTTTTATAAAACGTGGTTTAAGATAGTATCGTTTTATTAAAGTATTTTTAATAAATAAGTCTCTTAGCCGCGGCACAAGACACAGTCTTTAATTTGACTTTAGCAATCAAAATCTATATTTTCCAAACTAAATCATGAGTTTAAGCCTAATTATAAGCTACTTCTTATAATAAGAATTACAAAATGTTGCTTATAATTATGCTAGACCATTCCTAAAATTAACCCAGACGTACGAACTCAGAGGAACATTCAGACTGAGAAGAAAAACAAAATAGCCTATGACACTGATTGTCGTAATGTTAAAAATAAAACAGGAATATTTTTTTAATGATGATTAAGATAATAAAAATTTCATAAAATTATACGCAAAAACATAAAATTTGATCGAGCGCCTCCTCCTTTTTTAATGTCAACTGAAAATTAACCATAAATTTCAATTACTGAATTTGCAATTAATGAAAAAGCTTTTACAAAAATTTACTCCGCAAATATCCGCGTTATAAAATAAAATGATGTGTCTTACCTAGTATGAAGAAGCACCTCCCGCCCTCCCTCAATTGCGTGCACTATCCCCGTCACCACTAATCCCAGCACCGCTACTCCCAACACCACTACACTAGGCAAGACACACCACTGACGATAATACGACACGTGTTTCGCCTCTACACGAGGCATCCTCAGGTGATATAGACTCTACGGTGGCTAACCGCTAAGCGGTTAGCCGGCGGTCGTCAGTGGTGTGTCTTGCCTAGTGTAGTGGTGTTGGGAGTAGCAGTGCTGGGATTAGTGGTGACAGGGATAGTGCACGCAATTGAGGGAGGGCGGGAGGTGCTTCTTCATACTAGGTAAGACACATCATTTTATTTTATAACGTGGATATTTGCGAAGTAAATTTTTGTAAAAGCTTTTATATAATGAATTTCCCCAAAGTAACGCCTGATTCTATTAATTAAATTAATGAAAATTTCAACTAGAAATGTACATTTTTATGTCGCTTTTATTGAAAAAGTTTGAAATGGGCCTGTTTAATAAATTTAATTCATTGCGTTCGTCCTTTGACTTTTATCAAAAAACTTGTTAACCACAGGAAACTGCTAACGTTAGTCTACTTATCTTGGATGAGAGTCGAACTTTTAATTGGATGACATCTGAAACCTTGACATTATCTGCGAGAGATCTTACTTGCCGCGATTAAATTAGGCAAATTATATTTTAAACAACAGCAAACTACGAAAATTTTCAAATACTAAGGCTATTTTCAAATCAGCCACGTGTTTAAGATTGTTGTTTAAAGGCTTATTTGAAATTTAGAGCGTTAAGTCTTCATTCTGATGGTGCACTTTGCGTCGGCATCATCATTACCATTTACACAGGCGAACATAGGCATCTCACAAGTAATGCCTTAGAACACGGTCTCTTGCCACATGCATCTTTCGTTTTTCCTCTTGAAACTAATAAAATTTGTATAAACAATTGTGTTCTATTAGGTGGTAAGACTTTTCCGTCTCGGAGCCCATCTGGACTTATAACAAACTTTTACCTATTATTACAATAGAGCAGTAATGCGAGCACTGCTGTGTTCCAGCCTGAAGTGTAAAGAAAATCTACACAATAACAGATTGCGTGGTATTCCATTTTATTATTTATATGTTCATGCCTTAGTAGCCTTCTTTGTTTGAAGCTGGTGCTTGGTGGTGCAAAAAAAAAAACAATATGATGTAACTAGCATGTGTGAAAAACCGATCACTGGATTGCCACGGGACTATATTCTTAGTTTTAATAGATTACAAAATATAATTGTGAAAGGGCATTCCTAACCAATGATGATGACCAATTGTGAACGTGGCACCACGCCGCGATATTTTACCTATTATAATTTTATTTCGTTTATTATCTTCTTCGTTAATAATATTTTTAATTACTTGCCTCTATATAGTACTTATTCAGACAATACATTCAGAGTAGGTACTTTTTTCATTTCAAATTTATAGCTAACGATTAAATTTATTTCACTATAAAGTAGTATAAAATACTGATGTTTATTTCAAGCAATTCCGTTTCATAAATGTGCAAATGTGGTTAAAACATAAAAACAAACAGCTAGTGCTATAAAACTTTAATATTGCGAAATATTCATATAAAAAATACAAATTAAGAAAAATAAGTGGGACTCCTTGGTGGGTAGACTATATTAGGTACGTACACATATCTGAAAAAAAAAACAGTATTCTCCTTCCGCATCCAGACAGATCAATATAATTGCTTGAAAGTTTATTGTATGACCGGAAAAAATACGGCAATACAAAAACGTACACGGTCCATATGCTTAGTTCAGCCAAGCAGAATTACGTACGGACTCCTTTTAATGGGCCTTGTTCGATTGTTTTTCGAATGTGTATGATCTACGTATAAGAGTTTTTTATATTTAGTGTAATGTATATATTATGTTCCTTTTGCAAATACGTGGATGGTGTAACTTAGAAATTAAATTTCATATTTGTTTCATTTTTAAATACGTTTGCGGCGTGGTGATAAGGAAGAAAGGACTTGTTTATACATTGCTGCAAACTACTTTTGTAAAATGTTACATTTACAACAAAAAAACCTAATAAAAATAATATAAATGTAAAAGGCTGCAACGTAAAGCCTACCGACTCTATTTCCCATATCTCATATTTCTACATTAACAGAGTTAACACATCGCTAATACTCCGTCGAAGCCACATATACCGACACGCGATCATAAGCTGAGAGGAACCATATCGTCCGGTGGGTTTCGTGAGAGACGAAATTATAGTAAATTCTTAGAGCTTTGGATAAATAGGACTATCTCCGTTTATGGAATTGGCGACGGGCAGTAGAATCATAAATGCGAGACGTCTTTTACGAGTACAGTAAGAACGCACTGTTTTTAGTAGGAGATAAAATATAAAATAGCGGTTTTGTATTGAAAACTTCAAAGACTTTTTTTAAAGTAAATATACATTAACTTTATCGATGTTTTTATCCTCATTGCCTTGATTCTACACGTTTCTGCTATCTTGAGCTAAGATCAAATGCTATAGCACTATGGGGCTTTGCGATAGCACTATGGGGATCTGAAATTTACAAAGCCTAAGGCATTTTTTACTGCTTAAATTTGTTTTTACACATGAATTGAAGATATTTGTTCAAACAAAGAACCTTATCCTCTTAAACTATTATTTGTAAGAGAATATCATTATCATATTATAATACAATATGTCACTACTAATATTAGTTTAAAATATAGATTTAAGACCAACAAACTAAGCTTACGCTTAAGTTTAATTTGTAGGCTAATAATAATTAAGGTAACATAACATAACATAAACACTCACGCCTGTCACCCAGAGGGGTAGGCAGAGATTATGGACTTCCATTTGGTACGATCCTGACACACCTCTCTCGCTTCCTCCACATCCATATACCTACGCATACACGCTCGTCGGTTAAAGGTACTCTTGATTTGGCCCATTTTTAATATATCGCCAATTTGGTCGATAAACTTTCGCCTAGGGCGACCCTTCCCGACTATGCCGTTCACCTCTGCAACATAAATTTGCTTTGTCACTCTTTCCTCATTCATTCTTTCTACATGGCCAAACCACCGAAGCATTCCTTTCTTAATCCTGGTCACAACATCATCTTGCAAACCGCACTGTTCTCTTATTAAACAATTTCTCACTCTGTCATTCAGCTTCATCATAATTAAGGTATCTCTGTTAAACCTTTTTACCTTAAATTCGGTTTAATTTTTATAATTTAGACCTGTTCACGGTAGCCCCACCTGAATCCATTGGCAACCGGCTGCACTTAGTTTTAGCCATGTATAAATCATGTACACTTAATTTTAAGAAAGAAGTGTAGTTTTTGTTATTGCTTATTAAATCAAATAAACGAATGATCTATCATCGAGCTTCTTTTACTTTTATTTTTTTTAGTTAGTTACTACATATTGAATAAAACTACCTTTACGGATTCTATCACGTTTAATTATTCTTATTTTTAAATTTCCGACATTTCGGGTGCTCCACAGCACCCATGGTCACGGGGGACTGGATGATTGACGTCCCGATGTCAGAGTTACACCGGAGTAAATTCAGCTTTTTTAATTATTAGTTTTGGTCCGATCTACGCAGAATGAACTTACTGTGCCTTGAAATCTTGAAATGTTGTGCTTAGTTTTAATTTTATTAATTACAGAATCCCAAGTAGTAGTAGTACCGAGCCTCCCTATACATTGACATTGTCGTTGCAAAATTATATATACACAATATTTTAGGAAATTAAACAATACGATATAATACTAGAAAAACCATGTTCCAAATATAATGGTGCAAAGAAAAGAAAAGATGTGTTTACTTAATGAATTATTATTGTTACTTTAATATATAACAATAAAATAGTAAATAAGTCCACGATGTGCGGATTACGGTCTTATTTATGATGATTCATTTATTAAAAAGTAACACAAATATACAAATATAATGTATTGCAAGTTGCGACAATTCAGACAAGACTACGTGTTTACTTGACGTAAGACGTGTTTACTTCCTTGATATTTTAGAAGCAGACCGACACTATAATTATAATTATTAAAAAAAACCTTTTGTTTCTCTCACATACTCTGGTTTTATACTTTAGAGCTCCTGGCTCCACTACTTGGATTTATTTCAATACAAAGATAATCTAAATCAAAGATAATTTACGAAACTGAAGAATGACAAATGAACTCATACTCTACCTGTTGGTAAGTGGCTATACATTCCATTGACACCCGCAGCCAACTGTCATGTTGTATGAACCTACGCTCCCTAAGGAAAAATCCCTTTGGCAGCGTAGGTTCATATCCTACCGACTGCGCCATATCAAGTTTTATGATTTGGGACGCGTTTTCAAAAATACCGCGTTTGTTCTAATTCTCAATTTACTTTTTACCCCACATGCCAAACATAAAAAATGACAGAAATAAATAAAAGGGTGGTACTTACCCAATCGTATTCCTAGGTTAAAAATGAGTCTTTCCACCTAAAAACAAAATGTAAAAATTAAAAACGAATGATATAAATGACGATAGAAAGAACGTTGAAAGTTTTTCTGTCCATATCCATTCACGTTTAGGGAAGAAAGTTTAATTGCCACCCTTGGCAGGCGAAATTAAATAAAATATATTTACTTATAAGATTAATTACATCTCTGAGATTTACTTCTTCGCCGTAAGTTCAAAGTAATTACAAGCTATGTATGTAATATCCTATAGACGCGTAAGAAATATTTTTTTTAAATCTACTAAATTTACTATCGTTTCTAAATGAGTTTTCTCTGACCGGAAAATTCTCCTCTAAAGTGTCCCACTTTTACTTTATTTTTATAAAGTAATATTAAATAAAACGTGGTAGCCAGCTATTTACTGTAGAGCACGTGATAAATCGCCACATAAAATTGCGATAAAATGTTTCATTGCGACCGTAGGGGATCGAAAAATAGTTACTTGCGTACTGTGAAATTCATGGCAAGCATTTAGCCCCTGAGCTACCACAAGCGATTTTTTAATCGTAATAAAACTATACATATTCCCTTTTGCCTTTTATGGGGATTTAAGTAGTTATTATAAATAATCTGTAGCTTTTATAGGATAAGGTTTGCAAATAAGAATATATTTCACCTGATGGTAGGTGGACGCTGTGACCCATGGACTATCCTCGATTAAGAATCAAAATGCAGATATTTTTCACGCCTTAAGACTTATATCGAGTATGTTTCCAGTAAAAAGGGCCTCCGGTTCTCTACACACCATACGAAACACAGCAGCATTAAGCTGCCATTTTAAGGTAGTATTCTGTGATAGCGAGGTCCTTTCCTAGTCTAGCAGACCATTTTATATATTGCATACCTTAAGCGAAAGCGCAAGGTATGTCCTACTATCGCCTAAAAATTAAGATTACAACGTTTTATCGAATAAAATCGTGTCTAGCAATCATATTATACATATAAATGATATAGCACATTGTTAGAAAGATAAGTGATTGTTAAACTTATTAATATTTTTTTTAAATCGATTAATTGCTATTTTTAAATAAAAAAGGGGTTTTAGTGGCTTATGG
Organism: Parnassius mnemosyne; assembly: GCA_963668995.1. NCBI lineage: Eukaryota > Metazoa > Arthropoda > Insecta > Lepidoptera > Papilionidae > Parnassius > Parnassius mnemosyne. Next base: position 2,499,606 of record CAVLGL010000013.1, read on the forward strand.
TGTGGATTTATCATGCCCCCAAGGCTTGTAAACACAATATCTTTTGAAAATATCAATTGTTTAACTCAATCTATTATTTAATCTCTTCATCTATCATGTGGGAAGCCACTGAATGAATGTAAATGGCAGTGTAATTTTGTTTTGTTTAGCTATAATTAATTTTTTTCGGCTCCAAAATGGCGAAATTTTTGTTGATTTGGTAGCCTTGTATGTAAATTATTTCTGTAAATAGGGAGCTATAGCCACAGAGTAGTTAACTCACTCAGTTCGCATAAATTATTGTATATATACCTCAGTTCGGCTTCAGTCGCCGTCGTGAGTGGAAATTAGTTTGGTTGTTTGCAGCGGCTCAAAAAGATCGCTGTACAAATACACAATATTCGAATAACCAAATTTCTTAAATACTGATTATAATAATAATAAGAGATTTTTTATTGCAATATTTTAAAAGCACAGAATAAATTATAGTAGTACGTACTAAAAGTAATTAGTATAATTTTGTTTTGTCATGGGTGTCATTTTCATGGTTTTCGAGGGTGTTGAAGCCGATAGTGCTGTTGAAATGTAAATCCAAGATGGCGGCTGCAATAGATATCAAATTTTTCATCATGGTTGTCATTTTCATAGTTTTCGAGGGTGCTGAAGCCGATAATGCTGTCGAAATGTAAATCCAGGATGGCGGCTGAATTAGGTACCATATTTTTCATCAAGGGTGTCATTTTCATGGTTTTTCGAGGGTGTTGAAGCCGAAAGTGCTGTCGAAATGTAAATCCAAGAAGGCGGCTGCAATATATATCAATTTTTTTATCATGGGTGTCATTTTCATGGTTTTCGAGGGTGTTGAAGCCGATAGTGGTGTCGAAATGTAAATCCAAGATAGCGGCTGCGATAGATATCAATTTTTTCATCTTGGGTGTCATTTTCAGGGTTTATTCAAGGGTAAATTCAAGATGGCGCCTGGAATAGGTATCAATTTTTTCATCATGCGTGTAATTTTCATAGTTTTCGAGGATGTTGAAGCCGATAGTGCTGTCGATATGTATTTAAACTACTTTAAAATTCCGTATAATCATATTATACGTAATTTTTTTGATGCGCTTAAGGTATGCCCAATTGGATTTAACAATATTTATTATATAGCTGGAGCATGGCTCTACCTAAATTGTGGAACAAACCAAAGTAAAAGTACTTAAAATGTTGCATTTCATCCTTCACAATTCAATCTAACAGAGGGATCACGCGCATTTATCAGAAACAGGAACACTGTCAGAATTAGCTTTCCGCGAATTAATTAGTACTTATTTTAATTAATCTTTTTGAAAAAATATACAAATGTGAACTTTTTAACAATATTACGCCGAACGGTCAACATGCGGTAACAGAAAATGTTAAAGTTAGCTGTTGTTATGTAATTATAAATTTACAAACGCTCACCAGAAGGGTCGTACATACAACAAGTACAAACATGTGTTAATATAGAGTGGCACTTAATAAACACGACCGCGTGTGTCCGTGACCAAATATGATGTGTATTACGTACCTCATTTGTACAGTGTGATAAAGCCTTTAAACGAAAACAAATCCCCTACCCGCGAAAAATAATCGTGAAGACATATTACTTTCTTTGTTCGTGCCACAAAAACGAAAAATAAAAATAAAGGGGATACTTGCGAAGTTTCTTTCGCCGTTACTTCCTCAGTCAGAGGAAACTCATTTTGAAACGTTTGATGAAATTCGACATACTTAATGATTTCTTATATTTACGCGAAGACTACATTTTAAATGAAACCAATTTTTATGGACTTAATCGTGTTTAAATTAAATTTTTAATTTCCGACGTTTTGGATCGTTTACAGCACCCATGGTCAGGTACAAAGCTATAAAACGTTTGGCAAAGGCGGTTTGGGAACTATCGATTTGTTTACACACAATATCTTTTCTACGATTTTGCAAAATTTTTACGAGTTGCGAGGACTTTTGTAGTCGGAACGTTGGTGATTGCGTTTACCACTAATGGGTAAGGATATGTTTCGGCACTCTCAAAGTAGCGATGATACATTTCCTTGAAGTATTCCGAGACCGTCGGAAGATGGCAATCTCTGTGAAGATCCGTTGGTTTTTCAAATGAATCTATTTTGAACAACTTAGAGTTCATACAAATGATTGTAGTTCGCGTGCGCAAAAACTACGCTTGCGTAAGACATGATCAGTATTACGCACGTTTTGTAAAGGTGGAGCTTGTGTATTAAGGTAAATTTGCACCTGCTATTAACTAGCGGGTGGAGGCGACTAATGACGAGCTTAGCATGGTTGCGGACATCGCAGATGTGTTTTGCTAAGATCATACCGTGATCGAAAGTAACCCCTAGGCATTTGACCGTTGATTGCCAGGGAATCTGTAGGTCGTAAAGGGTTATCGTGCTTACCATTTTGGGATTTAATTAACGATGGAGCGCAGGTTTCCTTTCAAATTATATTGCTACACTTTTCTCAGGATTCACTTCAATTCTCCATAAGCGGAACCAATCGCCTAAGCTGTTGACTGCTGTTTGGAGCTTCTGGACGAGTATTCTTTTATTGTGATGGACAACAAAAACTACCGTGTCATCGGCAAAGACAGCAGTATTAACTACTAGGTCCTTCGAGACGTCACTCATGAAGAGTGTAGAGAGGAGTGGGGAGAGAACTGAGCCCTGAGGGACTCCAGCCTTGAGGAGGTGTTTCAAAGATCGAGTGCCCTCTATTCGATAGTGAAAGTGGCGGTTGACAAGGAAGGCTCTAATGATGATGGTAAGCCCATTAGACACGTTGAGTTTATACAGCTTGTAAAGTAAGCCATCGTATGAAACTTTGTCAAATGCTTTCACGACATCTAAGAAAAGTACGCCAGTATTAGTAGTCCTTTAGTTCCTTTGTGGAAGATTGAAGCCTTTCAGAATGTATTCTGTACGGCAATGGAACTGGTTGGTGCACAAGTATTCGGGTCCGAAGCCGAACATCACTTCTGGAAATAACTTATTTGCGAAGACTTTTTATGTAGGCGATTCAATGTGATTCGCTCGTAAACTTTCCCCAGTGTACTGAGAAGACTAATTGATCTATAGCTTGGGCTAAGTTGCGCATCCCAGACATCCGGGAAGGAACAGCTGGAAAAAAGAGCATTACAAATGCCTACTGGAAGACACACGAGCGGCGCTCAGAGTGATTTCAGCACCCTTTTACTAATGGTATCGAGGCGGGGTGCTGATTTCTTTTTGAGACTTTTGATGCCTTGCAGACTTACTTCCGACCCCTGCTTCAACTTCTAGGAGGTGAGCGGGATTTACTGGTTGGTTGGAGTGAGTGCATTGGCCCTCTAAACTGTCCGCCAGGCATTCGGTTTTCTCAGAGTTGTCAAAGGCGAGATCTGGATTTCCTAGCCTAATGGTTTAGGTGAGGTGTGCTATATTTTCAGAGCTCGAGCCTATCGCCAGTAGTTAGTGTGCGATAGCTCGATTTCGTCCAGCAGTTTGTCCCATTTGTCGTTCCTAAATTCAGATATGCGCTGTTTAACGTCATTTTGGAGGTGCGAAGTCCAAATTTATTTTCTATTGTACGATAGAGGTCGTATTGCATTAGGGCCGAATGTCTAATTAGATGCCGAATGTTTCTCGGAAACTTTGTGCATTAATCCCTCGACTCCCAAACCTTAAAGATCAATCTTCGACCGCTGAATTGAGGTTGGTAGGGTGCTAATCACCACATTGGCTACCTCTGGCGTGTCTATAACGTCGGGAATTTTATCTAAGTGCTGGTATGTCGTAGACTGGAGTTTGACCTCGAGCTTACGCCAGTCCACGATGGTTTTGGTCTGAAGGACCTCACCAGTGGGCTGGCCCAGTTGCAACAAGACCAGTCTATGGTCCGAGTCTAGCTCTAAAATAGTCTAGATCGATGATATCAGCAGCGTGACTCCTTTGAGTTTTGCTACATCATGGATGTCTGGGCGATTTGAGGTAGAGAATGGATAGCGAGTTGGAGTCTCAGGCGCGATAATATCGAAATTTAGTCGCTCCGAAAGATCGAACAAAATTGCACCATTCAGGTTATCAATAAGCGAGTTCCAGGAGGAATATTTTCTGTTTAGGTCTCCAGCTGCTGGCTAGCTGGGTAGTTGGCACTGGCCGTGAGGCAATAAGTGCCGGCGGCTTCATCCAAGCGTTGGGTTTTGGCGCGGGAGAGCGACGGCTTGGTGGCAATTTGAGGCGAGGAAGTAGACACCGATGACAATGCAGGTTTGGGGGCAGGCAGCCGAGATCGAAACACGCTGGCTTGAGCCACGCGTCCGAGACAGCTTTTACCTCCGCGCTGATTCCTTCGCGGCGCTTTGGAACACCCGCGATAATTCACTGGGTATCCCTCTCCGTCGTCGCAACTCAGGTGCTCAGCTATCTCGGAGGTGCGGGGGCAGTCAGTGGTGCCGTGGTCGCCTAGACACTTGACGCACCTAGGTGTGGCGTAACGATTTCTGGCAGAGTGGCCTTACAATTGGCATCGGTGGCATTGGCTGACGATGCCCCTATTTCGAGGGGCCTCAACTCCAATTCCCGTTAGGTTGCACATGCGCTGAACGTTAGAAATCTCCTTGCCTTCCTGAGACAGGTCCAGAATGACAAGGCACAGATCTAAAAATCGTTTCTTGTCGGTCTGGTGGTGCATTCAATGTACCTGCCGGACCGTGAGATTTTGGGTCTTTAGGTCGTCCAAAATGTGGACGGTCTCGATATTTTTGGGGAGGCCTCGGAACGTCGAGAACCTAGAAGAGTCGTGGAACGTAACGACTACACGTAGGTTAGGTGTCTCAAGGAGGGCGTACGTAGGATAGCTGGCTTGTTGGGCGTGCATGTGGTTTGTCACACTGCTTAAATTCTCCTGAAATTCTCCTGAAAAAAGCCCTGACTGACATTTTGCAAGAACTGTTTGCCTCTTTCTATATACTGATCTCTGGATCTGTGACAGTAAACACCTGGCCACCGAGCTACAACATGTCAAGCAAGTTTTGCACGACAATAAGTTTCGGATTCCGCGCCTAAGTCACAGTGAACGAGTAAAGCCGGCCAGAGTCAAGCGAGTGCCTGCTGTACTGCCATATGTCAGAGGTATCACTGACAAGATTGGCTACATCTTAAAGCGAGCTTCCTTTAAAATATATGTACTTCAAGCCGCCGAAGAAAGTTAGTCAGTTTGTACCATCAGTCAAGTGTAATGTGCCTCTGCAAGATGCAGGAGTGTACAAGCTTGATTGTGAATGTGGTCTCTCTTATATAGGACAAACCAAAAGATTCATAAAAACCCGCGTTAAAGTACACATAACTGATGTGAAGAATCGACGCTCCGGGAAGCCTGCAGACTGTGAACACGTACAGGATCGCCCCTGTCACTACATTAGATTTGATAGAACACAAATCCTCGCTAAAGAACACCGATTCCTTCCAAGGATGATTCGCGAGGCTGTTGAAATCAAAAAACATCCTAATTTCAATAGAGAAGATGGTTGGGTGCTACCATCTTATTGGGATCCCATAATTAATAAAATTAAAGCCCAACCCAAGCATACAACTGCAAGACTTCAAGACAATGTAACTTCATACTGCGTAGATCGGAACAAAAAGATTAATAATTTTTAATCTGGAGGTAACCGTAGTCAAACACCTCTGTACCCCCGTGATCATGGGTGCTGTAAAGTGCTTGAAACGTCGGGGACATAAAATAAGTTAATATATGCGATTAAATCCGTAAATCTAGTTTTATTTAAATGTGTAGTGTTCACGTAAATATAAGAAATCATTAGTTTTGTGGCCTCCTTTCTTGAATAAATGTCTCTTACTCCCGAGATCAATAGCCTTCTAAAATATTATGCAGATCGAAATCTCTGAGAATCGCCATTAAAGTTTGATAGAGTTGTTTTTTTTATTATTCAATGACGTATACATATGTGAATAACATCTTATTTCATCAGTTTTAGTAGTACTAATCGCCTTAGTATGTTTTCTTCTACATACGATCCTTGCCTTTCTATTAATATTAAGCGCACCTCATTTTTGTTCCGAACACTGTTATTTGAGTAGTACTAATGTAATAAAGTACATAAACGGCAAAAAATTAAACACAAGCTGTAATTAGATTGGCTTCCACATAAACAGAATTATATCTAAATAGCTCAAATTCTGCACTTGAATTATTAATGAAGAGCAATTAACTAATGTTTACATTAACCCGAATTATGAAAATATCTGCTATTTGTGAAGTCGTCAAAATCAAAAGTCAATTTCTCGGTTTCCTTCATAAAATAATTAATTTCTAACTTTGCTTGATTTCTAATTTGATTGATTTTAATATAACCCTTGCGGTAACCATTGATTTGCTACGGGGAACTGTGAAATAAATTTAGCTTTATTTTATTTATCCAACAATTTGTTCTACGTTTGTGTCGTTAATTAATACAAATTTATCAGGTACGATTCAAAGATTTTTTAACAATTGAAAATTTCAATTCATCCGTTTATGCTAAATACATTAGAAGTTTGTTTTTACGTTAATCTTAACCATAACACGGCATCATTCAGATGTGTATCACATAGACCTATTACACCTTGACTGACAACGGTAAAATGTCTAGGTAAGTAAAATGATACGAGTACGAAGAAGTCAGCGATTATTTTTGTCCTTGTCACCGTGTCCACTTACAGGCTGGCTTGCTGTCAAAATTTAACAGTGTTGTGTCAATCAAAATCAAAAACGTAAAAAGTAGTTCAGGTTTTCTTGAAGTGTTTAATGTTTTACTGTGTGTGTTTTTGTAAGAAATTGTTAGATATAGTCAAGAATAAAACTAGTTTTTCTTAAAGTAGGTTGTAGCATTTTAGGATGTAATAGGCGCAGTCAAAGAAAATCATGAATCATCTCACTCAGTCAAAGGAATCAAAGATCATCTCACTTGTACGTAAACATTTACATATCTTTTTACTCTTTACATTTTCGAGAACACTTAATTCGTTTTATTTATTACTTACAAATTCTACTTTAGTTTGAACTTAGTCGTGTTAAACAAATTTCATCAAAAAACCTAATATAGCTTTAAAATTTTCCTATGTTCAAGTTATGATACTTTTGAAAAAATTATGGAAGAAGTTTTAGTTAAGCTTAATAAACAGAATAAATCTTTTGTAGTGTGTGGAGACTTTAATATCAATCCCCTGGAAACTTCTTCCATCAGTATTAAATTCTGTTCTTTGTTCAAATCCTATAATCTTAATAATTTATTCTTTGAAGCTACACGTATTGCAGGGTGTAGTGCAACTTGTATTGATAATATTTTTACAGGTGTTGTACCAATCAACAAATCAATAATACAAAAACTTAGTTCAGATCACTGTGGACAACTGGTTTCGTTACCTTATATGCACAAAAAACAGGTAAATGAGAAAATTGTGTTTGTTCCTATTAATGCAAAACGCCTGGAGAGATTTAGAAGTAATATGTTAAAAATCCTTCCATCCCTTTCTTATAAGAACAATGCAGACTATTTATATAGAGAATTATTTACATTTATAAACAATAAATTTAATAAAACATTCACTTCTAAAACATTCTCCAGAAACAGTCGCAAGGCATTTAATGAGTGGGCGACAGTAGGAATTCATAAAAGCAGACGAAGGTTATATGACCTTTACCATGAAAGATCGTATAATCTTTCCGATGCTTTTAAAGAATATGTAAAAAATTATTCTAAAATGTTTAAAAGAGTTTGCTCCACAGCCAAATCATTACATATTAGTAACAAAATTAAGACAGCTAAGAATAAAATTAAAATGACGTGGAGTATAATTAACAGCGAAACCGGTAAAGAGAAACCTCGTAATTCAAACTATCAATTAAAAATTAATAATGAATTGACTAAATCAAATCAAGAAGTTGCAGCGGTGTTTGAGAAATATTTCACTGATGTTCCTATCTTGACAACAGAGTCATTGAATGCTTCTCCAACTGTCGCCGAATCATTACTTAAACAGAATGTTAATACCTGTTTAAAAGAATTTAGATTTGAAAAAGTATTACCGCATAATATTGTAAAATACTTCAAAACGATTGATGTAAAGAAAACCGCAGATTTGTGGGGGATTTCCGTTACAGTGATTGCGTCCATAATAGATTTAATTGCACCTCATCTTGCTATTATTTTTAATACTTGTATCGATTCTGGTGTGTTTCCTGATTTAATGAAGTATAGTAAAGTAATACCTTTATTTAAATCTGGTAGTACATTGGACCCCGCTAATTATAGACCTATTTCTGTACTACCAACTCTCAGTAAAATTTTTGAAAAAATAATTTTGGATCAATTGTTAATTTTTTTTAATACAAATAAATTACTTCATAAAAATCAATTTGGTTTTACAAGGGGTCGCTCGACGTCTGACGCCGGTGTTGAGCTTATGAAATATATTTTAATGCCTGCGAGAATTCACAAGATGCCTTAGGTATTTTCTGTGACCTTTCCAAGGCTTTCGATTGTGTTCATCATGATACATTAATCAGGAAACTACAACATTACGGTGTAAACAATTTGGCGCTTAAACTTATTACTTCATATTTAAGTAACAGAAATCAAAAAGTCGTCATTAATGGTAAATGTTCCTCCGGATCAGTAGTATCAATGGGCGTTCCTCAGGGCTCGATTCTTGGCCCATTCCTGTTCTTAATCTATATTAATGACTTACCTTATCTTGTAGGGGACAACCACGATATAGTATTATTTGCTGACGATACATCTTTAATTTTCAAACTGAAACGGCAGTCAATTAAATATGACGATGTAAATAATGCTCTATCGAAACTAGTACATTGGTTTAACGCCAACAATTTGCTCTTAAACGGCAATAAGACAAAATTTATTAAATTTACAATACCTAATGTAAAACATTCGAAAACCAATGTGCTCTTAAATGGGGAGGAGTTGAGTCTTGTGGATACCACTGTTTTTCTCGGTATTACTATTGACGCGAAACTTCATTGGGGCCCCAATATATCTAAATTAGCAAGCAGACTTAGTTCTGCAGCATATGCTGTAAGAAAGATTAGAAGTCTCACAGATGTTGAGACAGCTTGGTTAGTGTATTTTAGTTATTTTCATAGCGTAATGTCTTATGGAATTTTGCTATGGGGTAATGCGACTGATATTGAAGCTATATTTGTTTTGCAAAAGAGAGCTGTACGGGCGATTTATAATCTAAATTGTAAAGAGTCCCTTAGAGAAAAATTTAAAGAAATAAACATATTAACTTTGGCATCGCAATATATTTATGAAAATGTAATGTATGTACATAAAAACATAAATAGCTTTAATAAGAATAAGGATGTTCATACCTTAAACACTAGGAACAAACATAAGCTTGTAATGCCACTTACAAGACTCCACAGAATTAGTAATTCATTTATGGGGCAATGTATACGCTTTTACAACAGAATCCCAGAACATGAACAAAGTTTGTCAATAAACAAGTTTAAAAGTTTTATTAAAGAAAAACTGTACAAAAAGGGTTATTATAATATCAAGGAATACATAAATGAAAATAACCCCTGGGAATAAGGTGATCGCCACCATGCTGGTTCTATGAAAATTCATTTAAAATTGTATAAACAAAATTATTGTTAAGTGAAATTATGTTTAAAAAAAAAGTCCAGCTGGGTTTCTTGCTGGTTCTTCCCAGGACAGAGGTATTTTCCGAACCAGTGGTAAATAAAATAATGACTTTCAATAAGTATTATGTAATAATCCATATTGAATAAAAATCATTCTATTCTATTCTATTCTAAATAACATTAACTAGTGTTTCCAATCAATGAGTTGAGTGAATAATGGAAAACACTAGTTAATGTTATTTTTAATGGGTTGAGATGTTTTTAGGTTCCTTCTGACTTTGATCAAATGTTATGGAAACTGTTTCCAACTTTAAAAAAATAGTTAATAGGAAACCATTTGATATACTACTAAAGAATGATTTGGATATCGAAGGAAAACTATCAACAAGTTCTAAATTATCATTAATGAATTTTGAGGTTAGAATTCACAGTGCATTGAAAAAGTTTTCAAATAGTGATTTGTCAATTAGGAAAATATATTCTAAAGTAATAGTTTTCAAATATCATTGAATATAAATTGTAAATATTGCTAGACGTAAAATTGTTATTGTAAGACTATAGTTTCATTAGTGATTGTTGATTGTTTTATTTCATATAGAATAAGGGTGAAAAACCAGCACACAGTCCACCTGATGGTAAGTGGCTGTTGTGGCCCATAGACTTCTACATTCATCTCTTTTTCTCTCACACTACTCTCATTTCCAGTAAAAAGGGTCTCAGGTTCTGTACACTTACCATACGAAAACACAACATTAAGCTGCTATTTTACGCTGGAATTATATGAGACCATGGTCCTATCCTGGTCGGGCCAACCCATTCGTGCTACAGAAACAGAAACTTTTTTTATTCAATACAGATTATATACTTATTGAAAGTCACTCTTTTGTTTAATACCACTGGTTCGAAAAAAAACCTTCTGTCCTGGAAAGAATCAGCGAGAAACACAGCGGAATTTTTTCTAAATAAAAGCTTACAATCATGTATGTTACACAATTAACAACACAAAACAAATTAGAAATAGCTTGGTAGCGATCACTTCATTCCCAGGGGTAGTCATCATTCATAAATTTCTTAATATTTTAATATTAATTTTTATACAAACTTAGTTTAATAAAGGTTTTGATCTTTAAGATCCCATAATTAATAAAACCAAATTCAAACCCAAGTATACCACTGCTAGACTTCAAGATACTGTAAGCTCATTCTGCGTAAATCGAACCAAAAATTAATATTAAAAACTGAAGGTAGCCGGGCTAACTATGACATCAGGACGTCAAACACTTCAGTTCCCCGTGACCACTGGTGCTGGAAAGCACCCGAAACGTCGGGTTATAAAAAATAAGTGTATATATAAGAAGCGATAAAATCCGTAAAATTAGTTTTATTTAAAAAAAAAAAACTAGGGAATAATAAACTGATACAATGAATATTCTAGTGTAGAAGATTAAACTGAATTTTAAATCTTGTGGACACAGCCTGAACGACGACTGTGACTGAGACGAATCAGTTTCAAGTCAAATACGACCCATGTTTCAATCTCAGTAGCGAGTTTGCTCTATAAAGAGGAATTCCTTTTAATAAATCCAAAGCTAAGAAAATGTATTTTCAATAAATATTTGATATTTTTCGTGCGATTCAAATATTACATTATTTTAAAATTATATTTATAAACTTGCAATAATGTTTTGGCATTGCATCCATTCATTTTTAAACAAGTGTTAAAAGAAAATAATGGACTATATGTGTGAATGTACGGAGAAAGTATGTGTGAAAAAATGGAGAGAATGTAAAAATTTTAATGCATTAATAAGTGCTTAAACCGAAGTTAAGTGTTTAAAGTGCTATTATTATAATTTCTTAACACTACGCGATATCGTTCCGTGCATGTCATAAGAGGCGACAGAGGGAAACCAAAATAGAAGAATAATCAATTTGTCAACAGAGTTAGCGACATGAAAAGAGTATTTTTTTCATGGAAGGCAATCAATCAGACAGACAGTTTACCTGATGACAGATGATGTGACGATACTATACGTCCCTTCCCCCCGGCCCCTTTCCCAACCCCGCCAACCAGTGCCATCTTGAGATTTTTTTTAAATTTGTTGTTGCTAGTTTTCATGAAAAGGTAATATGATTTTATAGTTTATTACCTAAAATGAAATGTAAGATGCTGTCTATACATTGTTAGAATTGTTTGTTGAAGTTGTATAACAAATAACGTTACACGTTGAAAAAATTAGTCGCTGACATAGTAAGTTTGAGGCTCAAGCTATTTATAAACTATATGTATTAATAACAACTTTACGCTTCCTTGATCAAAATGTTAAAGTTACTTTAATGAGTTTTGTGGCTTCCTTTCTTGAATAAATGTCACTTAATTGTACTAAGATGAATAGCGCTCCAAAATATTATGCGGATCAAAATCTCAGAGATTTGCCATTAAACTTTGATAGAGTTATTTTAGTAGCTAAGTTTCTATTATGTAAATGTGAATAACACCTTAATTCATTGATTTTAGTACATGGTACTACTCGCCTAACGTACTAAACGTTTCCTTATACATACGATCCTAGCCTTTCTACTAAAATTAAACACACCTCTGTTTTGTTTCGGCCAATGTTATTCAAGTGCTACTAGTAAGTGCCTTAACCACAAAATAAGATGAATAAAGACCAGCCTCTAAGGATTGGATTCCAAGTGAAGAAAAATATAACCAAATAGCTCCAATTGTAGACTTGAATTATTAATGAGGAGTAATAAATTAATACTTTCATAAACCCAAATTATAAAAATATATCTTATTTGTACAGTTTTCTCAATCAAGAGTAAATTTCTCGGTTTTATCTATAAAATAATATTTTCTAACTTTAATTGATTTTTTAACGTGACGGAACGGAGAAGGTGTATGCGTTTAGCGTGAGAGGTTGTTTGTTTGTTTGTGTGGGCATACGAATGTTCCCATTTATCTCCAATACAGTTTGACCGGTTGAGATACGGTTTTCTGTAAAGGGTTTGAGATTCATTGGCGATGGTTCTTAGATAGGTGTTATGGTGTTAGCTTACCAGGGGGCGCTGCAATAAACATATTTGTGCAAATTAATGTTCCCATTTATCTCCAAAACGGTTTAACGGATTTAGATGCAGTTTTCTGTAAAGTGTTTTTGATACATCGGCGATAGTTCTTCGACAGATGTTATAGTCTTAAATTGTCAGGGAGTGTTGCAATAAACATATTCTTTTTTTCATTTTGGCGAATTTTCCTCCGAGACAGTTTGACAGATTTAGGTGCGGATCACTACGTTAATGCCATAATAACAGATCTAGATCAAAGACATATTTGTGGCCTTCCTTCGGGTTCTTCAACTTGTGACCCTCGCAACGCGCTTCTCATTCGCTCTAACACTTCCAACGCTGCTATTACGAGGATTTTTGAAGAGATTTTTTTGATTCAGATCAGTCACTACCACACCATCTAAAGAATGTACTCTAGTAAAAGTCACATAAGCTTGCCCTTTGGTAAATGTTTTAGGTCTAAGATTTATGACCGTATCGACTGTAGTGCCTTTCCATTTATGCACTGTGACGGGCCAACCTAATATGAGTGTAACAGTTAACTTTTCTACTTTGTCAGTATCTTTGTTGTCTTAAAATGAACACTCATTGAAGTCATACCTACCCAACCATATCATAACCCATCATGGTAACTTCTGACGATGAAGTGGTCATCAAATTGGATTATAACTTTTTGCAAATGCAAATGGTCTCTTCTTAACCCTTTCCACTGAAAACCCCGAACAACTCTCATGCTGCCATTGACTTATCTTTCGCTGACCTTGATTTTCATTCTTAACATCACTCGTGTAACAATACCCGACTTCATGTGTGATACTAGGCGTCCTGTGTTATTTAGGTCCACTGAAATGGCAGCAGGTGGCGATTTCTGTCCATTTTTTTATAAGATAAGGGTAACAAACGAGCACACAGTCCACCTGATGATAAGTGGTTGCTGTGGGCCATAGACATTTACATTTATCCTCAACTACGAATCAAAATGCAGATGCGTTGTCACCCATGAGGACTAAGATGGAATGTCTCGCTTTAATTAAATAGGGTGGGTCGCCGCTTCTCTACACTCGTCATAAGAAACACAGCAGCGTTGAGATGCTATTTTACGCTGGTATTCTGCGAGAGCGTGGTCCTTCCCTGGTCGAGTCAGCCCATTCGTCCTACAACTATACTAACAATATAGCTGCAGCACGACTCTACCACGTATAAATATTATTATTATTATAGTTGTTGGGTTCTCTGGACTCATTTCTTGCATTTATTATGTACAATTTCGTATTTAGTTTGGTTAATATAATTAAAACTGTTTAATTAAATGCGTTGACGAGTTGTAATTTGGGATAGCCCTCGGTAGCTAACTGTGAAGGACGGTGATGAGAATCACCATAATATGAACCATAAATATGAATTTAAATATGAATCTATGAACATCTACAGGATCGCCCTCGTCACTGCATTAGATTTGATAGACCACAAATCCTCGCTAAAGAGCGCCGATTCCTTCCGAGGATGATTCGCGAGGCTATTGAAATCAAAAAAAAAAATCCTAATTTCAATAGAGAAGATGGCTTACTGCTACCATCTGCTTGGGATCCCATAATTAATAAAATTAAATCCCAACCCAAGCATACAACTGCAAGACTTCAAGATACTGTAAGTTCATACTGCGTAGATCGGAACAAAATTAATAACTTTCAATCTGGAGGTAGCCGGGCTAACAATGATATTTGGATGTCAACACCTCAGTTCCCCTCGTGATCATAAGAGCGGTAAAGCACTCAAAACGTAGGAAATTAAATATTTGAATGAAACGCGACAGGTTCTCAATTCGACTGTATTTTTTACATGTGTTAGAACCTCAGGACTTTCTTCAGGATGAACCAATTTCGATGATTCATTTTTGTATTTTAACACTGGTACTTCTCATGTTGTTTCATACAAATTTGATTAAGATCTGACCAGTAATTTTTAAGTTACCCTCAGTACGAAGGTGACACTGAAAGTTCTTACAAACTAGCAAGTTATTAGTTTTATTATATCTTTTCAAAATAGTGTCCATTTACATCAATTCATCGCTGCATTCGATGCAACCACTGAGATGAGAATTTTGCCCACTCGTCCTTAGAAGTCTCTCCAGCTGCATTTTAAATGCAACCACTGCTTCCTCGACGTCCATAAAACGTTTTCCATGAAGTTTTTCTTTCATTTTCGGAAATAAATAAAAATCGCAAGGTGTGAGGTCGAGGGCTATAGGACGGGTGACCAAGTAATTCCACGTCTGACGTCGCCAAGTAGTCGATTGTTTGCTTGGCGGTGTGCGACGAGGCGTTATCGTGGTGAAGAAAGATCCTACTGTGGGGTCGTTTCGTTGTGGTGAAGGAGGATCCTACTGCGAGGTCGTTTCTCCCGAACTTTTTCCAAGACAGGTGGCAACAATTGTTTGCCACTTGTCTTGCAGCAACTGTTTTTCAATCCTCTAAAACAATTGTTGCGTAACGACCAGCCCTTGAAAAAGAATGAGACCACCATCTTTTTTGGATCGCTTCGACCTCTCTTCACTTTAGTTGGCAACTCCTCGGAAGGAAGCACACAGACAGCAGACTGTCTTTTAGTTTCAGGATCATAAAAATAAATCCAGCTTTCGTCACCCGTAAGTATGTCGAACACAGCATTTGAGTCAGCTCCGTTAAATCTTTGAACCATTTCACGACACCAATCAACACGACGGAGTTTTTGGGCCTCTGTCAAATTATGAGTTATCAACCGGGCACAAAGCTTCCTGATTGCTAAATGTTCATGGTGGATTTTGTGCACTTGTCTCATACATACATAACAGAAACAAGCTTAGACATCGCCTGAGCTTGTTTCCGTTACAACGAAAACCTACGTTATTCTTATCGCGGCGGTGTTGGTGCCAGTGACAGGGACTTATAATAAACGAAAAATATATGTTGCACGCCTCACAACGCGCGAGCATGTGAGAGTGCTCTTCTGTAGACATGTCGCTATGAGACGATTTTTTAAAATTGACACTAAATCAATAAAAAAGGGATGTTTTGAAAACGAGATATATTAAATTATAAAGTAATTGTGTTGTTTTTATTCATTTGTATAGTTACATTTCCAAAATGCAGTTAAAAATTATTAGTACGGCGGTCAGTTAGTCTGTGCACTGGTTTATATTCACGTTTCAGAAAAATACACGCAAAGAAATGAAATATATTTTTTCGGATAAGTTTCCATTTATCCCCAGGATGATCCCTATTGCTGGTTGTTATCAGACTCAAAGACGTTTAAAAGATTTTTATTTTTTTCATGAAATTAAATTAAATTTTGATGTAAAAAAATCGCTCGTGAGGCGTGCACTTTTGGATTTTCATTTTGGATACGCAGACTGTAAAATTTAGAATTGAAAAAAAAACAAGTAAATTTCTACTTTGTTGCAATTTATACATTATTAATCATCTACATAATATTAAACATAGATACATAAACTCTCACGCTTTTTATGCAAATGGTTAAGCAGGGACTACGGACTTTTATTTGGCGCTATCCTGACACACTCTCTCGCCTCTTTTACATCCATAAACTTGCGCATACATGCTCGTTGGTTACAGGTAGTATTAATTAGGCCGGCCTTCAATATATTGCCAATAAAGTCAATAAACTTCAGTCCCTCGCCGACTCTGCCAGTCACTTTAGACATCTTAGTAATTAATTAAACATTAAAGTATGCCTTTAACCTTTAACGTTAATTAAGTAACTAACTAGCCGTATGAAATTAAGTCCGCCCTTGCAATAAAATCCAGATTCAACTCGGTTGGGCAGCGTTTGGGAAATTACAGCACATCTTCTCGTCAGATTTACCTCAAAACTTGAAAACTAGACTGTACAACCAGTGCGTGTTGCCAGTGATGACCTATGGAACTGAGACGTGGCCCTTCACTGCTGGCCGAATGATGAAGCTGCAGGTCGCTCAGAGAGCTATGGAGAGGGCTATGCTCGCAATTTCTTTGCGTGATAAACTTATAAATGAGGATATCCGCAGTAGAACCAGAGTGACCGACATAGCCCAACGGATTAATAAGCTGAAGTGGCAATGGGGCGGCCATATAGCTCGAAGAACCGACAACCGATGGAGAAAAAAGATTCTCGAGTGGCAGCCTCGTACCGGCGGATGAAGTGTAGGGCGTCTCCCGACTAGATGAAGTGACGACCTGGTAAGATATGCAGGAAGTCGATGGATGCAGGTGGCTCGGGACCGTGCTTTGTGGCATTATTTGGGGGAGGCCTATGTTCAGCAGTGGACTTGTGAAGGGCTGTAATGATGATGATGATGATTGCAATAAAGAATTAAATAAATTAATATTAAATATCCACGCACATAATTCAATAAACAACTAAGTAAAACAAAAATGAGATGAAAAAAATTAAAAGGGTGGGCGGAATCGTCTGTACATAATATAACTACAATACTGTACAGTTTTCTGTAAGAGTGCTAACGTCTGGCACTGCAATTGTCAATCTACTTGACAAGCGTGAAAATAAAGGACAAGTGGTAAAATTGTACAACCGACTTCAATATAAATAAAATGAGAATATCTTCAATGTAGTCAAAGTCAATTAAATACGAGTATATAAAGCGATTCTGATTTTGGTCATTGGCTTTAAAGTAAATGACGGCTGCGTGCCTGTCTCAGTGGCTTAGCAATGACTTGCAGCGAGGAGGACCGTGGGTTCAATTCCCGCACGGAACAATTATTTGTATGACCTACAAAATTAAATAATTGTTCCTGATTCTGGATGTTTGTACTTGTAAAATTTATGTTACTACACGATACATGAAAAATCCTAGCGTGGAGGTAACGTTTAAAAATATTATTTTTTATTAAATTATAATAATGTATACCTCAAGGATAGTTTATTTAAATTTATAGGAAAAAGTTTCATCCCCAATAGTATACAGGGAATGAAATTTTTACTACTTAGTCGGAATTCTAAATGTTACTTATCTACAGCTATATACGTCTCACTGCTGGGCATAGGCCTCCTCTCGTTTAAGAGAGAGTTTTTTAAGGCAAGGAAATATACCCCGCGCCGCCTCAATGAATGTTCGCGGATTTCACATATCATCGAAATATTTTTTTTCTTATTTCTGAGACATACAGATTTCCCGACGATATTTTCCTTCATAAACCGCAATGTTACTTTGAGGTTGCGATATTGATAAACACACTCAACTCAAAGGTCAAAGAAGTTAAACATTCGTCGAGGCTTTGATTCTTTTAAACACCGACTTCAAAAGCTATTTATTCTTCATTAATTCTCTGAAGTCATTTAACTTTTTTTTAAAGTTTAAAATTATTGTTAATTTTATTAAGTTGATTGTGTATTAACTTAATAAAATTAACAAATAGTAAAAACACAGTCTTTTACAGGTCCAGTTTTCAACTTCTCAACTTTAACACATTTACTGGTGGCAAAGTTATAACGTTAATTGGATTTAACTATTTGTAGACCCGAGTCGAACGCGGCTACGGTCATGTTTATGATTCTGTTCGTACCGCGGTATTGCCGGTTTACTTTCCTGTGAACAGAGAATTGAATTTACAATTGTTTTCTTAACTTTAACTTCTTCTACTTTATCGGCACATGAAAATCCGCACCTGGGCAGCCTTTCTTGTTATGGGGAGTTTACGCCTTAACCATCAAACTATGTAGTTGGGTATTATATATTGACTTGAATTGAATTGATATTATATATTGACATTCGCAATATAAGAGGTTTTAAGATTCTTTGGTGACGCTACCACTCGCCGGTCTGGACATGCGAGATGCTTATACTACTATTTAAAGTATTCTAAAGGAAGTAATTTCTGGCGTAATTTTTTTTTAGACGAGATTTTTATATATATTTTCTTATGCGGCGCACCGATGAGACAAATTAGACTTATACATAGATCTAGAAGAAATGCCACCAAGCACGGTCCTGAGCCTTCTGCATCCATCGACTTGTTGCAAGTCTTACCAGGCCTTCTACTATAAGGCGAGAGTGAATAGGCTTTTAATAAGTCATTGCGCTTCACCATCTTAGGCTACATAACCACTTAATACCAGGTGGGATTGTAATTGCTTAATTACTTGCTGGGTAAGAATAGTAAAAAAAAAAGGAATTTACCCTGTGAAAGTTTGCATGTAGATAATTTTTCTCACCAACCATAAAAATGTATTACGTGTGATGGGAAAATGTATATAAGAACAAATGTTGTCTCATACGGACAGTAATAATATAATATTACATCTTCCAAGTCTGGGCATGAAAACATTTAAAATCTCTGAATCCCGTGGTATGTCCATATTAAGGGGCTGAAAAGAACCACATTGATCTGCATGGGGATCGTTTTGTGATTCCATATCGTTATCGAAAATAATTGTACTTATAATTGAGCGTATCTCAGGTGGAGGTTTGCAAAACACGATTTCACAAAACTCACTCAAGAGAAAATAATTGCATAGTACTTTCTGAAAATAATTATATTTTCAACTTTCTCAGATTTCCATAAGACAATGTTGAGTATAATAAATACAATTGTGTGTCACATGTTAATAAAGATATTGGGCTATTTTGATTTTGTAATAAAGTGATTTTATTTAATTTAAATTATTTAATTATTTTCTATATCAAGTAGCATTTTTCTGTCACTCCTATTGAATTTGACAGTGCTCGCTGAAATTTAGCGTCTCTAGACGGATCTGAATCTCGCGCTGACCCGGCTGTTATGATATTGCAAAAATAATCGAAAATATTTATTTTTACTTTTGTGCCGAGGACTATCTTGTTGTTATTTCTTACGGTCAAATAATATTTAATATGGTTAAAAAACAAGTATTTACAAATGTTTCCATTAATTTGTTATTCAATTGTTTACAGTTATTGTCACATCTTAGCTTACATTAGAAATTATTTGTGGGTTGCAATGTATAAATAGATACCTTATATTCGTCAACAACTATATTATATATTTGTTTTTTTACCAGTGGAGCTTCAACACAATCTTAAAAATGTTCAGTAAACTAAAAAAAAATTAACTACCAATAATTATTTGATTTTCAGCCGATGTTTTACGTTTGAAGATCAGTTATAAAGGGCCATTAATGGGACATTTTGCAAAAGCGAAACAAATCCTATTTAAGTTTTACGACGTTTCATCAGCAACATTCTTAGTTTTGGGTAAAACACACCTTGTCAATTTCAAAGAACACGACTTAGTTCATATTGAAGGAAATGCACGTTATTACAAGATTTCAGTGTTAAGCGAAGGCTACCGATGCCACTTATTTAAAAGTTCAAAGGAGATAATGTCAAATATATTATGAAAACGTTTATATTTTAAAATATATCTCAGATTAATATATGCCACAAGGAACTGGGGTACAGTGAAATCATCTGTTTTCATATAAAATAACAATACTATTGTACTCTGATTGGCCAAATCAGCATTGTGCCACGCAAAAAAACCTCATTAACGTTGACAAATGACAACATGTTAAAATAGATAGACGTCAGACGTACGATCGTTTTCGTATCGTTTGAAAAAATACACTTCTGCAAATGTTTTCGGAATCTAAGTGCACTATGCAGTTGGTTTCTTACGCGATAAGTTTGTAGCCTACTTATTTTATATTATACGTACATACACCTTCTACCACACACACCATCACGCTATAAGTTTTTATAAATTACGACTCGGCTTGAACAACGGATATCAATACTCTTCTTTAGCAACCTACCTGGCTTGAATCACGTACTTTAACCAAATGAGACTTTATAAGTTGTATTTATTTGTTATGAATAAAATAATACACACAATTAAAAATTAAAAAATTAAAAATCCATTCATTCCTTGCTCAAGGCATACTAAATAATAAAGTAATTGGAACCTCCTAGTAAGTATAAAAGAATACCCGTGTCAGGAGGCACCGCTCTTCCTAATAACATTAAATATTTAGATAAGCCGAACAAGATTACCTATGATTTAGTATGATGCGTAGTGTGTGTGTGTGTGTGTGTGTATGTGTGTGTGTGTGTGTGTGTGTGTGTGTGTGTGTGTGTGTGTGTACGTGTGCGTGCGTGCGTGCGTGCATGGGTGCGTCCGAGCGTGCGAGCGTGCGTACGTGCGTGGTTGAGTGCAAGCGTGCGTGCGTTCGTGAGTGCGTGCGTGCGTGCGCGCGTGCTTGCGTGTGTGTGTGTGTGTGCGTGTGAGTGTGTGTGTGTATGTGTGATTGTAGGTGTTTAAATACGTTAGCATAACTGTTATTATTATTTTATGTAATTTTATTTAATTCTATTCTATTCTGATAAACAAATATATTATTTAATTTCGTGACGAAGAATGTTTTCTGTGGTGTAATGAGATAATTTTTTAAGATGCTAGTAAAAATTAATGTTTTATTTAAATAATTGTACATATATCTTGATTGGGCACAGTACTGACTCTCAGCAAATTTAGATTTTACATAAATTTGTTTAATGACGTTAAGATTCCCCCGTGTAGATGTTTTTTTTTTGGATCATATGACGAGTTAGTATGTGTTTTTAAAATTGACTGGATATATAGTTGCCTAACCGTAAGAACATCACTAATATTATACAGTTGTTCTGTATTAAATCTAATAGGCTAAAATACATAACTTTAAGAAGGTATCGTTGTCCTCTTTCTATTTTCAGTAACTTAGTTTTTGCCGCTCCTCCCCATACCGTAATGCAATATCCTAGAACTGACTGAGCTAAAGATGTGTAAATTTGATTTATCAATTTAGTCGTTGTAATGTAACGCAGTTTTTTAAATATCCATATAAGCTTACGAATTCTGGCGTTTACGTATTCTATTTGATTAATCCACGAAACATGTTGATCAAAAATTATTCCAAGTTATTTTGTGTTATGTACTCGCTCAAGTTTTTCACAATTACAATTTAAAAAATCCGTATCATCACATTGATGAATTTTTAGTGAAGTTTCACTAGAGGGCTGTGTTTGTTTATCAAACTGAAACACATGTAGTTGGTTTTATTAACATTTAGTGCTAGTAGATTATGTCTAAGCCATCTAGAGACCTTAGAAAGACCTTTTTCAGCCTTCTCAAATACACCTTTCCAAGTATTATCGGTAAACACAATATCAGTGTCATCATCATTTAAAAAAACCATTTTAGAGATTTAGCTTTTAGTCTTTAGCCTTATTATTTAATGTTTTATCGTGTAAGCGATGATTACCTATAAGTGATTGTGCATTATGTCCTAGATACTAAGCTTTAGCAATTAAGATTTTGAGTAATGTAACAATCGTTGGTAATCTAATGCAATCAAATAAAAAAAAATAAAAAAAAATCAGCATACGAAAAGACTTGGCCACCCTCAATATTTAATTCTGTGAGCTGATTAATATATATCAAGAATAGAGTAGGGTCCAAGCCACTCCCCTGTGGTTAATTAAATTTAATATTATCTATATTTTTAAATTAAATTATACACTCTATAAGTTGTATTTATTTGGTACGAAATATTTGGAACGGTTTTATGCAGTACTACGCGAATATTTCATATAAGAAATACTAAAGCCAGCATCAGTTTCTGTGCAGAAACCTGTGCTCGAAGCACAGCTGCTTTATTCATAGTGCTCGAAGCACTATGAATAAAGCAGCTGATAAAAATGTTATACTCTTAACTGTTAACAAAAGTTGTTACTGCAAATGGTCTTATAGAAAAAACTATTCCGCCATGTCAGGTGCAGGAGCTATTATTAGAAGGAGAAGAGGTAAAATTGCGTTTTAGAGATGCGCAATCAATAATGTTTTGTCTGCAATTGTGCATACAATAAAAATTAACTCCAAAGAGCAAAACTGGCATTATACTCAGGACCGTCGATATATATGGAAAAAAAATTAACCAGTTTTCAAAAAACCAATATAAATTCAAAAAATTAAAAATAATAAAATCAAAAAATTTAAAACTTTATGTCTATACATATACATATAATGATTTATAGCTCCTTGGTAACTAAAGGTAACTCAGTACGTATATAACATCCAACAGTCACGCGGAAACAAAGAGGTGAGTATCACTGTAGAAAACGTAATAATTTATTGCGAAAACTTTGTGATAAAAGTTAAAAAAAAATACAAACTTATCCAAGATACCCAATACGTTACCAAAAATATAACAAATAATAAACTGATGAGTTTGCGCCAGTTTTTAAAAAGGTTGCAAGATATAACAAAAAGAAACATAAATAAATGTCAAAAAGTTCAGGATCTAATTAATGATATAGAGCTGACACTTAATCACGCTTATGGAAATCACGCCAGTTGTAAACAATACTTCTGTGAAAAATGGTGCACACAAGAGAATTAAAAACAGACTAAATCTTTCTTTTCAAATTTCCACCGAGTTGTAAGTAGAAGGCCGAATACGAATGTATAAATGTAGACCATGTGCCAATTTAATTAAATGTATTTTATATGAAGTGGTCTTGACTTCGTTTCATCAATTGAAAATTGATAAAAATGATTTTGCAATTGTGAAAGAAAACATTTTATCTAGATTCAAAGATATCTTACGTTTACTTGACCTCCACATGATATTTTTCTCAGCATAAGGTACCCTTTTGTATCTGAATCTGAATATGAATATTGCGTATGTATACGATACAAAAGTAAAGTAATAGACTAGGCAGGTCACTCTGTGGGGTACAGGACTCTTCTTATTTCTGAGAGGGTTTTAGGGAAAGGAAATTTCCGACGCGCTGCCACAATGCGTGCTGGCGAACTTCACATGTCTTCGAATTTTTTTTCCTATTCCTCAGACATGCAGCTTACTTCGTTATGTTTTGCTTCACCGTCGAACACGTGCTAAGTCAACACTTAAAATTGCATTTAAAAATTTCATTACTACTGGCGGGGATCAAACCCGGGCGAAATTCATAGCGATCGCTTAGACGCAGAGCTACTTATACGACACATCTTAATACGATTCAACAAATATAATAAACAGAAACGGAAATATATATATATATATATATATATATATATATATATATATATATATATATATATATATATATATATATATATATATATATATAAACTAAAACACTTGATAGCTTGTAATGCCTACCGGACCAAGCTATAGCACCACATCGTGCAATGTGTTTTAAGATGCTTAACCGTGACAAAACTCTCAGTGATGCCGCAGCATAATAGGCAGTATATCAGTTATATAATTGTCACCTCTGCAGTCTATTTATCTTTGCACTTTTCTAAGTAATAGAGAAAGTAGTCGCTTGTGTCAAGCGTGTTGATGTCGCCAAATATCTGCGGCCGCCGTTTCGTCAAGGTCATTCAGGCTTCTTAAAGCCTTAACTCGCGATACCATCCATACTATCTGGATGATTTGCGGTCGAACACTGTGCAATTTACCAGAAATTTTTCGGCGATTTTTCCCGGACCGATGAAACTTCAGGACCTTACTTAAAAAGAGCCTACTCTTTTTTAAAAGGCCAGCAACGCACCTGCAATTTCCCTTGTGTTGCAGTTGTTTATGGACGACGAAATTAGCTTACCATCAGGTGAGCCACGTGCTCCTTTTTTCATAAATAAAAAAATAGAATAGAGTAATTTTTAGTAAATTCATATTACAAGAATGCTTTTTAAAATTCGTATAAGCCAATGGTACGGAAAGAAAACCTATTTATTATTTAAATATAATTTAATTTCGAATTATATATATTTTATATATAATTTAAATATAATATAATATAATTTAATTTCGAATTTATGTTGAAAAATTTAATATTAAAAAAAAAACAATTAGAAGCAACATGGTGGCGATTACTTCTTATATCACTATAAAAATTATAGAAGGCCCGTACCCAGCAGTGGAACATGTAATACGTTTTAACTTCACTTTTGTTCTTATTTCTACGAAAATAGCTAAGGCATATAATATACAACGTGTAACAAAAACACTGTGGTTCCCGTTAAGTACGTTATCAGAGTCAGTATTCAAACGTAAAGAAATAACTCTTTTTCAAAAAACTTGAACATTGAATCATTGGAAGATAACGTTCAGAAACGAGAATTTCAATCGATTTATTGCCATAAAGAATACACTACAATCAATTTTCTAACTTATTTCTTATATTGTTGTTTTTTCGAATTATAGATTGTAAAAAGAGCTATTTTTTATGTTAAACTTTAGAAAAATATGGCCAATTTTTAAAAGTATAAGCCAATCAGTTGACTTCAGGCTCAAAAATCCCATTCTCCTTTGTAGTGTTCGGCTAAACATAAAATATTCTTTGAAAAAGTTACCAACATTAAAAATCACCGTAGTATTATTACATCAGAACATTATGATTTGAATAATGTTTCTTGTTTTAAACGTCAGTTTGTGCGTGTTTGCTGAGATTCGTGGGTTTTAGCACACACGGATATCCTTTTAAATTAATAAAAGTTTAAATTAATGAAAATTTATTTATTTATGGGTAATTTTTAACGGTAGTAGAGCCACGCAGCAGTTTTTGCTGTTGCATGTATGGGCCGGCTCGAGCCGGGTTGGTACCACGACCTCACAGAATACCGGCGTGAAGTAGAAGCTTTGCTTCTGCGTTTCCTGGCGAGTGCAGGTGGCCGGAGGCCCAATTCCCCCCCCCCCCCCCCCCCATCAACATGGTAGCGGAATTACACGAAGAACTACCCCAGGAGGGTACCAGCACCCCTGGAGAATCCCTCGCTGAGCATCCACGACCATGTTATTCCGATCCTGAGCGTGGGTGCTCAGGCTGCCCCGCGTATTCTGGGGGGGGGGGGGGGCAAAACTCCGCTCAAAAGCATTACTGCTAGGGGCAAACTGAGCAAGAACACCAAGGCGACCCCTGCCACGCTATCCGTGAATTTCTGCAACATCAGGGGACTTCACTCTAACCTAAACGCCGTCCACTACCATCTCGAGACGGCGAAGCCGGCCTTGCTCTTTCTGACCGAGACGCAGGTTTCCTCTCCGGCTGATATTTCGTATCTCTCCTACCCGGGGTACAAATTGGAGCATTCCTTTGTGCCTCGGGCTGGAGTTTGCGTGTATGTCAGAGAGGACATCTGTTGTCGACGCCTCGGCAGTCTTGAAGGTTCGGACCTGTCCATCCTTTGGCTACGCGTAGACAGCGACGACCATCCGCGCATCTACGGGTGCCTCTATAGGTCCCATAGCGGTTATGCCGAAACAGACCGACTCATCGACCACGTCCAAATGGCTACAGATTTCTTGCTACAACAGGTCCCATCCGCAGAGATCGTGATCCTTGGCGATTTTAACGCCCACCATGCCGAATGGCTCGGTTCATGTCTAACCGATCATGCGGGGAGATCTGTTTATGACTTTGCCTTGGCATATGGTCTGACACAACTGGTTACTTCGCCTATGCGGATTCCAGATGTGGAGGATCATACACCTTCCCTGTTGGACCTTCTGCTGACCTCTCATCCGGACGGATATCTGGTTTTCGTCGATGCCCCTCTCGGCTCTTCGGACCATTGTCTGATCCGGAGTGTGGTGCCACTCACGCTCCCTTCGCGGTTGCGTTCTGCAGGTTTCCGCCGTGTTTGGCATTACAGGTCGGCGGATTGGGACGGAATGCGGTCCTTCTTTGCATCCTACCCATGGGGGCGGGTTTGCTTCTCGCCGGATGATCCCAGCGCTGTTGCTGACTCTGTCACTGATGTGGTGCTACAGGGAATGGAACTATTTATTCCATCATCTGTGGTACCCATCGGAGGCAGATCTCAGCCTTGGTTTGGTCGCTCCTGTAAGACTGCATTACGCGGTAAGCAGGAGTGTTATCAAGCCTGGGCTGCGGCTTCGGCGACTCGGGATGTAAATACCAGCACACTTAAAAAGAAGTATAACTTCGCCTCCAGGTCCTTCAAAAGACTTATTGCCAAGGCAAAGTCAGAGCACTTTGGCAGAATTGGCGAGAAACTAGTTCGCCTTCCTTCGGGAACCCGTGCATTCTGGTCTCTCGCCAAGGCTGTCCAAGGGAATTTCTGTAAGCCATCACTACCATCTCTGCACAGGGAGGATGACTCACTGGCCCATGACGCAAAAGACAAAGCCGACCTTTTAGGCTCCCTTTTTGCATCCAACTCGACTCTTGATGACGGGGGGAAAACACCGCCGACCATCCCGCGGTGTGAGTGCTCCATGCCGGATGTGCTGTTCTCACAGCGCTCGGTTCGCAAAGCACTGCTCTCCCTGGACATCCAGAAGTCGAGTGGGCCTGACGGAATCCCCCCAATTGTGCTGAGGACGTGTGCTCCGGAGTTGGCACCGGTCCTAACGCGTCTTTTCCGGTACTCCTACTCCCAAGGCATAGTCCCGAATTCATGGAAGACAGCTTTTGTCCACCCGATCCCTAAAAAAGGCGACCGCTCAGACCCATCCAACTATAGGCCTATCGCGATCACCTCCTTGTTCTCCAAAATAATGGAATCCATTATTAACTGCCAGCTCATCCGGTACCTTGAGGATCACCAGCTGATTAGTGACCGCCAATACGGTTTTCGTCGGGGTCGATCAGCTGGTGATCTTCTGGTCTACCTGACCCATAGATGGGCGGAGGCAGTAGAGTCCAAGGGGGAGGCGTTGGCCGTTAGTCTGGACATTGCGAAGGCCTTCGATCGGGTTTGGCACAAAGCGCTTCTTTCGAAGCTCCCTTCCTATGGGCTTCCCGAGAAATTGTGCAATTGGATCACCAGCTTCCTTGTAGATCGGAGCATCAAGGTCGTTGTAGACGGTGCATGCTCTGACTACAAGCCTATTAACGCTGGTGTTCCACAAGGCTGTGTGCTATCGCCAACGCTGTTTCTTCTGCATATCAATGATATGTTGCTAACTGGTAAAATTCATTGCTATGCGGATGACAGCACCGGCCGTGCCAATGTTTCTCGGGAAAACGTCGCTGAGTACCGGAACAAACTTGTGTCTGAAGTCGAGTCTTTGCTGAACAAAGTCTCGGATTGGGGGCGACTAAATTTAGTCCAATTTAATCCTCAGAAGACACAAGTTTGCGCGTTTACCGCTAAAAAGAACCCCTTTGTCGTATCTCCTCAGTTTCAAGGCACTCCCCTTCTTGCCTCAGCCAGTATCGGTATCCTCGGAGTCGACATATCGAGTGACGTGCAGTTTCGTGGTCACTTGGAAGGGAAGGCCAAATTGGCCTCTAAAAAGCTTGGCGTGCTCAGCAGAGCGGGACAGTATTTCATGCCGGCACACCGCCTGCTACTTTACAAGGCGCAAGTTCGGCCTCACATGGAATACTGTTCCCATCTCTGGGCAGGGGCTCCCCAGTGCCAGCTCCTTCCACTTGACCGCATCCAACGCAGAGCGGCTCGAATTGTCGACGACCGAGCCCTTTCCGATCGGCTCGATTCATTGGCACTGCGAAGAGATGTTGCATCCCTTTGCATTTTCTTTCGCATCTACCATGGGGAGTGCTCTGAGGAATTGTTCGGATTAATCCCAGCCGCCAAATTTCACGAACGCACATCGCGGCAGAACTCCCGATACCATCCACACCATCTGGATGATTGGCGGTCCACCACTGTGCGATTTAGAAGATGTTTTCTTCCTCGCACGACCTCCTTGTGGAATCGATTACCATCAGCGATTTTTCCGGACCGATACGACTTAGGGACGTTCAAGAAAAGAGCGTACTCCTTTTTAAAAGGCCGGCAACGCATCTGCGATTCCCCTGGTGTTGCAGTTGTTCATGGGCGGCGGTAGTCACTTACCATCAGGTGAGCCGCATGCTCGTTTGCCCCCTCTCCTATAAAAAAAAATCATACAAAACTATATTGTGAAAAACAAACTTGACAATTCCATAGTCTGGCATCAATTTAAAATATAAGAAGCTTACTCTAGTCTCATCAATTCTAGGCATCGTGAATAGCTTTATCCAACCCAAATGCTCCGAACAATGAGACACTCAACTGACCCTAAAGCATAATTTTGCACAATACTTAGGCAAATGAATGGATTCCACCCCTCGCAGAGTTACCATAATAGATTATGTTATTAAAATTTCTTTTGTCACCTGAAATATTCCATCTATCCATAACAGCTTATAAAAGTCTACTGATGAACCTAGGACTCTCCCACTTGCATCATAAGGGATGTTGCCATAGTTGCAAAGCTTGGCAGGTTGATAACCGATTTTTTTTTATTTTAAATTGTTATCGGGAAGATTCTACTGTTCATTTCCCGTTTCAGTTATTCTAAAACATAATAACAGCTCAAATATTATTTATGAAAAATCGATATCGCATCGGATACTGTGATGGCGTGATTTAAGTTTGGAATTTTCTACGGTAGCTATTACTGTAAAACACTCCAAATATAACCTTATGACCGTGTAGTGCCGGTGTAAGACCTCCACTACCCTATATCGTTCCATGGGTATCGATGATGCTTACATAACTGATCGATGGACAGCTGTAAGTGTCTATGGGGCACAGTATCCACTTACAATCAAGAGGGTTGTGTGCTCGTATGTGGCTATATCCGAAGCTAGATAAACGACTTTTCTGTATATGTTTCTCAACTTTTTTTATGAATAAAGAGAGCAAGCTTTTACAGTCGTAATGATCATCGTCACAGCTCACCAAAAAGGCCATGGGTAGAGGCCATGGATTTTGGTGACAGATTCTCGCAAGCCACCGAGGTATTTTTATTAGTTTTGGTTGTTATCAGGAAGATACTGCTGCCATTCACCTTTTTCATTTCCTGCTGTTGCCTCCTACGACAACGAAGAGACGATATGGGGTAACTAGTGAATTCTCTATGAGAAACATTTCCCCTATACAGCAATTTATATAAGAGCCTTATGTGCAATGCGTTTTTTATATGAAATGAATGAACGAATTATAAATAATAATATTTTCATATTAAAACCCGTAATTATGAAAATGCAACTGGGATGTTGGGTTTAATTTAAAACAGTCTTCGGGGTTTATCTCTAACATGAAATACTGCGTTAATTTTAACTACAATAGGCTGTCGTAGAACATATCATAACTATTCAGGCACCAAGGCAGCATAAGCCTAAATAATGAGAAGACAATTATTTGTAGTAATGAATAAAAATTTAGAATAATTATATTTTCGTTCTTTTAACTATTATCAACCCGTATTAATTTTCAGTATCTCAATTTCCGAAGGAGTTCATGCTGTAAAACCAAGTTTCCAAAACCTCAGTCCCACATGACTATAAAAGTAAAAGATTCATTAAAATTTAACGCGATAATATCCGTATTATTACTTTTTAAATCATATGTAATGCGCGTAATAACAATCAAAACATGGTGATGCTTAAATATATCAATATATACAGAAGGGACGGAACTACTTTTTGACTGCTAAATTGAATTGGATTGAAAAGGCATCGACAAAGTTAGCGAGTCTGATACTAGAAATAAAATTTTAGTTTAATTTTAAGTTCGAACCGTTAAACACTTTTATTTCACCGGTATGCGAAACCAGCAAGATCTAACTTGTTTGATTTTTTGAAGTGACAATTACAAAAGTATATTTTCGGTAATAAAAACAATAAGTATTTTGGAGGCGATATCTTAAAATCGATATATTTCCGGAAACCTCTTCTAAAATCTTTACGAAAAAGTTGAAGTTGAACTATTATTTGAACCAAAACGAAAAAATGTAACAAAATTTGGAACTGCAACACGGTATTGCATCTTACCTCAGTAGTGCGACGACAGCACATGTGAATTTTGATCCTGAATCGAAGAAAAACTAACTTATACGGTTATGGTTCTTAGGTATACTCATTAGTTACCCGTTTTTCCATAAAAACATCACCAATTTGCCTGCCAAGTTTGGCAATTGCGTAGTAAATCTTCCAGACGTCCACGTAGTTATTTATTAACTTGTACTACTGGTTATATACAATTTTGGCATACTTGTAAAGCGTTTATATGTGATCCTGGGTTCGAATCCAGCGTCGGGCCTAAGTGAATGATTGTTCTTTTTCTGTCAGTAAATTCTTGATAGAGCCTATAGTGAGAATGTTGACCGAGTTTCCACCCCGTGCTTGTTAAAGCACGAGAAGCCACTGTTCACGCGTTGGATATCTCTCTCCAGTCATGTCAGCTTGCCGCCCCATCTGACTATAAAGGTAAGAGAACAGAGAGTACAAAAATAGTACATCAACTACCTCGGGTTAAAATCCTGGGTCCAGAAAAAAAATCAAATATTAAAAACTATTGCTCAATCCGATTGGGCATGCCTTAAACACATTAAAAAGATACGGGTAACATGATTATACGGAATTTTTTAAAGTAGCTTAAATACTCACACGTTTTGACTAATAACCTTATTATACTTCCAAGTTTCCGGTAATTATATGTCAAACTACAATTTAAAAAAGTTTGGAAAATCCAAAAGTGCGCGACTCATAATGCTCATATGTTCATTATATAACCGTTCAGGTCACTCCATAAAGTCCCATACGTATTTAAGTAAAAATATTACATCCTACTTTCTTTTAGTGCTAACTACTATTATTTATTCTGCGTTTCTAAAATATTGTAATAAAAATCTCTGGTTATTATCATAATCAAGTATGAAATTTGGTTTTTCGAATATAGTGTATTTGTACAGAAATCTTTTTGAACCGCTGCAAACAATCAGTACAGTATCCACTCACGACGGCGATTGACGCTGAACTAACTGAGTGAGTGAGGCAGTCTCACTTAATATTTCGATATTTTGCAGCCAATAAAATTAAATATAACTAAACAAACAAAATTAAACTGCCAATTGAATTCCATGGCTTCCCACATGAGAGGTGCAGAGTTTTAAAAATAGATTGAGTTAAACAATTGATATTTGCAAAAGTTGTCGTGTTTACAAAGCCATGCAGACTTGATAAAACCACACCATAAGCCACTAAAACCCCTTTTTTATGTAAAAATAGAAATTAATCTATTTAAAAATATATTAATAAGTTCAACAATCATTTATCATATTATATATGTATAATATGATTGAAAGATGCTAGATACGATTTCATGCGACAAAACGTTGGAATCTTAATTTTTTGGCCCTAGCAGAACACACTTGCGTTTGGCGCTTACGACATGCAATATTGAGTTTTCCGTCAAGTAATTCTCAGTAGCTGCCCGGGGTCAGAAAATTGGCGGTGTCAAGGCAAATTAAATTTGTTTGAAAGTTTACTTTTATAAAGAGCTGTAAAAAGCGTATAAATATTTACATTTCTTGACTACCATTACAGCCTATCAAAAGTTCACTACTGAAAATAGCCATACTTGCCATACTTGGGCGTTCAGCTATTAATTATTTTCGTTACTAACAACATAAAGACATGAATTACTAAAATGAAACAATTATTTCTTCGTCTTCTTCTTTTTTAGCCCGTGGAAGTCCACTGCTGAAAATGGACCTCTCCCGTTGTAGGAAGGATTTTCCTTGTGGTGGCGTTTTCGTCGCGCCACACGCGAAACGCGCTGAAGTCTAAACCACGCTATCAACAAAAATGGACAAAAAATTGTTGATGGAATTACAAAGCGTCTACATAAGTAGGACATCGTCATAGTACGGCAACTGAACTTTTTCTAATCACTGATAATATTCGGTATTGTATAGAGAAACAAAAGCTTACTATTCTATTCTATTCTTACGTTGCTAGATTTTAGTAATGCATTTAATACTGTAGTTTTTGATATCTTGTTAGGCATCCTGCGCTCGCTGAACATATTATTTTACGTGGTAGAGCCATGCTGCAGCTATATTAGTAGTATAGTTGAAGCACGAATGGGTCGGCTCAACCGGGGAAGGACTACACTCTCACAGAATACCAGTGTAAAATAGCAGCTTAACGCTGCTGTGTTTCATATGGTGAGTGTAGAGAACCGGAGACACTTTTTACTGGAAACGATGCATTCCATCCTAGTCCTCACAGGTGTAAACGCATCTGCATTTTGATTTGTAATATAGGATAGATGTAGATGTCTATGGGCCACAGCAAACACTTACCATCAGGTGGAATGTCTGCTCGTTTGTCACCCTTATCTTATAAAAAAATATATCTCCAACCGTAGTTGACTGGTTTCGATACCTTGACTTGGTTTATATACCCAACCCTACTTTCAACATACCTAACATCTTTTAATAGCAGCAAATCATCAATGCCAGAGAGGCTCATTTTTTTATTTTTATACCAGACTTAAAATACGCAAGAAGTGGAAAGACTAAAATCAACGGCATTATGTACTTTCCGAGGCGCGAAGGGAAACATCGCCAACTTCCTTTTAGAAATATTTATTAACTGGTTTTTGGTGCGACCCGGGATTCGAACTTGGGCCCACGTGATCAGCAGTCGCTACTACAAGTAATAGGACAGCGAATTTTAAAGGAATATCAGTTACCCTAATAACATTACCAGTACTCATGTTAACTTTTTTTTATCGTGGGGAAATCCTCATGGATACCTTCTGTTGCGGGGGCAACGGAAAGGTTATGCCGGACTCCTATCGGCCAAAACCCCACGGTGGTCTCCATCAGCGTATATGAGGGGTCCCGGGATCTCCGTTCGGAACGCAACCGGGGCCCCACTCACGCTTTGCGCTATTAAAGCACGTCCCGGGGGCAGTCCTTACTACCCCCAGCACTCGCAATGCTATCACGGTGCTCGAGACCACTTTCAAGTCACCGTCCTCCTCAGGTGTTACATCACTAGACGCTCGGGGCCCCCTCCCCGAGTGCCCGTAAGCCCCGAGGCCCCGTTTCTAGTAGGGGAACACCATCATCAAGGGGAGGACCCTGACAAACGCCTTGGCGGCGTCGTCATCGAGCGGGATCTGTCCTCTCCCGACACCGCTCAGCAGCCTCCTTCTGGATCATAACGGATTCACAGAAGGTGGCTACGGCCCTCCACGCGGAGTCCCTGCTCAGCATCGCTGACGCGACTGCCGGCAGGGAGAGGTTCTGACCGATCCGGCTTACCAGGACCGTCCGCTCCTGTTCCCACGCTGGGCATGTTGCCAGCGTATGGGTTGCGGAGTCTTGTACCTGCCCACCGCAGTGGAAACAGTTCGCTGTCGCTTCCCGTCCAATCTTACACAAATAATCACCGAAGCACCCGTGCCCGGTCATTATCTGTGTAATTCTGTAGGTGAGTCTTCCTGTTTTCCGATGCATCCTGGCTTCAAAGTGCGACAGGATTGCTCCAACAACGCGTTTACACGCATTACGCTCTTCAGAAAGGCGAGCGCGCCACGTTTCGAATGCGTTAATTCGTTCCTGCCGCTCGACCTCTTCGAACACCTCATCTGGCTCACTCCCGACGCTCTGGCGGAGGACACGCGTCCGGTGGTGCACCCTCGCATCCATGTCCACCAGTATGTCCAGAGGTGGGAAGCGAGCAAGGAGTGTCGCCGCCTCAAAGGATATTGTGCGGTATCCTCGCACGATACGTATGGCCATCCTCCGCTGCACCCTGTAGATTTTAGCTCTACAGCGTTGGATGGCCAGCCTTTTCACCCAAACAGGCGCCTCGTACAAGGCTACGGACCGTATCACTCCTGCATAGAGGCGACGCACTTCTTCCCTTGGTCCCCCTAGATTGGGCAGCAGTCTATGCATAGCACCCGCTACCCTTTCAATTCGGGGGACAAGGTGCTTGAAGTGTCCTTCGAAGCCCCATCGACTGTCCAGGTGGAGGCCTAGGTACTTCATGTACCGCCCTTGGACTTCAGATCCACCTACGCGGACGCACGAGTCGGGTTGTTCCCAGCCGCGACGTAATTTATGGAACCATAGCGCCTCGGTTTTGTGAGGCGCTATTTCTAATCCCAACTCGTGGATTTTGGCGACGACGACTACCACACCAAGCTCGGCGAGCTCTTTGGCCCTCTCGAAGTTGGCCCTGCTGGCCCAATAACACCTTGCAGTTAGGGGGGCACCTGATGGTGTGTCAGTGCGCTCCGGATTGCGCCCCAGGGTAGAGAATTAAAGGCGTTGACGATATCGAGACTTATCGCCAACGACCACACCACCCTCGGATACTGCTTGTTCTGACAGGGAGCGGACGGGCATGATGGCATCTACTGTAGAATGCTCCCGTCGGAATCCAAACTGACTTTTTTTTTATAGGAGAGGGGGCAAACGAGCATGCGGCTCACCTGATGGTAAGTGACTACCGCCGCCCATGAACAACTGCAACACCAGGGGAATCGCAGATGCGTTGCCGGCATTTTAAAAAGGAGTACGCTCTTTTCTTGAAGGTCCCTAAGTCGCATCGGTCCGGAAAAATCGCTGATGGTAATCGATTCCACAAGGAGGTCGTGCGAGGAAGAAAACATCTTCTAAATCGCACAGTGGTGGACCGCCAATCATCCAGATGGTGTGGATGGTATCGGGAGTTCTACCGCGATGTGCGTTCGTGAAATTTGGCGGCTGGGAATAATCCGAACAATTCCTCAGAGCACTCCCCATGGTAGATGCGAAAGAAAATGCAAAGGGATGCAACATCTCTTCGCAGTGCCAATGAATCGAGCCGATCGGAAAGGACTCGGTCGTCGACAATTCGAACCGCTCTGCGTTGGATGCGGTCAAGTGGAAGGAGCTGGCACTGGGGAGCCCCTGCCCAGAGATGGGAACAGTGTTCCATGTGAGGCCGAACTTGCGCCTTGTAAAGTAGCAGGCGGTGTGCCGGCCTGAAATACTGTCCCGCTCTGCTGAGCACTCCAAGCTTTTTAGAGGCCAATTTGGCCTTCCCTTCCAAGTGACCACGAAACTGCACGTCCTTCGATATGTCGACTTCGAGGATACCGAGACTGGCTGAGGCAAAAAGGGGAGTGCCTTGAAACTGAGGAGATACGACAAAGGGGTTCTTTTTAGCGGTAAACGTGCAAACTTGTGTCTTCTGAGGATTAAATTGGACTAGATTTAGTCGCCCCCAATCTGAGACTTTGTTCAGCAAAGACTCGACTTCAGACATACAAGTTTGTTCCGGTACTCAGCGACGTTTTCCCGAGAAATATTGGCACGGCCGGTGTATAGAGCATCACCAGTGCTGTCATCCGCATAGCAATGAATGTTACCAGTTAGCAACATATCATTGATATGCAGAAGAAACAGCGTTGGTGATAGCACACAGCCTTGTGGAACACCAGCGTTAATAGGCTTGTAGTCAGAGCATGCACCGTCTACAACGACCTTGATGCTCCGATCTGCAAGGAAGCTGGTGATCCAATTGCACAATTTCTCGGGAAGCCCATAGGAAAAGAGCTTCGAAAGAAGCGCTTTGTGCCAAGCCCGATCGAATGTCCAGACTAACGGCCAACGCCTCCCCCTTGGACTCTACTGCCTCCGCCCATCTATGGGTCAGGTAGACCAGAAGATCACCAGCTGATCGACCCCGACGAAAACCGTATTGGCGGTCACTAATCAGCTGGTGATCCTCAAGGTACCGGATGAGCTGGCAGTTAATAATGGATTCCATTATTTTGGAGAACAAGGAGGTGATCGCGATAGGCCTATAGTTGGATGGGTCTGAGCGGTCGCCTTTTTTAGGGATCGGGTGGACAAAAGCTGTCTTCCATGAATTCGGGACTACGCCTTGGGAGTAGGAGCGTTAGGACCGGTGCCAACTCCGGAGCACACGTCCTCAGCACAATTGGGGGGATTCCGTCAGGCCCACTCGACTTCTGGATGTCCAGGGAGAGCAGTGCTTTGCAAACCTAGCGGTGTGAGAACAGCACATCCGGCATGGAGCACTCACACCGCGGGATGGTCGGCGGTGTTTTCCCCCCGTCATCAAGAGTCGAGTTGGACGCAAAAAGGGAGCCTAAAAGGTCGGCTTTGTCTTTTGCGTCATGGGCCAGTGAGTCATCCTCCCTGTGCAGAGATGGTAGTGATGGCTTACAGAAATTCCCTTGGACAGCCTTGGCGAGAGACCAGAATGCACGGGTTCCCGAAGGAAGGCGAACTAGTTTCTCGCCAATTCTGCCTATGTGCTCTGACTTTGCCTTGGCAATAACTCTTTTGAAGGACCTGGAGGCGAAGTTATACTTCTTTTTAAGTGTGCTGGTATTTACATCACGAGTCGCCGAAGCCGCAGCCCAGGCTTGATAACACTCCTGCTTACTGCGTAATGCAGTCTTACAGGAGCGACCAAACCAAGGCTGACATCTGCCTCCGATGGGTACTACAGATGATGGAATAAATAGTTCCATTCCCTGTAGCACCACATCAGTGACAGAGTCAGCAACAGCGCTGGGATCATCCGGCGAGAAGCAAACCCGCCATGGGTAGGATGCAAATAAGGACCGCATTCCGTCCCAATCCGCCCACCTGTAATGTCAAACATGGCGGCAACCTGCAGAACGCAACCGCGAAGGGAGCGTGAGTGGCACCACACTCCGGATCAGACAATGGTCCGAAGAGCCGAGAGGGGCATCGAAGGAAACCTGATATCCATCCGGATGAGAGGTCATCAGAAGGTCCAACAGGGAAGGTGTATGATCCTCCACATCTGGAATCCGCGTAGGCGAAGTAACCAGTTGTGTCAGACCATATGCCAAGGCAAAGTCATAAACAGATCTCCCCGCATGATCGGTTAGACGTGAACAGAGCCATTCGGCATGGTGGGCGTTAAAATCGCCAAGGATCACGATCTCTGCGGATGGGACCTGTTGTAGCAAGAAATCTGTAGCCATTCGGACGTGGTCGATGAGTCGGTCTGTTTCGGCATTACCGCTATGGGACCTATAGAGGCACCCGTAGACGCGCGGATGGTCGTCGCTGTCTACGCGTAGCCAAAGAATGGACAGGTCCGAACCTTCAAGACTGCCGAGGCGTCGAGAACAGATGTCTTCTCTGACATACACGCAAACTCCAGCCCGAGGCACAAAGGAATGCTCCAATTTGTACCCCGGGTAGGAGAGATACGAAATATCAGCCGGAGAGGAAACCTGCGTCTCGGTCAGTAAGTGCAAGGCCGGCTTCGCCGTCTCGAGATGGTAGTGGACGGCGTTTAGGTTAGAGTGAAGTCCCCTGATGTTGCAGAAATTCACGGATAGCGTGGCAGGGGTCGCCTTGGTGTTCTTGCTCAGTTTGCCCCTAGCAGTAATGCTTTTGAGCGGAATTTTGCCACCCCCCCCCCCCCCATAATACGCAGGGCAGCCTGAGCACCCACGCTCAGGAGTGGAATAGCATGGTCGTGGATGCTCAGCGAGGGATTCTCCAGGGGTGCTGGTACCCTCCTGGGGTAGTTTATGACGTAATTCCGCTACCATGTTGATGGGGGGGGGGGAATTGGGCCTCCGGCCACCTGCACTCACCAGACGAAACGCAGAAGCAAAGCTTCCACTTCACGCCGGTATTCTGTGAGGTCGCGGTACCAACCCGGCTCGAGCCTGCCCATACATGCAACAGCAAAAACTGCTGCGTGGCTCTACCACCGTTAAACTACTATCAGCCAAATCGGGACCAACGCGCGACAGATGCCCGTTGAGCCAAATGGCAACTATTCTTTCGAACACTTTGCCGATCTCGTTCAAGAGGCATATGGGACGGTACGCAGAGGGAGAATCGGCGGCCCTGCCTTCCTTCTTCAAGAGAACCAACCTTGCCTCTTTCCATTCCGTGGGGAACTTTGCACTTCGCAGACAGTCGGTAAAAAGCTGCCT
Organism: Parnassius mnemosyne; assembly: GCA_963668995.1. Lineage (NCBI taxonomy): Eukaryota > Metazoa > Arthropoda > Insecta > Lepidoptera > Papilionidae > Parnassius > Parnassius mnemosyne. The sequence goes on from CAVLGL010000013.1 coordinate 2,538,131, forward strand.
AAGCCTGTCCCCCAGATTAGCCAGACTCAGCACTAGGACTCGACCCGGTCCCGGTCGGTCGGGTTCCGGTGCAGTGTTCCGGGCTCTTAAGCGGCTAACGGCTCGGTCCAGCTCCTCCACTGTTACCACCATCTCATCTTGCCACTCCCATGATAATGGCGGGTAGCTTGAGGGACTTGATCAGTCCTCTTGGAAGACTGTGCTGATCACCCTTTCCAGCAGGTCCGGAGCGAGAGTCTCCGTCAAGGGGCGCGACCAGGGCCGGAGTTTACCCAGCACCATTCTGTATGGGCGCCCCCAGAGATCTTCGTTGAGTCCCTCCAGGAGGTCATTCCAGGACCGAGACCTGGCATTGACAATGACGAATTGCAACGCCTTTGTAGCCGCGCGGTATGGCCCGTAGAGTCTGGCTATCTCCTCAGGCGGAGCTCGCCTTCTCCTCCTTCAGGCTCTGGTGTACTGGTGCCGAGTCCGCAGACAGGTCGCACGAACCCGTGCGATTTCTGCCGACCACCAATATACCACCCTACGCTTGGGGCGACTGGTTCTGGGCATCGACAAGTCGCATATTTGCGTCATCGTGTCTCGAAACCAGTTTGCTTTCCCTTCCGGACTGAACCTCTTCAACTTTTTCTGGCCATGCCGCGACGATGGTGGCGGCTACGAGCTTGTCTCGGTCTAGCTGCCTAAGAGACCAACGCCGTGGTGGGCTGCCTTCCCGGCGGCTGGAAACACTGGCAGGCTGGCGAAGTGTGACATCGAAAACGAAGTGCCGATGGTCGGACAATGTGACCGCCTCCTCCGCCACTCGCCACCCTGACAGTATTTGCATTGCAGGAGGAGTAGCCCACGTTAGATCCACAATGGACTCCCCCTGCCATTGCACACATGTGCTTATGGACCCCACATTCGCTAGTCGGAGGTCCAGTCCAGCCGCCCACTCCATACGGTCTCTCCCTTCGGATCGTCTCTGGTGTTACCCCAGGCCCTAGAATGGGCGTTAAAATCTCCCAAGACGATTAAAGGACGGGGTTGGCACCTGCGAACGCAGTTCGCCACCTCTTCCAGGTACGCCTCGTAGTCGGCAAGGGACCTGTTGGGAGAGAAGTAGCAGCCGATTATGGCCCCATTGCACTGCAACAAAACCCTGCCCCCTTCTCAAAAGAGCGCAGGGTAGGGCACCCACTCCGCCCCCAGTACTCATGTTAACTACTACTACTTACTAGGTAGTAAGCTTAAAATGCTTCTTTTAGAAGTGCCTCTCCACAGTCATCGAATGGACGATTCGAATCGTCCATTAGTCCAACCCATTAGGCTAATGTTGCTTTTAAATTTGCATTGCTTGTTAATTGTAGACAAAACAGGAATCGTACAATTTGAAAAAATGTGAAATTATAATAAATATGTATAATAAATAACATAATAAAACTAAGTGATGTCGATAAGCTAGGACATCACGGACTGTCATGCCAAAAATGTGCAGGCCGCTTCTCGAGACATGCCGCACTTAACGATATCATACGCCGGTCCCTTGCCACCGTCAACGTGCCAAGCCTACTTGAGCCGTCTGGTATTGCAAGAGACGATGGCAAGAGACCGGACGGTATGAGTTTGATTCCATGGAAGATGGGCCGGGTGCTGGTATGGGATGCAACCTGTTCAGACACGCTGGCCCCTTCCCATCTTCATGGAACCAACAACAGAGCTGGTGCGGCTTGTGAAGCGGCTGAAAAAGCTAAAGCATTTAAATATAGGGGTCTAGGCTCCGAATATGATTTTGTCCCATTCGGTGTCGAGACCCTTGGTCCGTGGGGTCCTAGCGCTATAAGGTTTTTCAAGGAAATAGCAAAAAGGTTAGTCGACATCACAGGAGACCGAAAAGCTGGCAGCTACCTCGGACAAAGAATTAGTCTAGCTATTCAAAGGGGGAACGCTGCCAGCATTTTCGGAACCTTGCCTAAAGGGACTCCTTTTTAATAATAAATTTTAGTTATTATATTATATTTTTAAGGTTTTTAGTTTTAGATTCATTGTTCTAGTATATATTTTATTTCAATCATAATATTTATATTTTAGCTTAAATAAAACTAAGAAATATTAAAAATGATACAATCTTGTGTGAAAAATGAAAATGATTTTTTTTGTAGACATAGACGAGGCAAATCTGTTTTAAGTCAAATACGACCCATGTTTCAATTTCAGTAGTGAGTTTTCTCTATAAAAAGGAATTTGTTTTAATAAGTACAAGGCTAAAAAATATATTTCTCACAAATATTAACAACTTTTCTGGTGCTTCAAATATTACATTGATTTAAAAGAATATTTAAAACCTTACAATATTTTAATGTTGCTACAAATTCATCCAATTCCAAAGAGAAAATAAAAGATATGTGTTAATGTACGGAGAGTTGTATTATACAGTCTAATTTTATATTTTTTGTTTTTATTAATAATACAATGCCGGCAGTATAAGGAAACATCTTAAGGAAATAAATGCGTGTCCTAAAATAAAATAAAAATATGGACATGTAGTGTCCCAAGGATATGCTTTTTAGGGTTCCGTAGTTAAATAACAAGGAAACCTAATAGTTTTGCCTTCCGTCCGTCCGTCTGTCCGAACGCGTCACACAAATGTACGTAGTAATTATATTTTTGGCAATATTTCTAAATAAACTATTGTTAAACCCTATTGTGCATGCCTTAAGCGTCTCCCACACAGAAGCGGCTTGCGGTGGCGGCCAGTTGTATTCGCTTGCAATGTAAGTGAGTCTGCACACTCGTGCGACCATGGCGCGGCCTGCCAGCGGCTGGCCGCGGCCGCATGCTCCGCCCCTTCCGCCAATGCGTGTGTGTTAGTGAGTACGCGGTCAGTCGGTGGCCCTAGCGCGGTCACTTGCAAATTATTTCAACAGGCCGCATGTACCGCGTGAAAAATGGTGCTAAATTCAGAGATTTTAATAGAAACTGCAAAATTATCCAGTACGTTATGATAATTCGCAACGTGATTATAAAAACATTAGAATTAAAAACAAAATATATGATAATATTGCTGAACATAATTCTTCGCCACAGGTAGTCATGTTACTGACGTCCAATCGTAGCACAGACACCTCAGCGAATGGTGCTTCAGGCCGCCGCTGCGACTGTATGTTGTTGCAGCGGCTGAAGCCGCGGCTCGCAGTTAGTCGCCACCGCAAGCTGCTTCAGTGTGGGAGACGCTTTAGGCGCATTAAAAATAACTAATTATAAAATCTAATACGTAATTTTTTTACAGCAGTTGAAATGCACACAATTTTCACTAATAACCTTATTACTATACTTCCAATTTTCCGATAATTTATGTCAAACTTCAATTTAAAAATAAAGTTTGGATAATCCAAAAGTGCACGATTGTTCTTATGATCATCATATCATCATTGAGCTCACTCCATAAACTCCAAGACGTATTTAAGTATATTTATATATAAATTCTACTTACTTTTAGTATGTAGTACTATTACATATTCATTATATATTAATAATAATCAAGTATGTATCAAATTTGGTTTATCGATTATGTTTTTTATTTTTACAGCGATCTTTTTTTAGCACGAGCTGCTGCAAACAATCGATACAGTATCCATTCACGATGTCAGCTGAACCCGAAGTGAGTGAGTGAGGCAGTCTATTTAGTAAAATAAACTATAACAAGGCTGCTCAAACACCGAAATTTCGAGATTTCTCAGCCGAAAAAAAAAAATAACTATACAAAATAGTTCTGCAGTATTTGAAAATGTTCAAGATAGTCCCAGCCATTATATAAGATTATTTTGTAAAAATTTAATAGAAATATAAAATAATTATAGAGATTTTATAGACCACAAAACCTCGCAAAAGAACACCGATTCCTACCAGGGATGATTCGCGAGGCTATTGAAACTAAAAAAACATCCTAATTTCAATAGAGAAGATGGATGGGTGCTGCGATCTGCTTGACTGAAATACTTCAAGGTACTTTAAGCTCATTCTGCGTAGATCGGACCAAAATTAATATTCTAAAACTGAAGGTAGCCGGGCTAACTATGACATCGGGACGTCAAACACCTCATTCCTCCCCCGTGACCATGGGTGCTGTAAGGCACCCGAAACGTCGGGAATTAAAAAGTTAAATTAAAGGCGATGGAATCCGTAAAAATTAATTTCATTTAATCAACATAGCTTCTAATTTTTTATCATATCAAATTATTCTTATTTACGTAGCAAGTAAGCGAGAGTAAAATTATCTTGGTATAAAATGTGTGAAAACAAATATAGAATATTCATGGACTGAAATCTAAAGAGTGGAATTATTCCCATTAAACTATTGTCATATTTTTATTTTTGAAGAAATCGTGCTATGTGCGATGATATAAACGTCTGAATATTCTGTCAGGTGTAAATAAATGACGGCAACATAATATGTTCATATCGTAAGAATGAATGTTTGTAGGGAATTCAGTTAAATATTAGGTTACTAATTATACTGAATTCTTTTATTTTGTTTCAAAATATAAATAAGTAGTCGTTACTATTACATAGTTATTATTATTAATCCGTTTATATTACATTACTCCATTTCGGTCTAGAAATTCGTATGTGTAGGTAAATAATAATATAAATTAAGTAGGTAAATATAAAAAATAGCAATGTGTGTACTTTTGTGTTCCAGTCCGAAGGGCACAAGCAAATAGATTAACAGGCTGTTAGATATTCCATCTTAGTCCTCATAGGTGACAACGAATCTATAGTCTTCTTAGTATGAAGTTGGTTGCAAATGTTCATGGGCTAAAGAAACTCTTACCATCAGGTGGTACTTCAAATTAAAACGAAATCATACGTGGTAGAGCCATGCTGCATCTATATTAGTGGTACAGTTGTAGCACGAATGGGTCGGCTCGACCGGGGAAGGACCACTACGCTTTCACAGAATACCAGCGTAAAATAGCAGCTTAATACAGCAGTATTAAGCTGCTATTTTTGTGTTTCGTATAATGAGTGAAGAGAACCGGAGATTCTTTTTACTGGAAAAGAGGTATTCCATCTAAGACCTCACGGGTCATCTGCATTTCGATTCGCAAACGAGGATAGATGTAGATGTCTATGGGCCACATCAACCACTTACCATTAGGTGGACTGTGTGCTCGTTTGTCACCCTATACTATATAAAAAAAGATGTCTATAGGCCACAGAATCCACTAACCATTAGGTGGAATGTGTGCCTTCATTCTATAAAAGAAATGTGGACCTTAATTTTGCTTGTTACTACGCAAAAATGCCAGAAAGATCTATTTGTTTAATTTACTCGTAGTAGAACCGCGATGTATCTATATTATGGTTGTCGCACGAATGGGTTTGACCACCCTTTCACAGAATATTGGCGTGAAATCGCAGTTTTATATTGCTGTATTTCTTATGGTGAGTGTTGAGAACCAGATACACATTTTAGTGGAAACCAGGCATTTTATCTTAGTCTTAAAGGATAATCTGATTACCACGGAATAACAATTAAGATTCTGAACCAATGATAGATGTAGATGTTTATGGGTCACAACATCCACTTACTATCAGTTGAACTCTGTGCTGGCTTATCACCATAAATCTATAAAAGTTAATTCCGCTAGAAAAGAAAACGAAGTGTCTTTGCGTTAGACATGCGCTTGTTAGGTTCAAAAATATTCGGATGTTATCAGCCTTTTGAAATAGCCCATAGCCTCCCATAAAATTCCATCTGGCATCGTAAGCGGTAATGAAACGTTGGATGGTAAATCACTCTATTTTTATAACAAAAACCTACCCACTCTTTCTTTCAAGACGCCCAGATTGTTATCGATCGATAGTAAGACTGACGACGGCAAATTATTCCAATCCTTTGCGGTATGCGTTACGAAGGACTAAACAAATCGTTTAACAAGGCATTATTTGCTTAAATGGAGGTTCCAATCTACTAGTTTTTAAGGCATTTACTTTTTAAAAACGAAATAAAATGTATTTATTATTATTTATTATTATAACATGAATGCGTAGAATATCAGCAACTGGTGTCTGATTGCATAGAGGGAGCACAGTTATTAAACAAGCAAAATAAAACACGATTTATGTCGGATTTCTATATATACTAAAGGCTTGGTTTTCCAGCTGTTTTCTAGTGCATGAAAATGATTTTTTTATATCAGATCCCCGTTCAAAAATATACAAAACCGCTTACAGATTTTGAGATTTTGTCATCTTACTAAGCCTAAGAAAGAGTTAATTTGTATAAAACGGTTTTTATATGCATCTGTTATAAAATAAAACAGATCGTTACAGAGGATGAAATATTTCTTGAATTTTTTTTGTTTCTAAAGTTATAATTTAGCATCTTTTTATCGTGTTCTTTTTTTCTATACTATAGAATACGAGAGTATAATTTACTTATAAAAAATTATTAAGTTATTCTTGAATAGAATAAACTAAAACAAGCAAATAGTTATATTTTAAAATAAATAACATTTTAATTACAGTATTTCTAAATAAAATTATGGTTTGACTATGGAAAATTAAAATCTAAAAAGAAAATCACATTACTCGTGAAACGTACTTTAATAATGATGATAGTTGAAAGGTGCTAAAGTTGTACGGTGTAGTAGCAGAATTCGAGGATCCCACTATCCCATATCATCCCATGGGTGTCGTTAAAGGCGACAGTGGTAAAAGAAACAGGATAGGCATCAGTATCTTCCTGATAATAATTCAAAGTTAAAAAAAAAACTTACGAGGCAATCTCATTAGATTCCACCATTGGAGGCCTATCTTCAGCAGTGACTTTGAATAAGCTGTAATTATGATGATGATAGGTGTAAATACACAAAAATTTGGATCAAGAAAAAAGATATTTTATTAATTCAAATTTAATTTTAATTATTTCATTTCAGTAATTATTTTTATTAAATTTTAACAATATGTACATCAAAGGTATTTGCATTTAAGAAGAGAAAAGTTCCATCCCCAAAGATTCATACGAGGTGAAATTTGTGATATTGATAAGTACACTAAAGGGTAAAAAATATTAAATTTACGTCAGGACTTTGATACTTTGAAGCACCGACTTCTGAAGTAATATAATTATGAGTAAATTATTTATTTTTTATTAGTTCTTTGAAGTCGGTTTTACTTTTTTAATGATTAATATTGTTCATTTTATTAAGTTAATACACAAGGCAAATAGCAAATATACACCGTCTTTCACAGGTGAAGTTTTCAACTTTTCAACCATAATACTGCTGCACATACTGCTGGATAAGTTAAAACATTAATTGGATTTTACTATTTGAACAACAACAGAAAAGCTATGGTATGGTTACAGAAGCGTACTGTAAACTAAAGTATTATAGTCTTTTGTCCAAATCTAGCCATATCAACATACTAAACCTTCGGCAAATTGTACAGAAGACCGGAGAGTACAATCTATCACTTTGTCTTGTGTATGTGGACTATGAGAAAACCTATGACTCATGATGCAGCGTTCGGGAAATAACGACACATCTTCTCGTCAGGCATACCTCAAAATCTCAAAACTAGATGGTACAACCAGTGCGTGTTGCCAGTAATGACCTAAGGATCTAAGACGTTGTCTTTCACTGCAGATCGTATGAGGAAGCTCATAATCGCTCAGCGAGCTATGGAGAGGGCTATGCTCGGCGTTTCTCTGCGTGATAGACTTAAAAACGAGGATACGTGCAGTAAAACTAGAGTAACCGACAAAGCCTAAAGGATTAGTAAACTCGAAGAACCGACAACCGATGAAATAAAATTTCAATCTATTCTAGACTTAAATCTATTTATTAATTAAATATTAAATATAATCACGAATGTTATGCCACTAAAAATTCCTAATTACTTCACATAATACACGGTAGATCCACGCCGCAGCTACATTATGATTTTAGGACGAATGGCTTGGTTTGACCGGAAAAGTATTACGCTCTCACAGAACACCAGCGTAAAATAGGAGCTTTATGCTGCTGTGTTTTGTATGTTGGGAGTAGAGATCTGGAGACATTTATAACGGGAAATAAGGCATTCCATCTTAGTCCTCAGGGGTGACAACGCATCTGCATTTTGATTCTTAATCGGGATCTTAGATGTAGATAGATAGATAGAGGGCCACAACGTCCACTTACCATCAGGTGGACAGTATGTTCACTTGTCACTCTTATGCTATAAAAGAGCGATCGTAGAGTGCTTCTTTCGCATATAATTAGCTACTGTCCGTTTCCCTAACCATGTTCAAATTACTCGAAACATCAGAAACATTAAAATAAGTTAACGAAACGCGATAATATCCGTAAAATACTAATTTAGTTCAAAACATGCATTTACTTAATTTAATGTATGTCTTATATGTTGTACTTAACTTTATATACGTGTTACATCTCCACAAACAACTTCACGCAAAGTTGGCTGCCAATGGCTAAAGTCGTTAACTGAAAAGGAAAACCGAAATTGGGTAACAAAATATCTAAACTACCTGCTAACACAATTTCCCTTGTCCGATAGTGGTCGTGTATGTATTATAAGTAAATAAAAATGTGAGCAATTGTTTACTTACTTATACTATTAACTAACCTATGTCAGAGATGCGTATTAAAAGAATTGTTATTTCTTTATGAAATTGAAGACACAATCCAACTTATGTTAAGTGTTACCCGATGTAAAGTGGCTATTAAACCAAAGAGATACCTGCAACCTAATTCCAATAAAGATAGCGACTTCAGGACTTCTGAGGACTCAAATAGAATGCTTCACGCATGTAGTTATACTGGCTGGCATAACCCTTTAGACCGGAACGCAGAAATGCAAGTACGGCTATTTGGCAACAGAGAGTGCTACCTAACTAGACGTACATCTAGGCAGAAAAGGGAATCTACCACCTAGAAACGCGAGCATATAAAATAGCATAGAATGCTGCTGTTTCGTGTGTTATGTTGTCAAACTGATCTACATAAAATAACCTGATTCTCTCTCCTACAACTAAACTGTCTGAAGGGTATGCAGAGCAAGTCTAAAAACAGGCAGTTTGTGATACTATTTATTTTATAGGATAGGGTGACAAAGGAGCACATAGTCCACCTGATGGTAAGTGGTTGCTGCGACCCATAGACATCTACATCTATCCTCGTTTGCGAATCAAAATGCAGATGCGTTGTCGCCCGTGAGGACTAAGATGGAACGCCTCTTTTCCAGTAAAAAGTGTCTCCGGTTCTCTACACTCACCATACGAAACACAGCAGCGTTAAGCTGCTATTCTGTGAGAGCGTGGTCCTACCCCGGTCGAGCCGACCCATTCGTGCTACAAATATACTACTAATATAGCTGCAGCATGGCTCTACCACGTAATCTTCAATGGTAATAACGCGTCTATATCTTTCTTTTTTAAAGTAATCGATGATATTCATGTTAAATAATGTCCTTCAGACCGAACTACGGTCAGTCTCAACGGAGACTAGTCATCTCCATTGAACAAAATTATATAGCCCGAGCGTATGCGCAAGAATAAATGCTCTTTAAATTCCCTCATTCTCATAGTCCGATGGGACGGTTATCTACGACCGGAGAGAGATAGGTCACAGGACCAACGGCTTTATTTGCACTAATTTTGGCCTAACCCAGAACTCAAACTCGGGACATTATTGTAGTTGTTTCGTGCGTGGTGCGTCTAGAGAACTGGTAGCGATTTTTACTAGAAACGAGGCATTCCATCTTAGTGCTCAGGGTTGACAACGCATCTGCATTTTTATTCTTAATTGAGGATAAATGTGGATCTTCTTAACAATACATAAAACATACGTCATCATCATCATTACAGCCCTTCACAAGTCTACTGCTGAACATAGGTCTCCCCCAAGGAATGCCAAAAAACACGGTACTGAGCCACCTGCATACATCGACTTCCTCTATGTCTTACCAAGTTACAGAATCTAATTAATTACTCTGTGCTTGTTTGACACCCTTATTCTATACAAAATAAACTATCTTTTACATGCGACCACTCGCATTGAATAAAAATATGGGTGTAATGTTAAGACCGATATTTGAATACACCGAAATAAATGCACATAATTAAATAAGTGTGGTTTGCAAGATGACGTTGTGACAAGGATTAAGAAAGGAATGCTTCGGTGGTTTGGTCATGTAGAAAGAATGAACGAGGAAAGAGTGACAAAGCAAATTTATGTTGCAGAAGTGAACGGCAGGGTCGGGAAGGGACGCCCTGGATGAAGGTTTATCGACCAAATCGGCGATACATTAAAAATGGGCCAGATTAGGAGTACCCTTAACCGACGAGCGTGTATGCGTAGATATATGGATGTAAAAGAGGCGAGAGAGGTGTGTCAGGATCGCGCCAAATGGAAGTCCGTAGTCTCTGCCTACCCCTCTGGGTGACAGGCGTGAGTGTTTATGTATGTATGTATGTATAATTAAATAAATGCTTGCACTTACTTAACATTCTATAATTCTTTTTAGAATTATTGAGAACCTGATAATACATTTATTTTTATCAATTACATCTTAAAGGCCCTTTTGTTAGCAACGACGCCAAACACAAGCGAAATTGAATGTGATTTTGTTGTGAAATTGATGTGATGAGTGTTGAAATGAAAATGATTTCATTTTAATTTCAAATATTTATTTATTTTTAATATCAAGTAGCGTTTTTTCTGTCACTCTTATTGAATTTGACAGCGCAGCGAATTTTAGCGTCTCTAAACGGATCTGAATGCGCGCAGGCCCGGCGAGTTAATTTGTATAAAACTGTTTTTATATGCATCTGTTAGAAAATAAAACAAATCGTTACGGAGGATGAAACATTGCTTGAATTTGGGAAGCGGGCCATTTGATACCTACGCTATTTACTTCAAAACCCTAGGCGCCTTACTTTATTAGGCATAATTTATCAAAGAAACTCACGTAGCGTAGCGCTGTGAAAGTAGATATCAAGGTATAGTATTCAAGAGTTTTACCCGAAGGAGGAGGTTTTTCTTGATAGATTAAGTCATTAAATAACATCTGACTTTTGCCAATGTTTTTATTTCTAAAGTTATAATTTAGCCTCTTTTTATCGTGTTTTTTTTTCTACACTATAGAATACGGGAGTGTAATTCACTTAAACATAATAAATCTAAAACAAGTAAAAAATGTTATTTTAAAATAAATAAAAATCTAAAAAAAAATAATCACATTACTTGTGAAATGTACTTTAATAACGATGATAGGTGAAAGGTGATAAACTTGTACCGTGTAGTGGTAGCATTCGAGAATCCTACTATCTCATAATATCATCCCGTGGGTGTCGTCAAAGGCGACAGTGGTAAAAGAAACAAGCAGTATCTTCATGATAATAAAAGTTACAAAAAAACCTCCGAGGCAATCACCATAGATCCCACCATTCGAGGCCTATCTTCAGCAGTGACTCTTGATAAGCTGTAATTATGATGATTATAGGTGTATTAAACGTGGATGTTGGGTTGATGTACAATTAAATAAACAAAAATAGAACATAGTTATATTAAAAATAAAGATATCTTATGAATTCTAATATAATTTTAATTAATTGATTTCAGTAATTATTTTTATTAAATTTTTAAATTTTAAAGGTCATTCATCCCCAAAGATTTATACGAGGAGAAACTTTAGTGTAACTATTTCGACAGAATTCTAAATGTTACTGTTGTGACATTGATTCTTTGAAGCACCGACTTCTGAAGTAATATAATTATGAGCATATTATTTATTCTTTATTAGTTTTTTGAAGTTGGTATTACTTATTTTAAAGATTAATATTGTTCATTTTATTAAGTTAATACATATGACAAATAGCAAATATACACCGTATTTACAGGTAAAGTTTTCAACTTTTCAACCATAATACTGCTGCACATACTGCTGGATAAGTTAAAACGTTAATTGGGTTTTACTATTTGAACAACGACAGGAAAGCTGTGGTATGGTTACGGAAGCGTACTGCAAACTTATGTATTATAATGTTTTGTTCAAATCCAGCTATATCAATATATGTAACCTTCGGCAAATTGTACAGAAGACCGGAGACTATAATCTGCCAGTTTGCCTTGTGTATGTGGACTATGAGAAAGATATGATTCATGATGCAGCATTCTGGAAATTACGACACATCTTCTCGTCAGACACACCTTAAAACCTCAAAACTAGATTGTAAAACCAGTGGGTGTTGCTAGTAATGACCTATGGATCTAAGGCATGGTCTTTCACTGCTGGACGTATGAGGAATCTCAAAGTTGCTCAGCGAGCTATGGAGAGGTTTATGCTCGGTGTTTCTCTGCGTGATAGACTTAAAAATGAGTTTATGTGCAGTAGAACCAGAGTCACTGACGAAGCCCAAAGGATTAGTAAGCTGAAGTGACAATAGGCTGGTCATATAGCTCGAAGAACCGACAACCCATGGGGAAAAAAGGTTTTCGAGTGGCAGCCTCGTACTGGCAGGTAAAGTGTAGGGTTTCCTCCACTAGAAGGAATAACGACCTGAATAAACATGCAGAAAGTCAATGTAATGATGCAAGTGGATCGGTAACGTGCTTTGTGGCGTTCGTAGGGGGAGGCCTATGCGGTGGTGCGGTGGCAACTGCCTAGTGAAGCAGTCCCTGTAGTGATGAAAATAATCCTGGGCTTGCATCCACCTACTATCTCCATGTGTAACATGGAGGACCGCTCTACACTCAGTTTGCCGTTACAAGACTGCCTTTCAAGAAACTTACTTCTCAGCTTGCTTTACAGCACCCATGGTCAAGGGGGGCGGCGGAGGGTGGGGACTGAGGTGTTTGACGTCCCGATGTCATATTTAACCCGGCTACCTTCAGTTTTTGAATATTGATTTTGGTCCGATCTGCGCAGAATGAGCTCATGGTATTTTGAATTCCTGCAGTAGTACGCTTGGATTTGGATTTAATTTTATTAATCATAGGATCCCAAGCAGTTGACAACACCCATTCATCTTTTCTATTGACATTGTTTGTCTTTGTCTTTGTTGTTTGTGTTTTTTTTTTTTAATTTCAATAGCCTCGCGAGTCATCCTTGGTAGAAATCGGTGTTCTTTTGTGAGGTTTTGTCTATCAAATCTAATGTAATAGCCGGGACGATCTTGAAAATGTTCACAGACTGCAGACTTCCCGAAACGTCGGTGCTTCAAGTCAGCTATATGTTCTTTTAAGCGGGTTTTTATAGATATTTTTGTTTTTTTCTTCTTGTCTTTTTTATTTTTTCGGATGACTAAAACATCTAAAAAAACTGAAGCTTGTTTACTAGAATGTAGTTAGCATTGTGAATTGTATTTTAGAGTATGGAGTTAAGGTGGTCTAAAAATGCAGTTACTTTATCATATGGTAAAATTGAGAAAGTGTCGTCTACGTACCGCTTGTAGAATCTTGGATTTACAAGAGCAGTAAGAAATCATTATGAAAGTCCCTGAATATTATTCCCGACAACGTTGCGTGTAAAAGCTAAAACGTGTACATGGACTGGGTATCTTTTTAATAAAGTCGTTTTCCAACCTACACGTGGGCAAAGCCGCAGGCAAAGCTTTTATTTTTAGTAATTAATAAATTTTGATTATTAAATTGAGCATTATTTTTATTTTCCTCACTGTTTTCGCTTTTACGATTTTTTTAAGTTTTAGAAGTCTCTCTTAAACTCAAATATTCCAGGATTATCCAATTAAGAATTTCCGAATCCAAAGAAAAAAATATGTAAAGAAATGAGAAACTCACGGGCCAGGTGGTAATAACCGTTAATACGTCTGTTTGTGACCGTGTAGCTTCTTTACGCATTGATTAATTACGTTCATATTCACGCAATGTAATTGTTTTTTTAAGACAGTGTTTCATAGCTAAACTAAAAACTAATACGTAGCGTTGTAGTCAAGTCATCAACAAATACTATATTTTTATGGAATAAAATAATTCATTTCACACATAAATTATATTGGTTAATTGCCAAAAACCATCACACTATCTGGACAGAATATGTGGTGCTGCGGTAAGAAGCGATAGCTTATCGTGGATTACCACAATACCGAGTCATTGTCTCATGGTCTTATTTTTTTCTAGCAAGCATTTGTTTCAATCTATCAACATTATCCGGTGACCGGGGATATGCTACATGAAGGGTTCAGGATTCCCTTATTGCCGTGAGAGATTGTAATCATCGAGATCGTCTTATCATTCCGTCGCAGCATCTCCTAACCGCAGTTGTATAACAAATTTCCGGCCAGTGTAATCCCAACGGTATGCGTCACTAAGTTGATCAATCTTACTTATCCATTGATGTTGCTGCTTTATACTCAGATCAAAACTAAGATATAACTTTTGTGTTGTGTTGTGTTGTTTGGTTAGTTGGAAGCCGCGAAACGACGGCCATTTGAAAAAAAAGGATTAGTGAGATGTGGAGGAGTATTTTTGCTTCCGTCTACTCAACCTGTTGTCATATAGTTAGACATATTAAAGCTAATCGAAAGGGGTCCGAGACGAGGATTGGACAATTAAGGAGAACTACAATACTACTTGAATTCGTGTCCGACTATCTTTTATAGATCAAGATAACAAATCACAATAGTTATAATAATTTCTTATATAACTAAACAGCTAAATTATAATAAGTCAGTACTGTACATACTGTTGAGTTGATATATTTATTTGTCATTTGATTGATAAAAATTACACTTTTTATTTTAATTGCTACTAATAGTTAGTTTTTAGAACCATTAAAATTATATTATAATAAATTTATATATTAATAAATTTAACTTGAAATGCAAATTTAATAATTACATACAATATTACATAATTAAGACGTGTGCAAAAAGAACGGAGATCATTTTATAATAAAAATAATTAATGGTTATGCGTTTGTGGACCGCAAACTCAGAAACTCTATATATATATATATATATATATATATATATATATATATATATATATATATATATATATATATATATATATATATATTATTGTTATTATATATATATATAGTTTATTATTATTATTATTATTCTAACTGAAAGTATTTTCTTAACTTTTTTTCTGGTTTGAGAAAAACCTCTGTCCTGGAAAGAACCAACAAGAATCCCAACGGGAATTTCTTCCGAAGTCAATTATACATTTTTAATATATGTATACAGTTAAACTATTTACAAAATTTATTTTGTGAACAGCTTGCAAGCGACAACCACATTCCCAGGGGTTTTATCAACCATGTATTCATGTGTGTACAATAAACACTGCATTGATTCCCTCGAAATTTTGGCGATGTTTCAATCCTTTCAGCAGTGCCAAGTTGACTTGCGGTATATCGAAGACCTGAAGTGTTTGTACAGTAGGGCTACGATGGCTGTCCGAGTAGAAAAACAAAGTACGAAGCCTATACAACTGCAGGGACGCGTAAGACTAGGTGACGTTATATCTCCGAAACTTTACCGATGTATTGGAAGACGTTTTCTAGCTACAGGACTAGATTACGGCACATCTTCTCGTCAGGTATACCTCAAAACTTACACATGGCATAGCCCAACAATAGGCCGGCCATATTGCTCAAAGAACCGACAAAATAAGGGGAAGAAAGTTTCTCGGGTGGCAGCCTTGGTATGCGAAATATATAGGGCGTCCACCTACTAGATAATATTGCGACCTGGTCATACAATATGTGATGACTCAAAAATAATAATTTCCAGGCATCTTCATCGACAGGAAAACTTTCGCATATTTATGTTTAAGAAACCAAAAAAAGTAAAGGTAACATTGTGTTTATGTAACAGTCGCAAATCGTTCAATGAGTGGGGGACAGTAGGTATCCATAGGAGTAGGCAAAAGTTATATGACCTTGAAATGAAAGATTATACTGTAATGATAGATGTTAAAGTAGAAGTCCGTAGTCTCTGCCTACCCCCTGGGTGACAGGCGTGAGTGTTTGTGTGTGTGTGTGTGTGTGTGTGTGTGTGTGTGTGTGTGTGTGTGTGTGTATGTGTGTGTGTGTGTGTGTGTGTGTGTGATACATGTTAAAATGTTTATAGCGTTATTACTGTTAACTTTGATGTACAAAATACGTTTAAACCAATTGTTTTCTCTTTTTCGGGATCAGTTTGTGGAAAACAACAATTGTATTGTTTGCAGCCATGAGGCTTCTGTTTCGAATGTTCGAACCTTTTGTTGAACATTGTACAACGATTTTCAGATCCCAACAAAACAATAGAAATGGTTTTGATTCATGGATTGCATTGAGGGAGGGCATGTCTGAATAATCGCTTAAGTCTGCAGCGATTAACATTGGCCCTTGGCCAACATTTGTACCCTATGTTAAAATGGTTATCAATTGTTGGCGTGTACTATTGTCTTGAACAAATTAGTAGTAATCTAAATAGCCATCATTAAAATGATAACATTTTATTTGAGGGTAATTTCAAAAGGAAATTATCCTGCATAATGCAGTGCCGTTTAGAAACTTTGATAGTGTGATTTAGATTATTTAATTTATCATCATCATCATCATCATTACATCACTTCATAAGTCCACTGCTGAACATCCAAGAACAGTATGAACATCAAAATCGTGCTTTGTGGCCTCCCCCAAGTAATGCCATAAAGCACGGTCCCGAGCCCCCTGCATCCATTGACTTCCTGCATGTCATACCAGGACGTCACTCCATATTGTAAAAGGATGCCGTACACTTCACCTGCCAGTACGAAGCTTCTTTGATATATATGGCCGGCCCATTGCCACTTCAGCTTACTAATCCGTTGGGCTATGTCGCTTACTCTGGTTCTACTGCGGATATCCTCGTTTTTAAGTCTATCACGTCTAGTCGCTGAGCGACCTTGAGGTTTCTCATACGGCCAGCAGGAAGAACCACGTCTGAGATCCATAGATCATCACTGGCAACACTCACTAGTTACATACATATAACTACATAACTATGATTATTTAAAATCTAAATAACGACACATCAATAGATCCAACTAAGCGAAGCAGAGCGGATCACTAGTTATGTGATAAAACCGCAAATAATAATGTGTTACCTGGACAGCCGACTTGTTGAAAGGTGATTAGTTGCTAATTTGTTTTAATAGCACGCTAGCTTGACGTGTATGTGTGTTTGAATGCAATTTTTTAATTCTGTGTTCTCCCACTTTCATCATCAAAAAACCCCCAAGCTTTTCGAATAAAATATAGCCAGACCACACCTGGCATTGCTCTCTATCTGTGCATGAAGTTTTATTACAATCGGTTTAACCATTCCGAAGATTAGCTCTTGCAGACAAAAAATTTACAAATATACGTAATTATATTCATGCCTTAATAGCGTGCAAATAATCCCCTAAACTTAATAAAATGTAGTTGTTTCGATATTACAGGCAGACGCTTTAATTTTATTTATATGTTTATATAACATGTACGAAACATGTTACAATCGCGGCTTATTTAGCTTATTTTATTTTAAAACAAAATATAACGCTAACGCTAATTCAGAATTTCATCAGAAACTTACTCAACTTTATATTCGCGTAATGGCGTTAATAAAGTTTACTATTCCACTAACGTTATTTAATTTGTATAATAGCCGTCACGAAAAATGGATGAAACTGTTTTCTTTAACAGCTACAGCTGTGCTATATACTGATATATAAGTAAGTGACAGCCCTGAAACTGTTCAGGGCTGTCACTTACTTATCTATATATTTCTTTTTATTCATGTAAATAAAATTGAAGTGTCCGTTTGTAATATTAAAATAACTGGCTTCTATTTAACTCTAGGCTTTATTAACTATTGAGACATAAATAACAATTTTTAAAATTTTTGTCTGTCTGTCTGTCTGTCCGGGTTAATTTCCGGAAGGGCTGTCACAATTGTGATAAGAATTTACAAACAGATACAAAACAATATTTACGTCGGATTAATCGCTCCGTAATGCTATCAGCAATGAGAAGAGTCCTGTGCCCAGCTGTGGGATATTAAAGGCCATAAAATATTTTTTAGAGGCATGAAGGGACTAACTACATTTTTCAGCTCAATTCAGCTTTAGTCCATAGAAAACACATAGAGACTTATACAGATGCGTACGCATCTGTTTAGCTTTCTGACTGTATTCAGCTTTCGTGGCAAACAGGCATAAAATTAGGACAAGTGTGTTTCTATCATACGCACGCTAACGCCAGAGTTTACCGCTGTTCCATCACATATAGCGCTGTTCTGACACGTTCAGGGCTGTTCTGCCACTTTCAGCGCTATTCCGCCGCATTCAGCACTGTACGAGGGCTATCCTCGACGATAAGTTAATAGCTTTGATTCGCAATGCAATCATTTCGCATACAATCATCGAGAGATTTTGTAAATAGAAATAATTTTGTATTTTGCTATTATAACCCTGGTCACGATATCTTTACAATTTCGTAAAATTTTTGAATATTCATCCGAAAATGCTCTTTCAATTTATTATTGTTTTCTCACTGCCGTTTGGATTGCGTTTATTACATTTATTACATATATACAGTTTTTAAATAATATCGCACATAGACCTCTGTCCATGTTGAATTCAAAATACTAAATGAAAGTAGTTTACCGTGAGCATACGAGTATAATCATTTCTCTGTCATTCAGCGCTACATACGGCAGAGAGAAGTGTTTTAGCGGAGATAGCACGCTATGACAGCCTTTTACAATATCACGATGCTGTACGCGGCTGACAGAAGCGGAACTGTATAAGTGTAACCTAAATCAAAAACCGAAACGCGAATGGAGCTGAATAAATGTAGTTACTCCCTTAGGGAACACAATGTCTGCCGCGCAGTCCCAATGTGTGTTGGCGGATTTTCGATTTCTCTAAATATTAGCAGGTTTAAAATTAAAAAAAAACTACAAAATCATTTCATGATGTCTTTTTATCTTAAATCTTAAAATTAAATTTTGCCTCCTCAAAAGACTGCTTTATAAGGAGTATATTTAATTGGCAACTAAAGATTTGTATTATTATTTTAAGTTGTTATCAGGAAGATACCGCTGTTCAACTAATGTTGTATTTCCCATAGCTTCATTAATTGGCATAATATATTTTTTTACGCAACTGTAATACAATATTAATAGCTAACTTTTTACGTGGTAGAGCCATGCTGCAGCTATATTAGTAGTATAGTTGTAGCACGCATAGGTCGGCTCGACCGGGGAAGGACCATGCTCTCACAGAATACCAGCGTCAAATAGCAGCTTAAGACTGCTGTGTTTTATATGGTGAGTATAGAGAACCGGAGACCCTTTTTACTGGAAACGAGGCATTCTATCTTAGTTCTCACGGATGGCAACGCATCTGCATTTTGATTCACAAACGAGGATAAATGTACATGTCTATGGGCCACAGCAACCACTTACCATCAGGTGGACTGTGTACTCGTTTGTCACCCTATACAATAAAAATTAATATTCCTTTAGATTGCAAGTTTGACAGCACATTTTACGCCTACGTCAAATAATAACTTATGTTGTCCTCGTAATCATGGTAATTCGATTGATATGTTATTTGCCTTAATCAGGTAACAGGGCTAAAAATTACGGACGGACTTAAAAATGACATATAATCAAAAATACAATCCTCCTTGTCAGTCGCACCACCGTTCACCTCAGTCGGGGAAAAATTGTTTTTTTTTTTAATTAAATCAATTAATCATTTTAACAAAACTAGCACTAAAACTGTTGGATAAACTTGCGGTTTTATTTAAATGTGTTTTATAATAAGATTAATTATGTACTAGTTTCATCCTTATTCTAACCTATAATACCTCGCCCTAAAAACGCTAACTATCCGTAACAAATACGATTTACATTACCCCTATTTAGTCCCTACAACTACCAATTTAATGTTGTTTGTCCAAGTATACAAAAGAAAGTAATATTTTTTAGGACAAAACGGCTTAGTTCACGGATGAAAAGGTTTAATTTTTTTTTATTTAGTTTGTAATAGGTTCCCTCTCTAGAGGAGAAACGGCGGAAGAAACTACGTTTCAGTAACTTTTTTTTTTTACTTATTATAAGCCAGTACTTAAATAACATCTCACCTGGTGGTTAGCGGTGAACGGTAAATTATATTGGCTTAGGATAACAAAAGCCTGCACGCATGCACGCACGCACGATCGCACGCACGCACGCACGCACGCACCACACACACACACACACACACGCACACACACACACACACACGCACGCACGCACGCACGTACGCACGCACGCACGCAAGCACTCACGCACGCATACGCACGAACGCACGCACACACGCAGGCAAACACGCACACAAGCACGCACGATCACATGCACGCATGCACGCACGCACGATCGCACGCACGCACGCACGCACCACACACACACACACACACACACACACACACACACACACACACACACACACACACACACACACACACACACACACGACAGACTACGGACTACCATTTCACACGATCCCATCTCTCTCGCCTCATACATACATACATATAATCACGCCTCTTTCCCGTAGGGGTAGGCAGAGACCAGTTCTTTCCACTTGCTACGATCCTTACATACTTGCTTTGCTTCGTCCACTTTCATTATTCCCTTCATACATGCTCTACGGTTTAGGGTACTCTTGACCTGGCCTTTTTTCAAGACGTCCTTGATTTGGTCTAGAAATGTCCGCCTAGGTCTACCCCTTCCAACACTTTCATTCACACTCGCCTTATACACTTTTTTCGTCAATCGTTCTTCATTCATTCTCTCGACATGGCCAAACCATCTCAGCATACCTTTCTCAATTTTTGTCACTACATCTTCTTTCAGACCACAACGTTTCCTTACCTCACTATTTCTTAGCCTGTCACTCAGTTTAACTCCTATCATACTTCTTAATGCTCTCATCTCAACTGCATTTATTCTGCTTTCATGTTTCTTCTGCCATACCCAACTTTCACTTCCGTACATGAGTGTCGGAACCAACACCCCCTCATGCACAGCCAAACGAGCCTTGTTAGACACCTTCCGACTGCTCATAAAGGAGTGCAAAGCTCCATTCACCATATTTCCTGCATTCACTCTTCTTTCGATATCACTCTCACACTTTCCATCTCTTGTAAACTTTGAACCCAGATACACAAACTCTTTCACCTGTTCAATTTGTTCCTCTTCAATCACGATATTGCAGTCTGTCACTGCCTCATCTTTTTCAAACACCATCACTTTCGTCTTCCTTACATTTATCTTCATTCCCTTTCTAACAAAAGCTCCACTCATAGCAGTTACCATCTCCTGCAACTCCTCGGCCGAAGACGCAAGTAATACTTGGTCATCAGCATAGAGAAAACATTTGACGAGTAACTCATTCATTCTCAACCCACTTTCATTCTCTTTTAAATCTGTCACACAATTGTCCATGAACAGATTAAACAGCCACGGTGACGCTACACATCCCTGTCTAACACCTTTTTCGATATTAAACCATTCAGTGTATGCCCCGTTTATCCTTACACAAGCACTAGAATCCCTATAAAGAGATTGCATTGCTCGTATGAGGATACTGCTCACACCGTTCACGGACAGTGCTGACCACAATTCATTCCTCACCACTCTATCATAGGCCTTTTCTAGATCTACGAACGCGCAGTAGACTTTCTTGTTTTTAGCCAAATACTTTTCGGCTATGCACCGCAAAGAAAAGACCTGATCCGTACATCCCATTCCCTTTCTAAATCTCGCTTGTGCATCCCATACTTTCTTGTCTGTTTCATTCACAATCCTTTCAATCAACACTTTCGCATACAATTTACCGACGACGCTGAGAAGGCTTATACCGCGGTAATTTATGCAGTCCTGCCGTGATTTACTTCCATATATCTACACATCAACGATCGTCGGTTAAGTGTACTCCTTCTCTGGCCCATTTTCAATATATCGCCAATCGCTCGATAAACCTTCGTCTAGGGTGTCCCTTCCCGACTCTGCCGTTCACTTCTGCAACATAAATTTGTTTTGTCACTCTTTTCTCGTTCATTGTTTCTACATGACCATGGTGAAAAGACAGAGGTCGGAAAATTATTACAGTTGTATGAATCAGTTGGCTAGACCGAGGAAGGACTACGCTTTCACATAATACCAGCGTAAAAGAGCAGCTAAATGCGGGAATATTTTTATGGTGGGTTTCATGAACCTGAGACACAATTGATTGGTAACGAGGCAGTCCTCAGGAGTGACCATGCATTTACATTTTGATTGTTAATCGAGAATAAATGTAAGTGACTTTGGGTCACAGCATTCAATTATCGTCGGGTGTTCGCTCGTCGATCACTCTTACATAAATAAATATTTTACAGCTGAAACACTAGAGGAAGGCAAATAAATTGGTGGTCATTTACGAAAAAGGCTCTTCTTCCGGTTTAAGTAAAAATATAGAGCAGTGAAACTCACGAAATTGCGTAAGTATTATAAAACAACAAGGAGAAACTGGTTGCTTTTATAGTTATTAAATTAATAATTTAAAATAAATATGGTGAAACAATTACAAGTGTCAATCAAAATCACAAAAATGAAGCTGAAGTTTCACCAAGTGGCAACAGTCGCAAGTATAAATTATGTGTTACCATTACCAGTATAGCCCATCAATATCTACTGATAAACATAGATAGACCTCTTCCATAGATTGCCTCATCGTTCGTTTAAATATAATTACAAAATTATTTAACAAATACTCAAAAGTCAACACAATGAAAAATATACACTGTGTCTTACAAAATTTTCTATTTTGTTTCTTTTTAATTTTATATTGCATACTAGTTACCCTTTTAGTTTTATTTATTTATCTATATCACAAATACGTTATAGCGTTCTCTACCAGTGAGCCCTGGATGATTTCAGAAACTGTGGCAGGTGTAAATAATCACTACTACATAAAATTAATAAATCTATACAAATAAATAAAATTGAAGTGTCTGTTTGTAATGTCAAAATAACAGTTTTTTACTAAATGCATATGAAAGTATATACGGTGCTTATAAAAAAACATAGCTTTAAACATTTTTATCTGTCTGTCTGTCGGTCTGTCTGTCTGTGTTTGTTCCGGCTAATCTCCGAAACGGCTGGACCGATTTCAATGGGACTTTCAAAAGCAGATAGCTGATGTTATAAGGAGTAACTTAGGCTACTTATATTTTAGAAAAACAATTCGGGTTTCGCGCAACATAGTTAAAACCCAAAAGTACACGCGGGCGAAGTCGCGGGGAACAGCTAGTATGTAAATAAAATTGGAGTCTGTAATATCGAAATAACTGTCTTAAATTGAGTTGAGGTGATTATTTGCATGTCATTTAGACATAAATAACCATTTTTAAAATTGCTTTCTGTCTGCCTGTCTATTTGTCTGTCTGTCTGTCTGTCAGTTAGTCCGGGCTAATCTTCGGAATTGCGAAACCAAATCCTATCTTAATTATTGAAAATCTTAAATCTATATACTGCTACATTTATAGATCCTACACAGGCAAAGCAGAGGAGGTCTGCAAGTTAATAATATAATATTATGCATGTGATAATGCATATGTGTATATGTTTAATTATTTTATTTATTTATTTATTTATTTTAACAGATACACCATTGGCTTATCACTAGACATTGTTAAGTATAACACAATTGGTTTTGTTCAAAGTGATTTGCCTTTAAAGGTATATACAACATTCGAAAAAATAGTGCAGCTACAATAAGACAGTTGTTAACTTACTTAACTAGAACAATATTATTAATAAATTTACAAGTAATTTGCTTACAAAAAAAAACTAATGCTAAACTTTAAGAAGATAGAAAGAGTTATAAATACTTATTACATAATTTAGCAAATTGTGATACGTTATCCGTATGGAAAATGTCGACATGGCCGTTGGTGGTTATGTCGTTAAACGTTTGCATTAACCTATTTATTGGGGCATTATTAGTACGCATATAACATTTCATTGTATAGTAATGAATATTATTACGTTATTTTTTTGTTAAAAATTTATTTTTACCTACGGAAGATTATTCAATTTAAAATATGCAATTGTTGTAAGCAAATTCTTTTTATGTGTTACTAAATATTATTATTATTTTAATTTTCTTTTTCCTTCCTAGGAGCATATTCTGCAATAGTGCACGCTATTGGTTGGTAGCCGCAGCGTTTTATTATTTTGAATCACTATCAGGAATATGCTGCTGTCCGTGTCCTGGTTGAGCTTCTCTATCACCTCTTACGACATATACGAGATGATGTCGGTGGTGGATATTATAAAACCACCGATATACGGTTGTATAATAATTTAAAATTAAATATTTTGTACAGCCGACTTCAATATCAGTTATTAAGAATAACTCAAAAACTATTGGTCTGACCTAGATCAAATTCATATGGAACCACACGAGAAGTACCAGCTTTTAAATAAAAAAAGAATCATAGAAATCGGTTCACCCACTAAAAAGTTATGAGGTAACACACATAAAAGCAAACGGTAGAATTGCGTACCATCTCCTTTTTGGAAGTCGGCAGAAAAGAAAGCTCCTACGAAATTGAAACCCGAACCTAGTAGAATCGAACGTCAGTTGAAACCCTAAAATGTTTGTATAATCAATGTTCAAAGTTACTACAAGGCTTGTTGGGTCTCAAAGTTAAATTTGCAATATTACACCATTTGCCATTTAGTTTGGTAGTAATGAATTTTCTTTGTAAAACTCGTGGTGAATGTATTAAATGATATTTAAATTGTATGATTAACCTTGTATAACAAAGTTAAAATATAGATACAGCGTGTGGAATTCCGTCAGACCGAATGAAACGGTTTTAGGGCCAGGTAGTGTCCGTAACGATGCCCCTATGCGTATTGGCGGACTTCGCATGTCTTATTTTTTAATTATTAAACATGCAGAACGATGTACATCGTAGAAGAGCTACCTTAGAGCCCGATAGGGAAACGACAATGCTCTCATTACCAGCGTAAGTTTGGTATGGTAAGTGTAGAGAAAAATGAACGAAAATCCTTTCGAATACCAACGAGGTATTCTATGAAAGTTCTCCGAGATGACAACGCATTTGCAAAACGTATCTAGATTTTGATTTTTTATCGACGACGAATATAGATATCTATGAGCCGCAGCATCCACTTTACGATCAGGTGGACTGTTTGCTCGTTTCACTTTTATTTTGTAAAAAATACAGGATTCCTCACGATGTTTACCTTCACCACCATAATGTGGTACGTAAGCACTTAAAACTGCAAAATTAACAAATTTAATTGCGCTGACGCGGATTGAACCCGGATTGTTTGCGCAATGTTTTAGCATATATTATTCCCGAATAAAAAATTACGAATGAAAATAGATACGTTTTAGCCTACAAGTAAAGCTTTGGTAGAAAACTTTCAGTAGTTTGAAGCGTTTAGCAAAATTGACAAACACACACGTAATTTTTAAATAGTATAATTATTTATGGTCAGACTAGATAGAAAGAAAGAAGGACAAAATTTTTATTTTGAAGTAGACCATTGAGGTACACAACAAAACAATATATTAATGTATAATGAACTGCATAAATATAAAAAAATGTCTTTGTACGTCGTAAGTTATGCCAAAAAAATTGATCTTTGATTTCAGTAATCACCAAAAATAGATAGATAACTCTAACTTGCGAAACTGAGAGGTCAATTAAATATCGCTGAATGTTTATTGCAAAAGTTTTGTGTTAGGGTTGATAATAAATTATATAGATAAGATATTATGTCTAGTCGTGATAATAATGATATCGACAGTATTAACTGTAATAATGACGATGATGATGGGCTTGAATTTCCACTATAATCCAGTAACTATACATGCAAACATTTTTGTTTTCACCAAAGGATCCAAAGAATTTTTAGGTTTTTTTTACGTTACCCTTGGGATGCAAATGGAGTGATGGATTTTTTTACACCGCTACCACATGACACAGTAACCCGTTCTACAGATCCAGATCCTCATCTCTAAACGGAAAGCAAGCACCTGCAATTCCTCCGATGCTGCAGGTAATGTTGACAGTGGTCACTTGCACAGCTGAGCTCTATAAACATTAATAAAAGAAACAACAATGCATACTAAATGTTTTCGATGACATCAAATTATACTTACAAATTGAGGTAAAACTGCTCTCTTTTCTGAACGTTATTGCCGACGGTAAAGTGCACTAACAGTACTGTTCCATAGCGTTCTAGAAATTTTATCCTAATAACACTTTCACGGAGTGGATATTAGCAATTTGCTGCACTGAAATAATTCTATATACGTGTTAAGCTACAGTTTAGACAATTGCATAGTTTTATTTGAACATTAAGTATATTCTGTTTCTTAATTCAAAAAGTGTTTCCTTTTTGTACGAATATCGGTTGAAAATTCGTCTTTTTGATATTTGACGCTTATTTTTTAATGTATCGATACCTCTGGGCTCAAGGGATTAAAGGCGACTTTCCAGGAAAAGCAAAAAAGGAAAAAGATAATTTTATTTTTACTCTAGCTTTTTTGTTCCTTGAGTTATTTAAATGAAACCTAGGAAGAAAGTGTTAAGAATTTACAGTATTTTATAAGGCAGTGTTGAAAACTTTACCCTACTGTTGTATTACCGAGATAGATGTCTCTATGACCATAAATTTAAAAATAAATACTCTTTACACCCTTCAAATTTCCATCCTACGTCATTGTCAACCTAAAGGCATAAGTCTACTCTGCTGCACAAAACTGAATAAAATTAGGAAATAATCGACAACTGTAATAATTTTAAGGTTCTTAAGTATCACGCGCTATGATATTCAGTAAGGGTAAATTAATAATTAAAGTTAAGTATTTAATGTACAGTGTAACTATTATGTATTCTATTGTAAATTCTTTACAAATAATAATGAAATAACATACTATTAAAACAAAACGTACATTTGTGGAATCAAATTAAGATTTTTTTATTAGAATTGAACACAAACCTTTAAATTTTTAAATTATAAATTGATATTTTGGTACCCATTGTAAGTTTTAGGTGTTATTTTTTCTTCCTTTCCTTTTATCTATTTTTTTAATTATTTTTCTGGGTTTTGAAGTATATTTTAAGTGTCTTATTTACTCTAGAATACTAGTAATTTACATCGTAGCCCATACAGAAGGCCTAGTCTATTAGCAATGTGATGCAATGCGGTGTTTCATAATAATGATTACTCTTGACTTTCGTTTTCTGTACCATAAGAAACTGACTGAGTGATTCAGCGCACAGCCCATACCTACTATAGTAGGTATGGTATGGGCTATGCACTGACTGAAGGTGCGGTATAACGAATATTATAAAGATTATAATTAAGTATCGGCTGAAAGTTTTTGTACAGAAATCAAATTCGACGATGAGACCTGAATACTTAAGCTTAAAAATTAAGACAAAAAAAACCGGCCAAGTGCGAGTCGGACACGCGCACCGAAGGTTCCGAACAAATCCGTAGGTATATAAGTCTAAAATTATTAAAAATATTTTTTATTATATGATGTAACTAAAAATTTATGGTTTTCGCAATTTTTCCTTTATCTGTGCTATAAAAAGTTGCTTCTTACCAAATTTCAAAGTTCTGAGTTCACGGGAAGTACCCTGTAGGTTTCGATTCCCTTGCGAATGTCGAAAATTTCCGGCATAAACGGCTGTATCTTTTGATTACGTTGGCTTAGAAGTTTGAGTCTTTGATATGAATTTCAGCTTGATACCTCCACGCGTTCCTGAGAAAAAGGGTCTTGACAGATAGACAGACAGACAGACGGACAACAAAGTGATTCTATAAGGGTTAAAATTAAGGAAAAGTTTTGTATAAAGGATTTAATTTAAGTTAGGTAAGTAGTTAATTGAGATGAAATTTGTTGTTAGTAGTATAGGATTGTATAAGAACATTGATAATTTATACGTGTTTTACGACCAATGGTTGTGTTAAAGTTTGCTTTACTACCAAAATGAGTACACTCTTGAAACTAAGCGTTATTTACATCCATATTTTCACTATATACGTTGTTTAAGGTATAAAATTTTGTGGTCCGTAAAGGCATTTTTTGCGAATTCCGTAAAATCGAATATATAACGAAAATGAGATCTGTCACGTTAAATTTACAGAAAGATAGATAGAATGGAATTTTTAATTTGGATGAATTTTTTTATCACATTATTGTTATTTACTTCTTTATAAACTTAAAATGATTGCAATTTTAATTTCATATTCTTTATAAACTTAAAAATATTGTAATTTTAAGTTTAAAAAGAAGTAAATAGCAATAATGTGATTAAGAATTCCATCCAAATAAAAAAAAATCCATTCTATCCATCTTTCTGTAAATTTAACGTGACAGATCTCTTGTTTGTTATATATTCCATGTTGACAGGTCAGATTTGTTTACTAACACAGGCAAGATGTATCTGAGTATGTATTTGAGTTGTCGATGTCACCAAGCGATACTGTTATAATGTTGTGTCTATGTGTGCGTGAAATTGTAAGTTTATGTTTTAATTATTATGTGTTAGTTTTGCAGTGACAGACAATTGTTTCTGTGTGCGCAGATTTCCCCCCGCAAAAAAATTATAAACAATTATGTATCGGAGAAAAACGATACAGCTACTACCCTCGCCAGTGGCCCGTGTTGCTCTATGCAAGCAAGCCGTTAGTTTTTTTTTTAAATCTTTCATGGTATTGTGGTTCCTACAAATATGAAAAAAAAATTTCACCCTTGATGGCGGTAGGTTATGAAATTGCTAATGTAATTAATTTTCCTCCATATGAGACAACCTATATATTGTGCTATGGACTAGTGATGAGCTGTAATGAATGAATTAAGGTAAATCCTAATTATTAAATAGCTATTAAAAAATTCAAAATTCATTTAAACTGGCTTCATATATCATTAACTTCCTATAAAATATTAACTAATAGTGATAAATTAGATACCTGAGTGCACCGCTCTCATTTAGTATTCGAAGAGGCCCTTAATAAACGTCGATGTCACATCTTGGGGTGACCTGCATTGGATTAAGAGGACAATTCAAATTACATTAGAGACTAGCTATTCACCGCAATTTTACCGGCGTGGAATTTATGACGATTGGATTTCATGTTTAAATTTTTTGTGCGGAACTCTTATTATTTTTTTAAAATCTATCTAAAGTAGCCTCAGTTATAAAATCAGTTATCTGTCAGTGAAAGTCCCGCAAAATTAGCTCTCATGGAATGTTTACATAAAGTGTTAGCATAATGCAACTGTTTTTCGTATATCGCTATGCCTCGTTAGGCATTAAACCAAAACCCTCGAGGGTGACAACTCATTTGCATTTTGATTCTTAAACTAGGACAGAATCCACCTGTACACCAGGTTAACTATGCGCTCGTCGTGTTGAAACTTTACATCTATACACTACATATATAATCGAAATACCATCGACTCACTCACACATCATGAGAGATGATAAAGCAAAACTAATTAGGAGTTGGACAACTGCGTCTTCCTGATATAAATTGGATACTTAGGCTTGAATTCCTCCTACGCTGACGTTGGTCGCGCGTACTAAGTTACATTGTGTTCTATATAGTTCCTCACACTACGACGCTGACGACAACGGCGCGTAGTTTGTTGCACGCCGCGTACCACGTGCGTCGGTCTCGCTCGTCAGCGCCGCGTACGTCGGTCGACAGACGAGCGTGGAATAGTGCGAGCGTGCTCACTCTATTACCTACGATACACGCGTTTGCACGCTGCGGTTGCTAAACAGCCAGCTAAGCGTGGCAACTATGACAAGTATCCCCTTTATGAGGGAGTACTATATAAAGCAGTGGAAATTAGTAGGCTGCAAAGGTCATTATGATGATGGTATGTATATAATTTACTTTAAAATAATCACCCATTTACTTATCATAACATGAATTTATCCTATGCCTTACGTGAGAAATTTTTGTATATTCTTCTATAATATAAAAATGAATCGCTTAATGTGTTGCTAAGCGCAAATCTCGAGAGCAGCTGAACCGATTTCGCTAATTCTTTTTTTATAATATTCCTTGAAGTACGAAGATGGTTCTTACGGAGAGAAAATTTTTAAAATTGCCTAAAAAAGTCTAAAAACAACACTTTTCTATATTCCCATACAAAAGATTCGTATTAATACTTAAAAGTCAATTTGAACTTTAATAGCATACCATAAAGTTTAAGTGTTAGTGGGGGGTTCCGAGAAGGCAAAACAATTGAGTGGCGTTAGTATCGTATAAAGAATCGAGGGGCTTGGTTGGTTGTAATGGCTGTAGTTGGCTTCTTGCCCACAGAACATCTGACTTCGAATGAAAGTGTTAACTAAGGTTTTCATAGATCCCCAAATTTATGACAATACGTGTTTATTATTATTTTATACTTGGGTACGTATGGGTTGTTATGGCCATAGTACAATTAACTTACAGTCCGACACATTTGTAAGTTATATATCATTCAACATCAATGAATGCATTGTCATTCCTAATAATGTAACTCTTCCAAATTTAAAACGATATTACCACAATTATTTCTTCTGCGTCTGCAACGCGCAGGGTACCAGCTACTATGTATATAAATAATAACGTTTTGGACACAATATCACAAATTATTTGAAACACAATTTCAGCGTGACATTTAATTAACTTCATTTTAATCCATTTTCCGCGTAAGTTCAACAAGACTGCTTTCATTGGTTCATTATTTAAGGAAAGTTTTAACCTAATACGTATGCCAAATGTTTCTCGCTCCCTTTTGAGAGATCGGTAAGGAATACGAAATATTGTTCAAATACATAGTTTCAATCTTCTACATACTTAGCAATTTTAAACACGTCTGTTCAACTTTCTACCCTTAACTTTCATTGTTGCTTAAATACTGTTTGGAATACAAATGACTTACAAATAAATTTTCCGATATGGATCAGTATCTTCAAAATAATTTCTTATATTCATACGAACACTATCCATTTAATGAAACTGCTTTGATGAATTTTATCAGGTAGTGTTTAATTTTTTTTATATTTAATTTTTTTTCTTTGAGTTTTAAGCATCACCCATACGTAGTTATGTAATTAAGTTCATTAAGCACGATAATATTCGTAAACACTAGATTCATTCAAGGACTGTCTTCAAGGCAAGAAGGAATAGGTGTTTTTTACGCAACACAGTGCGATTTACAATCTATTGCTTCATCACCACTTACCAACCATGGGAAGTAGTCAAGCACTGGTTTAATTCATTTTCATATTTTATTACAGCCTATTAAAGTCCACTGCTGAATACAGGCATCACCATAGAACCACAAATCCTCGTAAAAGAACACCGATCGCTATCAATGATGATTCGCGACGATTTTATTTATTTACTCTTTATTTTACACCAAAATACAAAATAACGAGTACAATTAAAACTGTAGTAGAATATGTACAAGAGGCGGTGTTATCACTCTAAAACTGATCTCTTCCAAACAACCTTAGCGTACAGAACTGATGCAAATAATAATTAAAAATAGAGGGGACGTACAAAATAAAAAATAAAAAATATGAATATACATATTCATAAAGATAAATGAAGATTGTGTATAATACCATATAATAGAAAAAGAGTACGAAAAAGAAAAATGAATTTATCTAATAGCGTTCTAAGTAATACGATTTAACAAGACTTTTGAAAGAATGAAGAGATTGAGCACGACGAATGTGGAGAAGTAAGGAGTTCCACAAACGTACAGCAGTTACAGTAAAGGATTTCTTAAAAAAGGACGAAGAGTGCAAAGGAGTAGAGAGAGAGAAAGATTGACAGAGGATCGAAGGAACCTATTATGGGCAAGGGAAAGATACTGGAAACGGTCTTTTAAATAATGAGTGGAAGGATTAAACAGCACGCCATACAAAGCGGAGAGAATGTGAGTATTCTTGCGAAGGCGGATTGGGATCCATTTGAGCTTTTTTTTTATAGGATAAGGTTGACAAACGAGCACACAGTCCACCTGATGGTAAGTGGTTGCTGTGGCCCATAGACATCTACATCTATCTTCAATTAAGAACCAAAATGCAGAAGCATTGTCACCCATGAGGACTAAGATGGAATGCCTCGTTTCCAGTAAAAAGGGTCTCCGGTTCTCTACACTCACCATACGAAACACAGCAGCGTTAAGCTACTATTTTACGCTGGTAATCTGTGAGAGCGTGATCCTTCCCCGGTCAAGCCGACCCATTCGTGCTACAACCATAATATAGCTGCAGCATGGCTCTATTACGTCTGTTTGCAAAATTCAGAGATAATACAGAGATTTTTAATTGAAAGTGAGTTTACCACGTGTTTATTAACTCGCTTTTGCGTTTGTCTGTTCAGGTCGAATTTAATAATGAATTGGATGACAATATAAGAACATGAAAATAAAGAACAAGTTATATAAATAAATATTAACACATATTTTTTAATATTCAGTTGTTTTAGAGAAGATGGTTGGGTTTTACTATCTGAATAGTATCCTTTAACTAATAAAAATAAATCCAATCTCAAGTAGACCACTGCAAGACTTCAAAATACTTTAAGCTCGTTCTTCATAGATCATAATCACGGGCTGTAAAATTAAAGTTTAAAATTTAATTTCACACTGCGTGATCTTATTCTTTAGCACACAGTCGCATTACATTAAAATAACACGATTCTGTCTTATACTATTGTATAAGATTAACACAAAGAATGTTTTTTTTTAGCAATAAACATGATATAATTCTGGCACAATAAACTAAAGATGTATTATATTTATTGTATCAGTCTAAGGAGGAAAATATTTTGCACGAATCAAATCTTTTATTATGCTTCACATTGTTAGCTGTATACAAAGCAACAGTACTTAAACGGATTATTGTAAAGGATATATGTAATATAAATGGCGTGTGCTTATTATTTATCTTTTTAAGAAATAAAATAATATGATTCTATATATTATTATTAAAAAGTTTAAGACGAAAGACGAGAAGAAATAGCTATAAACGAGAACAAAGTCGACCTGAATAATGGTGAATGTTCTGGCCCTCACACACCTACAGCTATACTTACTATTGCCATTTTGACCTTTCAAAAATCCATCCTTCTCCGTAGATTGCATCATAGAGGGATATCAGACGCGTTGGTTTAGTGGTCTTAAGCGCGACTGTTGATCATGTGGTCCCGAGTTCGAATCTTGGGTCGGGCCGAAAAATCTGTTATTGTGTTTTCGTGTCAAGAAATTCTAAGTAGAAATTCGTAGCAGCCCGGAGCCAGAATGTTGGCGGCGTTTTAACCTCTGGCCTCGAAAATCTAATAAAGCCATTGGCCTTACGCCTGAACTCTCTCTGGTCGTATCAGATTACCATTCCGTGTTTCGAACGCATAGCGATTTGACGTCCGATTCATTTTCCATTGCAATTATTTTCGAACAGTATAAATTCAATTCAATATTCCTAGTTGTTAGTACAGTCTACAAAAAACATCTTTACAAGCTGCATATTACAATACCTTGTCGCTGTGACTCGTATGGCACGGAACTGCGTAATATTGTACATAGGCTTTTCATACAGAGATTGTACATTATACATGTTTAATTATGAACAGTACTTTTAACCAGATGGACGGAAAAGTGGAAGGTAACGCTACCGAAGTAGGTGATGCTTCTTTGATACCTCAAGATTCTTCCCTTCTTACTAATCAGTCACCTCTTGAATCACATTTCGTGAGCGCTTGGCCTACAATTCAATGTACGCAAAGTAATTTTTTGTCAAATTTAATATGTGCAAATCGTCTTTTTCTACCAAATTCAAAAAGGAGACGGTACTCGATTCAAGTGTATGATTTTTTTTCTTCTTTTTTATGTGTATTTTTTATATAACTTTTTTCTCGGTGAACCGATTTCAATGATTCTTTTTTTTATTTGAAAGCTGGTGCTTTTCATTTGGTCCCATTTAAATTTGATCAAGGTTTGACTAATAGACCGTAAAGGCGCCGGTTCTGCCATTTACTACAAGACGATACATCATTGCTCCCATATTCCCACTCCGCAATTTACCAACATGGCCTTCACTGGACATCAGTCCATCGTCATAGCCTCCTGCTAAATCCCTAGTGGAACCCTGACTCTTGACGATCTAGGATCCGACCACCACCCTGTCTCCCTCATACTTGGCCATCAGCCACCTCCCTCAACCCGCTCTACGAAAACCTTCACCAACTGTAAGGGTTTAAAGGAGTCCTTATCCACAGCTATGGACTCACAGGACTCTCCCATCTCTCTCACGTCGGACTTCGACAGTACCGAAACAATCGACACCGCGGTCAATTCTCTCACCACACTTTTAAAATCCTCCCTTAAGGAGAATGAAAGGGTCGTCCCGATTGCTGATAATAATAGCCTTCCCCTATATATTAGCAATCTAATGAAAGCCAAAGGAGATGCTTTCCGAAGAGAAGCACTCTATCCCACCTCTGTATATAGGCGTACAGACAATCGTCTTCAACGAGAAGTCCGATCACACCTTTCTGAACTTCGAGACCTCGAAAAGAGTAATATCATGGAGAATATCTCGCCCTCTCATACAGCGTACCACCACATGGCGAGAACGCATTGCAGACAGCATCGCCGCTCAATGCTCTCCTAGCTCACAACCCACTGACTCCTCCCACATCCAGACAGTGGAGGATGAGGTCTGCTACCGGAACTCACCCCTCATAGTCTCTGACCCTATCACTGTGTCCAATGATGAGATCTCATCTAGCCTCACCACCTCCCCTCCAGTTACCGTCCCATCAGCCTCCTCAAGGCCATGGGCAAACTCTTTGATCGAGTCATCCTCACTCGCATGAGGCTCCATCTGTTTCCCACAGACGGCGACCCTCTTGTCATCCCCCACCAATTTGGTTTCCGAGCGAAACACTTTTGTCCCCAACAACTTCACCGTGTTGTGGAATATATCTTCAGCGGTTTTTATCCTCGACGTCATGAGACCATCGCGGTCTTTTTTGACATAGCGAAAGCGTTTGACAGAGTCTGGCACGAAGGCCTTATCTAAAAACTCTACAAAATAGGCCTCCCTGATCGTCTTGTTTGTCTCGTGGCCTCCTACCTGAAGGATCGTACCTTTCGTATTAGACACGAAAACACGTTTCTAGTGGTAGAGCCATGCTGCAGCTATATTAGTAGTATAGTTGTAGCACGAATGGGTCGGCTCGATCGGGGAAGGATCACGTTCTGACAGGATACCAGATTTCCGTTAAAGTTATTTTATCTATAATAGATGTAATAGCACATTATCTAGCCACTATATTTAATACAAGCGTCGAATCTGGTGTGTTTCCTGATTTAATGAAACATAGTAAAGTCATACCTTTATTTAAATCTGATAGTACATTAGACCCCGCCAATTTTAGACCAATTTTTTTACTACCAATATTAAGTAAAATTTTTCAAAAAATAATTATAGATCAGATGTTAAGTTTCTTTAATATTAATAAATTGCTACATAGAAATCAATTCGGTTTTACAAGGGGTCGCTCGACAACTGACGCTGGAGTTGAGCTTATTAAACATATTTTTTGTGCATGGGAGAATTCAGAGGATGCTTTGGGTATATTTTGTGATCTTTCCAAGGCCTTCAATTGCGTTCACCATGAGACATTAACCAGGAAGCTACAGTACTATGGTGTAAAGAACACAGCGCTTAAACTTATTATTTCATTTTTAAGTAATCGAATGCAGAAAGTTATTATCAATGGTAAAAGTTCTTCCGGCTCACCTGCACTAATAGGTGTTCCTTAGGGCTCGATTCTCGGCCCATTCCTATTTTTAGTGTATATTAATGACTTACCTTCTCTTGTAGAGGATAATCATGATATAGTATTGTTTGCTGATGATACTTCCTTGATTTTTAAACTTAAACGTCAATCATTTACATGTGACGAAGTGAATAATGCTATATCAAAATTAGTGCATTGGTTTAAAGTTAAAAATCTATATTTAAACGGAAATAAAACTAAACGTATTAAGTTTACAACAACGACTTTTAAAAATCTGAGTACCAATGTGTTTTTAAATGGGGAAGAACTGAGCCCTGTTGAATCCACTGTTATTCTTGGCATCACTCTCGACGCAAAGCTTCAGTGGGGCTCCCATATATCCAAACTAGCAAGCAGACTAAGTTCTGCAGCCTATGCTGTAAAAAAGATTAGAGGTCTCACTAGTGTCGAGACAGCTAGATTAGTTAATTTCCGTTATTTTTATAGCATAAAGTCTTATGGGATTTTGCTATGGGGAATTGCGGCTGATTCAGAAACTATTTTTGTTTTACAGAACAGGGCCATTAGAACTATTTACAACCTAAAACCGAGAGAGACTCTTAGAGATAAATTTAACGAAATAAATATATTAAATTTAGCCTCTCAGTATATTTATGAAAATTTAATGTATGTTCACAAAAACAAAGGTAGTTTTAGTAAAAAAAGTGTTATACATTCTGTAAATACTACAAACATACACAAGCTAGTGATACCAGTTTCTCGACTCCACAGAGTCAGTAATTTATTCTTGGGGCAATGTATACGCTATTACAACAAGGTCCCGAAAAGTGTATAGGCTCTCTCTATTAGCAAGTTTAAATGTTTTGTTAAGTTGAAACTGTATAAAAAGGGTTATTATAGTATAAATGAACACATGGTTTATAATAACCCCTGGGAATGAGGTGATCGCTTCCAAGCTGTTTCTAAAATAAATTTTGTACTTATATAGTTTGTTCAACCATTATTGTAAAATTTGCTTTAAAAAAAATCCCGCTGGGTTTCTTGCTGGTTTTTCCCAGGACAGAGGTTTTTTTTCGAACCAGTGGTAGAGTAGGGAATGAGTTTCAATAAGAATTACACATGTGATCTATATTGAATAAAAAAATATTCTATTATATTCTGAAGAGGCTCGGGATCGACTTTTGGTCGAGAGCCTCTTGAAACTGTCGGACGAGCACAGCGTGACACACCACGAACCCCTTTAGCCAGTAGTGATGCAGCCCGTCGAGCCCCGGACTTTTCCAGTTCGGGGCCCTACGGACCGCCTCAGCTACGTCATCCGGCGTTATGATGACGGGGTCCATGGGCGTAACATTCGCACACTGACTCTCCACAACTTCCTTGCAAGGGCCCTCGCTGTGGTTTACGGGCTCTGACCACAGGCCGCGCCAGAATGCGATAGTGTCGGCCTGATTCGGTGCTGGGCCCGTTTCACGTACCATTGGTCGCTCGAATGATTCATAGAGCCTCTTCTGATCACTCTGAAAGAGACGATTCTGGTTGAACCGTGTCGACCTCTCGGTATATTGCCGAATCCGCTTCCCCCAAGCAGCGATTCTCTGCTTCAGGTCGTCTATGCATTCCGTCAGTTTTTGCGTTATATCCGGCTGGGCCAATCTGATGTTTGTCCTAGCAAACGCCATCCTGACGGTACGCACAATTTTCGGCCGGTTATTGCCCGACCTGAAGCTTATCAGCCTGCCGATGAGGGCCCTTGCCTTTGCGATACGGTCCTCAATCCTTCTTGTCCAGGCTGGGATGGCGCTACTTTGTCTAGTAGCGCGTCCAGCCGTGGATAGTTTGGCGCCAATAATACGGCAATCTGCCAGTGCGGCGCCAATTGAGTCCGTCTCGCAAAAGGTCTCGGCTGGCTTCCAAATAGGTCACCAGTATTGGGTTGAGAGCCCTCATGAACGCCAGCCTCACGAACGATTCCGCTTGCTTAGGAGTATACGGGGAAGTCGCGGTCGATTCTCGAGAGGAGTACTGCGCGATTCCCTAATCGCCTCTTCCAATATGCTCCTCATTTGCTCTTGTTCCTGGGCGACTGATTCCATCGTCGCCTGAGTCAACCACAAGGAGATCTACGGCGGCATCTACATGTGCGGGTTGCTCTGCAACTCGTAGAGCTGCATCTCCTGTCGTAGTATTTTTATTCGACAAAGAAATAGCCTCACGTCATAGCCGTTCAAGTTCGGCGTCATCAAATATTTTTAAGCGCATGATGTACCGAACTCGGGCTGCCAGGTTTTGCTCGGTAACGGTAATAGACGGCTCCAGCTCCGCAAATAGTCAATACATCCTAGCCCGATACGCAAAACCTCCAATTTCTCCCCCTTTCACCCCAAAATACGCCTGCAATGCATTTCTGTTCATTTTTATTGATCAAAGCATGCGGCGTACTCCACCCGTGGTGGGTGCTGATTGCTGGGTCCGCGAAGACTCTGCCAACACCAAGCCAGCTGGTGGGGATGATGGATGCGAGGGACTGCTGGGTGGTCGTGCAGCACCTCGCGTTCGGCTGGCGGTTCGCATGCTGTTGCGTCCAGCGCCAGCTCCAGATGCGCCCTGGCGACCTCCAGGCAGCGGCCCTTTGCGCGTATTCCTTCTTTCCATCATCCATGTAGTGGGCGTCAGTTAACGGAAGACGCCCAGACCCAGCACCGTTTCATGGTGAGGCCAAGTGCACAAGCGGGCCTTTTTACCTTTAATTTTGCCGAGGCACGGCGCTAATACCTCTTGGCAAGGTGCTGACTGACTGCGCTGACGTAGCAGTTTTGTCACATAACCGTTACGTCAGCAGGCGATGGTGTCGTCACTTCCCTACACCTTATTATTATTATTATTACTGGTTCTTACTTGATGGCAGGATCTGAGTTATTTTCAGTAAGATAGGTTGAGCATTTATTTTTTTATTATTATTACTTATTTATTTATTACTCTGGCCCATATGCATACTTTAAGATTTATAAAGTCTGTGATAAGGTCGTCATTGCAATACTCTGCAACAGCTTATAGTTCAATATTTTTCTTGTAGATTATAAATGGGATGACAATCTATCTGTGGATCAATCTATCTATCGCCTATATCATCATCATCATCATCAATAAAGCCGTTCACATGTCCAATGATGAACATAGGCTTTCCCCAAGTTATACCACAAAGTACGGCCCTGAGCCACTTGCATCCATAGGCT
Source organism: Parnassius mnemosyne (assembly GCA_963668995.1). Taxonomy (NCBI): domain Eukaryota; kingdom Metazoa; phylum Arthropoda; class Insecta; order Lepidoptera; family Papilionidae; genus Parnassius; species Parnassius mnemosyne. Next base: position 2,577,251 of record CAVLGL010000013.1, read on the forward strand.
TCTAGGATGTCTTATGGGAGTCCTGCATCTAGTGGGGAATCGCCCTACACTTGGCCTAACGGTACGAGGCTACCACTCGAGAACATTTTTTCCCCATCGGTCGTCAATTCTTCGAGCAATACGGCCAAAAAAAAAGGGATCTAAAAACGTGAATATATATTTCCAAGATCATTATTAATAGAAACTTAAATGTGAATATTTATATTAAAAGAGCAATTAAATCAAAAAATATTATACATAGGAAATTAAAGTGCCGCTCAGGTCACTGACTTGGCCACGATAATGGATAACGCGTCGAAAATATTAAAATGTTCTAATTGTAACATCGTTATTTGTGAAGTGTTAGCATTCGTCCAAAATAAGCTGGACATAATGGATGAAGAAAGCCTAATTCAAATATGTGAAAGTGCTTTTAATTTGGATGAGATTGAAAAGGCAAAGTCGTTATTGTTTGAATCTGTGGGTAAGCAGCTGACAGTGAGAAAACGAAAAGGTAAAACTCTACGGAACATTGAAGACATAATTTGTCTACTTAAGGAAACAGACCCTGATCAGATCCCAATTTTCGTGGCAAGGCAGTTGGAAAAGCTGCCTCCCATCACATTTAATCATTTAGACGTTACGCCAATACTTAAGAAAATATTAGTGCTAGAAAGTTCTGTTCAACGCATTCAAAGCGACTATGTTACAAAAAAAGATCTTAATAGCCAATTAACCGAATACTGTAAAAGTACTTGCGTGCATACGAGCCAAAATAATGTAAATATGAAGAGAGGCGGTGGTGTTAGTTATTTTGATAGTGGTCCCATGGCAATTTCAACTTACTTTGACGAATGCGCGTGTCACTCGCGTAAGGAGGGTAATTCATCTTACCACTCAAACAACCGCTCGCCCGCGTGTGTAGCGAGTGTGAGCGAGGAATTGCAAACGGCGCCTGAGCAAGCATCCGAGCGCGTGAATGAGTCAAAAATCGATCATGAGATGGTACGTGTGGGTTCTGAGGAAGAGCAACAGGGCCGAATAGCGATGACTAGATCGCCTGAGCATCGTTACGGTAATAATATTATCCATCAGGCTGAAACTGATATTAAAAATGGAAAAATTGCGTCTTTCTCTGAGATAGTAAGGAAAGATGGCGAATGGAAAGAGCCTGACAAAAACGAGGGGTGGGTTTTGTACCAAAAACGTAGGCTTACAAACCGCTTTACTAGTCAAAGAGGCTGTGCCATTGAGTCTGAGTCAACTAGTCAAAAGTTTAGGGCAGCGGATATAAAGGTGCCTCTGTTTATCTCGAATGTTGCCAAGGAGGTATCAGGGCAGGATATTATTGATTATGTGTATAACAAAACGCATGAAAAGGTTTCACTGGTAAAAATAAATATGAGACGGCAGAAAGGGTATGATGCCTATAAGGTCTTGGTATCTAAGCATAAAATTGAGACATTCCTAGATGATAAACTGTGGCCATCAGGCATAACGTTTCGTCGTTTTGTGAATTTTTACGATAAACAAAAAGGTAATATCAATAATAAGGAACAAAATATACAGGATAGTTGAACATACTGAATAATAAATACGTGCTACATATACTACATACATTTTGAAACAAATAAATAATTTAGATAATAAATTAATATATTGAATATACTAAACAAATTTCAATAAAAATACCAAATAAATAAATAATTAATTAATATAGATAAAAATTAATACATATATGGATAATCTTAGTAACATTATAAGTTTCAACTGTAAATCGATCAAGAGGTCAGCGGAAGGTGTAAGAGAGTTGTGCCGGTCAGCCGACGTGTTGTGCCTCCAGGAAACGTGGATTCTTCCACATGACTTATCATTTCTCAGCACGATCAGTGAAGAATTTGGGTCCACAGGCACATCTGCGGTGGACACGGAGGGAGGCCTAGTGAGTGGGAGGCCTTATGGTGGATTTGCAATATTGTGGCGTAAAAATGTGTTTGAATCAGTGTCAGTGATAGAGTGTGACAACGTGCGAATCTGTGCCATAAAAGTAACTGTGAGTAGTAGAAGTGTAGTTATATTTAGTGTATATATGCCCACAAACTCTTATGAAAACTTACCTGAGTTCTGTACGTGTCTCGGTTCGATCCGATCGATAATAAAAATAGAGGAAAATAAGGGAATTGAAGCTTTTTATATACTAGGGGACTTTAATGCTCATCCTAGGGAATTATTTTATAACGAAATGATAGATTTTTGTAATGAAGAGAGCTGGATTTGTGTGGATGCAAGTATGTGTGATAAAAATACGTTTACTTTTCATAGTGAGGCTCATGGTTGTAACAGGTGGCTGGACCACTGCATAGTCACTCATACTGCGCGTGAAACAGTAGTAAGCGTGTCTGTTAATTATGACGTATTTTGGTCAGACCACTACCCACTTGTGGTGGAATGTAATTTAAATAAACTTAAGCCTAAGGTTGTGGAGCAGGTAAGGAGGAAACCTGTGAACCGTGTTACTTGGGGCAACAGGACTCCACAACAGATAAAACTGTATCACGATTTTTGTCACACAAACTTGAGAGTTATAGATCTTCCAGAGGAACTCAGAGACTGTTGTGATACATTTTGTAGTAACAACGAACATCACGCTGTACTTTATAATATGTACGGTAATATTATAAATATACTATCACTATTCGTACATATAGGGATACATGTAGAAAAAAGGGAGGTTACGTGATGGGGTGGAATAAGCACGTCGCTGGCCCACATCGGGAGGCGCGGCTTAAATTTCAAGAGTGGATGATGGCTGGGAAGCCGTCCAGGGGTCGCGTATTTGAAGAGATGTCAGAATCTAGAAAGCATTTTAAAGCCAAATTAAAATGGTGTCAAAACAGACAAGAACAGCTAAAGATGGATATTATTGCGACAAATCACTCTTCTAAAGACTTTAAAAGCTTCTGGAAGAACACAAACAAAATGCATGTTAAGCCAAATCCTTCAGTGAGTGTTGGGGGTGCTTATGATCACAAGGATATTGCGGATGCATTCAGATGCAATTTTACTGTAAGGTCACCCTTAAATGTCGTTTCAGGTTTGAATTTGAGCGAGGCTGAGACTATCATGACAGAACGAAATGAAAAGATACCTGCAAAAAAAAATAGAAAAAATAATTAAAGAGATGGTAAGAGGAAAATCGCCTGGTTATGATGGTCTCAGCATCGAACACTATGATGGGGTGCATCTTCCGCGAGTCCATTCACTGTTTTACAGCCTGTGTTTGGGTCACTCTTACTTACCCGAGCCACTAATGAGGACTATTGTAGTACCCATTGTTAAAAATAAAACTGGGGACACATCCGACATGGGTAATTACCGACCTATCTCGCTTGCAACCACTGCAGCCAAGGTGTTTGATAGTCTGTTAAATGAGTGTCTCAACAAATACGTACTAATAAACGATGCACAATTTGGATTTAAGCCGAATTTATCGACGGAGAGTGCCATTTACTGTCTGAAACACACTGTCAAATACTACACCGTAAGGCGGACGCCGGTGTACGCGTGTTTCCTCGACTTATCGAAAGCTTTTGACCTGGTCTCATACGACATCCTGTGGGGCAAGTTGAGGGACGCGGGTGTGCCGGCGGAGTACACGGCTCTACTAAGATACTGGTATGCTAACCAGCGTAACCAGGTGAGGTGGGTTGGAGCTCTGTCGGAAGAATACAGGCTGGAATGCGGTGTAAGGCAGGGTGGCTTAAGCTCTCCACTCTTGTTCAACCTGTATGTAAACCAACTGATTGAACGACTTAGCAGCACACATGTTGGCTGCCACATCGATGACATATGTGTCAACAACATAAGCTATGCTGACGACATGGTGCTGCTCAGTCCTTCTATAGCAGGTCTGAGGAAACTGCTTTCTATCTGCGAGACATATGCGGAGGAGCAGGGCCTTAAATACAACTCAAAAAAGAGTGAAATATTAGTATTTAAGGCACCGAAACGGAAGCCACGACATGTGCCACCCGTATGTCTCGATGGTTTACCTCTGAAAGTCGTACAGAAGTTCAAATATCTCGGTCATATTGTTACGAGCGACCTAGGAGATGATGAGGATATTGAGCGAGAGCGCAGAGCGTTGTTGGTATGGGGTAATATGCTTGCCCGCAGATTCGCCCGGTGTACTGCAGACGTGAAAGTAACTTTATTTAAAGCGTTCTGTCAGTCTTTCTATACCGGTGGTCTGTGGGTGACTTATACACGCCGGACCTACAGCGCCCTGCGTGTTCAATATAACAACGCTTTTAGAATGCTGTTGAGGCTGCCGTGGCGCTGTAGTGCCTCTAAAATGTTCGCAGACGCACACACTAATGACTTTTTCGCCATAATGCGTAGAAAAGCAGCGTCTCTCCTGCAGCGCTTACGTACCAGCAACAACGGCATCCTAAGGGTAATTGCTGCCAGGCCCGACTGCCCCATACTGCACCACTGTATAACGGTAGCTATTGGGCGAAAAAAATAATTTGTACATAATTCACATTAACTAACAATACTAACTTACAAGTTAAGAAAAAAATGTTACTAACATACTAACAATCTATGGATGTTCCTTACGTCTGAAATAAATACTTATTATTTTGGGGTATCTATAAAGTTTTCTCATCTGGTTGGGCAGTATAAATATATAATTGTAAATGAAAATGGTAAACATACATAAATATGAATAAAATAAAATAAATACATAAATATATAAAAACCCAACCAGATGGAAGCCCTCGGCAGGGGAGACCAGACGGCCGAGGGTTAGGGGGAAAGGGAAAGGAACCGGCGGACGATGCGGGCGGTATCGAGGAGCACCGCCTTCTGCATTTGAGCTTGGAGCGGTCCGTCACGGAGTCCCAGTCGCCTCAGATGACCCGGGAGGCTGACTGAGATTAACCCGTTCGCAGAAACGACCACAGGAATAATTTCGGCCGGCAGATCACCCCACATGCCGGTAACCTCGTGAGCCAGGTCCAGATATTTTGTCACCTTATCTGTTTCGGCTTTCACGAGGTTCTCATCATAAGGAATGGTAATGTCGACCAAAAAGATCCTTGACTGTGTCCGGTCCATCAGCACAATATCAGGCTTATTCGCAAGAATAGTCCTGTCTGTGATGATGGCCCGGTCCCAGTAGAGCCTGGCGCGGTCATTTTCGAGCACGGCTTCCGGCAGGTACTTATAATACGGCAGTTTCCGATCCACGAGGCCGTATTTCAGAGCGAGCTCCTGGTGTAGAATCCTGGCTACTAAATTAATAAATACTTATTATTATTATTATTGCATCTTCAGCTTACTAAATCGTTGGGTTATGTCAGTCACTATGGTTCTACTGCGTATATCGTCATTTTTAAGCCTCTATAACTATTTATATTTCTGACATTTCCCATTGTTACCATTAACGATATACACGGAAGGATGGACAATTACAAAAACAAAGGTTAAACTAGGTCACGTGGTCACTACAATTGTAAAATTTTACTATTTTCTAACAGCAGTGTCTTCACTGCAGTGTTTTGGGCTGAAGATTATATGATAGAGCCAGAATACGAGTAATAGGTTTTGGCCAAGTCAGGCCACTATAATCGTATCAATACCAATGGGTTGCAGTAATCATTTCTTAACAGACGAAAAAAATTTCAAGATAATTTGGATATATACATACGGTTTAATTTTGTTAAAGTATCTTCCTTTCTTTAATATTTTAATAAGAAGAATTTACGTTTTTATTTTATTTGTTTATAAGTTTTGTGCCAATATTTAGGTAAATCAACAAGCACGATGTACGATACTATAAAAATAGAAATAGTTAACAATTCGTTAATTCTTTCTGCGAGGCTCGCTAACCTACTCGCTGTGCATTTGCGAACAGATTTATTATAGCAAGCGTTCACAATGGAATTAGGTAATTGTAGGAGCGATTAGAAGCAAGAACGTTGCCTAAATGTAGTTCTGTTATATATATATATATATATATGAAAGAGAAGTTTTATTTAAGATTATATTTTTTTATAGAATTGGGTGACAAACGTGCCCACAGTCCACCTCATGGTGAGTGGTTGCTGTGACCCATAGATATCTACATCTACATAATAAATACTTGGAATAAAATTTCTTCCTTAGGACTTTTTCAGTTGTATAAATAATTCTCTGAGGGTTCTCAATGCTCCTTATCTTGTTTCCGTAACTGACTTATTTAATAAATTTAATTAAAAGTTTTTGAACAAGTTAGAGCCGTGCTGAAGGTGTATTATGTTTGGAGCACGAATAAGTCGGCTTTACCGGGTAAAAACCATGCTCTTACACAACTGTTTAACACTACTGATTTTTATAAAGTAACGTATAGAGACCCTCTCGGAAATAAAAATATTGCTTTTACCTAACTTTTACTACGTGGTTAGAGTCACGCTGCAGGTATATTATGGTTATAGCAAGAATGGTTCGGCTCGACTGGGAAAAGACCATGCAAATAATCATAAAAATACTAGCATACAGCGGCTTAATGCTGTCTTGTTTGAGGGCCGAGAACTGGAGAGATTTTTACTAAAATTTGGCAATCTATGTTAGTCCACAGGCGTAACAAAGCACCTTCATTTTTATTCTTAATAGAAGATAGAGGTACTCATAGTATGTCTATGAGCTACATTATCCAATTATGTTTTTGACCCTTATTTTATTAAAAAAAGTGTCCACCGCACTGCCCCAATACATTTTGGTGGACCTCTCATATCTCCAAATATTTTATTGATTTCACTGACATGCAATCCTCACGATTTTTTCCTTCACCGTCGGGCACGTAGTAAATTAGCATCTATAACAGCAATAATAAACAATTTTACTGATACCGGTGGGAATCGAACCCGGTTTACTTGCATACTATGAAGTTTACAGCGAGCAATTAACTACTGATATATTAATAATATCATATATTAGTGTGTTGTATGAATACTGCGTCCAATAAATATATGTAAATGTCTCTGGGTCACAATTTTCTTCCTTACTTGTATAATAGGAGAGTTTTGTTCTTAGTACACCGGTGAACGTTCTTTATTAAAGTCTTAAAGTTAGAGAACCGTTGGTGGATTTTGATGTTCACAAGAGCTCAAAATTAATCTGAATTGAATAAGTACTTTTCACTTTGATTTCAATTCATAGTTAATTTGCAGGCTCGTGTTGTTCTAGGATTTATAGGTTTCACGTTTATTTTAAACTTAAGTTGTATGACAAGAAATAATGGACAAGCTGTGTTACTTTCCTAGAATATCTTAAAGAGTGACCAATGAGACATTGGATTTGTGATTGTGTAGGCGATAGGCTAGCCACAGATCACTTCTTTAAAGATGTTTAAAATTAATTTGCTAATAACCGCGAAGAAAAAGTAAAATAAAAACTCTCTCGATTGAGGGAGACCAATTGATCATGCAATTGCAATAACAATATTTAACACCACTACACTAGGAAAGACACACCACCGCCGATAATAATATGACACGTGTTTCAACCGGGCATTATCAGGAGAAATAGACTGCGATGTCTGATCGCTGTGACTGAAGAGTATTTCGCAAAGAAACGCCTGTTTCTATTAAATATAACTTCTTTCACAATTTTATATCAATACCCACATTTTTAGCTAAACTTAGTACGAGTGATTCACTGCTCTTTGGACTCGGTCTCGGGGATTAAAGTCGTGACGTATATGTATGTAGTTTTATTATACTACTAGCTGTTCCCCGCGACTTCGCTCGCGTGTCATGGTTTTTTATGTTTTTGCGTGAAACCCTAATTCTTTTTCTAAAATAAAAGTAGCCTAAGTTACTCCTTACGAAATCAACTACAAAAGAGTCAATACAAGTCAATCTATTTATTTAAACTATAAATGATTTTCAGTACTGATGTGGTCACTATAAGATGTTGTTATGTTAGCTAATTACGTCATCACTTAAGACAGAAGGACCCTTAAGAAGGGCCTGAATAAATTAACCGACTTGGTATTACATAGATCTCACAACTTTTTACGGTAGAAGAACTGCGTTGCGAGACTTGGATTTTTTTACAAGTTATATTTTTGATGGCATCTCATTTCTTTTTGTAGATAGTTATATCTAGGCACCTATCTACACCTATCTTCCCCGTGTAGTGGCGGGTAAGAATACTCACTACCCCATTTCTTCGCGTAGGTGTCGTAAAAGGCGACAGAGCAAACCTGAGACAGAAGATGGGCAGCAGCATCTTTCTGATAACAACAAAACAACAATAAAAAAGACTGCGGTTGCCAACCCGCTCGCCAAGCGTGGCAACTATGGCAATATACCCCCCATGAAAATAACGAAGAGATGGCCCCCAGTCCCCGGCGGCCCCGCTATTCCTGGCTACCGTGGCGACCATGGTAACGGCGGGGCAGGGGGTGCTAAGAATCTCCGGTGGAGGTTCGGTTGCCACATACGATGACTCGACCTGGCAACTTATAACGCACGCACCCTGAGGACTGACGAGAAGATCCTGGGGCTGGAAGAAGAGATAGACAAGTTGCGCTGGCATATCATAGGATTATCCGAAGTCCGAAGAGAGGGGGAGGACACGGTAATCCTCGAATCCGGCAATTTTTTCTATCACCGGAAGGGCGCCCATCTGTCCTAAGGAGGTGTCGGATTTATCGTCCATAAATCTCTCGTTAACAACGTTGTAAAGATTGGGAGTGTGTCGACGAGGGTTGCGTACCTTATACTCAGAATCACCAAACGGTATTCGCTGAAGGTCATACAGGTTTACGCACCAACCTCGGCACACCCCAATGAGAAGGTGAAGGAAATGTATGAGGATATCTCTAGAGCCCTGCATTTCTCCAAAACCCAATATACGGTGTTAATGGGTGACTTCAACGAAAACTAGGCACAAGAGAGAACAGAAGTAGGGAATTTTGGATAAAGGCAACGGAACCCAAGGGGCCAGCAGCTGGCCGACTTCATGGAGAAAGAGGGACTCTTTATGATGAACTCTTTCTTCCAGAAACGGCCCCACAGGAAGTGGACCTGGTCGAGCTCCGACGGTTCGACAAAAAATGAGATTGACTTCAATATGACGACCAGACGACAACTGTTCAGTGATGTCTCCGTGATCGCGAGAGTGAAAACCGGCAGCGATCACCGAATGGTGAGAGGCACACTGAACCTATACGGTAAGTTGGATAGGTCACGTCTAATGAAGTCAACGCTCCGTCCCCCTCGTGCTCTAATCCAAATTCCCGAAACCTTCGGGAAACCAGAAATGTTCGGGAAATTACGGCACATCTTCTCGTCAGGTATACCTCAAAACTTAAAAACGAGACTGTACAACCAGTGCGTGTTGCCAGTGATGACCTATGGTACTGAGACGTGGTCCTTCACTGCTGGCCGGATGAGGAAGCACAAGGTCGCTCAGCGAGCTATGGAGAGGGCTATGCTTGGAGTTTCTCTGCGTGATAAACTTAAAAATGAGGATGTCCGCAGTAGAACCAGAGTGACAGACATAGCCCAACGGATTAGTAAGCTGAAGTGGCAATGGGCCGGCCATATAGCTCGAAGAACGGACAGCCGATGGGGAAAATGTTTTTTGAGTGGCAGCCTCGTACTGGTAGGCGAAGTTAAGGGCGACCCCTCACGAGATGAAGTGACGACGTGGTAAGACATGTAGGAAGTCGATGGATGCAGGTGGCTCAGGACCGTGCTTTGTGGCATTCCTTGGGGGAGACCTATGTTCAGCAGTGGACTTGTGAAGAGCTGTAATGATGATGACCTATCTACACCTATTAATCCATTATATTATACATATATAGATACACTGATGCATTCACTGCAAATGTAACTTTGTAATCCTATATATTTATATGGGATTACAAAGTTATTAATGCAGTTGGTGTATCTCGAAAACTGGATCGAAATTGCAAAATATTGTAATTTTTGTTTATTTTGTATATTAAACAATAATTGTATTCCAAATTTGAAGCTTTCATGTCTGCTAGAAGTGCCTTAGAGTTTTGATAATCGGTCAGTCAGTGAGTGACAAAATTAAGAATCATTGACTAGTTATAATTCTTAAACTACTAGTTCGTATTTAATGAAATTTGAAATATACCGAGTTTATACAATGCCTACTTGGTTACTGAAAATTCAGGCTTCTTGTTTTATCCACAACGAAGTTATAGGGTTTCAAATATGGCCTGAACTGCTTCGAGAAAAGGATGGTACGGCCGTGCCGCTTTTTTGCTCGACTTAGCGGGGGCACTGCCGTACCCCCAGAAAAATAGAAATGGGCCAAGAATCGAGCCATGAGGGAAACCCATTTGTACGGGTGATCTGGAAGAACTTTTACCACTGATAATAACTTTCTGCATTCTATTACCTAAATATGAAATAATAAGTTTAAGTGCTGTGTTCTTGACACCATAGTTCTGTAGCTTCCTGACTAATTTCTCATGGTGTACGGTATGGTTACAGGTCGCAAAATACACTCAAAATATCTTCTGAATTCTCCCATGCGTAGAAAATATATTTTATAAGCTCAACTCCGGCTCATGACTGATAAGAACCCCTGGGAATGAGGTGATCGCTACCATGCTGTTTCTAAATGTTTTCATAAAAATTGTATAAAATATTATATTGTAAATTAAGTTTTTTTTTTAAAAAACAGTCCCGTTGGATTTCTTGCTGTTTCTTCCCAGGACAGAGGTTTTTTTGCAAACCAGTGGTAAAAGTAAAAAATTACTTTCAATTAGTATTATGTATTGTAATCCATATTGAATAAAAATGATGCAATAATATTCTATTCTATTAGCATTCAAATCGTTACTCGAGAACTGTATTCAGTTATAAAGTTTCTAATTTTATTTCTTTGTTCCCGAAGACTGATTTAGTCCTGTACCGAATAATTAAACTTTATTTCTTCAACAAATTTATCATCGTATATAATGTAATCGTTGGGGCGTTAGTGGTGTAACTTTAGGACGATTTTTTTATAGGATAGGGTGTCACACAGGCACATAGTCCACCAGATGGTAAGTGGTTGCTATAACCCATAGACATCAAGATCTATCCTTAATAAAGAATCAAAATGCAGATGCGTTGTCACCCGTGAGGACGAAGATGAAATGTCTCTTTTCTAGTAAAAAGGGTCTCCGGTTCTCCAAACTCATCATACGAAACACAGCAGTGTTAAGCTGCTATTTCACCTTGGTATTCTGTGAGAGCGAGGCCCTTCCCCTTTTGACCCGACCCATTTGTGCTACAACTATACTACTAATATAGCTGCAGCATGGCCCTACCAAATTGACTGATTGTGGTTACTCGTATATTATCTACACAATATTTGAGTTTTTTTATACGGCCAGCAGAAAAGGATCACTTTTTTCCTTAAATAATGATTATAAAATAAAATAAAAATAAATAAGCCTTTATTACTTGCAATATCAATGTCTTAATTCTAGTTGTTTTATAGTAATGGATTAGTATCTTTAATTAGTTTAGTTTAAAATTTTTATTTACATATAGTTGTGTTAGTTTTAATTTTTTATGGTATTTGTTAGTATTATTTATTAATAATAATTATTAATTTTCTTTATTTTTTTTTCTTTTTTTTTTTTTTTTTTTTTTAGAAAATATATAGCGCGAAAGTTAATATTAAAAGGTGTCGAGGTAGACCGAGACTAACTTTCGAAGACCATGTGAGCAAATTGCTCGAAGAGGGTAGGGTCAAAAGTACTCGGATACCTAGACGTGCATGCATGAAGAAGATAATGAATCTGAAAGAAGCGAAAGAGGTTTGTAAGGATCGTGACACTTGGCGATCTGTTCTCTCTGGCTACCCCGTCAGGGATTGTGCGTGAAGATAAGTAAGTATTAATTTTCTATTGATAGGACCCCAAATTGGGTAGCGGCCTCCTCCAAGATGCCCATTTTTTTCTCTGTCTTATGCTATTTGGCTCTAGTTTGAGCTGGCGGTTCTTCGAGTTCGTCTTCCTATCGCGTATATCTTCCCAATCATTACATTATTGGTATTATATAGTTTATACAATAAAGTACTCATTTAATATCACAACAATAAAATGTTAAACATTTTTATTATAATATTCAAAAAAAAAGCTAAAGATAAAGACTTGAATTATCTCACAGTCCTACTACCTGCAGTATAGTGCTAAGAAAGCTGGCTGCGTTTACTCACTAAAAAGCTACGGCTTATTTCCGCACTTCTGCAGCATAAATTTGCTTTGTCACTTATGTACAAAGAATGAGAAAAAGAACATGTAGAAAGAATGAATACGAAATTCATTCTTTCTACATGTCCAAACCACCGAAGCATTCCTTTCTTAATCTTAGCCACAACGTCGTCTTGGACACCACTCATTCTTCTTATCATACAATTTCTCGCCCTATCATTCTGAGTAAGCCCCAAACATACTTCTTAATTTTTGTTTGAAGATAAGTATTTAGTGGCAATTTCTTGAGGTTTGGTCTTTAAAATACATTAGTAGGATAGAATTGGGACGTATGCGTCACTTGCTCTCACTTTGCTTGAGTTACGTGCCACTGAAGGCCCCAATTCTCTCCAATCTAATCTAACCAAATTAGTGCCTACCTACCTAACTTGCGAACATAAGTTTCTGTATTATATCAATTTCTTTTAACCAATGGTGTCGATCGCAATGGTGTGGTGGTTTGTACTACGAGAGGACTACAAAGCTGCATAGATGCTACATAGATGCCTAAGCTTGTCCAAATCTGCTGATAAGTCACTCTTTTGTCAGTCTTTATCATACGCCGCACAACACTGATTCCGTAGTGTGTAATTACGGAACCAAGGAACTATTATGCTTCCTTTACACTACTCGCGAAATAACTTCGACGAAATGCTGGTCGAAGTCGACTACTTCGTGAAGAGCTCAGTCGTCTTGAGCCTCGTGCACCCTTAACATGAATGACGTTCAAGAGGCAGCTACTATAGGTACCTAATTGTGTGAACAGTACGACGTCAATGCGTTAAGTAAATAAATAATTATGTAGAAAGCTACATATTTAATATATATCTATTAAAAAAAATATTCATAACTGGCGTAAGCCGAGTAGTGTAGTGAGACGCTTCGTGTAACGCGAAGTCCTTTGACTCTGGCGCAAAAAATTGACAGCGTTCGGAAGTCGCCCGAGGCGAAACGAGGTTGGACGAAGTGAATCGAATTACCTCTCTAAACTATTCGTCTCGTCCAACTTCGATCTACTGCGCGAGTAGTGTAGAGGAGGCATTATCTTTTTGCCATGTCCGTCCGTCCGTCCGTCCATCTGTCCTTCCGTCCGCCCGATTGTCCGTCCGCGGTTTTGTTCAGAGAACTTAGGTGCTACAAATCTGTAATTTGGCATAGTTATAGATATTATTACGAAGACCTTCTTATTTAGGCCAATTTTAAGTTGTTATAGCGTTCAACCGCGAAATCACAAATTAACAACACAAGTTAGAAATAGCTTGGTAGCGGTTACCTCATTTCCAGGAGTTATTATCATCTATAAATTCTTTAATATTATAATAACCCTTTTTATACAAATTTAGTTTAATAAAGTTTTTGAACAACAAACTTAGTTTAATAAAGTTTTTGAACTTTGAGCAGGTGAAATTTTGTATATTTTCTGGAATTTTGTTGTAAAAGCGTATACATCGCCCCAAGAATGAATTACTGACTCGATGGAGTCGAGTAATTGGTACTACTAGCTTGTGTCTATTCCTAGTATTTACAGAATGAATATCACTTAGTTTTGTAAAACGACTTTTATTTTTGTGTACGTACATTACATTTTCATAAATGTATTAAGAAGCCAAAGTTAATATATTATTTTCCTTAAATTTTTGTCGCAGCGACTCTTTAGGCTTTAAATAATAAATTGCTCTTATGGCCCTCTTCTGTAAAAGAAATATATATATATATATATATATATATATATATATATATATATATATATATATATATATATATATATATATATATATATATGTTGCGGCCTACGGCTGCTCCCTTAAAGGATCAGATCCTCAGGGGCCCATGAGCTGAAGACTTCCCGAGCAGACGTAGGTCGGGCTCAATGTGGCCACGTGGAAATTTCTGATGGAAACAAAGAGGGGAAATGTCAGTACGATAAGGCACTCACCTGCTCCAGGAGCGGAGACGATCCTCCGAGACCGGCCCGGCTGATGACAGTGTCGTGAGTGTATGTGTAATTGTATGTGCGTGTATGTTAACGGGCCCTGATCTGGATGACGCTATGCCGTCCGGAAGAAGGTATGGGCTGGTATCTTCGGAACTTTCCCCCTCTGGAGGCACTCTTCCTGGGTTGTCACGAAATGGGACAGCTACACGTAGTACTTCAGAGGTAAATCACTATTATGATTGCACAATGAATTTAACGGAGTTAGTCATTCCTGATGAACGATTCGTTCTCACAGCGATTTACGCGGGTGGATACTTTCTCAACAAGTTAGTAGCGGAAACACGTCAGTCTAGCTCGCACGAAATTCTACACTAATTCTCGAAAAGTCCTATCCCGCCGCGTCAGGCGGCCGGGGAGAACGGGAGGTGACCTCGATATCGAGGCCAATCGCGCGCGTTAGAATACGTTTCGAAGGTAAATAGTAAAAATAAATATTCTTGCCTATACAAACCCCCGCCCCGGACATAAGGCATTAGGTCCGCGAGTAGATTGGCAAACGGGACAAGGTCGCGACGGCACGTTGCAAGACCGAATCTCCGACTAAAACCTCGGCCACCCTAGGCACCCCATCCGCTCCATACGACAATTTAACAATGCGCCCACGGCGCCAATACAAAGGTAGAGCGTTTGGTTCTTTAATCAACACGAGGTCTCCCACCCGAGGAAGCTCCGTCCTGTCAGACCACTTAATGCGCTGCTGCAAAAGATGTAGGTACTCCAGGGACCATCGGCGCCTAAAGCTTTGAGTCATCTGTTGCAGCAGGGCAAACCTGCTAAGCCGTGAAGCGCTCGTTTCCCTGAAGTGGTACTCGGGCAGAGCGTTAAGAGGCTGGCCAATCAGGAAGTGTCCCGGGATTAGAACCTCCAAATCATTCGGGTCGGAGGAGAGGGGACATAGGGGCCGATAGTTGAGTACTGCCTCAATTTTACAGAATACAGTGGCGAGCTCCTCTAATGTCAAAATAGCTTCACCAATAACGCGACGGAGATGCGTTTTTGCCACTTTAACCACCGCCTCGAAAATACCGCCCCAGTGGGGACACGCCGGAGGGTCGAATTTCCACTGGATGCCCCTTTTTGACATAGCATTGCCTAAATAGGTACGGTGGCTAGACAGAAACTCGACGACCTCCTTTAGATACCTATCCGTGCCCTTATAATTCGTTCCGCAATCCGACTGGATCAAGTCCGGCAACCCGCGCCGCGATACGAAACGGCCAAGCGTGGCCAAGAAGGCTTCCGTGCTGAGGGCGCTTACAAGTTCCAAGTGAACGGCTTTAGTGGAGAGGCACACGAAGACGCAAAGATAGGCCTTATGCGAACGGGCGTTACGAATGTTAGAGGTCTTAACGAGGAAGGGGCCAGCAAAGTCGGTTCCGACTCCAGCAAATGGTCGAATGGCCCTGACGCGGTCGGGCGGCAAGTCACCCATGAAGGGCTGCGATATGGTGGCCTTCAGTTTATAACAGGGTATGCAATTAAAGATGACGCTCCGGATGAGACGTCGGCCAGACAAAATCCAAAACTCCCGCTGTAAAATAGCCGAAAGAGCGTTGCACCCAGCGTGGGCATTTTTAACATGGTGGTGGGCTACCAGCAATCGGACCAGGGCGCCGTCCTTCGGGAGCAGCAACGGGTGTCGAACCCCGTACGGCAGTTGACAATTTTTCAAACGTCCGCCAACGCGCAGCATCCCCGCGTTATCCAGAAAGAGGTTCAGGCGGGCCAGGGCGCCCTTGATAACGGAGCCACGCTTCAAGTTTTCAATGACGGGCTCAAATTGCTCCGTTTGGACCATACGGGTCCAGTGCATCAAAGCTTTCCGGCGCTCGCTAGGGGACAAAACGCTATCAGAGAGTCGGTGGGATGGGTATCTCGAATTGCGGACAAAGCGGCGCAACCAAGCAGTAACTCCCAAGAGCTTATAGAGGGAGCTGTACCGTTCCAGAAGAGAGAGATCCCGAGTGGGCTTATCCTTGCCCACTCCGACTCGGGCTCGTAGGCCCGGCAATTCGGTAGGTTCGGAGTAATTGCCCCGGGGCCAGAATGACTGAGACCCAGATATCCAATCGGGACCCCACCACAGTGGGTGGTCAACCAGCGATGGGGCCTCACAGCCGCGAGAAGCGCAGTCCGCGGGATTGAACTCCCCTGAGACATGTCGCCAGTTGAGAGAAGTCTCAGAACTCTGGATTTGAGAAACGCGGTTCGCCACAAAGACCTAGAGATTGTGAGGTGCAGCTCGGAGCCAACAAAGTACGATCTCACTGTCCGACCATGCGTAGACGCCCGTAATGTCGATTACAGGCTTCAAGGACGAGTGAACGTGGTTGAGGAGTCGCGTGAGGAGAGCGGCACCGGACAGTTCCAATTTAGGGATAGTTAAGCGGGACCTAATGGGAGCAACCTTGCTTTTAGCGAGTACGAGATGGGCGGCAGTATGACCAGAGGAACTCACCGTCCGCAAATATACAACAGCAGCATAGCCCTTCTCAGAGGCGTCGCAAAACCCATGTAGGGTAGCCCGACATTTCCCGGGGGGAAGGAAGCACCTGGGCATGGAAACCCGGTTGATATCCGGAAGGGAGGAGAGCATGGAGAGCCACTCTCGCAAGAGGGCTCCGCCAATCGGCAGGTCCCAACCCAACCCGGACATCCAGAGCTTTTGAAGAAAGCACTTAGCTAAAAAGATGACCGGGGTGATCCACCCATTAGGGTCGAAGGTGCGGGCTACGGTGGACAGCACGAAGCGTTTGGTCCATGCTTTGGGCGGTGGGTCAAGTTTTACTCTATACGTAAAGGTATCCTGAACAGGCTGATATTGAATGCCCAGCACAGTCAATAAATTAGGATTCTCAGGATGCTCGAACAGATGAGGGTCTTGCTGATCCTCTCCTGGGAGGTCCTTCAAAATATGAGGGGAGTTCGACAACCACTTGCGCAACTCATAGCCTCCAGACTTCAGGATGGCAATTAATTCGTCTCGCAAGACCAGAGCCTCCTCGACGGTGGAAGCGCCCGTACAAATGTCGTCCATGTAGACCGAAGTCTCCAAAATAGAAGCTCCCCGAGCGTATCTCAGGCGCTCTCTCTCCGCGAGTTCAAGGAGGGTTCGCATGGCGATATACGGGCTGGACCGGAGTCCATATGTGGTGGTGTTCAGCTCAAATACCTGTATAGGATCGCTGGGCTTCTCGCGCCACAATATCAGCTGATATCGGCGGTCATCACGATGAACCACTGATTGGCGAAACATCATCCGAATGTCCGCGACAAAAACCACTTGGTGTCGACGGAATTGGGTCAAGATGTCGGATATGTCCTTGATCAGTTTAGGACCCGAGTGAAGACACTGGTTCAGAGACACACCGTTTGATGTGGGGGCGGAACCGTCAAAAACTACCCGAATCTTACTCTCAGGGGTCCTCAAGACCGCATGGTGAGGGAGGAAGTAGTGCTCCTGTGAACGCCATTTGAAGTTGGACGGTGACATGTGACCCAGCGCCTGATACTCGCGCATGAACTCGACATATTTGTCGCGAAAGGCTGGGTCGCGCCGCATGCGGTGCTCCATGGAAAGCAACCTCTTCTCGGCCAGAGCACGAGATTGACCCAAAGAGGGGCGTGAGTCCAGAAAGGGTAAGCGAGTGACGAAACGACCGTCAACCCGCCGGCCGGTATTGTTCTGGTAGAACAACTCACACTCACGGTCCAGAGGGTCGACTCGAGTTGCATGTGGTGGTTCCTTAATTTCCCAGAACCGCTGGACGGCGTCCGATAGAGACACGCCCACGACAGAGAGCGGGTCGGCCGTTGGAGGGGGAGGAGACCACATAACCGGTCCAAAAAAGCTGTGCCCAAATATCGTGGAAATGGCTGACAGGCCATCGGGCTGCAGAGCTCGTATCTCACCTAACAAGAGGACACCCAGCGTGTCGGCCCCCAGTAACAAATCTATAGGCCCAGGTTGGGCCCACCGAGGGTCTGCCGATCTCAAAGCCGATGCACAGCGTACAGCGCTGTCATTTATACGAACGTTAGGGAGGAACCCTACAATGTCGTCGAGGACATTTACCTTGACTAAAATACGAAGGTGTTCGCTGTCAGGGCTGAACACCAACTCCGCTTGTCCCCTAGGAGCAGGAGGCTCGGCACCTCCGATACCTACCATCGGACGTGATTCAGAGCTCCAGGGGAGCCCCAGTCTTCCCACCAACCGAGTAGAGGCCACACTACGTTGGGAACCCGAATCCAATAGAGCTCGAACCGTTAAGCGGTCGCCGCTCGGGTTGTAAACCTTCACTGAGGCCGTCGGCAATAGAACAGTTTGACAGGTGGACTGTTGACGACTTATAGGCTCAGTGGAGGCGGCCATGGCGGGAGCTAGGGCGGCAGCCTCCTATCTCCTATCTGGAGCTGCCTCTGTTGGACCGGCACCCGAACCGGGGCCCCCGAGCGCGGCACTCCGACGGCGTCTCGATGAGCCTTGACTGGAATTCCCCGAACGGGCCGACCTGGGGAAACTCGGGGATACTCGGCTCCAGGGTCCGGGGCCGATAAGCAGTCTCCGGAACCCGGTAGTACCAGCACCGACCAAAGGGGGGCGGGCGGCGTTCCAGTCGCGGCCACTCAGCCAACGGGGGTGAGAACGGTCTAGCTGACCGCTGAGTGGCTGCGAATCCACTATCAACTCGCTGAGGGGGGGTGAAGACCCCCCCGCCCCTGGGGGAACGACTCCCAGACCGATCGGGGGAGGGACTCCCCTCAGAACGAGGGGCGCTGTGCTCCACCGGTGAGCGCCGGGCGTTGCCCGACAGTGGGCGTGGCTGGGCGCCCCCGCCTGTGGGAGTCGGGGGGCTGTCAGGGCCTTGAGAGGACGAGCCGCGCGCACCCAGGCACAATATGACGTGGTGGTTACCCTGGCAGTGCGTGCAGGGCCGCTGGTGCGGGCAGTCTCGTTATAAATGCCTCTCCAGGCACGAGAAGCACCAGCGGCGCTCCCTGGCGATGGTTCGCCTCGCCTTAGTCGGCTTGCGCAACAACTTCGGGCACGACGCCGCCCGGTGGTCGGATGCTCGACAATAGGAGCAGGGAGGCGCCTCCCGGGTCGCTAGGCCACTATAGGAGGGTACTGGGGGGCGCCCTCCCGCGGGGGCTCCGCTCGGCCTCAGGGGGGTGGGCGCCGCCTTGGCCGGCTGATTCCGCCTCTCCCTGGGCACCGCTCGGGAGGCGGCCGGGGGGCCCTCGACGGCGCCTGCTGCGTTCTCCAGCTGCCTACACTGATCCTCCAGGAACCGCAGCAGGTCCCTAAAGGGGGGCATGTACGAAGCGCCATCCCCTCCGTAACTCTCCTCAAAATGGAGCCGAAGGTCGAGGGGCAGGCGGGACAGCACTATATGAAGGTGCAGAAAAGACCACTCGTCCACAGGTAAATCCAGCCGCCGCAACGAGTTGCACGCTACGACGACTGGATTCACTATGTCTTCACGTAGTCTAGTCCGGTCCTTCAGCAGCGGGAGGTTCAGCAGCCTCCGAACATGATCGTCCGCAATCTGCCGGACGTTGGCGTACCTTCCAGCGAGGAGGTCCCTGGCGTTTTGGTAGGCGTCGTCCGACAACTTAAGGTGGCCGACGACGCCCCGGGCCTCCCCCTCCAGTGATGCCAGGAGGTACCCCATTTTTTGGCAGGGGGTCAGGTCCCTCCGGGCGTCCACCAGGCTGTCAAACATGCCGACGAAGGTCAGCCACTCCGAGAGGACCCCGGAGAACCTCGGCAGGTCCAGCGTGGGGAGTCGTCCTAGCAGCTCTGGCTGAGTAGGCGGCTTCCGCGGGGACTCGAGAAGGCTACTCAGCCGAGCTTCGCGCTCCCTCTCCGCGTCCTTGGCCCCCGCCTCGATCAGGTCGTCCGTTAGCGCGAGGAACTGCTCGTAGTCCGCGCGGCAGGAGTCCAGGACTCCCTTTTCCACCTCCGAGTCCTCGAGCTCAGAGTAAGCCTCCTCCACGGCAGCCCTTCGAGCATCGACCTGCTCGAGCCTCTTCCTCAGATTATAGACCCTGTCCGATCGGCCTATCAATGCGTGTGCGCTGGTGGCCCAGCGCAGCTCAGTCCGCAAGCAACGAATTAGTAGCTTATGTGACGGCATACTAAATACAATACAATAACAAAATAAAAGAAATAACGAATACAGTACTACTAATACGATAATATCAATCAAACTACAAGTAAATACGAAAAAACACAAATCTAATTAGCACGTAACAACCCTAGTACGGTCAAATCAAGTTAAATTCAAATTGCGCAAATACAATTACCACTCTTTAGTTCAATTACAAATTACAGTATAAACGAAGATACTTCGAAATTCAGAAATCGATAAGTAATCCACTACAACTATCCGACAACGATAATTAACCGATTACGTAAAAATAACCATCTACCTACATGACGTATATCTCTAGATAAACTCCTGCTTGCGCAACCTAGGGCGCGGTTTTTCAAACTACCTACTAACCCAAAAAAGGCAAGCAACAAACAACAAAGGGAAATAATTCTATTATTACGTACAAAAAAAATATTTTTACGTATTACGGACGGGCGTGATTGTAGATACAAATTAAACCAATCAAACCAACGCTCCCTGCCACCAGAATTGTTTAATGTTTATCAACACTATGGTCGGGATCGACCGGGAATCGAACCCGGAACCGCGTTCTGCTACCAGTTTGTTGCGGCCTACGGCTGCTCTCTTAAAGGATCAGATCCTCAGGGGCCCATGAGCTGAAGACTTCCCGAGCAGACGTAGGTCGGGCTCAATGTGGCCACGTGGAAATTTCTGATGGAAACAAAGAGGGGAAATGTCAGTACGATAAGGCACTCACCTGCTCCAGGAGCGGAGACGATCCTCCGAGACCGGCCCGGCTGATGACAGTGTCGTGAGTGTATGTGTAATTGTATGTGCGTGTATGTTAACGGG
This sequence comes from Parnassius mnemosyne, assembly GCA_963668995.1. Taxonomy (NCBI): domain Eukaryota; kingdom Metazoa; phylum Arthropoda; class Insecta; order Lepidoptera; family Papilionidae; genus Parnassius; species Parnassius mnemosyne. Next base: position 2,598,474 of record CAVLGL010000013.1, read on the forward strand.
CCCTGATCTGGATGACGCTATGCCGTCCGGAAGAAGGTATGGGCTGGTATCTTCGGAACTTTCCCCCTCTGGAGGCACTCTTCCTGGGTTGTCACGAAATGGGACAGCTACACGTAGTACTTCAGAGGTAAATCACTATTATGATTGCACAATGAATTTAACGGAGTTAGTCATTCCTGATGAACGATTCGTTCTCACAGCGATTTACGCGGGTGGATACTTTCTCAACAAGTTAGTAGCGGAAACACGTCAGTCTAGCTCGCAAGAAATTCTACACTAATTCTCGAAAAGTCCTATCCCGCCGCGTCAGGCGGTCGGGGGGAGCGGCAGGTGACCTCGATATCGAGGCCAAGCGCGCGCGTTAAAATACGTTTCGAAGGTAAGTAATAAAAAAATAAAAAAGTTTAGCTGTTTCAACACTAGTTAGACTTCTAATCTTTTTTACAGCATATGCTGCAGAACTAAGTCTGCTTGCTAGTTTTGATATATGGGGGCTCCATTGAAGCTTCGCGTCTAGTGTGATTCCAAGAAAAATGGTGGTATCTACAAGACTCAGTTTCTCCCCATTTAAAATTACATTAGTATTTAATTGTTTGACATTTGGAGTCATGAATTACATTTCGTTTTAGTGCCATTAAGATGCAAATTATTAACATTGAACCAATTTACGAATTTAGATATAGCATTACTTACTTCGTCATATTTTAGCAATTGTCGACTTCATTTGAAAATTAATGAAGTATCATCTGCAAATAATACTATATCATGGTTATCTCCTACTATGTAAGGCAAGTCATTAATGTATACAAGAAACAGAAAGGGGCCGAGAATTGAGCCTTGAGGCACGCCCATTTGTACCATCGACCTGGAAGAACTCATACTCTTAATGGCAACTTTTTGCGATCTCTTACTGAAATATGAAATAATCAATTAAAGAGCATCATTTCTTAAACAGTATTGTTGAAGTTTCCTGATTAATGTTTCATGGTGAATACAATCGAAGGCCTTGGATAGGTCACAAAATATACACAAAGCATCCTGTGAATTCTCCTATGCATTAAATATATATTTAATCAGCTCAACACCGGCATCAGTTGTCGAGCGACCCCTTGTGAAACCAAATTGATTTTTATGAAGCAAATTATCTATATTAAAGAAGTTTAACATTGATCAAGAATAATTTTTTCATAAGTTTTGGTAGTACAGAAATAGGTCTAAAATTGTCGGGGTCTAATGTACTACCAGATTTAAATAAAGGTATTACTTTACTATACTTCATTAAATCAGGAAACACACCAAATTGGATACTAGTATTAAAAATAATAGCTAAATGAGGCGCGACTGTATCTTTTATAGACGCAATAACTTTAGCGGAAATCACCACAGATCCGCAGTTTTCTTAACATCAATAGTTTCAAAATATTTTTCAATATCTTTTGATGATACTTTATGAAATGTAAAATTCTTTTTACACGCATTTACATTTTGTTTAAGTAATGATTCGGCGACGGCAGGAGAAGAATTCAGCGACTTAGTGGTTAATATCGGAATATCAGTAAAATATTTCTCAAAAACCATTGCAGTCCTGATCTGATTCGGTTAATTTGTTATTAACACTTAACTGGTAGTTTGAATTCCGAGATTTGATCTTACCAGTTTCGCTATTAATTACACTCCATGTCATTTTAATTTTATTAGAAGCCGTCTTAATTTTATTGCTCAAATGCAAAGACTTGGCTGCGGAGCACACTGTTTTAAATAGTTTTGAATATTTTTTTACATATTCCCTAAATTCGACGCTATGGTTATATGACCTTTTATGGTAAATATCATATAACCTATGTCTGCTCTTATGGTGTCCTACCTTCGCCCATTCATTAAATGACTTCCGACTGATTAAGGAGAATGTTTTAGAAGTAAAAGTATTATTAAATTCATTGCAAATAAGCTTAAATAACGTTCCATACAAAAAATTTGGATCATTTTGGTATGAAAGTGATGGAAGTTTTTTCACTATGTTACTTCTAAATTTCTCCAAGCGACGTGCATTTAATGGAACAAACACAACTTTCTCATCTTCTTGCTTTTTGTGAAAATAAAGTAATGAAACTACTTGTCCACAGTGACCAGAACTTAATTTTTGAATTATACATTTATGCAACGGCTTCACATTTGTAAAATTGTTATCTATACATGTTGCACTAGATTGAGCAATACGCGTTGGCTCTAAAAATAAATTTAAAAGACCATATGATTTAAACAATGATCTAAATTTAATATTGATTGAGGAAGCTTCTAGAAGATTGATATTAAAGTCTCCACATATTAGAACATATTTATTCTGTTTATTAGGCTTAGCAAAAACTTCCTCAATAATTTTTTCAAAAGAATCGTATGTAGAACATGGGGGTCTGTAGACGCTCACAATAATGAGGTGATCAAACTCAACACATTCCATTTCTACAGTTCACTCAACACAGAGGCTCACAATATCTTTACGTTCTTTTTATGACAATAATTTAATAGTTAATATTAAGGATCCCCCTCTTAAAACCGTTTCTTTATTGAAAGAACTGACCATATAATGATTACTGAAGTTAAACATTAAGTTATAAGCTTTTAACCAATGTTCAGTAATACATAAAATATGAATATTGTTGCTATTTAAGAACAACTCAATTTCTAGCTCTTTGCCTATCATGCCTTGTATATTTTGATACACCAGGTGTAAACAATTATCATTATCACTCTGTGCAGTCATACAATTAAAGATTTGTAAGCTACATTCTAAATTATTTCAATTATTAGAACTACTAGAGATTACCTCTATTGTCTCATTTTCTAATTTAAATTACTTGGAACTGATTCCAAATTACATATTGAGTCATTATACAGCTCAAAAGAAGCAGATGTCTGTGTAGCCAATTCCTTGGCTAAGTTAATATATAAACAATAAGGTAGCACATTTGCTACCTGTCTTAAAATATATTTAGATAGGTAATACCTATCTCTAGGCAAACATTTCTTAATAAAATTATTTATGTCTATTGAATTTAATTTATTATTATAATTATAACAATTAAATGTCAAGTTTAAATTATTATTACATGAAAAATTATTCATTAATAAATTTAAATCTTATCTTATTTTATTTTCCTGCGCCCAACTCAGTATGTAAGGCAACATAAACAAGATAATTTTATGTACATTTAAAGTATTTAGATTATCAATATATAATCGACTTGTAATAATTGTATAGGCTACAGTAACAATTTGTTATCAGCATAATATATTAATAGTAATGAAACATTTTTGTATCTAAAACAGTGGTAAGCTTATATGGCAATGACCAGCAGAAATACACGCAGCGCTCTGTCTATTTTATTTTTAATTTATTTATTCACAAATTGCGTTACATAAGACTTAGTGACTAAACAAAACATGCAAGTGCTAACAATCACATGCATCTCGAAAGGCATAGCAATGAACAGGAGATGGGCAGACACTTAAAATCATTTTCCTCAATGTATTTATTAATTGAATCATCATCATCATCAATACAGCCCTTTACAAGTCCACTGCTGAACATAGGCCTCCTCCAAAGAATTAATTGATTAGTATTTTTTTAATAAGTAAATTTTTAAAAGAGCTCATGAATTTATTAATAATTGTTTCGGCTTTTAGGTATTCTGGCAATTGATTATTAATTTTAATTGATATCGGGCAAATACCTGAACTGTGTCATTTTAATTTAGATTTTGTTTGCAAAAGGTTATTTTTATAGCTAGATATGTTGTGCCGGGGTGTGTCTATGATTTTGGTGTAAAAATTTGGATGCTTTTCTATAAACTTACACATTTCTTATATATATATAACCAGGGTAATGTTAGAATGTTAAGATTTTGAAAGTGAGGTTAGCAGCTTTCTCTTTATTTGATATTTGCAAGACGCTATATATACGCGTATTATACATTTTTTTGTAAACCAAAAAGTTAGTGTGATTCTACACTATTACCCTACACCTACAGTATAACGCTATAGCTTAACCACGCTTGTGCCTAAGCGTGGTAGACTGTCACTGCCGTTTTTAAATTTGTAGATTATTTTAAAGCATATGTAAATTGTGATAATTTTAACTTCTTTTTTTGAACTTGTGATTCATAATTAACATTTGAATATGTGGCAGCGCTGTCGCCGCGCCACAAGCAAAACACATCGAAGCCTAAATCGCGCTAACAAAGTTCCGAAGTTAAAAGCAGTATATATAGAATAGCTCCGAACTACCACTCGGAGCGTTGGCCGCTCCCCGAGCAGAACAGCTTGCCCGGCGGGAGTTCTCCCCTTTTCCTTCCACCTGCCACAGTGGTGACCAACCGACGGGATATGAACACGCAACCAATAACCTTCGGAAAATATAACTTCAAGAACCTTCGTCATCGTACTCAAGTTCATTCGCTTCCGAGCAGATATTGTCTGCAGGCTTGCAGAATGGGAAGACTGCAGACAATATCTGCTTGGGAGCGACTTGAGTACGATGACGAAGGTTTTTGAAGCCACCTAGTAATCGTCAAATTGGATTATTTTTCGTAAGCCAGGTTTCGGAGATACAAATTGCTTGATATTCATTTTTGTAATCATCCAGGAACAATTCTAACAAATTTTTATTATTAAAGAAGCTTTGTCTGTTTTGAAAAATAATGATAAAAGTAGGTGCTGCGCTGCTCAAGAAAGTTATAATTTTCTCTATTTGTATTTTTGGACGTCCATTATATTCTCATTGATTTGTTTTCTCACTTTCAGTGTTGCCTATTTTTGATGCATCATTCACTTTAACATGAGACTCATCATTATTATTGTGTTTGTACCTTGCTGTCAATCAAACGCTTATTAGTCCTTAGTATAGCATCATGTCTGTTTTTTCTGGCTTCATGCATAAAGTTTATAAATCTTTTACGTAACTGGCGTAAAGGTTCATCCAGATGTTCAGTTATGTCAAGTTCTGTATTTCTAAAATATATATTTATGTATGCTGACGACACCGTAATAATATTTCATGCAAAGAGCTGGGAGCGTGTGAAACAAGTTGCTGAGGCGGGACTGGCCAAAATTTCTTGTTGGCTAGAAAATAATCTACTTTCACTAAATACAACCAAAACAAAATTAATCTGTTTCAGCAAAACTCGTGCGGGTCAACCAAATGACAAATTTAAATTAAAGATTCATACAAGTCCATGTAACAAACTTGATGATGTTCCAATATGTTGTAACTGCCCTTATATAACTAAAACTAACACAATAAAATATTTGGGAATTATAATTGACGAAAAGCTTCAGTGGAAACATCAAATAATATCACTTAGTAAAAAGATAAGAAAGCTTGTCTATGTTTTTAAGTTACTAAGGCTTGTAGCAAGTCCAAAGTTATTGTTTCAAACTTACAGGACTCTCTGTGAGTCATTAATATGTTACGGTATCTGTTCATGGGGCGGGGCTTGTAAGACAATTCTCGTCGAAGCTGAACTTGCCCAACGATGTATTTTAAAAGTAATGCTATTGCTTCCATTTCGTTATCCAACTACACTATTGTATGAAAAAGCCCGAGTACTAAGCGTAAGAAAACTTTTTATCTATCAATGCATACGAAGGTACCATCGTATAACTGCACCATGTATCAAAATTCAAAAGAAAAGGACATTCAAATACCCGACCCCTAGAACAAGAAGTATTTTTGCGAAAAGACACTATAGTTACATTGCCCCGCATTTGTACAATAAGTTATACAGGGAATTTAAATTAAACTTAAATAATTACAGTAACCACCAAATAAAGGCAAGGATCAGAGTGTGGTTAGAGAATCTTGATTATGACAGCACAGAAGCACTTATGCCATAGGTTTACCACAAGCAATACTCACACACATAATATAAACACACACACACACACACACACACACACACACACACACACACACACACACACACACACACACACACACACACACACATACACACACACACAAAACAAGCGCTTAAAATAACATTTTTTTTAAATTTCTTATTTATATTTCTTTACTTGCTAAATAATTAAATTATTATTATTATATAGAAATTGACCTTTTAACAAGGCTAACTTTAAGGGGAGGAACTGGTTCCTGAAACACAGTTATACTAGCTCAGGGACCAAGGAATCAATGAATATATGTAAAAAAGGTTGTTATTAAAAAATAAAAAAAAAATTATTATATCTTGTAATATAATTGTATCTCAACTCAGTTTAAATTCTTACACATATTAAGGCAAGATTGAATATACTTTTGTTATGCTAAGTTAGTCTATTTTGCCATATTCGATTACATTTCCGTCAGGTAGTCAAGCACTGGATGGCAAAATTTAAAAATAATATTATTCTAATGTTTCTCTAATCAAAGTCACGTTTTATGCTGCAAGTTTAAAAGTATCCATAAAATAATAACAAATTACATGAGAAATGAAAATATGGGCTGCATCTTCCTAATGACTAGTGTAAGAATGTGGATTTTTAAGCGTTTAAAATTAAAGACATGTTTTACGTAAGACAGTCAATGTTATATTATTAGAAAAGAGGGAAAATATAATGTTAATACATTGCCACGTTAACCGAATTTTACACGTCTGTGGGAGCCTGTTCAATTTTACACACCCGTGGGACCATTTTATTGCTAACATTATTTGTATCACATTATACTAGAAAAAACCGGCAAAGTTCCGAATAAATATGTAGGTATATAAGTTTAAAATTATTAAAAATATATTTATTATATGATGTAACTAAAAATTTATGCTTTTTGCAATTTTTCCTTTATCTGTGCTATAAAACGTTGCTTACGTACCAAATTTCAAGATTCTGAGTTCACGGGAATTACCCTGCAGGTTTTGATTCCCTTGCGAATCTCGAAAATTTACAGCATAAACGGCTGTATCTTGTAATTGCGTTGGCTTAGAAGTTTGATTTTTCCACAGCTCTAAGGGACAGTAGACTTGAGCATTTGATATGAATTTCAGCTTGATACCTCCACGCGTTACTGAGAAAAAGGGTCTTGACAGATAGACAGACAGACAGATGGACAAAAAAGTGATCCTATAAGGGTTCCGTTTTTTCCTTTTGAGGTACGGAACCCTAAAAAGGAACAGAGGTTGGTAATGCCCTTACCAAACGTGTCAACTACAGTAAATATCACAAAGTTAGAACTGAAATAGTAAGTTCAAGAGTGAACAAACCAAATCCGTCTAGAATTTAATGGCTTAATGTTGAAATTAACATTAAACTACCAAACGAAAGTATTTGTAACATGACGCTAACAAGTGTAATAAATATTCTTACTTTCTAAAATAACCGCCTAAATATTACTTAAATATTACGAACTATGGAAGCTATATTATTAATTAATGAAGTACCTGAGTGGAAGAATAATCCACAATATAAAATATATCACAAAGTTATATTTGTCATTAATACATTATCACGAAGTTTTTATTAATGTTATAGTGAGAGAGCGGATACGTCTTTTGCTTACGCAATTAATCATTATCTGCAATAAAATAGCGTAACTCATTACACATCTAGCGTAATGCATTTGAAATTAAAAATGGATTATAGCAAACGAGCTGGAAGTTCACCCTATAGTAAAAGGTCATAAATATCCACAGCTAACTAAAAATAATCGCTACCGATACGTTTCTTCGTGGCAGCTTGGATTTTTACTTGAGGATGGAGTTCCGTATATACCTCAGAGAAGCTTATCTATCTGAGAGTGGCCCATTTTGATGCTACCCTGACTCAGCCACCAGCACGTAGTGTATTAAATAACTGAATCGTACTTGAATGTTTGTAATTGGCTTTTAATTTATCAATGTATTTTTTAAATTATGAAATCTGCTCATTAGATTCTGGTTACTCTTACTGCAATGCAGCAACTTATCTGAGGGCTTTTTAATATTCTTTGCTGCATCGGTCAAACTCATCGATTGTCCCCTGCAGCTGATCCTATTCCTTTAAAATATCTGTATAGTCTCTAAGCAACTTTACCATATCACTTTTTAACTGTGTATTTTCCGAAATTATACTTTATTATTTCATTTTCATTGTCATCCCTCTTTAACACCTAACACTGCTTCCTGGACGCTTTGAGTTCTTTTTGTGTAAAATGAAGTTGGTTCTCCATCTGGCGCTACTTGGCGTTGCGAGTAATGATTTTACTTTGTATTTTAAATAGTAAAATACAACAAAGATGGAAATTCAAGGAAGCAAATATCTAATTGTAAGACTCTAATTACAGATCTCAAGTTAAGTTTCCAAAAAACAATTCAAAATGAAATCCGCAAACAAAAAAAACTTAAGAAATATATCATAAATATTAAAAGGCAAAACAAGAATTAAATTAACTTTAGAGTTTAAACGATGTTTGTTAACTGCTGTCACTTTATGTTGAGACACTAAAAATTTATGTTTTTAGATATTTACTACTTTAAGTTATTACACAGTAAAAATTGTTCGCAATTAACACTTATAACTTAAACTTAATGTAGAAATTATCAATTACAATATTTGTTTTTACGGAATTACTTGGGAGCAAATTATTTAACTACTAGTCACCTGGTTTACCACAGAGGAAAAAAAAAAGAATAATTCCAAAAGAACTCATACGGATCTCTCTTAAAAGCTACCGAGATCTACATCGTAATGTCTTATTGTTAAATATAACGTATTTTTAAGAAAGCTTGATATTGCTATTCTTTAAAAGTGTGATATTTACTTGCACGAAAAGATAATTATTTAAATAATAAAGTTATTCTGGCAGATTTTATACGTGGTAGAGCCATGCTGCAGCTATACTATATAGCTATATTAGCAGTATAGTTTAGCACGAATAGGTCGGCTCGACCGGGGAAGGACAACGCTCTTACAGAATACCCGCATAAAATAGCAGCATAACACTGCTGTGTTTCGTATGGTAAGTGTAGAGAACCGGAGACCCCTTTGACTGGAAAAGGGGCATTACATCTTAGTTTTCACGGGTGACAACGCATCTGCATTTTGATTATTTATTGACGATAAATGTAGATGTATATGGGTCACAGCAAACACTTACCATCAGGTGGACTATGTGCTCGTTTGTCACCCTATCCTATAAAAAAGTTAACGGACTTAAAAGGTGGTTTGTTACGTAGCTGGAAATGGAAGCATTGAAAAACGTACTTGAGTAAGAGCTGCCAAGATGGATATACATATACATAAACATGCCGCTTTGAAAAGATAAAATACTATGCGGGTTCAGTCAGTGCGTGTCCGTTGTAAACATATTAAGCAGTTCGGCATAGAACTTGAATCACTAGTTCTTCTTTGGACAAAGATTTTTTTCAAATTAGTGGTAAAAGTACACACACGCGCACACGTACACACGCACGCAGACGCAAACTCTCACGCACAGGGACACAACGCTGCTCCACATCTCGTTGTTTATTTGCCTCAGTCATCCATGGGGAATTATGGGGTGGTGGACATTCTAATACCTCCAATTCATGGTCGTCTTTATATCTGGATAGTCTTTATATTTCATTTCCGGTATGATCTTTTATAATTAATCAAGTCAAATCTACTTTCATATTAACTCGATCTGTAATGAGAAATGAAACCCATCCGTTAAATCCAGTTTTCTATTTAGAATGGAAAACCAATTTAACTTTGAAAAGCTCAAAGAACAAACTCGGACAGGATATCAGCATCAACTTTCTTAATCAGATTTCCCATCGTGAAATTTATTTTATATGGTCACACAAAAAAATACATAGCTTCCACGTGGTGGCGACGTAAGTGAATCCATCTTCATATTTTGTTCCTAAAAAACATAAAAACAGAGAAATGCCAGAAAAACTTTATGGCTTCCGAAATATACCTATCTCGTTTGAATAAGATGTAAAATATCTAGACCGGGTATGGATGGTAAATGTTCAATTTTACTGGCACTGTGATCGTCACCCTGTAAAGCCAAAGGAGTGACTGACAGTGACAGTGGACTTTAAGGTCCTGACGTAGAAGAAAAAGTAGAAAGTCGTAAATACCAATCTTATTCACTTTTGATTTGGTTCAAGATATAGATTTTAGTTCATGTGAAGTATAACTAAATAAAAAGTGAAAACCGACGTCAAAAGATTGATGACGATGACGACGACGCCACGCCACTACACGGTTCATTAAAATTCTTTCAATTATTCGTCAGTGAGTTAAGAAAACAAAACGTTTGTCTTAAGAAGTTACGAATTATATTCTTAAACTTCTTAAGATAAACGTTGTTCTACCATAAAGGCCTATTTACATGCTGGCATTTTCTTGAACATACAAGAGCAATTACTGAAAGCAATTGAGTAAGCGCAAAAATTCCAATTTAGTGTTAGAAACTGTTTACATGCAGATGATTCAATCTGGTAATCGAATGCAAGTCTTGGCAATAAATAATTGCTTTCAAGCTTGTATTTCTTTGGCCTTGTACATACTTGTCCCATTTTTGACGTTTTGCTTCAAATATTGCTGTGGCCCATAGACATCTACTTCTATCTTCGTTTGCGAATCAAAATGCAGATGCGTTGCCACCCGTGAGGACTAAGATGCAATGCCTATTTTCCAGTAAAAAGGGCCTCCGGTTCTCTACACTCACCATACGAAACGCAGCAGTGTTAAGGCGCTATTTTACGATGGTAGTCTGTGAAAGCATGGTCCTTCCCCGGTCGAGCAGACCCATTCGTGCTACAACTATTTTACTAATATGGCATGATTCTACCACTTTCATTTTAAATAGTTTACAATAACATTGCAAAGTTATTAATGCAGCCAGTTTTAGGTTATTTTTATAGAGTGGTAACGAAATTTTTACTAATCCAAGTGTATTGTATAAGTTGGTCGACTATTTTTCTATAACTTCTTAATTCTACTTAGCTGTGATAGTTTTCCTTTTAACTTCATTATATATAATATTATTGTGTATACTTTCACATTTCAAAAGACAACGATTTAGTTGGTAGAGTGACACATAACTTTAATGAAAAATACCACTAAGGCTAACGGACTTTGCAAACGGACCCCTGAATTGAAAATATGTTGTTCCACATCGCCAATTTCTTTGATAAACATATTCAAGTATACCCCACATGATGGAATAGACGGGTAAAAAAAATCATCCTCTTTGAGAAGTATTGGATTTACCCAAAATAAAATGCTTTTTAAGATTTTATTTCACAGATTTCTAGGCGTGTTTAATATCGATAACTATGCGAAATTACAGATTTGTAGCACCTAGGGTCTCTGGGCAAAATCATGGACCGCCGACTGACGGACCGACGGACATGATGAAACTACATATAGGGTTCCTTGTTGTGTAAATATGAAATCCTAAAAATGAGTCAATAATTAAAAATTGAAAATTTTGTACAACGGATTTCAATATAAATTATTAAGAACAACTCAAAAGCTACTAGTCAGACCTTGATCAAATTTATATGGGGACACATAAGTGGCATCAGCTTTCAAACAAAAAAGAATCATGGAAATCGTTTCAACCAGAAAAAGTTATGAGACACACATAAAAAAGAGTATACAGTTAAATTGAGTACCTCCTCTTTTTTGAAATCGGTAGAAAAGTGTTAAAATTCGGTTCTGTTGTTTTAATTAAGTTCACTGAGATTTATCGAACTTAAAATTGTTTATAGGATAATGAAAATGTATATTACAAGAATCGTGATGCAAATAATGCAGCACTAGCAACATTTGCACAGGAATTTGGAATTCTAGTTCTAGTTGTACTTCTAGTTCTGTGGAGTTCTGGTTCTAGTTTTGTTCAAGCAGGAATAGGATTACGCATTGTTGTAATAAAACTGGGTTTTGTTCACACGAAATATGTCCTTAAAATCATCTTCGTTTTCTGTTTGTAGCTCATCACACAAATTGTTAAATGCTGCGAGAACCTCACTTCTTGCTATCCATTTTTGATACAAATTCTTTTATTAACGATGCTATCTCAATATTTCTTGCCTCAGAAGAGCAGCAATGATCAACACACCCTCTGCGCTCATGTTTGAAAATGAAAATAAAATCTAATTGAATACATGAATTGCATAAGACTTGTGTAGACTTTTCTTCTAGGAATAATTTGTTTTATTATTAATCTGTAATACTTTTTTATCAATAAACTCACCAATGAAAAGTTATTCCTCGGTATTTGCTATCATTTCTTGAATTACACTCCATGACATATTTTAAGAGATTTTTTTTTTCATATAATTAACAAAGCACGTGTCAAACTCTAGTAGCGAGTGACTGTGTAACTAAATTCAGTGTCTCCGCTAGTACGTAAAACACAATAGCTCAATGGTTACGGCGCATATACGCCCCATAGCTATATATAATAGTAATCGGTCTTCTCTAATTTCTAAAAGAGTTTTAGGGGAAATGCCCTACACGCTGCCCCATTGTGTTGGCGGACTTCACACTTTAACTCAAGATGTTAAATTGTCAGTGAAAATCTAACATGGTTTGCTCGCGTACTGTGAATTAACATGATATTTCAATTTCTGTTTTTCTTTGAACAAACTAACGATTTTACTTTCTCTTACTTTCTGCTTTTTATCTATTAAAACTGAAATAATGAAAGAGTTTCAATTTACATCCAAAATGTAAGGCTCCGCACGGTGTTAATATGTTCCTCCACGTTCTCATAGAAGCAGATTAATTACAGGGATAGATGCTGGGGCAATAGGGAACTTAGTTTAGTGAAATTGAAATTTTAGTGGTCTTGAAAACGTCCACATCTATATCTATACATACATGTCGGAGATTCAATTGAATATTCCAATTTTAATCTCGGAAATACATCAGGATAGTATTAATTGTTAAAAATAATAAAAGTGTGAGAGCGGATGTTCAACTTGATCTCTTGCTTACGCAATTAATCATTATCAGTAATAAGAGAGCGTAATGCACTATACATAGACTAATTACAGTGCAAGAACACCGTAACACGTCCCCGTCACAATCACACACCAGTGTAACCTGAGGTACGTAATTACATGATAACACCAAAGTACGCAAACTAACAGCAACACTACTCATCGCAGTGTAACATAGGGAAGCAACACCGTCACTAGAAGAATTACTACAACGAACAGAACCACGACACTATCTTAGCACTCGTAGAATGACTTCACTCGTAGAATGTCAGAATTGCAAAATTTTCGCGAACATTTTATTTTTGCGCCCAGAAGCAAAGTAAAGGGCTTCTCTTCGGGAAGGGGGGGAGGGAGGTTGTGTAAGCTCTTAGCACATTACCACGCAGTCGGCTGCGTGGTAATGTGGGACTCACAATGAATACCTAAGTGCCTACTCACTAAACACCACCTGGGACTGACTTAGGCCTGGAGGGCCTTTCTGCCGTATCAGAAGCGACCCCTTTGGGGTAAGGGGACTCTCGCGCACGGCGCCTACAGTGTACTGCAAAAACAAGTGAGTGGTTACTCGATATACCCTCAATTCCGCCTCCATCCAACCAGTATTTTATAGACGCTCCAACATACATATAAATAAAATTGATGTTTATGTTCATAATATAGAAATAACTGGCTTTTTTAAACTCATCATAAACAGATTCATATATATAATATATATATATATATATATATATATATATGTCGCATCGTGGGTGGCCGAGATGCGAAGCATCGGGTTTTCTTCACGCTCCGACATGGTTTTATGTGTATGTGGGCACACGAACGAAAGATGATTTAAATCAAAATAACTTTATTTGGACTAATGGTTGTACACGAGAAACAAACACGTGCGTCGGTAGCGAGCGTCCGCTCCGGCTGTCCGAACTCGACTGCCTCAACACTCGGTCCCTTCACTAGCCCTCGCTGCATCCCTTCTACCGACGATCGTGTCCAAGCGGTAGGGCGCGCTTGCGTTTCCGGTGACGATATTATTGATTCGTAAAGCTAATTGCTAGATGGCGCTGCTTGTAGCACTATGGCGCCATCAATCCACGACACGGCCATCCCTGACTAGCACCCGTCCTCGGGTGCAGTGCCTGTGGACAAAATATGCTCAGAGAATAACTTAGCTCGGCTATCCTGCCAATAAAAACAAGGTTGATTCCAGATGGTACTTTATTTCTCCTAAATCTAAGTACAATAATCAACTACCATAATTGACAAAGCCCTATTATTAGGGCTTCTTACACAGTGCTTCCTGCACTACATGATTTATTGTGAAAGGTCCGATCAACAAGTTCCAACACAGCAATTCCAACAATTTTGTTACTCTTTACCATAATTCATAAGCAATGAATACTCAACTCGTGAAACTTTCATTGAAATCTGTGCACCAACACAGGCCAGAATCGCACCAACGATTCTTTACATATCTGCCGTCACATATGCGAGAATCGCACCAACGATTCCCCACATATCTGCCGCCACATACACCACAACACATGAGGGGCTCTGTGCACCAACACAGGCCAGAATCGCACCAACGATTCTTTACATATCTGCCACCACATATGCCAGAATCGCACCAACGATTCTATACACATCTGCCGCCAAATATGCTACAACACATGAGGGGCTCTGTGTACCAATACATACAGAAATCGCACCAACGATTTCCTACAGACCCATCGCCACATGTTACTCATGAGGTGCGGTCTAAAGTTTCGAGTATGAGTATACATGCCATTCTTAATTAGATTTGGTTTCACTATCACTGTCATCAACTATGACGTCTAATTCTCGAGGAACTTGGTGATCGGGGACCTTCCTCACACGATCATGAGGGTATTTGTAGGTTCGCTTAGAGTCAAGCGCTTTTAGTAGGTATCTATCCCCATCTAACACATCGATAATCTTAAAAGGACCTTTAAACTTGGGATCTAATTTCGTTTGATTCCTCTCCTCATTTTCAATTAAAACGTAATCATTGATAGCTAATTTACAAACCCGAGCCTTATTTCGGTCAAATCGATTTTTATCATAATTGGCATTTTTTTTTTATATTCTGCGTCGCGTGCTTTCTGATCTCATCCAAGTTAACTTCAGTCATATCATCATCATCGGCGGTCACTAAACTAAGCGGTCGTGCTACCCTGCCTATCATCAACTCTAGAGGGCTATATTTAGTCACCCTATTAACAGTAGAGTTCATAGCCAGCTGAACCTCTCCTAATGCGTCCTGCCAAGAGCGGTCACGACTAGTCTCTACCGCTGTTAACATACTCTTAAGCGTACTCATTACCCTCTCGACCTGACCATTTGCACGACTGCCTCCAGCAGCTATCAAGTGCAACTCTATGTTATTAGAAGTGCAGAAACTAGAAAAATCTTTGCTAGCGAAACAACGACCCTGATCTGCTATTATGCGTTTCGGTGCACCAAACAGAGCTATACAGAAATTAATAGCACGAATACTACTATTTGTGTCGATGTTTAGCGAATGACGAAGTAGCACAAATTTGGTAAACGCATCTAATATGACAAACACGTATTCCTTGATGTCGTTCTTCCCAGATAATTTACCAGAAGCGTCAATATGGATTGTGTGCCAGGGCATATTGAACTTGGGAATCGGGTGCAGTTCTGCTTGAACTTTACCCGAGTGGGGCTTCGCTACTTTACATGTGATGCAGTTGTCCACAAATTTCCTCACATATTTCGACATGCCTTCGAACCAGTAGTGCTCGTAAATCTTTTCGAGAGTTTTCTCCCATCCTAAGTGCATGACAGACTCATGGACGTTATTAATCACAGACCACCTAAGCGATCTAGGTACAATAGGCAGCCATCGAGTGCGACCGTTACGCTGAATTTGGCGATATACAATGTTTTTACGAACTTCGTAGGTTTTGCGAGTTTCCTCAGGAAAGACTTCGTTACGAAGATCAGAAACGATCTTACTAATCTCTTCGTCCTTTTCCTGTTCAGCTTGCAACCAGTTACTAGAAAGCTCAGCTAAATCGATACGCTTTTGTTCCACACGAGTGAAAGCCACTTCGGGCTTAGAGAGGGGATTTCTAGACAGGAAGTCTACATGGCTCAGCCTTCACGATGGATGATATCAAACTCAAATGACTGCATGTAGGCCCACCAACGATGAACTCGTGGAGACAAGTCAGTTTTGCTTTTGGAAGCTTTAACAGAACTGCAGTCTGTCACAACGGTAAACTTACGACCTAGCAAATAATGTCGAAAATGCTTTATGGCATTGAACACAGCTAACGTTTCTAACTCAAATGAATGAAACTTTGATTCGGCTGGGGAGGTACGACGACTGTAATAAGCAACCACATGTTGTATCCCATTAATCTTTTGAATAAAAATAGCACCATATCCTTCAGCACTGGCATCGGTGTGTAACTCTATTGGATGTGCAGGATCAAATATCGTTAGAATATGCTTACTGGTTAAATAAGAAATAATTCTCTGACGAACAGCCTCATGGCTAGGTTCCCACTCAATGGACCTGTTCTTGCCACTCGTTAGACGAAATAGAGGAGCCATCGTTTTTGAGAACTGTGGCACAAATTGTCTGAAATAAGTGGCCAGCCCTATGAACTGTCTTAGCTGAGTGATGGTTTTAGGCGGGGGAAGTCTGGACAAAGCTGCAATTTTATTTGGGTTGGGACTGATTTGGCCGTTCTCAACAACAAAGCCTAAATATTCTACCCGTCGCTTAAGAAAGGAACACTTAGCAAGATTTAGGGAGAAACCAGCTTTTGTTAATTTATCTAGCACAGTGCGAAGACGAAACAAATTCTCCTCTACAGACGATCCTATCACTAAAATGTCATCGACGTATGTCACAGCATAGCTGTTAGCAAGATCGCCTAAAGCCTTCATCACTGCACGTTGATAAACTGACCTGGCATTCTTCAAACCGAACGGCATGGTCAAATATTCCCACTGACCATCAGGTGTGACGAATGCAGTGCGCTCTATCGATTCAGGCTGCACTGGAATCTGGTGATAGCCTGACAACATATCGAGACACGTGAACCATGTAACACCACCTAACCTGGATACAAGGTCCTCTATCAACGGCAATGGAAACCTATCCGATACAGTGTTGTCGTTCAGTTCCCTGTAGTCGACACACATGCGATCTGAACCATCTTTCTTCTTGACAAGCAACACTGGACTAGAAAAGGGTGAACAACTTGGCCTAATAATACCTGCTTCCTCTAGTTCACGAACTTTAGCAGTAACAACTTCACGTTCATTTGCACTAAGCCTATAAGGGCGACGTTTAACCGTTCGACTAGGATCTATAAGCCTAATTTGCAACTCTCCTGTCGTAACACGGGATTTAGGTACACCACTAGAAAACGAAGATGAATATTCTGACAAAAGATCCATTAATCGAGAACGAAATTCTGGCGGAATGTCTGTGTTAACTTTATTTGAATCAATTTGATAATTAGTATACGTCTTGGGCTTATTTGAAGTTAATCTCACAACCTTATCACGACACAAAACAACGCTATCAGACGTCATACTAACGTTGAACCCCTGATCTAAAATCTCGCGGCCGATTAAGATATCATTTTTAAGACAACTATTCGGTACAACATGAAATAATATCTCTAATCGTAAATCGTTAATTATAACTTCAGATAAAATTTGTAGGGTACTTTGCACACTAACGTGACCGATTCCGGTTAAATTTACAATATTATTTACTCGCTTTCCACTAAACTTTGACGCTACACAATCTTTGATCAGAGAGCATTCGGCACCAGAATCGTAGTAAAATGGGTATGACTCACCAGCATTCATCAGCACACCGCTGGGATTGCTGACATAACAAACGTTGACACGTCGCTCACTGGTCGCCGCTGCGGCAGGCGCTGCCCCAGGACTGCTCGATCCACCCGCCGCGCTGGTGCCTACACTATTGCTTCGTGGACATTTTGCTGCAAAATGTCCGGCGTTGCCGCATCGAAAGCAGATGATATCCAAACGCTGTTTTGGTCCTGAAGAACTTGACGCCGAGGTGATGGTATTGGCTGTTTTGCCTTTGAACTCATTTCTTGATCGACAGTCAGATGCTCGATGACCTAGTTTACCACAGTTGTGACACTTCAGCGTTGTCGACTGAAACTTGGATCGCTTGAACTCTGGAACGGCGTCGGTCGAGTTAGCCGTTGAAGCTTTCCTTTTCAAAAACGAGAGCGCTTGAAGTTCACACTGCAGCTTGTTCCTGTTGTCGACTTTGGTAGTAAACGCCAGCCTCTGAATACGCCCATCAAATTGTGCCATGTGAGCAAGCACCGTAGATATGGCAATCTGCTCAGTGCTCATGTTTTGCCAGCGTGATGTGAGTGTTGAAAGCAATCGGGCGGCGTACGCGGCATAACATTCACCTTCCTTGGGCTTGCCACTCATCATTTTGACAAGAGTAGCGGCTGGTGTGTCCACACAATCGTACCGGGATAAAAACAGGCTTTTGAAGTCACACCATGTCATCCCCGCAAACGACACTTGCGCCAGCCTACGTGAAGCACTACCTTTCAAAGCCTTGCTTAGGGTAATTATTAGAGCACTTCCCTGAAGCGGTACCTCCGATAGGCACAGATCTGCTGTAGTACACCAGGCACGTGCGTCTACATCCGACTTATCAGGGTCAAATTCAGGCAGAGAAATATGCTTGGTACCTGCCGGGCCCTTGATGGCTTCTATCAAGTACATCATATTCTGGTTTTGAGCAGCCAGCAGCGCCCGAAGCATGTTC
The DNA here is from genome assembly GCA_963668995.1 of Parnassius mnemosyne. Lineage (NCBI taxonomy): Eukaryota > Metazoa > Arthropoda > Insecta > Lepidoptera > Papilionidae > Parnassius > Parnassius mnemosyne. Next base: position 2,617,278 of record CAVLGL010000013.1, read on the forward strand.
TCGTCGCACCGTGACGACATCGCTCTAGTCTCCGTGTTTTCTTCAACTCGGGTGCATCCCACTTCTGATGTCGCATCGTGGGTGGCCGAGATGCGAAGCATCGGGTTTTCTTCACGCTCCGACATGGTTTTATGTGTATGTGGGCACACGAACGAAAGATGATTTAAATCAAAATAACTTTATTTGGACTAATGGTTGTACACGAGAAACAAACACGTGCGTCGGTAGCGAGCGTCCGCTCCGGCTGTCCGAACTCGACTGCCTCAACACTCGGTCCCTTCACTAGCCCTCGCTGCATCCCTTCTACCGACGATCGTGTCCAAGCGGTAGGGCGCGCTTGCGTTTCCGGTGACGATATTATTGATTCGTAAAGCTAATTGCTAGATGGCGCTGCTTGTAGCACTATGGCGCCATCAATCCACGACATATATAACAATTTTTAAAACTTTGTTCGTCTGTCCGGACTAATCTTCGGAATGATCGAACCGATTGCAATGGATTTGACCAACTGATACATAGGCTGCACTAAAAGTATCGGGAATTGAATATTTCCACTGTTCCTGTCATATTAAAATCTTTTTAATTGTAAAGTACTTGGTTTTTTGAAATTGAATAACATTTATTTATTTAAAAGAAGATTCTCGGTCTTAAGACATAAAGACATAAAGACATTTATTCCAACACTTACATCTACATACATGACAAATTACAATTAAAAATAAAACAAGTGACTTATAAACAAACAAACAAAAAAAATTTAATAAAGAAAAGTGCGTCCATTCAAAAAATAAATAAATAAAAATAAAATAAAATAAAAATAAAATGGGACCGTCTCAGCATATGCCGCGAGCTTGCAGCGCTGATTTTCAGCCGGCCCCGAAGAAGTTCTGACGGTCAATTTTATGCGAGCGAGTATTTTTTTTTAAATTCTTATTCTATACCTCATGCGAGATGTGCCGTAGACGGTAGTATGCAGAGTCCCTACGTTTTACTAAAATGTTAATGATAAATATATCATTATATACATATACATATACACACACACACACACACACACATGTATACATATATATATATATATATATATTTATATATATATATATATATATAAAAATTACAGGAATATAGACAAGTATTATAAATATATATACAGTCAAAACCGGATATAGCGACATTGAAGGGACCATATAACTTCGGATGTTATATCCCTTAGTTGTTATAAGCAATATACACAAGTATACAAACATAAAAATATTTATTCTGAAAAACTTGCAGGACCAACAGTACAGCTTATAGATGTCTTGTCACAAGGTTTTGTCAAACTTGTTTAGTCGTTGAGAAAATGGAATTGACTCGAGAAAATTCAAGAGCGATGATTTATTATGACTTTCGAAGTGGTTTAACACAAAAACAGTGTGACCGGATGATTTCTGCATTTGGTGATGAAGCCCCATCCAAAACCACAATTTATCGCTGATTTGCTGAATTTCAACGTGGACGTGTCAAGCTCAGTGATGATCCCCGTCAAGGTCGTTCAAAAACTGCAGTTACCCAAGAAAACGTTGATGCTGTGCGTAAGCTGATTAAGAAAGATCGACATGTGATATACCGCGAAATTCAGGCAACTTTAGACATTGGCATGAGTTAAATATAAATAATATTGCATAAACAATTAGGTGTAAAAAAGTTGTTTTTCCGATGGATACCGCATTCGCTCTGTGAAGAGCAAAAAGCGGCTCGCGTTACTTGGTGCGTCAGAACTCTCGAAAGATTTCACGCAGGATCATCAAATGCTGTATACAAAATCGTATCAGGTGACGAATCCTGGATATACGCGTACGAACCCGAAACAAAAAACCAGTCACGATTTTGGGTGTTCGAAAATGAGTTAAAGCCGACAAAAATTGTTCGTTCACGGAGTGTTGCAAAAAAATGGTGGCCACGTTTGTCTCCAAAACCGGCCATGTTATGACTATTCCTCTTGAGGGACAAATAACGGTTAATGCAGAATGGTATGCTAGCATTTGTTTGCCACAGGTAATTTCTGAACTCCGTAAAGAGAACTGCAACCGCCGCATCATCCTCTATCACCACAATGCGAGTTCTCACACCGCACACAGAACAAAAGAGTTTTTAGAGCAAGAAAACATAGAATTATTAGACAATCCGCCGTACAGCCCCGACCTAAGCCCTAATGATTTCTATACTTTCCCTAAAATTAAGAATAAATTGCGTGGACAGAGATTTTCATCACCTGAAGAAGCTGCGGATGCCTACAAAACGGCCAATTTGGAGACCCCAACTTCCGAATGGAATGGGTGCTTCAATGATTGGTTCCATCGTATGGAAAACTGTGTCAATTTTTGCGGAGAATACTTCAAAAAGCAATAAATACATTTTTAAATAGTAATGTTGTGTCACTTCTTTGATTCCCGAAATTTTCAGTGCCGCGATGCCTCTTTTCCAGTAAAAATGGTCTCCGGTTCTCTACACTCACCATACGAAACACAGCAGTGTTAAGCTGATATTTTACGCTGGTATTCTGTGAGAGCGTGGTACTTCCCCGGTCGAGCCGACCCATTCGTGCTACGACTATACTACTAATATAGCTGCAGCATGACTCTACCACGTGACAAAGAGATCTAGTTGTATGAAGCAATACCAGCAGTGGACTAGGTTATATTTTTTCCAAAAAAAAAATAGACGATGTTTTTGTAAAATGTAAAAACTACTAAAATAAATGGTGTTTGATAATTATCTGGAATCTAAATAAATCCCACCCTAGGCAAAACCGGGGCAAGTAGCTTATTTCAAAATAAATACAAAGGTATTTTGTATTTAGCAGACTTCAAAAAAGGAGAAGGAATATTTCGACTGTATGTTTTATTGTATGTATGTTAGGCGATAACTTTGTCAATTATGCATCATGTATATCAGGGGTGGTGTTATAAAAATTTGGAAAAAATACCACCCCATGCGTGGCAAAATAGGGCAGTAAGTTTTTAATCTCACTATCCTATTTCGGTTGTCAACCTACGTGCCAACGTGGCAACTACGGCAAATATTTCCCCTATGAGGCAATATATGGTGGAGGCGTATGTTCAGCAGTGGACTTACATATAATGTAACGTGAACGGGAGATTGAGGTATTCCTGAGTCCACTTTAAAGGGAAAAAAATACCTTTAATACAAATTAAAAGCCGACTTCAAAGAACTGTGTTACTAAGGAAATTATTTCACTAAGATAATAATATAATTAATTCTTGTCATAGCTAAATATATATACGTATACCTTATTCCTATTTTGATTTAATTTATTTTTAATGGCTTCTTGCAGAAGTGGTTCTTTGTTATAAAGGTTTATTTTATTTTTGTGGTAATGAATATGTTCTTCCCTCCCTTATTATTTCACATTTGTTTAATGGATATTATATAACAGAACCTGTCGCTTAAAAAATAAAAATAATGAACATAAAGAGAAACTTCACCCTGATGTACTCCGATATAAATTTCAAATACGAACCGATAACGTTTTTATTTAATTCTCCTCGTCCGTCTAAATTGTCAAGATCTCTGGAGAAATCAAGTAACCGCAACTTTCTACCCGCGTCGTAAGTTATCTAAGTTATTGTCATTGAAGTTTATTTTCTATTCCTTCAATACGTCGAAATAAACATATTATAACGTGCCAAACAACTCTATTTACATACACACATATGTACATGCAGGTGAATCTAACAATAACCCACAAGTTAGGATACATGAAGCCGTTTAGGCTACACAGAGTTTGCAAGAAATATACATACATACATACACTCGAAAAACAGTATCCACCTTCTGGGGTAATCTTCACCTTCCATTGTCCCGTACAACCGTACCACCTGCCGGCCGTACTTACACGAGGCTCTTTCCCACGTGCACATTCTTGACTCTCTATATCTAATTTATTCTACCCCCTGTCTCATATTGACACTCTCTCTCTCTCTCTCTTTCTGGACATGACAAACACATAATGCCTTCGGTTCCAAGTAGATCTTCAGTTATGTGTCTTCGCCATGGCAGTCCTCCGCACATAAACCGGGCCCACCCTTCCGTGTACCATTCCATACATCATCTTACACCGCAGGTCAACATTAAGCACGCACACCCACAGCACATGGTGCTTCTTCTCGTAGGCTGCTCTACACTGACACATACTAGATTCAACTTATTTCATGTCAAGCAATCCTTTTTGGGTAGTCTGGTAAAAAGAGTTTTTCGTTCTTTGTCACTAACCTAGCAATCATACTACCCTATAATTTATTCTATTTGGCGGTGAACATCCCCGATCAAATAGATCCATATGTGATGCAGCTACAATGTATTTTTCATCTACCGCGTAATATATTTTTTTTAACTATAGAATAAGGGTAAGGTAAGGCTCTTCTGAGGTAAGGACGAGCACACAGTCCACCTGGTAGTAAGTGGATAATGTGGCCCATAGACATCTACACCAATGTTCGATGAAAAATCAACATTCAGGTGTGTTGTCACCCCTGATGACTAAAATGGAATGCCTCGTTTCCAGTAAAAAAGTTCTCCGGTTCTCGACACTCACCATACGAAACACAGCTATATTAAGCTGCTATTTTACGCTGGTATTCTTTGAGAGAGGGGACCTTGCACGGTCAATTCCATTCATGCTACAATTATAATATAGCTGCAGCATGAGTTCTACGATGTTTAATAAAACTAAATCATACATTTACATAGTATACATGTTAACTTTTAATTTCATCCAATCATAAATAGAATGTTGCATCATGCCATTCAATATTGAACATTCATTAAAATGATTTCTCTCAGGACACAAACATAAAGTAAAGTAAAACAAACGAACGTTGACACAAATATAATCCAGATAAGAAATTAATTTATAAAAGAGCGGCTTATAAAAAGCTTAGTATTCCTTTTCTGAAAGGAATTTCAATTAAGAAATGATTAATTTTGTTCATAGTTTTTCTGCGGTATTTTGAATCAAATTTATTAATTTTTTTCCTACAGTGCTGGACAATTATTAATATTACAATGCACGATTAATAAGATTATAAGAAATTAATTATATATTTTTATAGACTTTGGTTTGAAATAATTTTTAGTTTGGCTAACTTAACTTTAGCTACAGTGGTAGAGCCATGCGGCAGCTTTTGCTGTCGCACGGATGGGCCGGCTCGAACCGGGGTGGTACCACGACCTCACAGAAAACCACCGTGAAGTAGAGGTTTACCTCTGCGTTTCGCTTGGTGAGTGCAGGTAGCCGGAGGCCCTTTTTACTGGAAATGAGGCATTCCATCTTAGTCCTCACGGGTGACAATGCATCTACATTTTGATTTGAAATAGATGATAGATGTAGATGTCTATGGGCCGCAGCAACCACTTACCATCAGGTGGACTGTGTGCTCGTTTGTCACCCTTATCCTATAAAAAAAATACTTTTAGTTTATCAATTGACAAATGGACCACGCTCTCACAGTATACCAGCGTGAAATTGCAGCTTAATACTGCTGTGTTTCGTGTGGTGAGTTTAGAGAACCGAAAACCCTTTTTACTGGAAATGAGGCATTCCATCTTAGTCCTCACGGGTGACCACGCATATGCATTTTGATTCACAAACGAGGATAGATGTAGATGTCTACAAACCACAGCAACCATTTACCATCAGTTGGACTGTGTTCTCGTGTGTTACCTTATCCTATAAAAAAAAGAACTTATAAGCATGGACAACTGCAGCCAACTGCAAACAAGGAAGTCTACAGATACGTTGTGACCTCTAAGGCCAAAAAGCCTGGTTTAACTAATACTGGCTTTCTAAACTCTTCATTCTGCTTTTATTCCTTAGGAAAGCAGGTTTCCTCTCACACCGCCGAGCAGGCAGAAAGCCACTTAAATATTTCATTTAACAATTTCATTGGTTTTAACTCGAGATGCTTACGTGAAATTTACATCGACCGCTTAGCCTATGAGCTTCTGTGGTTTTATATTTTTAATATACTACATTGTTTATTATATAAGTATGACGAACGAGAACTCAGTACACCTTAATAAGTGGATGCTGTAGCCCATAGACACTTACATCTATTGGTATACTGGTATTCCGTGCGAGCGAGGTCCTACCCCGGTCGAGCCGACCTATTTGTGCTACAACCAAGCTGCATCGTAGCTCTACCACGTATTACTATCTCAATTATATAAATACAATATATCATGTATATTGCCGCATAAAATTCTAAATGAATACATTTTCTCAAACTTAACCTTTACAAATTAATAAAAGACAAACACGAATACGTATAATTAGACGGATGAATAACATCTGTCTTATACAGCCAAGAACTAATTACGGTAAAATAAATCTAGATGGAGCACAGCTATTTAATACATTACCCAATAATGTCAAAGAAATCCGTTACTCCGTGTTATTAAAAAAAAACTAAATACGTTAAAGCACTATATACTGTATGGAGTATATAGTACTTAAACTTTTTGTAGGAGTATGCTAGGGCTGAATCTGAATGACAGGGTGAGAAATAGTGTCATAAGAGAAAAGTGTGGTTTTCAAGATGACGTTGTGATCAGGATTAAGAAAGGAATGCTTCGATGCTTTGGTCATGTAGAAATAATGAACGAGGAAAGAGTGACAAAGCAAATTTATGTTTCAGAAGTGAACGGCAGAGTCGGGAAGGGACGCCCTAGACGAAGGTTTATCGACCAGATTGGTGATACATTGAAAATCGGCCAGATTAGGAGTACCCTTAACCGACGAGCATGTATGCGTAGATATATGGGTGCAAAGGAGGTGAGAGAGATGTGTCAGAATCGCGCCAAATGCCTCTACTTCTGGGTGACAGGCGTGAGTGTTTATGTGTGTGTACTATATACTGAAAGATTGTTCTAGATACTGACTATCAACAGATAATTTATTATATATATTATATTAAATTAAGAAAAAATTAGTTATTTACAGTTTATCAATAACAATAATTTTGTGCCTTTTAATTCTAACCATAGATTTTTCAATTGCTATTGAGTTTCTGTCACCCAATCAATATGATAACGATATCTAATACTGTATTTGTTCTGCCCTTTGCGGTAAGTGACACAATGAGTTTCATTCCGAGCTTTGGAGTTTAACAGTTTTAATGAATTAATTACTCGACTACATGGCCACGTATCGGATCCAAGCATAAAACGACGAAAACAAATACTCGTACAAGAAAAATATGACCTCGAACGGTCAATTGGTCTAAAAATCATATCGAAGACATACTAAAGATTACATTATTTATAATATATAAATTTATAAGTTGGTAAAGATATAAAGTCTAATTTGTCAGAACAGGACTAGATAAAGCGTCGAAAAAAAAATATAATAAGAGACTTTACAATTGTATACAGTTGACGAGTAACGATCTGCAAGCTAATTACATGTCTTATACAAGTATTAAAACATTTTAACTATTTTCTGACTTTAGGAAGCGCTTTATTCTTCTAATTCGTTTTCGAGTTAAGCATTGTGACGTCACAATGCTGCTACTCCGTACTTGTTAATACTAGGAATTCACGCCGTTGTGCGATTTTCGAAACAACTATTTTTAACCTCCGACGCAAACAGGGGTGTTTTAAGTTAAATGTGTATGTCTGTGGCATCGTGGCGCCTAAGCAGAATGAACTAATTTAAGTTTAGTTTTTTTTTTTATTTGTTTGAAACGTGACTTCATCTCGAATATTCTTAGCTATGATTCAAGAAAATCTGTTCATCCTTTAAATAAAACTAGTTTTGAGGGATTTTATCGCATTATTTACTTAATTTATATTCCAGACGTTTCGAGTACTTTACAGCACCCAAGGACACAAAATGTCGGGAATATAAAATAAGTTAATATACGCGAGAAAATCCGTAAAAACTAGTTTCATTTATACGTGTCGTGTTTGCGTAAGTAAATATGTATAAGAAATTATTATCCGTTGAGGCGTTTGATAATTAGCTCTTTAATACTAGGCACGAGGAGGCTCTGGGCACTAGGCATACTAGGCTCCAGTGATTCTGAGTGGTGTGTCGTGCCTAGTGTGGTGGTCCTGGGGGTGGCAGTGCTGGGATTGACGGCGACGGGTATAGTGCGCACGATTGAGGGAGCGTGGGAGGTCCCCTTAAAACTGGGCAGGACACACCATTTTCTTTCTTTAATTATTAATTATTAGGAATTAGGCAAATTAGTTTATAACAACCCCATTATAATGGATTTACGTAAAGTAACGCCTGATTCTATTAATCTATTAATTAGCTCTTTTAAAGTAAATGAGAGAATAAAAGCAATTTCCATAGGTCTGATCGATTTGAAATTTAGTATCCCGTTGTTTCAATAATATTGCAAGAGCATGTTAATATTATACTGATGTTGAGAGATCACCTAGAATCTGCAGGATACACTACCAACTTACAATAGAGCTAACGTTTTGGGCTTATTTGTGTTGGATAGGTGGTAATCAGGTTTGAATGATGAAGCAGGAAAGATAAATAAGGGTAAATTAATGCAAGCTTCTTTTGCTCGTTTGTGGCAAATTAGTCTTTGAATAAATTTTTTATTTAATAGTGGATCTCTTTTTTTATTTAAGTTTTTAGCAGTGAACTTAGAAATGCTATTGATGGTTTTGAAATTGAGTCAAGATGCAGAAAATGATAAAAATGATAATCTGTTGCGTTTTGTTGCTACAAATTTAGTGAAGCAATAAATGTAAATTCTCTCGGGGTTCTTAGTTAAAATTTGTTTTTTTTTTGTATGTGCTCTTATATCACGCGATTTTAATGATTCTTTTTTATTCCGTGGTAGCTCAAGAGCTAAGTGCTCGCTTTAAATTTCACACTACGAGAGTAACCCAGGTTTGATTCCCGCCGGCATCTATGAAATTATTAGTTGCAATTTTAAATATGTACGAGTATTTACCACGTGCTCGGAGGTAATGAAAAACATTATGAGGAAACCTCCATGCCTGAGAAATAAGAAAAAAAAATTTAGAAGTCCTGTGAAGTTCGCCAACACGCATTGAGGCAGGGCGGCAAATATTTACCTTGTCCTAAAACCGTCTCAGAACCATCTCAGAAAATACTTTATATTTCAGGGGGTGTAATTTCACTTGGTCAAATTTACACTGAACTTGTATCTGTTATGATGATGCCGTTAAGACAAAAATACCAAAAAAAAAATATCTGTAATTTTTATATTAGGATTTTTTTGCGATTTATTAACTGTTTTGTGTCTCAAGATGATGAGGGCGGGGTGGTCGGGGTGAGCAAACAGCTAAGAAGCAGCAAGTTTTAAGTAGATCAGACTAAAATTAATATTCAAAAGCTGAAAACAACTACTTCATTATTTTTTTTGTTTCATTTCTTAAAACAAAATAATACATTCTCTACCAGTCAACCCATGGAGTCGTGAGAATTTGACGTAAGTGTAGCGATCTAATATATAAAAAATATTTTTGTTTGTTCGTACTTTACGCACTGCCATACTGTTCATCAGATTACCTTCGACTTCGTTTTTATGTAACATAACTGGTGACGAGCGGCCTGACAGGCCGATGTTATATCTGGTCTAAAATAAGTATATTAAATATGGTAGGTTATCCTAATGTATGTTTTGTGTTATATTATATACTAAAGTAAAAATTAAAACAACTTCATGTAGTCTAAATATAATTTTTAATAATGTACTGGTAGTTACAAAGTTTTTGGTCTCTATAATCGAATCACAAGGCTCAAGGTCAACAATAGCTTATAAAATAATAAAAATCAACATAATTTTAACATATTTTGTTATCAAAGTTCATACACTAATGAACTTAAAAAAAAATGTCTAAATTTCTATAGGAGCTGGACTCTACTTTTATTTTTCATATCCCAAAACAAACTATAGCTAGATTGATTTGTAATTATGTTGTAAATACCTTCCCGTTTGAAAATCATATCTAAATAGTCACAATTTTTATAATAATGTCAACAATACTTTTGAGGTTATACATATGTAATCTTCTTCAGTGATCTAAAATAACAATTAGATTTGTATTATGATGTACGATTGTGTATGATGGTTTATGTTAGTGTAATAAAATAAGTCAGTATGTAAATATGTACTATTATTGAAGAATTCCACTCGCGGATCTTAGAAATTACTCTGGTGTCAAGCTTATAAAAGTCAAAGAAGTGTATCAATGCATAATATGTTACAATTAACAAAACACATCAATCGCAGCGCTATTTGTCGTCGTTGTGTAGCTGCAGTCTGCATGATGTCTCTCACAAATATGCGAGATGCAAAATTGGGGTCCAGAAATCAAAAGCACAGAATAATCGTTACAAGTAGTAGTTATCAGTCCGTAAAACAATGCCGAGGTTAAAACAACAGAAGGAAATCTAAACACAACATCAATCACAATCGACAACAACGAGGGAACCAAATAAGGTGATGCGAATGATTGCCGTAGATAAATAGATATGTAGATGATCGCCGGGTGACAATCAATGTCGATCAATAACCACTGATTGTGTAACTTGTCGATGACAAATGATGTTCCGCTGTAATTACGTAATTGATCAAAACGCTTAGCTTACTATGAAGCTACACAATTATTTTTATGACATGAATCCAGTAAGTAATAAATCAGTATAGTAGTTGATTTGATGCCTACATACTAACTGAATTGAATTACAATTAAAAACTAATAAGAAAAACGTGAATAATTATAGTCTTTGAATAAAAAGTTCTTCATACGTGAAATGAATCGTCATGTGTTGCGTTCCATTGCGTTCGGAAACCATTATTTTAAATAATTTCGGAACAGTTACAAAAACAAAAATATAAGGATTCCTTTTTTTGTGGCTAATTAGAGAGGTATTTTTTGTGTTTTTTAAGACCTTAAAAATAAGGATATTTTTCACAAATATGGCATATACGAGGGGCACACAGAAATGATCGGGAATAAGAAAAACCACATTCACTGTATAGCAAAATTGTATTTTATTGTTATTCGAAGTATTTTCCGTTCAACTTAATGCACTTTTCCATTCATGCAAACCAATCATTAAAACAGTAATTCCAGTCTGAAGTTGATGTTGACAAAATGGCTGATTTGTACAATTCCAGAGCTGCTTCGGGGTCTTCAAACCGCGTAATAAATCTTTCATTCTAGGGAATGTAAAGAAATCGTTTGGGCTCAGGTCAGGACTGTACAGAGAATGGCTCATCAGCTCAATGTTTACCTACTTCAAAAAATTACTTGTCTTCCGAGCCGTATGGGAGCTCGCATTATCGTGATGTAAGATGATGCGACGTTTTGGGTTATTTTTTCAGAGTTTGGCTATCATTTCTGGCAAAAAATCCGTGATATATCACTTAGCGGTAACCGTTCTGCGTTCCTGTAAAGGTGTTGTAGCAACATTCCCCTTTTTCGAGACAAACGTAGCGAACATTTTCTTTGACACGCTACGGGAGTGAATCACTTTAATTGGTTTGAACTCGTCTTCGAAGACCCAAACTGCTGACTGATGTTTTCTTTCAGGTTCGTATGAATAAATCCATGATTTGTCACCTGAGACGATATAATAAACGGCATTTGACTTCCCTACGTTAAAACGTTGCAGAGTATTCCGGCACCAATCTACATGAGCCGCCTTTTGCTCTTCGGAGAAATTGTGGGGAACCCAGCGGGAAACTAGCTTCCTTACAACAAATCATTATGTAATATTAAGCCGATTGCAGTGATTCCGATACTGATAACAGCCCGAATCTGCTCGTATGTCACATGACGGTCATCTAATATAATAGTTCGCACAGCTGCGATGTTTTCAGGCGTGACCGCTGTTCTTGGTCGACCTTAAGAAGAAACAGTGCTAAGCGACACACGACCGCGTCGGAACTCCGCACACCAGCGGTGTATTGTCGTTTGACTCGGTGCTTCAACATCGTAAATCGAAACAAGTTCGCTGAGACATTTATCTTGAGATAAGCCGCGATGAATATCGTGATAAATTATGGCACGGAAATGTTCACGCGTGAGCTCCATTTCTTTTAACGACGTGTCAACTGTGGCCGGTGGAAGGAAAAGGGGAGATCTCCCGCCGGGCAAGGTGTTCTGCCCGGGGAGCAGCCAACGCTCCGAGTGGTAGTTCGGGGCTATTCTATATATGCTGCTTTAACTTCGGAACTTTGTTAGTGCGATTTAGGCTTCGATGTGTTTCGCCTGTGGCGCGACGACAGCGCCGCCACACAACTTTAAACCAACATAGTTTTTGTTTTTAAACTTTTTTTTAAATTGTATAAATATAATTAAGATTCTAAGAGGCCAGTATTCAAATTCTAAAAAAGGTTTTATTGTAACTCAATCCGAAATATTCTTTTTCCTATCATTTCAGTGTAACCTCGTAGTGACGCCATCGTTTCATCGTCTGGTATGATTTCGCCAACCTTCATTAAACTCTTATCATAAGTGTCAGAAATGACAACTGTCAAATTTTTGTATTTTTATTGACAATTAGGGCATAATAATTAATAAAACTAAGAGCGAGTCTCATCCGACACTTTTCCGAAGATATCCCGGACGTCAGTCTGAGCGAGATTAGAATGGCTCTCCAGCACCTTAAAAATGGTAAGGCCCCAGGCGAGGATGGAATTACAGCGGAGCTTCTGAAAGCGGGTGGAAAACCGGTACTTGAAGTCCTTCAGAAGCTCTTTAATTCCGTCCTCCATGGTGGCATTACACCGGAGACGTGGAGCAGAAGTGCGGTGGTCTTGTTCTTCAAGAAAGGTGACAACGCTCTCTTGAAGAACTACAGACCGATTTCCCTTCTGAGCCGCGTCTACGTGCTGTTTTCGAGAGTCATTACGAATCGTCTCGCGCGCAGACTTGACGACTTCCAGCCTCCCGAACAAGCCGGTTTCCGAAAGGGCTTTAGCACCATAGACCACATACATACCCTTCGGCAAATTGTACAGAAGTCTGAAGAGTACAATTTGCCACTATGTCTGGCGTATGTGGACTATGAGAAAGCCTTTGATTCCGTCGAAATTTGGGCGGTGCTGCAGTCCCTTCAGCGGTGCCAAGTTGACTGTCGGTATATCGAAGTGTTGAAGTGCTTGTACAGTAGGGCTACGATGGCTATCCGAGTACAGAACCAGAGTACGAAACCTATCCAATTGCAGAGAGGTGTAAGACAGGGTGACGTCATATCCCCGAAACTCTCCACCGCTGCATTGGAAGACGTTTTCAAGCTTCTGGACTGGAAAGGATACGGTATCAACATCAATGGCGAGTACATCGCTCACCTTCGATTTGCCGACGATATAGTCCTTATGGCAGATACGCTGGAGGACCTAAGCACCATGCTCAATGACCTCAATAGTGTCTCCCAACGGATAGGTCTTAAGATGAACATGGACAAAACAAAGATAATGTTTAATGTCCATGTCACACCTATGCCGGTAGTTGTTGGGAGCACTACGCTCGAAGTTGTTGACGATTATGTTTACATAGGATAAATAGTCCGACTAGGTAAGTCCAACTTTGACCGAGAGGTCAATAGACGGCTTCAACTCGGCTGGGCAGCGTTCGGGAAACTACGACACATCTTCTCGTCAGACATACCTCAAAACCTTAAAACGAAATTGTACAACCAGTGCGTGTTCCCAGTGATGACTTACGGAACTGAGACGTGGTCCTTCACTGCTGGCCGTATGAGAAAGCTCAAGGTCGCTCAGCGAGCTATGGAGAGGGCTATGCTCGGAGTTTCTCTGCGTGATAAACTTAGAAATGAGGATATCCGCAGTAGAACCAGAGTAACCGACATAGCCTAACTGATTAGTAAGCTGAAGTGGCAGTGGGCCGGCCATATAGCTCGAAGAACCGACAACCGATGGGGAAGAAAGGTTCTCGAGTGGCGGCCTCGTATCGGTAGGCGAAGTGTAGGGCGTCCCCCCACGAGATGGAGTGACGACCTGGTAAGACATGCAGGAAGTCGATGGATGCGGGTGGCTCAGGACCGTGCTTTGTGGCATTCTTTGGGGGAGGCCTATGTTCAGCAGTGGACTTGTGAAGGGCTGTAATGTTGATGATGATGACATACATTGGTAATTTGATTTACGACTCAATTTAGAAGAACAACTAGCACAGTTTTTCCGTGTTTTCATTCTGTTTTCAGGATTTTGTGATTCACGTGGCAAATCATAATCCAGAATACGCACTAATTGGATTTTTATATCACGTGGAATATGAGTATTATAAACTCTGTGCTTCATGTGTTGTAAAACCGTGTTTCTCGCCAGGATCTTGATGAACTATCCCCGATCAATGATATTGGCACCATCAGCTTGATAAATATCATGGTAATTCACTGTACTTATGTCTAAAATTCGATAAAAAAAATACCATGGGCCACCTCCGGGATCGGCGACTGCCCATTTTTTTTTGTTTGTCACTGTCACTCTCTGAAAGCTGAGTTTCCTGATGTATTACTGGTTCATCATCATTATGCACCGGGGCATACAATTCGGCAACATCTTCAGCTTCGGATCCAATTTAGTCTTCTTTTGCTAAACATTCTATAATTTGGCGATCGACATTAGAATTTATGACTGATGAGACTTGTTTACTTGTGCTTGATACTGCAATTAGGAGGTCCAGATTTGAGATCTGAAAATATTCTCAATAAAGCAATATAGTGAAATTCCAAAACAGTTACGCAAGTGGTGACATAAGATCTGAGAAGCCGCTCGAGAATTATAAACCAAACTAACTTGCTAATTTGGGCCTGGCCGACGCAACTATTTCCCACTAGAGCATTGGAAATACTAAACTCGTATCTACGCAGGCGCTCAAAGACGGAAAGTGCGGGGAAGAGGGTTATATGACGTTTCGCCTGCGCCGCTCGGCCTGTGAGACCGCACGTCACCAGTAGTTGCTTGCACTTCCGCGAAGGCATAGTACAATTTATTTACACATTTAATACAATATTTGCACAATTTTTTTGCAGCAGCAACGCGTTATGTACCAGCTAGTAAAGAATAAAAAAAATAAAATGGATAATTATCTACGTAATACATACATTTTACTTATATATAAATGAAATAAACTATACGAATATCTCATGTATACATACATATAATATACATATATACATATTAATATGGGAACATTTAAAATAAAAATAAATTAATATGAATATATACATCGTTAACAATATAAATGTCATGGATGATTCAAATAAGAAGCGTTGTCTTTAATAGATTATTACGCACCAACTTTTTAAAAGCAAACTTATTGGGCTTTTCTGATGTCATCGGGAAAGGAAGTTCAAAAGCGTTTAGCCTGAACTGTAAAGGAGTAACCATAGGACTCGGTGAAGTCAACAAGAATACATATTTTGTTGTTAGAAGAAGAACCCTATCATAAGATGAATGAAAGAATGAATGAATATACTTTTATTGTACACCACGAACAAATATCCAAATGTCATAACAAAAATCGGATTATAATATGTACAATTTGGCGGCCTTATCGCTACATAGCGATCTCTTCCAGGCAACCAAAGGTGTAAAGTAATACAAACAATGAATAGGTAGGTGGTAGGTAGTGCAATATAAATATACAAATAATAAATGCAAAAAAAAGATATAAATAACTAAGTAATACATGAAATAATATAAATTACTAACACATAATAAAAGATAACGTAAAAAATATAATATATACATATACATACACATATACACATATACATACATACATACATACATATATATACACATAAATATACACACAACACATATATATCAATATATATGTGATCAATATATATATATTGATATATATGTTATATATAGCTTATAATTTAATGTTTAACTTCAGTAATCACCAGGTGGTCAGTTCTTTCAATAGAGATACGGTTTTAAGAGGTGGCTCCTTAATATTAGCTAGTAAATTAATATCATGTAAAGAACGTAAAGACATTGTGAGCCTCTCTGTTGAGCGAACTGTAGAAATGGCATGTGTTGAGTTTGAGCACCTCATTGTTGTGAGCGTCTACAGACCGCCATGTTGTACATATGATACTTTTGAAAACATTATGGAGGAAGTTTTTGCTAAGCTTTATAAACAGAATAAATCTGTTGTAATATGTGGAGACTTTAATATCAATCTCCTAGAAGCTTCCTCCATCAATATTAAATTTAGATCATTGTTTAAATCATATGGTCTTTTTAATTTATTTATAGAGCCAACGCGTATTTCTCAATCTAGTGCAACATGTATAGATAACATTTTTACAAATGTGAAGCCGTTGCATAAATGTATAATTCAAAAATTAAGTTCTGATCACTGTGGACAAGAAGCTTCGTTACCTTATGTTCACAAAAAGCAAGTAGATGAGAAAGTTGTGTCTGTTCCAGTAATTGCACGTCGCTTGGAGAAATTTAGAAGTAACATAGTGAAAAAACTTCCATCACTTTCATACCAAAATGATCCTAATTTTTTGTATGGAACATTATTTAAGCTTATTTGCAATGAATTTAATAATACTTTTACTTCTAAAACATTCTCCTTGAACAGTCGGAAGTCATTCAATGAATGGGTGACAGTAGGTGTCCATAAGAGCAGGCATAGGTTATATGATCTTTACCATGAAAGGTCATATAATCATAGCGTCGAATTTAGGGAATATGTAAAAAAATATTCAAAAATATTTAAAAGAGTGTGCTCCATAGCCAAGTTTTTGCATTTGAGCAACAAAATTAAGACGGCTTCCAATAAAATTAAAATGACATGGAGTATAATTAATAGCGAAACTGGTAAGATCAACTCTCGCAATTCAAATTACCAGTTAAGAGTTAACAACAAATTAACTGTATCAGATCAGGACGTAGCAATGGTTTTTGAGAAATATTTTACTGATATTCCGATCTTGAACACTAAGTCACTGAATTCTTCTCCTGCCGTCGCTGAATCATTACTTAAACAAAATGTAAATGTGTGTACAAAGACTTTTACATTTCATAAAGTGTCATCAAAAGATATTGTAAAATATTTTAAATCTATTGATGTTAAGAAAACTGCGGATCTGTGGGGGATTTCCGTTAAAGTTATTGCGTCTATAATAGATACAATCGCGCCTCATTTAGCTATTATTTTTAATACTAGTATCGAATCTGGTGTGTTTCCTGATTTAATGAAGCATAGTAAAGTAATACCTTTATTTAAATCTGGTAGTACATTAGACCCCGTTAATTTTAGACCTATTTCTGTACTACCAACACTTAGTAAGATTTTTGAAAAAATTGTTCTTGATCAAATGTTAAATTTTTTTAATATAAATAACTTACTTCATAAAAATCAATTTGGTTTCACAAGGATTCGCTCGACAACTGATGCCGGTGTTGAGCTGATTAAATATATCTTTAATGCATGGGAGAATTCACAGGATGCTTTGGGTATATTTTGTGACCTATCCAAGGCCTTCGATTGTGTTCACCATGAAACATTAATCAGGAAACTTCAACACTACGGTGTAAGAAGTGATTCCCTTAATTTAATTATTTCATATTTAAGTAAGAGAACGCATAAAGTTGTCATTAACAATATGAGCTCTTCCGGATCGATGGTACAAATGGGCGTGCCTCAAGGCTCAATTCTCGTCCCCTTTCTGTTTCTTGTATACATTAATGACTTACCTTACACAGTAGAGGATAACCACGATATAGTATTATTTGCAGATGACATTTCTTTAATTTTCAAATTAAGTCGACAGTTACTAAAATATGACGAAGTAAATAATGCTATATCTAAATTAGTAAATTGGTTCGATGTTAATAATTTGCATTTAAATGGCACTAAAACAAAATGTATGAAATTCGTGACTCCAAATGTCAAACAATTAAATACTAATGTAATTTTAAATGGGGAGAAACTGAGTCTTGTAGATACCACCATTTTTCTTGGAATCACACTAGACACGAAGCTTCAATGGAGCCCCCATATATCAAAACTAGCAAGCAGACTTAGTTCTGCAGCATATGCTGTAAAAAAGATTAGAAGTCCAACCAGTGTTGAAACAGCTAGACTAGTTTACTTTAGGTATTTCCATAGCATAATGTCGTATGGTATTTTGCTATGGGGACACGCAGCTGACACTGAAATTATATTTGTTTTACAAAAGAGGGGAAATGATCGTTACACCTGTTAAAAATTAAAAAAAAAGAAACATTATTTGAAATTTTTATTTTTGAGATTTCTCAAAATCCACCGGTCCGAATCGGTAGAAACAGTATTTAAAATCTAAGTTTAGTGAAACCCTTTCGAACCCCGCCAAATCATACATACAGACATAGTGCTATTCTCTTAGGAATAATCAGAATACGTCGAAATCTGATGAAACCTCGATTTTCGAAAACTGGGGTGAAACCAATAACTTCCCGAATATTTGAAAACCATAGATTATCATAGCGGGAAGTCAAAAAATTACGGGGCCTAAAAACTAAATCAGTTTCGTGCATATAAGTTAGCACACACACGCACTCTCACCCACAATCGCATATTTATAAAACAGTTGAATCTGACTTTAAGAGTCTTACTAGACGGTAGGATTCCTTTTTTGCTTAGGGGTCCATCTACGTTTGTTAATCTCTTATATACCTCAAGTCCTGTGTTCTGGTCTGAATTATAATCAGCTAGTATAATTACATCCTTTTTTTATTCTACGATAATTTAAGGCACATTTACCGCTTAGCGTATGTCAGTCCCATCATACCCTAACATACATGACTTACTCATATAACGTTAGTATAATACTTATTATACTACGTGGGCCATGGATTCGAACAGAACTTTTGCATCGTCGCCATTTGGTTGGGATATAATATTATTAAATGTGCCTACGTGAGTTCTGTTCAAATTCTTCAATTATGAAATTACTTCTAATAGGCTCAAAACGAACACATTCCATCAATATATGGTATAGGTCTTCTATAACTCCACAGTCTTCACAAATGGGCGTAGTTGTTTTTCTCATCAGAAATACAAATTTCTTACATAGAACGTGTCCAGATCTGAGTCTATGAGCAGTAGTAACTAATTTCCTACTTAAACTAGTATTCATTAACCAGGGCACATAAAGAGGCTGACACTGTATGGTTTTGTACCATATTCCTATTTCTAGTGACCGCTTGTTAAAGTATTCCTTCCACATTTCATAACATATATTTTTGAATTTAGGTAAAAAGTATAATTACATCCTGTGTGGTATTACATTTTAATCTTCAGAAATGACAAGGCAGATGCAGCCTTCTTTATTTAAAGTTGGTTGCAGGTATAAATTGGCTGCAGCAAGTGCTAACAATCAAGTGAACTATAATTTAAATGTTAAGTAACCGATCACCACCGCAGAGTCTACTTTAACTGAATTTGCCTCGTTTAGACGCAAATCACGTGTCATTTAATCGATTGTGGTGCGTCGTTCCTAGTATAGTGGTGTTGGGAGTAACAGTGCTGGGATTAGTGGTGACTTGGATAGTGTACGAAATTGAGGACGGCGGGAGGCGCTCTTCAAACTAGGTAAGATTTGTCTTATACGTGGATCTTAGCTGTGTTCTTGATGTCATAGTGAAATATTGTCCCCAGTTCGTATTGCCGCGCAGTCAACCTCGAACTCCGGTTCTGCGAACGCTCCGCTCCACTAACATCGTGGACTCAGCGCAGCTTCACTACCAATGCCACTTGCTTGCAAACACCCGGTCGCGAACGCACGCATTTCGTCTAACTCTTGTACATAATAGAACCTTAAGAACTTACCTACATATTCAACATATTTTACGAGCTTTGGGTTCGAGACAATTAAAAACTACCGAGTGAATTACTAAAATTGACACTTTAATTACAGAACACTAATTACTACTTAAACCCACACTAATAACAAAACACAGTTGTACTACTGTTCACTTTAGTTTGCAAATGTATCGCTTCGCTTTTATCGCCAATTCAACACTGCCTCGAGTCGCGGTTTGTACCGCCCTTATATAGGGCCTCAGATAGTTCCAGAAACTTCCACTGTAAAAACATCTAGAATATTCGAGTACATACCCGTCCTGACTGTATATTTCGATAGTTCTAGAAAGTTCTTCCATGGAAATTTCTAGAAGGATCTTGACTCTCCTAGTTCTACTACTCGATATTATTGATATTATAGATATATTTGTTGAGCGAACTGTAGAAATGGCTTGTGTTGAGCTCGAGCACCTCATTGTTGTAAGTGTTTACAAACCCCCATGTACTACTTATGACTATTTTGAAAGGATTGTGGAAGAAGTTTTGCTCAAACTTAGTAAATAGAACAAGTCTGTTGTAATATGTCGAGACTTTAACATCAATCTACTTGAAACTTCTTCCATTAGTATTAAGTTTAGCTCATTGTTTAAATCGTATAATCTTGTTAATTTATTCTTAGAACCAACACGTATTGCTGGACCTAGTGCGACCTGAATAGATAATATTTTTACAGATGTTAAGACCTTGCATAATTCAATTATTCAAAACTTAAGTTCAGATCACTGTGGACAGTTGGTATCATTGCCTTACATATACACAAGAAAGAGAAAAATAAGAAAGTTGTGTTTGTTCCAATAAATAAACATCGCTTGTAGAGGTTTAGAAGTAATATAATAAAAAGACTTCTATCACTTTCATTTAGAAACAGTGCTAATTATTTGTATGGTACGTTACTTAAAATCATAACTTGTGAATTTAGTAGGATATTTACTTCTAAAACGTTCTCTTTTAACAGTCGCAAATCATTTAATGAATGGGCGACAGTAGGAATTTATAAGAGTAGGCGAAATTTATACGAGCTTTATAATGAAAGGTCATATAATAGTAGTGTTGTATTTAGAGATTATGTTAAAACCTATTCTAAAATATTTAAAAAAGTGTGCGTCACAGCTAAGGCTTTACATTTAAGTAACAAAATTAAAACTGCATCTAACAAAATTAAAATGACCTGGAGAATAATTAATAGTGAAACGGGCAAGGTCAAACCACGAAACTCGGATTTTCAATTGAATATTTACAATAATTTAACTCGATCTGATCAAAAAGTTGCTATGGCTTTTGAGAAACATTTTACTGATGTTCCTTGTTTGACAACTAAATCATTAAACTCTTCTTCTACTGTCACCGAAACATTGCTCAAACAAAATGTAAAGGCTTGTTCAAATTCTTTTAAATTCCATAGAATACTGCCAAAAGATATCGTCAAATATTTTAAAACTATTGATGTTAAGAAAACGGCAGAGTTATGGGGGATATCCGTTAAAGTTATTTTATCTATAATAGATACATTAGCACCTTATCTAGCCACTATATTTAATACAAGCGTCGAATCTGGTGTGTTTCCTGATTTAATGAAACATATTAAAGTCATACCTTTATTTAAATCTGGTAGTACTTTAGACCCCTCCAATTTAAGACCAATTTCTGTACCACCAACACTTAGTAAAATTTTTGAAAAAATAATTTTAGATCAGATGTTATGTTTCTTTTATATTAATAAATTGCTACGTAATAATCTATTCGGTTTTACAAAGGGTCGCTCGACAACTGACGCTGGAGTTGAGCTTATTAAACATATTTTTCGTACATGGGAGAACTCATAAGATGCTTTGGGTATATTATGTGACCTTTCCAAGGCCTTAGACTGCGTTCACCATGAGACATTAATCAGGAAGCTACAGTACTATGGTGTTAACAACACAGCGCTTAAACCTATTATTTCATATTTAAGTAATAGAATGCAGAAAGTTATTATCAATGGTAAAAGTTTTTCCGGCTCACCTGTACTAATAGGTGTCCCTCAGGGCTAGATTCTCGGCCCATTCCTATTTCTAGTGTATATTAATCACTTACCTTCTCTTGTAGAGGATAATCATGATATAATATTATTTATCATGATACTTCCTTGATTTTAAAACTTAAACGTCTATCATTTAAATGTGACGAAGTAAATAATGCCATATCAAATTTAGTGCATTGGTTTAACGTTAATAATCTACACTTAAACGGAAATAAAACTAAATGTATTAAATTTACAACAACGAATGTAAAAAATCTGAGTACCAATGTGTTTTTAAATGGGGAAGAACTGAGCCCTGTTGAATCCACTGTTTTTCTTGTCATCACTCTCGACGCAAAGCTTCAGTGAGGCCCCATATATCCAAACTAGCAAGCAGACTAAGCTCTGCAGCTTACGCTGTAAAAAAGATGAGAGGTCTCACTAGTGTCGAGACAGCTAGATTAGTTTATTTCAGTTATTTCCATAGCATAATGTCTTATGGGATCTTGTTATGGGGAAATGCGGCTGATTCAGAAACTATTATGTTTAACAGAAGAGGGCCATTACAGCTATTTACAATCTAAATCCGAGAGAGTCTCTTAGAGATAAATTTAAAGAAATAAATATATTAACTTTGGCCTCTCAGTAAAGGACATTGCTCTGCGCCCATACATTGTTCGCCCTGGAACCAAGAGCATCGGAAAATTATGTATTTTGTTTTTGATCATTAGTAAATTCCTATTTGATCTTATTTTTATAGCGGACTAGCTGCATAATAGATATATTTCAAAAAAAGTATCAGATTTTGAGATTATAATCGAACCATGAATATTTATGGTTTTTCATAGATCCGAAAGATTTTTAACAAACTGAAAAACGATGTCCTAAAACATTTAGCTGTTTCTAGTACCTATCTACATAATTAGGTATGCAGTTTTTGTTCTAAAGCCTAAGGGTATGTAAGTGCAACGTATAAATGCATAGAATGTAGTTTAAAAACCTGCTTTCTGAGCATTGGTTTTGAAATGACATATAATGTTTGTGTGTATTAATGTAAAAATAAAAATATATGTATATGGCTGTTAGCATTTAGATGTTGTCATTAGCATATACGGTACGGTAAGATATCTAGTACCTAAATGTAAAAGGAATTATGCTGCCAGTCACGCCGCTAGACATGCCGTCGAACAGCGAGCGTATCTACCACGGTTTCAACTAAGTTTCAACAGCGCGCGCATGAACAGCGTGTATATTATAGACTACTATCTAGTACATTTGCAAGCGTGTGCGTCTGGACGGCGCTGTTCAAACGCGGGGCTATGAAACCAGCCCTACCGACTTAGTACCTAATTGGTAGTATAAGTTGTTTTTACACGTACATTAACTTATTATGTTTGAATTAGAATTAAAACACAGATTAATTCCATGTTTATTGTTCATTTTCTAAATTGGAAATAAGAATATTGTCTAAAAACTGTGCAGGGATGTCGATGTTTTTTTGATGTCTCGTAAAGCTCAAGTACCAAATAATGGTCATAACATGGGCGTAGCAACCGATGGTTCTGCATTCAACGATACAATTACAGCAATATTGCACGATTGCTTCTCTGTTCATTTTTAAACAATATTGTACCACCAGCAGAGCCGTTATTTACACAATATACACTTTCCATTGCGTATGCGTAAGTCCGTTTATGAATGCTAGGTTATCGTTTGAGTGGTACACAGTTTCAAAAATTACAGCAAGGTAAGTCGTTCTTGAAAGCAATCAGAGTCCGTTAAAATAGCCAAGTAGTAATGTTCAATATATAGTCCCGAAAGTCACCACAACACCGAAACAATTATGTACAAAGACAATTACAATTGCAAACGACGCCAACCAATGTAACTTTGACAGAATTAGAGATGACGGTACAAAGTAGGCATGTCCATTTGAAATCGTTTAATCGATTGTTTATAGTAACAGAATCGATTTTCCAGATGGATATAGATCTGAAGAATCCTTGTCCGATGTCGATACAGAAACCTCTCGAATCGGACTTATTCAAGAACTAGCTATATTTCAAACGATTCAAGAAATACTTTAACATAGTTGGAATATCTGTTCCTTGTGACAGACAGAAAAACTGTTCTATTCTGGGTTCGATCCCAGAGTCGGGCAAATTATTATTGGGTTTTTAAAACTTGAAGTTCCCAGTAGTCTGGATTTGTGTCCGGTGTTTGGCAATACGCGCATCCCCTATTACATGGGATGTATAACATAACAGTACTTACACACCTCTACCTACTCCTGGAAAATACTGGCGTAATATTATGTTTATTAATTTAATGATTTTTCTATACAGCTACTTGTATTTACGGTAAGTTATCGTCAATAATGTTCTGTGTCTATATTAGGCATGTTTGAAAATGTCGCGATTAATCAAAAATAGAACTGTTAATGCTTGATTTAATCGAGAATCGATTCTAGTATGTTCGATTTGCGTCGATTTGGAGATCGTATTTTTTTCATTAGAGACTCACAAGTGACCATTTAGTGACATCAAAAATAGGAGCGCCAAATACGATACGACTTATGAATATTTCCTAAGATTTATTATAGCCGTACGTTACAAACAGTATACCATCTATATAGTATACACATCATCTTTTGTCATATGATAATATTAATACCATAACACTGTCCTACTTTACTTATAATAACACGTACGTCTCTACTTCTTCCATACTTGTAACAATATTAATAATAATATCTGTATCTAGTCTGCAATATTGCTCTTTTTAAAAAAACACATTTATAATTAATGCAGTAACGATAACTGTTTTTTGTTTTAATTAATTATCGTAAAAAGACGTAAAATATACTCCTGTCTAAACGATCATTAGAAAATCCTGAATAATTATCTTTACGAATATTTTTCTTCAGCATTATTCTAACTATCTATTCAAAATCGAGTATGACATTCAATAGGTATAGTAGGTTTTTAAAATTATACTTGTAGGGAATAATATAAAAGAATATAAACAAATGGTAATATGATATTTTTATTGTAGCTTCTTTTTGCAACTTTATTCGAAATAAATTAAAATGTAATTTAGATTAAAAAATATACAACAGTACATTAAAAATTCAATAATCGATTACAATCGATTGGGCATCCCTAATCATTTTCGACACCACGTGATGTTTGGCGAAGATGGCGGCGAATAATGTTATTAATCGAGTATCATACTTTTTAATGTTCATTTTTGCATGCAGCTAGTCCGTTTTATAAAAGTATTTGCAACTAACATTATAAAATAGAAAATTAATTATCGTGTATGTCCGATGATTTTATTACACAGAGCGGTTTTGGACATTGTCCTTTACGAAAATTTAATGTATGTTCACAAAAACAAAGGTAGTTTTAGTAAAAAAAGTGATATACATTCTGTAAACACTAGGAACAAACACAAGCTAGTGATACCAGTTTCTTGACTCCACAGAGTCAGTATTTCATTCTTGGGGCAATGTATACGCTATTACAACAAGGTACCGGAAAGTGTACAGGCTCTCTCTATTAGCAAGTTTAAATGTATTGTTAAGTTGAAACTGTATAAAAAGGGTTATTATAGTATAAATGAATACATGGTTGATAATAACCCCTGGGAATGAGGTGATCGCTTCCAAGCTGTTTCTAAAATAAATTTTGTACTTATATAGTTTGTACAACCATTAATGTAAAATTTGCTTTAAAAAAAAGTCCCGCTGGGTTTTTTGTGAGGTTTTTTTTCGAACCAGTGTTAAAGTAAAAAAATTACTTTCAATAATAATTACACATGTTATCTATATTGAATAAAAAATTATTCTATTCTATTTTATTCTATTCTATTCAATACTAGAAGGCGCTAGTGGTAACTAGTGTCGCCATGTACCAACACTGCCCCTCCTAAGACATGGTCGTCCCGAGCATTATCAGCCTAATAATAACGCGCCAGTCGATCCACATGGATGATCTTAGGAGTACTTCTTGCATCTTTCTGTATCCGGTATGTTACGTCATTTATCCTTATCACGATCCGTTACGGTCCGTCCCATTTAGCTTGAAGCTTAGAAGTTTTCCCATAGCTGCGAACTGGATTGTGCAACCACACTAGTGAACCTTCGTCGAACCCTTTGTTATTCATTTTGCGGTCATACCGGGTTTTCATCTTTTTTCGTCCGTTTCGTTTTTAGTAAGTAAAATACTAGTATTAAGTACAAAAAACGTAATTTTTTATTGAAATTACAAAGTATCTAAATTTTATTTTAAAAAATACAAGCTTAGGTAGTTAACTTCTTTTCGCATAAAAATCTAACTTATATTATATTTATCAACCAAATCGGCGATACATTGAAAATGGGCCAGATTAGGAGTACCCTTAACCGACGAGCGTGTATGCGTAGATATATGGATGTAAAGGAGGCGAGAGAGGTGTGTCAGGATCACGCCAAATGTTAGTCCGAAGTTTCTGCCTACCCCTCTGGGTTACAGGCTTTTGAGTGTTTGTGTTGTGTTGTGTGTTATTATGAATAAAAAAGGAACCGAAAAATCTTATGACATCATGTAACAGAGCACCAAAGTTACACCTTCAAATTACCACAATCTCCGCACATAAAATTCGTGTGTTCCATACATATTTGCTTCTCACATTTTGGTACAGCAATGTTTTGTTTTTCTGTCTTTTTTCTGAGTACACTCACCACATCTAAAATATTTATCAGCCATTTTTTGGGAACTGGTGGTGAAGCTTCGCCTAAAGTATCGGCAATCCTCTTTCGTGTTTCCCTTGGAAGATGTATGTTCTGTTACCTGTTCCGAACTCTATCATTTATTAGATTCAAACCTAAATTACGAATGTAGTTTAGGCGCTTAATGCATGTTTTGTCACCCGTGTTATTTTCTCTGTAGATTATGATACAATTTATGGCAGCGATATTGAGTATACCATAAAAAGTAAGCAGTTTTGATGGAATATGTATATTAAAAACCAAACTTTGTACTTTTAAATAAAAATAATCGTCATGGGATAACGTTTGATATTGCGTGAAATATCATAAATGGCACTGAGTTCATCTGCCACATCGACTCCGGCTTTAGTATTATAATTATAAGTAGTAATTTCTGGTTTCTTTTTATCCCCTGTCGATTCGTCTATATTTTTATCATGGTCAAAAAAATTAATGTCAACTTTACATTTATTTTTTTAGGTACATAGAACACCAAAGTAATATCGTTTTGGAACCCGAATCGAAAGCTATTGACTTTTGTTCCCTTTTTTAAGATCTCAGGTACACTTGTCTTGTTTTTAAGAACTGTCCCAACAGAAGTGAATGAGTGGTCTTTCAAGAGATGAGTAATAAGTGGGAAACTAGTAAATCAATTGTAGAACGTCAATTTTCTGTTCGTTTTTGTTATTGGCTCCACTAAACGGCTTACGATGTCAAACATTTTGATACTCAGTTGGTAAAATCCTGTTGGTTGTTTTCCAGCGTATATTTCCAGTTTGAGAATGTAAAACTTCTCCGCATCTACAAGAGCTTGAATTTTTATCCCATATTTGGCTGGTGTGTTGGGAATGTATACGCGGAATTGACATCGCCGCATCGGAAAGATAACATCTCATCAATAGTAAGATTCTCGGAAGGCTAATAAATAATGTTTTTGAATATTTTCAACAAAATTTAAAAAAAATTCCCTTAATGCAGCTAGATCGTCAGTCTTTTTTGTTTGGTCCCGAGTGTTTTTATCATCGAATCTCAAAGAATTTTGGAGGAAGTAAAACCTCTGCAGTGATATTGTAGTCCAAAAGATTTCAATTCCTGTATGATCACAAATTGTCTAATTGAGCGATTCAGCAAAGCAATAAATCATAAAACACTACAAATAACTATAAATCAAAAACTTACTGTCAACACAACAATGTAACACCGACTACGAGGTCAGGTGTGACATACCCCAGCTACATGTATGCATGTGTATCTACCGTCACGGCCGGCGCAACACTGAACTAGATACTGTACCTGCGTTTAAAAACTTCTCGGGTATGACATACCCGACCTCACTCACGGAAATATTCGAAAACGTCTCAAACGATTTTGATGTAATTTTTTGTCGGTGTTTAAATGGGTATCTAGATTGTTTAGGTCTACATTTAGATTGTTTAGCGCTCTTGTTGAGATCCAGAAGTCATATGAAATACTTCTGGATCTCAACTAAGAAATTATATGAAAGCGCGCTGTTAAGGAAAACAACTTTAGGAAATAAATGTTAATATTTTGTAAAACTCTAATTAATGTACGGGCGTCATTTCTGTTGCAGCGCTTGCGTCCTTTGTTTTACGTCTGCCCAAGTGTTTTATCGAGTACAATAATAAACAAATAAGTTACATGTAACAAACTATTACATATATTTAATTTTTTTTACTATTTTAGGCCAGCGTTTGATTACTATCTCTGTACTTTATTTATTCATTATAGTCTATAATGAATAAATAAAGTCCATAACTTACGAGTGCGCCTTCACCATAGATTTCCTCATATGAGAAATATTTTTCATACTTGCTCGACAACTTTTTTCCCATCTTCTATTACAGTTTCTCTCTGATAACATTCAAAGGATATGGGGTAGTGGATTCTCTTATGCTAACTTAAAAAATACTTGTTTGTTTTTATATATATATATACGCGTATAGTCGTTCCGTCTGTTATCCTAGTACTGTTAAAGATTTTATGGAAAAAATCGTACTTTATTTTACTTTTCTTGACGACAACTATCCATGGCATAGCGACCTGTATAGATAACATTTTTACAGATGTTAAGCCCCTGCATAAATCAATTATTCAAAATTTAAGTTCAGATCACTGTGGACAGTTAGTATCACTACTTTACATACACAAAAAACAGAAAAATAAGAAAGTTGTGTTTGTTCCAATAAATGAACATCGCTTGGAGAGGTTTAGAAGTAATATAATAAAAAGACTTCCATCACTTTCGTTTAAAAATAGTGCTAATTATTTGTATGCTACATTATTTGAAATTATACGTTGTGAATTTAGTAGAATATTTACTTCTAAAACTTTCTCTTTTAACAGTCGCAAATCATTTAATGAATGGGCGACAGTAGGAATTTATAAGAGTAGGCGAAATTTATACGAGCTTTATGATGAAAGATCATATAATAGTAGTGTTATATTTAGAGATTTTGTAAAAACATATTCTAAAATATTTAAAAAAGTGTGTTCCACTGCTAAGGCTTTACATTTAAGCAACAAAATTAAAACTGCATCCGATAAAATTAAAATGACCTGAAGAATAATAAATAGTGAAATGGGCAAAGTCAAACCGCGCAACTCGGATTTTCAATTGAATATTAACAATAATTTAACGCGATCTGATCAAGAAGTTGCTATGGCTTTTGAGAAACATTTTACTGATGTTCCTTTTTTGACAACAAAATCATTAAATTCTTCTCCTACTATCGCCGAATCATTGCTCAAACAAAATGTAAAGGCTTGTTCAAATACTTTTAAATTCCATAGGGCACTGTGTTACGGCCAACAGCTGCCCTGCCTCAACAGGAGTTGGATCCTTCGCGGCCCATAGACGAAGGAGCCACGGGCAGATGCAGGTCGGGCGTTCCTACGCCGAGGGTCAAAGGTTTCTAATGAACACACGAGGGGAAAGGTCACTAGAATAAATGCACTTACCTGCCCCAGGAGCGCAGACGGTTCTCCTCGACCGGCCCGGCTGATGAAAGTTGTGCTTGGTGTGTGCGGTGTTGTGAGTGTAGGTGTAATTGTGTGTGCTGGTATGTTGACGGGAACCGATCTGGATGACTCGACGACGTCCGGGAGAAGGCACGCGCTGGTATCCCCGGAACTTCACCCTTCTGGAGGCACTCGTAAGGGGTTGTCACCAAATGGGACGGCTACTCTGGTAGTCCTTCAGATGTAAATCACTTTGATAGTTGCGCGCGAATTTCACCGAGTTAGTACGTTCTAATAACGATACCGTTATTGCAACGATTTACGCGGATTGTTCCTTTAGCAAGTTTAGGCGCGAAAAAATACGTCCGTATAGTTCGCAAGAAAAATCCTACTACCTCGCGAGAAGAGCCACGCCGACCCGTCCGGCGGCCGGGGGGGCGGGGGAGAGGGAAGGTGCCCTTGATATCGAGGCCAAAAGCGCGCGTTATATACTGCGTTTTTATTGCAAATTTTCCTGCCTAGACAACCCCCCGCCCCGGACATAAGGCATTAAGTCCGCGAGTAGATTGGCAAACGGGACAAGGTCGCGACGGCCCGTTGCAAGACCGAATCTCCGACCAAAACCTCGGCCACTCTAGGCACCCCATCCGTTCCATACGACAATTTAACAATGCGCCCACGGCGCCAATACAAAGGTAGCGCGTTTGGTTCTTTAATCAACACGAGGTCTCCCACCCGAGGAGGCTCCGTCTTGTCAGACCACTTAACGCGCTGCTGCAAAAGATGTAGGTACTCCAGAGACCATCGGTGCCAAAAGCGTTGAGTCATCTGTTGCAGCAGGGCAAACCTGCTAAGCCGTGAAGCACTCGATTCCCTGAAGGGATACTCGGGCAGAGCGTTAAGAGGCTGGCCAATCAGGAAGTGTCCCGGGGTTAGAACCTCCAAATCATTCGGGTCAGAGGAGAGGGGACAGAGGGGCCGAGAGTTGAGTACCGCCTCAATTTTACAGAATACAGTGGCGAGCTCCTCAAACGTCAAAATGGCTTCACCAATAACGCGACGGAGATGCGTTTTGGCAACCTTAACCACCGCCTCGAAAATACCGCCCCAGTGGGGACACGCCGGAGGGTCGAATTTCCACTGGATGCCCCTTTTCGACATAGCATTTCCTTAATAAGTCCGGTGGCTGGACAGAAATTCGACAACCTCCTTGAGATACCTATCCGTGCCCTTATAATTCGTCCCGCAGTCAGACCGGATCAAGTCCGGCAAGCCGCGCCGCGACACGAAACGGCCAAGCGTGGCCAAGAAGGCTTCCGTGCTGAGGGCGCTCACCAGTTCCAAGTGAACGGCTTTAGTGGAGAGGCACACGAAGACGCAAAGATAGGCCTTACATGAACGCGCGTTACGAAGGTTAGAGGACTTGACGAGGAAGGGGCCAGCGAAGTCTGTTCCGACCCCAGCGAATGGTCGGATGGCCCTGACGCGGTCGGGCGGCAAGTCACCCATAAGAGGCTGCGATATGGGGGCCTTCAGTTTATAACAGGGGATGCACTTAAAGATGACGCTCCGAATGGTGCGACGACCAGACAAAATCCAAAACTCCCGCTGCAAAATAGCCGACAGGGCGTTACACCCAGCGTGGGCATTCCTAACATGGTGGTGGGTTACCAGCAACCGGACAAGGGCGCCGTCCTTAGGGAGCAGCAACGGGTGTCGAGCCCCGCACGGCAGTTGAGAGGTTTTCAAACGTCCGCCCACGCGCAGCATCCCAGCGTCGTCCAGAAAGAGGTTGAGGCGGGCCAGAGCGCCCTTGATAACGGAGCCACGCTTCAAGTGTTCGATAACGGGCTCAAAATGCTCCGTCTGGACCATACGGATCCAATGCATCAGGGCTTCCCGACGCTCGCTAGGGGACAAAACGCAATCAGAGAGTCGGTTGGACGGATCTCTCGAATTGTGGACAAAGTGGCGCAGCCAAGCAGTCACTCCTAAGAGCTTATCGAGAGAGCTGTACCGTTCCAGAAGGGAAAGATCCCGAGTGGGCTTATCCTTGCCCACTCCTACTCGGGCCCGTAGGCCCGGCAACTCAGTAGGTTCGGAGTAATTACCCTGGGGCCAGAAGGATTGAGGATCAGATAACCAACCGGGACCCCACCACAATGAGTGGGCAACCAGCGCGGGGGCCTCACAGCCGCGGGAAGCGCAGTCGGCGGGATTCAACTCCCCGGGGACATGTCTCCAGTGGAGAGAAGTCTCAGAACTCTGGATTTGAGACACGCGGTTCGCCACAAAGACCTCAAGATTGTGAGGTGCGGCCCGGAGCCAACAAAGTACTATCTCACTGTCCGACCATGCGTAGACGTCCGTAATGTCGATTACAGGCTTCAAGGACAAGTGAACGTGGTTGAGGAGCCGCGTGAGAAGAGCGGCTCCGGACAGTTCCAATTTAGGGATAGTTAAACGGGATCTAATGGGAGCAACCTTGCTTTTGGCGAGTACGAGATGAACTGCAGTATGCCCAGAGGAACTCACAGTCCGGAAATATACGACAGCAGCATAGCCCTTCTCAGAGGCGTCGCAAAACCCATGTAGGGTAGCCCTGCATTTCCCTGGAGGTAGGAAGCACCTTGGCATGGAAACCCGGTTGATGTCCGGAAGGGAGGAGAGCATGGAGAGCCACTCTCGCAAGAGGACCCCGCTAATAGGCTCGTCCCAACCCAACCCGGACATCCAGAGCTTTTGAAGAAAGCACTTAGCCAAAAAGATGACCGGGGTGATCCATCCATTCGGGTCGAAGGTGCGAGCTACTGTAGACAGCACGGAGCGCTTGGTCCATGCTTTGGGAGGTGGGTCAAGTTTTACTCTATACGTGAAGGTGTCCTGAACAGGCTGATATTGAATGCCCAGCACAGTCAGCAAATTAGGATTCTCAGGGTGCTCGAACAGATGAGGGTCTTGTTGATCCTCTCCTGGGAGGTCCCTCAAAATGTGTGGGGAGTTCGACAGCCACTTGCGCAACTCATAGCCTCCAGACTTCAGGATGGCAATTAATTCGTCTCGCAAGACCAGAGCCTCCTCGACGGTGGAAGCGCCCGTACAAATGTCGTCCATGTAGACCGAAGTCTCTAAGATAGAAGCTCCCCGAGCGTATCTCAGGCGCTCTCTCTCAGCGAGTTCAAGGAGGGTTCGCATGGCGATATACGGGCTGGACCGGAGTCCATAAGTGGTGGTGTTCAACTCAAATACCTGTATGGGATCGCTGGGCTTCTCGCGCCACAATATCAGCTGATATCGGCGGTCATCACGATGTACCACCGATTGGCGAAACATCATCCGAATGTCCGCGACAAAAACCACTTGGTGTCGACGGAATTGGGTCAGGATGTCGGATATGTCCTTGATCAGTTTAGGACCCGAGTGAAGACACTGATTCAGGGACACACCGTTTGATGTGGGGGCGGAACCGTCAAAGACTACCCGAATCTTACTCTCAGGGGTCCTCAAGACCGCATGGTGAGGGAGGAAGTAGTGCTCATGTGAACGCCATTCGAAGTTGGACGGTGACATGTGACCCAGCTCCTGATACTCGCGCATGAACTTGACATATTTGTCGCGAAAGGCTGGGTCACGCCGCATGCGGCGCTCCATGGAAAGCAACCTCTTCTCGGCCAGAGCACGGGATTGACCCAAAGAGGGGCGGGAGTCCAGAAAGGGTAAGCGAGTGACGAAACGACCGTCAACCCGCCGGCCGGTATTGTTCTGGTAGAACAACTCACACTCACGGTCCAGAGGGTCGACTCGAGCTGCATGGGGTGGTTCCTCAATGTCCCAGAATCGCTGGACAGCGTCCGATAGGGACACGCCCACGACGGAGAGAGGGTCGGCCGTCGGAGAGGGAGGAGACCACATAACCGGTCCAAAAAAGCTGTGCCCAAATATCGTGGAAATGGCTGACAGGCCATTGGGCTGCAGAGCTCGTATCTCACCTAACAAGAGGGCACCCAGCGTGTCGGCCCCCAGTAACAAATCTATCGGCCCCGGTTGGGCCCACCGAGGGTCTGCCGGTCTCAAAGCCGACGCACAGCGCACAGCGCTGTCATTTATACGAACGTTAGGGAGGAACCCTACAATGTCGTCGAGGACATTTACCTTGACTAAAATACGAAGGTGTTCGCTGTCAGGGCTGAACACCAACTCCGATTGTCCCCTAGGAGCAGGAGGCTCGGCACCTCCGATACCTACCATCGGACGTGATTCAGAGCTCCAGGGGAGCCCCAGTCTTCCCACCAACCGAGTAGAGGCCACACTACGCTGGGAACCCGAGTCCAATAGAGCTCGAACCGTTAAGTGGTCGCCGCTCGGGTTGTAAACCTTCACTGAGGCTGTCGGCAATAGAACAGTTTGACAGGTGGACTGCTGACGACTTATAGGCTCAGTGGAGGCGGCCATGGCGGGAGCTAGGGCGGCAGCCTCCTATCTGGAGCTGCCTCTGTTAGGCCGGCACCCGAACCGGGGGGCCCGAGCGCGGCACTCCGACGGCGTCTCGATGACCCCCGACTGGAATTCCCCGAACGGGCCGACCGAGGGAAACTCGGGGATCCTCGGCTCCAAGGCTCGGGGCCGATACGCAGTCTCCGGAACCCGGTAGTACCGGCACCGGCCAAAGGGGGGCGGGCGGCGTTCCAGTCGCGGCCACTCAGCCAACGGGGGTGAGAAAGGTCTAGCTGACCGCTGAGTGGCCGCGAATCCACTATCAACTCGGGGAGGGGGGGTGAAGACCCCCCCGCCCCTGGGGGAACGACTCCCCGACCGATCGGGGGAGGGGCTCCCTTCAGAGGGAGGGGCGCTGCGGTCCGCCGGTGAGCGCCGAGCGTCGCCCGACAGTGGGCGTGGCTGGGCGCCCCCGCCCGTGGGAGTCGGGGGGCTGGCAGGGCCCTGCGAGGACGAGCCGCGCGCACCCAGGCACAAGAGGACGTTGTGGTTGCCCTGGCAGTGCGTGCAGGGCCGCTGGTGCGGGCAGTCTCGTTGTAAATGCCTCTCCAGGCACGAGAAGCACCAGCGGCGCTCCCTGGCGATGGTTCGCCTCGCCTTAGCCGGCTTGCGCAACAACTTCGGGCACGACGCCGGCCGGTGGTCGGATGCTCGACAATAGGAGCAGGGAGGCGCCTCCCGGGCCGCTAGGCCACTATAGGAGGGTACGGGGGGGCGCCCTCCCGCGGGGGCTCCACTCGGCCTCAGGGGGGTGGGCGCCGCCTTGGCCGGCTGACTCCGCCTTTCCCTGGGCACCGCTCGGGAGGAGGCCGGGGGGCCCTCGACGGCGCCTGCTGCGTTCTCCAGCAGCCTGCACTGCTCTTCCAGGAACCGCAGCAGGTCCCTAAAGGGAGGCATGTAAGAGGCGCCATCCCCTCCGAACCTCTCCTCAAAATGGAGCCGAAGGTCGAGGGGCAGGCGGGACAGCACTATATGAAGGAGCAGAAAAGACCACTCGTCCACAGGTAAATCCAGCCGCCGCAACGAGTTGCACGCTACGACGACTGGATTCACTATGTCTTCACGTAGTCTAGTCCGGTCCTTCAGCAGCGGGAGGTTCAGCAGCCTCCGAACATGATCGTCCGCAATCCGCCGGACGTTGGCGTACCTTCCAGCGAGGAGGTCCCTGGCGTTTTGGTAGGCGTCGTCCGACAACTTAAGGTGGCCGACGACGCTCAGGGCCTCCCCCTCTAGTGAAGCCAGGAGGTACCCCATTTTTTGGCAGGGGGTCAGGTCCCTCCGGGCGTCCACCAGGCTGTCAAACAGGCCGACGAAGGTCATCCACTCCGAGAGGACCCCGGAGAACCTTGGCAGGTCCAGCGTCGGAAGTCGTCCTAGCAGCTC
Source organism: Parnassius mnemosyne (assembly GCA_963668995.1). Lineage (NCBI taxonomy): Eukaryota > Metazoa > Arthropoda > Insecta > Lepidoptera > Papilionidae > Parnassius > Parnassius mnemosyne. The sequence continues at coordinate 2,652,782 of CAVLGL010000013.1, forward strand.
TGGCTGAGCAGACGGCTTCCGCGGGGACTCGAGAAGGCTACTCAGCCGAGCTTCGCGCTCCCTCTGCGCATCCTTGGCCCCCGCCTCGATCAGGTCGTCCGTCAGCGCGAGGAACTGCTCGTAGTCCGCGCGGCAAGATTCCAGGACTCCCTTTTCCACCTCCAAGTCCTCGAGCTCAGAGTAAGCCTCCTCCACGGCCGCCCTTCGAGCATCGACCTTCTCAAGCCTCTTCCTCAGATTGTAGACCCTGTCCGGTCGGCCTATCAACGCGTGTGCGCTGGTAGCCCAGCGCAGCTCAGTCCGCAGGCAACGGATTAGCATCTTGGGCGAGGACATCACTACTAAATTCAAATTACGACGCGGCTCGAGCACAATTACAACAATAACAAAATAAAAAATACAAAAAAATTAACAGCTAACTAATGCAGTTCCTATCAAATCGAGTTGGATAGAATGTACACAAATAAGAACAGCTATTATTAAATCAAACACAAGTTAGTACAAAGGAAAAGGTAAATCAAATCAACAATAACAAATACTAGTACGATCAAATCAAGTTCATTTAAATTACGTAAATACAAATTACCACTCTTTAGTTCAAATACAATTTACAATACGAAAGATATGTAACGAAGATACACATCAACAAAAATGCCTTGCTCGGAAATCAACCCTTCGATAAGTAACACACTACCATCCGACAACGACAATTAACCGATTACGTAAAAATAACCATCTACCTACATGACGCAATCTCCCGCTTGCGGGCGAACCGGGTGTGACCTTTCAATTTTACCCGCTAACAGTAAAGCAAGCTAACAAAGGAAGGAATTTTATTATTACGTATAATAATAAAAAGGTATTTTACGTATTACGGACGGGCGTGCTTGTAGCCACAAATCCACCCAACGCTCCTGCCACCAAATTATTTAATTTTTATCAAATACTATGGTCGGTGGATCGACCGGGAATCGATCCCAGCACCGCGTTCTGCTACCAATTGTTACGGCCAACAGCTGCCCTGCCTCAACAGGAGTTGGATCCTTCGCGGCCCATAGACGAAGGAGCCACGGGCAGATGCAGGTCGGGCGTTCCTACGCCGAGGGTCAAAGGTTTCTAATGAACACACGAGGGGAAAGGTCACTAGAATAAATGCACTTACCTGCCCCAGGAGCGCAGACGGTTCTCCTCGACCGGCCCGGCTGATGAAAGTTGTGCTTGGTGTGTGCGGTGTTGTGAGTGTAGGTGTAATTGTGTGTGCTGGTATGTTGACGGGAACCGATCTGGATGACTCGACGACGTCCGGGAGAAGGCACGCGCTGGTATCCCCGGAACTTCACCCTTCTGGAGGCACTCGTAAGGGGTTGTCACCAAATGGGACGGCTACTCTGGTAGTCCTTCAGATGTAAATCACTTTGATAGTTGCGCGCGAATTTCACCGAGTTAGTACGTTCTAATAACGATACCGTTATTGCAACGATTTACGCGGATTGTTCCTTTAGCAAGTTTAGGCGCGAAAAAATACGTCCGTATAGTTCGCAAGAAAAATCCTACTACCTCGCGAGAAGAGCCACGCCGACCCGTCCGGCGGCCGGGGGGGCGGGGGAGAGGGAAGGTGCCCTTGATATCGAGGCCAAAAGCGCGCGTTAAATACTGCGTTTTTATTGCAAATTTTCCTGCCTAGACATACTGCCAAAAGATATCGTTAAATATTTTAAAACTATTGATGTTAAGAAAACGGCAGACTAATGGGGGATTTCCGTTAAAGTTATTTTATCTATAATAGATACATTAGCACCTTATCTAGCCACTATATTTAATATAAGCGTCGAATCTGGTGTGTTTCCTGATTTAATGAAACATAGTAAAGTCATACCTATATTTAAATCTGGTAGGACATTAGACCCCGCCAATTTTAGACCAATTTTTGTACTACCAACATTAAGTAAAATTTTTGAAAAAATTATTTTAGATCAGATGTTAAGTTTCTTTAATATTAATAAATTGCTACATAATAATCAATTCGGTTTTACAAGGGGTCGCTCGACAACTGACGCTGGAGTTGAGCTTATTAAACATATTTTTTGTGCATGGGAGAATTCAGAGGATGCTTTGGGTATATTTTGTGACCTTTCCAAGGCCTTCGACTGTGTTCACCATGAGACATTAATCAGGAAGCTACAGTACTATGGTGTCAAGAACACAGCGCTTAAACTTATTATTTCATATTTAAGTAATAGAAAACAGAATGTTATTATCAATGGTAAAAGTTCTTCCGGGTCACCTGTACTAATGGGTGTACCTCAGGGCTCGATTCTCGGCCCATTCCTGTTTCTGGTGTATATTAATGACTTACCTCACCTTGTAGGGGATAGTCATGATATAGTATTATTTGCTGATTATACTTCCTTGATTTTTAAACTTAAACGTCAATCATTTAAATGTGACGAAGTGAATAATGCTATATCAAAATTAGTGCATTGGTTTAACGTTAATAATCTGCATTTGAACGGAAATAAAACTAATTGTGTTAAATTTACAACAACGAATGTTCAAAATCTGAATACCAATGTGTTTTTAAATGGGGAGGAATTGAGCCCTGTTGTATCCACTGTTTTTCTTGGCATCACTCTTGACGCAAAGCTCCAGTGGGGCCCCCATATATCCAAATTAGCAAGCAGACTAAGTTCTGCAGCCTATGCTGTAAAAAAGATTAGAGGTCTCACTAGTGTCGAGACAGCTAGATTAGTTTATTTTAGTTATTTTCATTGCATAATGTCTTATGGGATTTTGCTATGAGAAAATGCGGTTGATTCAGAAACTATTTTTGTTTTACAGAAGAGGGCCATTAGAGCTATTTACAATCTAAAACCGAGGGAGTCTCTTAGAGATAAATTTAAAGAAATTAATATATTAACTTTGGCCTCTCAGTATATTTACGAAAATTTAATGTATGTTCACAAAAACAAAGATAGTTTCAGTAAAAGAAGTGATATACATTCTGTAAACACTAGGAACAAACACAAGCTAGTGATACCAGTTTCTCGACTCCACAGAGTCAGTAATTCATTCTTGGGGCAATGTATACGCTATTACAACAAGGTCCCGGAAAGTGTACAGGTTCTCTCTATTACCAAGTTTAAATGTTTTATTAAGCTGAAACTGTATAAAAAGGGTTATTATAGTATAAATGTATACATGGTTGATAATAACCCCTGGGAATGAGGTGATCGCTTCCAAGCTGTTTCTAAAATAAATTTTGTAAATAGTTCGTAATCATTTATATTGTAAAATTTATTTTAAGAAAAAAAGTCCCGCTGGGTTTCTTGCTGGTTCTTCCCAGGACAGAGGGTTTTTTTCGAACCAGTGGTAAAGTAAAAAATGACTTTCAATAAGAATTACACATGTAATGTATATTGAATAAAAAATATTCTATTCTATTCTGTACCTTTTGGAATATATGAGTTTCATTCCCCTGCTTTGGTAAGAAAATAAAAAAGAAACATTTTCCGATGTTTACGTATTAATATAATAAAACTACATACATATACGTCACAACTGTGATCCCCGAGACAGAGTGCAAAAGAAGTAACCCACTTGGCCAAGTTTAGCCAAAAATATGAGTATATAGAAAACTGTGCAAGAAGTGTTAAATAATAGAATCAGGCGTTTCTTTGCGAAGTACACTTCAGACAGTTTATACGTGGTAGAGCCATGCTGCAGCTACGAGTATATTAGTAGTATAGTTGTAGCACGAATGGGTCAGCTCGACCGGGGAAGGACCACGTTTTCACAGACTACCATCGTAAAATAGCGGCTTAACACTGCTGCGTTTCGTATAGTGAGTGTAGAGAACCGGAGACCTTTTTTACTGGAAAAGAGGCATTCCATCTTAGTCCTCACGGGTGACAACGCATCTGCATTTTGATTTTTTATTGAGGAGAGATGTGGATGTCTATGGGTCACAACAACCACTTACCATCAGGTGGACTGTGGCTCGTTTGTCTCTCCATCCTATATAAAAAAGACATTTAGCAGTCAACCATCGCAGAATCTATTTCCCCTGATCATGCCTCTTTTTGAGGCAAAACACGTGTCGTATTATCGACGGTAGTGTGTCTTTCCTACTTTACTGGTGTTGGGAATAGTAGTGACGGGGATGTCAGTAAGCTCTGAAAGGGTAGACAGAGTCCAAAGAGCAGTAAGCTACTTGGACCCCTTTTTATTAAAAAAATAGTTTTCGAGATAATACCAAAAAGCTGATCTTCGCGCGGTGACGTACAAAAAGGCAACAAAGGGAGAAAAAACATGAGAATATTGGCAGTAATATATTCTTGATAACAACTTAAAATATTAAAAAAAAACTGCAGCTGCCAACCCACTAGTCAAGCGTGAAAATAAAATGACTTCCAGACCGAATTTCGCTCACGACAGTCAGTGTCACCGAAAAATAACCATCTGCGCAGCACATGATTATAGTGTACGAGTGTATGCGCAAGCACAGGTGTACTCTTTTTTACTTCTCTCTCTTCCATAGTCCGGTGAATCGGTAATTCCGACCGACTGATCCGGCTTAATTTGCTTTCTGAGGCAAGGAGGTGAAACGCTGCCAACTTCCTGACTCTGGGCTGCTACTTAGAATTTCTTGAGACAAAACCAAGTAACTGATTTATTGGCTCAATCCGGGATTCGAACTCAACCAACAACTTGATTAACAGTCACGCTCATGATCAATAGACCAACGAGTCTAACAGCGGACTTTTAATAGGCTGTAATGGTAATAGTGAGTGTAAATGTAAGTGTGTATGGGTCATAGCGTCCACCATCATGATGGTAGACTATGTTCTCGGTTGTTGCCCAAAGACAATTTTATTTATATATGAAAATATAATCCTTATTTTCTTAAATACATAAACAGAATACACACGATTCATATTACATATTTAAATTCACAATAATTCGCTTAAGTACTGTTACTTTGTATTCAGCTACCGTAATTTAGCAAAATATAATATTTGATTCTTGAAAAAATATTTCTTTTTTCGCTTAAGTATCTTGTGCCAGAAAGATATTATGTTTATCGCTGAATGAAAAATAACGCATTATTTGCATGAACGTTATACAATATTGTGAAGAAATATCTTAGAATTATTTTAATTTAAAGCGACAGTAGGCCAGTGATTACGCTTACGTACTGCGAAATTTAAAAGTCGTGGATTCGTAACCACCATTCAACTGTCTAGAACTTATTTTCTGATTGTAGCAGCTGCGTTTAAAAAGGTGGCAGCAGATAGATCCAGGTGCTTAAATTAAAATGTTTGAAATGATAGATTAGTGATGATTAGTTACTGCTGACCATTATTGTTAAAAATTGCAAATGGAAAAGAATGATTGAAAAGCTGCCACTTAAAAACCTTACATAATTTTTGATAGGCAAAATTTTATTGTTTTTCTTTTTTTTTATAAAAATAAGGATGAAAAACGAGCACACAGTTCACTTAATGGAAAGTGGATACTGTGGCCTAATGACACCTACATTGTTTCTCCTCTATTAAGGTTCAAAATGCATATGCGTTGTCATCCCTGAGGACTAAGATGGAATGCCTCGTGTTTAGTATAAAGGGTCTCCGTGTCTCTTCACTCACCATACAAAACACAACAGCATTAAGCTGCTGATTTACGCTGGTAATCTGTGAGAGCGTCGTCCTTCCCCGGTTGATTCCCGGTTGACGGAAGGATCTGCATCCTTTCGTGCTACAACTATAATATAGCTGCAACATGGCTCTATCACGTACAAAATAGTAAAGAAATTAAAAAATTAAGGATTTCATCTATTCTCGTGCAGCAATGATCTATGGAAATAGCATCAAAGAACAGACCATAAAGTGGCAAGAATGTTTCAATAGCTTAGGCGAATATTTTAATAGGTAAAAATAGGTCTTTTTTCAATTTTTATTCAATTTTGCTATCTCATATTACACATGGTAGAGTTCTTTTTCTGCCTAAACGTCCATCTAGGTTGGTACCACCCTGTTACTTATTTCTGCCGCCATATATAACAGTTGGCGTTGTGTGATTGCTTGCGTGCTCCAATGTGAAATGTTTCGAGAGGCAGTACGATAACACGCTGTGAGGTATTCCATTTTGGTTCTCAGAGTCGAAGATTTCCATGGACTGGCAGTAGCCACTTATCATTTGGTGGACTCTAAGTTTGGTTGTCACTTCAGTTTTATAAAAATTGATTTTGATTAAAAGGGATACCAGTAGTCGTTATATTTTTTTTGTATTAAAAAAAAATTACAAAACTTAATATGCTCCTTAACTTATTTATACGTTGATATTTCCGTGTGGCTGTTGGTCCTGCGCTTGATCTCTCTCCAATCGTTGGATTTCCGTCCCATCGGACTAGACTTTGAGAGTTTACTATGCTTGCTTTTACAGTCTTGCCTTACGCAGGTGGCTAGTCTCCATTGAGAGGGACCACCGTGACCGAAATTTGGAAAAGACGGAGGACCCTTTTTAATGGAAAATAAGCATTCTATCTTAGTCCTCATGGCTGACAACGCATCTGCATTTTATTTCGCAAACGAAGACATATATAAATGTCTATGGGCCACAGCAACCATTTACCATCACGTGGAACGTGTGCTCGTTTGTCACCCTTATTCTATAAAAAAGGCGACATTAATGTAAATCTTGCTTCAATTTAATTTTTTAAATATTGAATTTATAACATAATAAGGTACGTTGGGGTAAGATCGGTAATGGGGCAAGACCGTAGGATTCAAATTCCCGGCGAATTATGCTATATTTTGAAAAGCTAACAATATGCTACACGACGCCATTTCATCCTGCCCCGACCCTCAGTTCGCGCCAGTCACTCCGCCAAGTGGGACCTGTGCTGCGTGGCATTTTATAAAACAATGTAATTTTTGTATTATTTTTGTCCATCCGATCTTTCCCTATCACTCTTATTTACGATTTTTAGCGAGAATATGGCTTTTTTTGTTATTATTTTGTGTGGATACTAATTTTTATGAAGTTATAGCTAAATAAAGCTGGTCCATGCAGGGGTAAGATCGCTGTAGGCCGAGATCCGATGTTTCCCCTCGTGAGTGAAGATCGGATGAATATTATCCGATCTTTGCCTTTTACAAATATGGCAGTGGTTGTTAAACTTTCATTGGTCGTGTATATTTTTTCGTTGATTACTCAAGTGACTATGGGACTCAGTCTCGTTAGCAAGTCTGTATATTTAAAAGTAATAAAACAATATGATGGTGTTATTACTTTTAAGTACACATTAAAATACATTTTTTTTATAGGATAAGGGTGACAAAGGAGCACACAGTCCACCTGATGTTAAGTGATTGCTGCGCCCCATAGACATCTATATCTATCCTCTATTACAAATCAAAATGTAATTTATAATAATTATTTAAAAAAAAATTTATAATAATAAATGCCGCTTTGTTAAAATATTTATATCTTCCTTAACTCCTGCATTATCCCAGGGCATTTCGCCAGTCCTTACTGTTATTTTTTTTTCCATATAAAATCAAATGCATCCGATCTTTCTTTTATATTGAGTAATTCCATCTTATGTCATAACAAAGTTTGAGAAACATAAAATTACAATTTCTTTATATCAGGGATAAGATCGGATGGCAAGAAACAAAAAAAGAGAAAATCGTTTGGAACATTTATGTTTCTAGTAATTTATAGATCATATTGAAATATGTTTTTGAGCGTTAAAGATAGGACAAATCTCTTTAATAAACTTTTTTCTCTAAGCAGTAGAAGTGGTTTTAAATTTAAGTCCGGTCTTACCCCTTAATGGCCAATTTTTCATTATGCATATAAAAAAGTATGTCTAGTTTTCGCACACCTTTAAAGCAGAAACCGTTGAGTTTACACAAGCAAAAGATTCTCAGAGCTAAACTACGTTTAACGATTAATGGTTTGCTCCATGTTCCATAAATCTGACGTTTTTTTTTTTTTTTTTTTTTATAGGAGAGGGGGCAAACGAGCATGCGGCTCACCTGATGGTAAGTGACTACCGCCGCCCATGAACAACCGCAACACCAGGGGAATTGCAGATGCGTTGCCGGCCTTTTAAAAAGGAGTAGGCTCTTTTCTTGAAGGTCCCTAAGTCGTATCGGTCCGGAAAAATCCCTGGTGGTAAACTATTCCACAAGGAAGTTGTGCGAGGAAGAAAACATCTTCTAAATCGCACAGTGGTGGACCGCCAATCATCCAGATGGTGTGGATGGTATCGGGAGTTCTGCCGCGATGTGCGTTCGTGAAATTTGGCGGCTGGGATTAATCCGAACAATTCCTCAGAGCACTCCCCATGGTAGATGCGAAAGAAAATGCAAAGAGATGCAACATCTCTTCGCAGTGCCAATGAATCGAGCCGATCGGAAAGGGCTCGGTCGTCGACGATTCGAGCCGCTCTGCGCTGGATGCGGTCAAGTGGAAGGAGCTGGCACTGGGGAGCCCCTGCCCAGAGATGGGAACAGTATTCCATGTGAGGCCGAACCTGCGCCTTGTAAAGTTGCAGGCGGTGTGCCGGCATGAAATACTGTCCCGCTCTGCTGAGCACGCCAAGCTTTTTTGAGGCCAATTTGGCCTTCTCTTCCAAGTGACCACGAAACTGCACGTCACTCGATATGTCGACTCCGAGGATACCGATACTGGCTGAGGCAAGAAGGGGAGTGCCTTGAAACTGAGGAGATACGAAAAAGGGGTTCTTTTTAGCGGTAAACGCGCAAACTTGTGTCTTCTGAGGATTAAACTGGACTAGATTTAGTCGCCCCCAATCCGAGACTTTGTCCAGCAAAGACTCGACTTCAGACACAAGTTTGTTCCGGTACTCGGCGACGTTTTCCCGAGAAATATTGGCCCGGCCGGTGTATAGAGCATCACCAGTGCTGTCATCCGCATAGCAATGAATGTTACCAGTTACCATAGGAAGGCAGCTTCGAAAGAAGCGCTTTGTGCCAAACCCGATCAAAGGCCTTCGCAATGTCCAGACTAACGGCCAACGCCTCCCCCTTGGACTCTACTGCCTTCGCCCATCTATGGGTCAGGTAGACCAGAAGATCACCAGCTGATCGACACCGACGAAAACCGTATTGGCGGTCACTAATCAGCTGGTGATCCTCAAGGTACCGGATGAGCTGGCAGTTAATAATGGATTCCATTATTTTGGAGAACAAGGAGGTGATCGCGATAGGCCTATAGTTGGACGGGTCTGAGCGGTCGCCTTTTTTAGGGATCGGGTGGACAAAAGCTGTCTTCCATGAATTCGGGACTACGCCTTGGGAGTAGGAGTACCGGAAAAGACGCGTTAGGACCGGTGCCAACTCCGGAGCACACGTCCTCAGCACAATTGGGGGGATTCCGTCAGGCCCACTCGACTTCTGGATGTCCAGGGAGAGAAGTGCTTTGCGAACTGAGCGCTGTGAGAATAGCACATCCGGCATGGAGCACTCACACCGCGGGATGGTCGGCGGTATTTTCCCCCCGTCATCAAGAGTCGAGTTGGACGCAAAAAGGGAGCCTAAAAGGTCGGCTTTGTCTTTTTTCTCTAAGCAGTAGAAGTGGTTTTAAATTTAAGTCCGGTCTTACCCCTTAATGGCCAATTTTTCATTATGCATATAAAAAAGTATGTCTAGTTTTCGCACACCTTTAAAGCGTACACGAATGTTGAGAAATTAAAGTTTTTGGCATACTCTTCCAACTATTCGAAAATCCGTCCGGTATTACCCCAACGTACCTTACTTAATTAATCGTAATTGTAAAAACAAAATCATCACAATGTCATTTATTTGTGTGTCTATAATAATCATTATCATCATTACAGCTTTTCGTAAGTCCACTGCTGAACATAGGCCTCCCCCAAGGAATGCCACAAAGCACGGTCCTGAGCCACCTGCATCCATCGACTTCCTGCATATCTTACCATGTCGTCACTCCATCTAGTGGGGGGTCGCCCTACACTTCGCCTACTGGTACAAGGCTGCCACTCAAGAACCTTTCTTCCCCATCGGTTGTCGGTTCTTCGAGCTATATGGCCAGCCCACTGCCACTTAAGCTTACTAACCTGTTGGGCTATGTCGGTTACTCTGGTTCTACTGCGGATATCCTCATTTCTAAGTTTATCACGCAGAGAAACCCCGAGCATAGCCCTCTCCATAGCTCGTTGAGCGACCTTGAGCTGCCTCATACGGCCAGCAGTGAAGGACCACGTCTCAGATCCGTAAGTCATCACTGGCAACACGCACTGGTTGTACAATTTCGTTTTAAGGTTTTGAGGTATGTCTGACGAGAAGATGTGTCGTAGTTTCCCGAACGCTGCCCAGCCGAGTTGAATCCGTTGATTGACCTCTCGGTCAAAGTTGGACTTACCTAGTCGGACTATTTGTCCCAGGTAAACATACTCGTCAACAACTTCGAGCTTAGTGCTCCCAACAACTACCGCCATAGGTGTGACATGGACATTAAACATTATCTTTGTTTTGTCCATGTTCATCTTAAGACCTATCCGTTGGGAGACACTGTTGAGGTCATTGAGCATGGTGCTTAGGTCTATAATAATTATATTCGTAATTCGTTTGTATAAAATTGAAGAAACACCTCTTTGGTTTTACTGTTTGTATCTAGCTGTTTTAATATCAATACGTATAGGTCCTTAAGAAAAATAAAAATAAAAAGTAAAAACACTTTCCCACAATTTTTAATTTGTATTTAAAGTACGAAGAATTAAGTCCGTATGACGAGACAGGGACAGTGATGAAGGTACTTGTTACTTTCAATATGGACGAGGGACAGAATATTGCGTACCGTAGCCGTGACCTACTAGTCTTATTAATATTTTTTTTTATTTATTGTTTTAATTAAGTTATGAGTCTTGCTCAGTCACCTATGACTGTTAGACACAAACCTCTAAGTTATACGACATATTTTTATTTTCATTTTTGCTACAATTCGTTGTTAAATATTAAAAAAAATAAAGAAGCAGTTTTAAAAATTGTCCTAGATATAAAAAAAAATAAAAGTATGATCGTGAGTTAATATAAAACTAGAGGGAGGCCACGAAAATTGAATAAGCTATGTCCTGGATGATATGCGTGAGAAAGAGAGTGAGGGGATAGCGACTAATATCTACAGAAAAATAGAAGAGGAAGATATACTATATCAAACCCAAATAATGCATGATAACACGAAGAAGAAAAAGAAGAAAAAGTGTTATTTAAAACTTAATTATTGCCGTTTCTGAAGATTGTAATCCCTAAATAAATAAAGAGAGAAAAAGCTTACAATGCCTTACATTCATCCTTACTGCAAACGTAATAAACTTGGTATTAGCTTTGTTAAGCCATAGATAATAGATAAACAATGCGTTTGTAATGATGGAAATATTAAACCATCATTAAGAAAAGATTAATGAATCAAACGTAGCTTGCAATTTTTATTTTTGCAAACCAGTTTGTAATTGAATATAATTCTCTTTTTAAGATAATCATTAAAATCGGGCGTCTATTGTATTAGAAATCTGTTATATTAAATATATCAAAAATCAATTAAGATCCTTGTCATAAAACAAAAAAATTGCGGTGGCTGACCATTGCAGAGTCTACTTCACCTGAGGATGCCTCGTATAGGAGTGAAAAACGTGATAGTATATAGATAGTACGATCTAGTTATTAGAAATTATACAATAAAAATAGTAGAATATAATTTAATTAGCAAATGGATTGGTTATCGTAATATATTCCAGATGCTCGCTCTTCTTACGCTGCTACCCACTGCCGGTATGTCGATTTAAGAACTGTAATGGAATGGCCATAACCAATGAACAGCTCGGTCATTGGTTATGGCCATTTCACGTCACCTATAAAGGGACGTGATGAGATGTTGCAATATTGTTATCTTACCCTAACAGCACAAGAAAGTGAAAATATTTACTGCTTTTAAATTTCTTTTTTTATAGGATAGGGTGACAAACGAGCACACATTCCACCTGAAGGAAAGTGGTTGCTGTGGCCCATAGATATCTTAGTTGATCCTCGTTTGCAAATCAAAATGCATATGCGTTGTCACCCGTGAGGACTAAGATCGAATTCCTCCTTTCCAGTAAAAAGGGTCTCCGGTTCTCTACACTCACCATACGAAACACAGCAGTGTTAAGCTGCTGTTTTATGCTGGTATTCTGTGAGAGTGTAATCCTTCCCTGGCCGACCCATTCGTGCTACAACTATACTACTAATATAGCTGCAGCATGGCTCTACCACGTAGAATTTTTTATTACTTCTATTTTCTGTCGTATTTTGCTTTCTTTTTGGCAATATTACGAGAATACATTATCATCTTTATTACGGCCCATCACAATTCCACTGCTCAAAAATTGAGCTAGTGCCTTAAAAACCCTAATTGCTATGTTGGTTACCCTCGTTCTACTGCAGATACCTTAATTACGAATTCTATCTTACACAGAAACTCTGAACATAGTCCCAGAAAAAGGTAACTGAAATTAAATAAGTTAAAACTCTGAAATAATTTGATATCAAAAGATTTTCAGATATTTATCTTCAACTATCATCTTACTAAAGTGGTGCAGTGACCGAAAATAATTCTTGACATCCGACAATAAAATACCCCCACTTATTTCTGTCCTGAGCCAACTCTTGTCAGTCTCGGATCTGAAGTTAACGTAAATCTTCTCTCATTTCATCTTTCTAGCGGTACCTGAGACGGCAGACTGGTCGATAGCAATCCGGCGCTACTAAGTACGATCGCTTCACTGCCCGATCCTCTCTTATTCTTTCGACATGACTTAGCTAACGAGGTCTGTGGGCTTTTGTCTCGCCAATGATGTTATGTTCAGTTATCATTCCTTTTTTTAGATATTTGACACAGTAAAATTATTTCAGATTGTAAAATTGGAGCTACTACATGAAATAAGATATTTGACAAATGAATAAAAAATTAAAATACAATCTAATCATATTATAAATGGCACGACATTTGCGTGATGTGTATTTAATAAAATTATACTCTAGGTAAAACCCGAGCACTCACTTTGACCCAAACAATAAAATAATAATGTGCTGGATATGGCGCTTCGTACAATATAAAATATTGAAGGGTCGTTCATATCACAAGGCATGTGTAGCTAAAAGGTTTACACAAACATTCTCGAAAGCATCATGAAAGCCTTTTACAAATAAGTCGCTTTCCGCGCCCATAATAGCTGACAAATAAATAAAATATTCGTAAATCGTCAAATGGATTCCATTTAAATGGGTAATAATATTTATTAATTCTTTTATTTAAATCTATCAAAATTCTACAGCTTAACATAGATTGTCTTATATTTGTCATAAATACTACTTACTTAGCAAGCTGGTTGGTAACCAAGGTTTTTTTTATTTTCAGTTATTAACAGTAAGATGCCAATGAGGGCTAATAATCTTCCACTCACCAGATGTTTTGTTTTGTTTGTTTTAAGTGAAGCTGAAACCATGTTCAACTTCTTTACACACACTCTTGCATACATCTTTTTTTTTCTTTATCAGCCCGTAAAATTTTACTGATGGATGCACACATGGATGTACCTAAAACCATGTTAATGGTTGCAAATGATATTAAATGCATACATGAATGTGAGTGCGTGTTCTTCCAATAAGGTGAGCATGGTTTTGGCTTGGTTTTTGCATCCCTTGAAAAACACGCAGCGATCCGTTTTATTTTTTTTTGGCTGTTTTTTTAAAAACGTTACCCCACACTAAGATTTTCTCCTGTATCGTGGAGGTAGTTTACAAACATAAATTGCACGAGGATATACATCCAGACCCGGAACTATTATTTGTAGGCCATACAACTACTTGTTCCGTGCGGGATTCGAACCCGCGGCCCCAGCGCAGCAACTCATTGCTAAGCAACTGCGCCACGGAGCCGATTTCTTTCTTGGTATGTGGATATTTGAAGTATTATTAATATTAAGTAAAGTTAATTGGCGAAACTTTACTATCTGGCATGATAATATTGCTTCTATTATTTTTAAATTTGAGAGTGGAGTGCGGCTTCAGCATTATTAAAAAATATTTTGTACGAGTGCAAATGGGCCTACTGCTGTTTTACCGTATATTTACATTACCTGTATTGTATTTGATTGTATGTGAATGTGTAAATGAGGAATCTATTTTTTAAACAATCAAAACTAAAACATGCAAATTTTTGATTTTACACGTTATTTCATCGGTATGTTTTTATTGGTTTGTGAGCTCAGCTATATCTTAGATTCATAATATATGTCGCGTATAAGCAAGCTCTGAAGGTAAGCAGTTATTATAGAATCCATTTACGCACACTTTGAGTGAAATTAAGTTTGGTACATAGATGGTGCTCTAATGACCCTCTCTATCTTCTTAAAAAAAACTGTAGCTTTCCGATGATCATAAACAGAGATACACCACAATCACTTCTGGAACCAATCCACTTTGGCCAACTTTAAAAAAAAACGGAATATAACTATGTTGCATGGTTCATTATTCAGTATCAAATTTAAACGCTAAAAACCTGGTTCGTGTTTGTACAATTGAAATGCTTAGGTCTTGAAGGCACCAAGTGGCATAGCTCTTTTAATCGTTCAATTTTGGCACTGTATAGTGAACCATACACCATAGTTTTTTCTTTATTTTAAGTTAGCCAAAGTGGATTAATTTCACAAGTGACAGTGTTTTATCTCCGTTCTTAATCGTCGGAAAGCTACAATGTTTATAAGAGATTTCTAAACTACTTCTTTTTTGAAACAGAAACAGAAACAGAAACTTTTTTATTCAATAAAGATTATAAATAATACTTATTGAAAGTCACTCTTTTGTTTGATTACCACTGGTTCGGAAAAAACCTCTGTCCTAGGAAGAACCAGCAAGAAACCCAGCGGGACTTTTTTCATGATAACAGCTTACAATCATGATGTTACACAAATTAACAACACAACAAATTAGAAATAGCTTGGTAGCGATCACCTCATTTCCAGGGGTTATTATCATCCATAAATTCCTTAATATTATAATAACCGTTTTATACAAACTTAGTTTAATAAAGTTTTTGAACTTTGAGCAGGTCAAACTTTGTATATTTTCGGGAATTTTGTTGTAAAAGCGTATACATCGCCCCAAGAATGAATTACTGACTCGATGGAGTCGAGTAACTGGTACTACTAGCTTGTGTCTGTTCCTAGTATTTACAGAATAAATATCACTTATTTTTGTAAAACTACTTTTATTTTTGTGTACGTACATTACATTTTCATAAATGTATTGAGAGGCCAAAGTTAATATTTAAATCATAAATTGCTCTTATGGCCCTCTTCTGTAAAAAAAATATAATTTCAGTGTCAGCTGCGTGTCCCCATAGCAAAATACCATATGACATTATGCTATGGAAATAGCTGAAGTAAACTAGTCTAGCTGTTTCAACACTGGTTAGACTTCTAATCTTTTTTACAGCATATGCTGCAGAACTAAGTCTGCTTGCTAGTTTTGATATATGGGGGCTCCATTGAAGCTTCGCGTCTAGTGTGATTCCAAGTAAAATGGTGTTATCTACAAGACTCAGTTTCTCCCCATTTAAAATTACATTAGTAGTTAATTGTTTGGCATTTGGAGTCATGAATTTCATACATTTCGTTTTAGTGCCATTTAAATGCAAATTATTAACATTGAACTAATTTACTAATTTAGATATAGCATTATTTACTTCGTCATATTTTAGTAATTGTCGACTTAATTTGAAAATTAAAGAAGTGTCATCTGCAAATAATACTATATCATGATTATCCACTACTATGTAAGTTAAGTCATTAATGTATACAAGAAACAGAAAGGGGCCGAGAATTGAGCCTTGAGGCACGCCCATTTGTACCATCGATCCGGAAGAGCTCATATTGTTAATGACAACTTTTTGCGTTCTCTTACTTAAATATGAAATAATAAATTTAAGAGCATCACTTCTTGCACCTTAGTGTTGAAGTTTCCTGATTAATGTTTCATGGTGAACACAATCGAAGGCCTTGGATAGGTCACAAAATATACCCAAAGCATCCTGTGAATTCTCTCATGCTTTAAAGATATATTTAATCAGCTCAACACCGGCATCAGTTGTCGAGCGACCCCTTGTGAAACCAAATTGATTTTTATGAAGTAAATTATTTATATTAAAAAAATTTAACATTTGATCAAGAACAATTTTTTAAAAAATCTTACTAAGTGTTGGTAGTACAGAAATAGTTCTAAAATTGGCGGGGTCTAATGTACTACCAGATTTAAATAAAGGTATTACTTTACTATGCTTCATTAAATCCGGAAACACACCAGATTCGATACTAGTATTAAAAATAATAGCTAAATGAGGCGCGATTGTATCTATATAGACGCAATAACTTTAACGGAAATCCCCCACAGATCCGCAGTTTTCTTAACATCAATAGTTTTAAAATATTTTACAATATCTTTTGATGACATTTTATGAAATGTAAGATTCTTTGTACACGCATTTACATTTTGTTTAAGTAATGATTCGACGACGGCAGGAGAAGAATTCAGTGACTTAGTGGTCAAGATCGGGATATCAGTATAATATTTCTCGAAAACCATTGCTACGTCCTGATCTGATACAGTTAATTTGTTGTTAACACTTAACTGGTAATTTGAATTGCGAGAGTTGATCTTACCAGTTTCGCTATTAATTATACTCCAAATATTCTTAACTTAGGTAACTTGGTACCTAAACACTTATTTGTTTTATACCCTAAAATGTAGTCAGCTCTGATTCGAAATTAAGATTGTGATAATAAATTGAAACACATCCTTGTAATTAAAAAATCCCTGTATCTTAAGTTATGAAGGTGTAAACTATAGGTTACAGGTAGGTTGCAACATAACTATTTTATTATATAATATGTCAGAGGATAACATTTCGGTTTCTTCTGCAGCTTTTCATGTTGCTAATGACGAACCGCTTTGGTCTGGGAAAGGGTGCTTATTTCTAGCTTCGACAATTAACAATTAAAAAGAATCAGGTGGAAAAAGCAGTAGCCCTCCATCATGTTCCCACTTAACGCCTAGACCTCCTGTGTTACATGCACGGGAATGGGAATGTAAAGTTTCAAATTAAAATGTAGTTTAGGATATTGGGGAAAAAATAGAATATACAGTACAACAACCAAAGCTATGTGAACACTAGGAAGCAAATCATCGATTCCAAGGTTTTCATCAATTATAACTGCTAAAAAAAAACTATAAATGTGTAAAAAAAATGTCAAGAGAAGATATCTACTGAAGAAAAACTTATAGGATTTAACAATTCCTATTCGTTAGGCTCATATGTTGCACAAAATATGTATCTAATAGCATGCGTTAAAGAAAAACAAAAGAAACGCGCATACGTCACTACTACAATGAAAAGTGAATATAAAAACAAAACATTTTCTCGGGAATATTATTTGAATGACATACTTGTTTTCACATAAATGTTCTTGATTACACTCAACATCATCCAAAAGGGTAATACAGTTCTTTGTAAAATGTAAGAAAAAATTGCAGCTTGATGCTGCTTTGTTTCAAATAGTAAGTGTAGAGAACCAGATACCCATTTTACTGGAAAAGAGGTATTCCATTTTAGTAGAATTTTTTGATGTGAAACATCTATTGTTGCGTGTTGTCTGAAAAATCGACTAGTATACCGTGACGGCATACAGCATGACACTCTCTTATACCGTCATGCCCCTTCTACATCCCTGCTCTCACTTTCTTTGTTTCTTCTCTGTGTGAGTTGTGTACTGCTCCTATTGCATGTGTGCCTATTTCTCGACTTTTTTTTTAAATTTAACATAAACATAAACATAAACACTCACGCCTGTCACCCAGAGGGGTAGGCAGAGATTATGGACTTCCATTTGGTACGATCCTGACACACCTCTCTCGCTTCATCCACATTCATATACCTACGCATACACGCTCGTCGGTTAAAGGTACTCTTGATTTGGCCCATTTTTAATATATCGCCAATTTGGTCGATAAACTTTCGCCTAGGGCGACCCTTCCCGACTATGCCGTTCACCTCTGCAATATAAATTTGCTTTGTCACTCTTTCCTCATTCATTCTTTCTACATGGCCAAACCACCGAAGCATTCCTTTCTTAATCCTGGTCACAACATCATCTTGCAAACCACACTCTTCTCTTATCACACAATTTCTCATTCTGTCATTCAGCTTCATCCCTTACATACTCCTTAATGACCGCATTTCTACAGCATTTATTCTACTCTCATGCTTCTTCTGCCACACCCAACTTTCACTACCATACATTAAAGTAGGTACTAACACAGCATTGTGAATTGCGATACGTGCCTTTTTGGACACATTCTGACTTTTCACAATAGAGTATAGAGCCCCATTCACTCTATTTCCTGCATTCACTCGTCGTTCTATATCCTTATCATATCTACCATCTCTGCTAAAAACACATCCCAAACATACAAACTCATCTACTTGCTCTACCAACTCCCCTTCTATTCTTATTTCACATATCGTTTTACTTTCTTCTCTTTCAAAAACCATAACTTTCGTCTTACTTGCGTTCACTTTCATTCCCTTATCTTTTAATGTCCTGTTCATTAATGTAACCATCATTTGCAACTCGGCTACCGACGATGCAAGTATGACTTGATCATCGGCGCACAAAAGGCATTTGACGGTTAACTCATCCATTCTTAACCCGCATTCTTCTACTTTCAAATTTTCCAAACAACTGTCCATAAATAGGTTGAACAACCACGGGGAAGCCACACAGCCCTGTCTGACACCTTTATGGATGCCAAACCAGTCCGAGTAGACCCCGTTGATCCTGACACAAGCACTAGAGTCCCTATATAGAGACTTCAATGCCTGTATCAGACCAGCGGTCAACCCAAATGAGTTCAGTGTTTGCCATAACATATCCCTGTCCACTCTGTCATAAGCCTTCTCCAAGTCTATGAACGCACAAAAAACTTTTTGGTTTTTGGCCAAAAACTTCTCCGCGATCATGCGCATGGAAAAGACCTGATCCGTACATCCCATTCCCTTTCTAAATCCCGCTTGCACATCCCAAATTTTTCCATCAGTTTCTTTCATAACTCTTTCAATTAATACCTTAGCATACAGTTTTCCCACAATGCTAGGAAGGCTGATACCACGGTAGTTTTTACAGTCCTGCTGTGATCCTGTGATGTGATTTATTTTTTTAAATTTATTTTTTACTTTATATTTCCGTATTGTTTTTTCATAAATTATAAATACTACCATCGACTATGATATGGCACATCTACCCTGCATCGCGTGACGTTCAATATTTTTTATATATCGGTAACTTACAACAGGAGATCCCACTTCTGGTGTCGGAGATTACAACAGAGTATTCCACTTGTGATCTTGGAAATACATCAGGATAGCGTTAACTGTTAAAAATAATAAAAGTGTGAGAGTGGATGTTCAACTTGCTCTCTTGCTTACGCAGTTTAATCATTATCAGTAATAAGACAACGTAACGCACTATACATTCAGCATAGTGAAATTACAGTTCGACCACAGCGTAACACGTCTCCGCCACAATCACACACCAGTGTAACGTGAGGTACGTAATTACATGATAACACCAAAATATGTAAGCCAACAGCAACACTACTTATCTCAATGTAACACAGGGCAGCCTCTCAGCAACACCAATCCGCCTTGTCTGCACACTAGCTGAATAACAATAACGAACACATTCACGAAACTATCTCAGCACTAGTAGAATGACCACACTCGTTGAATGACTGAAGCGGAATCTCTCGCGCACGGCACCTACAGTGAACTTTATACTACAGACACAAGAGGGGGTTTCTCGATATACCCTCCATTCTACCTCGATCCAATCAGGTATTTTATAGACTCTTAGACACGGCCATCCTGACGTACGACCGTCCTCGGGCGTGTATTTTCATGCATTCCTGTAACAAACACCAATTCGTCCGCTCGTCCATCCTGATACGAGTATTATTAGTTCGGAAAACTAATTACTAGATGGCGCTGCTTGTTACACTATGGCGCCACCAATTCACGACACGGCCATTCCTGACTAGCATCCGTCCTCGGTTGCAGTGCCTGGAGACAAAATATGCTCAGTGATTAATCTAGCTCGGCTATTCTGCCAATAGAAACAAGGTTGATTCAAAATAGTACTTCACTTCTCTAAAGTCTAAGTACTATAGTCAAATGTCATAATTGGCAATGCATTGTTATTAAGGCTTCGTACACAGTGCTTCCTGCACCTGCCACAACATGATTTATCGTGGAAGGTCCGATCAACAAGCTCCAACACAGTAATTTTAACAATTTTGTTACTCTTTACCATAATTCATAAGCAATGCATATTCAACTCGTGAAACTTTCATGCAAATCTGTGCACCAACACAGACCAGAATCGCACCAAAGATTCTTTACATATCCGCCGTCACATATGCCAGAATCGCACCAACGATTCTCCAAATATCTGCCGTCACATATGCTATTATACACGAGGGGCTCTGTGCACCAACACAGGCCAGAATCGCACCAACGATTCTTTACAGACCCATCGCCATATGTTACTCATGAGGTGCGGTCTAAAGTTTTGAGTATGAGTATACAAGTATTCTTAATCAAATTTGGTCTCACTACCACTGTCATCAACTATGACTTCTAAATCTCAAGGAACTTGGTGATCGGGGATCTTCCTCACATGATCATGGGGGTATTTTTACACTTTTGCCACAACACAATCTTTGATGAGAGGGCATTCGGCCCAGAATCATAATATAATGAGTAAGACTCACCAGTATTCATCAGCACACCGCTGGGATTGCTCACATAGTACAGGTCAACACGTCGCTCACTGCTCGCCTCTGCGGCAGGCATAAGGCAATCGCACGTGGCTATTAAAACAAACCAGCACACGCCATACTTAGCTGCAATGAAGCAAGCTTACGTTGTCAAAACAACAGCACAGGACGTGCCGCACTCGCACTGCAAGCCGTCGCGCCGCACCAGCGCCAGCGAAACGCTGCGCCGCATCACGCATTTGAAGCTTCAGCGAGAGCAGCAGGAGCACCTGAGGGTTCACAGGCATCGTCGGTGTTGTAGTCATCATGATCTGCGTGAAAAACAAATTGTTAACTATAAGGACAACATACACAGCTGCCTGTTCTCTCATCCATCACACATACGAGGCCCTAAAACAGAAATACGTTCTCATACCGTGGACTATAATAAAGCACTTCGCTTTCACAAGTATGGATACATCTCCATACGAAGTATCTCACACATATGCGTACATGAACTATCAAGTTACCACGTTAACTACGTAAACCACGTCAAAAACGCGAACCAGGACACTGCCTGCAAGGACAGAGCCTGATGCATGTTCAGAGAACACGACTTCCGCGCATACAGAGTATAACACTTCCGCGCACACAGTGTTGACTCCCACGCATACAGAGTACACGACTTCCGAGGCATCGCCATGTATAGCATACACGCGCTCCGGGAAATCACCCGTCACGCCTACAGCATATGCGTGTGCCGCAGCCAGGCCATGCTACATCTGGACCCGGCGGTCCGTTCCGACCAGCAAGGCACACCATCGCCACACGCTCGCGCACGTGTAATCACATCACACGTACTACTGTAACACAAAAGAAAACATTAAAAAGATTCAGTAGGAACTTTTCAAAAAAAATGCAGCAGTACTCTTTGGACACCATTCGCCTTTCCAAGACACCATATATTGGGCTGCAGCTACACGACAACCTCTGGTACGGTCAGCTCCTCATGTAAACTTAAATACACTCTTCAATGACAAAACTAATTTGCTCTACTTCAATTTCATCAGTTGTACTTTGGTTTTCCGGCATTTTTCGCAACCAATTATAGAGTCAAACACTTATTCTTACAAAGTATTTTTTAAGACAATGTTTAGGATAAATTTACTTTCCTCATGTATCAATTGCTGATCGGTAGCAGCGGCAAATAATGGGTCCGCGGCGTCATAAGCCGACAGCATACTTCCATTTAAGAGCGAGTGCCACAGCACCACGCCTTCCACTAAACCCTCAACATAAAATCCCAATTTTATCGACAACGTAATACTCGCAGTAAACTGTAACACTTATCAACACATTAGAACACAGAAATACAACTTAGTGTTTTTAATTCATAGCACTTTAAAGTTAAACATTTTTTTCGGTACATGGTTTAAACATTTTAAACTTTAGAATTAGCCCATGTAAATCACACCTCGTGTATCAAATTATAACACAATTCGAGCAAGATTTCCACTGAATGCAAACTATAACTCATTTAGAATACCTCCAACATTTCTTTTGACATTTGTTATCATATTTGGGTGCGTTTAGAAATAATGAAAGGACTTGCGGGTACTTTTTATCATTAAACAAACAAAAAGATTTAACTTTTGGCTTAAAAAATTTCTTTTTAAACTTTTACTCTACACTTTAATAGTATGTCAATGTCGTAAATAGGACAAAATAACTTAATTTAAGAAATTAAACACAAAAACAAAACGCGAGTCACATCATAGTATTTCACCAATGTAATAACCCTCACACTATCCGAAGGTTATATGTGGACGATAAAAGGGACTTTATCCCACTTCTGATATCGGAAACTTACAACAGGAGATCCCACTTCTGGTGTCGGAGATTACAACAGAGTACTCCACTTGTGATCTTGGAAATACATCAGGATAGCGTTAACTGTTAAAAATAATAAAAGTGTGAGAGCGGATGTTCAACTTGCTCTCTTGCTTACGCAGTTTAATCATTATCAGGGATAAGACAACGTAACGCACTATACATTCAGTATAGTGAAATTACAGTTCGTACCACACCGTAACACGTCACTGCCACAATCACACACCAGTGTAACGTGAGGTACGTAATTACATGATAACACCAAAATATGTAAACCAACAGCAACACTACTTATCTCAATGTAACACACCAATTCTCCTTGCCTGCACTAGAAGAATTACAACAACGAACAGAACCACGACACTATCTTAGCACTAATCGAGTGACCGCACTTGTTGAATGACTTAAGCGGAATCTCTCGCGCACGGCACCTACAGTGAACTTTATACTACAGACACAAGAAGGGGTTTCTCGATATACCCTCCATTCTACCTCGATCCAACCAGGTATTTTATAGACTCTCCGACATATAATTTATTTCAGTTATGCATCGTGATTTCTTCAATAACTTCTTGAGTGTCGTTGGAAACGGAAATTAGTTTCCTTGTGGTAATAAAAAGGTAAAAACGAGCGCTTTTCCTCTGCACCAAAACTCTTAGACGATGTTAACATATGAATATCGACGAAGGGATTTATATTCATTATTGTTATAATTCATAATTATCTTGCCGTCATTCTTATAATTAATTAAATATACCCCAAATCAACTCGAGGGTGCCGTAAAGGCGACAGAGGGAAACTGATCCTAAAGAAAAGGCGCCAAAATCTTTCTTTTAACAATTCAATAACAATCTGCGGCTGTCGACCCGCCTGCCAAGCATGGCAAAATAGTAAAATTCACCCTATGGACTTTTAAATAGTTGTGTTTCAAAGGGTTCATGAGTGGATCATCATCATCATCATTACAGACTTTTATAAGCCTATTGTTGAACATAGGCCTCCCCATAGATATCTCCATACCGAGGAAATTTGTACGCCGCGAATATGTATATTTATTATATATATTTATTTCATAGTGCGTATTTCAAAAGTCTTCATACAATCCCATTCAGTCTAGAAATGCGTAAATGACATATTCACAATTCGTTAATGAGACAAAGCGGCTTACTGTGCCAGCCCTTGCACGATAAACGGATTTAGGTCTGCGTTTAATATCTACAAAAGGACGGAGTCTGTCTGCAAAATATAGTAGCTGTATTCTGCCCCACAAATTTAGCGTGCAGTGATTAAAATAACAAATATATGGTGATTTTATTAATTAATTGTGTCCAATAATCATAAGAAACTTTGTATTTCTTTGTGAGCATAGAAAGTTCGCTTAAATATAGGTGATGTTTTTGAATCATTTATTTATTCGCTGCGACAAAAATTTAAGGAAATTAATATATTTACTTTGGCCTCTCAATACGTTTATGAAAATGTAATGTACGTACACAAAAATAAAAGTAGTTTTACAAAAATAAGTGATATTCATTCTGTAAATACTAGGAACAGACACAAGCTAGTAGTACCAGTTACTCGACTCCATCGAGTCAGTAATTCATTCTTGGGGCGATGTATACGCTTTTACAACAAAATTCCCGAAAATATACAAAGTTTGACCTGTTCAAAGTTCAAAAACTTTATTAAACTAAATTTTTATAAAAAGGGTTATTATAATATTAAGGAATTTATGGATGATAATAACCCCTGGAAATGAGGTGATCGCTACCAAGCTATTTCTAATTTGTTGTGTTGTTAATTTGTGTAACGTCATGATTGTAAGCTGTTATTTAAAAAAAAATGTCCCGCTGGGTTTCTTGCTGGTTCTTCCCAGGACAGAGGTTTTTTCCGAACCAGTGGTAATCAAACAAAAGAGTGACTTTCAATAAGTATTATTTATAATCTATATTGAATAAAAAAGTTTCTGTTTCTGTTTCTGTTTCTGTTTCTATTACAGCCTACAAATATCCACTGCTGAATATAAGCCTCTCACACGTTGTCTTATAAGGGGGATATATTGCTATTGCTAATGCCAGGGAACCCCCACTGAAGACAGTGGACAAGAAGCATCCTTACCATATACTGCTAAGCAAATATCCGGAAATAACGAAGCCTATTTGTTTCAAAGAGTTATCTTAACATAATTTGTGTCATCATGTAGAGACGAAGGGATCTCCTATTTTCACTAGAGCTAGACATTTACCCCCCGACCTTTATAAGAAAGCTAAAGAAAAGTATAGGTTAATGCAGGAATCAGATATCTGTTGGCCTTCAAGGAGTCCTTGGGCCACCCAAGAAAAATGGGAATATTCGTCCGTGTAGGGACTATATACGGCTAAATGCAGTTAACGAAACACGACAGATACCCGATTCCTAGATAGCAGGACTTTACTTATTTGTTGTCAGGTAAAATTTTCTAAAATAGATGAAAATAGAGTCTACCATTTTATTCCTGTAGTGGAGCAGGATAATGAGAAAACACTGGTCTGTTTTAATTTACGCGAATGATGTTTGAAATGCGTAACGCAGCACAAACATTTCAAAGGTTCATGAATACTGTATTTGAAGGTTTAGATTTTGTTTATACGTTCATAAATGACGTCTTTGGCAACAGTGATAATAAAAGCCAATACCTGGAAGACCTGCAATAGGTATTTGAATGGCTAAACAGGTATGGCATTGCGATCAACATCGCCAAGTGTAGTTTTGGTAAGTCAAAGATCGAATTTTTAGGATATAAGGTAACAGCAGAGGGAATCACACCACTGTCAGACAAGGTTGTAGCAATCGCATCTCATCCCATACCATAGACAATGCAGGAACTCCGTCATTCCCTGGGTATGGTGATTTTTTATCGTGCTCACATACCAAACGCAGTAGAGTACCAGGCCGAGTTAAACAAGTATCTACACATCGGTAAGAAAAAAGATAAGACCCCGAACGTTTGGACAGAGCAGTCTTTAGATGCATTCGAGAAGTGAGATTGAGCTTACAAAATGCCACCACACTATCTCATCCTAGTGCAGATTTGCCTATAGCTCTCATGACAGATGCTTCGAATACATATGTAGGGGCCGTACTCTAGCAAGAGGTAAGTGATAAATGGACGCCTTTAGGGAACTTTTCTAAAACAATTGATTACTGTAGAGCAAAATTATAGTGCCTATGATAGGGAATTAATTAATTATTATTTTTACAAACCACAAGCAAGACGCAGAAATACGACGACTTCATTGCATAAACAACATGTTCTGACACCGTAAGTAACGTAAGTATTAAAAATATTTTTGCCTGTCATTGCTAATTCGATATGATGTGAAACTTCGACGAAACATGCGAGACCCTATTTACCACAAAGTTAAAGAAAAATAATATTTGACGCAGTACACAATTTTAGCCACCCGAGTATACGCATTACAAGAAAGTTAGTTTGTCAAAAATCTTTTGGCTAAATAATAATTTGTGGGCAAAGAGCTGTATTCAGTGTCAAAAATCTAAAGTTAATAGGCATACTTTATCAGAATTTTGTGAATTTCCCGTAGTCTACCGTTTTGACCACATTCATGTGGACATTGACGAACCCTTACCGACGACTGCACAAGGCTATAGAAATTGCGTGACAGTAATAGACAGAAAAACACGATGGCCAGAAGCTTTCCCTGTACAAAATGCCACAGCAGAAATCGTTGCCTAAGTAATGTTCGAAGGATGGTTAGCCCGTTATGGATGCCCAATTACATTGTCTAGCGATCAGGTTAGACAATTCGAGATCAATTTGTTCGCAAGCTCATTAAAGATTTTAGGTGTAAACAGACAAAGAACTACTGCATTTCACCCGCAAAGTAATGGTATGGTAGAGCGCTGGCATCGTTCGTTGAAAGCTTGACTTACGACAGGTTAAATGATTCGTCATGGGTTCATGAGTTGCCCACGATAATGTTAGTACTTCATACTGTACTGAGAAGCGATAATAGCGTCAGCGCAGCCGAAATTACTTTTGGACGTACATTACGGTTACCAGGTGATTTTTATGATGTCACACATTCAGAGATAAGTGACGATAACGTTTTAGTAGACAAAATACGTCATTCAATATCGAAATTGAAGCCTATTTTGAAATCTCATAGTAATTCACGATCATTTTTTGTCCATCCTGATTTAAAGTCTTGTACTCACGTTTTCGTTAGGGATTATACTGTCAAACGAACCCTGAAAACTCCTTATGATGGTCCATTTAGAGTTATTAAACGCTTTGATAAGGTATTTTTGGTACAGTTACGAGATCGTTAAGCTAGTATTTCGATTGATCGTTTAAAGCCCGCGTATCTGTTGAATGATAATGATGTTATTCCCATTGTCAACTAAAGATTTCGCGGTAGAACCAGTAAAACCTTGTAAAGAACCTAGTAGAGAACCTGCTAAAGAAAAAAGTCTGTTGTTTTCAAAACTAAGAGCGGTCGTATAGTTAGGCCGCCTGTCAGATTTGTAAATTTAATTACCCGTAGGCTAGTAAGTTTTTTGATCTGTTTGAGATGCCAAGGAAAAATGTATAAGTTAAAACAATTTTCATAGCACATTTGTAGATTTTTGTTTGTAATTATGTTAAAGGTATAACCAAGCACTGTATTTTGAGTTATATTTCTAAATGTATGAATTTATTGCAGTATCATAATGCTCTAAATGCAGACTCTTTATGTAAAGTAATAAGACAAGACCTTTTATGTAAAGTAATAGTATTTTATGGTAATTTTTAACAAATATATAGCAATTCTGTGTCAATTTCTTACGTGGCATTCACTGTTAATAAGTCGCCACGTCAGTGACTGTTTATTTTTATTGCAGGGCATGCTTCACAGTGGACTACCTAGGTATAGGATAATTTAAGTTTGGTCTCTGCTAATACAAAGACGAGCCTAACAATAGTTTTTAATAATTTTATGTATATATTTATGTTTTTATAGGCAACGATGAAACTTCGCCTTAACAGTTATAAATATAGATTCATATGTTTTCGCCTTAGGCAGTTAATTCGAAACGTAAGCGTTTATTGAAGTTGTGTCGAAACAACATACAATGTAATTCGTTTGTATCTAGGGCACAGAAAATAAATTGTAAACATGCGTTTTTTTGAGTTGTAAAAATGACGTATCGTTAATTTTTATTTATTCCGAATATAAGTATAAAAGTAAAATCATTTATAAATAATATTCATCAGTGACTTTTTGATATTTTAATTACTGAATCCGATAGGCACCTTCAGCATCTTCTGTGAGTTATATTGCGAGTATATCAAGCATAAGTAACTAGTAAATTATTAGCCAATAACACGCCCAATATTACGCACATGCCCGCACAAGAGTTATTGATCAGTAGTTTCCAACGTATTGCCTCCCTTTTAATACATAGGTTTAACAATGAAGAATTTCATACGCGTTGGAAATACATACTGTTTTAGAGAGAGATTTTTAATAGACCATAGTATTCTGAAATGTATTCAGCGCATTGTTTTAAAACTTTTATATTTAATTCGTTAAACCTGTTGACTTTGTATTATTAAAAAATTTAATGATTATTTTTATGAGATGATTTGGCGTGAGATACATACTACTGTTATTAAATGAAATATTTTATAGTTTAAATATTTATTGGTATTATGTATTTGTAAGGTTAATGAAGTATTTATTATATAATTCAGCAATCTCCTCTGGGTTCATAAGCATGTTGTTATTTTCTCTAATTCTTTCAATATGACCAACATCTGTCTTACGAGTATTAGTTGTTTTGCTTTTAATCAGATCCCAAGTTGCCTTACATCTGTTTTAAGACCGATAAATATATTTAGTGTTATAATTTTCCTGCGCTTTCGTAATACATCTCTGTATTATTTTACTATATTGTATTTATTAACGTCTTTTATTTTTCTTACTGTGTATAAAGATAGAGACATCTTTTTACTATGCAGCATATTTTGGAGTCCTTTAATTATCCACTTAGTTTTAGTTACCTTGTTTACTTTTTGAACAGTGATAAAGGGAGAGCAAAGTTTATAAGAAAGTACTAATATGTCATGAAATTTTTCAAACTCAGCATTGGTATCAGTTTTAGAAAAAAACTTAAATAAAGAATGATAAATTTTCTAGAATTTTATTATTATTATCATTTAAGTCGCGTCGTGTTTCAAACCAGTTAAATGTAGTCATCTTCTCTAGATTTATCACAGATATCAAACGAAACACTGAGGTGTTTCATGATAAAGCTAAATCATGTATCTGAGGTCTTAGCTTTTCTATGTTGCTAACAATTAAGTCTGCACATGATGAATTTCCTGTTGGTTTATTAATGTGATTTAATAAATTGTGACACGTTAATATAGATAATAAATTTTTGCGTTTTCATTGTTTTTAAGGATGTCTATATTCCAATCACCGCACAGTAAAATATTCTTGTTTTTATGTTTATAAAGTAATAACAATAAATTACTGAAAAACTGATTTACGTTTCATGTCGGTGTTCTGTATATGCATATTACGATTATATCCACTGACAGTATTTTTACGGCACAGTATTAAAAAAAAATAAGACATCGGTGATATAAGGTTATTTAGTGACTCGCATTGTAAATGTTTTGCACCAAAATACATGAACCTCCTTTGCGTTCATTATTTAATTTTATTTCAATGTTAAAATAAAAAAAATATTGGTAAATCTAATTGTGCATGCCCTAAGCGCATTAATAAAAATAACCTTATATAATAATAATAACATGATTATACGTATTTTTTTAAATTAGTTTAAATACACACAAGTTTTCACTAGTAACACTTCCAATTTTCCAATAATTTTATGTGAAACTTTAATTTAAAAAAGTTTAGAAAATCAAAAAGCGCAAGACTCATAATACCCATATGATCATCATATTGGGTCACTTCATAAGGTCCAAGACGTATTTAAGTATATTTATATATATGTACATCCTACTTGCTTTTAGTACGTTTACTATTATTTATTCTGTGCTTTTAAAATACTGTTGTAGCAGCCAGGCTAATCAACCCTAAACGGTAATAAATAATGTATACCCTGCTGCTACTATAACGCAGAAGGCGAAGGTCTAAAGAAAACATTTATTTCCTAATTACCCCCTGGCTACTGAGATCCTGCGGGCTGCATATCGATGCGAGATAATTTGACGTATATATTTAACGTTCTAAAATAGAAACAAGAAACAGCCGCAAATATCATCAGCGCCGCATCGTCTTCACACGCCGGCTATCTTCATGCATCCGTACACCGTTTTCGATCCGTTTCTTCAACGCCGCAGCTTCGCTGCTTCTTGCTGTTCCGGAGATGTGTTCCACGCTGCCGCCGCTCGACGATTACGCGCGCGCGCTTTTTTTTTTTTTGCGCCCGAAGCAGTTGGAAAAGGGCTACCCTTTACGTAGGGAGGCGGAAAATGCATTACGCATACCACGATAGGCTATCCATCGTGGCTATGGGGGACTCACACCTAACTGGGGAGCCTAAGTGATACCCCCTAAAAACCGCCTTTGGGGACTGACAACTAGCTGTTTAAAGCTGCACATGCCGTGTCGTAAAGCGACCCTCTTTTGGGAAAAAGAGGGCGCAGGCGGCTATAAGCCGCTGAGGGAGTGCCTACGAAGGCATTTTAATTATGAATATAATTTAATTATGAAAAAATTTATTATGAATTTGACTGAGCCGCCAGGAGGCAGTTCAAGTCGTTTGACAGTTTGTTTGGCGGATCCGAGAGAGAGTTCCTCGGCCTGCGGATGCGATAGCAAGAAGGGAGTGGGGCTGCATAAGTAGCTGCCTCACGAATTAATGTGTTACTATGTGACTCTGAGACTTTGAAGAAGTTTTCAGAGAGTTTTTTGATAAATTGTTGTATTGTTAGGATTTCTAAATCCCTATGAAGGTCGGCTTCGTCTACCTATACGAGGCTGCCACTCGAAAACCTTTCTTACCCAACGGTTGTCATAATATAATATTTAAAATGAAATTTAACCTGTGATTGCTTTTTCAGATTAAAATAAAACAAATTTTTCGTGGCCGTAATTACGAGTATTTATACGTTAGTTTTAATATGTAGTAGAGCCATGCTGTAGCTATATTATGGTTACAGTATAAATGGGTCGGCTCAAGGGGGGAAAGACCACTATCTCACAGAATACCAGTGTGAAATACAGCTTAATACCGCTGTATTTTATATGGTGAGTGTAGAGAACCGGAGAGCTTCTTATTAGAAAAGGTTTAAAGAGGCATCTTTATCCTCAGGGGTAACAACACTTCTGTTTCTTAATGGAGGATGGATGTAGATGTCTATTGGATACAGCATCCACTTACCATCAAACGGACTGTGTGCTCGTTGGTCGACAGTATTCTATTAACAAACTTTTTCACACAGTTTCATAATATTTTCTTTTCCAATATAGCTTATTAATTCAACATGTGTCATCCCAACATGTGACATCAACGTTCATTAAGGGTCTCTTCGAATATCGGACGAGAGCGACGCATTCGGGTAGCAAAGTTAATTTATTTTATGTAAAGATAATGGAATATGAAGTCAATCGGAATAAGTTTTATATTACTAACGTATTATTTAGGAGTTCATTCATTTATTCATCACAGCCTATCAAAACACCATCACAAGTCCAAAGCTGGACATGGCCCTACTATAAAGACGAGAGAAATGAATCGCTCGAGTGTTGACATAAGACTGCTTGTAATTACGTTATTGTGAAGTTTATATATTAGATTATACCCAAACATAAGTATAGATACTAAAAAAAAAACAAGAAATGAATATGTGCATTTCTTTTTTTAGAATATTAACATTTAAAAATACACAATAATTATATCCCCAAGTATTCCAATTTATAAAATGTAATATAAAATGGGTAAATGCCTATAGAAATAGTTAAATAATATTTAAATTAATATGTTTACAATTGATATTATAATACTTAGTAATTAATATTATGGTAAAGTAATATTAATTAATAAAACTTAATAAATTAATGTATTTTATAATCGATTGCGTACAAAATGTTTGAATTAACATGAAACTGATGAATGAATGAATGAACTTAATAACTATAATATTATTATAATATTAGGGATCTATATATGAAATATTATAACAAATTTATTACATTTATTTTATACGGTTTTTGTGAACAATGTAATTTTTGCCATCTCTTAGTATTTCAACATTCGGTGAACAATCTCTAATTACTAAATATGGACCTAAATAAATGGCGCTGAGATTGTTACCAGTTTCTTCTTTTACTAATATCAAATCATTAACTTTATAAGATATCAAGGTTCATTTACAATCATATTTGGATTTCTTAACAATTTTACTATTGATAGATAATCTTCGTAATTATAGAGGGGTTCTACGGTTTTAGTTAAATTACTGGGTAAATTACATTTTTTGCCGTAAAATAACTCGAATGGGGTATGCTTAGTTTAGCGCTGATCGGAAGTATTATACGGAAAGCACTAGAAAGGTATCCAAGAACTCCATGACTTAGGCGTGATTGTCTGTTTGTATACGTAAAAATGCTCCTGAACTCTTGTTTGAATTTTCAATAATAATTAATAATAAATTTAATCTCTCGTGATTATAAGCTAAAGAATTTAATTTAAAAATTTTTCATAAACTACATACTTCTTTTATCACTGTGGACATAAACTCGATACCTCGATCTGTGGCTATCTCCTTCGGTATACCATGGCGAAGAATAAAATTGTTTACAAAAGCCTATGCAACTTCTATAGAACTCTTAGAAACTAACGGGTATTCTTCTACGTATTTAGATATCTCACATTGGTGTTAATATTTATGAAATATTATAACTATCTTTGTCTAGAGGTCCTATGGTATATAAGAAAATATTCTCGAAGGGAGTTTGAGCTGTTGACGTTACAGTTATAGGCTCCCTAATGGAGATGGAATGCTTTTGTTTTTGGCATTTGACGCACCGTCTCACTAATGCTGTTATTAAACTTTTAGCAGAAGTCATCACGAAATATAGCAGTAGCTTTAGTAGGTAAAGTATTAAGTACGAAAAAATATTTTTATAAGATCCTTGGGGCACTTTCAATTCGAGACACGAGCATTACCTCCAATACTCCTAAACACACATTTCTCTTTATGGAATATAATGTTGTAAGTGTAAACACGTTTAAACTCTAGCGCAAAAATTGATGCACCGGTGTTTTTTTTTTTTTATTGGATCGGGTGACAAACGAACACACATTCCACCTGATGGTAAGTGGTTACTGTGACCCATAGAATCTACATCTATCCTCAATAAAGACTCAAGATGCAGATGCGTTGTCACCCGTGAGGACTAAGATGGAATGCCTCTTTGCCAGTAAAAAGGGTCTCCGGTTCTCAACACTCACCATACGAAACACAGCAGCGTTAAGCTGCTATTTTACGCTGGTTTTCTGTGAGAGCGTGGTCCTTCCCCGGTCGAGCCGACCCATTCGTGCTACAACCATAATATAGCTGCAGCATGGCTCTACCACGTAGAAAAAAAATTAAACAATGCAAAGTTAAACAATCGTTAAATGTAAATTGAACAAAACGTGAATCATTATTACGTGAAACCATAAGACCTAAAATCTAGAAAAAACTGATAAGTATTATTAATA
Organism: Parnassius mnemosyne; assembly: GCA_963668995.1. Classification (NCBI taxonomy): domain Eukaryota; kingdom Metazoa; phylum Arthropoda; class Insecta; order Lepidoptera; family Papilionidae; genus Parnassius; species Parnassius mnemosyne. Next base: position 2,686,294 of record CAVLGL010000013.1, read on the forward strand.
GCCGAGGTGGGTTGGGATTGTAAATTATTTTGATCAATGAAGTTTACATAACTTTGGTTTTGCCCTGCATTTCCATTACTACTATATTTCATACCTCTATTATTCTGGTCTGGGGGGAATTATCGCGCCAATGTCTACCTCGTTGGTTGCCACGCCATATTTGTCGTTGTTGGCGTCTACTCACTATAACACCGCGCTGTAGGTGTGTACTGTACGATCCATATTGATGACCGCGGTGATTATAGCATCCCCTAGAATTGCAAAAATAGGAATTCTTTTTATTTATAGTCATTAAATTAGGATTAGCAGTGGTTGATAGCTCCTCGTCTAGCGCTGATTAAATTGCGTCTTATATAGATGGAAAATTACGCGCTGTATTTATAGTTCCGGTTCTACGATTCTGTAGACCGTCAGCAAATTGCTTGATTGCTTGCCTTTCATTTAAGGGCTTAAACACCTTAAATGCTTCCGGTTCGTTATCTACTTGCAAAATTTGTTAATAAACAAACATTTGAATAATTTGCTTACCGTGTTTCTCAATGGTCAGCTCATTCTGCTTGATGTAGAACAACCGTGATTGGATGGTCGTAGCAGATTTTTTCGGCAAAAGCTCTTTTTTCATATCAGTAATTAAATCTACAATACTGGAATAGCTTTGGTGTAATTTAAGTTTCGCTGATTGAGATAAGCGATTTTTGTGCGAAGTTCAATTTCTTTCGAATCAGGTGGGAAGAATATTTTACAATATCTTTATACAACGAAATAAATTTCTGTGAATAGTCAACTATTAACTTACTATCACAAGCGTTAATATTACTACAGCTTAGTTCATTTTGAAAATAAGAATTTAATGTTAAATATTGGTCATACAAATTATTTGCTTCACTAAACTTCACAACATAAATATTACCATTTCTGCGTTCAGGACCAATTTTTCTAAAATATTCTTTAATTATTTTTAGCTCATGAAACACTACTTTTAAATGATCTGCCACAACTCAAAAAATATATACTTATGATTAAAATGCATTATTACTAATTAATTTATATTACTATTTATTTTTAAGTTATACAAATATAATATTAATTACTTAATACTAAATAGTTATTACATAAGAAACATATGGACACAAGTACCTATCAAAGTCCATCTCTCCATTATGTTCCTTACAAAGGCATGTTTTGAATTCCGAAGTCAGGTTGATACATTAATTTCTTAGAATATTAATAACTTTTTCGTACAACTAAAATTCGGAATCACTTGAAATTATGTCTCTTGATCTGTAACGACTGCAAAACCAGATAAGGTAGCCCGTTAACGTCTGAATGATCCAAAAATTTATACTGATGTATCCCCTGGTGGACACAGCGATAGTGCATTTTTCGGTATGCTCTTCATATAATATAGAGGATGAATAGAGCCATCAATAGCAATATTACCAGTAGTAGAATATTATTGGTGGACGCGTGAAATTTTAACTCCTTTATGTATGCGTTATTTTCTGCTGCAGCAGCAGTACTTTGGTTTATAAAAATATTCTACTTTTCAACTTTAGAGCTACACATATTTTGAAGCGCGAACAAAAGCAACACCATAATTTGTTTTTTCACATCGAATACACGAGTCGGTATCAAAACTAAGTCATCTCGCGTTATTGATGCGCCCGCCGGCAGAGTCGCCATATAAAGACGGGAGAAATGAAACGCTCGAGTGTTGACATAAGACTGCTTGTAATTACGTTATTGTTAAGTTTATTATTAGATTATACCCAAATATACTTATGGATACTAGGTAGATACTACACTGCGTTGATATAATGTCTCATAGCAGAGACATTTAACATAGTTTCCACGCTTCGCAGGCGGATTAGCTACCGCAGATTTTTTATTATTATTGAGGTCTTACACGATAGATGGTGCTGCCTATTTCCTGTTTCATTTTCTCCCTATCGACTTTTAAAACACGCACGGTAAGATATGGGGCAGTAGGTTTACGCCGCTACAACAATGCGTGCATGCATCGTTTAGTAGACGGGTTCGCTGATTAAAATACATAGTTTGTTAACGAAAAATGTGCAGAGTGACGGAAATTTTAAAACGGAATTGTTTTATTTTTCTTAAAAAAAAAACGTTACCCCTTACCACTAGGATTTTCTCCTGTGTCGTGGAGGCAGTTTACAAACATAAATTGCACAACGACAAACATCCAGACCCGGAAAAATTATTTGCAGGCCATAAAAATACTTGTACCGTGCGGTATTCGAACCCGCGGCCCCCAGCGTATCAACTGATTGCTAAGCCACTGCGCCACGGAGCCGTTGTTTATTTTACTTCTACATCAGACCATTGAAGTCCACTGCATGGCTATCCTCTCTCGTTAAAGAGAGGATTTGTCTTAATCAACAAGCTAGGCGGACCATAATCGCCAGTACCAGACTTGTTGCATTTTTAAGTTAATTAATAGAATCAGGCGTTACTTTGAGGAAATCCATTATAATGGGGTTGTTATAAACTAATTTGCTTAACTCCGCGTAAAGAAAGAAAATGATTTATCCTGCCCTGTTTTAAGGGGACTTCCCTTCCTCGATCGCACTATACCCGACGCCGTCAATCCCAGCACTACCACACTAGGCAGGACACACCACTCTTGAAAATACGGCACGTGTACCGCCTCTACACGAGGCATCCTCAGGTGAAATGGACTCTGCGGAGGCTGGCCGCTAAGATTTTATTATTAGCGGCCAGCCTCTCCTTGAAACTGGGCAGGACACGTCATTTTCTTCCTTTATACGGGATTAAGCAAATTAGTTAACAACCCCGCACTTTTATAACACGGTTAAATTTGAAAGAAACACATTGTTAAAAAAAATATATTTTTAATAAAATGTAGTAACAAGGACTCAAAAATGTTTGTGTAATGTAAAGAAAAAAAGACTTAAAGTCCCGAATTCAGAAGCTATTACGTGGAAATTAGGTCAAAATTTTTAGTTTTTAAAAGTTAGCAAAAATCTACAATGCCATCTAATTAATAACATTATATATTTCATCAACTAATTTTCTCACCCTTAACGTTGCTAATTATGCCTCTCATTTAATGGGACCATTCATTAATCTACGACTTATTAAAGAAAAACATATTCAATTCTGTTCACCACACATAAGAAATACATACACGTCGTAAAGAGAACTCCTCCATTTTTAAGCCGATTAAAATACAAGCTATTTTGAGTATAATTGTACAAACCCGATTTTTCGTTGCGTCCAGAAACAGAATGCAAATATTCAAATAAAACTATGCAATTATATAAAGTGTAGGCGAACACGTATATACAATTATTTCAGTTCAGCAAATGGCTAATTTTCACTCCGTATAAGTGTACTTAGGATAAAATTTCTAGAGTGCTATGGACAAAGTTTTCAGTAAGTGCATTTTACCGTCAGCAATAACGCTCAGAGAAGAGAGCAGTTTTACCTTAATTTTGTAAGTAAAATTTGATGTCATTGAAAACATCGTTTGCATATTTGTTTCTTTTATATTTTTGTAGAGGGGGAAAATAAACATGCAGCTCTGATGATAAGAATTAACCACTGTCAATATCACCTGCAACATCAAGTATTCCACAAAATATAACTAAGTTTTTTTTTTTTAATTTTTCTCTAGAACACCTTACACGCTGATTTCAAGGAATTTACGAAAGAACGGTTGTTAATAAGATTGGTGCGACAACGTTATTTAGAGTTAATTATCAATAAATTGATTTTTGAAGTAGTATATATAATGTGTTGAGATAGAGTTAAGTAGAGTTAAACTCAACTCTTAGAGTTAGTAGTTACCTGTTTTTCTTTTTAACTTTTTTTTCTCTTGTTCTTAATTTGCACCTACCAACATCTATATTTTTATTCCATCTTTCTTAGGGTTGACTTGTAAAGAATATTATTTAGTCCGCCCTTGGTAACCCCTAGTTAAATATATGTTTCTATAAAGGATAAGTTAATAAATAAACATCAGAGGAGCTGCAGGTGCATTGAAGGCCGTTTAGAGATGAGTATCTTGTGTCGTGAGGTGGTGGCGTTAAACAATCCATCAGATTTCATCCTGTGAGTATCGTAAAATACAGCCTGGTGGTATGGCAAAATAACAAAGAAGATCTTATGCTTTCAAAAAGTGGTGTGATCGCCTCGTTTGTGCTAGGCGTAAAATATCCAGACCTGTGATGGGTAGCGAGCGATTAACACAAATCCTGCCTACAATAGCATTGCAAAAAGAATGTGATGATTTCTCAGGCCTTTTTCCAGCAGTAGGTTTTTACAGGCTGATGAAGACGAAGATGAAGAATCCTTTATCGAAGACATTTAAATCATGTTGATCTGCGAAAACTGCTGGTGTCATTAAATTAACCTTTGTGGTTGAACCTGGCTGTGATATCTAAAGAAACACACAAAGGTGAATTGCTAACCATCAAAGTCTTGTGGATGAAATTTATCATGGTATCACCGTGAAAGGTGGTGAAATGCAGGCGGCTGGAAATAATCTAATCTATGCGTTTTTTTTTCTTTTTTAGTTTTTTTCTTTTTCTTTTTAACATGCCTCGTAATCTTGCAAACATAGGTCTAACTTATATTGTAGCTTATCGTTATCTTAGGCAGCGGTTCAACAATCTCCCTCTCTTCATGCCGAATTAAGGATGCAAGTAAAAGCGAATCGACAGCTGCATTGAGAGCCGATGAGACACTTTCTCAATGACAGGAAAGAGGGAAAGGCCAAGCCAAGTAGTTAACAAGAGATATTAAGTATTTAACTGAAGGTAATATTTAAGATGGATTAGATTTTTTAGTTCGTGCCGAGGCAGAAACTTTATATGACTCTCTAGTTAATTTTTTTTCTTTTTGTAACTATTTAACCTCTATCTATTTCTACCAATAACCTGAAATAAATTAATTAATAGTTTTTTCGTTACTGATTTCTGTATCGATCGACAGCCAGAATTAAAAAATGAACATTAAGGCGAGCGAAACCGCGGGTAAAAACTATTATAGTATATTATTTAAAAAAATACATGCACGTCTTCCCCTACTATAGCAATGTATAAGTGGTCTCTCATGTTTGCAATTTAGGGTAGTCTCTCACTTATGCTGAGTGATGACCTTTTTTGGCATGACTTATAACGTACAAAGACATTTTTGTATGTATAAGTTTTTTTTTTATATAATACGACATTATTGTGTACATTCATGTTTTATGCCAAACTTAAGTTTCTTCTTTAATTTTTTTTTTATATCCAGTCTGGTCATAAATAATGTTACAATTTAAAAAGAACGTGTATGTTTGTCGTTCACTCTAAGCGCTTCAGCTCAATGATCTCTGTAAGGCTTTATACTTCATAGCTAAAGCGTATTTTATACATGATAGAGCCATGATGCAATTATAATAGTTGTAGCAAGAAAGGATTGGCTCGACCGGTGAAAGAAGACAACGCTCCTACAGAAAACTTGCGTAAAATAGCAGTTTAAGGCTGCTATGTTTCGTATGGTAAGTGTAGAGAACCGTAGATGCTTTTTTACTGGTAACGAATCATTCCATCTTAGTCCTCAGATTCTTGATCGAGGATAAACGTAGATGTCTATGGGCCACAGCATAGACTTACCATCAGGTGAACTGTGTGTTCGTTTGTCACCCTTATTCTAAAAAAAAAACACTTTCTTTAATTTTACATTAATTGCAGTAAGCAAACAATCCAAGTGTGATACCTGCTGACACCAATAAAATTTGTTAATCGCAAATTCACGTGCTAATATAGCATGTGCTCGGCGGTAAAAGAAGACAACGTGAGGAAACTACATCTTCAAAGAATAAATCTGACAAATGACCACACAGTCTACCTGATGGTGAGAGGGTGCTGTGCCCATAAACACCTATATTTGTACTCGGTGATGAATCAAAATGTAAATACGTTATCAACCTTGAAGACTAAGAAAGAATTGTTCATTACCATTAAAACGGGTCTGCGGTTCCCTTCACTCACCCTAAAAAACACAGCAACATTAACCTGCAATTTGTGAGAACGTGGTCCTTTCCGGCCGATCCAACGTATTCGTGTTGCAACCGTAATGCAGATAAAGCATGGCTCTACCACGATATATTTTACGTCTGAGAAATTAAAAATAATGATTCGAACTCATGTGAAATCCTCGAATTGGGGCAGCACGGTGAATACTCGCTCGCCCTAATATTCTCTCAGTGCTAAACTCCCCATCTGTAGAATGAACTTACATAATTAAGCTTTAAAACTTATTTTTAGTTTATTATAAGAGAGTTAGAGTTAAAGCGACAATGCGTCTTACAAAGAAAACCCATAGCTAGTTTCAGGATATCTCATCCCGTGAAGTATATTAAAACGAATGGCAAATAATACTATATTGCAAAAGTGAACTTTGCGAGTCTCAAGACTCAATGCCGTAACTTTTAATATTGATCAAAGATTTTCAACTATCATCTAATACTTTTAACGATTGAAATATTGTAGGAAATTGCTTATTAAAACTTACGCATTCTGGGGTTTTACTGCAATCCATTTTTATTTAAATCAGAAGAAGAACCTATGCTTTTATTAAAGGCCGGCAACGAATTTGATTTTCCTCTTCTGTTGTAGCTATAATTATTTAATAGATATAAGGGGCAATGTAACATTTGTTTATAGTATAGGGTGATAAAATAGCATACAGTCCACCTAACGACAAGTTACTGATGTAGTCCAAAGGCAAATATATTTATTATAATTATATTTTCTCTCGACTAGTAATCGAAATTCAGATGCATGGTCATTAATTAGGGCTAAGATGTAAGGAATACCTCGTTGCCAGTCAATATTGTGTCTGGTTTTCGACACCCGCCATACGAATAAAGCAGCATTAAACTGTGATAATCTGTGAAAGCCAAAGAAAGGACTACCCACGGTCGCTCCGACACATTCGTGCTTTAACGGGCACATACTTAAGGCGACGTTAATAATGCGTACAGTAAAGGAGTGGAATAATTTTTGGCGTCTGTTTTTCCAACCGATTTAAATATAGGTACGATACCTATATCGTACCTATATTTAAATCGGTTGGAAGCAAAGCAAGGCTGAACAGGTTTTTATGATGCTAAATCAATGCAATTTACCGTCTAGGGCTTCATCACCGTTAACAACAGGTGGGATTGTAATCAAGGACTGGCTTCCTAAAAGGAACTTTTACCAACATACTAAAAGGCATGCGAATCTTAATTAAAAAAAAAGTTTACTGATACTTTTAAACCTGTTACCAAATTCTACGTGTACTTACCAATTTTATTAAAACTGACCAAGTTCTACTTCCCAACGCACTGAAGAAGTTTCGACGTTTCTTCCGCCTAAACATTACCTACTTAGTAGACTTTTTATTACACATATATATATATATATATATATATATATATATATATAAACAATATTCATATACACTCACGCCCGTCACCCAGACGGTTCCATTTGGCACGATCCTAACACACCTCTCTTGCCTTCTTTACATCCATATCTCCACGCATACACGCTCGCTCTTAATACTGGTCACAACAAAATCATGCAAACCACACTTTTCTCTTATTAAACAATTTCTCACCCTGTCATTCAGATTCAGCCCTAGCAATACACCTTAATAACCGTATTTCTACAGCATTTATTCTACTCTCGTGCTTCTTCTGCCAGACCCAACTTTCACTACCATACATTAAAGTAGGGACAAACACAACATTATGAATTGCCATAAGTGCCTTTTTGACACATTCTGACTTTTCATAATAGAGTGTTGAGCACCATTCACTCTATTTCCTGCGTTCACTCATCGTTCTATCCTTATTATATATCTACCATCCCTGTTAAATATATAAACACTCAAAAATAAAAACTCATCTACTTGCTCAAGCAACTCCCCTTCTATTATTATTTCACATAACGTTTTACTTTCTTCTCTTTCGAAACCATCACTAATATCTTACTTCCGTTCACTTTCATTCTCCTTTTTTTAATTTTCAGTTCATAATTGTAACCAACATTTCAACTCGGCTGCCGACGACGCAAATGTGACTTGATCATCGGCGTACAAAAGGCATTTGACGTTTAACTCATCCATTTTCATCCCACATTCTTCAAATTTCAAAGTTTCCAAACAACTCTCCATAAATAGTTTAAACAGCTACGGGGAAGCTACACAGCGCTGTCTGACACTTTTTTGGTTGCCAAGCCAGTTTGAGTAGATCCCGTTGATCCTGACACAAACACTCAAGTCCCTATAAAGAGACTTTCATAAACCAGTGCTCAACTCAAATAAGTTGTGTTCGCCATAACACATTCCTGTCCACTCTGTCATAAGGCTTTTCCAAGTCCATGAACGCACAAAATACTTTCTGGTTTTTTGCCAAAAACTTTTTCGCGATCATGCGCATGGAACAGACTTGATCTGTACTCCCCATTCCCTTTCTAAATCCAGCCTGCATATCTCAAATTTTTTCATCAGTTTCTTCCATAACTCTTTCAATAGCATTGTGCGTAAACTGTATGCTAAACAATATATTACAAACTCAATAAAAACAATTAAGGTATTTCATCCGATGACTAAGCCGTTGTTGTCCTTTTAGGGACAGGAAAAAACAGGTTATCAGGAAAAGGTATTTTTTTTTGTTAGGGATAGTTAGCGTATTTTGGGTGAGGTATTGAGGGAATAGGGTTGAAAGTCACAGAAATTATTTTGTTATAAAACATAAAAAAATTAAAGGTATAATTAAACAGATTTACAAAAAAAATAGAAGTGCTGCTATCGTCAAAAAAATATTTCCAAAAAAACTAGTAAATCAGCTTTCAATACAAACTTGATATGTATGCCCAAAAACGGGTGATTTCAAAAGGAGGGTAGTGTTATTGAATGTATGTGTTCAATTATATTCGTTTTTAAATTCACACGTAACACTTAATCCTGTCGGATTTTGGCAAAGATGTCAATCGATTTATCATAATTTTCAGGGCAATATGAGTTATAATATAAAATTAGCATAAAATTAACTGTCAAACTTGTGTCACAGAAGGATAATTAGCAGAGGCATCTTGTATTTTAGCTGCGTAAAAGAATCCACCATCCATATTTGTCCCGTGAGTGTTGTAATAAGCGACTTCGAGAAATGTAACATGAGTTCAACAACAGCATCTTCCTGATATCAACTGAAAATAATAAAAAAAAAACTGTGGTTGCCAATCCAACATTCCACGACTCCGTAGTGCAATAAGTTGCAGCAATAAGGGGCACGGGCTTGATTCCCGCACGGAACAATTATTTGTATGATTTAAAAAAATTATAATGCGTCTGGATGTTTGTTCTTGTGTTATTTATGTATGTAAACTGCCCCTGCCCCCACGATACAGGAGAAAATCCTAGCGTGGAAGTAAGTTTTTATTTAAGAATAAAAAAACCTGCTTAGAAGACAATATCTAGGAAGTTGAGTAAAATTTATAGATTCAAGTTAAAAACACAATATGTAATGATTTTTTCGTATTTTAATATGTGTAATAAAAAAAAACCTGTCTACAAGACAATATCGAGGAGGCCGAGTTCAATTTTTAGATTCAAGATAAAAACACAATATGAAGAAATGTAAAATCCGCCGACCTGCAATGTGACTGCACGGCGGACACTGTCTTGCCCTTAAGCCCTTTAAGAAATGAGTTATAGTTGACATTACACAGTTTTAATTTTTATTCTACAGCCTTTAACATTCCACAGCTGGGCACTGGCCTCTCATTGCTTACAAAGCAATTGATCCGCCTCGATTCTCCAGTGTGTGTTGGACTTCTCATGTCCTTGAAATATTGTTTCCTCATTTGCAGGATTCCTTGCGATATTTTCTTCACTGCCAAGCATGTGGTAAGTAAAAAATTCAAATATAAATTAATAATTTAATTCGTGAAATGGTTCTTAATAGCATACAAATAACCCTTAGTTCAGTAACATAACAGAAATTTCTTTATTACAGACGGTCATTTAAATTTTTATTTGTATTTATAAATATATAGATTATGATATACACTAAGTGACAGCCCTGAGACTGACATTACTTAGCCGTAACTGTTAAAGAAAACTATTCCGTCCGTTTTTCGTGACCGCTTTTAATAACGATCGTGGAATTGTAAACGTTGTTAACGCCTTTATAGGGCGAATGATAAAGCTGAGTAAGTTTCTAATGAAGTTTCGAATTAAGTTCCCCAATTTGTTTAATAAATTTGGCTTTTGTTTCTTAAGCCGCGTTTGTAATATATGTACATTCGTAATAAAACTCTAAGATTTTATCGCGATTAATTTAATTTAATTTACGTATTTTCCCCCACAGTCTTTTTCTTCCTTCTTTTAATTTCCCTTTGGCGCCTTTTACAACATCCACGCGTTTATGTGGAGCAGTAGATTCCCTTACTAGATCATTGGTGTTTTAATAAAAGTTAATTACCTTAGTAGGCTCTCATAATTAGATCAAACGTGATGCTTGTGATTTACATTTTAAGAAATATATCTAAGTAATTCATGTAAAGTCAAACAATCTTGTAAACGAATTGCTCGGCTTCACGTGGTAATATTATTTTTTTTATAAGATAGGGTGACAAACGAGCACACAGTCCACCTGATGGAAATTGGCTACTATGACCCATAGACATCTACATCTATCCTCAATAAAGACTCAAGATGCAGATGCGTTGTCACCCGTGAGGACTAAGATGAAATGCCTCTTTGCCAGTAAAAAGGGTCTCCGGTTCTCTACACTCACCATACGAAACACAACAGCGTTAAGCTGCTATTTTACGTTGGTTTTCTGTGAGAGCGTGGTCCTTCCCCGGTCGAGCCGACCCGTTCGTGCTACAACTATACTACTAATATAGCTGCTGCTGCGTTTTCGAGGCGGTCTGTTTTTGGTGCTAATTTAAATACATTTTTATTATTCTATTACAGCCTATCAAATATACTACAAGTTTACTAATGTACTACAGTAGCCTAACGGTAGGATGCTGCCAGCAAACTCAAAAAACTCGTGGGTTCAAATTTGCTCTTCGACTACCACTCTTGTTACAAACATTTTAAGGTTCTTTCAAGTGAAAGTGAAAATAAAGTAGACTTCTGATCATAGGCCTCCCCATAGGTTTCTTCATAATGATGTTACCCATAGTTGCCAAACTTGGCAGGCGGCTTTGCAACCGTATTGTTCTATTTTTAATTGTATTGGGAAAACGCTGCTGCCCGTCGCATGACTTGTTTCCCTCTGTCGCCTCTTACATGGGAAAATATGGGATATTCTTACACTGCCACTACACTACATAATTTAAATAGGGTAAGCAATAAAGAGCAATATTAGCGAAACAATGTATAACAACTCTCAGAAAGTAGTTATTTTCTTATTTTTAATATCCTAGGTAGTAGGGTATAATCTAGTGTGTAATAACAATACAAAAAAAAACCAACTTCAAACTATGTTAAGCTAAGTAGCAATTATAGAAAGTTAGTTTAAAGACTTCGTCCAGGACACTATTCATCAAGTAAGCTTGGGATCTTGAAGAGTGGGGGATTATAGAGGTGTCCAACATTTGTTAATGGAGTGTGCCAAATACAATTGTAAAAGAGACTCGCTGATGAGGAAACTAAAATGTAACCCAGATTGGTCCAGCCTACACTGTCGAAACTTGCATGAGTTGTCGTTAGGATCTTTTGTGAGCTTTTAGTTACAAATCCTCAGATTAGAGCTTTTTAGATAGTCAAAGATAGGGTTGACATTAATAACTCAAAAAAAAAATAAAGAAAAAAAATCATCAGATCTCAATAAATTTCACTGAAAGTAAAGCGGCTGTGAAATTGCCTAAATCGATTATCTGAGATATAATATACTTATTAAGCCGATAAAAACTAAAATAAAAACGTCAAAATTGTAGTCGTGTTATCATCGCACCTAAAAGCTTAAACGATTGACTAAACAACAATCCAAGTCTAAATCACGCTATCAATTTCCCAAACGACACTGTATCGAGCAGAACCCCTTGAATGACAATATAACTCACGGAGAATATTATCTAACTAACAACTTTTTAATCTCTCGTTTCCACATACGGCTAATATATTATACTAATTTCTTTACGAAACACGCCAACAAGTGATAGCCATTTTAACATAGGGTACAAATCTTGGCTAAGTGCCAATTTTAATTGCAGCAGACTGACTGTCCTGCCTCTGTGGGATCCATAAATCAAAACAATTACTATTGTTGTGTTGGAACCTGAAAACCGTTGTACAACGTTCCCGCGGTCGAGCCGACCCATTCATGTAATCATTATATAGCTGCAGCGTGGCTCTACCACATATAATGGAAAGTGGTTTATGACAGTAGTCGAATAGTAGATTCAATTTCAAGACTTTCCGACTTTGCGGCCTACACGCCTAACCATTAGGATACTGTCTTTTTATAAAGGATTTATCTTAATCTTTACTATAAAACTAGCCATTCTTTACAGTTTCAACAGCGTATATCACGTTTATAAGTCATGCGACATGATACCTCACTTTTACAGGCGTTAACGACTGTTTTTTTTTTTCGCTTCCCTTTGGGCTTCTAGGATTATGCGTCATTCCAGCGACGAGCCGAGTGTTAAATAATGTCAATAGTTCATTATCACTTGAGCTATGCGTCCAAATGATAAAAGAATACCTCTAATAAAATTAAAATTAGTTGTAGTATAATCAATAGTGAAACTGGCAAGATGAAACCACACAACTCAAACTTTCATTAATCAAGACGTTGCAACGGCTTTTGGAATATATTTTAACGAAATTTCGATCTTGACTACAAAGTCACTCAAATCCTCCCCTGCTGTCGCTGAGTTATTACTCAAACAAAATGTAAATGTCTGTTAAAAAGAATTTGCATTTCATAGAATATTATCAAGGGATATTGTAAAATATTTCAAAACTATTGATATTAAGAAAACAGCAGACCTATAAATAAATTCCGTTAAAGTTATTGCGTCTATAATAGATGCGACGGTACCCCAACTTGCTATTATTTTCAATGCTAGTATCGAATCTGTTGTGTTTCCTGATTTAATGAAACATGGTAAAGTTATACTTTTAATTAAATCTGGCAGTACATTGGACCCCACTAATTATAGATCCATTTCTGTACTGCCATGGCTTAATAAATTTTTTGAGAAAATTATTCTGGATCAAGTGTTAAGTTTTTTAAAGTAAATAAATCATTCCATAACAATTAGTTTGGATTTACAAGGGGTCGCTCGACAACTGTTGCCGGTGTTGAGCTAATCAAACATATTTTCTGTGAATGGGAAAGTTCAGAAGATGCTTTGGGTATATTTTGTGATCTTTCCAAGGCTTTCGACTGCGTTCACCATGAGGCATTAATCAAATAGCTACATCATTATGGTGTAAAAACATAGCGCTTAAGCTTTTAATGTCATATCTAAACAATAATCGTAGAACGCAAACAGTTGTTATTAATGGATGCAGTTCTTCCAGGTAGGTAGTATCTATGAGTGTTCCTCAGGGATCAGTTCTTGGTCCCATTTTGTTCTTAGTTTATATGATTCACTTACCTTATTTGGTAGGAAATAACCATTACTGCTGATGATACTTCGTTGATTTTCCGACCAAAAAGGCAATTTTTGAAATATGATGAAGTGAATAATGCTATATCAAATGTAGTACACTTTTTTAACGCTAATAATTTGCTTTTGAACGGTAATAAACGAAATGAATTAAATTCACTACACCTAATGTTAAAAAGGTGAATACCAGTGTACTTTTAAATGAGGAGGAGCTGGGCCTTGTTGGAACCACTATTTTTCTCGATATTACAGTTCACGCGAAGCTTCAATGGGGCCCTCTTATATCTAGACTAGCTAGTAAACTTAGTTCTGCAGCATACGATGTGAATAAGATTAGATGCCTTACATGTGTTGAAACAGCTAGATCAGTTTATTTTAGTAATTTCCATAGCATAATGTCATATGGAGTCTTGCTATGGGGTAATGCGACTGAGATTGAAACTAACTTTGTTTTGCAAAAGAGCGCCATAAGAGCAATTTATAACCTAGGTTCGAAAGAATCCTTTAGAGAATAATTTACAGAAATAAATATGTTAACTTTGGCCTCTCAACATACTTAGGAGAATTTAATGTATATACACAAAAACAAAAATTGATTTATTAAAAATAGTGATGTACATTCTGTATATACAAGGAGCTAGCACAAGTTAGTTATACCAGTTACTCGACTCCAAAGCGTCAGTAATTCGTTCATGGGGCAATAAATACGCTTTTACAACTAAGTCCCAGAAAATATGCAGGCCGTTTCTATCAAAAGGTTCAAAATATTTATTAAGCAAAAATTGTCTAGTAAGGGTTGTTATACTAATAAAAAGTACATGACTGATTACAATTTTTGGTAGCAGAGCGTGGTTGATTGTTTCTACAATCACGCCCGGCCGTAATACGTAATAATAAAAATATTTTCTTTGTTGTTTGCTTCCTTTGTTTGTTAGCGGATATGTGGGTAGATTAACCACGCCCGTTAGGCTGCGCAAGCAGGAGTTTGTTAGGGCTAGGTACGCGTCGGGTAGGTACATGGTTGTTATCACGTAATCGGATAATTATCGTTCTCGTATAATTATAGTAGATTAATTGTCGAAGAGTCGGTTGTCTGAGCGAGGCATTTTTGCTGATCGACTGTGGTGTGTACCTTTATTTGTATTGTAATTTATATTAAATTTAATAAATAGTAATTTGTATTTATGTACTTTGTATTTAACTTGATTTGATAGGAATTGTATTTGTTATTTGATTTGTATTTGAGCCGCGTAGTAATTTGTATTTAGAAGTGATGCCATCGCACTGCCAGGGCAATCACCATGCCGTTTTGTGCCTAGGTGCGAACGGCGCTTCCTCCCAGGGCTCTTCCGGGCTCTCGACTCTCATGGGCGGGGGCGCTCAGCCGCGCCCCTTGTCGAGTTACGCTCGGCGCTCGCCTGCCGGCCACCGTGCCCGTGGGTTTGAAAGGGGTCCCTCCCCGAACCAGTCGGGGGGTCGTTGTGCTCTTTGAATGCGTGTGCATATGTTTTTGTAATTGTATTTGATCATTGTGTTTGCTTTGTTGAAAATAAAATTGAAACTGAATAACACTATTTGTGCCGACGGGAATAAGAAACATTCCTCTCTTTGTTTTCACATTTTTGTTGGCACTGTCGAAGATATTTATTTGGAAAGAGAAATAGGGCTGTCTCTTACGTTTATCGTTTTATTTAATTCGTCTGTTTTGATCTATGCGCATCGGTAAATTAATTTGTTTGAATTAATTCAGTAATTAGTTAGTTCAGTAGCGAATTTTATAGAGAAATGTATGCGTGTGATGATCTTAGTGAGGGATCCGGGGATGACGCCGTGACTGGCACGCCAGACCCGGACCTCGATGACACTGAGGTCATCAGTATGAAAGAGATTGAACGTGCGATTCGAAGTTCGAAATGTGGTAAGGCTGCGGGACTAGACAGAGTTACTGCTGAAATGGTCAAGTATGGTGGGCCTCGCGTCTGGGACAGCTTTCATCTGCTGTGCAATTTGTGCTGGCGGACGGGGGATATCCCGGATGATTGGCGATCCGCAGTCATTGTGCCTTTATATAAAGGTAAAGGTTCACATTTTGACTGCGGGTGCTATCGGGCGATCAGCTTGACCAGTTTAGCAAGTAAAGTTTACTCGAAGGTTTTGACACGTAGGATGCAAGAGAAATCGGAAAGATTTCTATGGGAGGCACAATGCGGATTTAGACCTGGAAGAGGATGCACGGATCAAATGTTTTCTCTCCGCATGATCACGGAGAAGCTTCTGGCTGCTAACCAGAAGATTTTCTGTGCTTTTGTGGATCTTGAGAAAGCATTTGATAAGGTTGTAAGGAAGAAAATGTGGGAACTGTTGCCGGGGTATGGTGTGGATGGCCGATTGCTAAGGGCTGTGCAGTCACTTTTCTGTGACTGTAAAGCCTGTGTGCGGGTAGGACATGACCTGTCACCCATGTTTAGCGTCCAAACGAGCGTAAAACAGGGTTGTGTCATGTCTTCCTGGCTGTTCATACTGTATCTCGACAGCTGTTTACAAAAGCTGAAAGATAGCTGTTTGGGTGTGAAATTGGGTGACATAAAAGTAAATTGTCTGCTGTATGCTGATGATGCAGTGCTTATTGCACCATCAGAGGCAGAACTGCAGGCATTAGTCACGTGTATGAAAGAGGAATGTGAAATTAAAGGTCTCCGTTTGAATGCTAATAAAACTAAGGTTCTGGTATTTGAAAGGGACGAAGAGAGAACGAAGTGTGAAATATGGGTAAATCAGGAATTTCTAGAACAGGTAAATGAAATTGTATACTTGGGGAGTGCTTTTAGCCGGGATGGAAGATGTGATTTAGATGTGGACAGGCGTGTCGCTGCCGGGAACAAAGTCAATGGTGCCCTGACTGCGTTAGGCAAAAGGCAAGGCGTAGCGAAGAGTGCACGCCTTGCAATACATAACGCAGTGTTGGTACCGACTTTGTTATATGGCAGCGAAACCTGGGTATGCCAGAAGAAGCATAAAAGTAAGTTGAATGCAGTGGAGATGCGATCTCTTCGTAAAATGTGCGGCGTTACTATGGCCGACCGAAAGCGAAACGAAGAGATTCGCAATATGGCAGGTTTGAAAGATGACCTTATCACAAAAATTGATAAGGGCGTGCTTCGGTGGTTTAGGCACGTTGAGCGAATGAGTGAAGACCGAATGGTGAAGAAAATATATAGCGCGAAAGTTAATATTAAAAGGTGTCGAGGTATACCGAGACTAACTTTCGAAGACCATGTGAGCAAATTGCTCGAAGAGGGTAGGGTCAAGAGTACTCGGATACCTAGACGTGCATGTATGAAGAAGATAATGAATCTGAAAGAAGCGAAAGAGATATGTAAGGATCGTGACACTTGGCGATCTGTTCTCTCTGGCTACCCCGTCAGGGATTGTGCGTGAAGATAAGTAAGTAAGTAATTCAGTAGTTGAACATTGATGCTTTTGAAACTTGGTTGAAATATGAGCATAGGACTACATGTCTAAAACGGCTAGCTAGTTGGGAGATTATCAGATTGAAATCAGCTGCCGCACAATTGAGTAAATGATTATATGGTAGATGGCTTGGTTATGCCTACTTGCTTGAAAAATCATACTAAGGACTATCGGTGCGTTTCGTTTGCCTCTCCACAGACGCCATTCATGTGGAACTTGTAAAAGCCCTTAGCACTGAAGCCTTTGTGGCCATGCTGGGCCGCTTATCCGGTCTGATTACGGAACGAATCATAGGGGCACAGATAAGTGTTTGAAAGAGGTCGTCGGACTTCTGTCCAGTAACAGGACTTATTTAGGTGCTGCTATGTCCAGGATGGGCATCCAGTGGAGGTTCGACCCTCCGGCTTGCCCACATTGTGGAGGTATTTTTGAGGCGGCGCGTTGAGTGGTCTGACAAGACGGATCCTCCTCGGGTTGGAGACCTCGTGTTAGTTAAAGAACCCAACGCTTTGCCTTTGTATTGGCGCCGTGGGCGCATTGTAGAGTTGTCGTATGGATCTGATAGGGTGCCTAGGGTGGCCGAGGTTTTGGTTGGAGATTCGATCTTGCAACGTGCCGTCGCGACCCTATCCCGTTTGCCAATTTACTCGCGGACATAAGTCCTTATGTCCGGGACGGGGGTTTGTTTAGGCCAAATAATTAACCAAGACGCGTGACGGCGTGTCCTTCCGGTGGAATTTAAAGGTCACCGTCGGTCCTCCTCTCCCGTGCGGGTCTCTCGGCCGAGTGCTCGGTAGCTTGACGCGTGGGCGAGGTCACTTGGTTGGGCGCGGCCAGTGTCGTTAATTGTGCGCATACGCTGAGTCGATAAGACAGCCTGGAATTTGACGGTCGGAGCCGCCTCCTTTGAGTTGTCTTATTTCGTTCGTATATGTGACAACGAGGCTTGTCTTATTCTAGTTGCAATAGCTTGAGTTGGGCGCAGCCGTAGTGTAGAATAGTTTGGAAGTTACTCTCGTATAGTTTAGTCGCGTGGCGACTGCCTCTAATTGAGTTGTCTTTTCGTTCGTTTTACGTGACAATGAGGCGTCTTGGGAGTTTTTGAGTGATTAAATTAACTTCTATTGCCATTAATTTGCATCGACGAGTTGTTTGTGCGTCATTTTGATATCGTAATAAGACATTAGCTTTGTCGGTTGAAACGATAAAAATTTGTGACTCGAGAAGAGATCGCGTTCGTGCTCGTGGTTATAATTTTGTGCTAAGTGAACCTGGGACATTGAATTTTGACGGACCGTTCTTAAGTTGTGCAGTGTGTCACTTGTCTTAATTTCGATTAACGATGATTTAGTTAAATTTGAAGTTAATTAAATGTACAATAAAGTTTATAAACCTATATAGTGAAATAATAGCAGAAGGTTTCAAGTGATGAACGCCCACTGGAGGGATCGCATATTTTGGAGAAAAGCAGCGCCTGTGGATCTGCTGTCCGAATACATCGGGGACGTCAGGTTACACCTCTACACACTCTCGCACACTACTTACATATACCTTACTTACCACCTGACTTTGCCTCGTGGTCGACCCTACCTCCGGAACTCGGTAAGTTGTGCTTGCTTATTAGCCACTAGTAATAATCATCCATAGGCCATCTGGGCCCGAACTCTCTGGTTGCTCGTCGAGTGTATTACTGATGGGCCCTAATACAGTCGACTTCTGTCTGGGCAACTGAGAGCCGTAACAGTCTTAAATAAAAAAAGAATTGGCAAATTAGGTGTACATTTAACAGTTATTAAGTCAAAATTATATGAAATATCACTTGGTCTATAACAATAAAAATCATCTAGGGAATAAAAAAAATTTTAGACAAGCCATTGCTTTATATTTTTTGGGAAATAGTTAAATGGAAGTTTTAGAATATCATTTGGGATTTTATTATATACTTTTATACACATATATACAATTCTTCTGAAAAAAAAAAGACAGCTTTACATTTTCTAAAATTTAATCTTCTTTCATCTTTTTTAACTGTATAATTATCAAGAATCTCTGAAATAAATATAGATGTTTCTATACAAACGTTCTTATTTCATACACTTAGACGGAACACATAATATATTCATCTTAGCAGGTCTTTAATTCGAAGAGGAAATTACCTTGCCCACTTTGTACTAGCAAAGCTTACCTTTTTCAATACCTTCAATTCTCTTTACGCAATTGGTCTTAAAAGAAAGGAAATATCAAGATTCTTTACAAATACGTTACATTTAGTAATAATACATTACAATGTCGATCTCGGTCGCTTTCAAGAGAGATCCAAATTAATTCCAAAAGAATTAATCCACGTTCTTTTTTAATTCCGATATAAGGATATAATTTCCATTTGCTCTCATATTACAAATTTTGTTACACATTAAAATCTGTTCTATGTGTTTGTTGAATTTAAGGCTAGGTGGTTTTAATAGTTTGTTTATTTCCATGTGTTTATTGTGCATAGTGTAGCATTCTTAAATTTATATTTGCTTTAATATTATATTACTACTAATCACAAGCCTCAGCATGTTATTGTTTTAGTCTTATGGTTCACCGTGTATTTACATAGTAAGCGAGCAAACTGAGTTCGATCCATGCCGGTACTAATTAAATTGTTAATTGCAATTTAAAATGCTAAATTAATGGATTAACCTTTTATGAGTATCGAATCAATCCTATCGTATTAAAAAATTTCTCATTACGTAAATTCAGTTATCTAAAACACTATTGATTGACGGCAGAATCAGGGCGGTATCAGAATGGTGTCAAGACGGTAATCAGAATGGTTCCCAGACGATCTCCTACGCACAAAGGGAATTCCACTCTGAAGTAAAAACTTTCTGTGCAGATTAAATTTTGTGTAGACGCTGCAACAGTCGAAGTCAATTGGTAGAACATAATATTTTAAAAAAAGTTAGTCTGCGGGGCCTTCACTGCTGGCCGTATGAGGAAGCTCAAGGTCGCTCAGTGAGCTATGGAGAGGGCTATGCTCGGAGTTTCTCTGCGTGATAAACTTAGAAATGAGTATATCTGCAGTAGAACCAGAGTAACCGACATAGCCCAACGGATTAGTAAGCTGAAGTGGCAGTGGGCCGGTCATATAGCTCGAAGAACCGACTACCGATGGGGAAGAAAGGTTCTCGAGTGGCAGCCTCGTACCGGTAGGCGAAGTGTACGGCGTCCCCCCACGAGATGGAGTGACGACCTGGTACGACATGCAGGAAGTCGATGGATGCAGGTGGCTCAGGACCGTGCTTTGTGGCATTCCTTGGGGGAGGCCTATGTTCAGCAGTGGACTTATGAAAGGCTGTAATGATGATGATAATGATGAGTCTGCGGGGCAAATCCCATTTCCGAAAGAGCGATTAGTAGTCTGACGCACTGCTTCAGATTTTGTTGACCGATTTCAAATGTCTTTAGAAACTTTTTCCTCAAATTTGCAGGTTTTCTCACGATGTTTTTCGTCACCACTAAGTACGTAGTAAATTAGCACTTTCAAAGTTGTAGAGCCACGCTGCAGCTATATTATGGTTGTAGCGCTAATGGGTCGGCGCGAAATAAATGTAGATTTCTATTACTCACAGCATCCACTTACCATCGGGTGGACTGTGTTCCTTTGTCACCTTCCTTATATAATTTTTTTTTAATTCACAATTAAAAATTTCAGTAGTGCCTGCGAGGATCTCATCTTGGGTTCTATTAACTTTACGTCCAGCACTAAGTCTGAGCTACCACGGTGGAACGTATCTGTAGCGTTTGTTTGTAAGTGATTGTGGGTATTTTTGGCCTGCCAATCGCTTGGCCATTTACTATCGAATGGACTGTCAGTTCGTTTATTCTTTTTGTTATTTTGACAGAACATAATATCTTGAATTGTAAATACATTACGCTGACTGTGTAGTGGGTTACGCTTTTATATTTACGATAATGATTAAAAAACTTGGGCATCTGGTCTCTCACTGAAACATTAATAATAACTTAGTGCTTATATTACCACGAACGTGATATTATAATCTCAATTTGTTATTATATTCTCGACAAATATCACTTTGCGATATATTTAATGTTGTGGATTATGTTCAACTAAAGAACTACATAAATTTACAATATGAGTTCCAAGGTTAGTAATATTGAAGTGGTTATTTTTGGAAAGTAAGGATATTTACTACGCTCGTTAAAAATGCTTTTTTTGGCATTTTAATGTAAGCTATTTTTTCTGACGGATTTGTTTAAAGTTTTGTTTATTTTAATATAGTGTCTATTAAATGCGACCAAGGTCTATAACGCATAAATGTCTATAAAGTTTGACCAAATTTCTGTAACAACCTGATATATAACATATGGAAATGAAATATGGGTGCTTCTACACATCTCTTGTTTAATTTCCGCCTGTCTTCCTGATAACAACTTAAAATAATAAAAACCGCGGTTGTCAATTCGTCTGCGATACGAGCCAACTACAGAGAATATCCCCTTTATTAGAGCAATATATAGCAGAGGCCTACATTCAGCAGTTGACTTTGGATAGACTGTAATGGTAATGGTAGGTATACAATTTGAAGCAAATCAAATAGCAACAATCATTAACGGTTTTTATTATGATTATAGCATATTTAACGCAATATTACACATTCATTTTTTTACTTACTATAAGCCAGTGCTTGACCACAATCCCACCTGGTGATAAGTGGTGATGCAGCCTTAGATGGTAAATCGCACTGTCTTATCGTAACAAAAGCCTATTCACCCTTGCCTTGAAGACGCCCAGATTGTAATTGGACGGAAAGATAGACGCCGGCAAATTATTCCACTCCTTTGCTGTACGCATTACAAAAGACGAAGCGAACCGTTTGGTTCTAATGCGTGGAATATCGACAACAAATGGATGAAGACCCGCCGACCGCCTGGTTGTCCGATAATGAAATTATTTATTGGTCTATTAAAGGCTTAAGCAATTTACTTTGTTAATTTAATCCCAAAACCGAATACACCGCGTAGATATTCCACCAATAGAATCAACGAATAAATTGCATTTATGACGTATCTTTATTGTAAACAACTGAGATATTTTTTTATAGGATTAGGGTGACAAACGAGCACACAGTCCACCATGGTAAGTGGTTGCTGCGGCCCATAGACATCTACATCTATTACAAATCAAAATCTATAATCTAATTACAAAAAAAAACTAAGATGGAATGCCACATTTCCAGGAAAAAGGGCCTAATTACGCCTAAGGGCCTATTAACGAAATTGATACTGCTTACATAATCGTCTATAGAAATTGTTCTAAAAATAAATAAAATCCTAAATTTATAGAAAAAATTTTACAGGTTGTTCGAAAATGTATGTCTTTTCAATCTTAGATAAGATCTCAAGGCTCGAACATCAAACACATATGGAACAAAGATAAATATTTAATGAACCTGATGATAAAATGAAATGTTTACGATTTAATTGTTTAAGATATTGTTTCTTTTAAAAAAATATGTATAAAATTATGTATAATATGAAAAGTTACGCTTTCAAATCAATTTTTATGATATAAGGACGTAAAATGTGAATAAGGGTTACAAATGCTTCTGCTTGATTTTATTATGATACATAAATGAAAGTATGAAAGCCTCTTGAACTCGTATCGTAACAGGCATCTGTAGGCCTTTTATTTAAACATACCCTAAAACGCATTTTACTACGCATCATGCGCTAAACAATAAATAACGCGGAATGGAATTGTGTTTTCACTAATACATTTTATGTATGTCTCCTACGTTCTCACAAGTTTTTCATGTTTTTATTAAATTATTATGTACTTACTTTTCAAGAGGAAGTATGTGCATCTAGAGCGACTGATAAACATGAGAATGATAGATCATTTGAGGAAGATTAAAATCACGCATCGTGCATGAACTTGTGATAGTCTGAATATATTGAACATATCGTGATAAAATGAATGTCTTCCATACCGAATTTTCAGTCACGGCGGCCAGTTTTAACAGGGACTAGGTATAAGATTAAATAAAAATAAAATCTTATTGACATTTTATTTACTGGAATATCAAAAGTTCTATTTGTTCTGTGGCTGGCTCTTAGGTCTAATGATCGTAAACGCGACAACTGGTCACGTGGTCCTGGATTAGAATGACGGATCGGGTGAAAATTGGCGGTTGTCGTTAGGCCTGCGCATGATTTCTGCTTGGTTGTCTCGGGCTACCTTCTCATCGGAATATGAGAATAAGGAAAGAGAGAGTACATCTGTGCTTGCGTATACGCTCGGGCACTATGACGCTACCAAGCGCAGATGGCAAGTCTTCGTTGAGACTTGCCGCCGTGACTGAAATTCGGTCTGGTGGACATTATTACTATGTATTATCAACTATTGAAGACCGTAAGATCTTTCCGGTAGCGATAGTTCGTTGTCTTTAAAGTAACTAGACTATCGATATTCGTTCGTCGATTAAATAGTTGAATTCGTCGACTAGTAAACGTGTTAACTAAAATTTTTCTTTTGTCATATTTCATTAAATCATTCCTTTTTAAGTCGTTTGATAGCCATCCTACTAATATTTAGAATATATTTCGTTTTATATTTTTATAGGAGAGGGGGCAAACTAGCATGCGACTCACCTGTTGGTAAGTGACTATCGCCGCCCATTAATAGCTCCAACACAAGGGCCTACTTTTTTTTTTAAAAGGCCGGCTACGCAAATGCATTGCCGGTCTTTTAAAAGAGAGTAGGCTCTTTTTTTGAATGTCCTTAAGCCATATCGGCCCGGAAATATCTCTGGTGGTAGTCCATTCCACAAGGAAGCTGTGGGAGGAAAAAAACCTCCTAAATTGCACAGTGGTGGTAGACCGTAATCATCCAGATCTTATGAATGGTATTCCAAGTTTAAAAAAAAAGATGTGCGATGGTGAAATTAAGCGGCTGATATTAGTCCGAACAATTTTTTAGAGCACTGCCCGTGGTAGATGCGATAAAATACGCAAATAGATGTAGCATCTTTTCGCAGTGCCAGCGACTCAAGCCGAACAGAAAGAGCTCGGTAGCCGACGATTCGAACCGCTTTGTGCTGGATGCGATCAAATGAAAGGAGCTGTCACTGGGGAGCCCCAGCCCAGAGATGGGAACAGTATTCCATGTGAGGCCGAACCTGCGCCTTGTAAAGTTGCAGGCGGTGTGTTGGAATGAAATACTTTCCTACCCTGCTAACCAAGCTTTTTAAAGGCCAATTTGGCCTTCCCTTCCAAGTGACCACGAAACTGCACGTCACTCGATATGTCGACGCCGACGAAATGCCGTGAAGCTGAATAGATACGACAAAGGCGTTCTTTTTAGCGGTAAACAAGGAAACTTGTGTCTTTTGTGAATTGAACTGGACTAGATTTAGTCGCCCCCAGTCTCAGCACTGACTCAGTAGTATAGTATTTACGACTTTTTATAAACCAGTAGCTAAGTAGTTAAATTTCTAAATGTCCCCACTTCGTCACAATAAATTATTTATTTAACATTTCGCGTCGTGAGAAAATTAACAGTTCTTCAATTCTTCCGCTGATTCTTACTCCATCTCTGGACCGAAATAAGTCGTTGGATTTACATAACCCGTTACCACACAGTTAAATTAACAATGTTATATTATTACAACAACGAAATTATTGGTTCTCAGACTCACAAAGAAAGACAGACATATTACGGAAAGTCATGATACATATTCCTTTTTCTTCCGGACACATTTTTTTTGTTCTTTCTTGTAAAAGTTTACTACTGCACGCATAAACACGTAAAACCGTATTTTGGTTGCGGATAATTTTATATGTATGTGTGCGTATTTTTGCTAGATGTTCCGCATGATTTTAGTTTTGTTTTTGCACCATTTGAGGTGTTCGCAACGCCCCGTTGAGCACAGTCCACCAGCGGACCTGAGTGAAGTTGCCATACGCAGGCGTTTTCCTCAGTCAAAGTATGAGTCGATGCGATCCTATGCTTACAATAAAACTGGTTGCAGCCGCACTGCACTGCACACTAAACTAAATCTAGTTGTACGGCAAAATCAACGTCCTACAAAAATGATGCATTGTTCAGTTTTTTTTTTGCTACAAAAAGCGATCTGTCACGTCTAATTAACAATAACATGGCGTTACCTTTTATATATCATAAGTAAATTATTTTAGTCAAATTTTTGTAATTTACTCCTTGCTAGACTTTAAATTTACAATAATAACTGTTGTGTTGTTTCGGATTCGTCTACCTACATAATCCGCTTGCCCTCATATAAAATTCACATCGGTTGAGCGACTGATCCGAATATGTATCCTAGTTGTCACTGTCATCGAGCGTTATATTATTATAATGTATCTATGTTTGTGTGAAATTGTTAGTTTATTGTTTTAATAGTTATGGGTGAATTTCGTATTGACAAAAAATTGTATTTGTGTGCATAGATTTCCTTCTGTAAAAAATGACAGACAGTTCTGTATCGGGAAAAACGCTATTGCTACTCCTCTGCGGTCCACTGGAGGTACGTGTTGCTCTATGCCAATGTCCCGTCTATCTTTCTTTGTTTTACTGAGGCTAAGTAACTTACGCACGAGTATAAGTAAATAGCTTTGAGAGTCATATCGAAAATTTACTCTTCATCATTAAAAGGAATTAATTAATAAACAATAAATAGCTCATCATTCACTGATCTATTTTAATATTTAGCCCTAATGATTTGGGATGTTGTTTTTTCTGTTATGCAATTTTTAATATTAGAATAGCACATTTCTAACGCATTATTCAATAATATAGATATACAGGGTACGTACTATAGAATGACATTGGAATTTTTTTTAAGCTTTTACTTAAGCTTCTAATGTAAAGAGGGTACGATTTTAATCTCCATCATCATCATCATTACAGCCCATCCAAAATCACTCTGCTGAAAATGGCTATGTTACCCCAAATGTAAAATGCATAAGCCCCTTCTACCTTCTACCCATATCTTCCTACATGTTTACCAGGCATCACTCCATCTAGTGGAATTCACCCTACTCTTCGCTTACCGGTACGAGGCTGCCACTCGGGAAACTTTCTTCCCAATCCGTAGACGGTTCATTGAGCTGCACGTGTCAAAGAGCTCGTCATTGCCACGTCAACGTACTGTTCCACTGTCTACGATACAAATGTGTTTCGTTTATTATAATAATTTATACTGATACCGTGTACCCTATGCAATTATGTGGTATTTTACCAGAAGACATGAAAAAAATGTAATTAATTACATTTTTTATCAATTAACATAAATACGTCATTCACAACCAATCACAGTAAATTAACAATAATGTCTATTATAGTTACATGTAAATGATAGTCAAATTAATTACATTATTAATAAAAAATACATTTTTTTAATAAATATCTATGCCATAAACGTACAAATTTTTATAAAACATTTTGTCCTTTAAAAATTAATATATATTATAGTACACTTTTCCTGCTAAAAAGTGTCGAAACCTTTTCTTAAATTATGATGTGCTAATATCTCTCCAACGCTTGGGTAATTTATTGTATAAAGCCGGCTCCGTATAGCAGACACTATTGCACATTATGCTGTTCTTCCTCTAGGAATGTCACGTTTGTTTCTTGGAACAAAAACTGCTAGGTACTTAAAATGGTTCTGATGCGACTTTACAAAGACTGAATTTCTAATATATAAATACAAGGTACAGTTAATATTTAATATTGTTAAAATACAGCTTGCAACTATCGGTACTTTTCAGCTGAAACATAAAACAATATACGTAGAACAATTACAGACTTACTTATACGTATATTTACAAAGAGTTCAAATGTGCGATTTTCAATTTAATTAATCAACAATTTCCAGCCCCAGAAATCGACCATTAGTTTAAGTATGAAGTGGCCATACTCAAGCCCGCTTTTGTTCTTGAGTGAGTGAATGAGGTATCCAACCGCAATAAAGTCTTATATTGATGATTTTTTTTTATTTTGCTCACACCATTTCCCAAATGTTCTCGAATCTCCTCATAGGTGATGAACCGATTTTTTTTTCAGAGTTTGAAAGAAATTTTTAGTCACCTGATAATAGCCACTATCTTGGTGATCGTAGTTGATGGGCAACCTTCCCGAATTCCATCATGGAGAGAAACACGGGGCAGTTCAAATTCTGCGTATCAACGCCGCACGTTGCTCTAACAAGGTGTTTCCTGCCCAAAAAAATATTTTGAAGACAAGCAGTGCCATGCCGTGACAGGTCGCACTCATATTTTGGAGTGGCCAATCACAGCCGCTGTTTTCCAGTATGGCCCGTTTCATCTCTTTCGGTTAGTTCGAATAGTAGTATATCTAATAAATTAAAAAAATCCTAATAGTAAATAAAAAAGCAATAATAATTTCGTGTTCTAGAATAGACTCTACATAACATCTGTTCTAATTTTAAAGCTTAAAAATCTTCGCCCCAAAATCTTTTTGTGTTAATTCGCTTTTTTGCTTGGGATGACGAAATCAAACTTTTGATAAAAATAATTCACACGCGACTATAGCCAAAAGTTATTTTAATCAATAGTTTCTTATCTTTTGAAAAACATAACATTCAAAATTCAAATATTTATAGTGACCAGGAGTGCTGAATTTTCAGTGCGCTATGTAATCTGTGATGAGAAATTAAATTTATCTAAATCCGGTTTCCTACATAAAACGTCAAGCCAATTTATCTTTGAAAGGCTCAAATAACTCGCTTGGACAGGATATCTGCATTATAGTTCTAAATCTGATTTTCCATTTCCACAGAGTTGTAAAAATTAAAGATTCTAAGTCAACGCATTTAAAAGATAGAGCCCATTTATGTCACATATTGTGATATTTTGATTTGATATCATTGACTCACTCATAAAACTTGCGAGTTGAACTAAAGTTATGAAATGTTTTTCAAAGCACTATTAAAGGGAATGTTACTTAAGTAACGAAATACGATAAAGTTAAAAGTATCCTGTCACCGCCTTTATTAAAGATTGCTTAATATTACTTCGTGCCAACAATATATAAAGATACAATTATATTTTGTTTATAGCACGAATTTGTTGGCTCCACCGAGAAAGAGACACGCGCTCACAGAATAGCAGCGTAAAATAACAACTTAATGCTGCTGTGATTTGTATGATGAGCGTAAAGAACCGGAGACCCTTTTTACTGGATACGAGGCGTTCCATTTTAGGTACTCGGGGGTGATAACTCATCTTTATTTTTATTCTTAATGGAGGATAAATCTCGATGGCCCATAGAGGCCACATCATCCATTTTCCATCAGGTGGACTGTGTGCTCACACGTAATACTTAGTCTTAAAAAAAAGTTTTGAAAAGGGGAACCCAGTTCACGACATGTGAAAGCTGTAGCTCATACACGTTTATGTACATTTATTCTTATTTAAAAATGAATATGCAGATAGGTTTTCACCCCTCCAGTTTTTTTTTTGTTACAAATAAATAGCCTAATGGTAAAACAATATTAAAAAAACACGACAGCTTAATAAATGTATTAGAAAAGCAAAAGTTTTTTACCGTGTCTCTGCCACTACTAAACCAAACCTAATGACACCTCATATGTTAAATTCATTAACCGTTATGGCTACAGTATGCCATACATACATACACTTGAAAAACCCTGGGGCTTCGATTTTGTCACTTACTTTTTTTTATAGAATAAGGGTGACAAACGAGCACACAGTCCACCTGATGGTAAGTGGTTGCTGCGGCCCATAGACATCTACATCTATCCTCTATTACAAATCAAAATGTAGATGTGTTGTCACCCGTGAGGACTAAGATGGAATGCCTCATTTCCAGTAAAAAGGGCCTCCGGCCACCTGCACTCACCAAACGAAACGCAGAGGTAAACCTCTACTTCAGGCTGGTTTTCTGTGAGGTCGTGGTACCACCCCGGTTCGAGCCGGCCCATCCGTGCGACAGCAAAAGCTGCCGCGTGGCTCTACCACTGTTAAAACCTACCTACGAAACACTGCCTCATACTACCCTATATTTTATTTTGTGTGGCCGTGTTACATCCCCGGTCAAACAGAGCCATACGTGCTGCGTAAAACAACATAAATCATACATCTATAAAATATTCTACATAGTATACAAATTCACTTTTATTATCATACAATCATAAATTACAACTATTAGGATACAAACATGGCAGTAAATAAAAACAAACGAGGGTTACCACAAATATAACCTCGATACATAAATTTAATTTATAAAAGAGCGTTTTATTAAAAGCTTTGCATTATTTTTTGGAAGGAATTTCATTTAGGGTATGATATATTTGTTCATGAATTTTAGTTTGAATTTTATCTTTTTGAATCAAATTTATTAGCATTTTTGCTGCAGTGCTGAACGTGTTACGCTTTACCTTGTTGGTCAAGTACGCTAATTGTTATTATTTCTGTTTAGTTAGAGTTTAATAAATTTTATTTTACGTTTTCTTATATTTGAAAAGAGTTTTAGTTAAGCTGACTCTACTTCATTAATGATTTTTTTTATAAAACAAAAAACAAACAAACAAAAACAAAAACAAAATCCATGGTCTCTGGTCTCTGAGATCTAAGATGGAATACCTTAAAACCTGTAATTATAATAGCTTTCCCTTACCTTATATATACCCTTCATACATCTTTTATAACTTTAACAGTGGTCGAGCCACGCGGCAACTTTTGCTGTCGCACGGATGGGCCGGCTCGAACCGGGGTGGTACCACGACCTCACAGAAAACCAGCGTGAAGTAGATTTTTACCTCTACGTTTCACTTGGTGAGTGCAGGTGGCCGGAGGCCTTTTTTACTGGAAATGAGGCATTCCATTTTAGTCCTCACGGGTGACAACGCATCTACGTTTTGATTTGTAACAGAGGATAGATGTAGATGTCTATGGGCCGCAGCAACCACTTACCATTAGGTGGACTGTGTGCCCGTTTGTCACCCTTATCGTATAAAAAAAAACTTAGATATGCCAGGTATTCCTTTTCTTAGATCACGTTGTAAATCACGAACGAAAATTGTAATTAATAATTTTATTGGTTCAGGTGAGGACTGAACCAAGGTGCTCGCATACTGTGAAATTTAAAGCGAACGCATAACCCATTTGCTACCATGGTTCTATATTTTTACAATACGACATTTTTATTGTATTAAGGTGACAAACAAGCACACAGTCCACCTGATGGTAAGTGAATACTGCGGCCCTGATGCCTACATCTATTCTCCATCATGAATCAAAATGTAGATGCGTTGTCACCACTGAGGACAGTAACAAGGGTATTCGGTTCTCTACATTCACCATACAAAATACAGCAACAATAAGCTGTTATTTTACACTGATATTCTGCGAGTTTATGACCCTGTGGCGGCGCTGTCGTCGCGCCACAAGGGAAACACATCGAAACCTAAATCGAGCTAACAAAGTTCCAAAGTTAAAGCAGTATATATAGAATACCTCCGAGCTACCACTCGGAGAGTTGGCCGCTCCCCAGCCAGAACACCTTGCATGGCGGGAGATCTCCCCTTTTCCTTCCACCGGCTGTAACCCTTCACCGTTCGAGCTGATCCATTCGTGCTGCAACCATAATGCAGCTGCAGCTCTTTCTCGTTAAAAATACACATATAATGCCGTCGCAAAGAAATATTACAATTACAAAAAATATGATTTCTTAGATTTACGCGAATACTATACATTAAATAAGACAAATTGTAAGGATTTTATCGCGTTCAATTTTAAATTTTAATTATACCCTTTAATTTTCTTTAATAAAGACGGCAACAGAATATTTTTAACCTTGTCATAATTATTTCCTTACTTAAATCACTTTCGACATGGGTAGAACGTTGCAGTTGTTTTTATTTCTCCAGAGATCTTCACAATTAAGACGGACGAGGAAAATCAAATAGGTACACTGTCGAATATGGGTTCGTAATTTACGTCAGGGTGGATCTCCTGTTTTCTTCATTATTTGTTTTTAAATGACAGGTTCTATTATATTATACTCATTTAATGTATTTTAAAGAAGGTGTATGAAAGCAAATATTTATTTGTTACTACCACATAAGAAACCTTAATTACAAAGAACCATTAATTACTTATCTTCAAACAAATATTAAATTGTATGATAAGAAGAATGCGTGGTTTGCAAGATGATGTTGTCACTAAGATTAAGAAAGGAATGCTTCAGAGGCTTGGACTCGTAGAAAGAATGAATAAAAAAAGAGTGACTAAGCATTTTAGTGAGGAAACACAGCCAGCTTTCTTGGCACTATACTGCAGGTAGTTGGACTGTGTGATAATTTAAGTTTTTAGTTTTTTTTTTAATATTATGGTAAAAATGTTTAACATTTTATTATTATGATAATAAGTGATTATAATATTATATAAAATTTAAAATATTAATAAAGTGATCATTTTTAAGGAAACAAAAGTGGTCCATTTCTGTGGACAAAACTCAAATATTGTGTAGTAGATAATATGACCTCAATCGGTCAATTCGGCCTGAAATTACACCACAGACAACTTCATCTTTGTATATAATGATTATATAAAATACAAAGATAAAGTTGGTGAAGTTGTAATGTTTAATTTGTCAGTACAGGACTAAATCAGGCTTCGGGAACAAAGGAATAAAGTTAGAAAGTTTATAATTGAATACAGTTCTCAAGTAACAATTTCAAAGCTAATTAAATGTCTTAAAACTAAAACATCATCACTATTTTCAGACTTTAGGAAGTGTTCTATTCTTCTAATTAGTTTTAGTGTTAAGCATTGTGATTGCAAAATGTTGCTACTTCATACTGGCTTTAACTGGAATTGCGCGTCATTATGCGTTTTTTGGAAGACCAAGTTTAAGTTCACGATGCAAATGGAGGACTGTTTAGAAGATAGTTTGTGTGTCTGTCTGTTACCTAGTATCCGGAGTTTTCCCGTAACTGTGGCGCATTGCCTACATTATTCCCTTGCCGTGAACTTCCAATCTGACTTTACCCAATCACTTCAGAACTATATCCATTCTTCTTTTCCTATACAAAGTACTAGAAGTCTGTGTATATAGGCAACAATATCTGTTTGTTAATAAGAAAAAATTATTAAGCCCTTTTTAGTCTGGTTTCAGGCCCAATCACAGCACTGTTTCCGCTCTTTTTAAGGTCACTGGTGATATTAGGTGATATATAAATACGCATATTATACGTAACGAATATGCAATACCTAAATATGTACGTATACTACTATTATAAATAATTTTTATTTTAAAGTTACTTTACTTATATTCACGCACAATCCCTGACGGGGTAGCCAGAGAGAAAAGATTGCCAAGTGTCACGATCCTTACATACCTCTTTCGCTTCTTTCAGATTCATTATCTTCTTCATACATGCACGTCTAGGTATCCGAGTACTTTTGACCCTACCCTCTTCGAGCAATTTGCTCACATGGTCTTCGAAAGTTAGTCTCGGTCTACCTCGACACCTTTTAATATTAACTTTCGCGCTGTATATTTTCTTCACCATTCGGTCTTCACTCATTCGCTCAACGTGCCCAAACCACCGAAGCACGCCCTTATCAATTTTCCTGATAAGGTCATCTTTCAAACCTGCCATATTGCGAATCTCTTCGTTTCGCCTTCGGTCGGCCATGGTAACACCGCACATTTTACGAAGAGATCGCATCTCCACTGCATTCAACTTGCTTTTATGCTTCTTCTGGCATACCCAGGTTTCGCTGCCATATAACAAAGTCGGTACCAACACTGCGTTATGTATTGCAAGGCGTGCACTCTTCACTACGCCTTGCCTTTTGACTAACGCAGTCAGAGCACCATTGACTTTGTTCCCGGCAGCGACACGCCTGTCCACATCTAAATCACATCTTCCATCCCGGCTAAAAGCACTCCCCAAGTATACAATTTCATTTACCTGTTATAGACATTCCTGATTTACCCATATTTCACACTTCGTTCTCTCTTCGTCCCTTTCAAATACCAGAACCTTAGTTTTATTAGCATTCAAACGGAGACCTTTAATTTCACATTCCTCTTTCATACACGTGACTAATGCCTGCAATTCTGCCTCTGATGGTGCAATAAGCACTGAATCATCAGCATACAGCAGACAATTTACTTTTATGTCACCCAATTTCACACCCAAACAGCTATCTTTCAGCTTCTGTAAACAGCTGTCGAGATACAGTATGAACAGCCAGGAAGACATGACACAACCCTGTTTTACGCCCTTTTGGATGCTAAACATGGGTGACAGGTCATGCCCTACCCGCACACAGGCTTTACAGTCACAGTAAAGAGACTGCACAGCCCTTAGCAATCGACCATCCACACCATACCCCGGCAACAGTTCCCACATTTTCTTCCTTACAACCTTATCAAATGCTTTCTCAAGATCCACAAAAGCACAGAAAATCTTCTGGTTAGCAGCCCGAAGCTTTTCCGTGATCATGCGGAGAGAAAACATTTGATCCTTGCATCCTCTTCCAGGTCTAAATCCGCATTGTGCCTCCCATAGAAATCTTTCCGATTTCTCTTGCATCCTACGTGTCAAAACCTTCGAGTAAACTTTACTTGCTAAACTGGTCAAGCTGATCGCCCGATAGCACCCGCAGTCAAAATGTGAACCTTTACCTTTATATAAAGGCACAATGACTACGGATCGCAAATCATCCGGGACATCCCCCGTCCGCCAGCACAAATTGCACAGCAGATGAAAGCTGTCCCAGACGCGAGGCCCACCATACTTGACCATTTCAGCAGTAACTCTGTCTAGTCCCGCAGCCTTACCACATTTCAAACTTCGAATCGCACGTTCAATCTCTTTCATACTGATGACCTCAGTGTCATCGAGGTCCGGGTCTGGCGTACCAGTCACGGCGTCATCCCCGGATCCCCCACTAAGATCATCACATGCATACATTTCTCTATAAAATTCGCTCCATCGCTGCATGACGTCCAATTTTTCTGAGAGGACGTCATTAGTTCTCGAAAGCACTTTGTTCATTCTTAAGGCCGTCGCACTACTTCGGGTCCTTCCAACCTCTTTCCAGAAGAGTTTGGAGTTCTCCTTAAAGTTGTGCGACAACCTTTCGTCCGCTTTCATTCTACACCTTTCACGCACTTCCTCAATCAGTGCTTTCGTGTGAACTTTCTGCAGCCTATATCTTTCTTTCATCTTCTCTCTAATATCCTTATCATTACTAGAGACCAAGTAGTCTAACCATGCTTTCTTCTTCTTCTTTACAGCTTCTTTCACTTTATCATTCCACCATGCATCTCTTCTTTTACTACTGCCTCTTTTTATTGTTCCACACTCTTCTTCCGCTGCACTTACCATTCCATCCCTAAGGTTCTGCCATGTTGCCGCTTTGCGCGCTGCATTCCACACCAACGGGGACGAGCTGGTGTGCGTCGCCTTGGGGGGACGCACTAACCCTCGTTGGCATGGGTGCGCAGCTGAGTAGAATTGCAGCCCTGAAAAGGGCTGGCAGGGGTCGCGACGAGCACGCTTCTACAATGACCCCCGATTTTAAATTTAATAATATATACAATATTAAGGAACTATAATAAGAAAATAAATAAAAGCAATATCTTTTTTTTAGTTATTTTAAAAACGTTACTCCTACACTAGGATTTTCTCCTATGTCGTGTAAGCAGTTTACAAACATAAATTGCACAAGGACAAACATCCAGACCCGGAACAATTATCTGTAGCCCATACAAATTCTTGTTTCGTTCGGGATTCGTACCCGCGGCCCCCAGTGCTACAACTCATTGCTAAGCTACTGTGCCACGGGGCCGTCAATTATCATACAGTCCTACTCCCATGGTATTGTGCTTAGAACACTGGCTGCGTTTTCTCGCTGAATGGCTATACTTACCCTTTGAGTAGCAGCAACGATTGATGGGGGATAGACTTCCTTTAGGAACTTCACCGCACGTGGACCCCACAAACCGATAGTCTCTACGACAAATGGCACAAATATGTAGTCATCTCTCAGAGAGTCATACCTGCGCCACATACTCAGTTCAGCTGCCTCTGATACCACCCCTACTCGAAACGAGGTACCCTTGAGATGAAAGTGTCAACGCATGTAGCATCCCACATTAGAGCTTTACCATTCTCCTAAGGGACCAATGTCATATCGTCGGGTCTTCTGCCGTCGTCTCCAAATATTCCACAAGACTCTAAAACTGAGGAATCATTTATAGAGACAATATGTCTTCGGCTGCCATCGTTCAAAACCGTGACGCGAAAACCTACCACTTACTGATGGCGTTGACAAAACGCTGCTCCTAGTCGCATTCCTAAAGCGATGCGCAAATTTTCCCCATCAAGTAATGTGTCGTGATTACTTGATGCGTATAACCAGTGAGCAGAGCAGACCGTTTTTCATGTCTGCCCTGCCTCCGTAGCAAATCACAAGCCTACTTTGTTATTTAAAATTATGTTACATAGGTAAGCCACTATGCACGGAAGCAAGGAAAGCAGGCAATGCGAGAAAGATTTCTCACACCAATACCACCAAATTTTATAGGTAAAATAGCTTAAGTCCAGGTTGTTATATTTAAAGTTAAATTTAGAATTTTTTGCTATAGCTATTTAAAATTTCAATATCAATATCTTTTAAAATATCCGAACATTTCCAGACTGGACACGAGTGAAGTAAGTGTGTAAATAATGAAAACATTTTACTAAGTGCTAAAGCCTTTTAGGAAACCAGCTTGTTCCGCAGGCCGCATGCATTTGGAGATCTGTCTGTTCAGTTGCCTGTATGCTACTAAATCTACTGAAAACTGCAGGTTCATTTCTCGTATAACAACCATGATATTAAAAGTGTGATCGAAGAGTTTTTGTGTTCTTCTGCGGCGGGTCTTGCAAGACTTAACTTCGACCGCATGAACAGTTTCGACGAGCTTCTCATTCATATCGTACACTGCATTTCAATTTCTAGGCACTGAAAATGGTTTTGTAGATCAAGATGAAAGGTTTCGGGACTTTGGATCATAGCACGAGAGGGACAGAGCGTTGACTGCATTAAACGCGACGTCTTCAATTTAACGTTTAGGTTCAGTGTGGCTCTCATTCAATGATCGCTGCCAGTTTTCACCCTCGCCATTACTGAGACATCACTGAACAGTTGTCGTCTGGTCATCTTAATGAAGTCAATCTCATTTTTGTCGAACCGTTGGGGCTTCGCCAGGTCCGTTTCCAGTGGGGCCGTTTCTAGAAAAAAAGAAATCATCATAAAGAGTCCCTATTTTTCCAAAAAGTCGGCCAGCTGCTGGCCCCTTGGGTTCTGTTGCCCTATTCCAAATTTCTCTATCTTCAGCTCACCGTTCTCTCTTGTGCCCAGTTTTGCGTTGAAGTCCCCATCAACACCATATAGTGGGTTTTGGAGGAATTCATGACTCTAGATACTCTAGATACCTCATACATTTCCTCCACCTCCTCATCGGTATGTGCCGAGGTTGGTACGTAAACCTGTATGACCTTCAGCGAACACCGTTTAGTACTTCTGAGTATATGTCTCAATCTTTACAACGTTGTTAACGAGAGACTTGTGGACGATAAATCCGAC
This sequence comes from Parnassius mnemosyne, assembly GCA_963668995.1. Taxonomy (NCBI): domain Eukaryota; kingdom Metazoa; phylum Arthropoda; class Insecta; order Lepidoptera; family Papilionidae; genus Parnassius; species Parnassius mnemosyne. Next base: position 2,723,082 of record CAVLGL010000013.1, read on the forward strand.
ACCTCCTTGGGACAGATGGTCGCCCTCCCGGTGATAGAACAAGTTGCCGGATTCGAGGACTACCATGTACTCCCCCTGTCTTCGGATCTCAGATAATCCTATAATATTCCAGCGTTACTTGTCTATCTTTTCCTCCAGCTCCAGGATCTTCTTGTTAGTCCTCAGGGTGCGTGCGTTATATCTTGCCAGGTCGAGTCGTCTTAGGTGGCAACCGAACCTCCACCGGAGATTCTTAGCACCCCTCGCTACGCCGTTACCATAGTCGCCATCATAGCCTAAAATAGCGTTGTAGCCGGGGACTCAGAGCTGTCTCTTTGTAACTTTAATCATGGGTAGTATAATGCCATATTTGCCACGCTTAGCGAACGGGTTGGCAACCGCAGTTTTTCATTGTTGTTTTGCTGTTATCAGAAAGATGCTGCTGCCCATCTTCTGCCTCAGGTTCCCTCTGTCGCCTCTTACAACACGCACGGGAAGATATGGGGTAGTGGTTATTCTTACCTGCCACCACACGGAAGTGTGGCCCAGCGTATAGAAAATGCTCTATGCTGAGGCCGTTGTGCCCCGGCGACTTGCCTCGCGTCATACCCTTTATTACTAAGAACACCTCTTTAGCAGTATAGCAGTAATGTGATTCGGCACGTTGGGTATGACCGCATCCACCTTCACACTTTCCCCACAAGTAGCATTATAATTAGAAGATTTAACTTGAAAATTAACCCTAAACAAATTGTCAATATCTTTTGGGTCACGGATGCTATCAATGCGGATGCATTATTAGAACGCCAGGCTTAGAACTCATATTTTTGTTTATTTCCAAAACCCCCGAAAATCTTTTTCTTTATGTTTAGATATCAAAATATTACTTTTAATTTTTTCCTGGTTGTTCTGACTGTACTTAAGTTTCTTTTTGAACAGTTCTAGATTCATAAATGTCATTATACGGGTGACCATTACAAGGCGTACCATAGCAAACCCATTTTAGAAACTTTTACCTGGCTTCCCGATGAGGACCCCGAACATGTTTGTTCCAGCCCGCAATAGGCCGGCTGCCTTTACTATTAGTACTACCCGTATCCATATAGCTGAGCACCGTGGCTTCTTGCAGTGATGTTATAATTTTTTGATACAACTTGTCTACTATAGCTAAGCTCTAATAGACAAGTTGTAGCTAAGCTCTTATAGATAAGCTCTAAACATTTATTTGTACATACATCATAACAACAAGAGTTTAATTTATAGGGAAAATCAGTTTCCCTCAAGAATACATTACAACACTTCGTGTAGCTCTGTATCTGGCGGTCATCTCGGTATCCCCAAACGACTTTGCTAGAGTTATCACAGGATGCACTCGTCAGCCGAATCGTAGGAGTCACGGTTGACAGCCGTGGTAACTAAAATGGTTAGCGCTCGCTGAAAATTTAACATTACGCGAGCATCCCGGGTTCGATCCCCACAGGCACCAATAAAATTAATGATTGCAACTTTAAATGCTGATTTACCACGTGCTTGGCGGTGAAGGAAAACATCGTGAGGAAACCTGCATGTCTAAGAAATTACAAAAAAAAACATTTTTCATAGACATGTGAAGTTCGCCAACACGCATTGGGGCAGAGCGGCGGACATTTACTTGCCCTAAAACACCCTCTCAGAAATAAAAGGAGGCATGTGCCCAGCAGTTGGACGTATAATAGGCTGTAACTTTAACTTTTAACTTTAACGGTTGACATATTACAACTGATCTCTAAATGGAAGTATCTCTGTTAGAACCAGATAAATTATTGCAAAAAAAAAACAAATTTATTGCTCAGAACGTTTTTTTTTTAATTTCGAAAAATATGAGTAAGATCACTGAGGACGTCATGAAATATACCTGACAGTGTACCATATAATAGTCAATATTTCAGGTACCAGTCATTCAGCTTTGATTTTAAATTTGAAATAATGGTTTGAATTCCCAAACTGAAAAGTCTTGCCTCGAAGCCTCGAAGTCTTGGGAGAAAGAGGTAAATTTTGAGAAGTATTGACCGAAGGATGCTTTTAACGAAGGCTTTCAAGAGTTGCGACGTTACGATGAGCCAGAATGTCGTCTGAGAATAAAATACGAGAAGCATTTTTAAGTCGCCATCCATTACTTTCATATCAACTACTTTTTTTTAAATAAAATTTAGTTAGAGGTCGAGATAAATGAATATTATTGGGGTAATCTCAATTTTGAAAATATGTCTCTTTTAGTTGAGACGTAATTGATTTATTTATTGTTTTATCAAAATGAAAATGAGAATAAACGAAAGTAAATAATTTTTGCCAACTCTTTTTACTATTAGTGAAACAATTTTGGATAGTACATGACAATGCTTTAGCAAGCTGCATCCTAGTACATACCTCTATCTCTATAATAATTGTAAAGTTGCTCCCATAAAAGGGAAAATTTGTGTAATTAGATAAATAACTAATAGAGTTATGAATTTCTACGGTAGGTTGTGAAGCCGATATATTTTTAGTATGGAATCTTTTCATATGTATATTTAATTTCCTTTTACCTTTAAACAGCCTACCGTTGGTACGATTTTGACACTGTAGGAAATCCAGCTGTGAATGTAGCGGCGACATGAGAATATTTCGAAGATATGAGAAGTTCATCAAAATATAATATATTGGCAGTGCGGTGGATACTTTTTTTTAATAAAATAAGGGTCAAAAACCTAAGTAGATAATGTGAGCCATAGACATCTATGAGTAATTCTACCTTCGATTAAGAATATAAATATACCTGAGGACTAAGCTGGATTGCCAAGTTTTCAGTCAAAAGGGCCTTCGGTTCTCTTCACTCAAATAAATAAGCATTAAGCTGATATTTTACGCTGGTATCTGTGAGAGCAGGATTTTTTCCCAGTCGAGCCGAACCTTTCGCGCTATAATCTAATCTAATAAAATAAATTTATCATACATACGCAATTTTGCTACTGTAATATTAAATTTTATGATAATTAACTTTTCGCAACATTACTCTGTGTAAGCTGTGGTTGCCTATAACTGGGTGAGCACATTGCATGTTTCTCTCAATGCTTGCATCTTGTTTTTAGTACTTGTGTATCATCTGTCGGTGACCCTTATAAATAAAATAAAAAATAAATAAATATTCGTAATGTAGCTGCAGCGTGGCTATAATCCCGTGTTAAAAGTTACTTTACGAAACATAGTAGCTATTTTACGCTGGTGCACGTATTCTGTGCAGGCGTTGTCCTTACTCAAACCTACCCATTCATGCTTCAACCATAATATAGCTTCAGCATGGCTCTGCGTTCAAAAAACTTTTAATGATATGTATTAAATAAGTCATATGTGGAAACAAGACAAGTGGCATTAAAAATTCTTATCGAATTATTTATTCAACTGAAAAGATACAAATGAAAGATTTTTAAAATGTATGTGAGTGTGTGTAAAATGAATTTACTCGTTAAGTAGTCAATATAACTTTAAATAAAACTTCTTTTTCATTATATTGATATGTATAACACCACTACATTTAGGCAACGTTCTTACTTCTAATCGCTCCTGCAATTAATTCCATTGTGAAAAATTGTCATTATAAATGGGTTCGCGAATGCAGAATGCTACTCATTGTGAGTGAGACTCGCAAAAAATACTAACGAATCGTTAACTATTTCTAATTTAATATTATTAGTTAAATCACATACAATAACGTGCTTGTTGATTTACTAAAATATAGGCACAAATCTTATAAACGAATAAAATGAAAATATAATTTCTTCTGATTAAAATATTAAGCAAATTAATGGATTTTTTTTACAAAATTGTACTATATGTATTATCATCATCATTCATCATCATTACAGCCTTTCATAAGTCCACTGCTGAACATAGGCCTCCTCCAAGGAATGCCAAAAAGCACGGTCCTGAGCGATCTGCATCCATCAACTTCCTACATGTCTTACTAGGTCGTCACTCTATCTCGAGGCTGCCACTCAAGAACCTTCCTTCCCCATCGGTTGTCGGTTCTTCGAGCTATATGGCCGGCCCACTGACACTTCAGCTTACTAATCCGTTGGGCTATATCGGTCACTCTGGTTCTACTGCGGATATCCTCATTTCTAAGTTTATCACGCAGAAAAACTCCGAGCATAGCCCTCTCCATAGCTCGCTGAGCGACCTTGAGCTTCCTCATATGGCCAGCAGTGAAGGCCACGTCTCAGATCCGTAAGTCATCACTGGCAACACGCACTGGTTTCACAATTTCGTTTTAAGGTTTTGAAGAATGTCTGACGAGAAGATGTGCCGTAGTTTCCCGAACGCTGCCCAGCAGAGTTGAATCCGTCGATTGACCTCTCGGTCGAAGTTGGACTTACCTAGTCGAACTATTTTTCCCAGGTAAACATACTCGTCAACAACTTCGAGCTTAGTGCTCCCAACAACTACCGGCATAGGTGCGTCATGGACATTGAACATGATCTTTGTATTGTCCATGTTCATCTTAAGACTAATCCGTTGGGAGACACTATTGAGGTCAATGAGCATGGTACTTAGATCCTCCAGCGATTCTGCCATAAGGACTATATCGTCGGCAAATTGAAGGTGAGTGATGTACTCGCAATTAATTTTAATACCGTATCCTTTCCAGTCCAGAAGCTTGAAAACGTTTTCCAATGCAGCGGTGAAGAGTTTCGGGGATATAACGTCACCCAGTCTTACACCTCTCTGCAATTGGATAGGTTTCGTAATCTGGTTCTGTACTCGGATAGCCGTCGTAGCACTACTGTACAAGCACTTCAGCACTCCGATATACCGACAGTCAACTTGGCACCGCTGAAGGGACTGCAGCACCGCCCAAATTTCGACGGAATCAAAGGATTTCTCATACTACACATACACTACACATAGTGGCAAATTGTACTCCTCGGACTTCTGTACATCTTGCCGGAGGGTTTGTATGTGGTCTTTTTTTGTATAGGATAAGGGTGACAAACGAGCACAGAGTCCACCTGATGGTAAGTGGTTGCTGCGGCCCATAGATATCTACATCTATCCTCTGTTACAAATCAAAATGAAGATGCATTGTCACCCGTGAGGACTAAGATGGAATGCCTCGTTTCCAGTAAAAAGGGCCTCTGGCCACCTGCACTCACCAAGCAAAACGCAGAGGTAAACCTCTACTTCTAGCTGGTTTTCCGTGAGGTCGTCGTACTACCACGGTTCGAGCCGGCCTATCCGTGCGACAGCAAAAGCTGCCGCGTGGCTCTACCACCGTTAAAGAAATGGTCTATGGTGCTAAAGCCCTTTCGGAAACCGGCTTGTTCGGAAGGCTGGAATTCGTCAAGTCTGCGCGCGAGACGATTTGTAATGACTCTCAAAAACAGCACGTAGACGCGGCTCAGAAGGAAAATCGGTCTGTAGTTCCTCAAGAGAGCGTTGTCACCTTTCTTGAAGAACAAGACCACCGCACTTATACTCCACGCCGCCGGTGTTATGCCACCATGGAGGACGGAATTAAACAGCCTCTGAAGGACCTCAAGTACCGGTTTTCCACCCGCTTTCAGAAGCTCCGCTGTAATTTCATCCTCGCCTGGGGCCTTGCCCTTTTTAAGATGCTGGATAGCCATTCTAAACTCGCTCAGACTGACGTCCGGGATATCTCCGGAATAGTGTCGGATAAGACTCGCTCTTGGATCGTTACTCACACTTGCGTGTGGCTCCAACGATGACGTGTACAGCTGCCCATAGAACATCTCCCAGGTGTCTCAGGTCTCTCTCCCAAAATCTCAGGTGTCCCGGAAACGATGCTGCCACACTCGATCCTCAGCTTTGCCAGTTGGCTCTTTCTAGCAGACAGAAATCTGGCAAAGACTTAGAAGCCTTGGTTTAGCTCGATTGCTTCTTCAATACAAGCTGTATTGAAATTGCGTAAGTCCCGCCGCATTTGGAGATCTGTCTTTTCAGTTGCCTATATGCTGTCAAATCTGTTGCAGAATGTAGCTTCATCTCCCGTCTAACAGCCATGAGATTAAGAGTGTGATGGGAGAGGTTTAGTGTTCTTCTGCGGCGGGTCTTGCAGAACTTAGCTCCGACCGCATGGACAGTTTCCACAAGCTTGTCATTCAGATCATCCACTTCATTACAGTTTTCTAGGCACTGAGAACGGTTTTGTAACTCGAGCTAAAAGGTTTCAGGACTTTGGAACAGAGCACGAGGGGGACGGAGCGTTGACTTCATTAGACGAGACCTTTCCAACTTAACGTTTAGGTTCAGTGTGCCTCTAACCATCCGGTGATCGCTACCTGTTTTCACCCTCGCGATCACGGAGACATCACTGAACAGTTGTCGTCTGGTCGTCATAATGTGTCAATTTCATTTTTTGTCGAACCGCCGAGGCTCGACCAGTTCCACTTCCTGTGGGGCCGCTTCTGGAAGAAAGACTTCATCATAAAGAGTCCCTGTTTCTCCATGAAGTCGGCCAGCTGCTGGCCCCTTGGGTTCCGTTGCCCTATTCCAAATTTCCCTACTTTCAGCTCACCACTCTCTCTTGTGCCTAGTTTTGCATTGAAATCTCCCATTAACACCGTATATTGGGTTTTGGAGGAACGCATGGCTTTAGAGATATCCTGATACATTTTGTCCACCTCCTCATCGGGGTGTGCCGAGGTTGGTGCGTAAACCTGTATGACCTTCAGCGAATACCGTTTGATGATTCTGAGTATAAGGTACGCAGCCCTCGTCGACACACTCTCGATCTTTACAACGTTGTTAACGAGAGACTTGTTGACGATAAATCCGACACCTCCTTGGGACAGATGGTCGCTCTCCCGGTGATAGAGCAAGTTGCCGGATTCAAGGATTACCGTGTCCTTCCCCTCTCTTGGGACTTCGGATAATCCTATAATATGCCAGCGTAACTTGTCTATCTCTTATTCCAGCTCCACGATCTTCTCGTCAGTCCTCAGGGTGCGTGCGTTGTATGTTGCCAGATTGAGTCGTCTAAGGTGGCAACCGATCCTCCATCGGAGATTCTTAGCACCCCTTACCCCGCCGTTACCATGGTCGCCACCGTAGCGAGGAATAGCGGGGACGCCGGGGACTGGGGGCCGTCACTTTGTTACTCTCTTCGTATGGCAACCGCAGTTTTTTTTTATTGTAATTTCAGCTACTATCAGGAAGATGCTGCTGCCCATCTCCTGCCTGTTTCCCTTTGCCATTACACCACAAATGTTTTCATGTGAATGATATTAATTCACATGAAAACATTTTTGGCCTGAAGTTAAATGCTTACTGCAACCTATGAACATTTGCAATAACTTAAAAAAGAATGTTACAGATATGATACGTATTATACTGACTCTATATACTGGCACAACAGTGTTCTAGACCAATCCCTTCACAATTTCTGTCCCTAATATCAGAAATCGGTAAAAATTTACAATTATTATGAGAACGTAACCTACCTTATTTTTTTTGGTGATTTGTCGCCTTTTTTTATACAAGAGGGGGCAAACGAGCATGCGGCTCACCTGATGGTAAGTGAATACCGCCACCCATGAACAACCGCAACACCAGGGAAATTGCAGATGCGTTGCTGGCCTTTTAGAAAGGTGTAAGCTCTTTTCTTGAAGGTTCCTTAGTCGTATCGGTCCGGAAAATTCACTGGTGGTAATTGATTCCACAAGGGAGTTGTGCGAGGGAGAAAACTTCTTCTAAATCGCACAGTGGTGGACCGCCAATCATCCAGATGGTATGGATGGTAACGCGAGTTTTGTCGCGATGTACGATGGTGAAATGAGCGGCTGGAATTAGTCCGAACAATTCCTCAGACCACTCCCAGTGATAGATGCGATATAATACACAAAGATATGTAACATCTCTACGCAGTGCCAGTGTATCGAGCCGATCAGTAAGAACTCGGTCGTCGACAATTCGAACCGCTTTGCGTTGGATGCGGTCAAGTGGAAGGAGCTGGCACTGGGGTGCCCAGAGTTGAGAACAGTATTCCATGTGGGGCCGAACTTGCGCTTTGTAAAGTTGCAAGCGATGTGCCGGCATGAAATACTGTCTCGCTCTGCTGAGCACGCCAAGCTTTTTAGAGGCCAATTTGGCCTTCCCTTCCAAGTGACCACGAAACTGCACACTATTCGATATGTCGACGCCAAGGATTCCGATACTAGCTGAGGCAGCAAGGGGAGTGCCTTGAAACTGAGGAGATACGATAAAAAGGTAGTAAAGTTAAACCCCTTTGTCGCATCTATACGTGAAATTTGATACCTTTTTTTTATTATTTATTAAAGCATCACCAACATTTGTATACATTGTTAAAATTATAATTTACATACATACGTAGATAGGGTATTACTTTAAATGCTACAAACTATTATAGGTGATTACAACATGCACTGGAATAAACATCAAGAATAATACATAGTTACAGAAAACCAAAACGTTAAAAAAAATACAAAAACTTAATCTATTACATTTGCAATATGCTTGAGTAGTCCTTTTCTGAGCTTGTTAGGTGAGTCGGAATTAATATCAAAAGCATGGGGAAGTTCATTGATCAATTTACTTAACCTAGAGATCGGGGAATTTGCGCCAAATACTGTTTTACGAAGAGGTGATCTAATAGTAATTATTCTCTTACGGTGGTATCTATGAGGTACGCGAAATTTTATCTTATTCAACAATTGAGGGCAGTTAATTTTATTATTTAATAATTTGCTTACGAAGAGTAAGTCGCATATTTGTCTACGATTAGCCAAATATGTAATTTTGAAAAAATATAGCTGTTTTTTATACGAAGAAAGTTTCTTTTTTGAAATTCGATTTGAGTATACTAAATGCCACATGAATCTTTTTTGTATTCGTTCTAAGCGTAAAGAATGCGTTGCATAATGTGGTCTCCAAACTACAGAACAGTATTCTAAGATACTTCGTACTAAATTATTGTAGAGCATTATTTTGGTTTTATTGCTGCGGAAAATTTTAATATTTCTGTAAAGAAATCCTAACAATTTGGTGGCACGTTTTGTAATATATTCCATAGGCAGCACGAATGTGAGTTTGCTGTCAAATATGACGCCTAAATCCTTGATCTCTTTTAGTTCCTGTAAATTATTATTGCATATGTGATAACTGTAGTAAACTAGATTCATTTTCCGAGCAAATTTTACGTAGAAACATTTTTTTGCATTGAGTTCCATCTTATTCAAATTACACCAGTGAAAGATATTGTCAAGATCACACTGGAGTTTACGTGCATCATCTGTCGTTTCAATTATTCTGCAAAATTTTAAGTCATCAGCATACATGTAAGATTCAGAAAATTTTAGGCACAAAGGCAGATCATTAATATAAATATTAAACAGAAGTGGGCCCAGGTGAGATCCCTGTTGTACGCCAGATGTGATTTTACGCAAACTCGACTTAAAGCCATTGATGACCACATAAAAAGTACGGTCGGTTAGATAAGACCAGATCCATTGCATTAAACCATTACAGATTCCATATGCGGACAGTTTTTTTAGGAGTACACTATGTGAAATGCGATCAAAAGCCTTACTAAAATCTGTGTATATGATGTCAACTTGTTTATTGGCATCAAGTGCTTCATAAAGATTTTCAGTGAAGCTTACAAGATTAGAGTTTGTTGATCTACATTGAACAAATCCGTGTTGCTTATCACTAAGTAATTGCTTAAAATGATCTTGTAGAAATGGACATATCAAAGCTTCAAAAATTTTAGCAAATGATGACAGTATTGAAATGGGCCTGTAGTTTTTTACTGAATCTTCATTACCCTATTTATGAATAGGAATAACCTTTGCAATTTTCCATTTAGCCGGGATTATGCCTGTTGAGAGTGATTTATTGTAAATTAATGACAGGGGTGATACTACATATTTAGCACATGCCGCTATAAAAACGGGTGGGATCCCATCAGGGCCGGGACCTTTATTACAGCCAATACTTTTTAATTTGTTTAAAAGTGATTCGTTATCGATAACAATAGGCGAAAGATGTAGACTATAGTTTTCTAAATAATTTAAATAATTAGAGAGAATGTAATTATTCGAAGCATTGTCAACCCCATCTGTAGCAGTTACATTTCCGTCAGACATTTAAATAGGATATGCACTAGTACCTCCGCGTTTGTTTTTTATTAATGACCAAAATAATTTTGAATTAGTGGCTATTTGCTTCTCCAAGTTGCTAACGTAACGATTATAGCACTCTGTTGCCATTCGTCCACAACGAGAACTTAATAATTTAAACTCTAATTCATCCATAGGATTTCCATATTTTTTAAACCAACACCTGATTTTATATTTATCTTTAAGGGTTCTAATGAGATTTTTATCAAACCAAGGAGGGTATTTATTACTTCTTATTTTCTTTTAAGAGACAAACTTTGCAATAATGGCGTTAATTTTGCAAAAGAATGTTTCAAGGATGACATCTACACTACTATGACCCTTAAACATATTTTCCCAGTTGCACTTTAACAATTCCTTATCTATCTTTTCATAATCCCCTTTGTAAATGTTTAACTTAATAATATTATTATTAAAACAGAGTTTTGTTTCATTAATCAACGCAATATCAACCTCAAGAGGTGGATGTAATTGATCAATAATACTTTATGAGTTATGAGAACGGCTCACAGTACAAGATGGCAAGTTAGATAAAACAAGATCGAGAATTCGGTTTGACACATTAACTATATGATTAAGTTGTTGTAAACCACTCATATGTATAAAGTCAATTAAGAATTGATTTAGTCTTGTTAGTTTGTTATCATTCGCGACATGACCTAACAAACTCCAGTTAATACTAGGTAAATTAAAATCACCAATTATACAATGACTATCACATTGCGCGAAAACAAAACTACAATTGTCTAAAAAATGCTCTAACAAAGCATAATTTACTGGTGGCGGTAAATAAACGACACAAATAGCTATCTTGCGAATAGTTTTTGAAACCGTTGCATCTATTACAACCTAAAGATCTTCAACTTTAGATTCCCACTCAAACATGCGACGAGACTTTATTTTTCTGGATGCAGCGATTAAAACTCCACCTCCATCTCTTTTAGAACAATACTCAGCATCATCTCTATCCTTTCTGTAGACAATATATCGTTGATCGAAAAGCTCATTATTAAGAACAGATTTATTTAACCAAGTTTCTGTGAGTACTACTATATCGTAATCGCAACAAAGAATTTGCTGATAAAAAAAGTTAGTTTTTGTTCTCAAACCACGCGTATTTTGATAACACAAATTTAGAGAAGTAAATTTTATATATAATTTGTTCATAAAGTTTAAAAGCCACAGTATACTTAACTACTAAATTTACTTAATAACTAAATTATTCTATTTTTTGTAGCATGTCTTTGTTTCTGACGTGGATATAATTTGTTTCATCATTCTTTCGCATAAAGATTCGGCTATTTCTTATCCATACATATTGGTATCCCTTTTCTTTTGCTTTTAGTCTAGCTGCAGCGTGAAGAGCTTTGTTCGAAGGAGACAGATGCTCAGCCACAAATACAGGTGAAGAATTGCCAGGCACTCCTAAAAGAGTTCTATTCAATTTATTATACCTTGATCTGAATTGGCTGTATGATGCCAGCGTAAAATACTTTATTGTCCCTTTTAGTCGCATTTTTCACCAGAGAACGATTGCAGTGTATGTCGTTAATAGCGACAATGGCAAATACCTGAAATTAATACCAAATGTATATAGACTTATAAAGGCTTTTAACAGATGGCTGTGTAACCATTCCCTGTAAAATATTCAGACTACTAACGGGTAGCAGCATCGATGATTGAGACATCTGCTACTGCAATCGCCAATCTGCAAACATGGCCAATGTCAAATCTACCTAATGACTTTAACCAACTGGATTTTACTGGACATAAGCAAAAAATAGAATATATACGTAGTCATAGTCCGATGGGACGGTAATTCGACATGACCAGAGAGAGTTCAGGCGTAGGACCAACGGCTTTATTTGATTTTTGAATCAAGAAGTTAAAACGCCACCAACATTCTGACCCGGACTGCTATGAATTTCTACTTAGAATTTCTTGAAAACGAAATATGAAACGATAATCTAATAACTGATTTTTTGGGCCCGACCCAGAACGTGAACTCGAAACCACATGATTAACAATCGCGCTAACGACCACTGTACTAACGCGTCTGATATTCCTCTATGAGGTAGTCTATAGAGAAGGCTCATGAGTGGACTTTTGATAGGTGTGAAAGGGCTAGAGTATCCAGTATCAGGTAGGTGGACTGTATTTGCGTTTGTCGCCCTTTATTCCACAAAAAAAAATTACGCAAAACGGTCTTAAAGTTTTTTTAATATTAACATCTTATAAAGTGTTTTAATATATATATAATAATAATATTATTATTAAAAATATAACACGAAATTATAATCTTTTATTTCTTATATGGATAAAGAATAATCACACGTCATTTTTACTACAAATCCTTTACAATAATCCCCATAAGTATTGTTGCTTTGTATTCAGCTACCGTAGTTGAGAAAATATAAGATTCGATGCTTGCAAAATATTAATCTTTCCTGAGCCACTGATATAATAAATATAATACGTCTTAAGTTTATTGTGCCAGAAAGATATCATACTTATTGCTAAATAAAAAATAAAATATTATTTGTATTAATATTATACAAAATTGTGAGAAATAATCATATAATTTTAATTTAAAACGACCGTGAGCCAATGATTAAGATTTCGCACTAAATATCACGCAATAAATTTTTAATTTCACAGTCTGTGATTATAAAAAATCAGCTTAAAGTACCTTGAAGTCTTGCAGTAGTCTGCTTGGATTTATTTTATTAGTGATAGGATTTCACACAGATGGTAGCACCCAGCCGTCTTCTCTAAAGCAAATAAGCATGGGTGATGCTTAGAACTCAAAACATCGGAAATATATAAATATGTAAGAAATTAAATACTAGGTAATAAAATTCTTAAAAGTGGTTTTATTCAATGTAGATAGTGTTCGTATAAATATAAGAAATCATCATTGGACTGCAATAAAAAAATATAGATTTTTAATTTTTTAGTTGTTATCAAGAAGACGTTACTGACCATCTCTTGGTTTGTTTCACTCTTACTTCTTACAATACCACTACACTAAGTGTATACTATTTCTAATATTGAATATACGTCCCAAATATATACGACACGAATGTACGTCCCAAAACTTAGCATAAGCCTTCTCTAATTATTTCTGAGAGAGTTATAGAGCAATTAGGCCGACCCGATGATCCAGTTCATTAACCTAATATGTCTTCGGAATATTTTATTCTTTCGTTCAATTAAATACCACATAGGCTACAAAAAATAAACAAAAAAACAAATTCAGATAAATTCAAACAAAAGGACAAATGGTGAGTATAGAGAAACGGAGACCCTTCGTACTGGAAACAAAGCATCTAATATCCTAGTCCTCAGAGATGACAACTTGTCTGCATTTTGATTCTTGATTGAGGATGGTTGTAGATGGTTTGATAGAATAATGGTGATAAACGAGCACACAGTCCACCTGATTGGTAAGTGGATGCTGTGGCCCATCAGCAACTACATCTATCTTTAATTAAGAATTGTAATGTAGATGCGTGTAATATATATAGGTATATATTTATAAAAAATGTAATCTGGGATTTTATTTTATGAATGATGAAAACAAAACGAATTTTTAGTGGACCTAATTTTTATACATTAGTTTTAATACGTAGTAGACATGCTGTATCAATATTATGATTGCAGCACAAATGGGTCATCTCGATCGAGGAAAGACCACGCTCTCACAAAATAGCAGCTTAATGCTGCTGTATTTTGTATGGTGAGTGTAGCGAACCGGAGACCCTTTTTAATGAAAACGAGGAATTCCATCTTGGTCCTCAGAGTCGATAACGCATTTAATTATTTATTTTGTTCAAATAATAGCAATGCTATTACTTTTCCCTTTAACCTCTACTGGCAAGTTTTAAATGCTTGTGTTAGGAGTGGTTAATGACAGTAGTCGGATGGCGGATTCAAACCCACGGCCTCTTTAGTTCACGGTGTGTACCCTGCCATTAGGCTGTTGTCACTTAATTTTTTTTTAGGATAGGATGACAAACGAACACACAGTCCACCTGATGGTAAGTGGTTACTGTGATCCATAGACATCTACATCTATCCCCAATAAAGACTCAAAAAGCTGATGCGTGCCACCCGTGCGGATTAAGATGAAATGCCTCTTTTCCAGTAAAAAGGGTCTCCGGTTCTCTACACTCACCATATGAAATACAGCAGTGTTAAGCTGCTATTTTACGCTGGTGTTCTGTGAGAGCGTGGAATTTCACCGGTTGAGCCGACCCATTTGTGCTACAACTATACTACTAATATAGCTGCAGCATGGCACTACCACGTATAAAAATCGAGGATGGATGTAAATTTCTATAGACTAAAGCATCCACTTACCACTAGATGGACTTTATGCTAATCATTATTCTTTTTAAAAAACCTAATACATAATTTCACAGTATTTTCTTCTTCAATATAATTTGACTCCTGTTAATCTAATGTAGATCGCCCCAAGATTTGATATCAACGTTTATTAAGGGTTTTCTCGAATACCAATTGAGAGCGGCGTATTCAGGTATTTAATTTAACAATATTGGTTAATATTTTAGGAGAAGTTAATGAAATATGAAGCCAGAACAAATAAATTTAAAATTCTTAATAGCGTCTTTTTTAAGTCATTTATTACAGCTCATCACTAGTCCACAACAGAATATATTATATGTTACCTCATATATAGGATATTTACCATAGTTGCATGGCTTGGCAGCGTTTTATAATTAGTTACATTAAAAATGTAATAACCTATTTTTCCAAATTTCTTCCTCATATTTAATGCAACCACAACATCATGAAAGAATTAAAAAAAATATGATCGCATACAAAACAATTGTCTGTCACTACAAAACTCACGCAATTATTAAAACCCGTGAGGACTAAAATGTCTTGCAATACTTGCTCGATGTGCTAAAGCTCGGCGCCCAGATGTTTTCTGTCACAGATCCCTCGTGCTCTCTGAAACAAGACTTTTCCAAATATAATGGATGATGGTGAGATTCACCATATCAATATCGGTTGGTATGGGTTATTTTCCTATACAAAGTGTATCCAATAGTGTTATCAGGATTTCGGGTGACTTAAACACACAGCAAAGCTAAAGAATTGCTTACCACTAACTCTATTGTGAATTGTATTTTAGAGTTTATGGAATTAAGGTGTTCTAAAAATGCAGTTACTTTGTCAAATGGTAAAATTTTGAAAGTGTCGTCTACGCACCGCTTGTAGGGTTCTACAAGCGGTGTGTAGACGACACTTTCAAAATTTTTAACCTAGACTCTAGTGTCATAATAGCTGGAGACCTCAACTGTAGGCATTCCTCCTGAAACTCGCTTACAAGCACTGCCAACGGTAATGAATTGTTCAATCTCATGGAGCGACTAAACTTCGATGTTATCGTGCCTGAGACTCCAACCCGCTACCCATTCGCTACCAGTCACCAACCGGACGTCTTTGACGTAGCAATACTAAAATACGTCCGTTTGTCGATGCCATCAATAGAAACAAAATTAGAGCTCGACTCGGACCACAGATCAGTCCTATTGCAGCTGAGCCAGCCCACAGGTGAGGTTTTTCAGGCCAAAAACATCGTAGACTGGCGTAAACTCGAGGTCAAACTCGAGTCTACGACCTCCCAGCATTTAAAAATAATCCCAGACAAGATAGACTTGCCGGAGGAGGTCAATACGGCGATTAGCGCCCTATTGGCCCACCTCAACTCTACAATGGAGAAACGCTCTCGTAGGGTTCTTGTGTCGAGCAATCAATACATGAAGCTTCTGAATGGTATTCGTCAACTGATTAGAGCATAAAATGTGGCCCTAAGACAATACGATCATTATCGTAGATAACGTACTCCTACTGCGTAACCTCCAAAACGAGGTGAAGCAGCACATTAAAGCATTTAGACAGGATAAGTGGAATAATCTGCTGACAGATATCGAGCCATCTCAAACTTCCTCAATGTCGGAAAAATCCAGTGTCATTTTCCTCAATGTCGCAAAAGCGTTTGTCAAAGTCTGGCACGACGGCTTGCTTTACAAGCTGTACAAACTCAACGTAACTGATAAGCCTATCAGCCACGTTGAGTTTTTACTACATGCACATCATCATAACCTTTCTCGCCAATAGTTATTTTCGCTATCGAATTGATGGTACTCGCTTTACAAACCGTCCTCTCAAGGCTGGAGTCCCAAAAGGCTCCGTCCTCTCCCCACTACTCTTCACACTCTTCACGAGTAAGACCCAGTAGTAAATACTGCCATAAAACGATGTAGTGGTCAAAGTACTAAAGTGGATCTTAAGTTTTTGATATATGGCTTTGTAGCCATCTCGTTTGTGCTAGGTGTAAAATATCTAGACCGGCGACAAGACTTTTAAGGCGTTTTTTTATCCTATAAGGGTGATAAACGAGCACACAGTCCACCTGATGGTAAGTGGTTGCTGCGGCCCATAGACATCTACATATATCCTCTGTTACAAATCAAAATGTAGATGCGTTGTCACCCGTGAGGGCTAAGATGGAATGCCTCATTTCCAGTAAAAAGGGCCTCCGGCCACCAGCACTCACCAAGCGAAACGCAGAGGTAAACCTCTACTTCACGCTGGATTTCTGTGAGGTTGTGTTACTACCCCGGTTCGAGCCGGCCCGTTCGTGCGACTGCAAAAGCTACCGCGTGGCTCTACCACTGTTAAAAGTGGCGTACTTAGCAGTGGACTTTTATGGGCTCGTGAAGAAAAAGTATCCTTTCTTGAAGGCACCTAAATTATATCCATCCAGAATAATTGCTGGTGTCATTAAATTATCTCTTGTCATTGTGAGTGGCAAGAATATATACCTAAAGAGATACACGGAGGTTGATTTCCAACTATCAAAACGATGTCGATGACTTAACGAACAGTTACTTTTACTTTATCATCACTTATACTTATATTGTCGATATCAACCTTATACATAATACCACTAGACATAACATCGTATCTATATAATTTATTATCACCCATAACACAAATATTTTGCAATAAATATTCAACAATGTTTCAGTGAGCTCTCGCAAGTTAGGGTTAACAATTTTTGGTCATAGGATATTAGAGTTGAGTTTTTTTTATACATACATTATACGTCGTAAGTCTATCATGACTTAAGACGTATAATGACATTTTTTTTTAATTTATGCAGTTTATTATATATTAATATATTTTTTTGTTGTATACGTCAACGGCTTATATCAAAGTGTGTTAAAATAAAGATGTTTTCTTTTTTTTTCTAAATAGTGTTGCCAAAAATAATACTTAAAAAGTACATGAATGTTTGTCCATTTCGCTAAACGCTTCACCCTGCTAAACATTTTCTACTAAAACTGTATTTGTTGAGTTACTTAATGCTAATACCATAATCCTCATTAAAGAATATTTGCTAAGACAGTGCGTAAATAACCCGGGTTCGATCCCCGCCAGTACCAATAAATTTGTTAATTTTGCAATTTTAAGCGCTTACTAGCTGTCCCTCGCGACATCACCCGCGTGGGATTTACTACGGTTTCATGGGTTTTGATTTTTCGTACGGAACCCTAATTATTATTTTTTTTAAAATAGCCTCAGTTACTCTTTATGACATCAGCTATTTGCCAGTGAAAGTTCCGTCAAAATTGGTCCAGCCGTTTCGTAGATTAGCCGAAACAAACAGACAGACAGACAGACAAAGATTTTAAAAATTGTTTTTTTGTTATTAGTACCGTATATACTTTTGTATGCATTTAGTAAAAAGCTATTATTTTAACATTACAAACAGACACTTCAATGTTAATTATTTGTATAGATATACCACGTTCTCGGCATTGAAAGTAAACATCGTGAGGAGAACTGTCATTTTTGTTTGTGACAAACGAGCAGATATTCCACCTGATCGTAAATGGATGCTGCGGCCCATAGACATCTATATCTGTCCTCGATATAAAATCAAAATGCAGATGCGTTGTCATATATGAAGACTTAAATAGAATGGGCCGTTACTATTCAAAAGGAATATAGTTTGTTTTTCTCCACACTATTATTCTCCACAGTATTAAGAGCGGGGTGCTTCCCCATTTGTGCCGTAATTGTAATATAGCTGCAATGTAGCTCCACTATAATGTATATTTTTCTGCATGTCTTATAAATAAAAAATAAAACATGTGAAGTCCTCCAACTCGCATTGGGGCATTGTTACGGACTCTATCTGACCTTAAAACAATTTCAGTCTGTGAGACGGACTTATACAAGCTGTATATTTATTTTAACTTTATTATACAAGCTTAGTTAAACAATTTAAATAACATTTAGTACATTCGCCACGAGTCTTACAAAGAAAATTCATAACTAAATTAAGGGTATCATATTCCATAATTTTAATCAAACTAAATGGAAAATGGTATAATATTGCAATGTTTTACTTTGAGCCTCAAGCCTTGTAATATTTGAACGTTGATTAAGCAAACATTTCAGGGTTTCAACCGACGTTCGATTCTACTTCGGTACTACCTACTACTAGGTTCGGGTTTCAATTTCGTAAGGACTTTCGTCTTATACAACCGTATATCGGCAGTGTTATAATATCCACCACCCCACATTATCTCGTGTATGTCATAAAAGACAATAGAGAAGCTGAACCAGGACAAGAGCAGCAGCATCTTCTTGATAATGACTCAAAATAATAAAAAGCTGCGGTTGCCATCCAATAGCGTGCACTATTGCAGAGTATGCTTCTATCGAAGAAAAAAAAAAGAAAGAAAGAAAATAAAATTATTTACTAGCACATAATTACAATTTGTTTACAATAATTATCAATATTTTAAACTGAATGAAGCGCTGATATTCCATTAGCGTAAATGAATATTTAAGAAAAAAATAAAAAAATATACTTGGATAAAATTAATTATCCCGGCCGGAGTGATATAACACATGTATTATATTAACATCATAAGTCAGATCATAAGTATTGTCACACAGTAAAAACTTTTCTTTTAGAATGCTGGCCACAAAAAAGTTTATTGAAATCGAATTTCGAATTGTTCATGAAAATATACTGTATACTTTTTAGAATTTTACTCATTTTTAAATATGGAGTGGATGCTTAAAAAAGACCGTGTTGCAGTTATTGCGTTGCATCGTTGCGGTTACGCGCCAATTAAAATTTTTGACATACTGAAAAATTTGAATATAATTAATAGAATCAGGCGTTACTTTGAGGAAATCCATTATATAAAAGCTTTTACAAAAATTAAACAAAGATATTTGCGAAGTAAATTTTTGTAAAAGCTTTTATAATTTGAATATAACCAAAAGATTCGTTTATCGTACCATCAAACGATACAATGAAGAATCTAGTGTAGATGACAGGTCAATAAGTGGTCGCCCTCGGTCTGTTAGAACTCCAGCAGTGATAAAAGCTGTGAAGGCGCGAATTCAAAGAAATCCCAAACGTAAGCAGAAACTGTTGGCCCTTCAGATGGGGTTAAGCAGAACCACGGTGAAGAGGGTGTTAAATAAAGACTTAGGGCTTCGGGCATATCGAAGATAAACAGGACATCGTTTGAATACTCGTCTAATAGACCTGAGACTGAAGAGATGCCGCGCTTTGTTGAAGCGGTACGCGGGAAAAAATATCGGGCAATTCTTTTTTCGAATGAAAAAATTTTTACCGTAGAAGAGAGCTACAACAGACAAAATGATAAGGTGTAGACACAGTAGTGAAGAAGCGAGCAACCGTATTCCGCGTGTCCAACGAGGTCATTTTCCATCCTCGCTCATGGTATGGGGCTTCACAGTATGTCACTTCATCTTATTGGGGCTTAACAGAGGTACATTTTTGTGAGAAAGGTGTAAAAACGAATGCAGTTGTGTATCAAAATACAGTCCTGACGAACCTTGTGGAACCTGTTTCTCATACCATGTTCAATAACAGGCACTGGGTATTCCAACAAGATTCGGCGCCAGCTCATAGAGCAAAGAGCACACAAGACTGGCTGGCGGCGCGTGAAATCGACTTCATCCGACACGAAGACTGGCCCTCCTCCAGTCCAGATTTGAATCCGTTAGATTACAAGATATGACAACACTTGGAGGAAAAGGCGTGCTCAAAGCCTCATCCCAATTTGGAGTCACTCAAGACATCCTAGATTAAGGCAACCGCCGATATTGACATGAACCTCGTTCGTGCTGCGATAGACGACTGGCCGCGCAGATTGAAGGCCTGTATTCAAAATCACGGTGGTCATTTTGAATAAACTTTAGTGTCATAAGAATCTATGTTTTGTTAAATTCATTTTGGTGTATAAATGGTTACATAATGAATAAACTTGTTTCAATTATTTTATATTAAACATGTGACAGAATTTATGACCTGACTATGTATAATATCTATGTGATAGTGCAAATGTGCAATTTCAGCAATCCTTCCCGTCTTTGCCTATGTAGAATGTATAAATGTGGCGTTATTTAGATTTAGCATAATCAAGGTACTTTATTTTATCTTTTTATTTCAAAAATTAAGATAAAGATCGGATTAGCAATTCCGAAGATTATCCCGGACTGACTGACTGACTGACTTATAATAAGTAAAAAAGTTTACTAAAACGAATACTTTCAACCTACAAATTAAAGAAGATTCGAAGTTCCTTCCGCCGTTTCTTCTCCAGTCAGAGGAACCTCATTATGAAACTTTACCTTGTAGACTAAAAACGTATTACAAACTAAATAAAAACAATTAAACTTTTTCATCCGTCGTCTACGCCCTTGTTGGGCAACAACTCCTAAATAAATAAAAATACTACTTTCTTTTGTATACTTGGACAAACAACACATTGGCAATTTTAGGGACCAGAAAAAACATGTTGTCATATAAATTCTATTTGTTACGGATAGTTAGCGATTTTAGGGCGAGGTATTATTGGTTAAAACAAGGATGAAAACCTTACAGAATTAATTTTATTATTAAAAAAATCGTCAGTTTGAAAAACAGTTTTAAAATAAACTTTACCTCGTTGTATTCCTGTCGTTGGATTTTGGCAAATGATATCTCAATTGATTTATTAAAACTGCGAGGAGAACATAAGTTATAATATGTAGTCACTTTCAAATGAAAACTCTCAAAACTGCATCTCAAACAAATAATTAGCAAAGACATTGTATTTTCGATGTGTAAAAAATTCAACATCCCAATTCGTCCCGTGAGTGTTCTAATATGTGACTTTCCTAAAAACAACTCCAAATAATAATAAAAACTGCGTCTCACCAAATCTGCTGATAGCCTTACGGAGCGAATAGTCCATCGTAAACATTGTTCTCCTTCTGTTTGTAAATTTTTATCACAATCGTTTCAGTCATTCCATTCATTAATCCGAACAGACAGACAAAAAATAAAAAATGGTTATTTATGTCTTAATACCAAATAACCCCCTGAGCTTAATGGAAGTCAGTTATTTAAATATTACAAAAGGGCATTTTGTAATATTAAAATAACTAGCTTCTATTTGAATAACGTTAGTGGAATAATAAACGCTGTTATTGCCTTTACCGCGCAAATGTAAAGTTGGGTAAGTTTCTGATGAAATTAAGAATTTAGTTAGCGTTACATTTTCTTTAATAAATTGGGCTTTTGTGCAATAACACGTAACGAATAACTTTCTTTAAACGTATATTATTTTTATTTCGACGATGTCCATACAGCATAAAAACATGTTTGTGGTCCGAAAAAATGTTGTCGTGTACATACTTAAATTTCACAAGGGGACCCGGAACAACTATTTGTAGGCCATACAAATACTTGTTCTGTGTAGGATTCAAATATGCGGCTCTCAGCACTGCAACTCATTACTAAGCCACTGCGCCACATAGTGAAATGAATTTAGCTCTCGTATCGTATGACCCACTTAAGTGCCATAGCCATTAGCTGCAACATGGCTACACGTACCTATATATAGATAGGACATACTTGTTTTGATTTTATTTTATGATTCTTATAGTTATAAGTTCTAAGTTATATCAGTTATATAAAAGTTCACAGTTAGGAGGATATTTTTAGTAAAGTTTAACTCAAGTCAATCCAAGTAAACTAGCTAATAAAGTACGCCCACTCTTAGGTACAGAAATGATTTTATATCCGAGACTGTTTTAGAAAGTAGTAATAAATACTTATACATAGGCTGCACTAAAAGTATCGGGAATGGTATATTTCCACTGTTCCTGTCATATTGAAATCTTTTTAATTGAAAACTCCTTGGTTTTAAAAATCGTATACCATTTATTTATTTAAAAAAAGATTCTCGCTCTTGTCACAATGTTTTGTCAAACTTGTTTAGTCGTTGAGAAAATGGAATTGACTCGAGAAAATTCAAGAGCGATGATTTATTATAACTTTCGAAGTGGTTTAACACAAAAACATTGTGTGGACCGGATAATTTCTGCATTTGGTGATAAAGCCCCATCCAAAACCACAATTTATCGCTGGTTTGCTGAATTTCAACGTGGACGTGTAAAGCTCAGTGATGATCCCCGTCAAGGTCGTCCAAAAATTGCAGTCACCCAAGAAAACGTTGATGCTGTGCGTAAGCTGATTGAGGAAGATCGACATGTGACAAACCGCGAAATTCAGGCAACTTTAGACATTGGCATGAGTCAAATATAAATAATTTTGCATGAACAATTAGGTGTAAAAAAGTTGTTTTCCCGATGGATACCGCATTCGCTCTGTGAAGAGCAAAAAGCGGCTCGCGTTACTTGTTGCGTCAGAACTCTCGAAAGATTCCACGAAGGATCCTCAAATGCTGTATACAACATCGTATCAGGTGACGAATCGTGGATATATGCGTACGAACCCGAAACAAAAAACCAGTCACGAGTTTGGGTGTTCGAAAATGAGTTAAAGCCAACAAAAATTGTTCGTTCACGGAGTGTTGCAAAAAAAATGGTGGCCACGTTTGTCTCCAAAACCGGCCATGTTACGAATATTCCTCATGAAGGACAAAGAACGGTTAATGCAGAATGGTATGCTCGCATTTGTTTGCCACAGGTCGTTTGTGAACTCCGTAAAGAGAACTTCAACCGCCGCATCATCCTCCATCACGACAATGCGAGTTCTCACACCGCACACAGAGCAAAAGAGTTTTTAGAGTAAGAAAACATAGAATTATTAGACCATCTGCCGTACAGCCCGACCTAAACCCTAATGATCTCTATACTTTCCCTAAAATAAAGAATAAATTGCGGGGACAGAGATTTTCATCACCTGAAGAAGCTGTGGACGCCTACAAAACGGCCATTTTGGAGACCCCAACTTCCGAATGGAATGGTTGCTTCAATGATTGGTTTCATCGTATGGAAAAATGTGTCAAATTTCGCGGAGAATACTTCGAAAAGCAATAAATACATTTTTAAATAGTAATATTGTGTCACTTCCTTGATTCCCGAAATTTTCACTCGTAATTTGTGGTTTTAGTACAACATAATTCAATACAGACTTAAGAACAATTTCCAAAAAAATTATTTCCATATAAATCTTGAGTCTAAAAACGTAAAAATTCAATCAACCCGGATGAGCTCTTCCGGGTCGATGGTACAAATGGTCGTGCCTCAAGGCTCAATTTTCGGCCCTTTTCTGTTTCTTGTATACATTAATAATTTACCTTACATACATAGGATAACCATGAAATAATATTATTTGCTGATGAAACTTCTTTAATTTTCAAACTAAAACGACAATCAATAAAACATGACAAAGTAAATAATGCTATATCTAAATTAGTAAATTGATTCAATGTTAATGATTTGCATTTAAATGGCACTAAAGTTCAATGTAGGAAATTCATGACTCCAAATGTCAAACAATTAAATACTAATGTAATTTCAAATGAGGAGGAACTGAGTCTTGTCTATACCACAATTTTTCTTAGAATACAAAGAATCGCAAAGCTACAATGGAGCCCCCATATATCAGTACTAGCAAGCAGACTTAGTTCTGCAGCATAAATGCTATAAAACAGATTAGAAACAGCTAGACTAGTTTACTTTAGCTATTTCCATTGCATTGCATTGAAATAATGTTTGTTTTACAAAAGAGGGCCATAAGAGCAATTTATGATTTAAACCGTAAAGAGTCGCTGTGACAAAAATTCATTTTTGCCTCTCAATACATTTATCAAATGTAATGTATGTACACAAAAATAACAGTAATTTTACAAAAATAAGTAATATTCAATCTGTAAATACTAAGAACAGACACAAGTTAGTAGTACCAATTACTCGACTCTACCGAGTCAGAATTCATTCTTGTGGCGATGTATACGCTTTTACAATAAAATCCCATAAAATATACAAAATGTGATCTGCTCAAAATTCAAAAATTTTATTAAACAAAGTTTGTATAAAAAGGGTTATTATAATAGAAGGGAATTTAGGAATGATTTCTTATTTTTACGCGAAGACAACACATTAAATGAAGTTAATTTTTACGGATTTTTTCGCGTTTAATTTAACATTTTAACTCCCCACGCTTCAGATGCACAGCACCCGTGGTAACGGGAGGGGGTCGGACTGAGTTGTTTGACGTCCCGATGTCATAGTTAGCCCGGCTACCTTCAGTTTTGAATATTAATTTTTGGTCCGATCTACGCAGAATTAGCTTATAGTATCTTAAAGTCTTGCAGTGCCTAGCACACAGTATCATTAACTAATACAGTAATATTACAGTAACATACAGTATAAAATAGATTGAACTATCATTAAATCTATTAATTATTATCCACTACTGAACCACTATCGAAGTATCCAAACATTGTGTAGAACTATCTCCCAACAATCTTGACACCATCCTCAAATAAATTTTATCATCACTACGTTTTAATCTCCTCTTTCCACCGACAGCTAATACATTATCATTGAGTTATATGTACTACATACTAGAGAAGCCATTCCAAACAAAAATTGTGTCCTACTCTATGTCTTGGCGCATGCGCGGGAGTAGTAGTCGCGACTGCGCGAAGACTTTAACTTAATATTAAATAAGATATTAATATAAAATAAATATAACAATTTAATATAAAATATCTTAATTTAATCTAAACAAACATATTTCTAAATAAAATGTAATAATTATTATTTTATGGAATTCACAAATCTTCAATTTACGCAATATTTCGTTTGTATGGATTGCACTACACTTCAGTTGAACATAGTCAATGTTCGGAATGGCTTCTCTAGTAGATAGTACATATAACTCAATGTACATTATATTAATTTGTTAACGAAATGCGCCATCAAGTGATAGCCATTTTAACATTGGGTACAAATCTTGGACAAGGGCCAATGTTAATCGCTGCAGGCTTAGTGCCATTAATCAGTACTGCGCTGCCTCAATGGCATCCATGTATCAAAACAAATGCCATTGTTTTTTTGGGATCTATAAACTGCTGCACAACGTTCTGATGAACGTTGTGCAGCAGTTTGGTATGTATTCAAAACAGAGCCCATACGGCTGGAAACAATAATATTGTTATTTTCCATGTAGTGACCCCAAAAAATAGAAAGAAAAAGGTTTACTATTTTTACTCTTACGCCGGCTCATACACTTCACTTGACTAACGGGCAACAGGTCAGTTATTAAATTTGTTTATTTTTATATATTTTTCACCCTAGTCTGCAAGCCTAATCAAATAAAGATGACAAAGGGACTCCTTATCCAGTCGAGTTTCTCAACGTCATTAAGTTAACAGGCGTGCATTCGCATAAATTGGATTTAAATTTTGGCATCTCAGACGTGCAACGGTACTGGGTTGCACATCACAGAGCTGTGTATTATCGACAGTGTTGTGTCTTTCTAATTGTATTGATGTTGGGAGTAGTGATGACATTTACATTTAACATCTCGCTTATGTCAAACGTAAAATACTCAGACCGGTACTATCGTCAATCCGCCTGCACAGTTTGACTGTCTTGCAGTGGAATTTTACGGGCTGAAAAAGAAAGATTGGTTTATTCCTTTTGATGCGGCGTACTTTGGCTACCCTGGGTACACATTGCAGTATAATTTCCACCAGCGCGCCGGAGTCTGTGTTTACGTCAGCAACGCCATCTGTTGTAAGCATCACTGTCACCTTCAAGACCCCACTTTCTCTACTATCTAGGTATGGATAGAAACAGGAATAGAAATTATTTATATCTGTACCTACCGATAACACAGCGATGACTAGGAGACAATAAGGCTATTTGAACAACTTAGTGAAGCCTCTGATGTGGCACTAAATCAGTACCCTAAAGCGCAGTTAGTTTTCCTTGGGGATTTTAATGCCTGTCATAAGACTGTTCTCATACCAGAAGACCGACCACGCTGGGAGAGAGGCATGAAAGTTTGCTTCGTCGCTGGGGCTCTCCCAGCTGGTACAACAAGCGACTAGGGTACCTGATGTGGATATGCACACAGCCAACTGTCTCGACCTTCTGCTGAAGACCGATCCAGACAGGTTCGAGATGTTAAGGTTACCTTATCCTTGGGAACTTCCGACCACAGTCTGTTGAAATCTGTGTCATTATATTCTCCACCTAATTACGATTTCCACGGTGTGCGGCGAGTATGGCGATACAGATGGGGATGAGATGCGGCATTTCTTTGCATCTTATCCTTAGCGACAGGTCTGCTTCTCGACTGAAGATCCGTCAAGCTGCATGGATGCCATAACCGATGTGATACGTCAAGCGATGGAGTATTTCATCCCCTTTGCTGACGTGCCCATTGGTGGTAAAGCTCGCCCATGGTTCAACGCCTAGTGCGCTCATGCTTGAAAGCATAAACATATGGTGTACTTATCCTTGGTCGATGCTCGAGACCACAAAGCTCCGGATGTTAGCCTTAAGAAGAGAGCCTTTAACCAAGCTGCCAAGTTCTGCAAAAAGGAATGACGGCATGCCAGTTTCGACCGCATTAAACGCACCGGTACAAAGGTCTCTGTCAAACCATCTAGCAGTAAAGCTTTTTGGTCTCTCGCCATAGCGGTCTAGACAAACTTCTGTCGGTCTACACTAGATGGCTCAGTCCTAAGTCCTAAGTCCCCTTATTTGCTTCTCTTTTTGCTTGCAACTCGCATCTGGACAAAAGCAATAGTGTACCATCTCAATTACCTCACTGCGGTACATCTATGTCAGCGGTCCGTATCACTAACAAGCAGGTTCTTAAAACCTTGCAAAGTCTAGACATGAACAAAGTTAGTTGACCTGATGGTATACCAGCTATAGTTCGAAAGGTCTGTGCACCTGTGTTGTCTCCTGTGTTGAAGCGCTTGTTCTCTCTACCTCTCATTCAGGACTGGAATAGTGCTCAAATATTGAAAGCTGGCGAATGTGCAAATTGTGCCTAAAAAAGGTAGCTGCACCGACCCTGCCAACTATCGGCCAATTTCAATTACCTCCATACTCTCCATACTCTCTGGTTTCGCCGAAATCGTAGACACGTGGTACACGTGGTAGAGCCTTGCTGCAGCTTTATTAGGAGTATAGTTGTAGCACGAATGGGTCGGCTCGACCGGGGAAGGACCACGCTCTCACAGAAAACTAGCGTAAAATGCAGCTTAACGCTGCTGTGTTTTGTATGGTGAGTGAAGAGAACCAGAGACCCCTTTTACTGGCAAAGAGGCATTTCATCTTAGTCCTCACGGATGACAACGCATCTACATCTTGAGTCTTTATTGAGGATAGATGTGCATGTCTATGGGTCACAGTAACCACTTACCATCAGGTGGACTGTGTACTCGTTTGTCACCCTGTCCTATTAAAAAAAAATTCAAGATCTTCTAGCGTATGCCACTCACATATGAGGTGAAGCCCTCGAACAGTGACAGTGAACAGTGGTGAAGGGCTTGCTGTTTCCCTCGATGTTTTGAATGCTTTTAACAGTGTTTAACACGCTAGTTTATTGGGCAAGCTTTCAGCGTACGACTTATCCTCTGGCTTGATTGACTGGGTGTCGTAAGAGGCAACAGAGGTAAGCTGAACCAGGAAATGGCATCAGCATTTCCTTATGAAAGCTGAATAAAAAACTACGGTTTCCATACTGTTCCAAAGCGTGGCAACTAAGGCAAATATTCCCCCTTTGATGGAATTTATAGGAGAAAGTAATTTTCAGCAATAGACTTTTGATAACTTGTAATGGTAATATAGAACTTTATATATTTCTACTCAATGTATATACTGCTATTTTTTAAATATAATAGCTGCTAAATCACACTTTTACAGCAATTTATAAAAGAAAACTTGCAAACAATTTCAATTTACCTTTCTCTAACTTCGAGATTATTTCGGCCACTTTTATGTGGGTTTAAATATGTAGAAATTTGGAAATAAATTTTTAGATCATCGTTTAAAATTCTTAACAAGTCAAAGTATAAATCCATATAAATAATTGTTTTAAAGTTAAGAATAAAATAAAATATTTGAATTCAAGATTTTTTTTAAATCATGTTTTCTTAAAAATAATATTTATATGTCAAATCAGATTACTGAATGAACTGAACTGCCCTTTTACTTAATACTTTTTTGCGCTAGCTGAGGTCTTCTCTTTATTCTCTTACTGTCATTGGTGGGATGGCAATATTACTAATGATTGTTGAGACTTTCACAACGTTTTAATTCTTATTTTGGTAAATTACATGTTGACGTATTTTTATTAAAGTTATATTATGTTTATATATGTATTATTACTAAATGTTAATGTTTTAACATTTTATGGTCACGTGGAACTGAGGCTTAGGAGACGGAGTTTCGCAGAGTGAGCTCTCTAAATTGAGATACTGTAAAGCAATAAAAAAAATTAACTCTATAATGAACGAAAATTCATTTCTTTCCAAGTTTTATTCATTACCACAAATATTTGTCTTATCTCGACTGAATATTATCCCCTCTTATGGCTTATGGCTTATGCTGGCTTCGTGCCTGAATAGTTATGATATGGTCCAAGAAAGCCTATTTTAGTTAAAATTATCGCTGTATTCAAATGTTTGAGCTTAAACTGGAAGTCTGACTTAAATTAAATCCGACGTTCTAGTTTAATAAATTATTACGTGTTTTAATTTAAAAAGATTTTATTTTATAATTCATACATTCATTCAATAAAGCCTATAAAAAGTACACTTTGCCACATAGGAGGGATGTTATTCATAGAGAATTCAGTAGTTACGCTATAGTTGTTGTTGGAGACTACAGAAGAAAATAAAACGGGATCTTCCTGATAACAACACAAAATTATAAAAAAAGAGGTTACCAACCCAAATTTAATGTCAAAGAGATATCCTCATCTGTTGCAGTCTATACGGGAGACCTTTGTTCCATAGTGGACCTATATATGCAGTAATGGATGGATAGAAAATTTTAGCTGAATAAATAAATTTTTTAAAACATTATCTATTAAAATAACCCTGTGAGGAGGGGAATCCATTAATCTACCTAAGTATTGTGCAGGAATAAGCTTTAGTCAGTTGAGTGTCTCATTGTTCGTAGCATTTGGGTTGAATAAAGCTATTCACGACGACTAGAAATGCCGAGATACGGAATCTCAAGTCAACGTACTAAGATGCAATGATTTTAATTAGGCTTCTTATATTTTTAATTAATGCCACACTTTAGAATTGTCAAATTTGTATTTCACAATATAGTTTTAAAAGACTTTCCCATTATTAAATAATAAAATTTTCATAAATTTACTTATTTTTATGGATATTGTTGCCATCAGATCATGAGGTTTTGAAAATAAACTCTACAGTTTCAAAAGGTTATTTGTATGAGTATGCTTACACACGCATGCACGAATGCATTCTAGCACACACACACGCAAAAAAAAACATAAAAAGTATTTGAATTTCATTATTTTTATGTAATAACATTATGGTGATATTTAATGTTGATGTTTTTTTTTTGAGAGTAATTTGAAAGGAGTTAGTATACCTAGACCTTATTCTCATGGGTCATATCATTCATGTTTTTTCTTTTTTAAATATTAATAACCATTGTTATACCGCCTTTGTTATTTAAACGATTTAACCTATGTTCCTTTCCAGGATTTTTTATAATCACTCCTTGCCTGGAGAATGAAAACCTGATTTTATAAAGTTGGAAATGTGTATTCTAAAATAGATTGAATATAATACGTATATATTATTTTTAACGTGGATACTATCCAAAGAAACTAATTCACTTGGTGCCGCTTAGCGTTCTAGTAGTCTACTTTTTTCAGGATGCATCGTGCAGAGACAAACACTTGTCGCATTGTCTATGGTGGTGAGTCTTTCCTAGTGTAATGTAGTTGGGAGTAGTGGTGCTGGAGATAGCGCATGCCATTGGAGCTCATGGTTCTTCACAATAGATAAGACACGTCACTTTATTTTATTACGTGGGTCTTTGTTTATTATTTTAAACATCTTTAATATAATGGACTTCAGCAAAGCAACACCTGTTTCTATTAAGATTGTTGGACTTTTTGTTAGCTGAATAGAAGAAAAATTGTATGATTTATCATGTTTTATATTTGCATTTTAATTGCACAGATTTACTTTTTCACTCACCATATATTTCCTTACCGTATATTGAAATACAGTGCGAATCTGAATAATCCCGTGCTATCTTCCAGTACCAATATGCTTTATATTGGCATCTAGCCAAATTAATACTGGACTGTAATAGACATTCCTTTGCTATATTCGTAGAAATATGAATATAAGTCAATTTACAGCGTATTATAAGTCACAGGTGGGCGCATAACTCTCTTTTTTTACTTATTATAGGCCAGTGCTTAACCACAATCCCACCTGGTGGTAAGTGGTGATGCAGCCTTAGATGGTAAATCACACTGTCTTATCGTAACAAAAGCCTGTTCACTCTTGCCTTAAAGACGCCCAGGTTGTATTCGGACGGAAAGATAGACGCCGGCAAATTATTCCACTCCTTTGCTATACGCATTACAAAAGACGAAGCAAACCGTTTGACTCTTATGCGTGGAATATCGACAACAAAGGGGTAAAGACCCGCTAACCGCCTCGTTGTCTGATGGTGGAAAGGAGAGAGAGGAATTAAAGCGTGTTATTCCTGCGCACACTCACCGAAATACAACGTATAGAATAACGAGAGACTGGCTACTCTGCGCCTGTGCTCGAGGCTGACAAAACTGGTTTCTACCAAATAAAGGTCACCAATGAGCTTCTTAGCACGTCTCTCTACTGAGTCCAATTCTGCCAGCCCATATGTGACAGCAGTACTCCATACACGACCGGACTCGCGCTTTATATAAGGTAAGAAGCTGCCCCGGCGCAAAGTACCGTCGCACTCTTGCAAGGACACCAAGTTTCCTTGCGGCTGCTTTAGCTCTGGACTCAATGGACTGCCCATAGTTCCTTAACAACTGAAGGCGGTCAGTGTATTCTAAGGATACATTCCGGATAGTAGGAGCCCAGGTGAGCGGGCTTCTTTTAGCGGTAAAAACACACGCATGTATTTTGAAGGAGTTAAATCTCACAAGATGACATCGCCCCATTCGGAGACTGCCTGTAGTATGAGACTCACACGCCCAACCAAAACCTCTCTTTCTGACTGGATCTGATCCCGATGACTGAGAAGATCAGTTTGCTCTAGGTTTGCCACGAGGTGGGCGTTCAATATACGCTCCATAATCTTGCAGAGTATAGAGGTAATTGAAATTGGCCGATAGTTGGCAGGATCGGTACGGCTACCTTTTTTAGGCACAGGCTGCACATTGGCCAGCTTTAAAGATTAAGGCACTATTTCAGCCCTGAATGAGAGGCGAAACAAGCGTGTCAATACCAGAGACAACTTAGCTGGCTTATTAATTGGGCTCCCGACTATCTACAGTCGGCCAGGGTTACAAACGTGCTTCGGATCCCGCTAACCTCCAAAACCAGGCACCTGACACTAAGAAACGGCCGCGAAGCAGCCGGTTCGTATGCAACTATCCAGACCCATTTTCTCTAAAAAATGGGTTTCACCTAACATCATACCGGAACACGATTTGCATAATTTGGCGGTGTCTTTGCCAGGTGGGTGGTAACTAACACTCGACCGGGCCTCTCCTTAGTAGAGGACCAACCTACCACCAGTATGTAGTACTGCTCGTTTATCAAATCTAATGTAGTGACGGGGGCGATCCTGTACATGTTCACAGACTGCAGACATCCCGGAGCGTCTATTCTTCACATCAGCTATGTGTTCTTTAACGCGGGTTTTTATGGATCTTTTAAAGATCTATAAAGAACACATATCTGATGTTAAGAATGGACGCTCCGGGAAGTCTGCAGTCTGTAAACATGTACAGGATCGCCCTCGTCACTACATTAGATTTGATAGACCACAAATCCTCGCTAAAGAATACCGATTCCTTCCAAGGATGATTCGCGAGGCTATTGAAATCATAAAACATCCTAATTTCAATAGAGAAGATGGCTGGGTGCTACCATCTGCTTGGGATCCCATATTTAATAAAATTAAATCCCAACCCAAGCATACAACTGCAAGACTTCATGATACTGTAAGTTCATACTGCGTAGATCGGAACAAAAGTTAATAATTTTTAATCTGGAGGTAGCCGTGGTTAACTATGACATTGGGACGTCATACACCTCAGTCCCCCCCCCCCCCCCCCCGTGACCATGGGTGCTGTAAAGTGCTTGAAACGTCGGGAATGTAAAATAAGTTAATATACGCGATAAAATCCGTAAAATTAGTTTTATTTAAATGTGTAGTGTTCGCGTAAATATAAGAAATCAGAAGGGTAGTTGATTGAGCAAGTGGATGAGTTTGTTTATTTGGGATGTTTATTTAGCAGGGATGATAGCTATGATAATGATATAGAACGATGAGTGAACGCAGGAAATATAGTGAATAAAAAAGTCTGAATGTGTCAAGAAAGGCACGCATGGCAATTCATAACGCCGTGTTAGTCCCTACTTTAATGTATGTTAGTTAAAGTTGGATCTGGCAGAAGAAGCATGAGATTAGAATAAATGCTGTGAAAATGCGGTCATTAAGGAGTATGCTAGGGCTAATTCTGAATGACAGGGTGAGAAATAGTGTGATAAGAGAAAAGTGTGGTTTGCAAGATGACGTTGTGACCAGCATTAAGAAAGGAATACTTCGGTGGTTTGGTCATG
Source organism: Parnassius mnemosyne (assembly GCA_963668995.1). Lineage (NCBI taxonomy): Eukaryota > Metazoa > Arthropoda > Insecta > Lepidoptera > Papilionidae > Parnassius > Parnassius mnemosyne. The sequence continues at coordinate 2,756,428 of CAVLGL010000013.1, forward strand.
TAGAAAGAATGAACGAGTAAAGAGTGACAAATCAAATTTATGTTGCAGAAGTGAACGGCAGAGTTTGGAAGGGACGCCCTAGACGAATGTTTATCGACCTAATTGGTGATATATTGAAAATAGGCCCGATTAGGAGTACCCTTAACCGACGAGCGTGTATGCGTAGATATATGAATGTAAAGGAGACGAAAGAGGTGTGTCAGGATCGTGTCAAATGGAAGTCCGTAGTCCCTGCCTACCCCTCTGGGTGACAAACGTGAGTGTTTGTGTGTGTGTTAAATACGTTTGGACTTTATGGAGTGACCTGAATGATGACATGATGATCATTTGAGCATTATGAGTCGTGCACTTTTGGATTTTCCAAACTTTTTTTATATTTAAAATTGACATAAAATTATTGGAAAATGGGAAGTATAATAAAGTTATTAGTGAAAACTTGTGTGTATTTACACTACTTTCAAAAATCTTTACAATCATGTTATACGTAATTTTAATGCGCTTATGGCATGCACAATTGGATTTACCAATAGTTTTTTTTTTATTATAAGTATATATGATATGATTTTTGATATGTCACATCTTTCCTCTTACTTTCCTGCAATCTGTGGGAGTGATTTCGTGAAAAGGGACGGAAGTGCGTATCACAAGCCGGAGAAGCGCGCTCTATTTGATTTGACCAATAAGCGCGCGGTGCTAGTAAAGTTTGCTGTAATATAAACAAGCTTATACAAGTAAACTATATTGATTTATGTATTTACTTTTGACAGTATGTCTCTGAAAAAAGTGCAGATTATTGATAAAAATGCAAATGAGTAATAAATAATAATTATTTGAATAAATATTTCAGTATTTAGCTTTTTTTTTAAGTTTTGACGTTAATTATTGTTGCTGGTCAATTTTTTTCAATTATTGATTCCAAAACATATCTGCAGTTCACACGCGCTAAAAGTGAAATCTTCAGTAAATTTAACTTCGAGAGAATGAGACTAATGCAGAGTATCGGTAATAGGATAATTATATTATGTTATTAAAAATAATAAATAATAAACACTGTAAGGTACACTATTTTCTTTTTCTCACGCAGGCTGAATCTTATAGATGTATATTTTTCCATCTTTTCTCTTTTTTCTCGCTGTTTCGTTTCATCTAGTTGCAAATCACAACGATTCTGAAGAAGATTTCGCTTCAAAAAAACTAATTGCTTTTTTCAGGATAATGTTAATTTTGTTAATAATTATCAAGGTGATATTTCAGATGTTACACATCATATGCGACTACTCTAAGGCTTGCTCGGTTTTTTTTACCTCAATATAAAGCTTTAAGAATGCTAGAGTCTCAAATTCAAATTCTAACTCATATAACAATTCCTAAATGGTTATAAAGTAACAAAATGTTCTTCGACTACTGGAGTAAGCGTTTATAAAAAAGATAAATTACATTCTTTGACATTTACGCTAGCGTCAGGCGTCGTTGCTAAAAAAGGGTATAAATGTAATGGTTAAATACAAATGTATAACCAGGTTGTCAATAATTCTAAAAAGATTTTTTGGATATTAATTTAGTGTAAGCATTTATTAAATTACAAGCTTTTATTTGAGGAACTCAATTTCAATATAAATCTTAACATTTCACTCAGATTTTTAGTCAATGCACGTGTTCGCATGTAAAAGACAGTTTTTTTTTAATAGAATAAGGGTAACCAACGAGCATAGAGTAAATGAGTACAGAGTAAACGAGCACAGAGTTAACGAGTACAGAGTAAACCTGATGGTAATTGGATTCTGTAGCCCATAGCCATCTGTTTGTAGCGTTGTTAAAATAAACTATACTCGTGGTATTATCACTTTAATATACAGATTATTTTAGTACACTTTAAAATATATTTTCTTTAGTTACAGATGACTCAATAATTAAAAAACTCTATTTGAGTGTGCAACTTATATTTATAGTGGGCTCACAAGGAAACTGAAATAGTTTCAAACGGTTTCAGTTATGTTGTAAGTGTTGCAAACCACTTCTACATCTATCCTCAATTAAGAATTAAAATACACATGCGTTGTTGCCACTGAGCACTAAGTTGGAATGCCTCGTTTCTAGTAAAAATCACTGCTGGTGCTCTACATGTGCCTTACGAAACAGCAACAATGAGGTCCCGGGTTTGAATCCCGGGTCGTACCAAAATTAGAGGGCTTACCGCCAAAAATTTTTGAATAGTAGGCCGGTGTCAGGAAGTTGGCAGTGGTGTTAGCTCACACCTCGGGAAACACATAAGGCCGTTGGTTTTGCGACGGATCTCTTTCCGGTCGTGTCGGAAAACCGTCGTATCGGACTATGAGAATGAGGGAATATAGAGAGCATTTTTTATTGTACATACACTCGAGCACTATAATCATGTCCAGTGCAGATGGCTAGTCTACGTTGCAACTAGCTACCAAGATCGTAATTTAATCTGGTGGACATTATTTTACATGAATATAATCAAGTCACGTTAAAAAAAGGAAGACGCAGACGCGTTGTTACCATTGAGTACTAAAATGGTATACCACACTGCCTGTAATTAGACTAGATCAGCATACCTTTCAGACACTGCCGCCATATTGCAGTGGTCGCTCTACTGCAATGTGGTATCAGAAATAAGTTATTTTATGGAATCAAGTATAACAACATAATACATGAAACACAGAAGCATGTTATGCTATTCCATATGCGCACTTCTAGGTGTAAGAACTCATTTTCTGTCTATATATCCGTACCAGCCCCTTACATATTTCTGTTCCGAAATAGCAGTACTTGCGCTGCTGGGTGTCGGTCTAAAGATTCTAATGAGCCAGTCTAATTACACAGCAGTAACAATGCCATTTTTACTTTTTTTTATAGAATAAGGGTTACAAACATGCACACAGTCCACCTGGTGGTAAGTGATTGCTGTGGCCCATAGACATCTACATCTATCTTCGTTTGCGAATTAAAATGCCGATGCGTTGTCAGCCATGGGGACTAAGATGGAATGCCTCTTTTCCAGTAAAAGGGGTTTCCGGTTCTCTACACTCACCATACGAAACACAGCAGCGTTAAGGTGCTATTTACTTGAAGAAGTTTAAGCGTTTTTATGGAGTTTAGTAACCATTTACCATCAAGTGGAATTTAAGTTCGATTGTCTCTTTAATTTCATACAGAAATAACAATTCTGTTAATACGCATCTCCGACATAGGTTAGTTAATAGTTTAAGTGAGTAAACAATTGCTCGCATTCCGCCACGACCACTATCGTACAAGCTAAATTTTGTTAGTAGGTGGTTCGGCTTTTATGTTACCCAATTTAGGTTTTCCTTTTCAATTAACGATTTTAGCTCTAACTTTGCCCGAAGTTATTTGTTGAGACGTATCATGATTGTTAAGTTAGGCACAATATACAATATGTAACAAAAACCCTGTGGTTCCCGTTAAGTACGTTATCAGGATCATTATTCAAACATATAGAAATAACTTTTTTTAAAATTTGATCATATATCTATTTTAATTTTATTAAAAAAAATTAATTTTATGTGGTTTTATTACCTCTTACTGACACTAGCTGCGATGCTAAATCTAAGTAAAGCGGGGTCTATGACAATCGTCTTACTCCCCAGACAATGCAGAGGTGATAAAACCACATACAATTTGCATACAAATATTTTTTTGTAAATAAAAAAAATATCGTTCGAGTTTTTAAAAAAAATATTTCTATACGTTTGAATAGTGATCCTGATAACGTACTTAACGGGAACCACAGGGTTTTTGTTATATATTGTATAAGGCATACATTAAATAAAGTAAATGAATATTTTTAATAAAATACGTTTTTTTACGGATAATATAGCATTTAGTTCACTAATTTTAATATTTCTTATGTTTCGAGTAATGTGAACATGGTTGGGAAAAGGGACAGTAGTTAATTGAACGCAAGAAAAGCACTCTATGATTTCTTTTTATAATTCAAGCTATATATAATTCAAGTATTTTCCAAAACCTTTTCTTAGTTTATACTTCGAGAAAGGCGTATCTATGCCAAATTTTACATGTATGAATGAAACCTGAAGTTACTTTGGTTTACGAAAACATGTGCTTTGTGGTTAACAATGTGAATTAAAAACTTGCGTTAAGACCCTTTATCACTACGTCATAACTCGTTCTCTCTGCTTTTCGTTACACATTTTGCAATCGATTTTAAACTTAGTTGCCGAAAAGATATAGTTTTAAAATATATATATCAGAGTTGAAAACGTAATAAAAAACCGCGCGACAGAGGGAAACTGAAAACGGAGATAGCTGCATCTTCCTGATAACAAATCAAAATTATAAAAAAAAACAATTAGGGACTTTTCTTATGATAAAGAAAACGATTTTTTTTTTCAAATAGAACATTTGTTTCATATAATGGTAACAATGTGTGAAACAAATGTTCTAATTCAACACAGGGAAGTTAAAGAAAAGTTAACCTAATGGGCGTTATTGGCGTTCACCAACTTTATTATCTCTTTTGATGCCAAACTTATATATAAGCTGATGTCATGTGAGATATTGATGTATTTAGTGAAACTTTGCTGTGGTTTATATTAAAAAAGTCTCATATCAGCAGTGTGCTTAACATCTACAAATAAATAATTTCATAATCAATATTCATTAAAAAACAACAAGACTTATAAACTATTTTAATAGAAGGATGACAAACAAGCATACAGATAATCTGATGGCAAATGGAAGCTGAAGGTATAGACATATATATTCATCATAGATTAAGAAACAAAATGCAGATGTATTATCGACCCCAAGAACTAAAATGAAAATAAGACTTATCAGTGAAAAAGGTCTCCGATTATCGATACCCACCAAAGGAAACACAAAAGCATTGCTGCTCTGCTGTTGTTTTACGCTAGGTGTTCTATTTGCGGTCCTTCTTCGGTAGATTCGACCTTTTTGTGGAACGAACAAAAAAAGGTTTAATTTCTCCTGTTGTAATTATTTATTTATTTTTTATTTATTTAAGCTTTCATGCACAAAGTTGTACATATGGCGGACTTAATGCCATAGGGCATTCTCTCCCAGTCAACCATTAGGCTAAACAGAGATATACAAACAAGAGGCGGTGCAGCAGGAATCAAAATAGAAAGCGCTAAAAGAAAAAAATTGTATATACATATATACATATAAATATACATATACACACACATACATAAAAATATATACTTAAATACACACAATATATACATATATAAATACATACATACACATATACACGCATACACTACATATATATACAATACTTATAAATATTATATATGTCAGAACAAATATGAAATATACATATGTGTATGAAAATAAAAGCTATGTTAGTTCAAACTTGCAACAATTTTTTTCACATGCTTACGGACTTGATTTTTAAAAATAAACTTATTGGAAGCTTTTTTAATGTCAAGAGGGATGTCGTTCCAGAGTCTGATGGCCGTGAGGGCGAAAGATTGAGATAAATAACCAGTACGGTGTAAAGGAGTGAGCAACTTAAGATTAGCCGATGAACGGAGAGAGCGATTATGAGAATCTCCCAGGTATTGAAATTTGGATTTCAGATACTCAGGAGCACATGGATCGTTCAGAATTGTGAAAATGGTGCAGAGCGTTCTGACATATCTGCGATGACGGATAAGCAGCCAATTTAGCTAAGCACAAAAAGAAGATACATGGTCGTATTTACGGAGACCATAAATGTATCTGATACAGTTGTTAAGTAGACGATCCAATGTATTAACATGATGTTAAGACAGGTCTGAGCAACACACATCGACATAATCAATAATCGGTAAGATAAGTGACTGGACAAGTAAAATCTTGGTATTGGTGGGAGGAAAATTTTTTAATCGATATAGAGATCGCAAAGTTCCAGTAGGTTTGCGACTCACCGCCTGTATATGTTTGTTGCATGTTAAGCAACCGTTAACGTACAGACCAAGGTGAGGAGAGAATGGTATGACATTATTTTTAAACGTAATTGATGATAGGGTGGGAATATCTAGTTTCGATAATAATCGTGGGCTACCTAAGATTATTGTTTGGCACTTAGATGGGTTCACGTTTATGCCATACACAGTGGACCATTCGGAGATGTATTTCAAGTCATCATTCAATAATGAGATAGCATTAGAGATGTTTGAGGGTTCCACTTGCACATATAACTGCAGATCATTAGCATACAGATGGTAAGAGCACTTGAGATTTAATGAGATGAGATTGATAAAAATTGAAAACAGAAGAGGAGAGACTATACCGCCTTGAGGGACGCCAGTAGACACATCACACCAGTCAGATAGTATATGTCCAGTACGCTCGGCCTGTTGGCGCCCTCGGAGATATGATGAGAACCATTCCTGAGCTGAAGACGAGATATTCAAATGAGAAAGAAAGGCCAACAAGATATCATGATCAATAGAATTAAATGCGTTAGAAAAATCAATTAAGATGAGGACGGTTAGTTTTGATTTTTCCATCTCCTCTCGGAAATCTTCCGTCACCTTGAGAAGAGCAGTAGTAGTAGAATGACCAGGGCGGAAACCCGACTGATAAGGGGAAAGAATATTATTTGAGAAAACAAAATAAAAAATCTGTTTATGAGCAACAGCTTCCAGAACCTTAGAGAGAAAAGGCAGAATAGAAATTGGATATAGCAAAGATATAGCGTTGCAATCGCTGGATTTAGGAATGGGAATAATAAAGACTTTACGCCAGAGAGTTGGGAAAACACCATTTATCAGCGAAAAATTAATGATATGAGTTCTCACGGGTAAAACAGCATGCAACACGTGCATAACCATTACCCTACTCACATCATCACAACCAATGGCTTTCAATTTAATAGAAGAAAGTGCTTTGCGTATCTCGCCTTCGTCTACAGGAGAAAAAGTGAAAGTTTCGTTAGAATAAGGAGGCATGGAAGATATAAATGAGATAGCATTAGCTCTAGAAATATCGGAAACTGTTTGAGAAGACAGAAAATGACGACTGAAATCGTCAGGAGAAAAGGTGATGCTATTATAGTCAAATTGCGATTTTTCATATCCAAGCGTTTTGAGAAACTTTCATATATCAGCCGAAGATGAATTAAGTACTTGTTCGTGGATATAGGTATCGGCGTTTAGCAGCTCTCACCATCTGATTACATTGATTTCTCGCAGCTTTATATGCCTGCCACTTTAGATCAGTGCGATTCTTCTTAAAAGCGCGAAACATTCTGTCGCGTTTTGCCATAGCCATTCTTACCCCAAACGTGATCCATGGAACAGGAGGACGCTTAAGTCAAACGACACGCTTAGGGGCATGTTGATTATACAGTCCTAATATGTTACTGTTAAAGAAGTCGAATTATCGTACGTACTGGCCACAAACATTAGTCAATGTTATTAAAAACAAATTTTTCTGAATTTTCTTTCACCAGAGATGACCAGTTTATCATTACTAGTGTGCTTAGAAACCGGACCTTAACTTCTTCTAAAGTGAGAATGGAGCTCCAAAAAGTTCAAGGGGTTACAGTAACTCCAAAAACTGTAAGAAAAGACTGACATTGGCCGGAATAAACTAAAAATACACTCACTTGCCAGGGGGCCTTGGCCCCTAGCAACACCCTTTGGCTTGCCGCGTGCCATCGAGCAACTTGAGTTAATTTTGCTCAAAATCACGAAAATTGGAATGATGAAGCTTGAAGTCAAGTTATATTTACATTTGAGTCCAGATTTTGCTTGAAGCCAGATGATGGAAAGACAAAAGTGTAGAAACTCCCGGGAGTGAAGTACGCCCAGTGCAACATCATTGGAAAAAAGGCTTATGGTGGAGTGTCAGTTTATACGAGGGCACGTACAGAACTCCGCGTCATTGTGAATGGGTCACAAATGCGGCGCGATATGTTAGATGAAATTGTAGTGCCATTTTCCACTTTTATAGGATACATTTGTTTTTATGACTGCCCCATACTGCAGCGTAGTGGTCGATTACCTTAAAGACATTGAAATCAATGTTATGAGGTAACCATGAGCGTGCTTGCCGGACTTAAACTCCTTAGAAGCTAGTTAAGCTAGAAGACATATGTATAAAGAAAAAAATTCCTACCCTCGCTCTTAAAAATGCATTGCAGGAAGAGTGGCAAGCAATCTCTCAAAACTTTATTGATAATTTGAATAGGAGTATGCCAAGGAGACTGGAAATAATTAAAAGACCTACCGGGGGTAAACTTTAGTACTGATTATAGCTCACGTTATAGTGTTACGTAAGCATTTATAAAAAAAATGTATTGAGTACAAAAATGCTTTTATGCTGGAAAGTTTTTCTTTTTTGTTTTCCTAATTTGTAGTCATTTGATTGTTTGTTTTTTCGACGTTTGCAATTTTTATTTAACGATCAGTGAAAAAAAACTAAATTAATAAACTTAATTGTCACAAATATATAGATGACCTTATCACAAAAATTGATAAGGGCGTGCTTCGATAATTTGGGCACGTTGAGCGACTACTCAGAGGTGTAGCGTTCTTTGTTTGAAGTTAGTTGCAGGCGTCCATGGACTGCAGTAGCCACTTACCATCAGAAGAAATGTAAGTTCATTTGTCTCTTCAGTTTTTATAAAACACGCTTTTCTTTGATTGTTTTAACGTGCTCTAATAGTAAGAGCAGTAATCTCACAAATAGCAAATTAATTCTCGAAATTATTCGATCTCTACCTTGAAAGATCACTAATGCCAATTTAATACAAGAACTTTAGTTATAATTTTATAGAAAGCCATTTGCGCATTGTAGCTGTGAAGTGATTAAGAAATTTTAGTGGCGATCAAATTCATGATTAATTAATATTTAATAAAGAAAATAAATATTGAGTAATTAACTGATTTTAATTTTAATTTCTAACTAGCTTATACTGACGTGTTGCTGCCGTAGAAGAATATTTGTGGAAATATTGTTTTAAATTTGGAACAGCTATAAAGTTTACTCAGTAATGACAATACATTCATTAAAGTTGAATAATATAGTAAGTCGTATGTTTGTATTTTTTTAGGTCGAGTTATCTTAGGTGGCAACCGAACCTCCACTGGAGACTCTTAGCAGGTTTTGCCCCGCCGTTACCATGGTCGCCACCGTAGCCAGGATTAACAGGGCCACTTTTTCTTTCTTTGATACTTTCCTCATGGGGGGATAATTGCTATAGTTGTCACGCTTGGCGAGCGGATAGGTTGGCAACTGCAGCTTTTTTATGAATGATTGCTGTTATCAGAAAAATGCTGCTGCCCATCTCCTAGCTGTTTCCCACTGTTGCTTCTTACGGCACCCTAGGAAATGTATAGGGTAGAGGATATTCTTAAACGCCAATACACGACTAAAGTCCTTCAGAAGCTCTTTAATTCCATCCTTTATTAGTACTACTCCGGAGGCGTGGTGCAGAAGTATGGTGGTTTTGTCCTTCAAGAAAGGCAACAACGCTCTCTTGAAGAACTACAGATTTCCCTTCTGAGCCGCATCTACGTGCTTTTCTTGAGAGCCATTACGGATTATCTCGCACGCAGAATCGTCAACTCCCAACATCCAGAACAAGCGGGTGTCCGAAAAGGCTTTAGAACCTATATATCCTTCGGCAAATTATACAGAAGACTGAAGATAATAAACCACCACTTTGTCTTGCGTATGTGTACTATAAAAAAGCCTTTGATTCCGTCAAAATTAAGGCGATGCTACAGTCTCTTTACCGGTGCTTCAACGGTGCCAAATTGATTTCCGGTATATAGAAGTGCTGAAGTGTTTATAATTGTTTATACAGTAGGGCTATAATGGCTATCCGAGTACAGAACCAGAGTTCAAAACCTATCCAACTGCGAAGACTTTTTTACGTGGTAGAGCCATCCTGCAGCTACATTAATTGTATAGTAGTAGCTCGAATGGTTTGGCTCAATCGAGGAAGTACCACGCTCTCACAGGACACCAGCGTAAAATAGCATCTTAATGCTGCTGTGTTTCGTATGTTGAGTGTATAGAACCGGAAACCCTTTTTACTGGAAAATAGGCATTCCATCATAGGCCTCACGGCTGACAACGCATCTGCATTTTGATTTGCATACGAGGATATATGTAGATATCTATAGGTGACAGCAACCACTTACCATCAAGTGGACTTTGAACTCGATTGTCAACATTATCCTATAAAAAAGGAAAGGTGTAAGTCAGGGTGACCTTATATCCCCGAAACACTTAACCTTTGCATTGGAAGATGTTTTTAATCTTTTTATTCTGAATTTTCCATAATTATCATGCTTAGCATGCGGGGAACAAGATTTTTCAACCTGTGCGTGTTGTCAGTGATAACCTATTGATTTGGAACGTGGTCCTTCACTGCTGGCCGTTTGAGGAAGCTCAAGTTCACTCAGCGAGTTATGGAGAGGGCTATGCTAAGGGGTTTCACTGCGTGATAAACTTAGAAATGAGGATATCCGCAGTAGAACCAGAGTAACCGACATAGTCCAACGGATTATTAAGCTGAAGTGGCAGTGGGCCAGCCATATAGCTCGAAGAACCGACAACCGATGGGGAACAAAGTTTCTCGAGTGGCAGTCTCGTACCGGTAGGTGAAGTGTTGGGCGACCCCCCCACTAGATGGAGTGACGACCTGGTAAGACATGCAGGAAGTCGATGGATGCAGGTGGCTCAGGACCGTGCCTTGTGGCATTCATAGGGGGAGGCCTATGTTCAGCAGTGGACTCATGAAAGGCTGTAATGATGATGATAATGAAGCAAACGGTAGCACCCAGCCATCTTTTGTGTATTCTCCTTACAATAGGAAAGGCACATGCCTATCCGTGGTCTTTGATGTGAATGCAAGAATGATTGAATGAGATATACTTTATTTTACATCGATGAATAAGAAAAAAAAATACAACAAATTCTAAAGAGGCACAACTGGCGGCCTTATTGCTTACAAGCGATCTCTACCAGGCAACCATAATGCATAGTATTTAATGACCCGTGAGAAAGGGCAACGGTGTAAAAAAGTTATTTGAAAATACACACGACATACATATAATTGTGTAATATGCTGATAAAAGAAAAATTTAAAGCTAAGTAAATAATTTAAAATTTAATACTCCGTTAACGGGAAAGCAAAACCGGCATGACAGTGGTACAAACAGAATAACATATCCGTAGCCGCGTTCTACTCAGGTCTACAAATAGTGAAATCCAATTAACGTTTTAATTTTACCAGCTGCAAAAGTGTAAAGGTTGGAGTTTACTAAATGTATTAAATGAAATTACAATTGCTAAAACTAATTTATCCTTGAAGTACCTATACATATTTAAGCCCTAATAATAACCTAATTTAATAATAGTACTTATTTAGTAAAAAAAATATCATCAAAATTGTATAATGGTTTCTGATTTGCCCGAACACTACACATTTAAATAAAACTAGTTTTACGAATTTTATCGCGCATATTAACTTATTTTATGCCACGGTAGTCATGGATACGTCAGATTGTAATTCTAAAATACAAGAACATTTGTCGGATGTAAGCACTTATAAAAAGGTTAAAACCTGACGAAACACTGACCTCGTAAAGAAACACTCCGAAAAATTATATCTGAACGTTAAATCGATAATACCTACATCTGCCAAACTACCAAAGTTGTATGGGTTACCAAAAATACACAAGGTCAATGCTCCACTACGTCTCATCACAAATCGATTTACCAAGTTACAGATTGGCTCAACATTTAGCGAAAATACTCTCACGGCTCAGGGAACATACAAGAACACACACAAAGGATTCCTGCCATTTTGTCAGCGAGATTAAAGACCTACATCTGGCAGAAAATGAAACCATGGTCAGTTTTGATGTGCAGTCTCTGTTCACATACTTACCTGTTGAAGACTGTATCTCATTTGTAACTAGAAGGCTGGAGGAAAACAACGTGGACTTATAGTATGCAGTATTACTCAGACATTGCATTACATCTAGCTACCTATTGTGGAAGGAAGATTTCTACAAGCAAAAAGATGGTGTGGCGATGAGCTCACATGTATCTCCCATTGTCGCTGATATATTCATGGACAACTTTGAGAAGAAAGTCCTGATTACTTCTACCGTAAATCCAAGATTCTACAAACGGTACGTAGACAACACTTTCACAATTCTACCTTTAAATAAAGTAGCTGCATATTTAAACCATCTTAACTCTATAAATTCTAAAATTTAGTTCACAATGGAGTTAGAGACAAACAATTCTTTAGCTTTTCTAGATGTGTTAGTAATTCGGAATCCTGATAACACCTTGAGCCGCACTGTGCATAGAAAAAGACCCATACAGATAGACATTAAACGGTGATTCTCACGACCATCCTTCACAGATAGCTACCGTGGGTAAATCATGAAAGATAAAACTGCAAGACTTCAAGATACTGTAAGTTCATACTGCGTAAATCTTAAAAAACATTAATGATTTTAATTTGGAGGTAGCCGTGGTTAACTATGACATTGGGACGTCAAACACCTCAGTACCCCCGTGGCCATGGGTGCTGTAAAGTGCTCGAAACTTCGTAAATATAAATAAGTTTATATACGCGATAAAATCCGTAAAACTAGTTTTATTTAAACATCAAAATTATTTTACATTCTGCGAAGATATCGTGTAACATACATATAAAAACACACACTCGAATTGAGAACCTCCTCCATTTTGAAGTTGGTTAAAAAGACTGCGTATTTTATGCTATTTATGTATCAACTTATTAATATCAACAAAATTGTATTTTAAAATAAATCAAACCGATTTAAAAGAACTAATAAAGGATTAATAATTTGCTCATAATAATATAACTTCAGAAGTCAGTGTTTCAAAGAATAAAATGTCTCAACGAAAATTTATTTCTTTTTACCCTTTAGTTTACTTGCCAATATCAAAACCTCAAAGTAACATTTAGAGTTCTGTCTAAATAGCTACATTAAAATTTCATCTCGTATATACCCTTGAGGATGGAACTTTTCCTTTAAATTTAAATGGGACTACCTTTGAAACATAGGTAGTTAAAACTTAATAAAAAAAACATTAAATAAGGATTTATATTATTAGATTTTTTTTATAGGATCAGGGTGACAAACGAGCACACAGTCCACCTGATGGGAAGTGGTTGCTGCGGCCCATAGACATCTACATCTATCCTCTATTACAAATTTAACGGTGGTAGAGCCACGCAGCAGTTTTTGCTGTTGCATGTATGGACCGGCTCGAGCCGGGTTGGTACCACGACCTCACAGAATACCGGCGTGAAGTAAAAGCTCTGCTTCTGCGTTTCGTCTGGTGAGTGCAGGTGGCCGGAGGCCCAATTCCCCCCCCCCCCCCATCAACATGGTAGCGGAATTACACGATGAACTACCCCAGGAGGGTACCAGTACCCCTGGAGAATCCCTCGCTGAGCATCCACGACCATGTTATTCCGATCCTGAGCGTGGGTGCTCAGGCTGCCCCGCGTATTCTGGGGGGGGCAAAATTCCGCTCAAAAGCATAACTGCTAGGGGCAAACTGAGCAAGAACACCAAGGCGACCCCTGCCACGCTATCCGTGAATTTCTGAAACATCAGGGGACTTCACTCTAACCTAAACGCCGTCCACAACCATCTCGAGACGGCGAAGCCGGCCTTGCTCTTTCTGACCGAGACGCAGGTTTCCTCTCCGGCTGATATTTCGTTTCTCTCCTACCCGGGGTACAAATTGGAGCATTCCTTTGTGCCTCGGGCTGGAGTTTGCGTGTATGTCAGTGAGGACATCTGTTCTCGACGCCTCTTGTCTTGAAGGTTCGGACCTGTCCATCCTTTGGCTACGCGTAGACAGCGACGACCATCCGCGCGTCTACGGGTGCCTCTATAGGTCCCATAGCGGTAATGCCGAAACAGACCGACTCATCGACCACGTCCAAATGGCTACAGATTCCTTGCTACAACAGGTCCCATCCGCAGAGATCGTGATCCTTGGCGATTTTAACGCCCACCATGCCGAATGGCTCGGTTCACGTCTATCCGATCATGCGGGGAGATCTGTTTATGACTTTGCCTTGGCATATGGTCTAACACAACTGGTTACTTCGCCTACGCGGATTCCAGATGTGGAGCATCATACACCTTCCCTGTTGGACCTTCTGCTGACCTCTCATCCGGACGGATATCAGGTTTCCGTCGATGCCCCTCTCGGCTCTTCGGACCATTGTCTGATCCGGAGTGTGGTGCCACTCACGCTCCCTTCGCGGTTGCGTTCTGCAGGTTGCCGCCGTGTTTGGCATTACAGGTCGGCGGATTGGGACGGAATGCGGTCTTTCTTTGCATCCTACCCATGGGGGCGGGTTTGCTTCTCGCCGGACGATCCCAGCGCTGTTGCTGACTCTGTCACTAATGTGGTACTACAGGGAATGGAGCTATTTATTCCATCATCTGTGGTACCCATCGGAGGCAGATCTCAGCCTTGGTTTGGTCGCTCCTGTAAGACTGCATTACGCAGTAAGCAGGAGTGTTATCGAGCCTGGGCTGCGGCTTCGTCGACTCGGGATGTAAACACCAGCACACTTAAAAAGAAGTATAACTTCGCCTCCAGGTCCTTCAAAAGAGTTATTGCCAAGGCAAAGTCAGAGCACATAGGCAGAATTGGCGAGAAACTAGTTCGCCTTCCTTCGGGAACCCGTGCATTCTGGTCTCTCGCCAAGGCTGTCCAAGGGAATTTCTCTAAGCCATCACTACCATCTCTGCACAGGGAGGATGACTCACTGGCCCATGACGCAAAAGACAAAGCCGACCTTTTAGGCTCCCTTTTTGCGTCCAACTCGACTCTTGATGACGGGGGGAAAACACCGCCGAACATCCCGCGGTGTGAGTGCTCCATGCCGGATGTGCTGTTCTCACAGCGCTCGGTTTGCAAAGCACTGCTCTCCCTGGACATCCAGAAGTCGAGTGGGCCTAACGGAATCCCCCCAATTGTGCTGAGGACGTGTGCTCCGGAGTTGGCACCGGTCCTAACGCGTCTTTTCCGGTACTCCTACTCCCTAGGCGTAGTCCCGAAATCATGGAAGACAGCTTTTGTCCACCCGATCCCTAAAAAAGGCGACCGCTCAGACCCATCCAACTATAGGCCTATCGCGATCACCTCCTTGTTCTCCAAAATAATGGAATCCATTATTAACTGCCAGCTCATCCGGTACCTTGAGGATCACCAGCTGATTAGTGACCGCCAATACGGTTTTCGTCGGGTTCGATCAGCTGTTGATCTTCTGATCTACCTGACCCATAGGTGGGCGGAGGCAGTAGAGTCCAAGGGGGAGGCGTTGGCCGTTAGTCTGGACATTGCGAAGGCCTTCGATCGGGTTTGGCACAAAGCGCTTCTTTCGAAGCTCCCTTCCTATGGGCTTCCCGAGAAATTGTGCAATTGGATCACCAGCTTCCTTGCAGATCGGAGCATCAAGGTCGTTGTAGACGGTGCATGCTCTGACTACAAGCCTATTAACGCTGGTGTTCCACAAGGCTGTGTGCTATCACCAACGCTGTTTCTTCTGCATATCAATGATATTTTGCTAACTGGTAACATTCATTGCTACGCGGATGACAGCACTGGTGATGCTCTATACACCGGCCGTGCCAATATTTCTCGGGAAAACGTCGCTGAGTACCGGAACAAACTTGTGTCTGAAGTCGAGTCTTTGCTGAGCAAAGTCTCGGATTGGGGGCGACTAAATCTAGTCCAGTTTAATCCTCAGAAGACACAAGTTTGCGCGTTTACCGCTAAAAAGAACCCCTTTGTCGTATCTCCTCAGTTTCAAGGCACTCCTCTTCTTGCCTCAGCCAGTATCGGTATCCTCGGAGTCGACATATCGAGTGACGTGCAGTTTCGTGGTCACTTGGAAGGGAAGGCCAAATTGGCCTCTAAAAAGCTTGGCGTGCTCAGCAGAGCGGGACAGTATTTCATGCCGGCACACCGCCTGCAACTTTACAAGGCGCAAGTTCGGCCTCACATGGAATACTGTTCCCATCTCTGGGCAGGGGCTCCCCAGTGCCAGCTCCTTCCACTTGACCGCATCCAACGCAGAGCTGCGCGAATTGTCGACGACCGAGCCCTTTCCGATCGGCTCGATTCATTGGCACTGCGAAGAGATGTTGCATCCCTTTGCATTTTCTTTCGCATCTACCATGGGGAGTGCTCTGAGGAATTGTTCGGATTAATCCCAGCCGCCAAATTCCACGAACGCACATCGCGGCAGAACTCCCGATACCATCCACACCATCTGGATGATTGGCGGTCCACCACTGTGCAATTTAGAAGATGTTTTCTTCCTCGCACGACCTCCTTGTGGAATCGATTACCATCAGCGATTTTTCCGGACCGATACGACTTAGGGACCTTCAAGAAAAGAGCGTACTCCTTTTTAAAAGGCCGGCAACGCATCTGCGATTCCCCTGGTGTTGCAGTTGTTCATAGGCGGCGGTAGTCACTTACCATCAGGTGAGCCGCATGCTCGTTTGCCCCCTCTCCTATAAAAAAAAAAAACAAATCAAAATGTAGATGCGTTGTCACCCGTGAGGACTAAGATGGAATGCCTCATTTCCAGTAAAAAGGGCCTCCGGCCACCTGCACTCACCAAGCGAAACGCAGAGGTAAACCTCTACTTCACGCTGGTTTTCTGTGAGGTCGTGGCACTATCCCGGTTCGAGCCAGCCCATCCGTGCGACAACAAAAGCTGACGCGTGGCTCTACCACTGTTAGGTGGTACATATATCTGTAATATAGCTATGTTCTAATTTTGTGTTTTTAATTTTGTATTAACCACGCATCAACATTTAATACACCTATCATCATTATAATTACAGCCTATCCAGCTGAAGGTTGCCTCGTAGGGTTTTTTTTATTTTAAATTATAATCAAGAAGACTCTGCTGCTTACCTCTTGTTTCTTTTCGCCCTGTTGCCTTTGACGACACCGACGGTATGACATAGGATATTGGGAAAATCTTACGCCAACCCTTCACGGCACTACTTTCTCACCTTTCACCTATCCTCATTATTAAAGTAAGTTTCACAAGTTCCGTGATTATTTTTTTAGACTTTTACGTTTCCAGGTAATTCCATAGTCAAACCATAATTTCATTTAGGAACTACTGTAATTAAAATATTATGTATTTTTGGTTAACATTTTTTTAATTGTTTAGTCTACCCTTTATTCTATTTAAAATTAACTCAATATATTTCATAAGTAAATTACAGTTTCGTATTCTATAGTGTAAAATAAAAAAAACATGATAAAATGATGCTAAATTATAACTTTAGAAACAAAATCATTGGCAAAAGTCAGACGTTATTTACTGACTCAATCTATCAAGAAAAACCGCCTCCTTTGGGTAAAGTCCTTGAATACTATATCTTCATAATATCTACTTTCACATCGCCTTGCAACGTGAGTACCTTTGCTAAATTCTTGCTAATAAAGTAAGGCGCGTAGAGTTTTGAAGTAAATACCGTAATTATCAATTGGCCCGCTTCGCAAATTCAAGCAACGTTTCCTCCTCCGTATCGATCTGTTTTACTATTTACGAGATGAATATAAAGACAGTTTTATATTAACTAACTATGTAGGCTTCGTAATATGACAAAATAGCAAAAAATTTAAAGGGTTTGTAAATTATTTATCGTGGATCTGATTAAAAAAATGCTTTCTCATGCACTTAATTTAGAAGAAAACAGCTCGTAAAGGAAAACGAGCGTTTATGAAATATAAAAATCGGACATAAATCGTGTTTTTTATTTGGTTATTTAATACCTCTCTCCCCTATATGGAATCAGACAACAGTTTGTCGATATTCCGCGCATTCGAGCCAAAGGCTTTATATTGTCTTTTGTAATGCGTATCGCAAGGGAGTGAAATAATTTGCCGGCCTCATTCTTACCATCAATCGATTACACAATTTGGGTGTGTTATAGGCAAGAGTGGATAGGGCTTTATAAAGACAGCGATAATCCATGTAGGGCTTCATCACCGCTAACGAACCTGATGGAATTCTATGGGCGGGTATGGCCCACATCAAAAAGCTAATAACATCCGAATATTTTTGGATGCTAACAAGCGCATGTCATATAAAAGTGTGAAAAGTATACCCTTAAACACAAAGACACTTCTTTTCTTCTCTATCAGATTTTTTTATAGATTTACGGTGACAATCGAGCATAGAGACCATCTGATAGTTAATGGATGCTGTAACCTATAGACATCTACACCTATCCTTGATTCAGAATCATAATGCAGATGCGTTGACATCCTTTAGAGCGAAGATAAAGTGCCTCGTTTCTAGTAAAAAGTGTCTCCGTTTCTCAACACCCACCATACGAAACAGCAGTATCAAATTGCTTCATTCATGCCAATATTCTGTGAAAACGTGGTCAAACCCATTCGTGCTACACCCATAATAAAGCTGCTTCGCAGTTCCACTATGTGTAAAAATCAACCAATAGATCTTTCTGGTATCTTTACGTTTGCTCTTACGAAACTCACAGTAAGAAATGGTGTCATGTGATCGATATTTATGATAAGTTTACTAAATTGGATTGACAAGCAAACTTATGCTCCATCTGATGTTAAGTGCATCTATAGCACAAAGATACCTGCAACCAACTTTAAATGAAGAAGGCTACACATTCGATGTCACCTTTGAGGATTTAGATGGAATATCTAACAGCTTGTAATATCCTTCTGACTGGAACAAAGCAAAACATTGCTATTTACCTACATAGACGAACTTCTAGTCAGAAAGTTATTTCTGTAATATTCACGAATTATTAATATTAAATGTGTAAATAAAAGACACTTTCAATAAATATAATATTGAATAAATAAATCATTATATTCTTTTCCATAACTGTGGAATATTAACGATTACTTTTATATAATTTTGGAACATTTTTTGATTTAATTCTGTAAAATTTGTAACTTAATTTCCAACTAAATTTCTAACTAACTTTTATGCTTACGAAATGAACATCTGTTGCCGTCATTTATTTACACCAGGCAGAATACTGAGACGTGTAAATCATCTTACAAAGCCCGATTTCTCCAAAATATATGATAATAGTTTCAGTCTGTGAATAATGAATATTCTTTGTTGTTTTACTCTTGCTTACTTACTAGGATAATTAGAATAATTTGGTATGATAGGGAAGTTATAAGCTATGTTGATTTTGAAATCGTAGCGAAATTGTTCATTTAGAAACCTTATTTTATTTGAAACAAATTTTTACGGATTTAATCGCGTTTAATTTAACTTTTTAATTCCCGACGTTTCGGGTGCTTTACAGCACCCGTAGTCATGGGGGGGAATGAGGTGTTTGACGGCCCGATGTCATAGTTAGCCCGGCTACCTTCTGTTTTTGAATATTAATTTTTGGTCCAATCTAAGCAGCTAACAGTATCTTGAAGTCTTGCAGTTATATACTTGGGTTTGGATTTAATTTTATTAATAATTATAGGATCCCAAGCAGATGGCAGCACTCATCCATCTCCTCTATTGAAATTGGGATGTATTTAATTTCAATAGCCTCGCGAATCATCCCTGGTAGGAATCGGCGTTCTTTTGCGAGGATTTGTGGTTTATCAAAGCCAAATTCTCCTACGCCGCACACGGTAACCTTTGTAGTCTGATGCGACTCCTTTGATAAGATGCGGCACGTGCCAAAGCGGCTCGACACTAATGCGACTGTATCTAAGTGAACAGGCTATACACTAATGTGTGTGAAATGTCCATTTGTGGGAGACAAATAGTGCTGCACCATGTTTTTTTTTATAGGAGAGGGGACAAACGAGCATGCGGCTCACCTGATGGTAAGTGACTACCGCCGCCCATGAACAACTGCAACACCAGAGGTACCAGGAGAATTGCAGATGCGTTGCCAGCCTTTTAAAAAGGAGTAGGCTCTTTTCTTGAAAGTCCCTATGTCGTATTGGTCCGGAAAAATCGCTGATGGTAATAGATTCCACAAGGAAGTCGTGCGAGGAAGAAAACATCTTCTAAGTCGCACAGTGGTGGACTGCCAATCATCCAGATGGTGTGGATAGTATCGGGAGTTCTGCCGCAATGTGCGTTCGTGAAATTTGGCGGCTGGTATTAATCCGAACAATTCCTCAGAGCATTCCCCGTGGTAAATGCGAAAGAACGTTGATTAAGCAAACATTTTAGGGTTTCAACCGACGTTCGATTCTACTTCGGTACTACCTACTACTAGGTTCGGGTTTCAATTTCATAAGGACTTTCGTCTTATACAACCGTATATCGGCGGTGTTATAATATCCACCACCCCACATTATCCCGTTTATGTCATAAAAGACAAAAGAGAAGCTGAACCAGGACAAGAGCAGCAGCATCTTCTTGATAATGACTCAAAATAATAAAAAGCTGCGGTTGCCATCCAATAGCGTGCACTATTGCAGAGTATGCTTCTATCGAAGAAATAAAACAAAGAAAATAAAATTATTTACTAGCACATGATTACAATTTGTTTACAATAATTATCAATATTTTAAACTGAATGAAGCGCTGATATTCCATTAGCGCAAATGAATATTTAAGAAAGTGTGTAAATATTATCTTTTGCGTGAACCTTAAAATTTACAGTCTAAATAAGCTCAGTGAATGTTATGTAGAACTTTGACAAAGTATAAACACAATTATAAGTGAAAAATCAAAAGTGAATGAACAGTGGCGAAATAACTGTTTGCTTGTTATAATTTTGAGGAAGTTTTCCGAAAATGTGAATGTGTGAATAGAGAAAAAAGGTGCTACTTAAATTAGTATGGAAACAAAGCGAACTAAATAAATATACTTAGTCCTCATAGTTTTAAATCCATAAATAACAATAACTTTAAACATTTTCGATAATTGGGTATTTGTGAAATGACTACAGTTTGAATTTGACCATTCATAACAGAAAACTCGCGCTCAATATCATATTAACAGAAAGCAAATCATTGGTACTCAAAAATTCGGCTCTAAGCTATTATCTGTCCTGGCGCATGGCGCAGTAAGGGATCGCGCAATCAGATAGTAATGTAAGTTCAATCCTCATCAACGGCAAAATTTGTTGAATTTTTTGAAATAAAACAATTATAATATAATTATTACAAATACAAATACAAACACCATCTGTTATAAAACAACTAGAAACAAACTTACATAACCTATTTCTGCTTAAATCAATCAATATCAATATAAGATTTAGGACTTTGACACTAGAGGGCGCAAATAAATAAAAAATAAAATAACTGCACGAAAATGGAGGAGGAAGACTGCGACAACATAACCCAAAGAAATAAAAATAGATTGCATAATGAAATGAGTGATGAATCCTTTCTCGATAATACATACCAAAGCCTGCCCTATATTGGTACATTGGATTCTACGGAAGTTGAGCAATTAAAATCTACTATAGAAAAATTGACACAAGAGTTAATAACAGCAAACAATGAGATTGATAACTTAAATCTAGAAAATACTTCGTTAAAAAAACTATTGCAGAATTATGAAAATAAATTACAACTATACAAAACTGTTGGGATAGAAAACCTCAGAAGAAATTCAACTGGATTGGTAACAAGATTTTACTCCCCACAATATAGAAAAATAAATTCAGTTAATAAAACTTTAGGAGGCTTAACAACTTCCCAATTGATTAACTCCCCTAATCGTCAGAAGTTGCAGCTTAAAAGTACTCTCTCAAAAAGTTTCGATAATCTTCAAAGCTGTTATTACAAACCGATTGATAGATTGGCGTCTATCTCGAATACGCAAAACAGCACACCGATTAAGAACACGGGATCGAGTATAAACGACTCATGTTTCGTGAGTTCAGATGGCGCTTGAGTAATGTCTCCCAACGAAACCCGAATTTTACGCACTCAACACTCAACATGATTTTTTCATATCAAGCAGGTCGCGGTTTAAGGGGCAAATTACAAAGTTTACTAGGAAAGGATTATCAGGTTACTTGTTTTTTAAAGCCAAATGCAAAACTAGCAGAGTTATTAAAATCATGTAATAGACTTTGTATGGACTTTACTAAGGAGGATTATGTAATTATTCTAGGTGGTTCAAATGATAATGATCTAATGGAATTTCAATCATTTTTATATTTTACTTTACACCAAATTAAATGTACAAATATTCTGGTATGCGACATTCAAAAAAATTATAATTTTAATGAAACGAAGTTAAATAACTTAGTTCAATCGATTTGTAAAAGGTTCAGTCATACGTCTTTTGTGCCCTTGATGTCGAATAATATTTATAATGATGAACGTATGCTTAGAAATGTAAATATTGTTGCAAAATTAATTCTTCGTGAAATACTGAGGGTGACATATAAAATAAATTATATTAACTTTATAACTAAATTACGTAACTCGAATAATAGTAAAAATTATGTGAGGGACGATGTTTCTGGCCATGTAAGTTTAACAGCTGATAATATGAAGTGCACAACAGGCACTCAAACTGAGGATATACCTCCACAAAGTTGCATTTCGCTTTTTCGTCAATAATAATAAACTAAATAAGCAGTCCAAAAAAATTTTTATGAATATTTTTTATCAAAATGTCTGTGGTGTAACTAACAAAAAATGTGAGATAGAACTGTATATTAATTCTGTAAAATCTAAATTACAATATGTTTGTTTCTGTGAACATTTCTTAAATGAGTTTTCGGCTCCTTTATTTAAATTAGAGGGTTATAAATTAGTAGCTTACAATTTCCGATCTAATAAAAAACGAGGTGGTTCAATGATATTGGCTTTAAATGATATAAAATGTGAAGAAGATGCTTTCTGCAAAAAAATATAGAAGTCTGAATATTTTGAAGTTTGTGGTATTAAAGACATGAACTCGCATATTTATGTTTGTTGTTGCTATCGAAATCCTATACAGAAAAATTTTGATTTTTTTATGGAACGATTGGAGCGTTTTTTCGAACATTTTTTTAGTAAAAAATGCATTTTGTGCGGTGACTTCAACATTAATTTATTGAACAATGATAAACAAAAAAATGAATTTTTGAACCTGTTAAGTTGTTATAATTTTAAATATTTAATTGACTCAGCAACTTTTTTGCGCAATGATGTAACATCTTGTCTTGACAATGTAATTACCAACATGGATACTACAAATATTGACAGTAGGGTAGAGCATAATGGTCTAGCAGATGGTCACGCTGGCTTATTTTGCACAGTAAAATTGGAAAATCAAATGATTCGTAACATGAATGAAAGTATTAAAATTAGTGGTAGAGTTTTAAGTGATCACAACTTAGCAAAGTTTAGAAAGCAAATTTGCAGAATAAATTGGTACAACCTAGGAATAAATTCTTTTTTAAATAAATTAAGTAATACTTTTAAAAATTGTTATAAGAAAAAAACGAGAAAAATAGGGCCAAAAAAAATACATTACAGTGGATCACAAAAGGTATTAGGGTATCTAGTAAGATGAAGAGGTTTCTGTCATTAAATGTTAAAATATGTAATGGAGTGTTTGCTGATAAATATAAAAGGACATATATACAGATATATAGAAGAATATTGAGAAAAGCAAAACAAATAGCTATACAAAGAAAAATTGAGTTGGCGACAAATTCTAATAAAGAAATCTGGAATATTGTAAATGATAGTAGGAAGAAACCGTTTAGTAAAAAAGGACGTAATATAGTACTAAAGGTAAACAATAATCTCATAAGTCATCAACAGGATGTAGTAAATGTTTTCTCGAGCCATTTTAGTGAAACTATTTCATTAAGTAAGAATGCTAGTGATTCAATCTCCGCACAATTAATTCTGGAACAAAGTGTGAAGAGAGTTGTTACAGATATGCGTTTTACCGCTGTTACTAGTCATGAAATTTTAAATATGGTTAAGCAAATGGAAAATAAAAGATCACACGGTTATGATGAAATACCCACCAAAATTATTAAAGATAATATTGATATATTGGCTGAACCTTTAACTTATTTTTCAATAAATGTGTGGAACAAACTTTGTTTCCGAATCAGCTTAAAATTGCACGAGTACTTCCGGTACATAAAAAGGGAAGTAAAATGGAAACCAAAAACTATAGGCCGATTTCCTTGCTACCTATATTATCAATAATTTATGAAAAGCTGATCAAGGTAAGATTAGTAACACATTTACGACAAAATTCCATATTAAATGAGAGGCAATTTGGGTATCAACGATATGTGGGTACTATAGATGCTATAAATACACTAGTCGATGATGTAGTATGTAGACTCAATGATAAATATAAGGTAGGAGGTTTATTTTTAGACTTAAGTTCGGCATTTGACACGATCAATTATGATATGCTGCTAATGAAATTGGAACATTACGGAATTAGAGGCTCAATTTTAAAGTTATTGGAATCCTACTTATCAAATAGGAAACAATTTGTTGAGATTAAAACAATAATAGACGGTGAAGAAACGGTATACAAATCGAAATTGACAACCATAAAGAAGGGCGTTCCACAAGGCTCCATTTTAGGACCCATACTATTTATAATATTCATTAATGACTTAACTGCTTACACCCATACTAAACAGAATGATGTAAAACTTACTATTTATGCGGATGATACCAACGCGATTGTGTCTGCTAGCTCGGTAGACGAATTAAATACTAAAATGAAAAACACACTGTATGACTTTAAAAGTTGGTTTACTACAAACGATCTTTTATTAAACACAAATAAAACATACGCAATGTTTTTTAAATCTACAGCAAGACAAAAAGATTCAATAAACGTTAACATTGACGGTATAAGTATTGACTCTGTTGAATCAGTCAAATTTCTAGGAATCCACATAGACATGTATTTAAATTGGAAAAAGGAAATTAAAGCACTAGAATCCACTATCAGTTCAGCATGCTATGTCTTAAGAAGTTTACGAGAAGAAGTTACATTAGAACAGCTAAAAATGGTTTATTTTGCTCTGGTTGAATCTAAACTACGTTATAGCATAATATTCTGGGGCAATAGTTATAAGTATAATATTAAGGCAGCGTTTGTACTACAAAAAAGGGCGATCCGTACCATGTTACGTATTCCACAAATTGAATCGTGTAAGGAACATTTCCGAAATCTTGGCATATTAACGGTTCCCTCTCTGTATATCTTAGTTTCACTTACTCATTTAGTAAAGAACTTTCACAAATATGAAACATACGAAGAAAGGAAAAAGAGAGATATGACCCACCGAAAAGATATAAAAATTTCTATCACACCAACATTGAATGTTGTACGCCACAGCACAAGATATCAAGCCATTGGACTATTTAATTCTTTGCCTACCTCATTTAAAACTATTTATTGCCACCACAAATTTCAAAATAAATTAAAATCTTTATTAATTAAAAAAAGCTACTACTCAGTTGACGATTACTTAAATGACAAAAATAAACTTAATCAATGTTAATTTTTATTGTTGTATAATTTTTAATGTAATTTGTAGTGTATTATGACATGAAAATTATTTAATTAATTTGTTAAATGATGTTTAAATTTTATCGATTTCAATTTTAATTAAAATAATTGCATGTAAATGTCTCTATGCATGTAATAAATTTCCAATACAACGTAATATTGTTCTATGGAATAAATGACTATGACTATGACTATGACTATGACTTGGATAAAATTAATTATCCCGGCCGGAGTGATATAACACATGTATTATATTAACATACCTAGTCAGGTCATAAGTATTGTCACACAGTAAAAACTGTTCTTTTAGAATGCTGGCCACAAAAAAGTTAATTGAATTCGAATTTCGAATTGTTCATGAAAATAAAACTGTATACTTTTTAGAAATTTACTCATTTTTAAATATGGAGTGGACGCTTAAAGAAGACCGTGTTGCAGTTATTGCGTTGCATCGTTGCGGTTACGCGCCAATTAAATTTTTTAACATACTGAAAAATTTGAATATAACCAAAAGATTCGTATATCCTACCATCAAACGAAACAATGAAGAATCTAGTGTAGATTACAGGTCAAGAAGTGGTCGCCCTCGGTCTGTTAGGACTCCAGCAGTGATAAAAGCTGTGAAGGCGCGAATTCAAAGAAATCCCAAATGTAAGCAGAAACTGTTGGCCCTTCAGATGGGGTTAAGCAGAACCACGGTGAAAAGGGTGTTAAATGAAGACTTAGGGCTTCGGGCATATCGAACAAAAACAGGACATCGTTTGAATGCTCGTCTAATGGACCTGAGACTGAAGAGATGCCGCGCTTTGTTGAAGCGGTACGCGGGAAAAAAATATCGGGCAATTCTTTTTTCGGATGAAAAAATTTTTACCGTAGAAGAGAGCTACAACAGACAAAATGATAAGGTGTAGACACAGTAGTGAAGAAGCGAGCAACCGTATTCCGCGTGTCCAACGAGGTCATTTTCCATCTTCGCTAATTGTATGGTTGGGAGTTTCTTATTGGAGCTTAACAGAGGTACATTTTTGTGAGAAAGGTGTAAAAACGAATGCAGTTGTGTATCAAAATACAGTCCTGACGAACCTTGTGGAACCTGTTTCGCATACCATGTTCAATAACAGGCACTGGGTATTCCAACAAGATTCGGCGCCAGCTCATAGAGCAAAGAGCACACCAGACTGGCTGGCGGCGCGTGAAATCGACTTCATCCGACACGAAGACTGGCCCTCCTCCAGTCCAGATTTGAATCCTTTAGATTACAAGTTATGGCAACACTTGGAGGAAAAGGCGTGCTCAAAGCCTCATCCCAATTTGGAGTCACTCAAGACATGCTAGATTAAGGCAGCCGCCGATATTGACATGGACCTCGTTCGTGCTGCGATAGACGACTGGCCGCGCAGATTGAAGGCCTGTATTCAAAATCACGGAGGTCATTTTGAATAAAATTTAGTGTCATAAGAATCTTTGTTTTGTTAAGTTCATTTTGGTATATAAATGGTTACATAATGAATAAACTTGTTTCAATTATTTTATATTAAACATGTGACAGAATTTATGACCTGACTAGGTATAATATCTATGTGATAGTGCAAATGTGCAGTTTCAGCGATCCTTCCCGTCTTTGCCTGTGTAGAACGTATAAATGTGGCGTTATTTAGATTTAGCATAATCAAGGTACTTTATTTTATCTTTTTATTTCAAAAATTAAGATAAAGATTGGATTAGCAATTCCTAAGATTATCCCGGACGAACTGACTGACTGACTGACTTATAATAAGTAAAAAAGTTTACTAAAACGAATACTTTCAACCTACAAATTAAAGAAGATTCGAAGTTCCTTCCGCCGTTTCTTCTCCAGTCAGAGGAACCTCATTATGAAACTTTACCTTGTAGACTAAAAACGTATTACAAACTAAATAAAAACAATTAAACTTTTTCATCCGTCGTCTACGCCCTTGTTGGGCAACAACTCCTAAATAAATAAAAATACTACTTTCTTTTGTATACTTGGACAAACAACACGTTGGCAATTTTAGGGACCAGAAAAAACATGTTGTCATATAAATTCTATTTGTTACGGATAGTCAGCGATTTTAGGGCGAGGTATTATTGGTTAAAACAAGGATGAAAACCTTACAGAATTAATTTTATTATTAAAAAAATCGTCAGTTTGGAAAACAGTTTTAAAATAAACTTTACCTAGTTGTATTCCTGTCGTTGGATTTTGGCAAATGATATCTCAATTGATTTATTAAAACTGCGAGGAGAACATAAGTTATAATATGTAGTCACTTTAAAATGAAAACTGTCAAAACTGCATCTCAAACGAATTATTAGCAAAGACATTTAATTTTGGATGTGTAAAAAAATCAACATCCCAATTCGTCCCGTGAGTGTTCTAATAGGTGACTTTAGGAAATGAAACAGGAGTTGAACAACAGCATTTACCTAAAAACAACTCCAAATAATAATAAAAAACTGCGTCTCAAAAAAAATGGTTATTTATGTCTTAATACCAAATAACCCCCTGGGCTTAATGGAAGCCAGTTATTTAAATATTACAAACGGGCATTTTGTAATATTAAAATAACTAGCTTCTATTTGAATAACGTTAGTGGAATAATAAACGCTATTAATGCCTTTACCGCGCAAATGTAAAGTTGGATAAGTTTCTGATGAAATTAAGAATTTAGTTAGCGTTACATTTTGTTTAATAAATTGGGCTTTTGTGCAATAACACGTAACGAATAACTTTCTTTAAACGTATATTATTTTTATTTCGACGATGTCCATACAGCATAAAAACGTGTTTGTGGTCCGAAGTGTTGTCGTGTACATACTTAAATTTCACAAGGAGACCCGGAACAACTATTTGTAGGCCATACAAATACTTGTTCTGTGTAGGATTCAAATATGTGGCTCTCAGCACTGCAACTCATTACTAAGCCACTGCGCCACATAGTGAAATGAATTTAGCTCTCGTATCGTATGACCCACTTAAGTGCCATAGCCATTAGCTGCAACATGGCTACACGTACCTATATATAGATAGGACATACTTGTTTTGACTTTATTTTATGATTCTTATAGTTATAAGTTCTAGGTTATATCAGTTATATAAAAGTTCACAGTTAGGAGGATATTTTTGTAAAGTTTAACTCATGTCAATCCAAGTAAACTAGCTAATAAAGTACGCCCACTCATAGGTACAGAAATGATTTTATATCCGAGACTGTTTTAGAAAGTAGTAATAAATACTTATACATAGGCTGCACTAAAAGTATCGGGAATGGTATATTTCCACTGTTCCTGTCATATTGAAATATTTGTAATTGAAAACTCCTTGGTATAAAAAACCGAATACCATTTATTTATTTAAAAAAAGATTCCCGGTCTTGTCACAAGGTTTTGTCAAACTTGCTTAGTCGTTGAGAAAATGGAATTGACTCGAGAAAATTCAAGAGCGATGATTTATTATGACTTTCGAAGTGGTTTAACACAAAAACAGTGTGTTGACCGGATGATTTCTGCATTTGGTGATGAAGCCCCATCCAAAACCACAATTTATCGCTGGTTTGCTAAATTTCAACGTGGACGTGTCAAGCTCAGTGATGATCCCCGTCAAGGTCGTCCAATAACTGCAGTCACCCAAGAAAACGTTGATGCTGTGCGTAAGCTGATTGAGGAAGATCGACATGTGACATACCGCAAAATTCAGGCAACTTTAGACATTGGCATGAGTCAAATTTATATAATCTTGCATGAACAATTAGGTGTAAAAAAGTTGTTTTCCCGATGGATACCGCATTCGCTCTGTGAAGAGCAAAAAGCGGCTCGCGTTACTTGGTGTATCAGAACTCTCGAAAGATTCCACGCAGGATCCTCAAATGCTGTTTACAATATCGTATCAGGTGACGAATCCTGGATATACGCGTACGAACCCGAAACAAAGAACCAATCACGAGTTTGGGTGTTCGAAAATGAGTTAAAGCCAACAAAAAATGTTCGTTCACGGAGTGTTGCAAAAAAAATGGTGGCCACGTTTGTCTCCAAAACCGGCCATGTTACGACTATTCCTATTGAGGGACAAAGAACGGTTAATGCAGAATGGTATGCTAGCATTTGTTTGCCACAGGTCGTTTCTGAACTCCGTAAAGAGAACTGCAACCGCCGCACACAGGACAAAAGAGTTTTTAGAGCAAGAAAACATAGAATTATTAGACCATCCGCCGTACAGCCCCGACCTAAGCTCTATTGATTTCTATACTTTCCCTAAAATAAAGAATAAATTGCGTGGACAGAGATTTTCATCACCTGAAGAAGCTGTGGACGCCTACAAAACAGCCATTTTGGAGACCCCAACTTCCGAATGGAATGGTTGCTTCAATGATTGGTACCATCGTATGGAAAAATGTGTCAAATTTCGCGGAGAATACTTGGAAAAGTAATAAATACATTTTTAAATAGCAATGTTGTGTCACTTCCTTGATTCCCGAAATTTTCACTCGTAATTTGTGGTTTTAGTACAACATAATTCAATACAGACTTAAGAAAACTTTCCAAAAAAATTATTTCCAAATAAATCTTGAGCCTAAAAAAGTAAAAATTCAATCAACCCGGATGAGCTCTTCCGGTTCGATGGTACAAATGGGCGTGCCTCAAGGCTCAATTTTCGGCCCCTTTCTGTTTCTTGTATACATTAATAATTTACCTTACATACATAGGATAACCATGAAATAGTATTATTTGCTGATGAAACTTCTTTAATTTTCAAACTAAAACGACAATCAATAAAACATAACGAAGTAAATAATGCTATATCTAAATTAGTAAATTTGTTTGTATTTAAATGGCACTAAAGCGAAATGTAGGAAATTCATGACTCCAAATGTCAAACAATTAAATCCTAATGTAATTTCAAATGAGGAGGAACTGAGTCTTGTCTATACCACAATTTTTCTTAGAATCACACTAGACGCAAAGCTACAATGGTGCCCCCATATATCAATACTAGCAAGCAGACTTAGTTCTGCAGCATAAATGCTATAAAAGAGATTAGAAATCTTACGGGTGTTGAAACAGCTAGACTAGTTTACTTTAGCTATTTCCATTGCATTGCAGTGAAATAATATTTGTTTTACAAAAGAGGGCCATAAGAGCAATTTATGATTTAAAGCGTAAAGAGTCGCTGTAACAAAAATTCAAGGAAATTAAACTTTTGCCTCTCAATACATTTATCAAATGTAATGTATGTACACAAAAATAACAGTAATTTTACAAAAATAAGTAATATCCAATCTGTAAATACTAGGAACACACACAAGCTAGTAGTAACAATTACTCGACTCTACCGAGTCAGTAATTCATTCTTGTGGCGATGTATGTAAATATGTAAATATACAAAATGTGATCTGCTCAAAGTTCAAAAATTTTATTTAACAAAGTTTGTATAAAATGGGTTATTATAATATAAGGGAATTTATGAATGATTTCTTATTTTTACGCGTAGACAACACATTAAATCAAGCTAATTTTTACGGATTTTTTCGCGTTTATTTTAACTTTGTAGCTCCCGACGTTTCGAATGTACAGCACCCGTGGTAACGGGGGGGGGGGGGGGACTGAGTTGTTTGACGTCCCGAGTTTTTGAATAGTAATTTTGGTCCGATCTACGCAGAATGAGCTTATAGTATCTTAAAGTCTTGCAGTGCCTAGTACACAGTATTATTAGCTAATACAGTAATATCACAGTAATATACAGTAATATGGCAGTATAAAATAGATTAAACTATCATTAAATCTATTAATTACTATCCACTACTGAACCACTATTGAAGTATCCAAACATTGTGTAGAACTATCTCCCAACAATCTTGACACCATCTTCAAATAAATTTTATTATCACTACGTTTTAATCTCCTCTTTCCACCGACAGCTAATACATTATACTAATTTGTTAACGAAATGCGTCATCAAGTGATAGCCATTTTAACATTGGGTACAAATCTTGGACAAGGGCCAATGTTAATCGCTGCAGGCTTAGTGCGATTATTCAGTACTGCCCTGCCTCAATGGCATCCATGTATCAAAACAAATGCTATTGCTTTTTTGGGATCTAAAAACTGCTGTACAACGTTCAACAAAGGGTATGTATTCAAAACAGAGCTCATACGGCTGGAAACACTAATATTGTTATTTTCCATGTAGTGAACGCAAATAATAGAAAGAAAAAGTTTTACTCATACACTTCACTTGACTAACGGACAACAGGTCAGTTATTAAATTTATTTATTTTTATATATTTTTTACCCTAGTCTGCAAGCCTAATCAAATAAAGATGACAAAGGGACTCCTTATCCAGTCAAGTTTATCAACGTCCTTAAGTTAACAGGCGTGTATTCGCATAAATTGGATCTAAATTTTGGCATCTCAGACGTGCAACGGCACTGGGTTGCAAATCACAGAGCTGTGTATTATCGACAGTGTTGTGTCTTTCTAATTGTATTGGTGTTGGGAGTAGTGATGACATTTACATTTAACATCTCGCTTATGTCAGACGTAAAATACTGAGACCGGTACTATCGTCAATCCGCCTGCACAGCTTGACTGTCTTGCAGTGGAATTTACAGGCTGAAAAAGAAACATTGGTTTATTCCTTTTGATGCAGCGTACTTTGGCTACCCTGGGTACACATTTCAGTATAATTTCCACCAGCGCGCCGGAGACTGTGTTTACGTAAGCAACGACATCTGTTGTAAGCATCACTGTCACCTTCAATACCCCACTTTCTCTACTATCTAGGTATGGATAGAAACAGGAATGGATGAAATTATTTATTTCTGTACCTACCGATAACACAGCGGTGGCTAGGAGACAATTAGGCTATTTGAACAACTTAGTGAAGCCTCTGATGTGGCACTAAATCGGTACCCTAATGCGCAGTTGGTTTTTCTGGGCGATTTTAATGCCTGTCATAAGACTGGCTGTTCTCATACCAGAAGACCGATCACGCTGGGAGAGAGGCATGAAAGTTTGCTTTGACGCTGGGGCTCTCCCAGCTGGTACAACAAGCAACTAGGGTACCTGATGGGGATAGGCACACAGCCAACTGTCTCGACCTTCTGCTGAAGATCGATCCAGACAGGTACGAGATGTTAAGGTTACCTTACCCTTGGAAACTTCTGACCACAGTCTGTTGAAATCTGTGTCATTATATTCTCCACCTAATTACGATTTCCACGGTGTGCGGCGAGTATGGCGATACAGATGGGGATGAGATGCGGCATTTCTTTGCATCTTATCCTTAGCGACAGGTCTGCTTCTTGTCTGAAGATCCGTCAAGCTTCCGTCCGCAAGCATGGATGCCATAACCGATGTGATACGTCAAGCGATGGAGTATTTCATCCCCTTTGCTGACGTGCCCATTGGTTGTAAAGCTCGCCCATGGTTCAACGCCTAGTGCGCTCATGCTTGAAAGCATAAGCATATGGTTTACTTATCCTTGGTCGATGCTCGAGACCACAAAGCTCCGGATGTTAGCCTTAAGAAGAGAGCCTTTAACCAAGCCGCCAAGTTCTGCAAAAAGGAATGACGGCATGCCAGTTTCGACCGCATTAAACGCATCGGTACAAAGGTCTCTGTCAAACCATCTAGCAGTAAATCTTTTTGGTCTCTTGCCATAGCGGTCTAGACAAACTTCTGTCGGTCTACACTAGATGGCTCAGTCCTAAGTCCTAAGTTCCCTTATTTGCTTTTCTTTTTGCTTGCAACTTGCATCTGGATAAAAGCAACAGCGTACCATCTCAATTACCTCACTGCGATACATCTATGTCAGGGGTCCGTATCACTAACAAGGAGGTTCTTACAACCTTGCAAAGTCTAGACATGAACAAAGCTAGTGAACCTGATGGTATACCAGCTATAGATCAAAAGGTCTGTGCACCTGTGTTGTCTCCTGTGTTGAAGCGCTTGTTCTCTCTACCTCTCATTCAGGACTGGAATAGTGCTCAAATATTGAAAGCTGGCGAATGTGGAAATTGTGCCTAAAAAAGGTAGCTGCACCGACCCTGCCAACTATCGGCCAATTTCAATAACCTCCATACTCTCCATACTCTCTGGTTTCGCCGAAATCGTAGACACGTGGTACACGTGGTAGAGCCTTGCTGCAGCTATATTAGGAGTATAGTTGTAGCACGAATGGGTCGGCTCGGCTGGGGAAGGACCACGCTCTCACAGAAAACCAGCGTAAAATAGCAGCTTAACGCTGCTGTGTTTTGTATGGTGAGTGAAGAGAACCAGAGACCCCTTTTACTGGCAAAGAGGCATTCCATCTTAGTCCTCACGGATCACAACGCATCTACATCTTGAGTCTTTATTGAGGATAGATGGGGATGTCTATGGGTCACAGTAACCACTTACTATCAGGTGGACTGTGTGCTCGTTTGTCACCCTATCCTATAAAAAAAAAAACTCGAGATCTTCTAGCGTATGCCACTCACATATGGGGTGAAGCCCTCGAACAGTGACAGTGAACAGTGGTGAAGGGCTTGCTGTTTCCCTCGATGTTTTGAATGCTTTTAACAGTGTTTGACACGCTAGTTTATTGGGCAAGCTTTCAGCGTACGACTTATCCTCTGGCTTGATTGACTGGGTGTCGTAACAGGCAACAGAGGTAAGCTAAACCACGAGTTGGCATCAGCATTTCCTTATGAAAGATGAATTAAAAAACTATGGTTTCCATACTGTTCTAAAGTGTGGCAACTAAGGCAAATATTCCCCCTTTGATGGAATTTATAGGAGAGACTAATTTTCAGCAATAGACTTTTGATAACCTGTAATGGTAATATAACTTTATATATTTCTACTCAATGTACATACTGCTATTTTTAAATATAATAGCTGCTAAATCACACTTTTACAGCAATTTATAAAAGAAAACTTGCAAACAATTTCAATTTACCTTTCTCTAACTTCGAGATTATTTTGGCCACTTTTATGTGGGTTTAAATATGTAGAAATTTGGAAATAAATTTTTAGTTCATCGTTTAAAATTCTTAACAAGTCAAAGTATAAATCCATATAAATAATTGTTTTAAAGTTAAGAATAAAATAAAATATTTGAATTCAAGATATTTTTTTTAAATCATGCTTTCTTAAAAATAATAGTTATATGTCAAATGTCAAATCAGATTAAAGTAACTGCCCTTTTATTCAATATTGTTTTGCGCTAGCCTTCTCTTTATTCTCTTACTGTCATTGGTGGGATGGCAATATTACTAATGATTGTTGAGACTTTCACAACGTTTTAATTCTTATTTTGGTAAATTACATGTTGTCGTATTTTTATTAAAGTTGTATTATATTTATATATGTATTATTATTAAATTTTAATATGTTTTAACATTTTATGGTCATGTGGAACTGAAGCTTAGGAGACGGAGTTTCGCAGAGTGAGCTCTCTAAATTGAGATACTGTAAAGCAATAAAAAAATTAACTCTATAATGAACGAAAATTCATTTCTTTCCAAGTTTTATTAATTAACACAAATATTTGTATTATCTCGACTGAATATTATCCCCTCTTATGGCTTATGGCTTATGCTGGCTTCGTGCCTGAATAGTTATGATATGGTCCAAGAAAGCCTATTTAGGTTAAAATTATCGCTGTATTCAAATGTTTGGGCTTAAACTGGAAGTCTGACTTAAATTAAATCCGACGTTCTAGTTTAATAAATTATTACGGGTTTTAATTTAAAAAGATTATATTTTATAATTCATACATTCATTCAATAAAGCCTATAAAATGTACACTTTGCCACATAGGAGGGATGTTTTCATAGAGAATTCAGTCGTTACGCCATATCATCCCGTGGTTGTTGCAGGAGACGACAGAAGAAAATGAAACGGGATCTTCTTGATAACAACACAAAATTATAAAAAAAGAGGTTACCAACCCAAATTTAATGTCAAATAGATATCCTCCTCTGTTGCAGTCTATACGGGAGACTTTTGTTCCATAGTGGACCTATATATGCAGTAATGGATGGATAGAATATTTTAGCTGAAAAAATAAATTTTAAAAACATTATGTATTAAAGTAACCCTGTGAGGAGGGGAATGCATTAATCTACCTAAGTATTGTGCAGAAATAAGCTTTAGTCAGTTGAGTGCCTCATTGTTCGGAGCATTTGGGTTGAATAAAGCTATTCAGGACGACTAGAAATGCCGAGATACGGAATCTCAAGTCAACGTACTAAGATGCAATGATTTTAATTAGGCTTCTTATATTTTTAATTAATGCCACACTTTTTTCAAATTTGTATTGCACAATATAGTTTTGTAAGACTTTCCCATTATTAAATAATAAAATTTTCATAAATTTACTTATTTTTATGGATATTGTTGTCATCAGATCATGAGGTTTTGAAAATAAACTATACAGTTTCAAAAGGTTATTTGTATGAGTATGCACCTTACACACGCATGCACGAATGCATTCTAGCACACACACACGCAAAAAAAACATAAAAAGTGTTTGAATTTCATTATTCTGACGTAATAACATTATGGTGATATTTAATGTTGATGTTTTTTTTAGAGTAAAGGAATCTTTTTTTTAAATAACCAATGAAACATTATAAATATAAAAGGAGTTAGTATACCTCGACCTTATTCTCATGGGTCATATCATTCATGTTTTTTTAATATTAATAACCATTGTAATACCGCCTTTGTTATTTAAACGATTTAACCTATGTTCCTTTCCAGGATTTTTTATAATCACGCCTTGCCTGGACAATGAAAACCTGATTCTATGAAGTCGAAAATGTGTATTCTAAAATAAATTGAAAATATTACGTAAATATTATTTTTTAACGTTGATACTATCCAAAGAAACTAATTCACTTGGTGCCACGCTGCGGTTGTTACACGAATGAGTCGCCTCGACTACGCTGTCATGTCCGTAAGTTGAAGTGGCAATGAGCCATAAACGGACATAAAACTATAAAGCTTGAAACCCGAAAACTGATGGGGAGGAAAAGTACTTACTTAGTTATCTTCACGCACAATCCCTGACGGGGTAGCCAGAGAGAACAGATCGCCAAGTGTCACGATCCTTACATATCTCTTTCGCTTCTTTCAGATTCATTATCTTCTTCATACATGCACGTCTAGGTATCCGAGTACTCTTGACCCTACCCTCTTCGAGCAATTTGCTCACATGGTCTTCGAAAGTTAGTCTCGGTCTACCTCGACACCTTTTAATATTAACTTTCGCGCTATATATTTTCTTCACCATTCGGTCTTCACTCATTCGCTCATCGTGCCCAAACCACCGAAGCACGCCCTTATCAATTTTTGTGATAAGGTCATCTTTCATACCTGCCATATTGCGAATCTCTTCGTTTCGCTTTCGGTCGGCCATAGTAACGCCGCACATTTTACGAAGAGATCGCATCTCCACTGCATTCAACTTACTTTTATGCTTCTTCTGGCATACCCAGGTTTCGCTGCCATATAGCAAAGTCGGTACCAGCACTGCGTTATGTATTGCAAGGCGTGCACTCTTCGCTACGCCTTGCCTTTTGACTAACGCAGTCAGGGCACCATTGACTTTGTTCCCGGCAGCGACACGCCTGTCCACATCTAAATCACATCTTCCATCCCGGCTAAAAGCACTCCCCAAGTATACAATTTCATTTACCTGTTCTAGACATTCCTGATTTACCCATATTTCACACTTCGTTCTCTCTTCGTCCCTTTCAAATACCAGAACCTTAGTTTTATTAGCATTCAAACGGAGACCTTTAATTTCACATTCCTCTTTCATACACGTGACTAATGCCTGCAGTTCTGCCTCTGATGGTGCAATAAGCACTGCATCATCAGCATACAGCAGACAATTTACTTTTATGTCACCCAATTTCACACCCAAACAGCTATCTTTCAGCTTTTGTAAACAGCTGTCGAGATACAGTATGAACAGCCAGGAAGACATGACACAACCCTGTTTTACGCCCGTTTGGACGCTAAACATGGGTGACAGGTCATGCCCTACCCGCACACAGGCTTTACAGTCACAGTAAAGAGACTGCACAGCCCTTAGCAATCGGCCATCCACACCATACCCCGGCAACAGTTCCCACATTTTCTTCCTTACAACCTTATCAAATGCTTTCTCAAGATCCACAAAAGCACAGAAAATCTTCTGGTTAACAGCCAGAAGCTTTTCCGTGATCATACGGAGAGAAAACATTTGATCCGTGCATCCTCTTCCAGGTCTAAATCCTCATTGTGCCTCCCATAGAAATCTTTCCGATTTCTCTTGCATTCTACGTGTCAAAACCTTCGAGTAAACTTTACTTGCTAAACTGGTCAAGCTGATCGCCCGATAGCACCCGCAGTCAAAATGTGAACCTTTACCTTTATATAAAGGCACAATGACTGCGGATCGCCAATCATCCGGGACATCCCCCGTCCGCCAGCACAAATTGCACAGCAGATGAAAGCTGTCCCAGACGCGAGGCCCACCATACTTGACCATTTCAGCAGTAACTCTGTTTAGTCCCGCAGCCTGACCACATTTCAAACTTCGAATCGCACGTTCAATCTCTTTCATACTGATGACCTCAGTGTCATCGAGGTCCGGGTCTGGCGTGCCAGTCACGGCGTTATCCCCGGATCCCTCACTAAGATCATCACACGCATACATTTCTCTATAAAATTCGCTCCATCGCTGCATGACGTCCGATTTTTCTGAGAGGACGTCATTAGTTCTCGAAAGCACTTTGTTCATTCTTAAGGCCGTCGCACCACTTCGGGTCCTTCCAACCTCTTTCCAGAAGAGTTTGGAGTTCTCCTTAAAGTTGTGCGACAACCTTTCATCCGCTTCCATTCTACACCTTTCACGCACTTCCTCAATCAATGCTTTCGTGTGAACTTTCTGCAGCCTATATCTTTCTTTCATCTTCTCTCTCATATCCTTATCATTACTAGAGGCCAAGTAGTCTAACCATGCTTTCTTCTTCTTCTTTACAGCTTCTTTCACTTCATCATTCCACCATGCATCTCTTCTTTTACTACTGCCTCTTTTTATTGTTCCACACACTTCTTCCGCTGCACTTACCATTCCATCCCTAAGGTTCTGCCATGTTCTTTCTACACATTCGTTTCTGCCATCGATGGTGTCAAGCTTTTCGGCTACCCTCGCATGATATTTGTCCCTAGTATCCGCTTCCTGAAGCTTCCAGCTTCGGATGCGACAGACCGACTGTGGTTCTGTCACTGTCGTCCGGTAGCGCCAACCCGCGAACAGACCCCTAAATCTAGTAATCACTAGATAGTGATCCGTTCCCAGGTCAGCACCCCTGAACACTCGCGTATCCATAACCTGCTTTCGCAGTCGGTCATCCACCAGGAACAAATCGATCATACTTCTCTCATTCTTTCTTTCTCTAGTATACATATGGATTTTCTTGTGATTAAACATAGTGTTTGTCACAAGAAGACCCTTTTCCTTGCATACCGCCAGTATAAGCTTGCCAGCATCATTAACCCTTTTATCGCCAAACTTTCCAAGTACCGACTCGTACCCTGGTCGAGCGGTACCAACCCATCCATTCAAATCACCACATACAACAATCCTTTCGTTTCCTCTAGCCAAATCTAGAACTTCTCTTACATTCTCCCAAAACTCCTCCAGCTCAGCCCTGGACGACGAAGCCACCGGCGCATAAACAGCCAAAAGGAATAACTTCGTCAGTCCCAATTTAAAGCGAACCCAGAGAAGTCTTGAGTTCACAAACTTATATTCAGTCAAAACATCGACCAACCGAGAAGACAGCAGCACCCCCACTCCCTGGCAGGCGTTCTCGCTCTCCGGGACTCCGGACCATAGAGCTAACGCCCCGCCAGGGAGCTCTTCAGTACCACTGCCCTTCCGTTTGGTCTCCGACATACACACGACATCTAATTCTCTTTCTTTCATTATTTCGATCAACTCATTCGTCTTATCTCTCATGCCTCCTCTAACATTCCACGTGCCAACTCTGCACTCCGTCCTCCACCTTCCGCCGTGTCGGGCTGTGCGTGACGGGTGGCGGTCCCCATCGCCGCTTTGCGCGCTGCATTCCACACCAACGGGGACGAGCTGGTGTGCGTCGCCTTGGGGGGACGCCCTAACCCTCGTTGACATGGGTGCGCAGCTGAGTAGAATTGCAGCCCTGAAAAGGGCTGGCAGGGGTCGCGACGAGCACGCTTCTACAATGACCCCCATGATGAGGAAAAGTTATTAAATATTAAGTTATCAAAAGGTACTCTTGTACCTGCAAACTAAATGTAGAGCGTTAGACATAGAGATAGTAGACGGACGCAAGGACAGCACCATTTTTATCACCGCAGGGACAGCTTCATTATGGAAAGGCTGACCGCTTAGCGTTCTAGTAGTCTACTTTTTTCAGGATGCAACGTGTAGAGACAAAACACTTGTTGCATTGTCGATGGTGGTGAGTCTTTCCTAGTGTGGTGTTGTTGGGAGTAGTGGTGCTGGGGATAGCGCACGCCATTGGAGCTCATGGTTCTTCACAATAGATAAGACACGTCACTTTATTTTATTACGTGGATCTTTGTTTATTATTTTAAACATCTTTAATATAATGGACTACAGCAAAGCAACACCTGTTTCTATTAAGATTGTTGGACTTTTTGTTAGCTGAATAGAAGAAAAATTGTATGATTTATCATGTTTTATATTTGCATTTTAATTGCACAGATTTATATTTTCACTCGCCATATATTTCCTTAACGTATATTGAAATACAGTTCGAATGTTAATAATCCCATGCTATCTTCCAGTACCAATATGCTTTATATTGGCATCTAGCCAAATTAATACTGGACTGTAATAGACATTCCTTTCCTATTTTCGTAGAAATATGAATATAAGTCAAGTTATAGCGTATTATAAGTCACAAGTGGGCACAGGACTCTCTTTTTTTACTTATTATAGGCCAGTGCTTGACCACAATCCCACCTGGTGGGTAAGTGGTGATGCAGCCTTAGATGGTAAATCACACTGTCTTATCGTAGCAAAAGCCTGTTCACTATTGCCTTAAAGACGCCCAGGTTGTATTCGGACGGCAAAATAGACGCCGCAAATTATTCTACTCCTTTGCTATACGCATTACAAAAGACGAAGCAAACCGTTTGACTCTAATGCGTGGAATATCGACAACAAAGGGGTAAAGACCCGCCAACCGCCTCGTTGTCTGATGGTGGAAAGGAGAGAGAGAGAGGAATTAAAACGTGTAATTCCTGCGCACACTCACCGAAATACTTCTATAGAATACCGAGTGACTGGCTACTATGCGCCTGTGCTCGAGGCTGACAAAACTGGTTTCTACCAAATAAAGGTCACCAATGAGCCTCTTAACACGTCTCTTTACTGAGTCCAATTCTTCCAGCCCATATGTGACAGCAGTACTCCATGCACGACCGGACTTGCGTTTTATATAAGGTAAAAAGCTGCCCCGGCGCAAAGTACCGTCGCACTCTTGCAAGTACACCAAGTTTCCTTGCGGCTGCTTTGGCTCTGGACTCAATGGACCGCCCATAGTTCCCTAACAACTAAAGGCGGTCAGTGTACTCTAAGGATATATTCCGGATAGTAGGAGCCCAAGTGAGCGGGCTTCTTTTAGCGGTAAAAACACACGCATGTATTTTGAAGGCGTTAAATCTGACGAGATGGCATCGCCCCATTCGGAGACTGCCTGTAGTGTGAGACTCACACGCCCAACCAAAACTTCTCTTTCTGACTGGATTTGATCTCGTCTGACCCGGGCACTTGGTTGGTATCTCTCCACAACTGTGCTGTTGTTTGCATACCCATAGATACCGGGAATGAGTAGATAATTTATATGCAGCAGGAAGAGAGAGCCGTACGCTTTTGAAACAAAGGAAAACACGTCCGTACAGGTACACCATTTATTTCGAGAGAGGGAGGTCACAAACTACCTTCCTTATACTAACAATAAGCTTACCCTATATTACACCTCCACCCTTATTCTAAACGTACTTAAACTAATATAAAATAAAGCAACTATCACTTAACTAACTTACAACTAATTAAAATCAAATCCATAACGTCGCGGGGCCCTACGAGTTCTAGGCAGGTTGGGCCACTCCCTCGCCGGGCTCGGAGTCGCGGGCACCGGCTGCGGGGCAGGCGGGGGGCGCGGTGACGTCGTGGCGGGCGCGGACCCGGCCGCGGCCTCTCTGCCACTCGAACTGGCCTCTTCCTCCACCACTGGAGAGGAGCCATTCGGATACACTAGATAGGAACGTGATAATGAACCTCTTCCTCCTTCTGAAACATCCCGGTCTTCCCCTTCCCTATCCGGCTCCCCCGATCGTGGTCTTATCTGGTCGACATGTCTATTAATAAGGCCTCTGACGCGAAATGTAAATAAGTTTGTTCCGGAAATTCTCGATTTTCCTCCGACCTACTCTCTTTATGTGTAGAAATCATTCGCGACAATGCCTCCGCCACATTATCATTAGTTGAGACGTATTCGATATCGAAATCGTAAGCTGTTAATATTAAAGCCCATCTCTGTAATCTACTGGCCGTCAAGCTAGGAATACCTTGGTGTGGACCGAATATTGAGACTAACGGTTTATTATCCGTCCGCAATGTAAACCGTCGCCCGTAAATATACTGGTGAAACTTTTTCACAGCAAATACAATAGCTAACGCCTTATTTTGTATCTGAGTGTAGTTGCATTCCGCGGCGGTGAGCGCGCGCGACACACACATGACGGGGCGCTCGCGGCCGGCCGCGTCGCGCTGCGCCAGCACGGCGCCGAGCCCGCGCGCGCTGGCATCACACGTCACCACTAGCGGCGCGCCCGGCTCGTAGTGGCTCAGCGCGACCGCGTCACTCAAACGTCTCTTAACTACAGTG
The DNA here is from genome assembly GCA_963668995.1 of Parnassius mnemosyne. Taxonomy (NCBI): domain Eukaryota; kingdom Metazoa; phylum Arthropoda; class Insecta; order Lepidoptera; family Papilionidae; genus Parnassius; species Parnassius mnemosyne. The sequence continues at coordinate 2,798,927 of CAVLGL010000013.1, forward strand.
AAAGCCTGCTGTTCTAATCTACCCCATTTCCATGTCGAGTCTTTTTTTAGTAGTTCGTAAAGTGGCTGTAAAATGGTACTCAAATTGGTCACGAAACGGCTATAAAAATTGACAATTCCTAAAAATGACCGAAGTTCCGAAATGTCTTTGGGTGGTGACATCAACAGAATCGATTCTATCTTGTCAGGATCGGGGTGGATTCCCTCTTTATTCATTACATAACCCAAATATTTCACTTTTTCTACAAAAAATTCACATTTTTCCATTTTTAATTTAAGACCGTACTCTTTCAATTTATCTAGCACTTTACGTTAAGTATGTATATGGTTTTCGATAGTGTCCGAAGCGATTAAAACATCATCCAAAAATACTACAATCCCCTCGATATCTTTTAACAAGTTAACCATTATTCTTTGAAAAATTCCCGGACTGGATGCTAAGCCGAAAACAAGTCTGTTGTACATAAACAAACCGCGATGGGTGTTAATTACTGTGTACTTTTTGGTATCGGCAAGCTCGATCTGATTGTATGCCTGTGATAAGTCTATTTTGCTGAAAAATTTACTTTCCCCTAATTGCGACAATAAGTCGTCAATTTTAGGCACTGGATACTTGTCGACAGGTAAGACACGATTGAGGGTTACCTTGTAATCCGCGCATATTCGAATAGCTCCATCCGATTTATTGACAATAACGAGAGGAGTCGCCCAGTCCGAGCAATCGACGGGCTCAATGACGCCCGCGCGCAGCATGGCGTCCAACTCGGCGTCCACGCGCTCCCGCAGCGCGTAGGGCAGCGGCCGCGCGCGGCAGAACACCGGGGCCGCGCCCGCGCGCACCGCCAGCCGAGCCCGCCCGCCCGTGAAGCGCCCCAGCCCGCCGTCGAACAACTCAGCATAGCTGAAAAACAATTCATTTATGGCATAAGATACATTCATGGCTGGTTCGTTTAACCTGTTTACATTAAATTTTGGTATGCTGATATCAAGTTCTGACAACCACTGTCTGCCTGATAAAGTAGTAGTACCGTTATTAATAACATATAAGTCTAAAACTTTGCTAGACCGCCCATATGTCACATTAACCTCGCAGTAACCTAGTGGCTTTATTTTTCTTCCATCATAAAAGGTTAGTGCTAAATCACATGGTAATAATGGTAAATGATTAAATGTATCTTCATACGTGGTTTTACTAATACACGACAACTCCGAGCCAGTGTCTATTTCCATGTTTAAGTTATGTCCACTCACTAATAAACACAAACTCACCGGCTTGTACTGTGACAGCGACATTTGCATCACCGGTTCTTCCTCGGGTGCCTCGTGGTACTCACTCAATGCCGCCCCATCGTCTGCATTGACATAATTTGTTTTCGGTCTCTGATTATGTCCTCCGCGACCGCTGTTCCGGCTTTTCTTTCCAAAGCCCTGTACATTCGCCGCGTTTCCGTTGTAGGCGCCCGGCGCCACCGACTGGTTATTTGTGAAACACACGCGTCGTAGGTAGCCCATCACGCCACACTTGCTGCATATGTAGGTTTAGATCTTGCACTCGCTGGCAACATGGTCAACCTCTCCGCAAGCTCCGCATAGCGAACCGCGCACATCCGCGCGGCCTGCGCCGACGCCGCCGCCACAGCCTCCCGCCACTGCGCTGTGCCGGGTATGGCGGGCTCGCTGGCCGACGCGCATGGCGTTCACCCCCCCCCCCCGCCCCCCCGTTTACCCCGCCGCCGCCCTCGCCGCGCAGCTGCCCCGCGGCCTGCGATGACATCACCGCTGCGCCCGACTCCACGAGCGCCGCGTCCTGCTCCGCTGCCTCCAGCGATCCCGCTAAAATCACTGCCTTGTCATAGGAAAATAATTTTTCTTCCGCAAATAATCTCTGCCGTATGACGTCACTTCGAAGTCCGCACACCAACTGATCCCGTAAATTGTCCTGTAGGACTGCACCGAATTCACAATGTCTAGATAGTTTCTTTAATGCCGCCACGTAATCACTGATCAATTCACTGTCTGTTTGTCTTCTTTGCCTAAAACGATAACGTTCCGCCATCGGAGATGGTTTCGGTTGCAAGGGATTACGTAATAGTACAACTGCATCCAAATACGTAAATTCCGCGTGTTTCTTAGGACTCGCGAGGGTGGATAACAGTTCATACGCACTTTCACCCATAGCCGCGATCAAGGTAGGCAATTTAATTTCGTCCTTCACTGAATTTGACACAAAATACATTTCTAGCAGTTCACGTAAGCAGTCCAGTTACCGGTTTTCACGTCAAACTCACTAATCTTTCCGACTGACATTTTGCACGCTGATTGTTCGCAGTCAAAATTTTCCGTATTTTCTATTTTCACGTATTTTTCGCCGATTTTCACCATTAAAATCTTCGTCGCCAGTGAGACAAAGGAAAACACGTCCGTACAGTTCAACCATTTATTTCGAGAGAGGGAGGTCACAAACTACCTTCCTTATACTAACAATAAGCTTACCCCACATTACAGAAAGCTTGCCCAATAGACTAACGTGCCAAACCCTGTCAAAGGCCTTCGAAACATCGAGGGAAAAATCAAGTACTTCACCAATGTTATCGAGGGCTTCGCCCCATATATGAGTGGCATACGCTAGAAGATCCCCAGTTGATCGATTTCGGCGAAACCCGTTCACTGAGGAGATCAGTTTGCTCTAGTTATGCCACGAGGTGGGCGTTCAATATACGCATAATCTTGCAGAGTATAGAGGTAATTGAAATTGGCCGATAGTTGGCAGGATCTACAGTCGGCTAGGGTTATAAACGTGCTTCGGATCCCGCTAACCTCCAAAACCAGGCACCTGTCACTAATAAACGGTTCGTATGCAACTATCCAGACCCATTTTCTCTAAAAAATGGGTTTCACCTAACATCATACCGGAACACGATTTGCATAATTTGGCGGTATGTCTTTGCCAGGTGGGTGGTAACTAACACTCGGCCAGGCCTCTCCGTAGTAGAGGACCAACCTACCACCAGTATGTAGTACTGCTCGTTTAGCACTACCCAGGTGATACGTGTAGGGAATCAGGATTCAAGTAATTCCTACGGACGCGAGCAGTTTCATCCCCAAAAGCCTCCTATTGTTTCTGAGATAAGAGGTAATCGCTATCACATTATTTCTAATTTTTATGTGGAATATGGGAGACCAACGAGCACACAGTCCAGCTGATTGAAAATGATGCTATGATCCATAGACATCTACATTTACCCTCCTATTAAGCATCAAAGTGCATCCGCCTTTTTAACCGACTTCAGAAAGTAGAAAGTTCTCAATTCGAGTGTATGGTTTTTTGTATGCAACGCGATATCTTCGTAGAATGTGAAACAATTTTGATGATGATGCTGGAGAGGGTGTGGCGGCAGGCCTGCTGTACAATTTTTTTAATTTATGTTGGGAACTGAAATGGGTACCGGAAGATTGGTGCGAAGCCGTTATAGTCCCAATATATAAATGAAAGGGGTCACAGCAAGACTGTAAAAACTACCGTGGTACCGTAGCTTGGCATTGTTGGTAAACTGTATGCTAAGGTGTTAATTGAAAGAGTTATGGAAGAATATGAAGAAAAAATTTGGAATGTGCAAGGCGAATGTAGAAAGGGGAGGGGGAATGCGAATCAAGTATATTCCATGCACATGATTGCGGGGCAGGTTTTGGCCGAATACCAGAAAGTATTTAGTGCGTTCATGGACTTGAAAAAGGCTTATAATAGAGTAGACAGGAATGTGTTATGGCAAACACTGAACTCATTTGGGTTGAGCGCTGGTTTGATACAGGCATTAAGGTCCCTTTATAGGGACTCTTGTGCTTGTGTCAGGATCAACGGGGTCTACTCGGACAAGTTTGGCATCCATAAAGGTGTCAGACAGGGATGTATAGCTTCTCCGTGACAGTTTAACCTATTTATGGACAGTTGTTTGCAAACTTTGAAAAGTGTGGGCTGAGAATGGGCTAGTTAACTGTCATATGCCTTATGTACGCCGATGGTCAAGTCATATTTGCATCTTTGGCGGCCGAGTTGCAAATTATGGTTACTTGAATGAACTGGTCATTAAAAGAAAGGGGTATGAAAGTGAACGCAAATAAAACGAAAGTGATGGTTTTTGAAAGAGAAGAAAGTAAAACGTTATGTGTAATACAGAACAGAAGGGGAGTTGATTGAGCAAGTGGATGAGTTTGTTATTTGGGATGTTTATTTACCAGGGACCATCCCTGGTAAATAAACAGATATGATAATGATATAGAAGGATGAGTGAACGCAGGAAATAGAGTGAATGGAAAAGTCTGAATGTGTCAAGAAAGGCACGTATGGCAATTCATAACGCCGTGTTAGTCCCTACTTTAATGTATGTTAGTTAACGTTGGATCTGGCAGAAGAAGCATGAGAGTAGAATAAATGCTGTGGAAATGCGGTCATTAAGGAGTATGCTAGGGCTAATTCTGAATGACAGGGTGAGAAATAGTGTGATAGAGAAAAGTGTGGTTTGCAAGATGACGTTGTGACCAGAATTAAGAAAGGAATATTTCGGTTGCTTGGTCATGTAGAAAGAATGAACGAGTAAAGAGTGACAAATCAAATTTATGTTGCAGAAGTGAACGGCAGAGTCGGGAAGGGACGCCCTTAACGTATGTTTATCGACCTAATCGGCGATATATTGAAAATGGGCCAGATTAGCAGTACCCTTAACCGACGAGCGTGTATGAGTAGATATATGGATGTAAAGAAGACGAGAGAGGTGTGTCAGGATCGTGTCAAATGGAAGTCCGTAGACCCTGCCTACCCCTCTGGGTGACAAACGTGAGTGTTTGTGTGTGTGTTAAATACGTTTGGACTTTATGGAGTCACCTGAATGATGACATGATGATCATTTGAGCACTTTTGGATTTTCCAAACTTTTTTTATATTTAAATTTGACATAAAATTATTGGAAAATTTGAAGTATAATAAGGTTATTAGTGAAAACTTGTGTGTATTTAAACTACTTTCAAAAATCTGAAAATCATGTTAAACGTATTTTAATGCGCTTATGGCATGCATGATTGGATTTACCAATAGTTTTTCTTATTATAAGTATCTATGATATAATTTTCCATATGTAACATCTTTCCTCTTACTTTTCTGCAATCTGTGGGAGTGATTACGTGGAAAGGGACGGAAGTGCGTGTCACAAGTCGGAGAAGCGCGCTCTATTTGATTTGACCAATAAGCGTGCGGTGCTAGTAAAGTTTGCTGAAATGTAAACAAGCTTATACGAGTAAACTATATTGATTTATGTATTTACTGTTGACAGTATGTCTCTGAAAAAAGTGCAGATTATTGATAAAAATGCAAATGAGCAATAAATACGAGTAATAATTATTTGAATTAATATTTCAGTATTTTGCTTTTTTTAAGTTTTGACTTTAATTATTGATGCTGCTCAATTTTTTTTAAATTTTGATCCAAAAAACAAAACTGCAGTTCACAGTTCACACGCGCTAAAAGTAAAACCTTCAGTAAATTTAACTTCGAGAGAATGAGACTAATGCAGAGTATCGGTAATAGGATAATTCATCATCATCGTCATCATCATTACAGCCCTTCACAAGTCCACTGCTGAACATAGGCCTCCCACAAAGAATGCCACAAAGCACGGTCCTGAGCCACCTGCATCCATCGAATTCCTGCATATCTTACCAGGTGGTCACTCCATCTAGTGGGGGGACGCCCTACACTTCGCCTGCCGGTACGAGGCTGCCACTCGAGAACCTTTCTTCCCCATCGGTTGTCGGTTCTTCGAGATATATGGCCGACCCATTGCCACTTCAGCTTACTAATCCGTTGGGCTATGTCGGTCACTCTGGTTCTACTGCGGATATCCTCATTTCTGAGTTTATCACGCAGAGAAACTCCGAGCATAGCCCTCTTCATAGCTCGCTGAGCGATCTTGAGCTTCCTCATTCGGCTAGCAGTGAAGGACCACGTCTCAGTTCCGTATGTCATCACTGGCAACACGAACTGGGTGTACAGTCTCTTTTTCAAGTTTTGAGGTATACCTGACGAGAAGATGTGCCGTGATTTCCCGAACGCTGCCCAACCGAGTTGATTCCGTCGACTGACCTCTCGATCAAAGTTGGACTTACCTAGTCGGACTATTTGTCCTAGGTAAACATACTCGTCAACAACTTCGAGCTTAGTGTTCCCAACAACTACCGGCATAGGTGTGACATGGACATTAAACATGATCTTTGTTTTGTCCAAGTTCATCTTAAGACCTATCTGTTGGGAAACACTATTGAGGTCATTGAGTATAGTGCTTAGGTCCACCAGCGATTCTGCCATATGGACTATATCGTCGGCAAATCGAAGGTGAGTGATGTGAATGATGAAAACATCTCCCAATGCAGCGGTAAAGAGTTTCGGGGATATGACGTCACACTGTCTTACACCTCTCTGTAATTGGATAGGTTTCGTACTCTGGTTCTGTACTCGGATAGCCATCGTAGCCCTACTGTACAAGCACTTCAACACTTCGATATACCGACAGTCAATTTGGCATCGCTGAAGGGACTGCAGCACCGCCCAAATTTCGACGGAATCAAAGGCTTTCTCATAGTTCACATACGCCAGACAATAGTGGCAAATTGTACTCTTCGGACTTCTGTACAATTTGCCGAAGGGTATGTATGTGGTCTATGGTGCTAAAGCCCTTTCGGAAACCGGCTTGTTCGGGAGGCTGGAAGTCGTCAAGTCTGCGCGCGAGACGATTCGTAATGACTCTCGAAAACAGCACGTAGACGCGACTCAGAAGGGAAATCGGTCTGTAGTTCTTCAAGAGAGCGTTGTCGCCATTCTTGAAGAACAAGACCACCGCACTTCTGCTCCACGCCTCCGGTGTAATGCCACCATGGAGGACGGAATTAAAGAGCTTCTGAAGGACTTCAAGTACCGGTTTTCTTCAAGTACCGCTTTCAGAAGCTCCGCTGTAATTCCATCCTCGCCTGGGGCCTTGCCGTTTTTAAGGTGCTGGAGAGCCATTCTAATCTCGCTCAGACTGACGTCCGGGATATCATCGGAATAGTGTCGGATAAGACTCGCTCTTGGATCGTTACTCACACTCGCGTGTGGCTCCAACGATAACGTGTACAGCTGCCCATAGAACCTCTCAATCTCACCCAAAATCTCAGGTGCCCCGGAAACGATGCTGCCACATTCGGTCTTCAGGTTTGACAGTTGGCTCTTTCTGGCAAACAGATGTCTGGCAAAGACTTTGGAGCCTTGGTTCCGCTCGATCGCTTCTTCAATACGAGCTGTATTGAAGTTGCGTAAGTCCCGCCGCATGCATTTGGAGATCTGTCTGTTCAGTTGCCTGTATGCTGTCAAATCTGTTGAAGAATGTAGCTTCATCTCCCGTCTAACAGCCATGAGATTAAGAGTGTGATCGGAGAGTTTTTGTGTTCTTCTGCGGCGAGTCTTGCAGAACTTAGCTTCGACCGCATGGACAGTTTCCACCCGCTTGTCATTCAAATCGTCCACTTCATTGCAGCCTTCGAGGCACTGAAAACGGTTTTTTAACTCGAGCTGAAAGGTTTTTGGACTTTGGATTAGAGCACGAGGGGGACGGAGCGTTGACTTCATTAGACGAGACCTCTCCAACTTAACGTTTAGGTTCAGTGTGCCTCTAACCATTCGGTGATCGCTGCCGGTTTTCATCACTGACATCACTGAACAGTTGTCGTCTGGTCGTCATAATGAAGTCAATCTCATTTTTTGTCGAACCGTCGGGGCTCGACCAGGTCCACTTCCTGTGGGGCCGCTTCTGGAAGAAAGAGTTCATCATAAAGATTCCCTCTTTCTCCATGAAGTCTGCTGGCCCCTTGGGTTCCGTTGCCCTATTCCAAATTTCCCCACTTTCAGCTCACCGTTCTCTCTTGTGCCTAGTTTTGCATTGAAGTCTCCCATTTACACCGTACATTGCGTTTTGGAGGAATGTTTTGCTCTAGAGATATCCACATACATTTCCTCCACCTCCTGATCGGGGTGTGCCGAGGTTGGTGCGTAAACCTGTATGACCTTCAGCGAATACCGTTTGGTGATTCTGAGTATAAGGTACGCAACCCTCGTCGACACACTCTCAATCTTTACAACGTTGTTAACGAGAGACTTGTGGACGATAAATCCGACACCTCCTTGGGACAGATGGTCGCCCTCCCGGTAATATAGCAAGTAATATAGTAATTGTATTATGTTATTAAAAGTAATAAATAATAAACACTGTAGGTGTAGGTAGGTTTTCTCACGCAGGCTGAATCTTATAGATGTACATTTTTCCATCTTTTCTCTTTTTTCTCGCTTTTTAGTTTCATCTTGTTGCAAATCACAACGATTCTAAAGAAGATTTCACTTCAAAAAAACTAATTTCTTTTTTCAGGATAATGTTAATTTTGTTAATAATTATCAAGGTGATATTTCAGATGTTACACATCTTATGCGACTACTCTAAGGCTTGCTCGTTTTTTTTTTTACTTTAATATAAAGCTTTAAGAATGCTAGAGTCTCAAATTCAAATTCTAACTCATATAACAATTTCTAAATGGTTATAAAGTAACAAAATGTTCTTCGACAACTGGAGTAAGCGTTTATAAAAAAGATAAATTACATTATTTGACATTTACGCTTGCGTTAGGCGTCGTTGCTAAAAAAGGGTCTAAATGTAATGGATAAATACAAATGTATAACCAGGTTGTTAATAATTCCAAAAATATTTATAGGATATTAATTAAGTGTAAGCATTTATTAAATTACACGCTTTTATTTGAGGAACTCAATTTCAGGATAAATCTTAACATTTCACTCAGATTTTTAGTCAATGCACGTGTTCGCATGTAAAAGAAGTTTAATTTTATAGAATAATGGTAACAAACGAGCATAGAGTAAATGGGTACAGAGTAAACGAGCACAGAGTTAACGAGCCCTTATATACACATAGCCCGTAGCCATCTGTTTGGAGCTTTGTTAAAATAAACTATGCTCGTGGTATTATCACTTTAATGTACAGGTTATTTTAGTACACTTTAAAATATCTGTTCTTTAGTTACAGATGACTCAATAATTAAAAAACGCTATTTGAGTGTGCATCTTATATTTATAGTGGCCTCACAGGGAAACTGAAATAGTTTCAAACGGTTTCAGTTATGTTGTAAGTATTTAAATACAGCTGCGTTGTTGCCGCTGAGCACTAAGTTGGAATGCCTCGTTTCTAGTAAAAATCACTGCTGGTGCTCTACATGTGCCTTGCGAAACAGCAACAATGAGGTCCCGGGTTTGAATCCCGGGTCGTACCAAAATTAGAGGGCTTACCGCCAAAAATTTTTGAATAGTAGGCCGGTGTCAGGAAGTTGGCGGTGGCGTTAGCTCACACCTCGGAAAACACATAAGGCCGTTGGTTCTGCGACGGATCTCTCTCCGCTCGTGTCGGGAAACCGTCCTATCGGACTATGAGAATGAGGGAATATAGAGAGCATTTTTTATTGTACATACACTCGAGCACCATAATCCTGTCCAGTGCAGATGGCTAGTCTACGTTGCAACTAGCTACCAAGATCGTAATTTAATCTGGTGGACATTATTTTACATGAATATAATCAAGTCACGTTAAAAAAAGGAAGACGCAGACGCGTTGTTACCATTGAGGACTAAAATGGTATACCACACTGCCTGTAATTAGACTAGATCAGCATACCTTTCAGACACTGCCGCCATATTGCAATGGTCGCTCTACTGCAATGTGGTATCAGAAATAAGTTATTTTATGGAATCAAGTATGACAACATAACAGATGAAACACAAAAGCATGTTATGCTATTCCATATGCGCACTTCTAGGTGGAAGAACTCATTTTCTGTCTATATATCCGTACCAGCCCCTTACATATTTCTGTTCCAAAATAGCAGTACTTGCGCTGCTGGGTGTCGGTTTAAAGATTCTAATGAGCCAGTCTAATTACAGGCTGTGTCGCATTACATTTAGGTTTGCAGTGGTGACAATGCCATTTTTACTTTTTTATAGAATAAGGGTTACAAACAAGCACACAGTTCACCTGGTGGTAAGTGGTTGCTGTGGCCCATAGACATCTACATCTATTTTTTATTGAAATGCCGATGCGTTGTCAGCCATGGGGACTAAGATGGAATGCCTCTTTTCCAGTAAAAGGGGTCTCCGGTTCTCTACACTCACCATACGAAACACAGCAGCGTTAAGCTGCTATTTACTTGAAGAAGTTTAAGCGTTTTTATGGAGTTTAGTAACCATTTACCATCAAGTGGAATTTAAGTTCGATTGTCTCTTTAATTTCATACAGAAATAACAATTCTGTTAATACGCATCTCCGACATAGGTTAGTTAATAGTTTAAGTGAGTAAACAATTGCTCGCATTCCGCCACGACCACTATCGTACAAGCTAAATTTTGTTAGTAGGTGGTTCGGCTTTTATGTTACCCAATTTCGGTTTTCCTTTTCAAGTAACAATTTTAGCTCTAACTTTGCCCGAAGTTATTTATGGAGACGTAACATGATTGTTAAGTTAAGCACAATATACAACATGTATAAAAACCCTGTGGTTCCCGTTAAGTACGTTATCAGGATCAGTATTCAAACTTATAGAAATTTTTTTTTAAACTAGACCATACCTTTTTTATTTTATAAATATTAATTTTAATTTTATGTGGTTTTATTACCTCTTACTGACACTAGCCGATGCTAAATCTAAGTAAAGCGGGGTCTATGACAATCCTCTTACTCCCCAGACAATGCAGAGGTGATAAAACCACATACAATTTGCATACAATTATTTTTTTTAAATAAAAAAAAATATCGTTCGAATTTTAAAAAAGTTATTTCTATACGTTTGAATACTGATCCTGATAACGTACTTAACGGGAACCACAGGGTTTTTGTTATATATTGTATAAGGCATACATTAAATAAAGTAAATGAATATTTTTAATAAAATACTTTTTTTACGGTTATTATAGCATTTAGTTCACTAATTTTAATATTTCTTATGTTTCGAGTAATGTGAACATGGTTGGAAAAAGGGACAGTAGTTAATTGAACGCAAGAAAAGCACTCTATGATTTCTTTTTATAATTCAAGCTATATATAATTCAAGTATTTTCCAAAACCTTTTCTTAGTTTATACTTCGAGAAAGGCGTATCTATGCCAAATTTTACATGTATGAATGAAACCTGCAGTTACTTTGGTTTAAGAAAACACGTGTTTTGTGGTTAACAAAGTGAATTAAAAACTTGCGTTAAGACCCTTTACCACTACATCATAACTCGTTCTCTCTGCTTTTCGTTACATATTTTGCAATTGATTTTAAACTTAGTTGCCGAAAAGATATAGTTCTAAAATATATAGCTCAGAGTTCAAAACGTAATAAAAAACCGCGCGACAGAGGGAAACTGAAAACGGAGATAGCTGCATCTTCCTGGTAACAAATCAAAATTATAAAAAAAAACAATTAGGGGCTTTTCTTATAGAACATTCATATAGAATAGAACATTTGTTTCATATAATGTTAACAATGTGTGAAACTAATGTTCTAATTCAACACAGGGAAGTTAAAGAAATGTTAACCTAATGGGCATTATTGGCGTTCACGAACTTTATTATCTCTTTTGATGCCAAACTTATATGTAAGCTGATGTCATGTGAGATATTGACGTATTTAGTGAAACTTTGCTGTGGCTTATATTAAAAAATTCTCATATCAGCAGTAAGCTTAGCATCTACAAATAACTAATTTCTCAATCAATATTCATTAAGACACTTATAAACTATTTTAATAGAAGGGTGACAAACAAGCATACAGACAATCTGATAGCAAATGGAAGCTGCAGGCTAATGCAGATGCATTATCGACCCCAAGAAATAAAATGAAAATAACACTTATCAGTAAAAAGGTCTCCGATTATCGATACCAACCAAAGGAAACACAAAAGCATTGCTGCTTTGCTAGGTGTTCTATTTGCGGTCCTTCTTCGGTAGATTCGACTCTTTCGTGGAACGCAAAAAAAAGGTGTAATTTTTAATTTTTAGATATGTCTGGTTGTTCAGTCAGAAGTCTTGGGTCTTATTTGTATTTTTTTTATAGAATAGGGGTGTCAAACGAGCACACAGTCCACATGATAAGCACATCCACATCTATCCAAAGTTAAGAATCAAAATGCGGGTGTGTTGTCACCCAGAGCGTGGTCCTACCGCAGTCAAGCCCGACCCTTTCGCGCTACATCTATACAAATAATTAAAATTGAAATGTCTGTTTGTAATGTCAAAATTAAAGCTTTTTACTAAATGCATATGAAAGTATATACGGTACTATTAACAAAAATACAATTTTTAAAGTTTTTGTCTGTCTGTCTGTCTTTATGTCTGTTTGTTCCAGCTAATTTCCGAAACGGCTGGACCTATTTTGACGGGGTTTTCACTGGCAGATAGCTGATGTCACAAGCAGTAACTTAGGCTACATTTATTTTATAAAAATAATTAGGGTTCATCATTGGAAAAAAGGCTTATGGTGGAGTGTCAGTTTATACGACGGCACGTACAGAACTCCGCGTCATTGTGAATGGGTCACAAATGCGGCGCGATATGTTAGATGAAATTGTAGTGCCATTTTCCCCTTTTATAGGATACATTTGTTTTTATGACTGCCCCTTACTGCAGCGTAGTGGTCGATTACCTTAAAGACATTGAAATCAATGTTATGAGGTAACCATGAGCGTGCTTGCCGGACTTAAACTCCTTAGAAGCTAGTTAAGCTAGAAGACATATGTATAAAGAAAAAAATTCCTACCCTCGCTCTTGAAAATGCATTACAGGAAGAATGGAAAGCAATCTCTCAAAATTTTATTGATAATTTGAATAGGAGTATGCCAAGGAGACTGGAAATAATTAAAAGACCTACCGGGGGTAAACCTTAGTACTGATTATAGCTCACGTTATAGTGTTTCGTAAGCATTTATAAAAAAAATGTATTGAGTACAAAAATGCTTTTTTGCTGGAAAGTTTTTCTTTTTGTTTTCCTAATTTGGTTAATTATTGTCATTTGATTGTTTGTTTTTTCGACGTTTGCAATTTTTATTTAACGATCAGTGAAAAAAAAACTAAATTAATAAACTTAATTGTCACAAATATCCATGATGTTTTGTTTTATGCATACTTTACAGGTATTACCTACTAGATGCTAAGACTCCTTTTCTGTCTAATAGTTTGTTTAGTATTTTATTACCTTATTCAGTCGCTAATTAGCAGTGCTTTTTGTCAACTGCTGTGTGTCTGAAAGGTAAATTCCGGTCTCAAAGGTGTAGAGAACTAGTACAAATGGAGGATCTGAGGCATTCCATCTTAGTTCTCAGAGGTGTAGCGTTCTTTGTTTTAAGTTGGTTGCAGGTGTCCATGGACTGCAGTAGCCACTTACCATCAGAAGAAGTGTAAGTACATTTGTCTCTTCAGTTTTTATAAAACACGCTTTTCTTTGATTGTTTTAACGTGCTCTAATAGTAAGAGCAGTAATCTCACAAATAGCAAATTAATTCTCGAAATTATTCCATCTCTACCTTGAAAGATCACTAATGCCACTTTAATACAAGAACTTTAGTTATAATTTTATAGAAAGCCATTTGCGCATTGTAGCTGTGAAGTGATTAAGAAATTTTAGTGGCAATCAAATTTATGATTAATTAATATTTAATAAAGAAAATAAATATTGAGTAATTAATTGATTTCAATTTTATTTCTAACTAGCTTATACTGACGTGTTGCTGCCGCGGAAGAATATTTGTGGAAATATTGTTTTAAATTTGGAAAAGCTATAAAGTTTACACAGGAATGACAATACATTAATTAAAGTTGAATAATATAATAAGTCGTATATTTGTATTTGTTTTAGTCCAGTTACCTTAGGTGGCAACCGAGCCTCCACTGGCGACTCTTAGCAGCTTTTGCCCCGCCGTCACCATGGTCGCCACCGTAGCCAGGATTAACGGGGGCACTTTTTCTTTCTTTGTAACTTTTTTTATGAATGATTGCTGTTATCAGAAAAATGCTGCTGCCCATCTCCTAGCTGTTTCCCACTGTTGCTTCTTACGGCACCCTAGGAAATGTATAGGGTAGAGGATATTCTTAAACGCCAATACACGACTAAAGTCCTTCAGAAGCTCTTTAATTCCATCCTTTATTAGTATTACTCCGGAGGCGTGGTGCAGAAGTATGGTGGTTTTGTCCTTCAAGAAAGGCGACACCGCTCTCTTGAATAACTACAGACCGATTTCTCTTCTGAGCCGCATCTACGTGCTTTTCTTGAGAGCTATTACGAATCATCTCGCACGCAGAATCGTCAACTCCCAACATCCAGAACAAAGCCGGTGTCCGAAAAGGCTTTAGAACCTATATATCCTTCGGCAAATTATACAGAAGACTGAAGATAACAATCCACCACTTTGTCTTGCGTATGTGTACTAAAAAAAAGCCTTTGATTCCGTCGAAATGAAGGCGGTGCTACAGTCTCTTTACCGGTGCTACAGTCTCTTTACCGGTGCTACAGTCTCTTTACCGGTGCTACAGTCTCTTTACCGGTGCTACAGTCTCTTTACCGGTGCTACAGTTCTTTCAGAGGTGCCAAATTGATTTCCGGTATATAGAAGTGCTGCAGTGTTTCTACAGTAGGGCTACAATGGCTATCCGAGTACAGAACCAGAGTTCAAAACCTATCCAACTGCCAAGACTTTTTTACGTGGTAGAGCCATCCTGCAGCTACATTAATTGTATAGTAGTAGCTCGAATGGTTCGGCTCAATCGAGGAAGTACCACGCTCTCACAGAACACCAGCGTAAAATAGAATCTTAATGCTGCTGTGTTTCGTATGGTGAGTGTATAGAACCGGAGACCCATTTTACTGGAAAATAGGCATTCCATTTTAGGCCTCACGGCTGAGAACGCATCTGCATTTTGATTTGCATACGAGGATATATGTAGATATCTACAGGCCACAGCAACCACTTACCATTAATTGGACTTTGTGCTGGCTTATCAACATTATCCTATAAAAAAGGAGAGGTGTAAGACAGGGTGACCTTATATCCCCAAAACACTTTGCCTTTGCATTGGAAGATGTTTTTAATCTTTTTATTCTGAATTTTCCATTATCATCATGCCTAGCATGCGGGGAACAAGATTGTTCAACCTGTGCGTGTTGCCAGTGATAACCTATTGATTTTGAACGTGTTCCTTCATTGCTGGCCGTTTGAGGAAGCTCAAGGTCACTCAGCGAGTTATGGAGAGGGCTATGCTAAGGGGTTTCACTGCGTGATAAACTTAGAAATGAGGATATCCGCAGTAGAACCAGAGTAACCGACATAGCCCAACGGATTATTAAGCTGAAGTGACAGTGGGCCGGCCATATAGCTCGAAGAATACCGACAACCGATGGGAAGAAAGTTTCTCGAGTGGCAGTCTCGTACCGGTAGGCGAAGTGTTGGGCGACCCCCCCCCCACTAGATGGAGTGACGACCTGGTAAGACATGCAGGAACTCGATGGATGCAGGTGGCTCAGGACCGTGCTTTGTGGCATTCCTTGGGGAGGCCTATGTTCAGCAGTGGACTCATGAAAGGCTGTAATGATGATGATGATGAAGCAAACGGTAGCACCCAGCCATCTTTTGTGTATTCTCCAAATAGGAAAGGCACATGTCTATCCATGGTCTTTGATGTAAATGAAAGAATGATTGAATGAAATATACTTTATTTTACATCGATAAATAAGAAAAAAAATACAACAAATTCTAAAGAGGCACAACTGGCGGCCTTATTGCTTACAAGCGATCTCTACCAGGCAACCATAATGCAGAGTATATAATGACCCGTGAGAAAGGGCAACGGTGTAAAAAAGTTATTTGAAAATACACACGACATACATATAATTGTGTAATATGCTGATAAAAGAAGAATTTAAAGCTAAGTAAATAATTTAAAACTCATTATATTACATTATTACAAAAACCGGCATTACAGTGGTACAAACAGAATAACATATCCGTAACCGCGTTCTACTCAGATCTACAAATAGTGAAATCCAATTAACGTTTTAATTTTACCAGCTGCGAAAGTGTAAAGGTTGGAGTTTACTAAATGTATTAAATGAAATTACAATTGCAATTTATCCTTGAAGTATACACATTTAAGCCCTAATTAATAACCTAATTTAATAATAATACCTATTTAATAAAAAAATAATCATCAAAATTATATAATGATTTCTTATATTTACCCGAACACTACACATTTAAATAAAACTAGTTTTACGAATTTTATCGCGAATATTAACTTATTTATGCCACGGTAGTCATGGATACGTCAGATTGTAATTATAAAATACAAAAACATTTGTCGGATGTAAGCACTTATAAAAAGGTTAAAACCTGACGAAACACTGACCTCGTAAAGAAACACTCCGAAAAATTAAATACATACATACATACATAAACACTCACGCCTGTCACCCAGAGGGGTAGGCAGAGACTACGGACACCCATTTGGCGCGATCCTGACACACCTCTCTCGCCTCTTTTACATCCATATATCTACGCATACACGCTCGTCGGTTAAGGGTACTCCTAATCTGGCCCATTTTTAATGTATCGCCGATTTGTTCGATAAACCTTCGTCTAGGGCGTCCCTTCCCGACCCTGCCGTTCACTTAAACGTCACAAAAATTAAATCTGGACGTTAAATCGATAATACCTACATCTGCCAAACTACCAAAGTTGTATGGGTTACCAAAAATACACAAGGTCAATGCTCCACTACGTCTCATCCCAATTCGATTCACCAACTTACAGATTGGCCAAAACATTTAGCGAAAATACTCTCACGGCTCAGGGGACATACAAGAACACACACAAAGGATTCCTGCCATTTTGTCAGCGAGATTAAAGACCTACATCTGGCAGAAAATTAAACAATGGTCAGTTTTGATGTGCAGTCTCTGTTCACATGCTTACCTGTTGAAGACTGTATCTCATGAGTAACTAGAAGGCTGAAGGAAAACAACGTATGATATAGGATATTGGGAAAATCTTACGCCACCCCTTCACGGCACTACTTTCTCACCTTTCACCTATCCTCATTATTAAAGTAAGTTTCACAGGTTTCTTGATTATTTTTTTAGACTTTTACGTTTCCAGGTAATTCCAAAGTCAAACCATAATTTCATTTAGGAACTACTATAATTAAAATATTATGTATTTTTGGTTAACATTTTTTTAATTGTTTAATCTACCCTTTATTCAATTTAAGATTAACTCAATATTTTTTATAATTAAATTTTACTTTCTTATTCTATAGTGTAAAATAAAAAAAAACATGATAAAATGATGCTAAATTATAACTTTAGAAACAAAAACATTAGCAAAAGTCAGACGTTATTTACTGACTCAATCTATCAAGAAAAACCGCCTCCTTTGGGTAAAATCCTTGAATACTATATCTTCATAATATCTACTTTCACATCGCCTTGCAACGTGGGTTCCTTTGATAAATTCTTGCTAATAAAGTAAGGCGCCTAGAGTTTTGAAGTAAATACCGTAATTATAAATTGGCTCGCTTTGAAAATTCAAGCAACGTTTCCTCCTCCGTTACGATCTGTTTTACTATTTACGACATGAATATAGAGACAGTTTTATATTAACCAACTCTCTAGGCTTCGTAATATGACAAACTAGCAAAAAATTTAAGGGGCTTGTAAATTGTTGATCGTGGATCTGATTAAAAAAAAGCTTTCTCATGCACTAAATTCAGAAGAAAACAGCTCGTAAAGGAAAACCGAGCGTTTATGAAATTTAAAAATCGGACATAAATCGTGTTTGCATTTGGTTATTTAATACCTATCTCCCCTATATGGAATCAGACAACAGTTTGTCGATATTCCGCGCATTCGAGCCAAAGGCTTTATATAGTCTTTTGTAATGCGTATCGCAAGGGAGTGGAATAATTTCCCGGCCTCATTCTTACCATCAATCGATTACACAATTTGGGTGTGTCATAGGCAAGGGTGGATAGGGCTTTATAAAGACTGCGATAAACCATGTAGGGCTTCATCACCGCTAACGAACCAGATGGAATTTTATGGGCGGGTATGGCCTACTTCAAAAAGCTAATAACATCCGAATATTTTGGATGCTAACAAGCGCATGTCATATAAATGTGTGAAAAGTATACCCTTAAACACAAAGACACTTCTTTTCTTCTCTATCAGATTTTTTTTTATAGATTTACAGTGACAGTCGAGCATAGAGACCATATGATAGTTAATGGATGCTGTAATATATAGACATCTACATCTATCCTTGATTCAGAATCATAGTGCAGATGCGTTGACATCCTTTAGAACGAAGATAAAGTGCCTCGTTTCTAGTAAAAAGTATCTCCGTTACTCAATACCCACCATACGAAACAGCAGTATCAAATTGCTTCATTCATGCCAATATTCTGTGAAAACGTGGTCAAACCCATTCGTGCTACACCGATAATAAAGCTGCATCGCGGTTCCACTATGTGTAAAAATCAATACCAATAAATTTTTCTGGTATCTTTACGTTTCCTTTTACGAAAGGTAAAGGTTTTCCACAGTATGAAATGGTGTCATGTGATCGATATTTATGATAAGTTTACAAAATTGGATTGACAAGCAAACTTATGGTCCATCTGATATTGAGTGCATCTATAGCACAGGGATACCTGCAACCAACTTTAAATGAAGAAGGTATTCGATGTCACCTTTGAGGATTTAGATGGAATATATAACAGCTTGTAATATCCTTCAGACTAGAACAAAGCAAAACATTGCTATTTACCTACATAGACGAACTTCTAGTCAGAAAGTTATTTCTGTAATATTCACGAATTATTAATATTAACTGTGTAAATAAAAGACAGTAACTATTTTTTTATAGGATAAGGGTGACAAACGAGCACACAGTCCACCTGATGAGGACTAAGATGGAATGCCTCGTTTCCAGTAAAAAGGGTCTCCGGTTCTCTACACTCACCACACGAAACACAGCAGCGTTAAGCTGCTATTTTACGCTGATATTCTGTGAGAGCGTGGTCCTTCCCCGGTCGAACCAACCCATTCGTGCTACAACCATAATATAGCTGCAGCATGGCTCTACCACGTATAAAAAGTGGTAAATAAAGAAAATTACTTTCAATAAATATAATATTGAATAAATAAATCATTATATTCTTTTCTATAACTGTGGAATATTAACGATTACTTTTATATAATTTTGGAACATTTTTTCATTTAATTCTGTAAAATTTGTAACTTAATTTCCAACTAAATTTCTAACTAACTTTTATGCTTACGAAATGAACATCTGTTGCCGTCATTTATTTACACCAGGCAGAATACTGAGACGTGTAAATCATCTTACAAAGCCCGATTTCTCCAAAAGATATGATAATAGTTTCAGTCTGTGAATAATGAATATTCTTTGTTTGTTTTCACAAAATACTAAGATAATTTTACTATTGCTTACTTACTACGATAATTAGAATAATTTGGTATGATAGGGAAGTTATACGCTATGTTGATTTTGAAATCGTAGCGAAATTGTTCCTTTAGAAACCTTTAGTTGAAACAAATTTTTACGGATTTTATCGTGTTTGTTAACTTTTTAATTCCCGACGTTTCGGGTGCTTTACAGCACCCGTAGTCATGGGGGGAATGGGGTGTTTGACGTCCTGATTTTATAGTTAGCCCGGCTAACTTCTGTTTTTGAATATTAATTTTTAGGCACATCTAAGCAGCTTACAGTATTTTGAAGAGTCGCAGTTGAATCCTTGGGTTTGGATTTAATTTTATTAATAATTATAGGATCCCAAGCAGGTGGCAGCACCCATCTATCTCCTCTATTGAAATTGGGATGTATTTAATTTCAATAGCCTCGCGAATCATCCTTGGTAGGAATCGGCGTTCTTTTGCGAGGATTTGTGGTTTATCAAAGCCAAATTCTCCTACGCCGCACACGGTAACCGTTGTAGTCCGATGCGGCTCCTTTGATAAGATGCGGCACGTGCCAAGGCGGCTCGACACAAATGCGACCGTATCTAAGTGAACAGACTATACACTAGTGTGTGTGAAATGTCCATGTGTGGAGACAAATAGTGCTGCACCATGTTTTTTTTTTGTAGGAGAGGGGACAAACGAGCATGCGGCTTACCTGATGGTAAGTGACTACCGCCGCCCATGAACAAATGCAACACCAGGGGAACCAGGAGAATTGCAGATGCGTTGCCGGCCTTTTAAAAAGAAGTAGGCTCTTTTCTTGAAGGTCCCTAAGTCGTATCGGTCCGGAAAAATCGCTGATGGTAATCGATTCCACAAGGAAGTCGTGCGAGGAAAAAAACATCTTCTAAATCGCACAGTGGTGGACCGCCAATCATCCAGATGGTGTGGATGGTATTGGGAGTTCTGCCGCGATGTGCGTTCGTGAAATTTGGCGGCTGGGATTAATCCGAACAATTCCTCAGAGCACTCCCCGTGGTTAATGCGAAAGAAAATGAAAAGGGATGCAACATCTCTTCGCAGTGCCAATGAATCGAGCCGATCGGAAAGGCCTCGTTCGTCGACGATTCGAGTCGCTCTGCGCTGGATGCGATCAAGTGGAAGGAGATGGCACTGGGGAGCCCCTGCCCAGAGATGGGAACAGTATTCCATGTGAGGCCGAACCTGCGCCTTGTAAAGTTGCAGGCGGTGTGCCGGCATGAAATACTGTCCCGCTCTGCTGAGCACGCCAAACTTTTTAGAGGCTAATTTAGCCTTCTCTTCCAAGTAACCACAAACTGCACGTCACTCGATATGTCGACTCCGACGATTCCGATACTGGCTGAGGCAAGAAGGGGAGTGCCGTGATACTGAGGAGATACAACAAAGGGGTCCTCAGTGACGTTTTCCCGAGAAATATTGGCACGGTCGGTGTATAGAGCATCACCAGTGCTGTCATCCGCATAGCAATGAATTTTACCAGTTAGCAACATATCATTGATATGCAGAAGAAACAGCGTTGGTGATAGCACACAGCCTTGTGGAACACCAGCGTTAATAAGCTTGTAGTCGGAGCATGCACCGTTTACAAGGACCTTGATGCTCCGATCTGCAAGGAAGCTAGTGATCCAATTGCACAATTTCTCGGGAAGCCCATAGGAAGGGAGCTTCGAAAGAAGCGCTTTGTGCCAAACCCGATCGAAGGCCTTCGCAATGTCCAAACTAACGGCCAACGCCTCCCCCTTGGACTCTACTGCCTCCGCCCATCTATGGGTCAGGTAGACCAGAAGATCACTAGCTGATCGACCCCGACGAAAACCGTATTAGCGGTCACTAATCAGCTGAAGATCCTCAAGGTACCGCATGAGCTGGCAGTTAATAATGGATTCCATTATTTTGGGGAACAAGGAGGTGATGGCGATAGGCCTATAGTTGGACGTGTCTGAGCGGTCGCCTTTTTTAGGGATGGAGTGGACAAAAGCTGTCTTCCATGAATTCGGGACTATGCCTTGGGAGTAGGAGTACCGGAAAAGACGCGTTAGGACCGGTGCCAACTCTGGAGCACACGTCTTCAGCACAATTGTGGGGATTCCGTCAGGCCCACTCGACTTCTGGATGTCCAGGGAGAGGAGTGCTTTGCGAACCGAGCTCTGTGAGAACAGCACATCCGGCATGGAGCACTCACACCGCGGGATGGTCGGCGGTGTTTTCCTCCCGTCATCAAGAGTCAAGTTGGAGGCAAAAAGGGAGCCTAAAATGTCGGCTTTGTCTTTTGCGGGTTGGCCCAGTGAGTCATCCTCCCTGAGCAGAGATGGTAGTGATGGCTTACAGAAATTCATTCACACATTCGACGAGGTAGGCGTTAAAATCACCAAGAATCACGATCTCTATGGATGGGACCTGTTGTAGCAAGGAATCTGTAGCCATTTGGACGTGGTCGATGAGTCGGTCTGTTTCGGCATTACCGCTATGGGACCTATAGAGGCACCCGTAGACGCGTGGATGGTCGTCGCTGTCTACGCGTAGCCAAAGGATGGACAGGTCCGAACCTTCAAGACTGCCGAGGCGTCGAGAACAGATGTCCTCTCTAACATACACACAAACTCCAGCCCGAGGCACAAAAGAGTGCTCCAATTCAAAGAGTCTTGGTCAGAAAGAGCAAGGCCGGCTTCGCCGTCTCGAGATGGTAGTGGACGGCGTTTAGGTTAGAGTGCAGTCCCCTGATGTTGCAGAAATTCACGGATAGCGTGGCAGGGGTCGCCTTGGTATTGTTGCTCAGTTCGCCCCGAGCAGTTATGAGCGGAATTTAGCCCCCCCCCCCCCCCCCCCCCCAGAATACGCGGGGCAGCCTGAGCACCCACGCTCAGGATTGGAATAACATGGCCGTGGATGCTCAGCGAGGGATCTCCAGGGGTACTGGTACCCTCCTGGGGTAGTCTATCGTGTAATTCCGCTACCATGTTGATGGGGGGAGGGGGGGGGGAATTGGGCCTCCGGCCACCTGTACTCACCAGACGAAACGCAGAAGCAGAGCCTCTACTACACGCCGGTATTCTGTGAGGTCGTGGTACCAACCCGGCTCGAGCCGGCCCTTACGTGCAACAACAAAAACTGCTGCTTGGCTCTACCACCGCAATATAAGTAATTTTAAGGATTTTATCGTTGTTAATTTTAACTTTTTCAATGGCTCACGTTTCTGGCACTATAAAGAACCCATTGATATGGGGAGAGGGGGGGGGATGTGAGTTGTTTATCAATCAACTTTTAACTAATAATGTTTGGTCCGATCTACGCAGGACGAGCTTACAGTATCTTGAAATCTTGCAGTAGTATGCTTGGGATTGAAGTTAGGATGTTTTTAATTTCAATAGCCTCGGGAATCATCCTTGGTAGGAGTCGGTGTTCTATTGCGAGTATTTGTTGTCTATCAGATCTGATATAATTGACGACACTGAACATGTTAACATACTTCAGACTTCTTATCTTATCTTATATTCTGTTATGCAAATTTTTATAGAAGTTTCTTCCGAAGATGTGTTTTGTACAACCCGCCTAAATAAAAGTTAAAATGTAACGTGATTCATAAAAATTAGTTTTATTACATTTTTAGTATTCTTCATTACCAGACCTGCATTTATTAAATTTTGAAGTCTACTTGAACGTAGAAAAAATATCAGAATCTATTTTATGCTGCCAATCAATATTAACTGGGAACAATGATATGAATCAAATATCGCATATAAGACTGTGAATTATCATTATTTTGTTAAAACTAATTTAACTTTAATAATCAATGAATGTAGAGTAAATAAAAATAGTAAATTTTGATTCCAAGACAATTTATCTTTCTTATGGTTATATCGGAAGACACGTCCAATATAAAAATTATAGATGTTTCTATACATATGATATTAATGTCATTCTGAAAAACTTAATTATTCACGTGTTCCTCAATCATCTATGTCCAATAGTCTTTGGGAATTCAAAACAATTCTTTCTATATAACAATTATTTGACAAAGACACCGAAGTGACTCTAAAAATGATGGAATTTTGCTAAATTTGGCGCGGAATAGCATTTAATGATATTTCTAAATTAAAGACTACGCGAGCAAAGCCGCGGGTAAAAAGCTAGTTTTATTAATAAGTGTTTATGGTTAGATATGTTTTTCGATTAGTGTACCTCTATAAGAAAATAATTAACGATGACAGAACCATAGTGATCCAAATCACATTTGCATATTTCTAAGAAAATAAGGGAAACGCGTTTAGATTTTTTGTAAAAAACCTAATGTATTGTTAATGGTTTATCTTTAACAAAATGGACCCTGATGTATTGGAATTAAGTTAAAAACAAGTTTTATTTTTAAATGTTTATGTTAAATGTAGCAAAATGTTGGATATACACAAAAAAAAGAACACTTGGATCACTCTAGCAGAAACAAAATCTCTCAAATTATCGGGAACAGGATTTTTTTATTTAATATCATACTTCTTTTTCTTTAAAATTTTTTTCGTTATTCCGATTGTCGTGATAGAGTTTAATTAAATTAACCACTCAATGGCATGTAGCAAGAAGGGGTCTCTGACAGGCAAGTGTGAATTTATTCCGCTCGATTATAGTATTTTTA
This sequence comes from Parnassius mnemosyne, assembly GCA_963668995.1. Classification (NCBI taxonomy): domain Eukaryota; kingdom Metazoa; phylum Arthropoda; class Insecta; order Lepidoptera; family Papilionidae; genus Parnassius; species Parnassius mnemosyne. Next base: position 2,823,180 of record CAVLGL010000013.1, read on the forward strand.
TCATAGACTTAGTACTTACTGTAACACCTCTAACTTCTTTGAGCTTAGTTCTTAACTCAGAAGAAGTTAAGGTCAGGGTTCTAAGCACGGTGGTAATAGACGTAACACGATAAACAAGGCAGCAATGGCAAAAATTTAAACTCAAATAATTCAAAAGTGGACAAAAATATTTATTTATTTATTTATTTATTTATGCTTTATTTGCACACCAAGTACAAAAAGGCGGACTTAATGCAACAGGGCATTCTCTACCAGTCTACCTCCAGGCTAAGCAGAGAAAATATTGTGGGTGCAAAGTGCAAACAGCTAAGTAAATAACATCTATGTCTACATAATACATACAGTATATATACATAAATATATATAAATACATACATACAAATATTTACTTACTACTACTTATTATACACATACTACTTATTATACATATATATACATAATTAAATATGGCAGTTTCTGATTCAAAATCCAATAACAAATGTAAAAATGAAATGGAAAACCACAAACTACTCCTGCAACGTTAGATAGTAATTCCAGAGCAAGCGTTTGAACGATGCCTTGCTCGTGGCTGCGCGTACACTGCCCGGTAACTCGTTCCATAATCTTACCGCATGAGAAGTAAAAGATTTGTGTAAAAAGCTAGTGTGACAGAGGGGAACATGGAGGTTAGATTTTTCCGTAGAACGGAGACAACGATTATGGGTATCACCTTGATACTGAAATTTGCATTTCAGATATTCAGGGACACACGGATCGTGTAAAACTGAAAATAACGTGCACAGTATTCTGAAATGTCTGCGATAGCGGAGAGGTAGCCATTTTAGCTGAGAAATATAAGAGGAAATGTGGTCGTATTTACGTAAACCGAAAATGAAGCGTATGCAATTATAGTGAAGTCGATCCAGTTTGTTTAGAAGTTCTTGCGAGGCATCAGCATAGCAAACATCTGCATAATCTAGAATAGGCAACACTAAAGTCTGTATTAGCATTGCCTTAGTCCCTAACGGTAAAAAATTCTTGAGACGATACAGATGACGCAGAGTGTTAGTGACCTTTTTGCTCACTTCATATATATGCGGTCGCCAGCTGAGGGTGTTGTCTATAATTAAGCCAAGGTTTTTAACTGTTGTTGAGTAAGGAACAATAACATTATTAAATATAATGGGAGGTAACGCCTTCATATCAATTTTAGTCAGTCTACGAGAACTACCAACTACAATAGCCTGACATTTTGATGGATTAACCCTAATGCCAAATCTGTTTGACCAATTAGAAATACAATTGAGATCACAGTTGAGCTTCTCAATCACATCATCGATACATGCCACCTCAGCTTGAGCATATATTTGTAAGTCATCAGCATACAGATGGTACGAACAGCGAATGTGGGGTGTAATGAGATTTATAAAGACTGAGAACAAGAGAGGAGAGAGAATTCCGTCTTGAGGAACGCCAGCAGACAACGAGCACCAATCAGAGATAATCTGACCTACTCGAATTGCCTGCTGACGACCACGACCTGGATGAGAACCAGTCCCGCGCTGACGAAGAGAAACCTAGGTGATAAAGTATAGCTAGAAGAATGTCATGATCGATAGCATTAAAAGCGTTAGAGAAATCTATTAGGATTAACACTGTCAATTTTGAGTTCTCCATTCCAGTACGCAAATCTTCCGTAACTTTCAAAAGAGCTGTGGTAGTACTGTGCCCCGGCCTAAAACCAGATTGATATGTGCTGAAAAAGTTATTTTTGAAAATGTAACTAGAAATTTGTTTGTGGACAATAGCTTCAAGAACTTTAGATAAAAACGGGAGAATCGATATTGGGCGAAAGTGAGAAAAAGTACTGGGGTTATTTATTTTGGGCAGCGGAATAACAAATGCTTTTCTCCAAAGTGAAGGAAAATCCCCAGTCAATAGTGAATGGTTAATGATGTGAGTAATAATAGGAGTAACATAGTCTAGAATTAAGGTGATCATAAGTTTGTTCACATCATCGAAGCCAACTGCCATAGACTTAATACAATAAATGGTCTTTTTTATATCTTCATCAGCAACGGGAGAAAAGTTAAATGTGCAGTTATGAGATTGTGGCATGGAATGCAAATAAGAAATGGTACTTGATTTAACAGAGGCCTGCATTTGGGTAGTTGAAGAAAAATGTAAATTGAGATCTCTTATAGAAATTATTGCAGGGTCCACGTTACACGTGGGCTTACCGACCCCGATCGTCCGTAGAAATTTCCATGTATTAGCCATAGAAGAGTTTATGATATTATCGTGAATGTAGCGGCGTTTAGCGGCTCGTACCATCTGATTACATCGATTTCTCGCAACTTTGAATTTTGTCCAATTAAGTTCACTACGGTTCTGCTTGAATTTTCTAAACATCTGATCGCGCTTAGACATAGCCTTACGAATATTTTCAGTAATCCATGGCGCAGGCGAGCGTTTTAACTTAACGTCACGAATAGGTGCGTGTTTATCAAACAGCTTATGAATATGAGAAATAAATGTTGTAATCTTGTCATCAATACTCTCTGCGTTAAATGTATCGCTCCAGTCTAAAAGCGAAGCATCATGTTTGAGCCCTTCGACATCTATCCTAGCAAAATTACGCAGACGTACTATAACTGGCTTTACTTTAGGTGGGTTAATTTTATAGGAAATAAACAGCAAGTCATGTCGCGAGAAACCTGGAGCGGGTAGCTGTCCGTGGCAGGCAACGCGTTCTTCTGAGGAGACAAATATCAAATCTAACAATGTATCATCAGCAGTAAGATTGTGATGGGTGGTATCAAGTGGAAGTATTGAAAAATTTGCCGACTCAATAATTGAACGCAAACTACGCGATCTAGGAGTATCACTAAGAAGATTCGTATTAAAGTCACCCATCAAAATATGATGTTGATAATCAGAGCCAATTGAAAAAAGTGCCTCTTCAAATTCACATAAATAACTAGAATTCGGTGGACAATAAATTGCACCAAGCACAATTTTATTTCCACTAACAACAATCTCTAAAAAAATATATTCAACTGATCCAGTATATTGTGAAGGTGAGGCTGATAAAATTTTGTAAGGTATACCACTTCGCAGGTATACTGCCACACCACCTCCTCTTTTATTAATGCGATCGTTACGAAGTAAAACAAAACCTGGTATTCCGTAAGAAGTAGAAGGCAGAGTTGGATTTAACCAGGTTTCTGAGATAAGTATCGCGTGGATGCTCTGAATGTTAAAAGTTTCTAAAAGTTCAGTATAATGCTGCGGAATACTCTGGGCGTTGATGTGACAAACGTTGAAATTTTTATTATATTCATTGAGTTTTTGGGTTAGAAGAGAACGAACTGTAGGTAATTCCAAGTCAGAATCAGAAAATGAATAAAAGGAATCAGAATTAGCAGAGGTGAATGAATCGTTATCGGAAACTCCCATGGTGCTAAAAATCAGTGTATAATATTACATAAAAATTAATTAAGGTATAAATAACTAATTTAAATAAATATATAACTTATTTGGCTATAAATAGATATATAACATATTTAAGTAAATAAAAATAAATATCTTTAATATATTATGTTTATGCTGTATTGTTATTTTAATTACTGCTACCAAACCAAATTACCAAATATTCACAGTAAGCAAAACGCAATATTACGCAATAATTACATAAAAAAATTAAATTCGAAAAAAGAAACATTCCAAAACTTTCCTTTTTAATAGCATTTACTAGTGTTTGTGACTAATAACAGTAACGATAGTAAACAATGGTAGAGGCACGCGGCAGCTTTTGCTGTCGCAAGGATGGGCTCGAAACGGCGGTGGTACCACGACCTCACAGAATACCGGCGTGAGGTAGAAGTTTACTTCCGCGTTTCGCTTGATGAGTGCAGGTGGCCGGAGGTCCAATCTCTCACCCCCTTGTAACATGGTAGCGGCGTTAAATAAGACACTAGGAGGGTACCAGTACCCCTGGTGTCGGAGAATCCCTCGCTGAGAATCCACGCTCTAGCTACCGTCCTCTACCTGAGCGTGGGTGCTCATGTTGCTCCATGTATTCTGTGGGGGCGGGGGAGCGAAACTCCGCTTGTGACTAATACTTCTCGGGGCAAACGGAGTAATAAAACAAAGTCGACCCCTGCTACGCTATCCGTGAATTTCTGCAACATCAGGGGACTTCATTCGAACCTTAACTCCGTCCACTACGGACGGATACTACGGTCCATGTCAATATCGGCGGCTGCCTTAATCAAGGATGTCTTGAGTAACTCCAAATTGGGATGAGGCTTTGAGCACGCCTTTTCCTCCAAGTGTTGCCATATCTTGTAATCTAACGGATTCAAACCTGGACTGGAGGAGGGCCAGTCTTCGTGCCGGATGAAGTCGATTTCACGCGCCGCCAGCCAGTCTTGTGTGCTCTTCGCTCTATGAGCTGGCGCCAAATCTTGTTGGAATACTCAGTGCCTGTTATTGAACGTGGTATGAGAAACAGGTTCCACAAGGTTCGTCAGGACTGTCTTTTGATACACAACTGCATTCGTTTTTACACCTTTCTCACAAAAATGTATCTCTGTTAAGCCCCAATAAGAAATTCCCAACCATACCATGAGCGAGGATAGAAAATGACCTCGTTGGACACGCGGAATACGGTTGCTCGCTTCTTCACTACTGTGTGCATACACCTTATCATTTTGTTTGTTGTAGTTCTCTTCTACGGTAAAAATTATTTAATCCGAAAAAAGAATTTCCCGATATTTTTTCCCGCGTACCGCTTCAACAAAGCGCGGCATCTCTTCAGTCTCAGGTCCATTAGACGAGCATTCAAACGATGTCCTGTTTTTCTTCGATATGCCCGAAGCCCTAAGTCTTCATTTAACACCCTTTTCACCGTGGTTCTGCTTAACCCCATCTGAAGGGCCAACAATTTCTGCTTACGTTTGGGACTTCTTTGAATTCGCGCCTTCACAGCTTATATCACTGCTGGAGTCGTAACAGACCGAGGGCGACCACTTCTTGACCTGTCATCTACACTAGAGTCTTCATTGTATCGTTTGATGGTACAAATTTTTCAGTATGTCAAAAATTTGAATTAGCGCGTAACCGCAACGATGCAACGCAATAACTGCAACACGGTCTGCTTTAAGCGTCCACTCCATATTTAAAAATGAGTAAAATTCTAAAAAGTATACAGTTTTATTTTCATGAACAATTCGAAATTCGAATTCAATAAACTTTCTTGTGGCCAACATTCTAAAAGAAAAGTTTTTACTGTGTGACAATACTTATGACCTGACTAGGTAGAACACTCCTTTGTGCCTCGAGCTGGAGTTTACGTATAAGTCAGAGAGGACATCTGTTTTCGACAGTCGGCAGTCTTGAAGGTAGACAGCTACGACCATCCCCTTGTCTACGGGTGCCTCTGTAATACAAGGTCCGACTCATCGACCGACTCATCGAACACGTCCAAATAGCTGCAGACTCCGTGTTAAAACAGGTCCCATCCGCAGACATCGTGATGCTCGGTGGTTTTAACGCCCACTACGCTGAATGGCTTGGTTTCCATTTAACTGCTCATGCGTGTAGATCTGTTTATGAATTTGACTTGGCATTTGGTCTGACATAACTAGTTACTTCGCCTACGCAGGTCCCAAATATGGAGGATCATGTACTTTCACTGTTGGACCTTCTGCTGACTTCTCATCTGGACGGATATCAGGTCTCCGTCGATGCCCCTCTTGCCTTTTTTTTTCATTTATTTCTAATATATTAATAGATTTGCCTTGAAATTGGCCGTTTAGTGGCGGTCAAGAATATTCACTACCCCATATCCTCCCGTGGGTGTCGTAAAAGGCGACAAAGGGAAACAGGCAGGAGATGGGCAGCAGCATCTTCCTGATAATAACCAAAATTACAATAAAAAAACTGCGGTTGCCAACCCGTTCGCCAAGCGTGGCAACTATGGCAAGTACCCCCCCAATGACTAAAGCAACAAACAGACGGCCCCCAGTCCCCGGCGGCCCTGCTATTCCTGGCTACGGTGGCGACCATAGTAACGGCGGGGCAGGGGGTGCTAAGAATCTCCGGTGGAGGGTCGGTTGCCACCTTAGACTACTCGACCTGGCAACGTACAACGCACGCACCCTGAGGACTGACGAGAAGTTCGTGGAGCTGGAAGAAGAGATAGACAAGTTGCGCTGGCATATTATAGGATTATCCGAAGTCCGAAGAGAGGGGGAGGACACGGTAATCCTCGAATCCGGCAACTTGCTCTATCACCGGGAGGGCGACCATCTATCCCAAGGAGGTGTCGGATTTATCGTCCACAAGTCTCTTGTTAACAACGTTGTAAAGATCGGTAGTGTGTCGACGAGGGTTGCGAACCTTATACTCAGAATCACCAAATGGTATTCGCTGAAGGTCATACAGGTTTACGCACCAACCTCGGCACACCCCGATGAGGAGGTGGAGGAAATGTATGAGGATATCTCTAGAGCCATGCATTCCTCCAAAACCCAATATACGGTGTTAATGTGAGACTTCAACGCAAAACTAGGCACAAGAGAGAACGGTGAGCTGAAAGTAGGGAAATTTGGAATAGGGCAACGGAACCCAAGGGGCCAGCAGCTGGCCGACTTCATGGAGAAAGAGAGACTCTTTATGATGAACTCTTTCTTCCAGAAGCGGCCCCACAGGAAGTGGACCTGGTCGAGCCCCGACGGTTCGACAAAAAATGAGATTGACTTCATTATGACGACCAGACGACAACTGTTCAGTGATGTCTCCGTGATCGCGAGGTCGTTGTTGAAGTTGGAGAGGTCTCGTCTAATGAAGTCAACGTTCCATCCCTCTCGTGCTTTGTTCCAAAGTCCCGAAACCTTTCAGCTCGAGTTACAAAACCGTTTTCAGTGCCTAGAAGACTGCAATGCAGTGGACGATATGAATGACAGGCTCGTGGAAACTGTCCATGCGGTCGGAGCTAAGTTCTGCAAGACCCGCCGCAGAAGAACACAAAAACTCTCCGATCACACTCTGAATCTCATTGCTGTTAGATGGGAGATGAAGCTACATTCTTCAACAGACTTGACAGCATACAGGCATCTGAACAGACAGATCTCCAAATGCATGCGGCGGGACTTACGCAACTTCAATACAGCTCGTATTGAAGAAGCGATCGAGCGGAACCAAGGCTCCAAAGTCTTTGCCAGAGATCTGACTGCCATAAAGAGCCAAATGTCAAAGCTGAAGACAGAATGTGGCAGCATCGTTTCCGGGACACCTGAGATTTTGAGTGAGATTGAGAGGTTCTATGGGCAGCTGTACACGTCATCGTTGGAGCCACACGCAAGTGTGAGTAACGATCCAAGAACGAGTCTCATCCGACACAATTCCGAAGGTATCCCGGACGTCAGTCTTAGCGAGATTAGAATGGCTCTCCAGCACCTTAAAAACGGTAAGGCCCCAGGCGAGGATGGAATTACAGCGGAGCTTCTGAAAGCGGGTGGAAGACCGGTATTTGAAGTCCTTCAGAAGCTCTTTAATTCCGTCCTCCATGGTGGCATTACACCGGAGGCGTGGAGCAGAAGTGTGGTGGTCTTGTTCTTCAAGAAAGGTGACAACGCTCTCTTGAAGAACTACAGACCGATTTCGCTTCTGAGCCACGTCTACGTGCTGTTTTCGAGAGTCATTACGAATCGTCTCGCGCGCAGACTTGACGACTTCCAGCCTCCCGAACAAGCCGGTTTCCGAAAGGGCTTTAGCACCATAGACCACATACATACCCTTTGGCAAGTTGTACAGAAGTCCGAAGAGTACAATTTGCCACTATGTCTGGCCTTTGATTCCGTCGAAATTTGGGCGGTGCTGCAGTCCCTTCAGCGGTGTCAAGTTGACGGTCGGTATATCGAAGTGTTGATATGCTTGTACAGTGGGGCTACGATGGCTATCCGAGTACAGAACCAGAGTACGGAACCTATCCAATTGCAGAGAGGTGTAAGACAGGGTGACGTCATATCCCCGAAACTCTGCACCGCTGCATTGGAAGACGTTTTCAAGCTTCTGGACTGGAAAGGATACGGTATCAACATCAATGGCGAGTACATCACTCACCTTCGATTTGCCGACGATATAGTCCTTATGGCAGAATCGCTGGAGGGCCTAAGCAATATGCTCAATGAACTCAATAGTGTTTCCCAACGGATAGGTCTTAAGATGAACATGGACAAAACAAAGATCATGTTTAATGTTCATGTCACACCTATGCCCGTAGTTGTTGGGAGCACTAAGCTCGAAGTTGTTGACGAGTATGTTTACCTGGGAAAAATAGTCCGACTAGGTAAGTCCAACTTCGACCGAGAGGTCAATCGACGGATTCAACTCGGCTGGGCAGCGTTCGGGAAGCTACGACACATCTTCTCGTCAGACATACCTCAAAACCTTAAAACGAAATTGTACAACCAGTGCGTGTTGCCAGTGATGACTTACGGAACTGAGACGTGGTCCTTCACTGCTGGTCGTAAGAGGAAACTCACGGTCGCTCAGCGATCTATGGAGAGGGCTATGCTCGGAGTTTCAATGCGTGATAAACTTAGAAATGAGGATATCCGCAGTAGAACCAGAATAACCGACATAGCCCAACGGATTAGTAAGCTGAAGTGGCAGTGGGCCGGCCATATAGCTCGAAGAACCGACAACCGATGGGGAAGAAAGGTTCTCGAGTGGCAGCCTCATACCGGTAGGCGAAGTGTAGGGCGTCCCCCTACGAGATGGAGTGACGACCTGGTAAGACATGCAGGAAGTCGATGGATGCAGGTGGCTCAGGACCGTGCTTTGTGGCATTCTTTGGGGGAGGTCTATGTTCAGCAGTGGACTTGTGAAGGGCTGTAATGATGATGATGATGATATTTATAGATACAACTTGCAAAAAACCGTGAGGTTAGTCCGCAAGTTACAGTCTCACACATAATACAAGGTAATAAATAATACAATTATCTAATCTATGGCTGCTTACAAACATTGAAAATTATATTAAATACGTACATACATGTTTTAATTGATGAATTACAACCCGACGTAAATTGATCTTCGGACCATTGTCTGATTACCGTAGTACGGTGCCACTCAAGCTCCCATCGTAGTTGCGATCTGCACCTTGCTGCCGTGTTTAGCACTATAGGTCGGCTGATTGTGACAGAATGCGGTCTTGTTTTGAATCCTACCCTTGGGTACTTCAGGGAATAGAACTGTTTATTCCATTATCTATGGTGTCTATCGGAGGCAGAAGGCAGCCATGGTTTGGTCACTCCTCTAAAATTGCATCACGCTATAAGTAGGAGTGCTACCGGGCTTGAATTAATGCATCAACGTCTCGGGATGCAAACACCAGCGCTCTTAAAAAGAAGTATAATTCGGCCTCCAGGTCATTCAACAGTGTTATTTCCAAGGCAAAGTCAGAGCAAATTGGCAGAATTGGCGAGCAACTCGTTCCACTTCCTACGGGAACACGTATATTCAGGACTTTCGCCAAGACTGTCCAAGGGAACTGCTGTCAGCCATCTTTGCCATCTCTGCACAGGGAGGGTGACTCACTGGCCCATGCTGCAAAGGAGAAAGCCGATCTGCTACGCTTTCTCTTTACGTCCTACTGGACTCATAATGACGGGGTGAACACACCGCCTTCCGTCCCGCGGTGTGAGTGCTCCATGCATGTTCTGTTTACACAGCGTTTGGTGCACAGAACACTCCTCTCTCTGGAAGTCAACACTTGGAGTGGGCCTGATGGCATCCCCCCTATTACGCTGTAGACGTCTGCTCTAGAGTTGGCACCGGTTTTTACCCGTCTTTTCCGGTACTTCTACTCCCTAGGCGTAGTCCCGAACTCATGGAAGACAGCTTTGGTGCACCCAATCCGTGCAACTACAAGCCTACCGCCATCACTTCCATGTTCTCCAAAATAATGGAAACAATCATAAACTGTTCATGAGGTAGCTTGAGGGTCACCAGCTGATTAGTGACCGCCACTACGGTTTCCGTCAGGGTCACTCAGCTACTGATCTTCTGGCTTACCAACCTCATAGATAGTCGCAGGCAGTAGAGTTTAAGGGCGGAGGTCCTGGCCGTTAGTTTGGACATTGCGACGGCCTTTAATCGGATTCGGCTCAAAGCGCTTCTTTCAAAGCTTTCTTCCTATGGGCTTCCTGAGAAATTGTGCAATTGAATCACCAGTGCATGCTCCGATTGCAAGCCTATTAATGTTCGTGTTCTACAAGGCTGCATGTTATCAACAACGCTGTTTATTCTGCATATCATAGATGTGTTGCAAACCAGTAACAAAAAAACCAAAATACATTGCGACATAAACATCAATCTTTTCAAAAACTTTTATTTTATATACGAAAGCATGGATGACGGTGTTTACATAAATTTATTGAAATGAGATATGTTAAATAGGCCCAATTTTTTTTAATATTAAATTAAACTGACCAAATATTTATATAAGCTGACCAATTATCAGGGAATGCTTCTCGATTGCGCATGTGGAATTTTTTATTTTGAGGTGCTAAAATTTCTCAATGACCATGAATAACTTTAACCCTTAATAAAATGTTTTAACGCTAACCAATTAATAAGATCAACTGACCTTTTATGACCAATTTCTGACCTTTCAGATTGTATAATCGGTAAATAGAAATTTCGCACATGAGGTGCTAACATCGCGTAGCTCAATTTACCTGTGATCAAAATCTTATAATCTTATTATTATATCTTGAATTTGATATCTATTGCGGTGAAATTTTGACAACACAACTTAATATAATTGTATTTTATCTATTAGGGTCAATTAAATGAAATAAAAAAAAATTCTATAATGACCCTATACATCTAAGTATACGTAGGTCAAATTACAGCTTAATTCATTTTGAAACATCTGTAATATGAAGTTTTGAGACGAAACACACCCGGTTTTCCCATAGTGCAACGACAGGAGAAGAATTCAGTGACTTAGTTGTTAAGATCGGAATATCAGTAAAATATTTCTAAACACCATTGCAACGTCCTGATCTGTTTCAGTTCATTTGTTGTTGAAACTTAACTGGTAGTTTGAATTGCGAAAGTTGATCTTACCAGTTTCGCTATTAATTATCCTCCATGTCATTTTAATTTCATTACAAGCCGCCTCAATTTTGTTACTCAAATGCAAAGGCTTGGCTGTGGAGCATACTGTTTTAAGCATGCTGTTTTGTCTCATGAAATCGTATCTAGCAATCATATTGTACGTATAAGTGATATAAAAAGCACATTGTCAGAAATATAAATGAACTTATTAATATTAATATTTTTAAATCGATTAATTGCTATTTTTAAATAAAAAAACAGGTTTTAGTGGCGTATGGTGTGGATTTATGAAGTCCGCAAGGATTGTAAACACGATGACTTTTGAAAATATCAATTGTTCAACTCAATATATTTTCAAAACTCTTCATCTATCATGTAGGAAGCCATTGAATGTAAATGGCAGTATAATTTTGTTTAGTTTACTTACAATAAATTTTTTCGGCTGCGAAATGGCGAAATTTTCGGTGTATTCGGCAGCCTTTTATGTATGAATTGTCACTAAATAAAGACTGCGTCACTCAGTTAGTTCGGCGTCAGTCGCCGTCGTGAGTGGACATTGTTTCGGTTGTTTGCAGCAGCCAAATTTCTTAAATACTTGATTATAATAATAACGAGAGATTTTTTTATTACAATATTTTAAAAACACAGAATAAATAATAGTAGTACGTACTAAAAGTAAGTAGTATCAATTTTTTTCGTCATGGGTGTAATTTTCATGGTTTTAGAGGATGTTGACGACGATAGGGTTGTCGAAATGTAAATCCAAGATGGCGGCTGCAATAGGCATTAATTTTTTAATCATGGGTGTCATTTTCATAGTTTCCGAGGGTGCTGAAGCCGATAGTGCTGTCGAAATCTAAGTCCAAGGTGGCGGCTGCAATAGGTATAAATTTTTTCATCATGGGTGTCATTTTCATGGTTTTCTAGGGTGTTGAAGCCGATAGTGCTGTCGAAATGTAAATCCAAGATGGCAGCTGCAATAGATATAATTTTTTTCATTTTTGGTGTCATTTTAATAGTTTTCGAGGGTGTTGAAGCCGATAGTGCTGTCGAAATGTATATCCAAGATGGCAGCTGCAATAGATATATTTTTTTCATCTTGGGTGTCATTTTATCAGTTTTCGATGGTGTTGAAGCCGATAGTGCTGTCGAAATGTAAATCCAAAGTGGCGGCTGCAATAAGTATCAATTTTTTCATCGCGGGTGTCATTTTCATGGTTTTCGAGGTTGTTGAAGCCGATAGTGCTGCCGAAATGTAAATCCAAGATGGCGGCTGAATTAGGTATAAATTTTTTCATCATGGGTGTCATTTTCATGGTTTTCGAGGGTGTTGAAGCCGATAGTGCTGTCAAAATGTATTTAAACTACTTTAAAAATTTCCGTATAATCATGTTATACGTAATTTCAAATCATTGCAAATAAGCTTAAATAATGTTCCATAAAAACAATTAGAATCATTTTGGTATGAAAGTGATGGAAGTTTTTTCACTTTGTCACTTTTAAATTTCTACAAATAACGTGCATTTACTGGAACAAACTTTCTCATTTACTTGCTTTTTGTGATCATAAGGTAATGAAACTAATTGTCCACAGTGATCAAAACTAAATTTTTTAATTAAACATTTATGCAACGGCTTATAATTTGAAAAAAATGTTATCTATACATGTTGCACTAAATTAAGCAGAACGCGTTGGCTTTAAAAATAAATTAAAAAGACCATATGATTTAAACAATGTTCTTTATGATTATCTTAGCTTTGCATTTATTAAAACAGTGTTCTCTTTACAGAGCAAACTCGCTACTGAGATTGAAACATGGGTCGTATTTGACTTGACAATATTAAAAATTCGGTTTAATCTTTTACACAAGAATATTCAGACTATCATTCTTAATGCTCGTATTTCTTGGTATTTACATTACTTCTAAAAACAGTGCTTATGCATATACTATATCTAATTCCCCATTTTTGTAAAAATGTTTGATTTTTGTCGTGTCTACAACGAACCAGCAACGCAAATTTAAATAAGCCTAATGGGTTGGACTAATGGACGATTCGAATTTCATTCGATCCTGTGGAGAACTACTTCTAACACAAGCATTTTAAGCTTACTTACTAGTAATTAGCTGTAGTAAACGGGAGTTAGTAATGTCAATAGCGTTACTAATATTAATTTTAAAACATTTCGCTGTCCTTTAGTAAGCGCGACTGCTGATCATGTGGGCTTGAGTTCGAATCCCAGGTCGGACTAAAAAAAACAGTTATTTAAGATTTTTGTAAGGAAGTTCGCGATGTTTCTCCCGTGCCTCGGAAAGCAGGTAAAGCCGTTGATTTTGGTCTCTTCACTACTTGGGTATTTTACGTCTGGTATAAAAAGGAGCCTTTCTGGCACTGACAATTTGCTGCTGAAACTATTTTATGTCAATAGTCGGATTGCGTAATATATGTATATTTGTTTGTTATTATTATATTTATATATTTTTATAAGTTGTAGAGCCATGTTACAGCTATAATAGTTGTATAGTTGTAGCACAAATGGGTTGACTTGACCGGGGTAGGACCTCGCTCTCACAGAATACCAATGTAAAATAGCAGCTTAATTATGCTTTGTATCTTATGGTGTGTATTAGAGAATCGGAGACCCTGTTTACTAGAAAAGAGGCATTCCATCTTAGTTCTCAAAGCTGACAACGCATCTGCATTTTAATTCTATGGACCATAGCAACTTACCATCAGGTGGACTGTGGTTTCCCTTGTCACTCTTATCCTATAAAAATATTTAATATATGAAATTTATATGTGTATATGTGTGTATTGTGTATGCATATTTGTTTATGAATATTATTATATAATTGATTATGTATACTTGGAGTGAATTGTGGATTCGTTATTGTTCGCGCTAAACGCTAATTTCAGGAACGAACGCGAGAGGGCGCGCGGCTCAGTGTCATACCGGTTTGACATTCGGTCGTGCGTAAAACGCCCAAGGGCAGTCAGTCGTCTGTAAGCGGTGCTGACGTGAGCACGCGGTCAATTTTGTTAGGGAACTCGGAATAATTAGGAGCGGCCCGTAAATATACGGTCTAGGATTTGTGACGCGTATTCCTAGCTGGAGAGCTTCCCAGAGACTTATTGGGTCCGATTCAGAATCTGTATAAGTGCATTCGGCAATATTAGCTAGTGCGGCCTGATATTCTAGAACTAACTGTTGCTACGCGAAACGGTAGTGACCTTTGATCTGTAAACTCCGTGTGCGTTTTGTGAGTTAACCTTATACCCAGCGATAGTTAGTGGCTTCTGTAAGTTAGTTAATCGTACGATAGAGTTAATTGACTGTCATCGTGACGAAAGAGGAAAGTGACTGTGGACAACCTCGGAAGGCCCCCAAGTTGGAGCGGTGTCGACGCTCGGGCTGCTGCCGACGGTCAAGGTCTAGGTTCAATCACCATCAGTCACACCCAGATACACATCACATCACTTTTTTTCCCTTGCACTACACAACCACATGCGACCTGACCGACTCCGGAGGGACGAGTCGCCTTGGATATAGGTAAGTAAGCTACGTCCAAATTCCTCCCGGTCGACTGGCCGTAGTATAGAACGCTCCCCCATATATTTTAGTGTAATTAGAGAGATTCCACGTGGCCACATTGAGGCCCGACCTACGTCTGCTCGGGAAGTCTTCAGCTCATGGGCCCCTGAAGATTTGGCCCCTGAAGATTTGACCCTTTAAGGGAGCAGCCGTAGGCCGTAACAGTTATTTTCAAATGGTAATTTAGCACATATACCAACGCAGGTATAATACTAATATATTTTATCAGGACTCTGCTGAAAGACAGCACTGCTGCAGTGTCTGCAGATTACGCTGCTTGATAGTCTTTTTGGCATCACATCCCTCACGGATTGTCTTGCTGGGATTAAAATGTTATTTATGTTTCCAACATCTTGTGTTTTCTGTTTACTTCTTAAAGTATAATACCCTGTAAGTATACATACACATACGTACGTATTCATAGTTTTAGGTGCATATGAGTGCGTCCAGCAGTGACCGTTTACGGTATTGCATATTTACGGTGTTCAAAGTCCGAGAGCCTTTACATGGTTTTAGTACCACATGAAATGTGCGCAGTGCACCGTCTATTTTACTATGTAACTCTGAGATCAAATAATTCCCTTGTATTAACATAAGGTAATTAAATGTATTGTCTGGTGGCAGCAAAAAAAAAATGTAACGACTCATTCCGGCGGTGGGTGGAGTAACAAGCAGGTTTGATAAAGGTCGAGAAGTAGGTGTGGGCGTCAAATCAATGGACGGGAAATTAACCGCTCATTATAGTTTTTGTCGACGCGAGGACGGTTTGTTGGTAAAAATCGACTAGTTTATTTTGTAGATGAATACTCACGACGAAATAATGAATTTTGTTTTGTTTAGGAATTAATTTTTAAATATTCAAAAACGCTTACTTAAAAATTTCAAATCTCAACATAATACGACAAGTAATTCCTAAGCTTGAATAAGATATGAAAGGGAATATAATTTAAATTTTAGTAGGTTACTACTAAACTTTACCACAGTCTATAATTTTTTACAACTTAATAAAGTCGGTCAAGCGCGAGCCGGACTCGCGCATGAAGTGTTCCGTACCAACGTATAAGTTTTAATACTATGTATGCAAATAAAATACGTTTCTAGTACGGGAGCCTCCTATAATTTTTAATTTACTTCTATTATTTTTTGTTATATCGGCAATAGATATACACATTCTGTAAAAATTTTAACTGTCTAACTATTACGAATCATGAGGTACAGCCCGCCGACAAACAAAAGGACGGACGGACAGCGGTGGCTTAGTAATAGGTTCCCATTGTTTCCCTTCGGATACGGAATTCTGAAAAGGTATAATTTTACGAGAAAAGACATAAGTTAATTTATGATTAACATGTTCCACCACCATCTCCAAGAAACACGACCAGTGAATTGGTACCAACGCAATATTCGGTTGTTTTGCCTAACGCGTAGTAAAATACGTTTTACGGTGAATATGAGTTCAAAAGGATTTCATACTTTCGTTTACGTAATATCATAAAATCAAGCAGATGCATTTGTGTTTAATAATTAGCTTTGCTCCGTTTGTGTTTGGTGTTCGATTGTGAACTTAAACCGTTCTCGAATCAATTACACACACAAAATTTCATCAAAATCGGTCCAGCCTTTAGGAAGAGTTTAGTCACATACAGACAAGAATTATATATATATATATATATATATATATATATATATATATATATGTGTGTGTGTGTAAATAATATCCATGTATAATACATATAAACCTTTCTCTTGAATCATTCTGTCTACTGATGACAACCTAATCAAACGCCGTTGTTAATTTAAAAGATCGAAGCCTACAGACGCGGGAAGCGACTATGTTTTACACTATGTAGAGATTTTGTCCGTATTTTTAGTTATTTTTGTTAGCGGGATACCGAGGTTATAAAATAGCGTAAATCAAGTTTATTTTAATTTTAATACTAATATTGAATAACGTAAAATGATTTAACGAGTCGTAAATAACGTATTTCCTTATGTTTTATACGGGTTGTTTGGTGGAGGGTGAGACAAACTTGGTGGCCGTGTAGGTGGACCTATTTGTAAAATACAAATTTAGGTAGAAGACTCTAATTGTTCACATTTTTAATAAAGTGAATAATTCTATCACTAAATTAATGCATTGTTTTAATGTTAATAATCTAAATTTAAACGGCAATAAAACTAAATGTATTACATTTACAACACCGAATGTAGATGTAGAATGAAGATCTGAAATACCACTCAGGGAAATGAGGGAGAATTAAGCCGTGTTTAATCCACTGTTTTTCGTAGCATCACTGTCGATGCAAAGCTTTAGTAGGGTCCCATATATCTTAACTAGAAAGCAGACTAAGCTTTGATATTTATGCTGTAATAAAAAAGATTAGACTCACTAGTTTTGAGACAGTCACATCAGTTTATTTCAGTAGTATGCCATGAGGAAATGCGGCATATTTTAAAAAATAAAACTTTTTTTGTTTTGTAGAAGAGGTCCATAAGTAATATTTACAACCTAAAACCGAAATTTTCTTTGTCTCTCAGAGAAAAATTCAAAGAAATAAATATATTAACTTTAGTCTCTCAGTATATTTACGAAAATTTAATGTACGTTCATATAAACAAAAGCATTGTTAGTAAGAAAAGTGATATACACTCTGTAAACACTAGGAAGAAACACAAACAAGTGATACCAGTTTCTCGACTCCACACTAATTCATTCTTGTGGCGATGTATACGCTAACACAACAAAGTCAGTGAAAATATATAAGATCAGTTACCAAATTTAATTATTTTACTAAACAAAAACTTTATAAATGGTTCGTAATAATCCCTGTGAATAAGTTGGTTGTCTCTAAGCTGTTTCTAAAATAAATTTTACTGCCATTTTGTTTAGTAAAATATGAAAATTTTTTTGTTTAGTAAAATATTTGTACACCACACTGTGGTAGAATACACGATACCTAATGTAAATTTTACGAACACCTAACTTACTGTATTCACAAATAAATAAATGAATTTGAATTTGAAATTTGAAAAAAAAAATTCAACCAATAAATAACGTAAAATGTATAAAGCTAATTAAATTTAAAAATATAACGAAATTCGTACTTATTTTTATACAAGTACATAGTTGTCATAACAACTTATTTGCCACAATTTTAAAAAATTAGATATCACACGTTTTTCCAAATTTACTTTGTCGAAAAGTCGCATTATTAATTAGCAAAGAAGCAAGCAGTAATTCTTAGTCAGCCACCGCAGAGTCTTCTTGATGTATGCCTCGTTTAGAGGCGAAACACGTGTCGTATTATCGACGGTGGTGTGTCTTTCCTCGTAGTAGTGGTGTTGGAAGTAGTAGTGCTAGAATTAGTGCAGGCAATTGAGGAAGGTCGGGAAGTGTTCTTTAAACTAGGTAGCATACATCATTTTATTTTACTATCCGGATTTTAGCTAATTCATTTTCAACATCTTTACTATAAAGGATTTCCGCAAAGTAGCCTGACTTTTTAAATCATACAGAAATTTTTGAACAACCTCTGTAATTTTGTCTGGAAATATTTTAATATATATATATATATATATATATATATATATATATATATGTAGCCTGACTTTTTAAATCATACAGAAATTTTTGAACAAGTTGTGTAATTTTGTCTGGAGATATAGAGTTTATTTTAATATATATATATATAATAATAATATATATCTATATATATATAATAATATATATATAATAATAAATAATCAAGAATATATATATATATGTGTATATATATATATATATATATATATATATATATATATATATATATATATATATATATATATATATATACTTGAATTTATCGTATTAGAGGAAAAGCTGCGCGGAGTGTTCGGTTAGAAGATTAAATTCAGTGTTAATTGCTTAAGCCATTAATAGAGCCATTTAGTGCATTGACGTGCAATATTGTGTGCAAAATGCAATAATCATCACAACAACCGTTAATTGTTGTGGCCATTTACTTTGCTTCAAATCTATTCTAACTTATAACAGCATTACAGCTAATAATAAAAGTCCACTGCTGAACATAGCCTTCCCACACAGATTGCTTCATACAGGGGATACTTGGCAACTGCAGTTTTCTAATTATTTTGAGGAAGATAATGCTGCCACTGTTACATCAGGTGAAGTAGTACGTAGTCAAGTACCGCCTACTACTAGTAAAAAATGATTCTATTTTTCTTCTTAAAGTCTAATCAAAGTCATGTTTTAAGCTGCAAGTTAAAAGTACCCAAAAAATGAAAAATAACCGTGTAGTGGCATTGTAACAATATTCACTAACCCATATCGTCCAATGGGTATCGTAAGAAACGACAGAGGGAAATGAAAAGATGAAAAGATGGTTAGCGTATTTCTAAAAGATAAACTAGAAAATAAAAATAAATACTGTGGTTTCCAACCTGCCTACAAGGGTGTTAACTACGGTTTATATCACCCATGGCATATATTATTATAATCCATGGGAAGGCTTGTGTTCAGCAGTGGTTGACTTTTTTTATAACAATGAAATAACCAAACCCAAAACCTACACTGACCCCATAGACTTTCACGCAGCCGCATACACATGCTATTCACGTGTAAGCACACATACACACAAACATACAGGCACACAATTGCGAGCACACACATATTGTGTTGCGCACGAGTGATTAAAAAATCATAAGTTTGTGAAGTAATAAGTTTAATTATGGAAGAGCGGAGCCTCCCAATACAGATATACATAGTTACTTAAAACGATTGCTCTACAATTTTATAAATAACCTGCATTTTGTTAAAGAAATAGCTACTTTTTTAACTCATTTTGACCCGACTCAATATTCGAACACAAGACCACATATGTAATAACTTTACGTGGTAGAGCCATGCTGCAGCTATATTAGTAGTATAATTGTAGCACGAATGGGTCGGCTCAAGCGGGGAAGGACCACACTCTCACAGAATACCAAAAAAATAAATGTAATGTAAAATGTGTTTCGTATGTTGAGTGTAGAGAACCGGATACCCTTTTTACTGGAAACGAGGCATTCCATCATAGTCCTCACGAGTGACAAGGCATCTGCATTTTGATTCGTAATCGAGGCTAGATGTAGATGTCTATGGGCCACAGCAACCACTTACCATCAGGTGGACTGTGTACTCGTTTGTCAAACTTATCCTATAAATAAAAATTAGCACCTTTGTGTACCACTCCTAGACCAACGAATACACTCACGTGCGTTCGCGATGCAGATCGCCCCAATATTACACTAAACAGCTCTACATTTCCATTTTTTTAACTAAGCGGATGTCTTCTCAATTCTCTATCACTTTTAACTCACAGCGATTTACCATACTCTTTCAAACATTTATTTATATAATCTAACCCTTTCACGGCATTCACATAAAAACATTGAGGATAATGTAATGTGTGTTGCATCCACGGATCATCGTAAATATCCCAATCTCTATTAACTCCTCCACAGGAATAACAAGCAGCTGTATCTATTTCAAATGTTATTATCAGAGCACCATTTATTTAAACAAAAAAAATTTTTCAAAGCACTTACTGAGTCGTGATTAATACAACTATACTAATCTTTACAATCTTTATATCGATCATACAGATTTAACAAACTACGACAGCCTTTATCTTCTAATTTAATTATACTATCATTTTGTAAGATGGATTTTAACCATAAAACTTTTTCTAAACCTTTGACGTATATACATTTATCCTTTATATTATCTGCAATCAAATTCTGATAATTTAAATAAGGTGTTACTCCCTCACACCAATATATATTTCTATTACATTGAATCCAATTAACATGTTTCTTTTCTTTTACAGTCAATTTGTAAAAAGGAAATGGTGGTTTAATTAAAAGTAGTTGTATTTTATTATTACACAATATTGCAATTTCTTTCACTATGAATTCAATACTTCATTCTATCGCGGCTACAATAAAACTAAATAGTTTTATCTAAAAATCCCGTTTATAATAGTTTACTCTAGGTTTAAAAATAAAACAAAATTCTTTCTATACCTGCCATTGTTTAACGGTGAGTCTTTGTTAATACAAACAAAATTATACGGCTTACTCCAAACTATATTACAAATATTTTTAAATTGATTCCATGACATATCAGAACTAACATGTTCTTCATAAATATGTTTTAAGTTCACATCATCTTGTTTAAATATTATAATAAAATTGGCATTGTCTCGTAGCAATTGTTTCGGAATTTTTGAGTAGGTCTGAGATAATTAAAAGCAATCGATTTGCTTATGCCCTCCCATAGAAAATAATTACGAATGCTGATTTGATTTTCACAAGCAACATCATCAAAACTAAATACAGAATTGTTTAAAGCTTCACTTGGACCTATAACGTCTTTGTTATAATTGAACTCATAAAATAAAATATTAGGTACTCTCTTAATTACTTCTCGTAAAAAAACGATATTTTGGTTGATAGTTAGTTTTTGAATACAAGTAAAGATTTTGAAATTTAAGCCCATTTTCATGCAACAATAAACCTATTACAATGTTTGTTTTACCGCAATTAGAGGGACCGCATATTATACAGCGAATGGTATTTGGTAAGAGAATGCTATGTCTGATCTTTTGAGCAGAGTGATCAATATTAATATTGCTGACGCTTAGCGATATGGGTTGTTTGATCAACTTCATCATGCTTATTGAATGAGTTACTAACCTACAAACATAGGTATATATTTAAATTTTGCATGAAAAATATTAGAGAGAAATGCATGTCACAACATGTCTATTCTGCTAAATGTTCTCCTATTCTCGTGTTACAAATTTCTTAGTAGATCTATGCTTACTTTGCAAAATAATGCTATTCTGATCTTACAAATCATGAGTATATTATGCTTATTCTGTAAATTATACAATTCTCATCTTACAACACGCGATCACTTCATTTCGCTACAGTACTTTCTATAAAGAGCACGTTTGTTTCTTTTGCTGAAATTTGGAGTAAGTACTTTAAATGAAATATTTCAATAATAAAGTAACTTATTCTATTTTCTATTGTCATTCTAACTCTTATAAATGTAATAAAATATGTAACTTATCCTCATGTTTGTTTTTCAGAAACATGTCACATAGACCGTCTTACAGTCCTGTTTTGGATAGGTTAGAAAATATACGTGAGGTAAGTTACTATTTAGGTTTTATTATTTTTAATTGATTTTAAATTCATGGATAGTAATTTTATATCTGGCTTTCAGAATTTGATAGAAGACTCAAACCCAATTACTAATCCCTTTTACTATGCTCAAAATAGGCAAGGCTGGTACGATTAAGTGGCGACAAAGATGTGCGAGCAGAGCCGTCGCCAAAAATAGGAGGAAAAAATAAAAAAGAAAAAAATCAAATCAAATTCTTTGAAAAATACTTCATTTATCATGCAAAAGGAAACGGCTGATGTACATAATTTAATAAAAATGATAATACATGATTTAGATGGTCGTCATATCGATGAAATAAATACTGAATCTGGAAATGCAGTGAACGTGCAATATCTAGTGACAGTGCATATGATGACATCATGGATGAGACAGAACATTTAGTTTGTAAAGTGGTAAAAAAAAATAAGCAAATCTAGTATTTTAATCAATTTATAAAATTTATGTTAATGAAATGTCTATAAACAAATGATTAATTTTTTCGACATGTATAACTCTGTTGTAAAAGTTAAGTGTATTTAAATCTATTGTTTTTATGTAGTATTTAGTATTTAAGGATCTAATGAGATGATATGATTATGATATGCTAATACAGTATGTGTGAATATGATTATGATAATACAGTATTTTTATTTCAACTTACATATAAAGGTTTTTATATTTTAGCTACAGTTATAACTACGATATAATAGTTACAATATAGAACATATTTGCAGTAAAGAATATTCAAAATAAAGTAATTTGTTTTCATTTGCATATTATGTTTATGTTTATATTTTTTTATAAATTACTATTACTTTATTTCATCATTTAATTCTTCATTATTTCATATTTCATTATTAATTAAAATATAATGCTATTTAAAATAAATTTCTATAGTGTCCTCAAGGCAAAGTTTTATACATATCTTCACATATTTGTCGCTTATCATCACTGCCACTAAGAATGAGCTTATTTATTTTGCGTATAAAGTATATGATTCTTAGATCGTATTAAGTACATAGTGTCTCTATGGGTTTTCTTAAAATTTAAAATATCTCTAAACTTTTCAATAGTTAATTTTTTTGTAATATGCTTATTCACACCTTATGCTTTTTGAATTGCGGACTTTAAAGTATTAACGCAGTATAATTTAGCTTTCAAGCCTATAAACTCTGTTGTAATATCACCACCTATTTCATCTTTAAAATATCCTGGTATTTGTTTATTTGCTTTTGGAATATGGTATATATTATTTTCAGGAAAATTACTCGTATCAAAGTACTTAATATTATCTTTATAGAAGTCTTCAGTGTAAATTAAATACAAAAGACTATCTGTATCAGTGTAACAAAGTTTGATATTACTATCTTTGTATATTTTATTCATTACAGAATAATGAAAATTATATAAATGACTTTTTGCAAGTTCCAAAATAGTAAAGCCCACATATATTGGGCGATCCAAGATCACTTTTGTTGGTCGGAGTTGAATGGCTACGAGGCTATCATAAATAATTGTAAAATTTTTGAAATTAGGCGCACTAACATATTTTTCGACACCACAGACTTTATTTGTGTTATTAAAATTATCTTTCCACACATTTAATAGCTTAACATCGACTTGTTTTCTTTTGTTCTCTATAGTTTTTCCAAAAATTGAATTGTTTTGTTTTTTAAAAAAGTCTCTTTCAAAGTCTGATGTAGCATTTTGTCTTAAATATGTATTTAGGGAAATATATGGTTCTAAAAATGCTTTTTGACTGAAAGCTAAAATCCTATGAATCTTCAGTAAAACAAGTCCGTTTCTTAGGCATTCTTGTAAATGAGGGTAATGGATAACATATTTATATTTATCATAGAGATTCGCAACCAATTTCTTATTACTAATGTTTGATGATATTGGAACTGTTAACTTTTCTGCTGCAAACGGTAAGTCAGAATATACATCAGGAATATTGCGTGGATATTGCATGTCAACTTTGAGTATATATCATTCATTACTATTAGAACTAATAGACTTAATATCAAAACTTCTTAATTCTTTTTGTTTTAAAAACCGAAAATTTTTATAAGGTAGTTGCTGCATCATAGCATAACGATACAAATTTACACAATCTAAATAAACTAAGAAAGAATTTGGATCTTCTTCATTAAAATTTGGTAAGTATTTGTTATTAGCCTTTGCATACCTTAACGAGCATTGAGATAGTCCTCCTCTTAAACCATTTTCTAAAATTGATATATTTGTATATCAGTAATTAAATCAAACTCAATGCTTGTCAACAATAGCATAGCATCCCAACTTAGTGAAGGTGATGAAACATAATGACAAGGATCGAGAGCATAATAATTCAAACTCATGGATCTAAATTTCTCAAAAACGTCGCAAAGTAGTAAGACATCGCATTTCAGATATAACTTCACCTAAGTTTTTAATACCAAAATTTTGCCACACAGGTAAAGCATGATTATAACCTTCGCTTGTTATAGATTCTGATGTTAATTTATTGTAAAATTTTTATTGCTCCGGTAACTGAGTTTCTTTATACTTTTCCCAAGAATCTACATAGTCATAGCAATATACACCCTTCCTAAGATATAATCGGAATACATTTTCATCTGGAAAGAATGTTCGCAAATATTTTAAGTCTTCAGGATTTAGAGTTTGTGCTAAATAATCTAAACTTGAACTCAGGAAATTAAAGGAATCTATAAATTTTAATTGCGCTGACTTCTGCATATCGATTGGAAAAAACTTTGTAAAAGAAATAAATTTCTCTTTGTTTTTTGGAATTAAATTTATACGACGCATACACTTGCTTTTATAAATAAATGACAATCATATCCAGAAAGATTATGAAATACAATAGGAATAAAATTACATTTTCTATTGTTTAAATTACATGAATTATGATTTGGACCTCTGTATTTATCTGTGATATGGTCATGATCATATACTTTGTAATCAGAAGAACAAAATTTTTTTTACAAATATAACACACTTCTGCACTATTAAAAGAGCTCTGCTCTTCACTATTAAGCAGAATCATGTCTTTGAAAATATTTAGAATTTTATATAATCTTTCTATATCCTTATAAATTGAATTTACAAATTTTTTGAGCAATTAGTCCCTCGATAAGAAACAAAGCCATTCAATTCGGGATTGGATTCACAGCATATATAATAAGCAAAACAAGTAGCTTCATGTATCTGTACATTTTGTACATGTTGACTTTTATTTTTGTCAGAATATTCTTTAAGTAAACTTTCAAAGTCACCATAAATAACAATGGAATTCTTTGAGACCTTTCTGGATTAGAAAATCGTAGTTTTGAATTCGTTTCTCGAAGGATAGTTTGCATGCGAGCACAATCATGTGACTCTAACTTTGCCTCAGAATCAAAGTAAAGAAAACATTCATCACATAAATGAACTTTACATTTGTATTTCGTAAGTTGTTTATGTACGATCTTTTCAAAATGTTTGATTAAAAAAAAATGAGTCTTGTTTTGTTTATTCAAAAGCAATAAGTTTACATGCATTAACTTTCTTTGTGATGTTTTGTACAAAGGTCCTGTTACTGTATTATTTTTTCTAATCCATATATATTGACACTTATGTTTGTATTCTATTTTTCAAAGCGTTTTATATCTTCAAACGTCGGTGGAAAAGATATACCGAACACATTTATAACTTTAGAATAGTGTGGATAAGATGTAACTCGATTTGGATTACATTACGCTGGATACATTTGTGCTATGATACACCAAAAGAAGCAGTGACTGTCTGTAATATGAATATTAAGACATGTCTTTGTTCTGACAATACTTTTTGGTAATGAAATAAAAAGACCCGCTCTTAGCGGATTATATTTAGCTATATTTAGTTCTAAATGGTTAATTGACTCAATTGTCCACCCTGATTCAGATTATTCAAACTCCATGTATTTGCTGATTAAATTCTTCGGGGTCATTGTAGAAGCGTGCTCGTCGCGACCCCTGCCAACCCTTTTCAGGGCTGCAATTCTACTCTGCTGCGCACCCATACCAACGAGGGTAAGGGCGTCCCCCCAAGGCGACGCACACCAGCTCGTCCCCGTTGGTGTGGAATGCAGCGCGCAAAGCGGCGATGGGGACCGCCACCCGTCACGCACAGCCCGACACGGCGGAAGGTAGAGGACAGAGTGCAGAGTTGGCACGTGGAATGTTAGAGGAGGCATGAGAGATAAGACGAATGAGCTGATCGAAATAATGAAAGAAAGAAAATTAGATGTCGTATGTATGTCGGAGACCAAACGGAAGGGCAGTGGTACTGAAGAGCTCCCTGGCGGGACGTCAGTTCTATGGTCCGGAGTCCCGGAAAGCGAGAGCGCCTGCCAAAGAGTGGGAGTGCTGCTGTCGTCTCGGTTGGTCGATGTAATAACTGAATATAAGGTTGTGAACTCAAGACTTCTCTGGGTTCGCTTTAAATAGGGACTGACGAAGTTATTCCTTTAGGCTGTTTATGCGCCGGTAGCTTCGTCGTCCAGGGCTGAGCTGGAGGAGTTTTGGGAGAATGTAAGAGAAGTTCTAGATTTAGCTAGGGGAAACGAAAGAATTGTTGTATGTGGTGATTTGAATTTTGGAAAGAGGTTGGAAGGACCCGAAGTGGTGCGACGGCTTTAAGAATGAACAAAGTGCTCTCGAGACCTAATGACGTCCTCTCAGAAAAATCGGACGTCATGCAGCGATGGAGCGAATTTTATAGAGAAATGTATGCGTGTGATGATTTTAGTGAGGGATCCGGGGATGGCGCCGTGACTGGTACGCCTAACCAGGACCTCGATGAAACTGAGGTCATCAGTATGAAAGAGATTGAACGTGCGAGTCGAAGTTTGAAATGTGGTAAGGCTGCAGGACTAGACAGAGTTACTGCTGAAATGGTCAAGTATGGTGGGTCTCGCGTCTGGGACAGCTTTCATCTGCTGTGCAATTTGTGCTGGCGGACGGGGGATGTCCCGGATGATTGGCGATCCGCAGTCATTGTGCCTTTATATAAAAGTAAAGGTTCACATTTTGACTGCGGGTGCTATCGCGCGATCAGCTTGACCAGTTTAGCAAGTTAAGTTTACTCGAAAGTTTTGACAGGTAGGATGCAAGAAAAATGGGAAAGATTACTATGGGAGGCACAATGCGGATTTAGACCTGGAAGAGGATGCACGGATCAAATGTTTTCTCTCCGCATGATC
The DNA here is from genome assembly GCA_963668995.1 of Parnassius mnemosyne. Classification (NCBI taxonomy): domain Eukaryota; kingdom Metazoa; phylum Arthropoda; class Insecta; order Lepidoptera; family Papilionidae; genus Parnassius; species Parnassius mnemosyne. The sequence continues at coordinate 2,850,329 of CAVLGL010000013.1, forward strand.
ACGGAAAAGCTTCTGTCTGCTACCCAGAAGATTTTCTGTGCTTTTGTGGATTTTGAGAAAGCATTTGATAAGGTTTTAAGGAAGAAAATGTGGGAACTGTTGCCGGGGTATGGTGTGGATGGTCGATCGCTAAGGGCTGTGCAGTCTCTTTACTGTGACTGTAAAGCCTGTGTGCGGGTAGGGCATGACCTGTCACCCATGTTTAGCATCCAAACGGGCGTAAAACAGGGTTGTGTCATGTCTTCCTGGCTGTTCATACTGTATCTCGAGAGCTATTTACAGAAGCTGAAAGATAGCTGTTTGGGTGTGAAATTGGGTGACATAAAAGTGATTTGTATGCTGATGATGCAGTGCTTATTGCACCATCAGAGGCAGAACTGCAGGCATTAGTCACGTGTATGAAAGAGGAATGTGAAATTAAAGGTCTTCGTTTAAATGCTAATAAAACTAAGGTTCTGGTATTTGAAAGGGACGAAGAGAGAACGAAGTGTGAAATATGGGTAAATCAGGAATGTCTAGAACAGGTAAATGAAATTGTATACTTGGGGAGTGCTTTTAGCCGGGATGGAAAATGTGATTTAGATGTGGACAGGCATGTCGCTGCCGGGAACAAAGTCAATGGTGCCCTGACTGCGTTAGTCAAAAGGCAAGGCGTAGTGAAGAGTGCACGCCTTGCAATACATAACGCAGTGTTGGTACCGACTTTGTTATATGGCAGCGAAACCTGGGTATGCCAGAAGAAGCATAAAAGCAAGTAGAATGCAGTGGAGATGCGATCTCTTCGTAAAATGTGCGGCGTTACCATGGCCGACCGAAAGCGAAACGAAGAGATTCGCAATATGGCAGGTTTGAAAGATGACCTTATCACAAAAATTGATAAGGGCGTGCTTCGGTGGTTTGGGCACGTTGAGCGAATGAGTGAAGACCGAATGGTGAAGAAAATATATAGCGCGAAAGTTAATATTAAAAGGTGTCGAGGCAGACCGAGACTAACTTTCGAAGACCATGTGAGCAAATTGCTCGAAGAGGGTAGGGTCAAAAGTACTCGGATACTTAGACGTGCATGCATGAAGAAGATAATGAATCTGAAAGAAGCGAAAGAGGTTTGTAAGGATCGTGACACTTGGCGATCTGTTCTCTCTGGCTACCCCGTCAGGGATTGTGCGTGAAGATAAGTAAGTAAGTGAATTCTTCGAGTATTCTTCAAAAAGAAACTTTAAATCAGTACTTTGTAATATAGGCGTATATTTAGTATTGAAGCTTTTTAATAATATTTCATCATTCTTTGGAAGCTTGTACAACACAAATAATTCAAAGTTTACCTTGATTGATTTGTGCGTGGTTAGTAATGTTTTAATTATATTGCAAACAGTGCTAGAAATACTAGAATAGAATAACTCTGACATAATTATGTCACTTGAATCTGGATTTACTCTATAACTTGGAATCCTATTCTTGAAAGCAATAGCTATTAACTGAACATTATCAAACTCAGTTCTAAGTAAACACTTAATTTTATGTATATTACTCTTCTTATGTGATGAATGATTTGATGTATATGACTCAGCTTCTGATTCGCTATCTGAATCCAGAATGACTTTCCTCTTCTTAATATTACTATCTCCACAAGACTTTTTCAACGTTTTCTTTTGTTTGGATTTCGTAAAGAGAGTACTACCATCATCCGAGTCAAATGTGTTGACAATTTTGCTAGTCAACGTCTTGAATATCAGTGATTCTATAGTTAATATAACAGGTCATAGATCACTTGTACACATATTATTTTATTACATATTTATATACATAACTAGCTGACCCAAAGTTTCATAAAAAAGGTCCAGCCATTTGATCACTAACACTGTGACACGAGAATTTTATATATTAGATTATATAGTATGAACTCAATAAAAAAGAATAAAAATAATAAAAAGACACATATATACTTACAGGACACATTTATTACCATTCCTATGAATTCTCTGTATAAAGTCCAAAATCCATTAACTAAAAATTTATCAATGTGTCTACACCTTAACCTAATAATATGATACAGCTTACACTGCAGACGCCACTCTGTCGCAGATATTTGAGATCAAAATTTGTTTAAGGAAGCTGCATTCATAAGAGGGTTCTTATTATATTGGTGTTCTGGTTTTGTGTTATACGAGTAAAAACCGATAAACTTTGAGCTGTCTAACTTCTGATTTTCTTTTAAGGTGTTTTTACATTTTTTTAGCTACTACAAGTATTACTTTTATTCTGATTAGATAACCAGATAAAACATTATTCATTAAAAAGTTTAATTTTGAAAGAAATAAAAACATGACGGCTCAATTTATGATGGTATTAGTAGTTTGATCTTCTTAACCAAATACATTTTTTATATGCATTTACTGTTTAAATAATTATATAAGTATTTTTCGCCTTTCAGACTAGTTGGTATGTAATAACATACTTATATTAAGGACATACCTACCTACATTGCAAAATTCCTTTATTGTGAACCACTTCTATTGCAAAACGAAAGTATTGTATAATAGTACCTATCAAAAACAACCTTTCTATCGCTGGATTTGGCTGCAAGAACTAAAATATTTGACATAACTTAAGCTCAGATATATAAAATGTGTCAAATATCCATCTCTAGTACGCAAGTCCAAGAATAGTTAGGATATTAAAAACGACTGCAAGTAGCGATCGCTTCTAGACAACCAATTGACCAATATAAAAGAAATCTCCCTATCGTCCTATAATTAATAATATGTAATACCTAAATGCTAGCACACTAAATACTATAATAGTTACCCTATATAGATAAGGTAAGTTTAAATAATTATGTTATTTAATATCTTAATTAATAGCATGCATAAATACTTGCTTTAAAAAAAACCTCGGAAAGGTTCTTATTCATTCATAATTAATTCAAAAATCATGAAGACTGAACACAATGCTGTTTTCATATGGGAAAAAATACGTTATTTGCTAGGTATGTTCGTATATCTGCGCAAGCGAGCCCTAGGGCTGGAGTCTCAATTGATCTACCATGGTAAAGTCTCCCTGAATCATATAAAAAAAATCGAACATCGTTATGTTAGTCTACCTATTAAAGTATTGGTCTACTAAAAACTCATCAATCAAACATGCATGACAATTGCAATCATCAATAATATCGATCGAGATCAAATACAATTACATGAGCGCCGCGTCCATACGTGTTTTAGAGTAACCAACTATCTCAGTGAGAATCAGATTATTGAATCCCACACCGTCGCGCATCGTGTCTGGGAATGTAGAGCTGTTTAGTGTAATATTGCGGCGAACTGCATTGCAAGCGGACGAGTGATGCAGAGACCCCATCAATATTGGGGCGAAATGCATCGCGAACGGACGTGAGTGACGCAGCAGCCCCAATATTACCCTACTTATAATATAGTATAATAAATTTTGGTCAAACTTTTTATAGACAAATGTATATACTGTTTTTGAAGTTAAACGCTTGGTTATGTTTAATAGACGATAGAGAAAAACAAGACGTTAAAGAGTAAACAAAACAAACCCTTCTGAAAATTATATGGCTTACCGTTTAAATTAACATTACAATACAATACAAAAGCACTTGTAGCGCGACGTAACCAGCGTTATAAATATCCCTACTTCCAAAAATAACAGCTTTAATATTAATAACTTTGGAAGTTATATTGTTAATTAATGAAGTTCCTAAATGGAAAATAGTCCACAGTATGAAATACATCGCAAAGTTGTATTTGTAGGAAATACATCAATAATAATAGTAATATAGCTTTTTACTCAAAACAAACTAACATTATATTACACATTAAAAGATTAAAACTTAGTCTAGTATAAGGTTCTTGTCTATTGACTGTAGATCTGTTTTCCAGTGGGCAAAGCCTCAGATGGTACGGGAATATACCACAAAGTAATAATTATAAATGTTTAATGCGAGCGTGGATGCCCAACTTGCTCACTAGCTTACGCAATTAATCATTATCATAAACAAAACTGCGTAACGTACTACACATTTAGCGTAGCGCATTTACAATTTGAAATATTATATGGTGTGATGTGTTAAAAGTCAAAACAGTGCAAATAAATAGCTGCACAGATGCGACTGACAGTCCAACTGATAGTAAATAGGCAAGCAATTGAAATGTGGCACGTCAAAAATACCCAGGGCCAACTACAAACAAACGCTACAGATACGTCTCTCTGTGGTAGTTCAGAGCTAGCTAAGAAGTAAAATAGAATAGAGACTAGTAGTAAAGCTAATAGAGTAAGCACTCGCACAATCCGGGTTAGATCCCCGTAGGCTCCACTGAAATTTTTAATTGTAATTTAACTTAAGCGCTATTTTACCACGTACTCGGCTGTGAAGAAAAATATCGTGAGGAAACCTGCATATTTGAGGAGTAAAAGTATTCTGAGGACTAGAGTACCGCGGCGGACTAATTGCATCATAACTCTCTCAGAAATGAGGTGAGGCCTCTGCCCAGTACCCTTACTTTCCTTTATTTACAATATGATCTCCTTCGACAGTTGTGGAGTCTAAAAAATTTATCACTTGTGGAAAAAGTTATTTTACTTGGGGGTGTGGTTCCCTATTAGACCACCTGATAGGTTCCCATTCTGAAGCCACGCTCTTCCTGATTCTAATCCAGGCAGTAGTGTTTTAGATTACTGAATTACGTGGGGACCGAATGTTTGATAGACACTTTTTAAAATGCGATGACCGATGACACAAAATATTAATCCATTAACGTTAAAAGATGTGCTGTACCAAGGAAATGTCAAACAAAGTATTTTAATTCATATTTTATAAAAGATATTTTCAATTAATAACTTCAGTTACTCATTAAGGCGCAGGTTGAGCAAAATGTCGCGCTAGTCGTTATTTGTGCGGTTTTAAGGAGCTATCTACTTTTTATTTAAAAGATATATCAATAAATAATAAACACATTATATTTTTACATAATCTTGATTCCATAAAAGCTATATCCAATTTTTTTAAAGGAATAAATATTAATATAATCGCCTTACAACGAAACCACGTAAATGTGAAATTATTAATGATAACATGCAACTCCTCGTAAAGTAAGTATTATTTTATTTTGCGATTTACACCAATAGATAGGCAATTTATTAATGAACATTTCTATTATAAAATTTTTTTCAAACGACCAAAATTTGATTTTATTAAGAAATTATTTTAAAATCTGGGCGTATTCACTGCCCACGGGCTTGCTGGAGTCAGTGAGCGCTGAGCTCTTACACGTGGAACCTGTGTCGTTAGAGCGTCTGCCAGCGCACACATTCATGTTATCTTATCAGTCGATAATATTATAATATTATTACTTATTAGTTTATTTAGAGGTAGTATTATTTGTTTGTTTTGGGTATAATTTTTCGTATTAGTTATACATATATTTGTTGTTTTTTTTTACTGCCCGATGAAGCTTTTTGCGTGTATTTTCTTTGAAGTAAATGCAAATAAAAAAATGAAGCGCCATTAGCATGTAATGTTCGAATCCATAGTTAACATTTCGACAAATATTATAATTTACACTATAAAAGGCTAATTCAATATTATCAGTATAGTATACAGTTAAAAATAACCCTAATACCCAACCACAATATCTTATTAGGTACAAAACCGCCTCGTTGGTCTAGTGGTTGTAGTAGTGCGACTGCTGATCATGAGGTCTCGGGTTCGAATCCCGGGTCGGGCCGAAAAGTCAGTTATGAATTTTTCATTTATGTTCTAAGTTATAATTAGTATTACTAAGTTATAGTTTTTTGCTAAAATATAGTATATTACTTATTGCTTGTTTTTTCTTCTTTTTCAAAAAATAGTTGAGTACATAAGGTGTTCTATACTTATAATTCGGTAAAAAGTATAAGTAGGTACTAATATACCTACTTTTTACAATAAACTAAAAAAAATTAAAACTAAATTTAACTAAAAAGACTAAACTGACCATTTATTTTTTAACTCAAAACAGGACATGGGTTTATTTATACTCTAAAAACTATAAGTTTATACAATTAGTGTTCACTATAAAATTATATTCGGTATAGACGGTAATTATTAAATGCAACATATTTTTTTAATTATTAATTACATTTGTATGTGGATTAAATTTGCTTTAATAAAATATTTGGTGATGATTTTAAAAAGAATATAATTCTGCTCAGGTTTTTTTATTGTTATCTTTGTTAACAACATCGCCTTTAGAACTGGAACCGTCAGTGTTTCTTTCAGATGTCCACAATTTATTCAAAATAAAAAAAATACTCTTTCTACCGGAGCATTTGTACCAGGTAGACATAAAATATATTCGATTAAAAAAAAATATGTTGAAGATTGTTGACTTTGAATACTTCCATCTAACGAGTTACGGGACAATTTTGTGTCCCGGAGCTTTGTTTGGGGACAATGGGACAGGTGACCGAGAAAAGGGACAGTCCCGTTCAAAACGGGACGTATGGTCACTTTAGCTATAACCCGGCGACGGCTCCGTGGCGCAGTGGCTTAGCAATCAGTTGTTGCGCTGGGGGCCGTGGGTTTGAATCCCGTACGGAACAAGTATTTGTAAAGCCTACAAATAATTGTTCCGGGTCTGGATGTTTGTCCTTGTGCAATTTATGTTTGTAAACTGCCTCCACGACACAGGAGAAAATCCTAGTGTGGGGGTAACGTTTTTTTTTTTTATAAATTTTAAATACATTTATCTTTGTACGCTGTGTGTATTTCCATAAAATAATTTATTGATGTTGAAAAAATAATACTACGTTCGTACAATAGGTGGCGTCTTATATATTTCTTACGCAATAATATATTGTAGTGAGCGGCGCGACGGCCAAATGCTCAAGGTCGTTCGCATGGAGTAGCCCGTTAATAACAGAGATTAAATGATGGTCCTAGCGAGATTACTAGGAATGTCATAAAATTATTGTATTATCATTGATTTTTAATTCATTTGTAAAATATTTGACTAATTGATTAAATGAATGAATTTTCTAGAAATGGCTGAAAACTGAATTATAAAATTACATAACATTCATACATAGATCTAGACGTAGACGTAGTAGAGAACTAAAAAGATTTTATACGTGGTAGAGCCATGCTGCAGCTATATTATGGTTTTAGCACAAATGGGTCAGCTCGACCGAGAAAGGACCACGCTCTCACAGAATACCAGCGTAAAATAGCAGCTTAACGCTGCTGTGTTTCGTATGGTGACTGTAGAGAACCGGGGACCCTTTTTAACTGGACAAGAGGCATTCCATCTTAGTCCTCACGGGTGACAACGCATCTGCATTAACCACAGCAAACACTTACATTCCGGTGGACTGTGTGCTCGTTTGTCACCCTAATCCTATAAAAAAAACTTAAAAGAGTAAAATAATTTTCACATAAGAATTTCTAAAGCCGGATACCGCTGAAAGGTATTCAAATGACTTGAGAATCAGATGATTTGCAGGTCTCTTCAGGATGTTTTCTATACCGCCGGACACATAGGAAGAAATTTAACGTTTAAAACTGCAATTAGTAATTTCATTAGTGCCGGTGTGGATTGATATCGGGTTGCTCGTATCGTAATGTGAAATTCAAAGTGATCCATGCTATTAAAAGCTGGGGTTTGTGATGAGCTGTAATGTAATGTAATGTTTAAGCAAATATAAATGCAAATCTTGAAACAACGAATAAAGAGAAGGGAATAAAATATAATTACGAACGAAAGAAAATCATTTAACGCTATATCACTGAAATTAAATAAACACGTCAAACGGTAGAGACATTTGTAATGTGAAAGAAAATGGAATCATTGTCTTTTTTTAAATTGATCCGCTTCCCTTTTGAAAGCTACTGAGATCTACGTTGTAATGTCTTATTGCTAAATGAAACGCAACATTTTAAATAATCTTGATTTTTCTTTTTTTTTCTTAAGAGAGCAAAGTTTACTTATGCGAAAATATTATTCTATAAATATAGATGTTATGCTGGCAGATTTAACAGACTCTAAAGGGGGTCCGTTGCGGAGATGGAAACGGAGGCATTGAAAAAGTTTTAGTGACCCTGCCGTTATGCGGTAAAGATAGTACACCATGAGGTTATAAACCTCTTAAGCAGTCCTGCATAGACCTTATATCGCTATATATTTCGTTGGTTCTTCATATGGCATTAGTTTTTTTCCAAACCAGTGGTAAAATTAAAAAAAAAACTACTTTCGATAAGGTTAATTTATAATCATTATTGAATATAAATATTATATTCTATGAAATTTGACTATGGAGAATGGTGACTAACATTGAAACTACACATACATATGTGTTTTGCAAAAGAGGACCGTAATAGCAATTTTAACTTAAATTGTAAAGAAAACCTTAGTGAGAAGCTAAAAGAAATAAATATTTTGATTTTAGCCAAACAATTTATTTATAAATATATATATATATATACGGTCCTCTTTTGCAAAACACATATGTATGTGTAGTTTCAATGTTCAATGTATATAAACTAACATTGAAACAAGTTTCTAATGCCAAATACTAATTACCTCAGAAATAGTTATTTCTTTTCGGGGCATTGTAATTATATAACAACATTAAACAAAATGTTCAACATTTGTAAAATGTTATTAAATGAAAACTGTTTTTTATAGAATAAGGCTGACATACGAACACATAATCCACTTGATGGTAAGTGAGTGTTGTGGCCGGTAGACATTCTATCGTCGATTAAGAATCAAAATTCAAATACGTTGTCACCACTGAGGACAGTCTTGAGATGGAATACATCGTTTCCAGTAAAAAGGGTTTCCAGTCCTTTACATTCACCATGTAAATACCGCAGTATTATGCTGCTATCTCACACTGGTATTCTGGGAGAGCGTGGCTATTCTTCGGTAGAGCCTACCCATTCGTACTACATCCATAATAAAAGTTGGCTCTACCATGTATTTAATGACGTGTAGAAGAAATGTATAAAAATTATACTTAATTTTTAGTTTTAAGAGGGAGATATTACTGTAATTGTACTTTTTACTAAAAATTAAATAAAAAGTGTTCTATTCTATTATTTTCGTTCGAGTAGTAACTCTCAATATAAAAAAGACAAGAAGTAAATTTTCACTTCTAATATTATATTCAATAAAATTGTCCTTCAATTTTTCACCTGTAATTTAGGGAAGTGTTCTAACGTGACAGCAATATATAACTATTGTTGTAGAGTTAAAAAAGGATCTTTGTAATAAATAAATATGGAATTACATTGAAAAAGTTTATCATTGTAATATATTCCGATGTACTCATTCATTTCATTCAAAAGTAATACGGTACTTTCTTTAAGTTTAATCAAATAAATAACTTTTACTAAAATATTTTATCATCACAAATCTATTGCTGAACAAAGAATGCCACAAAGCCCTGACACACATGCTCTTTGGGTAACTTGTGAGAATATTAAAACCATACATCAAACGTATTAATGTCAACACTACTCCATGATGCGTTGTTTATTGTTTTACGCCTGATGCGTAGTAAATGCGTTTTATGGTTCGTTTTGATAAAACGTATTCAGATTTATGTTGCGATATTATGAGTTCAGAAGACTTTCATACTTATTGTGTAATAAAATACAGCAGAAACATTTATGTCATCCTTATTCAAGTTAAAGGTCTTTATATCGTAAAATTTGTTTTGTTTTACGCTTTTTATCTTATACTTTATTTATAAATTCACATTTTATTTAAAATATTACACATATTATAAGATTATATTATTTACATCTTCATATCCATTAAATATTTATGTTTTCAATGTTAGTGTTTGGTGTTGAAGTCTTTATGAGTTTTTAAAGACATTTTGGAACAATCTGTATAATTTGGTCTGACAACCTCGTTGGTCTAGAGGTAGTAAACGCGAATGCTTACGATGAAGTCCCGGGTTCGAATTCCAGGTCGGGTCAAAATAAGTTTTCGGGTTTTTCTGCAAGAAATTCTATGTAGCAGCCCGGAGTCAGAAAATTGGCAGTGTTTAACCACCGTGCCTCGTACAGCACGTAGAGCTGTTGCCCTGGGCCACATCTCTCCCCGGATGACCATCCCATCAGACTATGCATCTATTATGTATCTATTTCTATTATATATCTATTTGATATACATACACTCGGGAATTATAATCCTATCCTGCACATATTGTTATCCTCCGTTGGGACCGGCCGCCGTCACTGAAATTAATTTTGGAGGACATCATTATTAGGTCTATGAATGAAGGCTTTTATCTATTTTTGTCAATTTCTTGACTTGAATGTATTGGCAGAATAGCTGCGCATTGTGTTCGACTAGAAGATTAACATAACATCGTAAATTGCTCAATCCTTTACAGGAGCGATACATAATATGAATATTAATGTGCAATATTGTGTGGAACATGTCATAATGGCAATAACAACCGTTTACTGCTGATGCTATTGGCTTTGTTTCAAATTGTATGCCTACAAAAATATTAGTTTGACCTACATATAATTTTTCTGGGTCTGGATGTTTTTCTTTGTGAAATGTATGTATTTCAACTGCCTCCACGGTACAGGAGAAAATTTATGTGCTTGGGTAACGTTATTAAAAACTAAAGCATATTTGTGTAAATTGCTATAGATGTTAAACACTTCGTCGTGCATAAAAGAGACTAAGATAAATAAGGCGTTAAAGAGTAAAGAAACTAAATCCGCCTTGTTCATATTTATGTATATTTATATCAGTTGTTTACAATTAAATATTTATACAGCCCAACTAGATGAGAAAACTATATAGATAACCCATAACAATAATTTATTCAGATAGAAAAGTGATACAAAGTACTCGCAACAGTCAAACAATGCATCTTAAATACTAATTATGTTCTTAAAATGAACTTGCTTCCTAAGTTAGGTTAAACCCTGTGTTTTAGGTGAAGCAAAGCTCTTCCCACTTACACAAATCCTTAAATAAGAAACACAAAATATCTTGAAATAATACAAGACTAACCAAAAATAAATTAATCCTTAATAATTTAAAACACATGCACAGATCAAAATATTTAAGAGAGAAGTAATAAATCGATATCTATGAACACTTAGGTAAGTACAGGCAACAAATTCTCCGTTTCATTATAAGACTTATGTTGTAGCCATTTTCTGAGCAACCATTCTCAGCACCCATCTACCCGGATTCAACTGCCAAGGAGGAGTATTTAAGATAATAACAGCGCATTTGATTGTCTAAATTTATTATAAATCTGGTCGTTCAAAACGAACAACATTTCGTAAATTACGTGCGAGTTTAGGCCGACATGAAGTCCTACTGAGCGTGCAATTTGCAAAATTATTGATCTTTTTTAAAAAACTGATTCAGTGGAAGGTTGTAAAACGTATCTACATGTTCATCTAGTTCGTACTCCTGATGCAGTGGTGGTTGTTATTGAAAGTGTTCGTAATGAATCAAGAACATAACCTGACATCGTTCACAGGAACTAAACATTTCACGAACCACATTACGACGGATTTTGCATGTTAATCTTCATTTGCATCCATAGAAAATTCAACTAACTCAACAAGTGAAGCCACCAGACTATTCCAAACGTTGTCATTTTGTTTATTGATCGAAAGTTTGTTATTGGACGAAATGGTTTTTAATAAAAAATCATCTTTAACGATGAAGCCTATTTTCATCTTAATGAGTACATAAATAAACAAAATTTTCGAATTTGGGGAGCGGAGAACCCTCATGCTATTCACGAAGCAGAACATCATCCTCCGAAAGTCACAGTTTGGTGTGGTTTATGGACCAGTGGTATTATTGGGCCGTTTTTCTTTGAAAGCGAATAAGAAAATGCCCTTACATAGAATGGGGAACGTCATCGCAACATGTTAAGTGGTTTTTTTTTGACTCATATTGAATGAATTGGGTGTCAACGACCTCTAGTTTCAACAATATAGAGCGACATTACACGCAAGTCGTGCAACACTCCATTAATTGTCAACACTCTTTACTGATCGCAAAATTTTAAGAAATTCTGAAGTTATTTGACCACCAAGAAGCCTGGATTTAACACTACTTGATTATATATTGTGGGATTATTTGAAAGGTAAGGCGTACGTTAATCATCTACAAACAATTAAACAATTTAAAACAACAGTCGAGCTGAAATTGAGGTCATTGATCCAATTTTATTGAAAAAAGTCATGAAATTTTAATGTTCGTATGCTAGCCTGTAGAGGAAGCCTAGGTATTATATATACGGTATTGTTTTTCATGCATAAATGGCATAGAGCCACCTCTTATTGTCAATAAAAAAATTACTTTTCATATCAAAATGTGTATTTTATTTACAAATGAAAAAAGGACTAACAGATAGCGCAGCCTTTATAACTTTTGTTGTAGAAATATGAAAAATGATCTTCGTAAATAGAATCACATAGAAATAGAATCACATAATATATAAAACGAAGTAGTCTTTCATTTCATACAATAGTAATACGGTATTTTCTTTATGTTTAATCAAATAAAAAGCTTTAATTTAAATATTTATAATCACCATAATCATCACAGCCCATCAGAAGTCCACGGCAGAACAAAGCCCCCCTCCCCCACCCCACCTAAAGAAAGTCACAAAGCTCTGTCCTCAGCCATCTGCATCCACCGAAGTTTGGATGGTAGATTCATCTGCATCAACCATCCAAGAAGTGATGACCTGGTAATGCAAATCGTCAGTCCATCTAGTGTGGTTGAGGTCAATATTACAATTTAAATTAAACTATGTTAATGGCTTCAAAATGATGTTGACGTATCAGCCTAAGGTCTCAGTGGAGAACTTTTATTTTAATGTAAGCTTTTTCATTTATATAATACGTGGTAATCATATATATATTTGTCCATAACAATTATGTTGATATCTCAAACAATGAAGAATCAGAGCTCTGTTTATCCTAAGATTAAGCGCCAACGTATAATGCAGCCTTCCCCTCTAATTACTAAAGCAAACTTTAGCTTGCAGAAAGCCAGATAACAATGAAATGTCATCGCTCATATAATCCTCTGTTCAAAGCACCCGGAAACATTTATTTACGTCGCAAATCCAGTTGATAAATATTTTTACTGGTGTAACAATATGTAAATTGTAAACTCAAGTTTTTGTTAAACAGTATATTATAGATGGTAAGGTTAGCACACAGTTCACCTGATGGTAAATGGATGTTGTGACCCATAGGCATCCAGATCTATCTTCAATTAAGTATCAATTTTCAGATGCGTTGTCACACTTGATGATGACAACGCATCTGCTTTGTCATCCTCAAGGAGATAGAATGCCTCATTTCCAGTAACAAGGGTCTCTGGTTCTTTACATTCACCATACGAAACACAGCGGAGTCAAGTGCTGATTAACAACATGTTCGGCGGTGAAGAGAAGTATCATAACCGAATAATGAAATATTCTGTGGACATGTGAAATCTGCCAACACGCATTGGAGCGTGAATAACCTTGAACTTGTCTTTTCTAAACATTTGTAGTCGTGATGCTTAATACCCCTCTAATATACAATGGAATCAAGCTTAACAATGTAAAAAATAATAAATTAAGAAAGAAATAAAATATATAATTTAAATTCTTGTATACATGCTATAATTTTATGTTGAAAACTCTGTTCACCTTTTTAAGAACAGGACAGGAGATATCTCGGATAAGAGAAACTATCGCCCAATCTCCCTCGCTACTACGATAGCTAAGATATTGGATAGTCTGCTTGACTCTTGCTTACAAAATTACTTACACCTACATGATGCGCAGTTCGGTTTCCGGCCCGGACTATCGACTGAAAGCGCAATTTTGAGCCTCAAGCATACTGTGCAATATTACACAGACCGGAGAACTCCTGTTTACGCCTGTTTTCTGGACCTCTCCAAGGCCTTCGATCTCGTCTCATATGATGTACTTTGGAGGAAGATGGAGGACAGGGGTATTCCAGCAGAGATAATCAATATCTTTCGGTATTGGTATGCAAATCAGACCAATCATGTTAAATGGTCAAACAGTCTCTCCGAGTCGTACAGATTGGAGTGCGGAGTGAGGCAGGGAGGGTTATCGTCTCCGAAGCTCTTCAACCTGTATGTTAACGATCTCTTAGTGGAGCTCAGCAGCATGCGTGTTGGATGCCGTGTGGGTGGTGTTTGTATCAATAGCATCAGCTATGCGGATGACATGGTGTTGCTGGGTCCCACTGTAAATGCGATAAGAGAGATGTTGAAGGTCTGCGAGACTTACGCTGCCTCGCATGGTCTCGTATACAACACTGAAAAAAGTCAATACATGGTCTTTAGGGTCGCTGGCAGGTGTCCGGAATCTATCCCTGCAATAAACTTAAATGGATCGGAGCTAAAGCGGGTTTATCAGTTTAAATACCTAGGGCATATTCTTGCCGACGACCTTAGGGATGATCTAGACATAGAGAGGGAGCGTAGGGCTTTGGCGGTGCGCGGCAATATGCTGGCTCGTAGATTTGCCCGCTGTTCGGACCAGGTCAAGATAACATTATTTAAAGCGTATTGCCAGGGTCTGTACACGGGTGGTCTGTGGATTAGGTATGCCAAAAAATCGTTAAACACCCTGCGAGTCCAGTACAATAACATTTTCAGGATGATGTTGGCACTCCCCCGCTTCTGTAGTGCTTCTGGCATGTTTGCACAGACCAGAACTGATGGTTTTCATGCCATAGTTCGGAAAAAAGTAGCGTCGCTGATAGGAAGGATACGGAGAAGTGACAACAGCATCCTGAGAACGGTGGCAGATGATCCGCATGCGCCTATTGTGAGGCACTTCGTGCGAACGATGACTCATACAGAGGATGGTTATTCTTCTAGGTGTCGACCGCACGGAGTGCCTCTCAGGTACATGACAAATTAGAATTTAAGTTAATCTAATTTTATTTCTGATTTGATTTGATTTGATTTAATTTGAATTAATATGATTTTAGTTTGAATATAATTTAATTAAATTTTTTATAAGTACTAACACTTAGTTTATAAGCGATAATGTAATACTAACCCATGGATCTTTGTTGTCTGAAATTAAATGAATTTGAATTTGAATTTGAATTTTTAAGCATATTTTAAGAACTTATATAAAACTTGTGTTACAAATACATAAAATATAATATTACATTCATTGTTTACCTTCATACTGCCAATGTCTAACACAACAATCTGTGGTCAAACAGTCACACGGAAAAGGGATTGTTGTCATATATTCATATATTAGTATGCAGTTAGAAGCATAAAAAAACTTTTGTTAAATAGAAATAGAAATAGAAATGTATTTATTTAACCAAAAAACATTACATAATTAAGCAATACACTGGTTTCTGCACTAAGCTCTAGGCTTGTATCGCAGGAACCAAGAACCTTGATTGACACCGTTTACACCGATGAATACATAGAACTCCGATTAAATTAAAATAAAGAGAAAAGAAAACATTTTTTTTTTTTGTATAAATTAATGCATGAAAGAAAGAAAAAAAAACAGCTAATTTACGTGTGCGCGTGCGTGTGCGTGTGTGTGTGTGTGTGTGTGTGTGTGTTTGTGTGTATGGGGGGGGGGGTTGCGTGCTTGCGCGTGTGTGTGAGTGAGTGTAAGTCTACGCGTGTGCATGTATAGGGTCAACTATGAAAGGAAAGTAAGTTTTCCGTTTCCTGATAAGAAGCATGTAGCAACCAGGTTGTTATTTTGTGTTTGACTTTACTTGTGGACAAAGACCTCAAATCTGGGAAGAGATGGCAGAATTTGTTGTAAATGCTAGGCAGAAGAAATGGTGAGTGGCGTTTGATAAAGCTACTGTGTGGATTGGGAATCGGTACTCGAAAGATCCGACGTTGGCACAGGTTAAGATAATCCGGGGAATTTATTATTTTTCTGTGGGTTAGAATAACTGCCTTTAAAATGTAGATTTGGCGAACACGTAGCACCTTACATTCCTTGTACAGTTCGTCAGTTGGAAATCTAAAGTTTTTAGACAGCATTACTTTTAGTACTGCTCGCTGGGCCCTCTCGACTTCAAGCATTTTTGTTTTGATAGCTCCACCCCAAGCCAGCGTGCAGTAGTATAGTAGGGATTGGGTTAGTGCTTTGTAAACCATTTTCATTGTTTCTTTAGTAGCACAGCGTCGCAAAGCTTTCATTATGTAAATGGTTTTCCTAACACTACCCGACAAGCAGCTTAGATGGTTTTTAAATGATAGCTTATCATCAATGATCACTCCTAGATACCTGATGTTATCTGTGTTGCTGATTATATTACATCCGCAAGAGGGAACTTCAGATTCGCAAGTGTGAATTACTAAGTTTACCGGCGAAAATGGTTTTGATGCGAGAGTTTTGTGAAAGGCTATGAACTTAGTTTTTTTATAGTTTAGAGTTAGTAAATTGGAACTTAACCATTTATTCAACACTACCATGCCTTTTTGAGCCGTCTCTAGTACGCTGTCCCAAGTTAAATCGTTAAATATAATGGCTGTGTCGTCCGCATAGCATATGACGTCAGCTCTTTGTATGGGTAATTCTAGGACGTCGTTAATGTAAATACAGAATAGGATTGGACCAAGAATACTTCCTTGAGGAACTCCAATACTGATTTTTAATTGCTTACTTGTATGTGAGCCCACTCTTATACATTGACGCCGATTTAAGAGATAGCTACGGAACCAAGCCAACGCCACTCCTCTAATTCCTTTTGTTTCAAGCTTCCGCGGTAGTATAGGTACCGACACGGTGTCGAAGGCCCTAGCAAGATCTAGGAAGATACCTAAACAGCTGCGTTTATTGTCCAAATATCTAGACACAGCATCTGTCAGTAGGACTACCGCATCCTCCGTGGACTTACCCCTCCTGAAGCCAAATTGATTTACAGAGAGCAGATTATTATTTTCTATAAAGTTGGTGAGGCGCTTGCTTACAATTTTTTCCAGTAACTTGGAAAATATACTTAGCAAAGATATGGGCCTGTAATTGCTAGGACAGTTTTTATCCCCATCTTTGTGTATTGGAGTAACAACTGCTAATTTCCAACAATTAGGAAAAATGCCACATAACAAGCTAAGATTAAATATGTGGGTAAGTGGTTGCAGAACTGTGTTTTTTATGTGTTTAATTAACCTTGGGGTGCAGCCGTCGATACCTGGTGCAGTATCATTTTTTAGCTTAGCATTTTTTAGCATTTTTTAGCTAGTAATCTAATTGTGCATGCCTTAAACGCATTAAAAATTAAGTATAACATGATTATACGTAATTTTTTTAAAGTAGTTTAAATACACACAAGTTTTCATTAATAACTTTATTATTATACTTCCAACTTTCAAAAAATTAATGTCAAACTTCAATTTAAAAAAAGTATGGAAAATTAAAAAGTGCACGACTCATAGTACTCTTGATCATCATATCATCTTTTAGGTCACTCCATAAAGTCCAAGACGTATTTAAGTATAAATATACTTCATCATACTACTACTACATCATACTTACTTTGAGTACAAAGTATTTATTTATTCATTCATTCATTCATTCATTACAGCCCTTCACAAGTGTACTGCTGAACATAGGCCTCCCCCAAAGAATGCCACAAAGCACGGTCCTGAGCCACCTGCATCCATCGACTTCCTGCATATCTTACCAGGTCGTCACTCCATCTAGTGGGGGGACGCCCTACACTTCGCCTGCCGGTACGAGGCTGCCACTCGAGAACCTTTCTTCCCCATCGGTTGTCGGTTCTTCGAGCTATATGGCCGGCCCATTGCCACTTCAGCTTACTAATCCGTTGGGCTATGTCGGTCACTCTAGTTCTACTGCGGATATCCTCATTTCTGAGTTTATCACGCAGAGAAACTCCGAGCATAGCCCTCTCCATAGCTCGCTGAGCGACCTTGAGCTTCCTCATCCGGCCAGCAGTGAAGGACCACGTCTCAGTTCCGTATGTCATCACTGGCAATTTATTTATTCTGTGCTTTTAAAATATTGTGATAAAAATCTCTGATTATTATGATAATCAAGTATGTATTATATTGGTTTTTCGAATATTTTGTATTTGTACAGCGATATTTTTGAGCCGCTGCGAACAACCGATACAGTATCCACTCATGACAGCAGTTTTCGCCGAAGTGAGTGAGTGAGGCAGTCTATTTATTAGTAAAATAAATTATTACAAGGCTGCCAAAATACCGAAAATTTCCGGATTTCTACGCTAAAAACAATTAATTATAACTAAACAAAAGAAAATTTGTTTTTGTGTTTGTCTCCATCTTCATCATAGATGAAGAGGTTAAAAGTAGATTGAGATGAACAATTGGTAGTTGCAAAAGTTATCGTGCTTACCACTTCATGCGGACTTGATAAATCTACACCATTAGCCACTAAAACTACTTTTGTTAATGTAAAAATAGCATTTAATCGATTTAAAAAAATATTAATAAGTGCAACAATCATTTATCTTTCTGAAAATGTGCTTTTATATCATTAATATGTTCAATACAATTGTTAGATACGATTTTATGCGACAAAACGTTGGAATGTTAATTTTTCGCGCTTGTAGAACATACCTACGCGCTTGCGCTTAAGGCAGGCACTGAGACATATGTATGTATAGTGAGCTTGATAATACATAAACTTAAAATTTAATGGATTACGGTCGAAATTTGATAACAATTTGCTGTTTCTCCATATGGTATTGGCTGAAATCATTTTGAGTATTTAAATAAAAACATTTTAAATAACATGGTTGAAAACCAAGTGACTATGAGGAAAGTATGAAACAGATGCAGTCTTCAACACGTAGGTATGTAAGTAATGACTGAACATCAAAATTGAGAACGCTTTCATTGTTACTAAGATGTAAGTTTTCTATCTCACTGACATAATGGTATCAATCCTTATCAGTATTAGATGTCTTATATTTTCACAATTTTACCATCAAACAAAGTAACTGCAGAACATGTTACTTCAATAAACTTCAAAATTCTGTTTATCATGAAATCATAAATAAATAACGCCTTAGTTTTCCTAGATGTTTTATTCATTCAAAATCCTAAAAAAATTATAGGCCAATCTCATCATCATTCTTCACAGCTAGCTAGCGTGCAAAATAACAGCAAAAAAATCTGGCCGCCAAGCTTTAGCACATCAAGCAAATTCTACGACAACAAGCATCGGGCCCCGCGCCTACGTCACAGTAACCGAGTGAAACCGGCCACAGTCGAGCGTCTGTCTGTTTTACTAAAATAATATGGCAGAGGAGTTACAAACAAGACTGGCTACACGGACTTCCTTAAGAACATACTACAAGCCGTCGAAGAAAATTATTCAGTTTTTACCGTCCATCAAGTGTAATATTCCTCTTCAATACGCAGGAGTGTACAACATTGCTTGTAAATGTGGTATCTCTTGTAAAAGGCAAACATAAAGATCTATAAAAACATGCGTCAAACATTATTATACCTGTCTATTCTATACATTATAAAGTCTGTGATCATATTCCAAACAAACCCTGCCATTACAACAGATTTGAAAGATCACAAATTCTCGTTGATCGTCAACTCCTACCAGGTATGATACGTAAGGCTATTGAAAATAAAAAAATCCATGCTTAGAATCTTGTAACAAAAAAAAGGTTAAATACAAGTTTCACTGCAAGATTTTAACATACAGTAAGGTCGTTCTGCTTATATTTTAATCAATAATTTTAAAGCTGAAGATACTCCGGGTTAACTTTAATACCATGAAGTAAAATATCGTAATCCCACCATAAGTGCTGTAAAGCACGCGAAACGATAGGAATTAAAAATAAGTAAAATTAAACGCGATAAAATCTGTAAAACAAGTTTTAATTTGTAAATGTTTCCCTCGAAAATTGTGTTCAACCAATTTCTCCATTGTTTATGTTACAAGTACTAAAATATTTTTATATTATGCAAAGAGTGAAAGATAAATTGCACTTGCATTATTTTCAAAAGTAATAGCCACTATACACGCGCTGCATACCAAGTCAGGGTGTAATTAAGTAATTATTCTTGACCTTATAAAGAATAACTAAATATAATTTCATAACAACCGTGAAAAGTATAACTACACAGGTATAGTTATACGTGGCTGTAGTAAGAGACGACAGAATGAAAACAAACCAGGATGGGCAACAGCGCCTTCCGAATAACGACTTAAAACTAAAAAAAAAAACTGCTTCCAGTGGACTTTAATAGGCTGTATGGATATGATAATGTAAAAAGAAAAAACCTTAAACTTTATTTAGAGTTGTTATCAGGAGTTTAGACTTGGTTTCCGTAAGGCTCGTTTTACTACTACGAACTTCATTGCACATGTAGATTACATTATATAAGGAGATGGATAATTACAAACAAGTGGACACGGCATACTTTGATTTCATAAAGGTCTTCGACCTCGTCGACAACGACAAATTATTAGAAAAGTTGGTATTTATTGGCTTTACCCTCAAACTCATTCGGTTTTTCGCATGATATCTGAATAGCCGATATCAGTATGTGCGGGTGGACGGGTATAATTCCAGTGATTACTTCACGAGGTCAGGGGTAAGTCAGGGCAGTACGTTGGGTTCAACCCCGTTCCTGATCTTTATAAATAATCTACCGAACACCGTTTATTTTTCTGATTGCCTCCTCTTTGCAGATGATTTAAAACTCAGTCTGAGTATTGAATCTGGATCAGATACCATAAATCTACAAAGACACAATGATGCTGTAGTTAATAGAATCAGGCGTTACTTTGCGGAAATCCATTATATTAAAGCTTTTAAAAAATTTACTTCGCAAAAATCCGCTCTATAAAATATAATGATGTGTCTTACCTAGTATGAAGAGCACCTACCGCCATCCCTCAATCGCGTGCAAATCAAGTTACTTGACGGTCTGCCACCGCAGAGTCTACATCACCTGAGGATTCCTCGTGTAGAGGTGAAACATGTGTCGTATTGTCGTCAGGGGTGTGTCCTTTCTAGTGTAGTGGTGTTGGGAGTAGTGGTGCTGGGATTAGTGGTGACGGAGATAGTGCACGAAATTGAAGGAGGGCGGGAGGTGCTCTTCATACTAGGAAAGACATATCATTTTATTTTATAGAGCGGATTTTTGCGAAGTAATTTTTTTAAAAGCTTTACCATTGATGTTGTGTTGAATTGGAGCCAAGAAAATCTATTGCCTCTTAATAATAATAATAAATCCAAAATAATTACTTTCACTTGAAAACCTAGACCAATTGTAAAATTGTATAGCCTCCTTTGGAAAGAGTCAATGACAATCGAGACCAAGGGCTGTTATTAGATTCCAAATTAGACTTCCATCTACACATGACAAGTATCTGTAAGAAAGCACATAGAATGTTAGGTGTTTTTATTAGGAATGGAACACAGTTTGACAATGAAGTACATAGTTGCTATAATAGTGTTTAACGCATTTGTTTGTGGCAAGAGTATGGTGCTATTCGAGTCTGTGACCCATTTGAGAATAAGTATGTCCTTATCGTCGAGAGAATACAGCGTAATTTTGCACGATAGTGCTTTAGGAAGCGATGCGGGTACTATCCTCACCTGTATCCTTGTTTGTTCGTATCGGGCATGGTTGGTATGTAAACACTGAAATTAAGGATGGTTATGCTTATGCTGACACACTATCTCTTTATATTGTATGACAAGATTGACAGTCCGCAGATACTAGAGAGTGTACGAATCTTAGTTCCCCGTAATAAATGGCAGGAGTCAGGGCTGCAGCTAGCCCCGTATCACCGGTCTTGTTTGCCGGCCGCGCCCTGTCACGCGCACCTGGCGCGGCAATCACGCGCCCGCTCTCCGCGCACTACGCATGACTGGTGAAATACTTGCTCAGTATCTTAACTTATTTCCTGATGGATTGAGGAAACTTATTAGTAAATTAAGATATCTTCTAACAGATATTGTATAATTTTTAACCCTGTCCGGGTTGACTTTATTTATTAATTTTATTAAGTGTAATTAATATCTTGTCTATGTATTTTATTTAAGATTATGACTTATAATTGATTTAATGTTAATTTAATGTATCAAATGTTACAAGCGTGTTGGATGCTACCATCTGTTAGTTTGTAAGCTTGTTTCTAATAATAATAATAAATAAATAAACATATACTTGTTTATCTACTGTTTATGCACACTGCTATATATTTAAATGAAAATGATCTCTTTCATCAAGGTTTGCCTGGAAGTGATCGGTGTTTAGGGATAAGGCTACCTAATTGTACACAAATTTATAAATTTCATTATTAAAGATTATTAAAGAGTATAAATAAATAAATAATAGCCAGGGAATGCCACAAAGCACGACCTCGATGTTTGTCCAATGTGCAATTTGTGTTTGTAAAAGACCTTCACGATATAACAGAAATTTCTAGTATGAGGATATTTTAAGATAAAATTGAAAAGTAAAAAAGTAAAGGCTCCGTATCGCAGTAGCTTAGCAATGAGTTGTTGCGCTGGGGGCTGCGGGTTCGAATCCCGCACGGAACAAGTATTTGTATGGCCTACAAATAATTGTTCCGAGTCTGGATGTTTATCCTCGTGCAATTATGTTTGTAAACTGCCTCCACGACACAGGAGAAAATCCTAGTGAGGGGGTAACGTTTTATAAAAAAAAAGTAAAGTTGCAGCCTATTTACGTCCCACTGCTGGGCACAGGCGTCCTCTCATTACTGAGGGTTTTAGAGCAAGGAAATGTTCACCGCGCTGCGTTTTGGCAAACTTCACGTGTCATCGAAATATTTTTTTTTATTTCTCAGACATGCAGGTTTTATCACGATGTTTTCTTTCACTGCCGAGCACGTGCACTTAAAATTGCAATTAACAATTTCATTGGTGCCGGCGGCGATCGAACCCGGGTTGCTCGAGTACTGTGAAGCTTACAGCGAGCGCTAACCATCTGAACTACCACGGCAAGGAAAAATTTAAGCAAGAATATAATGTTGATTTTAAAATGGCATATTTGAGTACAATTTCTAACGTAAAACTTTGCCACTAGAGGAAAGAAACTTCATTGTTTCTACTTAAATGTAAGTGCTTTTGGTAATAAGGTCCAGAAAATCAATGTGGTTGTAATATGATTGTACAAAGTAAATAAATCAAAGTTGAAAGAAATAATAACTATATCTTTTCAATTTGAAAACATACATTTCTTATAACAATATCTGATCGCGTGGAAGACGATACAGGAGGTGGCTTTTGAAAAAGTTATTTGAATAATAAGAACATCTAGAACCGCATATCGTTCGTATGTTTTTCATTTACTGTACAATAAAAGGAAGGCAAAACATTTATTTTATCTGGATTTTGTGCTGTGATTGAAGAAAGATTTAAGATAAAACTTCCCTAGAATGTCCTTCTTTAATACTAGTCTATTTTTTAAAAAACGAGCATACAGTCCACCTGATGGTAACTAGATCCTGTAATCTATAGACATATATCCTCAATTAAAATCAAAGTGCAGATGCGTTACCACCTCCGAGGACTGAGATGGTATGCTTCGTTTCCAGCAAAAAGGGTCTCCGGTACACTGCACTCACCATATACAAAACTTTGCTATTTTACGTTGATCTCCTTTGTTGCCTTTCAACACAAATACCTTGTTATGGACTGGTCTGCTGAAAAAGTGTAGAGATAGCGTTCGCAAGTTTATGTTATTTTTTTGTTATTAATTGTTTTTCAAACAATTTAATAATTATTTCACGAATTTTAGTACTGTCAGAGGGAAGAGGATACTACTTTCGTTACGGAGTTCAGTTATTTCAGTCTACAATTAGTTCCAGGTAGCAGATCTTTTCTGCCTATGTTACAAAATCACATACTCTGTATTCCACCTGTCATTTCAAAAACTTTTTTTGTGTCTTACCCATCAACAATATTTGTTTCTTCTTCCCCACTTACTTCACCAAGGTCTTCTGCAACGTTGTCTATCATTGCTGTAATTTGTTTCTTTTTTATCGCCAAATTTATCATTTTAATGCTATGTGACACGTTAGTGAAAAAGTGGAACATCAAAGACGCCATTAATGTAACGTGGGCGACGTTACATTAATGGCGCTTCCTAAATTTCAGCCGCTTCAGCAATTATGTCAATCCCTGTAACGATAAAGTTATTTTTGATTTGTAACATCGTGATGATCAGATTAAAAACTATGAAAGTCATCTAAGTCGTGATACCCTTTACTAATTTTTTTGTCATGAAACACGCAGCATTATGCTGTTATTCCACGCTGGTATTCCGTGCGACCGTGGTCCAGTTAAGACAACCGATACGTGCGTTATTCATAAAATACTCCAGCATCGCCCTACCACACAAAACGTATTATTGTTGGATATTTGTAGGTTGAAGAGGATTCTTTACAATCACTACCCGTGATGGACTGATTATCAATCATTATCATCATCATTGCAGCCCTTCACAAGTCCACTGCTGAACATAGGCCTCCCCCAAGGAATGCTACAATGCACGGTCCTGAGCTACCTGCATCCATCGACTTCTTACATGATTTACCAAGTCGTCACTCTATCTAGTGGGGGGGTGCCCTACACTTCGCCAACCGGTAGGAGGATGCCACACGAGATATTTCCGTCCCCATCCGTTTTCAGTTTTTCAAGCTATATAGTCGGCCCATTATCCACTCAGCTTGATCTACTCTCTATTCTTACTCTGATCTACGGTTACTCTGGTTTTACTGCAGTTATCCTCATGTCTATATTTACCGCGCAGAGATTCGGGGATATAACGTCACCCTGTCTTACACCTTTCTGCAATTGGATGGGTTTCGTACTCTGGATCTGTACTCGGATAGCTATCATAGCCATACTGTACAAGTACCTTAGCACTTCGATATACCGACAACGCGGCACTTCGATTAATTTGCCACCGCTGCTGTGAGGACATTAGTACCGCCCAAATTTCGACGGAATCAAAAGCTTTCTCATAGTCCACATACGCGAGGCAAAGTGACAGAATGTACTTTTCGGTTTTATGTACAAATTTCTGAAGGATATGTGTATGTGGTCTATGGTACTTTAACCTTTTCAATCAAAAAAAAGGAACAACTAGAACGTTAAAAAACTGCAGTTGCTAACGCGCCCGCTGAGCGTAAAACTTTGGCAAAAATCCCCCTTATGAGGCAATCTATGGGTAGGCCTGTATCCAGCAGTGGACTTTGATAAGTTGTATTGGATGGATGAATATACATTTCTACTTTTGCTTCTTACTCTACTTCTACTATATTTATATTTCCATTTCTATTACAGGTGCTTCAAAGGTGACAGTAAACCACAGTAGCCTGACAATAAAATGAAGTTTGCAAATGTAAAATTAGTCATACATTACAAAATCTACGTGCATATTTACCACATGCTCGGCGGTAAAGGAACACATCGGGGTGAAACCTGCATGTATGAGGGATAAATTATTTCCAGGATATGTAAAGTCCGCTAACTAACATTCGAGCAGCGACTAATTGCTCTATAAATTTCTCGGAATTAGGAGGCTGTACCCATTAGTAAGTCGTATATAAGCTGAAGAAACTTTACTTAACTTGCAATTTGACGCTAATTCAAAGCCAATGTGTGATATTTGTTAGAATCAGATAATGTTAAAAGTTATATGTATGTATGTGGATGCGAAAGAAGCAAGAGAGGTATGCGAGGATCGTGCTTAATGGAAACCCAAAGTTTCTGTGCAACACTTTAATTAAGATGTATGAAAATTCATTTATTATGGTAAACATACTTCTGTAAAAATAAAATGTAAATATAAAATAGGTGCAGAAAAAAAGTATGTAATATGAATAATAATGAATAAAAACTTTATTAGAATAGAATATTTTTTATTTAACATAGATAAATAATAATTCCTATTAAAAGTTTTTTTTTACTTTTAACCCTTAGTTAAACCTATTTAGAAAAACCATCTGGAAAGAAGAGAACAAGCGGGACTTTTTTTCAAAATAAATTATACAATAAGTACACAGGTGGTACAAACTAACAAAACTTATTTAAACAACAGCTTAGAAACGACCACCTCTTTCCCGGGGACTATTTTCAGAAATGTAATCATTTATATTATAATAACTTTCTATATTTAATAATTAATAAAATTCTACTAAATAAAGAAGTCCCTTAGAGCAAGAAACTAACAATGCAAGGAGCGCCAGCACTAATGGAGTTGTTACTTGCAATTTTAATAGTCAATTAGCACGTGCTGGTTCTTGTTTTAACCTGAAGTGCGCTATTTTGCACACAAAATAAGTCAAATGACTTCATAATGTTAATAATTAACTTTTTTTTTGAAAGCGTAACTTAATTTTACTGTCACTACGTTGACTGATTACAGTTAATTTTTTTAATGTAAACAAGGTCACCAACAAGCACACAGTTAACCTGATGCTAAGTGGATGACGTGGCCCATAGGAATCTACATTTATTCTCGATTAGGAATCAAAATGTAGGTGCGTTGTCGTCCCTGAGTACTGGGGTGGAATGCCTGGTTTCAGGTAAAAAGGGTCTCCGATACACTAAACTCACTATACGAAACACAACAGCATTAGGCTGTCTAATAATATCTAGTGTATAATCAAATGTCGATAAAACTGTCTTTAGATCACTGGACGATTTGTATATGGTTTTATTAATGAAACATAGATCGGCACGTTTTTGCTGAATGACCGTTATTAACAATTTTTTACCTTGCCTGATTTAAGATCTTAGCGCTTCCTCGAATGTCTTTTTTAGTAGATATCTTGACACACGTAGGAATGAGATTATGGTCTCTGCATCTCTTCAAGAAGTTTAAAGCTGTTATGTATCTTGCGCGCTTGGTTTTGAATTCTTCTAGTCGGCGTATTTTATTTGCTATTTTCAGTCCGTACTGGTTTACATAATGATTTCTTAAATTTTACGCTGGTTTTCAAAACCAAACATAAAACTCTACATATTAATACAAAAATAACCAAGGACAAATATATACATGACAAACCCAAACACATTGTATAATATTTTCTTCCATCTCTCGAAGTTTTTTGGATCCATAATCCAATAAAAGTGAATAATATCAATGTTAAACGGAGTGCGGATGTTACATTCTCTACAGCACCTATCATTTTGAAGTAAAGAAATGAACAGACTCAGAACGCTGCAAGTAAGATTATGTTCAAACTTTGCTTTATTTTATTTTCTAAATATGTAATTTACTAAATTAAAACGTTACGCAGGCATTCTAAGCATTTAAGAACAAAGGTTCAATTTTTTTAACATAAGAGGGAGCAAACAAACATGCTGCTCGCCTGATGGTAAGTGACTACCACCGCCTATGTACAACTGCAAAACTAATGTGCCCTAAGTCATATCTTCTTAAAAAAAACGGCATCCACATCTTCTGAATCAGGGAGGTACATACATAAATTGCATAAATACACTCATCTAGACCAGGAACAATAATTTGTACGACTTGTTTCGTGCAGAAATCAAAACCCGCGGCCCTGAAAAACAAATCCTTTCATCTAAAAGAGTTTTTTTTATAGGATAGGGTGACAAACGAGCACACAGTCCAGTTGATGGTAAGTGGTTACAGTGACCCATAGACATCTACATCTATCCCCAATAAAGACCTAAAGATGCAGGTGCGTTGTCACCCGTGAGGACTAAGATGGATTGCCTCTTTTTCAGTAAAAAGGATCTTCGGTTCTCTATACTCACATTTGGCAGGCGTGTTATCAACCACAGTTTTCTTATAATATTGAGTTGTTGTCAAGAAGATGGTCTGCATGTGTCCTGTTATAGTTTCCCCCTATTGCCTCTTACGACATCCACCGGACGATATGAACGATATTCTTACACTGCCACTACATTTGGTAAAACTATAAAGTTTTATCCAATATTGATTAATAATTACCTAAATTGAAAATTTTAAAAACATCGCAAAAAAAAGATCTGATGATCTTCAAACGGCTGAACCGATTTCGATAAAGCATGTCTAAGAACTTCCACTCGAAAACCAGCATACAAATAGGTTCAGCCGTTTAAGAGTTACGATGCCACAGACAGACAGACACATATAGCGGTCAAACTTATAATACCCCTCTGTTTGCGTCGGAGGTTAAAAATAATAATAATAAACAGTTTTCCGGATATAACGCAAAAACTGACGGAGCGCATAGACGACCTGAAGCAGAGAATCGCTGCTTGGAGGAAGCAGATTCGGCAATATACTTCTCTACTCTACTCTTCACTACTAAGATCACTCATTTGGTTCCTAAAGACCGGGCTTCCACAGACCCGAGCAAATACCGCCCCATAACGTGTCTACCAAGTATATACAAGACACTAACATCCATTTTAAGCGCGAGAATAACTCGTCACCTAAACTCAAATCAGGTGATGTCACGGGCTCAGAATGGATGGCGGGGTGGTGGTCGTGGAACTAAGGAACCACTCCTCATTGACGCGGTCATTGGCAAGGTGGTTAAACGCAACCGTCGGAACCTCTCCGAGAGACGAGAAGCGAAGGGATATCTTCCAGGGCAATTGTTTGAGTCAAATCTGGATCTGCCTCTCTCTGAACCCTCTCAGTACCTTACTGGAGGGCTCCGGGAGGGGATTTCAGCTTCGGAAAGGAGGTACAAATGTAAATGAAATGAAAATGTGAGTGAAAAAATGAGAAGAAGCTCCACGGGAGGTTCTACAAGGCTCGACATGAGCCTTTCGCAGACACAGTCACCTCCTTCTATTGGCTACGTTTCGGTGACCTCTTTGGGGAGACCGTGGATTTTGTCTGTGCGATACAGGATTAGGTTATTAAGACCAACTATTATCGGAGATAAATCCGAGGATGGCACCGTTGACGTCTGTCGTGCTTGTCGCCATCCCGGTGAGTAACTTAGGCATGTCATCTCCGGTTGTTCGGCGCTTTCTAACTCTGAATATTTGCACAGGCACAACTTAGTAGCCAGGATTCTACACCAGAAGCTCACTCTGAAATACTTTCTCGTGGATCGGAAACTGCCGTATTATAAGTACTTGCCAGAAGCCGTGCTCGAAAATGACCGCGCCAGGCTCTACTGGGACCGGACAATCATCACCGACAGGACTATTCTCGCGAATAAGTCTGATATTGTGCTGATGGACTGGGCACAGTCAAGGATATTTTTGGTCGACATTACCATTCCTTATGACGAGAACCTCCTGAAAGCCGATACAGATAAGCTGACAAAATATCAGGACCTGACTCACGAGGTGACCGACATGTGGGGTGGATTGCCGGCTGAAATTATACTATAGTCGTCTCTGCGAATGGGTTAATTCTCAGTTAGCCTCTCGGGTCATCTGAGGTGACTGGGATTCCGTAACGGACCGCTCCACCCACGCTTAGGAGTGGAGTAGTTTGGTCGGTGATGCTCAGCGAGTGATTCTCCAGGGGTGCTGGTACCCTCCTGGGGTAGTCTTTTATGTAATTCCGCTACCATGTTGATGGAGGGAAGGGCAATTGGGCCTCCGGCCACCTGCACTCACCAAGTGCAACGCAGAGGTAAACCTCTATTTCACGCAGGTATTCTGTGAGGTCGTGGTACCAACCCCGGTTCGGGCCGGCTCATCCGTGCGACAGCAAAAGCTACCACGTGGATCTACCACTGTTAAAATTAATATTTATTTTAATGTATACCCATGTACTGCCTGAATTACAGCAATAGAAATAACTACTTACATTATCATAACGTAACCTAATATTTTAAATTTATGCAATGTCAATAAGTATATTACAATGGCAAAACTCATGCGCATAAGAAGTCGGACCGCAGGTCGGACGGCAGGACTGCATAAATTACCGCGGTATAAGCCTTCTCAGCGTCGTCGGTAAATTGTATGCAAAAGTGTTGATTGAAAGGATTGTGAGTGAAACAGACAAGAAAGTATGGGATGCACAAGCGGGATTTAGAAAGGGAATGGGATGTACGGATCAGGTCTTTTCCTTGCGGTGCATAGCCGAAAAGTGTTTGGCTAAAAACAAGAAAGTCTACTGCACGTTCGTAGATCTAGAAAAGGCCTATGATAGAGTGGTGAGGAATGAATTGTGGTCAGCACTGTCCTTGAACGGTGTGAGCAGTATCCTCATACGAGCAATGCAATCTTTTTAGAGGGATTCTAGTGTTTGTGTAAGGATAAACGGGGCATACACTGAATGGTTTAATATCGAAAAGGTGTTAGACAGGGATGTGTAGAGACACCGTGGCTGTTTAATCTGTTCATGGACAATTGTTTGACAAATTTAAAAGAGAATGAAAGTGGGTTGAGAATGAATTACTCGTCAAATGTTTTCTCTATGCTGATGACCAAGTATTACTTGCGTCTTCGGCCGAGGAGTTGCAGGAAATGGTAACTGCTATGAGTGGAGCTTTTGTTAGAAAGGGAATGAAGATGAATGTAAGGAAGACGAAAGTGATGGTGTTTGAAAAAGATGAGGCAGTGACAGACTGCAACATTGTGATTGAAGATGAACAAATTGAACAGGTGAAAGAGTTTGTGTATCTGGGTTCAAAGTTTACAAGAGATGGAAAGTGTGAGAGTGATATCGAAAGAAGAGTGAATGCAGGAAACATGGTGAATGGAGCTTTGCACTCCTTTATGAGCAGTCGGAAGGTGTCTAACAAGGCTCGTTTGGCTGTACATGAGGGGGTGTTGGTTCCGACACTCATGTACGGAAGTGAAAATTGGGTATGGCAGAAGAAACATGAAAGCAGAATAAATGCAGTTGAGATGAGAGCATTAAGAAGTATGATAGGAGTTAAACTGAGTGACAGGCTAAGAAATAGTGAGATAAGGAAACGTTGTGGTCTGAAAGAAGATGTAGTGACAAAAATTGAGAAAGGTATGCTGAGATGGTTTGGCCATGTCGAGAGAATGAATGAAGAACGATTGACGAAAAAAGTGTATAAGGCGAGTGTGAATGAAAGTGTTGGAAGGGGTAGACCTAGGCGGACATTTCTAGACCAAATCAGGGACGTCTTGAAAAAAGGCCAGGTCAAGAGTACCCTAAACCGTAGAGCATGTATGAAGGGAATAATGAAAGTGGACGAAGCAAAACAAGTATGTAAGGATCGTAGCAAGTGGAAAGAACTGGTCTCTGCCTACCCCTACGGGAAAGAGGCGTGATTATATGTATGTATGTATGTATAAGAAGTCTGCGGGATATACAACACGGGAGACGTGATTAGTAGGCCCCCGACTATCATCCGTTGAGTATTTTAAAATCGTATCACAGATTGCATCAAGACTCGCTAGCTAATGATTATCCCATTATCATCACCATCATTACAGCCCTTCACTAGTCCACTGCTGAAGATGGGCCTCCCCCAAGGAATGCTACAAAGCGTCGTTGTCACACCGTCTAGTTGGGGGATGTCCTACACACGCGGTAAGTTGCTGCCACTCGAGAACATTTTTTCCCATCGGTTGTCGGTTCTTCGAGCTATATGCCCAGCCCATTACCACTTCAGCTTAGTAATCCTTTAGGTTATGTGGATTACTGTGATTTTACTGTGGATATCCTCGTTTTTAAGTCTAGCACGTAAACTCCAAGCATATCCCTCTCAATGGTATGCTGAACGATCTTGAGCTAGGAAGCTCGAGCAGAAAGAAATATGAACATCAGTGAAGGACCACGTCTCAGATCCATAGGTGATTACTGGCAACACGCGCTGGCTGTACAATCTTGTTTTGAGGTTTTGATCCATGGACATGGAGGCGACTGGGACTCCGTGACGGATCGCTTCAGGCTCAAATGCAGAAGGCGATGCTCCTCGATACCTCCCGCATCGTCCGCTGTTTACTTTCCCTTTCCCCTAACACTCGGCCTTATGTTCTCCCCTGCCGAGGGCTTCCATCTAGTTGGGCTTTTATTTATTTACACACACATATATATATATATATATATATATATATATATATATATATATATATATATATATATATATATATATATATAAATGTGTGTGTGTGTGTGTGTGTGTGTGTGTGTGTGTGTGTGTGTGTATGTATATATATCATTTCTTCTTATATATTTATTCAGCTCTACCAAATGAGAATACTTTATAAATACCCCAGCATAACAATAATATAATAATAAAACGGCGTAGGGAAGTGACGACGTCGTCACCCGCTGACGTAATAGTTAAGTGACGAAACTGCTACGTCGGCACAGTCAGTCAGCGCCTTGCCAAGATGTGAGAGTGCCCTGCCTGGTAGGATTAAAGGAAGAAAAGGCCTGTTTGTGCTTACGGTTACACCACAAAATGATGCCAAGCCAGGGCGTCTCCCGTTAATTGACGGTCATTTTATGGATGATAATGAAAAAGAGTACGTGCAAAGAGCTTCTGGCTGGGGGTCGCCGCGGCGCGTCTGCTTACGCTTGACGTGGCAGCATGCAGGCCGTCAGCCGAACGTGAGGGCTTGCGCGACGCATTTCCATCATCCCCACCTGACAGATGGCTTGGTGTCGGCAGGCTCCTCTCGGACTCGGCAATATGAACACAAACGCATTTCGGGCGTACTATAGGGCAAAATATGAGAATAATTGAGGGATAGCGTATCGGACTCGGATGGATAGCTTTTTTGCTGCCCTAGAGCCGTCTGTTCCCGTCATAGATCAAAACCTGGCAGACCAAGTTCGATACATCAGGCGCTCGAAAATATTTCATGACGCCGAACTCGAACTCGAACTGAACTCGTGGGTAACTAAAACGGGAGATGGGTTGATGGCAGCAGCATCTTCTTGACAACTAATCAAAATTAAAAAAGAAACTGTGTTGCCAAGCCACCTGCCAAGCGCGGCAGCTACGATAAATATACCCAATTTGAAGCAATCTATGGGGAAGACCTATATTTAAGAGTGGACTTTGATAGGCTGTAGTGATGATGATGATCTTGATTATTCATTTTCTAATTTCTAATTAATAGGAATATTTTATTGTGTTTTATAGCGTTTATTGACTAACTCAAGTTTTAGACTTACTGACTTCTATAAAAGTGTCTTTTAAATTTCAAAGTCATGCGCGTGAGAAGAGCTCACCAACTTGTTTTACCAGCGTAACCAGCATGGTTATATCCTTCAATATACAGGCTGGCATATTTTTTAAATATGCAATTAAAAAATTGGAACTACTACTACATACTAATTTAATAAACAATGGAACGCTGAAAATGAGACTAAAGAATTTAAAATAACATTTAACAGTTAAAACTTTGGTAATGGTAATTTATATGAGAAGAAAAACGAAATTCTACAGGAAATAAAATGAATCTTTATTTAAAAGCACAGAAAGCACTCCATTTTAGGAATTTCCTTTTACAATCAGATAATCTGAAAATACAAGAAAATGTAAATTAGTACAATAACGAACACGTAACCGAACGAATTTCTATTAAAAATGGAGAAAATTTATTTGATTTAAGTAAACATCGCGATGGAATATGTTATTCTTTCTCTACACTAAAATAATAACTAATATATAATTTATTGCTCCTAGTTTTTCAGATTGTATAGATTCTGAAATTATAATTTATAATAAATAGTCCATCTATTATTCTTTACACCTGGGTCCACTTTTATATTTCTTTTTATTTTTAAACTTTTATCGAAGTCTTTTTTTTTGATAATCATTTAGTACCTCTAAATAAATATACATTTTTCCACCCTCTAATTTTTGACTACATAAAAGGCAGAAGTTTTGTTACCATGAATATTTTACGTTGTTGATACGCAAAAATTTGCTAGTTGTAAGAGAACGATTTAAAAATTATCTCAGTTTTCTTCTTTCAGGAGTGAGATCCCATCGAAGAAGCGCTGGTTTGATATAGAGAGTCAGAAAACAAAGAGTCAACGTACATACCACTGAGATCGTAAAAAGAAGACAAATGCAAAGAAACAAGGAAGAATAACCCTGGCAATAGCATGAGGACATTTCAAAGGAGAAGTTATGCAATATCTTTGGCCTCAGAAATTATTTTGCAGAATATTTCGTACCCTCAGGGAAAAAAAAGCATAAGATGAAAATTGCAATTTTACAGGAGAGCAAAAAAACTCTTAAAATACCTATAACTTTTTTTTTTCTGTAGGCGAAAAATTATATTTTATACATCCTTAAACAGATAAAAAAATACAACACAATATGAATATGTTCCTTTATTATTTAGTTTTATCATTTTCTAAATATATGGAAATTAATATGTTGTGCCACTACTCGTAATTAACTATGACTGCTCCGTTATAAATATTAGCGTCTATGTACATCTTCTAACTATGGTCATAACCTATGGTACATATGAATATCATAAGTGTTATAACGTTTAAACAAACATCAACATTTATGCGTATATTCACTTATTCCGTTATTTACCAATAAAAAAATCTGAACTGACAAACGATATAAATTATGTTTTCTAGCATAAAATCACTAGAATTAATGATAAAAACATGAAAAAAAATGAGCACATGTAACTTTAGTCGCTCTTTTCAATCATAATAATAACTAAAATACAAAGTAATACTACTTATGCTTTTCTTCCCCTGAGGGTACGATTTGTTGAGTGGAGGAATTTTTGCTAAAAGGTAGCCTCACCAATAGATTACCACATGGGGAGATAATTGCCACGCTTCGTAGGAGGGTTGGCAACCGCAATTTTTATGTTAATGCTGCTTCTGTTTTATATCACTGTGGCGCATTTCATCATAGTAGATGCTGCGGCCCAGACTTCTACTTCTATCCTCGATAAATAATTAAAACACAGACCTCTGAGGATTAAGATGGAAGGACTCTTTTCCGGTTAAAAAGGTCTACGATTCTCTACACTCATCATGCGAAACACAGTAGCATCAAACTGTTATTTCATTTTGGTATTGTGTGAGAGCGTGGTCCCGGTCAAGCCGCCCAATTCGTAAAACAACCACAGTACAGCTATAGCATGGCTCTACCACGTATAAAATATAAGCAATATAAGTTTTTTCAGGTTTGCGTGTTGTAGTAGACAGGTTAATATAACGCTTTTTAAACATTTTTGTCAGTCGTCTATTTTCGCCCCCTCCCCAAAGTACGCGAGGCAGCCTGAGCACCCACGCTCAGAAAAAGTAGGGTAGTTTGGGCGTGGATGCCTAGCGAGGGATTCTCCAGGGATGCTGGTACCCTCCTGGGGTAGTGTTCCTTTTAATTCCGCTACCATGTTTATGAGGGGGGGGGGGATTTGGCCTCCGTCCACCTGCACTCACCAGCCGAAATGCAGAAGTGAACTTCTACTTCACGCTGGTATTCTGTGAGGTCGTGGTACCACCCCGATTCGAGCCTGCCCATCCGTGCGACGCGTGCGTGGAGCCACTTCTGCAATTTATTCGCAAACGAGGATAGATGTAGATGTATATGGGCCATAGCAACCTCTTACAATTAGGTGGACTGTGTGCTTGCTTGTCATATCTATCCTGTAAAAAAATACATCCCGTGGGTGTCGTAAGAGGCGATTGAAGGAGACAAATAAGGAGACGGGCAGCAGCGTCTTCTCAATAATGACTAAAAATAAAGAAACCCACTTCCGAAGCGTCGCAACTATGTTAAATATCCCCCCTATAAGGCAATCTATCGGGGAGGCCTACATTCAGCAGTGGACTTTAATAGACTGTAACGGATGTCTAAATAATAAATGAATCTGTTACGTTGAGTGAAGGTAGTGACACAATCGCGCGCGGCGGAAGGAGGAACACCTCCATTTTATGTATCGACTTCGTACTTGTTTGTCACTCGTATTCTATTAAAAATAATATAACCTTACATGACAGAACTGGTACTGAAGCCACTTCGATGTCTAGTAAAACCTAATCTGCAGATATAATCTACCCGATGTAAGGCAATTATGATAAGATCGGAGGTAACTTAAACTATAGAGTCCTTACACGACAAAACCCAGGCCAAGTTGTATATTGGTACAAAAGTTGTATTTTGGTATTTAAATTAGTTGAAATTAAAACGTAGTACCTGTGGCGTAGCCTGTAATTTAAAATAACCACGTGATGTTATGATATTAATGAATTCATTCATTTACTCAATCAATACAGACAAACAAAAGTACCTTGCTTTATAAAGGCCTGCCCGAAAGATAGTATAAGACTATCTTTCTCCTTGGGCGGATATTTGACACCACGCTTGGCAAGCGCGTTGGCAAGTACAGTGTTTTTATTATTATTGTGAGTTGTTCTTATTGGAAAGAACCAGCAAAGGAAAACCAGCAAAAATCCAGCGAGATTAAGACACATTAACCTGTATACTACTTTAGAATGTATAGTGGCGGTGTAAGTATATCCACCACCTCATATCGTTCTGTGGTTGGCGTGAGATGCGACACATGGAAACTGAAACAGGAAATGGCATTCCTAATAACAACAAACAAAAATGCCCACCGCGTGTGGCAGCTATAGCAAAATCCCCCAATGAGGCAATCTATGGTGGAGGCCATGTTAAGCAGTAGACGTTTATAGACTGTTATGAATGGTAATGGATGTACTAATTTAATCATTAAATTTTAAACAAATAAATAAAAGAAAATAATGTTTAAATATAAAACTTAATTAGAATAAAATTAATTATTACAGAAACAGACTCCTAGAGATCACCAAAGTCCCAGTCTTATTTACATTAAAATATGTTTATTCCATTTATTTAAACTCTTATGTAATATCCTACAGGCCATCGTCTTCTACAACCTCATTTGATGGAAAGCGCAAATGGGGCCCCAGGCGAAAGTTAGTACTGAGAATGCCTATTTTCATGGGCCTTGAACAGACATACGTTATAATTCCCTAGGAATATTTGTTTCGGTTATTGTTATGTTGGCATCACAATGTATATTATTGTGCCGGCCGATCACTCGTGCGATAATAATATTATTTGCATACGTTAGTCGAAAACTTTTACGGCAGTTTCGTAGTATAATAATTAAAAATAAAAAAATTTGTACAGGGGACTTTAATATAAGTTATTAAGAATAACTCAAAAACTATTGATCTGACCTTGATCAAATTCACGTGGGACCACACGAGAAGTACCAGCTTTCAAGTAAAAAAGAATCATCGAAACCGGTTCACCCAGTAAAAAGTTATGAGGTAACACATATAAAAAATATACAGTCGAATTGAGTAATGTCTCCTTTTTGGAAGTCGGCAGAAAAAAGCGGGGAGAGTTTTAGAACAAACAAGTACACGTCCAGCGTCGAAGAAATCTGAGGATGTGTGTACTGGCTGGTGGTGATTTTGTTTATTTTTTTTATAAGACAAAAATTAAACGAATACAAAAAAAAAATGTTTTTCTCAAAATAACCTTAAATAAATAAACCATTTTATTTTATATAACTTTTACACGGTTTCTTTATGGAATCCCTGCAAGGACTGTGTTCACAAAAAAATTAATTTAAATTTGAACGGACACGCTCAAATATCGATTTAGTCTCATGGTTATGACTTTTTTTATCGAGGCAGTTATAACGATTTGTGTTTTCATCTTCACACAACAAGTGGCAGTAAATCAAATTTTTATAAAATGATTTTATTTTGGAGCAATAATAATTATATTTCAGTAGATTTACATTAGTGTAAAAAAAGTTAAAAAGTATTGTAATCTTATTTTAACCATCCTAACGCGTCAGTTTGTGAGACCATCATAACACATTTCATGTATTTTTCTTATATAGTAAATGCTGGCTGTTTGTACTTTCTGTCAGCTGTATGATTGATGCCTACTTCATTTTTGTATTGATTGGCTTCACACAAGTAGCTAGCATTATTCGATCTGTAGCATCGACGCGGGTATAGGTGCAACTTTTCGTGGACATAATTAATTACTTTTATTATTCTCATCATATTGCTTTGTTTATATAGTTTTTGTGTTATATAATTTAAACATATTTTTCTTATATTTAGATAACGATTTACGATAGATGAAAAATTTATTAGATTGATGTTGGTAAAAGAATATTCGGATTCCAACTATAAAGATGATGACGACAGGAAGTGATAAGTATTAGTAAGTTATTTTCCATAGGAGGTGGTTCTCAAATGCATTTGGAAGGTCATACAACATCTAGTAATTATTGTCTCGGAAGTGATGGTGAGACGAGATAGAAAAAACAATGCATTAAATCCAATAAGAAGACAGATAATGACGTCGTTTCTTAACGTCAAAATGCTAAAAACGCGAAATTTTCGTATAAATGCGTACGTTATATACCTTCAAAACCATTTCAGTAAGAAATTCAACTTCAGGATACATTTAGAAGTTTTGTCTTATGATCTCATCAATTTGCATCACAGGAGACAGAAGTAACCACGCCTTGCCAAAAACGGCTATTTCAATAAAACTACATACTACATAGAGCATCTAATAACAACAGAATTGTGCGTTGTGTATATTGAACATCAAACAGGGTCGTAAGACCGTTTAATTGTCTATTGTACGGAATATTCATTACATACTATGCTATGCTTATGCTTCTATCTTTTAATTATAATCATTTTCTCTTTTTCATTTAAATTTAGTAATTCAGCTTCAGTTGTCTTTCATGTAAGTAAGCGGTGTTTTCCTTTAAGTATTTATCATCTTGTGCTACATAACCACATATTACCATTATAAATATGAAGCCCTATAATAAGTATTAAAAGAAGCAGTTATTACATTTAGCTTCACTATTTGTAAAAAAAAATAGTGTAATACTTTTAATGGAATAACCTGTTTGATTGTCTGTTTTTATTTAAAACGAGTCCGTGTTGCCAGTGATGACCTATGGAACTGAAACGTGGTCCTTCACTGCTGACCATATGAGGAAGCTCAAGGTCGCTCAGCGAGCTATGGAGACAGCTATGCTCGGGGTTTCTCTGCATGATAAACTTAGAAATTGGGATATCCGCAGTAGAACCAGAGTTACCGCCATAGCCCAAAGGATAAGTAAGCTGAAGTGGAAATGGGCCGGCCATATAGCTCGAATAACCAACAACCAACAACCAGAACAAACTTGTGTCTGAAGTCAAGTCTTTGCTGGACAAAGTCTCGGATTGCGGGTGACTAAATCTATTCCAGTTTGATCCTCAGAAGACACAAGTTTGCACGTTTACCGCTAAAAAGAACCCCTTTGTCGTATCTCCTTAGTTTCAAGGTACTCCCCTTGTTGTCTCAGCCAGTATCGGAATCCTCGGCGTCGACATATCGAGTGACGTGCAGTTTCGTGGTCACTTGGAAGAGAAGGCCAAATTGGCCTCTAAAAAGCTTGGCGTGCTCAGCAGAGCGGGACAGTATTTCATGCCAGCTCAACGCCTGCAACTTTACAAGGCGCAGGTTCGGCCTCACATGGAATACTGTTCCCATCTCTGGGCTGGGGCTCCCCAGTGCCAGCTCCTTCCACTAGACCGCATCCAGCGCAGAGCGGCTCGAATCGTCGACGACCGAGTCCTTTCTGATCGGCTCGACTCATTGGCACTGCGAAGAGATGTTACATCTCTTTGCATTTTCTTTCGCATTTACCATGGGGAGTGCTCTGAGGAATTGTTCGGATTAATCCCAGCCGCCAAATTTCAAGAACGCACATCGCGGCAGAACTCCCGATACCATCCACACCATCTGGATGATTGGCGGTCCACCACTGTGCGATTTAGAAGATGTTTTCTTCCTCGCACAACTTCCTTGTGGAATAGTTTACCACCAGCAATTTTTCCGGACCGATACAACTTAGGGACCTTCAAGAAAAGAGCCTACTCCTTTTTAAAAGGCCGGCAACGCATCTGCGATTCCTCTGGTGTTGCGGTTGTTCATGGGCGGCGGTAGTCACTTACCATCAGGTGAGCCGCATGCTCGTTTGCCCCCTCTCCTATAAAAAAAACCGATGGGGAGAAAAGGTTCTCGAGTGGCAGCCTCGTACCGGCGGACGAAGTGTTGGGCGTACCCCTCACTAAATGGAGTGACGACCTGGTAAGACATGCAGGAAGTCGATGGATGCAGGTGGCTCAGGACCGTGCTTTGTAGCATTCCTTGTGGGAGGCTTATGTTTAGCAGTGGACTTGTGAATGGCTGTAATGATGATGATGATGATTAGACTTATTAAAATAAATAAAATAAAATGCCTTGACTGCTATGGTTTTAAGTAAAATGTACATTGAATTATTTAGTTACATATTTACTGATTTGGAGTCTAATCATTAAATAAGTGATGCTGCATTCACAATTATTTGGATTTAATTTGTAAATTATATCTTTCCGTTTTTAGACAATATAATTTCAATATAAATTTCATGGAATACATTTATAAATTTGAGTTTTGTATGAAATGAGTCCAGTATATACAGGAAAAAATCCTGGTGTGAGAGTAACGTTAAATAAAACTGACACCGGCTAAGAATTCACTCTATAGTAGTGCTCTAAAACATAACTTTGTACGTGTTCTAAGTATTTCTCCATTATATATGAAGATGAAGGATGACGTTAGTAAGCCCCAGAACGATGTTGGCGAACTGCAGTAGTGGGTCAAATTTTGTTCATTATCACTATCACTAAATATAACTATATGCATCACTAAATAGAACTTCAATTTCTGAGTTACTCAAAACGAGCTTACTGTTTATTGAAGTCTTGCAGTAGTACGTTTTGTTTTAGATTTAATTATATTAATTTTAGGATTCCAATCAGACGGTACCTACTTTCTGTCTTCTCTATTGAATTTAGTTCAACTAGTCAGTTTTATCTTTATAAATTCCATCCGACTCATTCGGACAGTGACGAAAGTTTAAAGTTTTTTTTTTGTATCAGTTTTAATTTTATCAAAAAAATATTTAATTTTAAATAGTTAATTTTTAAAACGATATTTAAGTGAAGATACAAAATAGATATGTGTCAAGTATACTTCAATTCAAGATTCTTCAAGACTTCAAGTTAAAATTATTAAAAGTCAAGTTCAGATTTTTAATAATTTTAACGTGCAAACTCATCTGTTAGGTACTACAAATATATATTTTTTTAAATTTGGTCTCTCCCGCCATTTTATTCGCAAACATTTATTTAACAAGCAATCAACGTCAGTTTGCTTTTCATCGAGATCTTTTTTCGACGTAGAAAAACGTAATTTTTTTAAATTTCCGTATTTTTATAGGATATGAAAAATAAACTAAAGAATACGTACATAATAATATTCATGTTTCGTAACTTGTTTTTGTTTTGTTTTATTTTTTTGATATTTTTCTTATTAAAATGATAACTAAAAATGAAAACTTAATCAGATATTCTTATAAATCATCCTTCAGTACGTGTGTTTGTCACTGAATTCCCCCTTAACGGCTGGACTGACTTTGATGATTTTTTTGTGTGTGTAAGTGGTTTACTGGATGGTTTAGATTCACAATTGGACCCGCAAGGTGACGCTGTTATGAGATCCAAAAATTATCCATGCGAAGCCGGGGCGGATCGCTAGTAAAATATAGAATAAAAAAGTGATTGTTGTGAAAGAAAATCCAATATTGCCTATTTCATCCCGTCGATGTAAGAGACGGCCATAGAAATCACCAGAATTATAGTATGGCTTACTCTAATTCAGTGAAACTCAAGTGGAAAATCAAACCTAAAAAATACGCCAACCGAAAAATTAAACATAACATCAAAACCGAAACTGACAGGAACGGCTTCTGGGAGTACCTTCGATGGTGAGAGATGTCTGACCAATCATCAATCCAATCTAATCATGATTATTAAGGCAATTTTTCTATGATTGCTACAATAGGTATCTAACTACGCAACTTTTTATAGAATATAGGTAAATCTTAGCGCAAATTACTACATGGTACAACCACGCTGAAGTGACATTGTGGTAGCACGAATAGGTCGGTTGGACCGGGGTAGGATCACGCTCTCACTTAAAGAAAAATATATATAGCAGCTTAATGCTGCTTTGTTTCGTATGGTGAGTGTAGAGAACCGCATACCCGTTTTAATGGAAACGAGGCGTTCTATCTTAGTTCTCAGGGGTGGCAACATATTTTCATTTTTATTTGTAATCAGCTGGACTGTGTGCTCTTTTGTCACCCTAAGTCTATAAAATAACGAACGAACGCACAATCGACCTTATGGTAAGTATATTATGTGGCCTTCATACCTAATTTTATCCTCGATTAAGATACATGTATTATATCATAGAGATAGTCATAAGCTTGTGTTCATTTTCCTATATCATGAATGCTTTGATCCCTAAAATTTCTACTTAAACATCTATATTTTACTTTAAAGTATAATGATTACCTGTGCTCCAAAATTATTGTTGCTTAGAAGTAGTTTGTACGTCAATTGATCAATTTAGTTTGTGAAACAAATTGAAAACTAATAAGAGAAAAAAAAGACAAATAAAATATTCTCTTTAAAAGCTTTGGTAGCTCACGAGTGAATAAGCTCGTCTTAGATTTATTTATTTATTTATTTATTTATTTATTTAATTCATAAACATGTGGCTTACAGAAAATCCAACACGCGCACAAGGTTAAATTTTACATGCAAAATTTTTTTTCAGAAATAGTATCCATTATAACAAAAATTAATAATCATAAATTAATTAATTATAAAATAATAGTAATATAAAATCTCGAAGCTTTTGGCAGCCCGTGTCAGAAATTAAAATGGTAATAAAGCCAATTAAAACCATAAAGTATTAATAATTAAACATTTTGTCATACCAATTTATAAT
Source organism: Parnassius mnemosyne (assembly GCA_963668995.1). Lineage (NCBI taxonomy): Eukaryota > Metazoa > Arthropoda > Insecta > Lepidoptera > Papilionidae > Parnassius > Parnassius mnemosyne. Next base: position 2,893,185 of record CAVLGL010000013.1, read on the forward strand.
GCTATAAATAATTTTTAATTTAAAAATAAAATTTTGGGGGTCATTGTAGAAGCGTGCTCGTCGCGACCCCTGCCAGCCCTTTTCAGGGCTGCAATTCTACTAGCTGCGCACCCATGCCAACGAGGGTTAGGGCGTCCCCCCAAGGCGACGCACACCAGCTCGTCCCCGTTGGTGTGGAATGCAGCGTGCAAAGCGGCGATGGGGACCGCCACCCGTCACGCGCAGCCCGACACGGCGGAAGGTGGAGGACAGAGTGCAGAGTTGGCACGTGGAATGTTAGAGGAGGCATGAGAGATAAGACGAATGAGTTGATCGAAATAATGAAAGAAAGAGAATTAGATGTCGTGTGTATGTCGGAGACCAAACGGAAGGGCAGTGGTACTGAAGAGCTCCCTGGCGGGGCGTTAGCTCTATGGTCAGGAGTCCCGGAGAGCGAGAACGCCTGCCAGGGAGTGGGGGTGCTGCTGTCTTCTCGGTTGGTCGATGTTATGACTGAATATAAGGTTGTAACTCAAGACTTCTCTGGGTTCGCTTTAAATTGGGACTGACGAAGTTATTCCTTTTGGCTGTTTATGCGCCGGTAGCTTCGTCGTCCAGGGCTGAGCTGGAGGAGTTTTGGGAGAATGTAAGAGAAGTTCTAGATTTGGCTAGGGGAAACGAAAGAATTGTTGTATGTGGTGATTTGAATGGATGGGTTGGTACCGCTCGACCAGGGTACGAGTCGGTACTTGGAAAGTTTGGCGATAAAAGGGTTAATGATGCTGGCAAGCTTATACTGGCGGTGTGCAAGGAAAAGGGTCTTCTTGTGACAAACACTATGTTTAATCACAAGAAAATCCATATGTATACTAGAGAACGAAAGAATGAGAGAAGTATGATTGATTTGTTCCTGGTGGATGACCGACTGCGAAAACAGGTGATGGATACGCGAGTGTTCAGGGGTGCTGACCTGGGAACGGATCACTATCTAGTGATTACTAGATTTAGGGGTCTGTTCGCGGGTTGGCGCTACCGGACGGCAGTAACAGAACCACAGTCGGTCTGTCGCATCCGAAGCTGGAAGCTTCAGGAAGCGGATACTAGGGACAAATATCATGCGAGGGTAGCCGAAAAGCTTGACACCATCGATGGCAGAAAAGAATGTGTAGAAAGAACTTGGCAGAACCTTAGGGATGGAATGGTAAGTGCAGCGGAAGAAGTGTGTGGAACAATAAAAAGAGGCAGTAGTAAAAGAAGAGATGCATGGTGGAATGATGAAGTGAAAGAAGCTGTAAAAAAGAAGAAGAAAGCATGGTTAGACTACTTGGCCTCTAGTAATGATAAGGATATGAGAGAGAAGATGAAAGAAAGATATAGGCTGCAGAAAGTTCACACGAAAGCATTGATTGAGGAAGTGCGTGAAAGGTGTAGAATGGAAGCGGACGAAAGGTTGTCGCACAACTTTAAGGAGAACTCCAAACTCTTCTGGAAAGAGGTTGGAAGGACCCGGAGTGGTGCGACAACCTTAAGAATGAACAAAGTGCTTTCGAGAACTAATGACGTCCTCTCAAAAAAATCGGACGTCATGCAGCGATGGAGCGAATTTTATAGAGAAATGTATGCGTATGATGATCTTAGTGAGGGATCCGGGGATGACGCCGTGACTGGTACGCCAGACCCGGACCTCGATGACACTGAGGTCATCAGTATGAAAGAGATTGAACGTGCGATTCGAAGTTTGAAATGTGGTAAGGCTGCGGGACTAGACAGAGTTACTGCTGAAATGGTCAAGTATGGTGGGCCTCGCGTCTGGGACAGCTTTCATCTGCTGTGCAATTTGTGCTGGCGGACGGGGGATGTCCCGGATGATTGGCGATCCGCAGTCATTGTGCCTTTATATAAAGGTAAAGGTTCACATTTTGACTGCGGGTGCTATCGGGCGATCAGCTTGACCAGTTTAGCAAGTAAAGTTTACTCGAAGGTTTTGACACGTAGGATGCAAGAGAAATCGGAAAGATTTCTATGGGAGGCACAATGCGGATTTAGACCTGGAAGAGGATGCACGGATCAAATGTTTTCTCTCCGCATGATCACGGAAAAGCTTCTGGCTGCTAACCAGAAGATTTTCTGTGCTTTTGTGGATCTTGAGAAAGCATTTGATAAGGTTGTAAGGAAGAAAATGTGGGAACTGTTGCCGGGGTATGGTGTGGATGGTCGATTGCTAAGGGCTGTGCAGTCTCTTTACTGTGACTGTAAAGCCTGTGTGCGGGTAGGGCATGACCTGTCACCCATGTTTGACGTCCAAACGGGCGTAAAGCAGGGTTGTGTCATGTCTTCCTGGCTGTTCATACTGTATCTCGACAGCTGTTTACAGAAGCTGAAAGATAGTTGTTTGGGTGTGAAATTGGGTGACATTAAAGTAAATTGTCTGCTGTATGCTGATGATGCAGTGCTTATTGCACCATCAGAGGCAGAACTGCAGGCATTAGTCACGTGTATGAAAGAGGAATGTGAAATTAAAGGTCTCCGTTTGAATGCTAATAAAACTAAGGTTCTGGTATTTGAAAGGGACGAAGAGAGAACGAAGTGTGAAATATGGGTAAATCAGGAATGTCTAGAACAGGTAAATGAAATTGTATACTTGGGGAGTGCTTTTAGCCGGGATGGAAGATGTGATTTAGATGTGGACAGGCGTGTCGCTGCCGGGAACAAAGTCAATGGTGCCCTGATTGCGTTAGTCAAAAGGCAAGGCGTAGCGAAGAGTGCACGCCTTGCAATACATAACGCAGTGTTGGTACCGACTTTGTTATATGGCAGCGAAACCTGGGTATGCCAGAAGAAGCATAAAAGTAAGTTGAATGCAGTGGAGATGCGATCTCTTCGTAAAATGTGCGGCGTTACCATGGCCGACCGAAAGCGAAACGAAGAGATTCGCAATATGGCAGGTTTGAAAGATGACCTTATCACAAAAATTGATAAGGGCGTGCTTCGGTGGTTTGGGCACGTTGAGCGAATGAGTGAAGACCGAATGGTGAAGAAAATATATAGCGCGAAAGTTAATATTAAAAGGTGTCGAGGTAGACCGAGACTAACTTTCGAAGACCATGTGAGCAAATTGCTCGAAGAGGGTAGGGTCAAAAGTACTCGGATACCTAGACGTGCATGCATGAAGAAGATAATGAATCTGAAAGAAGCGAAAGAGGTTTGTAAGGATCGTGACACTTGGCGATCTGTTCTCTCTGGCTACCCCGTCAGGGATTGTGCGTGAAGATAAGTATAAGTAAGTATAAGTATAATTTATAATGCAATGTCAATAAAAACTAATAACAAATTTTAATATGCCCATAATTAAAATTACATCTTAAATATAAAGTATAAATAGTACATAGTCAACGAAATTAAATTGTCCAATTATTGATTGTCATATCATCAATGATTTTATAAAAAAGAGTCAGCAGACGTGTTATACTGTCTGCAAATAGGTCACTTTCATCGTGCTGAGTGAGTGTGTCCCCTATAAGTATTAATGCACGATTTGTTGGTGCAAAAGCAGCACGTTTGGTACGCGTAACTGGTCTATCTAGAAGACGCGCCCTACGGCGCGGAGCCACCGTTCCTCCATTACCTCTTTGCAGGTACCTGGGCACCAACAAACCGATTCTCTCCATAACCGACTGGCAATCCAACTTGTGGTGAATTATAGAAAGATAGTGCCTAATAGTTGACATCACCCTCCTAAACATTAGGGTTTTAAAATCAACCATACCCAAGACGAATAAAGATGGATACAAATAAGGGTAGTACCCATGAACTTTCTTATAAAGCCAACTCTTATAGATGTCACACTACACAAGTAAACTAAGCACCAACTTCGATCCCTCTAGGCACCATTAAAACGGTCAATTGTAATTTTAACCACTTAGACTCGTTGCGGATCAAACTCAAGAAACATAATATTCTAAAATAGATCAAGAAAAAAATATCAACGGAAACAAAAAAAATTACATGGTAGACAATGTCATAACCTAGTTGCAAAAATTAAGGGATATAAAAAAATCTAAATTTTGTGTGATTTTCAACAAGCTGTAACTTTGAGGAAAATGATCGTAAAGCAAAAAAAGCAAGTAGTTCCAAGAAGCTAATTTTCAGATTTGTGATTTTTTGCGAAAACGATAAATTTGAAGCTTCGGGGCACTAAGAAAAAATTGCAGCTCTTTGAATTTCTCGGAGATTTTACAGGACACTTTAAGGTTGAAAAATTACCGATGATATCCTTCTTTCACTCATTATATCCAAAATTATACCAAGTTGTCCAAATATCCTTAAATATGTGAATTTTTATCTTTTTGTCAGTTAAAGTCATCGCTCAGAAAAAATATTTTCGTCAAATGCCGTTCAAAAATGTATCACAACTCATGGGGAATATCATGCAGTTGTTAAAACCCTCCTTTAATTTCCTATAGGATCCTTATTTCCAGAGTAGATTATCAAAGTTAAAAAGAACCTTTTTAGTTTGATTGTAGATAACTCTGCGGCAAATCATCGTACAGACTTTTTGATTACGTCAAATTAAAGGATATTAAATATGCTTAAAGGATCTTTAAGTAAAATAATGAAAAAAATGTTTTGAAAGCCCTACGTTTTCAAAACGAGAAGAAATTTGGATTTTTTTCCGTAATTTCATTAAGATCATTCCAGAACCAAATATAGTAAAAAAATTCATGGCCAGATCTGAATATTAGACACTAGGAACCACTATTTGCTTTTTTTGCTTTAAGATCATTTTCCTCTGAGTTACAGCTTGTTGAAAATCACCCAAAAATTTAGATTTTTTTTAATATCCTTAATTTTTGTGACTATTAGTATATGTACAGGAGATACATAGGTATATCGACATTAAAAAATATCTAACAATATGTAAACTAGTTGCAAAAACATGTCTTAAAAATGCTACCCAAAATCAAGTCATCAGTACTAACTGATGACTTGATTTTGGATAGCATTTTCTAAAGTTAAGATTAATGTGTTGATTTAACACGTACTCGGCGGTTAAGAAAAATATCGGGAGAAAATATGTAGGTGTAAAAAATTGTAAATATTTTGTTGATTATGTGACTACCATCGCGGTAACACGTTAGACTCGTCCTTGCTCCAAAAGTCCCTAAATGGTAATTTATACAGGATTAAGTTTACGATTGAGACATATTCCCCATATAACGGCGGGTAAGAATACCCACTACCCCATATCTTCCATTGGGTATCGTAAGAGGCGACAACGGGAAACAGGCAGAAGACGGACAGCAGTGTCTTTCTGATTACAACAATTTTACAATTAAAACTAGGGTTGTTAACCAGCTCGCCAATCGTGGCAACTATGGCAAACATCCTCCCATGACGAAAGTTACGAAGAGAGGGCCCCCAGTTCCCGGTGGCTCTACTATTACTGGCTACGATGGCGGCAATGGTAACAGCGGGGCAGGGGTTGCTAAGAATCTCCGGTGGAGGACCTGGAAACATACAACGCACGCACCCTGAGGACTGACGAGTAGATCCTAGAGCTGGAAGAAGAGATAGACAAGTTGCGCTGGAATATTATAGGATTATCTGAGGTCCGAGGAGAGGGGGAGGACACGTAATCCTTGAATCCCGCAACTTGTTCTATCACCGGGAGGGCGAACATCTATCCCAAGGAGGGTGTCGAATTTATCATCCAAGTCTCACGTTAACAACGTTGTAAAGATTATGAGTGTGTCGACGAGGGTTTCGTAACTTAAACTCAGAATCACCTAACAGTATTCGTTGAAGGTCATACAAGTTTATGCAACGCACATCTCTAAGAGGAGATGGAGTGTATAAGGATATATCTAGAGCCATGCATTCCTCCAAAACCCACTATACGGGAGATATATTAATGGGAGATTTTTACGCAAAAACTAGACACAAAGGAAAACGGTGAGCTGAAGTTAGGGAAATTTGGAATAGGGCAACGGAACCCAAAGGGCTATCAGCTGGCCGATTTGGTTTTTGTGAGCCATAGATATCCACATATATCCTCCTATAGCTGCAGCATGGCTCTACCACGTAATTTTGTTGCTATAATTTTATTTTATTTTAATCATTTTTCTTTTTTAGTAAATGTAAATTGCAGCAATGAATAAACATTTCTTTACTTATTTCTTATCGCCACGCAGCAAACGTATTACAAATAAAAATAGTTTTAAATTGTAATCCTAAATAACGCCACGAATAATATATGTGTAAAAAGAACAGATACAATTTTATAACCCAAATCAGCGCTTCCTGTACGACGTAGATCGTATATATTCGGCATACGATCGAACAAATCTAAACTAAGGATATGACTCGTGTATGTTTTTTTGATGTTATCATTGAGTTATATGTACTACGTACTAGAGAAGCCATTCCGAACATTGACTATGTTCAACCGTACTGTACTGCAATCCGTACAATCTAAATATTGCGTAAATTGATGATTTATGAATTCCATAAAATAATTATATTACATTGTATTTAGAAATATGTTTGTTTAGATTAAATTAAGATATTTTATATTAAATTCTTAATTTTATTATATATTAATATCTTATTTTATATCAAATTAAAGACTTCGCGCATGCGCGAAGACATAGAGTAGGACACAATTTTTGTTTGGAATGGCTTCTCTAGTTCATAGTACATACTCAATGGATGTTATATATTTTTTCCGATCATACAAAAAAGTTTTAAGCAATTTTATTGACGCAACTGGACGCGGAAGCAGAATAATGTTTAATTTACTATCTCTTTTGAGAAATATTTTACTGATATTCCGATCTTGACCACTAAGTCACTGAATTCTTCTCCTGCCGTCGCCGAATCATTACTTAAACAAAATGTAAATGTACAAAATGTACAAAGAATTTTACATTTCATTAAGTGTCATCAAAAGATATTGTAAAATATTTTAAAACTATTGATGTTAAGAAAACTGCGGATCTGTGGGGGGTTTCCGTTAAAGTTATTGCGTCTGTAATAGATACAATCGCGCCTCATTTAGCTATTTTAATACTAGTATCGAATCTGGTGTGTTTCCTGATTTAATGAAGCATAGTAAAGTAATACCTTTAATTAAATCTGGTAGTACATTAGATTATTTCTGTACTACCAACACTTAGTAAGATTTTTGAAAAAATTGTTCTTGATCAAATGTTAAATTTTTTTAATAAAAATAATTTACTTCATAAAAATCAATTTGGTTTCACAAGGGGTCGCTCGACAACTGATGCCGGTGTTGAGCTGATTAAATATATCTTTAATGCATGGGAGAATTCACAGGATGCTTTGGGTATAATTTGTGACCTATCCAAGGCCTTCGATTGTGTTCACCATGAAACATTAATCAGGAAACTTCAACACTACGGTGTAAGAAGTGATGCCCTGAAATTAATTATTTCATATTTAAGTACGAGAACGCAAAAAGTTGTCATTAACAATATGAGCTCTTCCGGATCGATGGTACAAATGGGCGTGCCTCAAGGCTCAATTCTCGGCCCCTTTCTGTTTCTTGTATACATTAATGACTTACCTTACATAGTAGGGGATAACCATGATATAGTATTATTTGCAGATGACACTTCTTTAATTTTTAAATTAAGTTGACAATTACTAAAATATGACGAAGTAAATAATGCTATATCTAAATTAGTAAATTGGTTCGATGTTAATAATTTGCATTTAAATGGCACTAAAACAAAATGTATGAAATTCGTGACTCCAAATGTCAAACAATTAAATACTAATGTAATTTTAAATGGGGAGAAACTGAGTCTTGTAGATACCACCATTTTTCTTGGAATCACACTAGACGCGAAGCTTCAATGGAGCCCCCATATATCAAAACTAGCAAGCAGACTTAGTTCTGCAGCATATGCTGTAAAAAGTTTAGAAGTCTAACCAGTGTTGAAACAGCTAGACTAGTTTACTTCAGCTACTTCCATAGCATAATGTCGTATGGTATTTTGCTATGGGGACATGCAGCTGACACTGAAATTATATTTGTTTTGCAGAAGAGGGTCATAAGAGCAATTTAAGATTTATAGCCTAAAGAGTCGCTGCGACAAAAATTTAAGGAAATTAATATATTAACTTTGGCCTCTCAATACATTTATGAAAATGTAATGTACGTACACAAAAATAAAAGTAGTTTTATAAAAATAGGTGATATTCATTCTGTAAATACTAGGAACAGACACAAGCTAGTAGTACCAGTTACTCGACTCCATCGAGTCAGTAATTCATTCTTGGGGCGATGTATACGCACTTACAACAAAATTCCAGAAAATATACAAAGTTTGGCCTGTTCAAAGTTCAAAAACTTTATTAAACTAAGTTTGTATAAAAAGGGTTATTATAATATTAAGGAATTTATGGATGATAATAACCCCTGGAAATGAGGTGATCGCTACCAAGCTATTTCTAATTTGTTGTGTTGTTAATTTGTGTAACATCATGATTGTAAGCTGTTATTTAAAAAAAAGTCCCGCTGGGTTTCTTGCTGGTTCTTCCCAGGACAGAGGTTTTTTCCGAACCAGTGGTAATCAAACAAAAGAGTGACTTTCAATAAGTATTATTTATAATCTATATTGAATAAAAAAGTTTCTGTTTCTGTTTCTGTTTCTACCCCATTCCATTGGGTTGCAGTACTAATTTACTATCTCTTTCCTCGTTTCCAGTAAAATGGGCATCCGGTTCCTTATAATCACCATACGAAACACAGCAGCATTAAGCTGCTTTTGTACGCTAATATCCTGTGAAAGCGTAAGTCCTTTTCTGGTATAGCTGATCCATTCGTGCTGTAATCACAATATAGCTACAGTGTGGCTCTACCACGTAAAAAAACCATATGTGATATAAAGTCAGACGGACTTCTATGACAGAAAAGGAATCATATCACCTCATAGAATATTTCAAAGTTGTTTTTATAAGTAGATTTTTGTAACTATCTGCGCGAAAATGATAGATGCATGTGGCTTGAGATCGTGCTTTGAAGTATTATTTGGAAGAGGGCCTATGTTCAGCAGTGGACTTGTGAAGGGATATAATTATGATAATAATGATCGCGGCAATTGTGTACCATGAAAATGAAGATTTACGCTTAAAATTTGAATAATGTTTAATAAATAAATGACTGTAAACAAAAAGCTTAAACGTGAAGCGGATTTGAAAGTGGTCCCAGTATTATAAAACTTTCATATTTCGCCGTTCGTTAAATTATAATTTGCCTAATTTAGGTGCGGCGGTTTATTTTGGTGTAGTAAGATCTCTCGTAGATCTTGTCAAGGTTTCAGATGTCATCCAATTAAAAGTTCGACTCTCATCCAAGATAAGTAGCCTAAAGTCGACTCCACCCTAATTGCGAAGATAGTTACCGTCGGACTGTTTTAGGCCTATTTTTATACCCACATAATAATATAATGTCATTACAGCGTACTCCACCAAATACATTAAGTTTATCTGGTAATAAAACACGAATACAGTTACACGGATCGGATCCTAATCTAAATATTTGTATGGAAAGTGATAATGAATGTAATACATTGAAGAGAAGACAAAAAAGAAAGATTCCCGAGCAGAGTGAAGAATCGTTCTCGTTAATGCAGGAATTACGCCGTATGTTTAATGATTTTAACAACCAACAGGACCAAAAGATTGAAACTTTAATCACATCAATTAATGAGATCAAGCAACAAAATGTCGAAAGCCGTGAGTCCATTTCATTTTTATCTGCAAAATATGATGATGTTTTAAAGGAATTAGAACATATTAAAGAAGAAAATAGTTTGAAAACATGTCTCATAAACTGTCTTGAGCAGAAAATTGAACTTTTGGAACGTAATGCTAGAAACACAATGGTAGAAATAAAAAATATTCCAAGAACCCATTATGAAAATAAAAATGAACTTAATTCCTTGGTCAAAAAATTGGGAGAAATTATTAATATGAATATCCTCGACTCCGACATAAAAGATATTTTTCGGCAAAAATCTAAAAATAAGGAACTTAGCCCAATAATAATTGATTTCATGAAGCCAACTCTAAAAGAGAATTTTATACGGTCTGCAAGAATGTACAACACAAATAATAAAACTCAACGACTAAACACTGAACTTTTAAATATTGAAGGATCCTCCAAATACATTTTTATAGCGGAATACTTAACACCAGGGGCAAAAAGATTACACTATTTAGCCAGACAATTCGCAAAGGCTCATAACTACGATAGTTGCTGGACTTCTTATGGCAAAATATATCTGCGCAAGAAAGACGGGATGCAAAGAATTCAAATTGAAAGTGAAGAAGACCTAACAAAACTAAAGCAATGACTATGTATGTTTTTTATGTTATTCTATTTTAAAGAAATGGACTTAAGTTTTAGTGTTAATTTTGTATCGAACACTTATTTTATTAACCAATACATACACACAACACATTTACACTACATAAAACATACTTTTAATTTCGTTCTTAAATATCATTTGTCCAGTAATATTATTATTATTATACATATATTACATGTGAGTTGCTTTGTGTATAATATTAGAATTAAGAGACGGATTTACCAAATATTTCTATTCCTAAATATAAAATATATTTTTAGTTTTAAGGTATTCATGCACCTTACAACTAAGTTTTTAATCATTTTTTTACATCGAATTCATGATGACAGATTGTACTTGTTTAAAAAAATATTATAAAAGGCGAAAATATAAGGAACATTATTAACGATCTTGATACAATAAAAATAGCTACCTCTTCATACTGCGAATTAGAACGCTGCTATAAACATACTACAACTGATTGCTATCAGCCCTTAAAACTATTATTGCAGAATGTGCGCAGTATTATAAAAAATTACGATAATCTAATTACATTACTAACAAGGTCTAAAATTAGTTTTGACATAATAGTCGCGACTGAATGTTGGTAACAAAGTTCGTATATAATACCTCCTATAGAAGGCTACAGTTACAGTTACACGACAAATAACAATACACAAAATGAAGGTGTTGTAATTTATAGTAAAATGAATTTAAATATATCAATTAATGAACCAAACTTCATCGGCGCTAACTGTTTGCTTGCTAAGCTAAATAATGACACAATTATTGTGGCACTTTATAGGCCTCCTAGTCAAAAGGATGTTACAAAGTTTATTGAATCCCTTAATTATTTATTACAGACAATATGTTGCTATAAAAATATAATAATAGCAGGCGATATTAACATTGATATTTGTGAACAAAGCAAAGATAATCATGCCGAAAATTACTTAAACTTGTTAGCGTCATTTGGTATTCTTTCTGCGCATACATTGCCCACTCACAATCGTACCTGTTTGGATCATATTATGTTAAAAACGAATTACAAAGCAATCTGCTGTGTTTCTCAGACAACAATTACGGATCATGACTGCGTTATCTTGTTTCTAAATTCAAAAAATAATGAATATTGCACTAATTTCACCAAAAAAATAATCACTAATTACAATAATGTATATTTAGAAATAAAAATACTGACTTTACACCAATTTTTAACACATTTGATGTCAATGTTGCGGCTAATTATCTGGTAAATTCGCTATCAAATATTATTGAATCACACACCAAAACAATTACTATATCACAGCGAAAAATCATAAGAAAACCATGGATAATACCAGGACTTTTAAGATACATGAGGAATAGAGATAATCTTCATAAAAAGGTCAAAAAACATCCAAATAATGAAGTATTAAATTTAACCTATAAACGATACAGAAATTTTTGTAATAAAATATTAGCTAACGTTAAAAAAAAACTATGGAAGAAATGAGATATCTAAAACAAGTAAAAATTCTAAATTATTATGGGAAACCATAAAAAAGATAACACACTCAAAGAAAACTAAAGACTCACCGACTGAATTGTTATCAATATCAGAAAACCCAAAAATCTCAGTAAATAAAATAAACACTTACTTTGTTAATGTAGGACAAAATTTAGCTAAAGAGATCATTCAATTTAAAAACAAAATTCGTACAGAAATAGAACCCTTTTGTAAATCTATTGTTTTGTTGCCAACGGATGAAAATGAAATCGATCTACTTATATCGAATCTAAAGTCAGGCCGTGCAGTAGGATTGGATAATATCTCGGGTGATCTACTTAAACATAACAAGAAATTACTTAGCAAGCCCATAACTCACATTTGTAATTTAGCTATAAACACTGGTAAGTTTCCAACAGTTTTTAAAAAATCAATTACAATACCTGTTCTAAAGAGTGGAGATATTCATAGTTTAAATAATTATAGACCGATCTCCTTACTATCAACAATGTCAAAAATTTTAGAGCGCTTAATGAATACAAGAATTACTAATTATCTAGAAAATAATAAATTATTATCACAATATCAATTTGGTTTTCGCCCTAATAGATCAACGGCAGACGCAGTACATGAAATAACTGATTTTGTCGTAAAAAATCTTGATAAAAAACAAAAAGTTTTAGTTATATTCCTAGATCTAGCAAAGGCTTTTGACACCGTCTCCATTCCATTGCTTTTGAATAAATTAGAATATATGGGCATTAGAGGTAAACCTTTAGATCTTATAAAAGACTACCTAACAAATAGAACGCAGCAAGTTAGGGTTGACAATCATGTTAGTGATGCACTTGCCACATCATTTGGCGTACCACAAGGAAGTGTACTCGGCCCTACACTGTTTTTAACATGTATTAACGATCTCCTAAATATTACAATTACACAAGGTAAGATTTTAAGTTTTGCTGACGATACAGCCCTCCTTTTTCATGCAAATACGTGGCAAGAAGTTTATGAAAATGCTCAAGAAGGCTTAAATAAAGTATCTGACTGGCTAATAAACAACCTTTTAACATTGAATATACAAAAGACAAAATATATGATTTTTACAATGCGTTCAGCCAATAACATTAACTTCCAATATTCATTAAAAGCACATACATGTTCAAAGATGAAAATGACTCAATGTCATTGCAGTGCTATTGAGAGAGTAGATAATATGAAATATCTTGGAGTAATTATTGATAACAAACTCAGTTTTCAAAGCCACATAGACATGTTGACAACTAGAGTAAGAAAGTTAATATACATTTTTAAAAACCTTAGTAACATAGCTGATTTAAAAGTCATCAAAATAGTTTACTTTGCCTTATGTCAATCGATTATCGCATACTGTATAACATCCTGGGGTGGTTCTGAAAGGACAAAAATAATAAAACTGGAAAGAGCACAGAGAGCTATACTAAAAGTATCCGCCTCACTTCCCTTTCTTTATCCTACTGTAGACTTATACAAGCGTTGGAAAGTCCTATCTGTGAGGCAGCCCTTTATTCTACAATGTATCATTAAAAAACACTCACTCTTACAATATAATCCACAATTGATAAAAGATAAGCGCAGAAATGATCTAGTCTGTAACTACAACACGCATTACACCAAATTTTCACATAAATTCTTTACCTTTCTAAGTAATTATCTATATAATAAAATAAACGATAGAATTGGTATATATCCACTTAATAGAAATAATTGCAAATTAAAAGTAACGCAATGGTTGTTAAGTCTAGACTACGAGACCACTGAAAACCTTCTTATTTTATATACATAACTCTAACTGGATAGAACACACACACACACACACACACACACACACACACACACACACACACACACACACACACACACACTAAAGTAACTAATATTACAATTCATTTGTCTCTCATTTGTTAATCATACAAATAGCATGTTCAGTTGTGATGATATTATCCTGAGGGGGAGACCCTGGTGATCCGTAACACAGGCTTCCGCCTAGTACAGACACTAGACTCTCAGCCCATAATCTACTTTGTTTATAACCTACCTTGTAAACTTATTTTGTGAGAGTAAATAAATATAAATAAATATAAAATATAAAAAAAAATATTATTCTTGGGGCGATGTATACGCTTTTACAACAAAATTCCAGAAAATATACAAAGTTTGGCCTGTTCAAAGTTCAAAAACTTTATTAAACTAAGTTTGTATAAAAAGGGTTATTATAATATTAAGGAATTTATGGATGATAATAACCCCTGGAAATGAGGTGATCGCTACCAAGCTATTTCTAATTTGTTGTGTTGTTAATTTGTGTAACATCATGATTGTAAGCTGTTATTTAAAAAAAAAGTCCAGCTGGGTTTCTTGCTGGTTCTTCCCAGGACAGAGGTTTTTTCCGAACCAGTGGTAATCAAACAAAAGAGTGACTTTCAATAAGTATTATTTATAATCTATATTGAATAAAAAAGTTTCTGTTTCTGTTTCTGTTTCTTCCCCATTCCATTGGGTTGCAGTGCTAATTTACTATCTCTTTCCTCGTTTCCAGTAAAATGGGCATCCGGTTCCTTATACTCACCAAACGAAACACAGCAGCATTAAGCTGCTTTTGTACGCTAATATCCTGTGAAAGCGTAAGTCCTTTTCTGGTATAGCTGATCCATTCGTGCTGTAATCACAATATAGCTACAGTGTGGCTCTACCACGTAAAAAAACCATATGTAATATAAAGCCAGACGGACTTCTATGACAGAAAAGGAATCATATCACCTCATAGAATATTTCAAAGTTGTTTTTATAAGTAGATTTTTGTAACTATCTGCGCGAAAATGATAGATGCATGTGGCTTGAGATCGTGCTTTGAAGTATTATTTGGAAGAGGGCCTATGTTCAGCAGTGGACTTGTGAAGGGATATAATTATGATAATAATGATCGCGGCAATTGTGTACCATGAAAATGAAGATTTACGCTCAAAATTTGAATAATGTTTAATAAATAAATGACTGTAAACAAAAAGCTTAAACGTGAAGCGGATTTGAAAGTGGCCCCAGTATTATAAAACTTTCATACTTCGCCGTTCGTTAAATTATAATTTGCCTAATTTAGGTGCGGCGGTTTATTTTGGTGTAGTAAGATCTCTCGTAGATCTTGTCAAGGTTTCAGATGTCATCCAATTAAAAGTTCGACTCTCATCCAAGATAAGTAGCCTAAAGTTCGCGGCTTCCTGTGGTTCACAAGTTTTCTGATAAAAGTCTTAAGACGAACGACATGAATAAAATTTATTAAGTTGAAAAAAATTCATGTAGCACTTATTGGAAAAGTATTTAATATACTTTTCCAATAAGTGCTACATGAATTTTTTTATCTCCAGTTGATTTTTTTTATTAAAGTTATATTGAAAATCATGGCAAATATTTAACCAACTTCAAAAAAGAGGAGATTCCCAATTTAACAGCATGTTTTTTGTGTTTTCGCTAACTCTAAACCGATTTTGATCATTACTATTTCATTACACAAGCTAAAACGCAGGAGAAGTCACAATTAAATTTGTAGGAAGAAATTCATGTTCTAGGGGGAAAAATAGACGATAAAATTATTAGTGTTATTTTTTAATACGTGGTAAATCCTTGCTCTAGTTATGTTATAGCTGCAGATCGAATGGGTCGGTGGTTGACCGGGGAAGGATTACGCTTTCACAGAATACAAGCGTATTGTGTGTAGAAAACCGGACACCCTGTTTGCTGGTAACGAATTTAGTCCTAATGTTTGACAACACTTCACACTTTGATTCATAATTGAGGATGGATGTAAATGTCTATGGGCCACAGTATCCACTTACCATCAGGTGGACTGTGTGCTTGTTTGTCACCAAAATAAACCTATAGTTATATAGATGTTATTACGTTGAAATGTTGCCTATGACACTTTAAATGAAGATTGACGAAGGAAATATTTAACCTTGATAAATAAAGCGGTTTCAGTGAAATGAAGCGCATATAAATCTAATATATTTTGCATAGCAGTACCTAACACTTTTCGAAAGACCGCTTCGTTGGTCTAGAGGTCGTAAACGTGATCGCTGATCATGATGTCCCTGTCCACTAATTGAGCCAAAAACCAGTTGTTGGGTTTTCCTTTTAAGGAATTCTTAGTGGCAGTCTGTAGTCAGGAATTTGGTGGTGTTACATTCCCAGCCGTCTGAAGGCACATAAAGCCGTTGCACCGCACCGTATCTGTCTAGTATAGTCGGATTACCGCCTCATCGAACTTTGATAGTGAGGGAATAGAGAGTGCACATGTATTTGCGTATATACTCAAGGTGCACTATAAACCTGTTCTGTGCAGGTGGCTAGTGTCCGGTGAGATTGGCCACCGTGACCGAAATTCGATCTGGAGGCCATTATCTAGCACTAACAAATTTTGCCTTATAAATCATCTGTAAAATGACTTGTTAATTTCGAGTAAGTTCCTAATTCCCCATATACCAAACTGACTCTTCAGTTCGTTCGATGCTTAAAGTTAATGTACTCTTGAACTTGTAATAAGAAGTGACCGTTATGTAATTTAATAAACTAAAGACGAAGCCACTTACCATCAGGTGGTCTTTGTGCTCGTTTTTCACTTGCACTTCCATGAAAAGAAAGTTTTCTATAGAAGTACGGGTGCGGATGATGAATCATGATGTAGTCATAAGTTATTATTTAAAAATTGCACGTGTATTAGTTACGGGGGAATGGATGAACTCGGTAAGCTCGCTGAAAGTTTTTCAAATCAAAAAAAAAGTTATAACATGCTAAATGTTTTTATTATAAAATATTTTTAAAGAATTTGCCACCAGCATCTATACAAAGTTTCATTCATCTGAACCGAATACCCGAAACTTATTTTAAAAAACAAGGTAGTTTATAATTTAATTGTATGTTTTTATTTCTTTTTTGTTTATATATTACGCTATATCTTCGCCAATTGTGAACTAATTTTAATGATTTTTTAACAAAAAGGTTCTTCTTCATTGTTGGTCCCATCCAAATTTGTAGAAAAAAATCTACACGTTAGGGTAGCAAAATAGTGGATGCAGTAGCAGTAAAAATTACTTTTGATAATAAGTTAAATTCGATTTCAAAGAACCAAACAAAATTATAAATGTCACATACTGATGTCGGGTCTTTAATACTTCTACACACTCTTACTCTTCTATATCTAAGTACAGACTCCAGAATGTGAAATTATTATTTACGTTCTTTTTAGTTTATTGAAGTTCAATAACAGAATGTTCAATTGTTTTCAGACACCTCTTCACGGCAAGCAGGAACTCTGCTAGCGCATCTACCTGTTCTGTACCCCTTTTAGCCGAACTTTACGAGACCTCTTCAACCATACCCATAATATCGGAATGATACTCGTAACCTATAAAAATCCCTTAGTTAAACAAAACTATTGTCTTTGAGTTTGAGATTTCAAGAATTATTTTTTTCATTTTCGCTTAGCACTTGGTTGTCCCGAATTGATATTGAAAATATAGTATAAAGTAAATTAAAGTCTGTTACACAATCCAAGAAATTCTATAAAAATAATTCTCTTTAAAGTGAATGTTACTGAAGAACTTGAAAATAAAATCTACACAGATGGATCAAAGAGTACTAAGTTACAAGGATTAGCTTTTTTCAACCCATCTCGAGTAGTTTCTAAATATTATAAACTTACTAATGACGTTTGTATAATGACCTTTGAACTCATTACAATATCCGAAGTCCTAAGGTATGCCACAAGCTATATCATCATTATCATCATTACAGCCCTTCAAAAGTCCACTGCTGAACATAGGCCTCCCCCAAAGACTGCCACAAAGCACGGTCCTGAGCCACCTGCATCCATCGACTTCCTGGATATCTTACCAGGTCGTCACTCCATTTAGTGGGGGGACGCCCTACACTTCGCCTGCCGGTACGAGGCTGCCACTCAAGAACCTTTCTTCCCCATCGGTTGTCGGTTCTTCGAGCTATATGGCCGGCCCATTGCCACTTCAGCTTACTAATCCGTTGGGCTATGTCGGTCACTCTGGTTCTACTGCGGATATCCTCATTTCTGAGTTTATCATGCAGAGGAACTCCGAGCATAGCCCTCTCCATAGCTCTCTGAGCGACCTTGAGCTTCCTCATCCGGCCAGCAGTGAAGGACCACGTCTCAGTGCCGTATGTCATCACTGGCAACACGCACTGGGTGTACAGTGACGTTTTCAAGTTTTGAGGTATACCTGACGAGAAGATGTGCCGTAATTTCCCGAACGCTGCCCAACCGAGTTGAATCCGTCGATTGACCTCTCGGTCGAAGTTGGACTTACCTAGTCGGACTATTTGTCCCAGGTAAACATACTCGTCAACAACTTCGAGCTTAGTGTTCCCAACAACTACCGGCATAGGTGTGACATGGACATTAAACATGATCTTTGTTTTGTCCATGTTCATCTTAAGACCTATCCGTTGGGAAACACTATTGAGGTCATTGAGCATAGTGCTTAGGTCCTCCAGCGATTCTGCCATAAGGACTATATCGTCGGCAAATCGAAGGTGAGTGATGTACAAGCTATAACTGGAACAAAATTATTATATACTCGGACAGCAAAACTTCTATCCAACATTTATCTCGATCGGCCTCTGGAATCAGAGGTGTTTCCATAGCCTATACTATACTTTCCCAAACATATTGCCTGATGAAAAGAACTGATTTACCTAAATGTGAAACTTGTGGGAGTATAAGAACATTTACATCATTTTTAATGGAATGTGGGCGGAACCGAGAGGCAAGGGAATTATTTATAAGGACATAGGTATAAGATAAATGTGTACAATATGGGTATTGCGCAAAACTTTCTACATGCCCCCACCTAGGATATTGCAATGAGTACATGTATATTAATAGTAAATGTATATATTTAAAGTTATTGATAAAGGGAATGACATGTTATTTAACATAAATCGCTGAATTAATAAAGAGAAAAAAGGAAATTGTTATCAAGTAGATAATTTATACATATTACCCATTTCCTATATTTAAATAAACTTTTAATTCAATTTTTCTCTTCGGTTAAGGACTCTTAACAATATAATGCAGTAATTTTGCGACCGACAACATATTTTCTAAAAATATAAATACATTTAAGGTGACACTTGTCGACATTTTTTCCATAGAAATTTCGGGAGGGTATTACCCCGCTGTTTGATACTATACATCCAAAGTTAAACATGATGTCGTTTTGTTTAATTATTAATTTCATTTTTGTGGAAACACAATAGTAAAATAATAAACCATTAAAAAGTTACGAGCTACCAAATATTCGTTTTTATTGCCAATTTTAACACAACTTTGGGCGTAAATTAGTAATAAAAGAAGTGTAAAATTTCCAAAACAAAGTCAGTAACAACAAAGCTCAATTTCCTAAAAATGTATTTTTTACTACTGACGATGCTCACGTACACATGCACGCTCGCTGACGCGCGCTTATTTGATTTTTATTTGACTCAGGCACAGAATAAATAATAGTACTACTTACAGAAGTTGCACTCCTTTGATGTTGACTGCTTGCCGACGTTTTAATAGCCTACATAGTTATTATAAATCAGATAAATTGCGCACGCAAGCTAAATAAAACTTTTTGTTGCTACGCGCTAGTGTCCGTATCACTTTGCATTTTTTCTCCTTCCTTCCACAACGGACTTTTCGTGGTTACTAACAGCTATTATTAAAGAGTAAAGAATACATTGTGAACTTTTAAGTAAGATACTTATGTAAAGTACCTATTCTGACTATGATCGACTCTATTTCCGCTACTATGTGAGTTCCGTGAAGCCCAACGCATGCAACTTGCAAGGCCATTCTTCGGGAATCGCGATACTTGGCGCGTAAGAAATAGGTAGATATTGTAGACAACAAATAAACCCGAAATACGATTCCTAACAGAAATGTGATCGTATTCTACTTAGGTAAAAATCTACTAAACAAAATTTTTATTTCAGTATTTTGTGTTATTATAACTTAAAATATTTTAATTACAAAAGATAAGTGTAGGTATGTGAGTAGGTACTTGGGTAGTGAAGTAAATTTCAACTAAGTTTTGTAACAAAGTACTTAGGTATTACTTATGTAGTTAAATTATTGCTTAATTATTTTTTCGCTATAAGTACATATCTTACAAAAAATTAAATAAATTCACCTTTTATTATCCTTCAGTAACATATAAAATAATATATCTGAATCTCTTTGTTTGCTCATTAAGCATCCATTTCCGCAACAATTATAGTAGGTACGATGTATTTCCATTATAATTTATGAAAGAGGTAGGTAATATACATAATATATATTATTCTTAAATTACTTTTAAACTTTTTCCACTAATTTATTCCACAATTAAATATACTAAACTCTAAACAAAAACTATTGCCACTAGTATTTCAACAAGCTGAAAATTTCGGGAATCAAGGAAGTGACACAACATTACTATTTAAAAATGTATTTATTGCTTTTCGAAGTATTCTCCGCGAAATTTGACACATTTTTCCATACGATGGAATCAATCATTGAAGCAACCATTCCATTCGGAATTTGGGGTCTCCAAAATGACCGTTTTGTAGGCGTCCACAGCTTCTTCAGGTGATGAAAATCTCTGTCCACGCAATTTATTCTTTATTTTAGGGAAAGTATAGAAATCATTAGGGCTTAGGTCGGGGCTGTACGGCGGATGGTCTAATAATTCTATGTTTTCTTGCTCTAAAAACTCTTTTGTTGTGTGCGGTTTGAGAACTCGCATTGTCGTGATGGAGGATGATGCGGCGGTTGCAGTTCTCTTAACGGAATTCAGAAACGACCTGTGGCAAACAAATGCTAGCATACCATTCTGCATTAACCGTTCTTTGTCCCTCAAGAGGAATAGTTTTAACAGTGGTAGAGCCACGCGGCAGCTTTTGCTGTCGCACGGATGGGCCGGCTCGAACCGGGGTAGTACCACGACCTCACAGAAAACCAGCGTCAAGTAGAGGTTTACCTCTGCGTTTCGCTTGGTGAGTGCAGGTGGCCGGAGGCCCTTTTTACTGGAAATGAGGCATTCCATCTTAGTCCTCACGGGTGACAACGCATCTACATTTTCATTTGTAACAGATGATAGATGTAGATGTCTATGGGCCGCAGCAACCACTTACCATCAGGTGGACTGTGTGTTCGTTTGTCACCCTTACACTATAAAAAAAAAATAGTCGTAACATGGCCAGTTTTGGAGACAAACGTGGCCACCATTTTTTGTGCAACACTCCGTGAACGAACAATTTTTGTTGGCTTTAACTCTTTTTCGAACACCCAAACTAGTGACTGGTTTTTTGTATATTAACTTATTTTACATTCCCGACGTTTCAAGCACTTTACAGCACCCATGGTCACGGGGGGGACCAGTTTTATTTAAATGTGTAGTGTTCGCGTAAATATAAGAAATCTTTCCTTTAAGGTTCATAAGTCGTATCGGTCCGAAAAAATCGCTAGTAGTTTCTGCATGAGACAGGCATATTAGTGAAGGCAGATTTGATATCCTTGCTCTGATACATTACCAGGTATTTGGATTATAATGTCTTCGGGTCCTAATTTCGGTCACAGCGGCCAATCTCTATGATGACTAGCCAACTTCGCAGGTTAATAGTGCTCGAGTATTTGCTCAAGCATAGATGCACCCTCTTTACCTACACTTTTATAGTCCGATGGGACGGCAAGCTGATATGACGAGATAGATATCAGGCGCAGGACTAAAGGCTTTATTCTTGAGAGAAAACCCAATTATCCGTTTTAAACCTCGACTTAGAATTGTTCAGCAGTCGCGCTTAAGATAACTATACCAATGATTCAAGCATATAATATGTATACGCATGTAACCTATTGCCGCCTCCAAATAGCAATGCTTGCAATTCCAAGTTCCGGTCTAAAGTAATATTTCAAAATGGCATAAATCTTTATATATAAAAATTACATGTCACGTTGTTTGTCCGCGATGGACTCCTAAACTACTGAACTGATTTCAATGAAATTTTGCACACTGTGTGCAGTTTGGTCCAACTTGAGAAATAGGATAGCTTTTATCCCGATAAGTGACCCTCAATTTTTTTTTGCGAATTGTATTTTTTTATAGGAAGGGTCGTCGGAAAGGGCAGAAGAACGTCTGCTTGGTCAGCTAGTATCTATATAAAAAGCTTATCTGGTCTAATGGATATAATGCTCATAACAAAATGTTTGTTAATCAATATAGGGCATGTTAACGCTGCTTATAGAGGTAGTTAACGTTTTTTGGCAACTAAAAGCTGAAAAAATCTTCTACCCCTCTGCGTAATGCTAGTTCTCGACATCATTATATGCACAGTACAAGACATTATCTTGAAAACAGTGTCAATACTCTTTGAGTGATTTAAATCATAATTACGTCTGCAGTATACATACATACAAATAAATAAAATTGAAGTATCTGTTTGTAATGTCAAAATAAGAGCTTCGTACTAAATCTATATGAAAGCATATACGGTATTTATAACAATATTTTTGTTATTTTAAGTTTTTAAATTTTTTCTGTCTGTCTGTCCGTTTGTTCCGACAAATCTCTGAAACGGATGGACCGATTTCGACGGGACTTTCACTAGCAGATAGCTGATGTTATAAGGAGTAACTTGGGCTACTTATATTTTAGAAAAAGAACTAGGGTTCCGCGCATCATAATTAAAACCCTAAATTACACGCGGGCGAAGTCGCGGGGATCAGCTAGTTTTATAACAATATGTAACTTTTTATAATAGCGAATTTATTTATTAGGAATAAAAATAGTATTAATACTGATGCACCTCCTTCTACACGAGTAGTCTGTTGGTCGATGCAGAAATAATATAACGCCTCGCATGTACAGTTTATTAATGCATTCCGAATTTTGATGGAGCTGCCTCAATTTTGTAGCGCTTCGGGGATGTTTACCGAGACGCGTGTAGACTGCTTTATGAATACTACACAAAAGCAGTGCACATCCTTGTTGCACAGAATTCAGACCAGCACCTGTAGCAAAAAAAAAAAAAAAAAAACAAAACTCTCCTCCTGTATTTTAAATCTCCTAAACATATTATAGTATATTTTGTAATATGTAATGTGAAAGTAAAAATAATCCGAGAAGGTTATGGAGCATTTAATCCGCCACACTGTGCCAGTTGGCGGATTTACTTTTATTCCACTTTGTACCCGACTGCCCTATAATGATTATAAAGTTTTTCGAGAGTATGTATGTATCAATGAATGTTTATTTCTTTGGTACGCTCTGTTTAATTGCTTGATGGATTTTAACATTTTCATTAGAATTGTCTTATTTGTGGATGTGTAATAAATTGCATCTGAGAATACAGAAAAAAACAGAGGAGGGGTTTTTATCAGTAACCTATTTAACGCAGTCGGGTTTTTCTTAATTTCTCTTTTAACCCTTAAGCTTGTTAAACATTCAAGTGTCCTCATGATGTTTATCTTCAGCGCCAAGCATGTGTAGATTTGCACTTTGGACATACACACACACAGGCTAAAACCTATGGTATTCACCATCAGCGTATACGAGGGGTTCCGGGATCTCCGTTACGATCGCAACCGAGGTCCCTCTCGCTTTGCTTTATAGAAGCACGTCCCGGAGTTGTAGTAACTGCGATCACTACCCACGCATTGCAATTGCGGTATCTCGGGACCATTTCTTCCTCGTCGGAGCCTAAATTGCTAGGCGATCGGGGGCCATGCCCCGAGCGGAATTCTTTTCCTCCTTCGGGACACAAAAAAGGCTGCAGAAGCGTTGTCAATTCTAAAGGCTGAGATGGAATGCCTCACAGCCTGTAATAAACCTGACTCTCTTCACCTTTCAGACAGGAATACATCATAACACTGCTATTTGATAGAAAAATGGGTAAAAGTGTGGCACCTACCCAGGCAGATTACTAGGCAAAAAAGGAACCTACAACCTAATACACAATCCTAATACAGCTATCTCGCTTCTTTCACATCTATGAAATACACGTAGAACATACTGAAAACTGTTTGCTTATAATAGCAATTTTTTTGTTATTTGATCAGAATTTAATAAAATTCTGGTAGTGAAATAAATTAATAGACAATATTTACACAGAAATAAGCATTCCTAAGAGCGACCATACAGTTACAGCCTATATACGTCCCGCTGCTGGGCACAGCCCCCCCCCCCTCATTTCTGAGAGGGTTTTAGGGCAATATGTCCGCCGCGCTGCTCCCAATGCGTGTTGGCGAACTTCAAATGTCTTCAAATTTTTTTTTCTTATTTCTCAGACGTGCAGGTCTCCTCGCCATGTTTCCTTCACCGCCGAGTACGTGGTAAGTCAGCACTAAAATTAGAATGAATAATTTACGAAAGAATTAACGTCGGGAACGGCACCAATGAAGAATGACCATATCATAATGAAATTATTAGAAGTGCTTTACTAGAAAACAGAATGAGTTTTATTTCAGTTGTTGCTGTTCCTATGTGACATTAAATTTTCTTCTTAATAAGGTATATTATTATTATTATCATCGTCGTTATCATTACAGCCCTTTTTTAAAAGCTTTTATTTAACTTGCAATATGTGTTTGTTAGGGTCAAATTTTACAACTGAATTTTGAAACAGTTATCCTCAACTGATTGTGCTAAAATTTTGTATACGAGTTTAGTTTGGATGACAATGCATGGATAGCTAGGTGACGTTATACTTAACGTGACCATACGTCCCACTTTGGGCGGTACAGTTCCGCTTTCAGACTGTGTGTCCCGTTGTACCAAGCGAGGGCAAAATGGTCCCGCTTTCGCAAACAGACCTAACGATAATTAAAAAAATATTTCTCCGCTCGCAACGCGTGGCGCGGTGCGGCTGTCAAGGAGCGCTGCGCTGAGACGCGACAGTAGGATCGAGTTGGATAGATAGATCCCACTCGCCGGTGCTCACTCGCTGTTCCACCGATGACTGCAAGTTTTGTTTTAGTTCAAGTCGAACAAAACAAAGAGTAGACGTACGTATGCGTGTGATTGTAACATAACCATAATGCCTTAACGCAAGTGCTTGTTTAATATTACTTTGCAACACAAGAATCCATTTATAAAACAAAGAAGTGATAATACAGCAGACATTACGTGTGAAAAGTGTCGTACTGATTTTAGTGTTGCACATGGTGGTGCCAGTGACATTGAAAAATATTTAAAGTCAGAAAAACACAGGCTTTCCAATCAAGCTGCTGCTTCAAGCGTAACAATTTGTACTTATTTTAAGAGAACCGATTCGCCGACGTCAAAAAATTTGGACATAGCTGCATCTGAGCGTGCGTGGGTATTTCACACCGTGCAACATAATCACAGCTTTTGCTCAAATGATTGTTCTTCTAATTTAATTCAAGCATTTATTTATTTATTTATTCTTTATTGCATTCCTTAATCTAAAAGAATACAAAGGGCAGACTTAATGCCTTGTGGCATTCTTTACCAGTCAACCAAGTGGTGAGAATTTGAAGTAGGTGTATCAATATAGAATAAAACAAAATAGAAATGTATAATTAATTACGTTATATATACATTTTACTAATATATACAATAAATAAACTATAAAAATATATCCTATTTATACATGTATACAAATATATACGTACATATGCTTATGTAAGCATACATATATTCATACCAACATACATATACAAATAATACATATAAATTACTATAAATATATACGACTAAAATATAAATGACATGGATGATTCATCTAAGAAGCGTTGTCTTTAATAGATGATTACGCACCAACTTTTTAAAAGCAAACTTATTGGGAGCTTTTCTGATGTCGTCAGGCAAGGAATTCCAAAGGCGAAAAAGCATGTTTTGAGCAAAAATTTAAATGTGCTCGTACAAAATCTCAAGCTATTGTTGTAAATGTGCTGTCACCTATGGCAACCGATGAATTGAAAAATCATACGAAGCTCACTGCATAACTTTATTAACGGATGCTTCAAAACATGCCTCAATAAAATTATTCATAGTGTTGATTCGCTATTTTTTACCATGCGAAGGCTTAAAAGTCAAGGTTTTAGAGTTTCGGGAGCAGCCAGGCGAAACGTCGGATATAATTGTTGATTATTTGAAGGAAATATTATCTTGCAATGATTTGAATAAAAAAATTGTGATACTTTGTGGAGACAACACAAACTGCAATTTTTTTATTTTTAATATTATTATATTTTAATATTATTATAATTTTTTATTTAAAATATTTATTAAATATTTCTAATAAAAATGATACAAAAAGCAAAAAGTTACGAACTTATGCCTAAATACATACAAATATTTTTCCATGCCAGAAAAAGATTTGTTTTTATTTTTATTGTTTATTATGTTGGAATGGAATGATTTTTATTCAATATGGATTATTACATAATACTTATTGAAAGTCATTATTTTATTTACCACTGGTTCGGAAAATACCTCTGTCCTGGGAAGAACCAGCAAGAAACCCAGCGGGACTTTTTTTTTTAAACATAATTTCACTTAACAATAATTTTGATTATACAATTTTAAATGAATTTTCATAGAACCAGCATGGTGGCGATCACCTTATTCCCAGGGGTTATTTTCACTCATGTATTCCTTGATATTATAATAACCCTTTTTGTACAGTTTTTCTTTAATAAAACTTTTAAACTTGTTTATTGACAAACTTTGAACATGTTCTGGGATTCTGTTGTAAAAGCGTATACATTGCCCCATAAATGAATTACTAATTCTGTGGAGTCTTGTAAGTGGCATTACAAGCTTATGTTTGTTCCTAGTGTTTAAGGTATGAACATCCTTATTCTTATTAAAGCTATTTATGTTTTTATGTACATACATTACATTTTCATAAATATATTGCGATGCCAAAGTTAATATGTTTATTTCTTTAAATTTTTCTCTAAGGGACTCTTTACAATTTAGATTATAAATCGCCCGTACGGCTCTCTTTTGCAAAACAAATATAGCTTCAATATCAGTCGCATTACCCCATAGCAAAATTCCATAAGACATTACGCTATGAAAGTAACTAAAATACACTAACCTAGCTGTCTCAACATCTGTGAGACTTCTAATCTTTCTTACAGCATATGCTGCAGAACTAAGTCTGCTTGCTAATTTAGATATATGGGGGCCCCATTGAAGTTTCGCGTCAATAGTAATACCGAGAAAAACAGTGGTATCCACAAGACTCAACTCCTCCCCATTTAAGAGCACATTGGTTTTCGAATGTTTTACATTAGGTATTGTAAATTTAATACATTTTGTCTTATTGCCGTTTAAGAGCAAATTGTTGGCGTTAAACCAATGTACTAGTTTCGATAGAGCATTATTTACATCGTCATATTTAATTGACTGCCGTTTCAGTTTGAAAATTAAAGAGGTATCGTCAGCAAATAATACTATATCGTGATTGTCCCCTACAAGATAAGGTAAGTCATTAATATAGATTAAGAACAGGAATGGGCCAAGAATCGAGCCCTGAGGAACGCCCATTGATACTACCGATCCGGAGGAACATTTACCATTAATGACGACTTTTTGAGTTCTGTTACTTAAATATGAAGTAATAAGTTTAAGCGCCAAATTTTTTACACCGTAATGTTGTAGTTTCCTGATTAATGTATCATGATGAACACAATCGAAAGCCTTGGAAAGGTCACAGAAAATACCTAAGGCATCTTGTGAATTCTCCCAGGCATTAAAAATATATTTCATAAGCTCAACACCGGCGTCAGACGTCGAGCGACCCCTTGTAAAACCAAATTGATTTTTATGAAGTAATTTATTTGTATTAAAAAAAATTAACAATTGATCCAAAATTATTTTTTCAAAAATTTTACTGAGAGTTGGTAGTACAGAAATAGGTCTATAATTAGCGGGGTCCAATGTACTACCAGATTTAAATAAAGGTATTACTTTACTATACTTCATTAAATCAGGAAACACACCAGAATCGATACAAGTATTAAAAATAATAGCAAGATGAGGTGCAATTAAATCTATTATGGACGTAATCACTGTAACGGAAATCCCCCACAAATCTGCGGTTTTCTTTACATCAATGGTTTTGAAGTATTTTACAATATTATGCGGTAATACTTTTTCAAATCTAAATTCTTTTAAACAGGTATTAACATTCTGTTTAAGTAATGATTCGGCGACAGTTGGAGAAGCATTCAATGACTCTGTTGTCAAGATAGGAACATCAGTGAAATATTTCTCAAACACCGCTGCAACTTCTTGATTTGATTTAGTCAATTCATTATTAATTTTTAATTGATAGTTTGAATTACGAGGTTTCTCATTACCGGTTTCGCTGTTAATTATACTCCACGTCATTTTAATTTTATTCTTAGCTGCCTTAATTTTGTTACTAATATGTAATGATTTGGCTGTGGAGCAAACTCTTTTAAACATTTTAGAATAATTTTTTACATATTCTTTAAAAGCATCGGAAAGATTATACATATGTCTTATTCTCTTCCCTTTTCTTGCTTATAAATATAATTTATCCCTTCAAAAGGATTTCCTTCAGCAAGCAGTTTTCATACATCCAGACACGGAACAATTATTTTCAGGCCTTACAAATATTTGTTCCAAGCGGAATCCAAACTCGCAGCGACAATTTAACGCTAATACATATAAATTTCAAGAGTAAAGAGAAATATATCACGAAGTGAAAAAGGAAAAAAGCCACAAAGAGTCTCTTATACTTCAGGAAATGCAGCAAATAAACTGTTAGTAAAGAAAGTAAATAGAATTTAAAATGAACGCTTTGAACCACGAATGTAGTATGGTTTTTTAGGCTACATACATACTTTGAATAAATTAAGTGAAATCAGAAGTTGGAAACATTTTAACATAAGGAAATTTATTTATATTTAATAAAAGTTTATGGTTTAGGACTTTTGAAATTACTGAAATTTGCGTTAATTTGATATAAAAGTTTGTGGCTTAGGATTTTCGAAATTACTGAAGTTGATACGAAATCAGTAGTTGGAAACATTTTACTTAATGAATGGAAGTTTATATTAATTTGATAAAAGTTTAAGGTTCAGAATATTTTGAAAGTGTGAAGCTGGTATTTCATATAATTAATAGAATCTGGCGTTCAATTGCGAAAATCAATTATATTAAAGTTGGTAAAAAATACCTTCGGTTTTTACACCACTACACTAGGAAAGACACACCACCGACGACAATCGCTAAGAGCGGTCAGCCACCGCAGAGTCTACATCACCTGAAGATGCCTAGTGTAGAGGTAAAACACGTGTCGTATTGACATCGGTGGTGTGTCTTTCCTAGTGTAGTGGTGTTGGGAGTAGTGCTGCTGGGATTAGTAGTGACGGGGATAGTGCACGCAGTTGAAGGAGGACGGGAGGTTTTATCGAGCGGATGTACGCGAGGTAATTTTTACAAACTTTAATGCTGATATTTGTCGTGAAGCTACAATTAAAAACAAAAAAAAGAACCTAACCTAGCAACAACAAAACAACAAAAATAGGGCAAAACAAATAATCTATTTAAAATATTAAAAAAGATGTTTACAGATTTATATAAAAAAAATGATGTATGAGGATGAAGATGGGTGACCTGATTTACTATTATTTCTAAAAAAAAGATAATAAAAATGATAAGTATTGAAGCTGAGGCCGAAGATCCAAGTGGTACACCGCTTTTGGTGGTGGTATTCGCTGCCCACAGATTATACACAGGCTGTGCTGGTGGTAGGCCCACAGCGCCTGGAATAAGCGCTCGCAGCGCCTGGAGCGAGCACGCACAGCGTAGGTGAAGGCGTGGGCGTGTCTAGGCGACGACTTCAGGTGAATGCAGAGGTTTGCAAGATCCGGCGACTTCAGGCAAGACAGAGGCTTGTAGGATCCCAGCGACTTCAGGCAGGACAGAGGCCTGCAGGATCTGGCGATTTCAGGCAGGACAGAGGCTTGTAGGATTCGGCGACTTCAGGCAGGACAGAGGCTTGCAGGATTCGGCGACTTCAGGCAGGACAGAGGCTTGCAGGATCCGGCGACTTCAGGCAGGACAGAGGCTTGCAGGATCCGGCGACTTCAGGCAGGGCAGAGGCTTGCGGGATCCGGCGACTTCACGCAGAACAGAGGCTTGCATAATCCCGGGGCAGTGCGGCCCCGGGATAAGGCCTTTAGGAGATGCTTCGAGTTTGAGAACCGAAGCGAGACTGAGTTTCTTGACCGATTGTTCGGCTTTTATACCTTTTTAGAAAGAACGGAAAATTATTTAAATTAAACGCAAATTTTTTGTAAATGGCCAAGAGGAAAGAGTATTTATGTGGAATTATCGAAGTAGAAACAACAGACCGGTAGCGAATTTGAATAAAAATTGTCATGACAACCAGATAAACAACGATGTCAAAACATGTCAAATTTTGGTTTTAGGCTCGTAATAGAGAAATGGCAAGATTTAAGTGAAAAATGAGATATTATTGCTATAGGAAAAAAGGTAGCGCACCAGCGCGCACAAAGCCCGAAATTGCAGAGTTATGGAGAACTAAATAAAAGATCGAAAAAGGTAGACTCCATTGACACCAAATTAAAAAATGCTGATAGCGTGAAAATACAAAGTGAAAATGATTTGTTATTGTGTTCTTATGTTTTAAAACGTTACAGGATCCTATGGAAATAAAGGTGATACAAAATATCCAGTTTTGAGGTGAATGCAGAAAATCATAACATAATGGAAAAATGAATTTAAAATAGTGTAAAATGATATGTAAGTAGCATAACACTACATATTTGAAGCTGATATCTAAAGCTGATATCT
The DNA here is from genome assembly GCA_963668995.1 of Parnassius mnemosyne. NCBI lineage: Eukaryota > Metazoa > Arthropoda > Insecta > Lepidoptera > Papilionidae > Parnassius > Parnassius mnemosyne. The sequence continues at coordinate 2,923,937 of CAVLGL010000013.1, forward strand.
GAATCTTGTCGTGTGATGGCGGCGAAGGAAAATCCAACAACTCCTTGTATCCAGTGGTTCTTGAAATTGATGACTATCGGAAATGCGAATTTTTTTAAGAAATTCCGATAGATGCCGTTATTTTAGATTGGTTGTTATTTTTATGATGTATAATTGTAAGAGTGTTGCTTTTTACCCGCGGCGGAATGGCGGTGTATGCGTTTAGAGTGAGAGATTGTTTGTTTTTTATCTCCAAAATGCTTTGACCGATTTAAATACAGTTTTCGTAAGACTTTTGCGATTCATCGGCGATGATCAGATAGGTGTTATGGTATTATCTCACCAGGAGGCGCTGCAATAAACATATATGTGCAAACGGATGTTCCCACTTATCTCCAAAACGGTTTGACCGATTTAAATACTGTTTTAGATTTGTGATTCATCGGCGATAGTCAGATAGGTGTTATGATATTAGTCTACTAGGGGACGCTACAATAACCATAAATGTGCAAACGAATATTTCCAATTATCTCTAATATGGTTTGACCGATTTAAATATAGTTTAATAAAGGGTTTGCGATTTATCGGCGATGTTTCTTAGATAGGTTTTATGGTGGTAGCTCCCCGGGGGCGATTAAATAAGCATATTTGTGCAATCGAATGTTCCCATTTATCTCCAAAACGGTTTTACCGATTTAGATACGGTTTTCTGTACAGAGTTGGTGATCCATATTGCGCGCACGTACATTGCTGAGTTAACATCGTATTGTATTAACTCCGTCTTAGAAAATAGTTTTTCGCAGTTAATGTTTATATTTATAAGATTAGACAGTGTAAAAAGCAAATATCAATAGTTATGAAGTTAGTTACTTAAATAAGAACATAAAATTAAAGTAAAAGTGCAAACAAGTGTAGTGTGAACAAAGATTGAATTGCTTCGTAATTCCGACAAAACATAGTGCACAGACAATATTTTTTTCTGTATTTATTGCAATCTAAATAGCGTGTGAGGTCTATATTTATGTTTATATTGATTTACATTTCGAACACTATAATTAAAAAAAAAACATGCCCACGTGTGATATTGTTAGGAATCTGACGAACATTTTCAATAATAAGAGATATGAGATTGGACTATATATATATATACTATTCATCAATGTTAATAAACTAAATTTCTATATTTCTGTCAGTATTTTGTGGTCTCTACCTCTATGCTAAATAAATTTATTATAAAATATACACCATAAATCTGCTACAGATGATCAAATGCACAGGTAGTAATTGTGGATTTACATTAACAATATTTGACTATGTAAAAGTTATCTGACTTTTCATTTTCACTGGTTTCATCTAGGGGAAGAGCATGTTATGTTTATATTAATTATCTGACAGTAGATTACAAAATAATACTCCTTTCTGCAGAATTAACAACACATCAGTCTAAGGATAATAAAAGCATCTGATCAACAAGGATATAACCATTACACCAGTAAAAATGGCTTAACTAAGTTACAATACTTACGAAAACTGTATACTTTCTTCTAGTACAAGTAATTACCACTTATTTACAGATGAATATATGTTCTATCTATACAGTCTATCTACTACATACATAAACACGCCTGTCACCCAGAGGGGTAGGCAGAGATTATGGACTTCCATTTGGCACGATCCTGACACACCTCTCTCGCTTCCTCCACATCCATATACCTACGCATACACGCTCGTCGGTTAAAGGTACTCTTGATATGGCCCATTTTTAATATATCGCCAATTTGGTCAATAAACTTTCGCCTAGGGCGACCCTTCCCGACTATGCCGTTCACCTCTGCAACATAAATTTGCTTTGTCACTCTTTCCTCATTCATTCTTTCTACATGCCCAAACCACCGAAGCATTCCTTTCTTAATCCTGGTCACAACATTATCTTGCAAACCACACTCTTCTCTTATTAAACAATTTCTCACTTTGTCATTCAGCTTCATCCCTAACATACTCCTTAATGACCGCATTTCTACAACATTTATTCTACTCTCATGCTTCTTCTGCCACACCCAACTTTCACTACCATACATTAAAGTAGGTATTAACACAGCATTGTGAATTGCCATACGTGCCTTTTTGGACACATTCTGACTTTTCACAATAGAGTGTAGAGCCCCATTCACTCTATTTCCTGCATTCACTCGTCGTTCTATATCCTTATCGTATCTACCATCCCTGCTAAAATCCATCATCTATCTACTATGGCTTGTATAAATTCAGGATTCATGTTTGATGCCATTTGGTGTTGTTTCAAGTTTATGGCGCAACTAGCTGAATACATAAGGCATTTATACCTAAATGCAGTTAAATGAATCGCTCTTCAAAGTCGATGAAGCTACATCAAATAGAGAAGCTTCCTTAAATCCCAGAGTAGAGAACCGGAAATCCTTTTTACTGGAAAAGAGGCATTTCATCTTAGTCCTCGCGGGCGACAATTCATCTGCATTTATGATTAGCAAACAAGTATAAATGTAGATGTCTATGGGCCACAGCAACCACTTACCATCAAGTGGACAGTGTGTTCGTTTGTCACCATATCCTATAAAAAAACCATTAACCACAGACTTTATTCTTACTGTAGTGATGCAACTCGAACTCTGTTTTCACTTGATTCAATCGAGTGAATTTGTGTGACTCTGTACTCGAGTGAAAATAAATTTTAGTCGAGTCCACTTACTCCAGTTACCGAGTCAACTCGACACACCGTGTGGATTCGGAGAATCTTCCAGGTCTAAATTTGTTTTAAAAAAAAACGTCCCAAATTTGTTTTAAAAAAAGTAGTTGAGTCGAAAGTAATGGATGGCGACTTAAAAAATGCATCCCGTATTTTATTCTCAGACGACATCCTGGCTCCTCGTAATGTCGAAACTCTTGAAAGCCTTCGTCAAAAGCATCCTTCGGTCAAACCATCTCAGGGTTTACCGCTGCCTCCCAAGACTTCTATGCAACCTTTACAAATTTCTGAAAAAGACACTTTAGAAGCAATTATGTCATTTTCGAATGGCTCTGCTGGCGGCATTGACGGAATTACGCCTCAACATCTTAAAGATCTTGTAAGCGCTTCTGCCGGTGACGCCGGCGGGGTACTTCTTAAAGACATTACAAAATTATGTAACTTTATGCTTTCTGGTAATGTTAATCCAAATTTCACTCCATTCTTATATGGGGCAAGATTATGTGCCTTCAAAAAAAAAGGATAACGGTATCCGTCCTATTGCCGTTGGTTCCACATTTCGACGCTTTACTTCAAAATTAGCTTGTAGGTACATAATCTCTAACCTTAAGAGCAAATTTCAGCCTACTCAACTAGGTTTTGGCACTAGAGGTGGCTGTGAGGCGGCGGTACATTCAGTGCGTAGATTTTTAACAAAGTCTGATGCAGATGTTCTTGTGAAGGTTGACCTAAGGAATGCTTTTAACTCTATCGATAGGGTAACCTTGCTGAAAGAAGTGGCTAACAATACCCCCGAAATTTATCATTACGTTTGGCAATGTTATAGTCAAAATACTAACTTGTTTTACGAAAACCATGTTATCGATTCTGCTGTTGGTGTTCAGCAGGGTGACCCACTGGATCAAGCACTTTTCAGTTTGGGAATTCAAATTTGAAATCCAAGCTGAATGTCTGGTACCTAGACGAATTTTAAAAATATTGGCCATGAACCAAATAGCAATAAATGTGAAATATTTTTTTCCAATAATTTATCTACTTCTCATAGAGGCACTTTAATTCAAAATTTTAATCATATTTGGCCAGGAATAAAATCTGTCAATACGGAATCACTATACCTACTAGGTGCCCTGTTGTTTTTCGATAGTACTAAACCTGTTTTAAAAACAAAATTTGATCAGTTTTTAAACCACGTTGATAAATTGTATAAATTAAACCCCCACATAGCTCTTACTATTTTAAAATATTGTGTTCTTGTACCTAGATTTACATACTTACTCCGCAAGAGTCCAGTCTGGAAATGTTCGGATATTTTACAAGATATTGATAATAATCTTAAAATAGCTGTAGAAAAAATTCTAAATTTAACTTTAAATACAACAGCCTGGACTCAAGCTACTTTACCTATAAAATTTGGTGGCATTGGTGTGAGAAATCTTTCTAGCGTTGCATTGCCTGCTTTCCTTGCTTCCGTGCATAGTGTCAGTGACTTATGTAACATAATTTTAAATAATAAAGTAGACCTATGCTTTGCTACGGAGGCAGGGCAGACATGGCAAACGCTCTGTCCTGGTGAAAATATTCCACTGGAAGTTAACCAACAAAAACAGTGGGATATTCCGTTAGTACAGGGCGTGCAGAAGGATTTATTTCATAACTTCCATAGTGACCAAGATAAGGCACGCCTTCTAGCTGTTTCGACTAAGGAATCTAGTCACTGGTTACACGCTTTACCATCAAGTAATCTCGGCACATTACTTGATAGGGAAAGCTTGCGCATTGCCGTAGGAATCCGACTAGGAGCGGCGATCTGTCAACCCCATCAGTGCCCCTGTGGTAGCAGCGTCAACAAGTTTGGGCTCCACGGACTTTCATGTAAGAAAAGCGCTGGTAGGTTTTCACGACAGAGTTCTTTGAACGATGTCATCCGAAGGGCTCTTGTCTCTATAAATGTTCCCTCGGTTTTAGAGCCTTGTGGAATATTTAGAGACGATGGCAAGAGACCCGTCGGTATGACATTGGTCCCTTGGGAGTGAGGTAAAGCCCTAGTGTGGGATGCTACTTGCGTAGACACTCTGGCGGCCTCTCATCTCAGGGGTACCTCGTTTAAAGCCGGGGCGGCATCAGAGGCAGCTGAACTGAGTAAGTGGCGCAAATATGAGTCTCTGAGAGATGACTACATATTTGTGCCATTTGCTGTAGAGACTATCGGTCCGTGGGGTCCACGTGCGGTGAAGTTCCTAAAGGAACTCCATCCGCGGCTGGTCGTTGCTGCTGGTGATAAGAGGGCTGGTTCTTTCCTCGCTCAAAGACTAAGTATAGCCATTCAGCGGGGAAACGCAGCCAGCGTTCTTGGCACGATACCGCGGGGAGTAGGACTATATGATAAGTATCTAGTTTTAGTGTTTTTTTTTATTATCATAGTTTTTAATATTGTAAATAAATTGTATTATATATTTGAATTATATATTTGAATTATATATTTTGTAACCGAATGAAATATCAACTTAGTTTGATTTATAGTATCGCGATTGTGCTATTATTGTTGATTATTTTTGTTACTTCGTATAAGTAGTGCATAACATAAAAGGTGATTTAAACATACTTGTTTGTTTAAAGTATGAGTGATAACAATGAAGCAACAGAACGGAAATCGTTAGTGTGGCAATATTTAAAATAAATCGAGATGGAAGCGATTTGTAATATATGTAAAAAGCAGTTTATAGATTTTGAAATACTACAGATATGAAAGAACATGGAAATACTACAAATAAATAAATATTTTTTTTATTTCACATTTTTAACTTTTAATAAAAGTTCCTATTTAAAAATGCTTAAAAATGCTAAAGTAATCGCTATTCTTAACTCGAGTGATAAACTTCAATCGATGCAGTGACTGTAAATAGTTAATTTGAATAGCTCAAAAACTCGAGTACAATTATTTTTATATAAATCTTTCGCTAAACCTTTAACTGGTGACGTGCGGTCTCACAGGCCGAGTAGCGCAAGCAAAACATCATATCACCTCCTTCCCCGCACTTACCGTGTTTGAGCGCCTGAGAAGCTACTTGAGTTTAGTATCGTCAGTGTCCTAGTGTGGGATAGTTGCGACGGCAAGGCCCAAATCGGTATGTTAGATCGATTTAAAATTCTCCCGCGGTCTCTCAGACCTTATGTCACCACTTACGTAACTTTTTTGGAATTTCAGATATTTCTTACCATGAATAACTCTGGAACTCTAAGAAGAAATAGTAGAGAGGTAGTTGACATAAATGCAGTGCCAAGCTCAAGTAGACAAGTCTCATCAGTCGTAAATTCGAATGTCGTTCGCTAAATTGTAGAATGGGTAGCACAAGAAGTCTCAATTGGATCGAAGCTTAAGACGTTCCTGAAAATTATGCCTCGGAGCATAGCGACCACAACTTGGAAACGAAAGCAACTGCCTCTGAAGATGAAGAATAAGTAATACATCAGTAAAATCAACTTTCGAAAAGTGACAATGACGAATCTTTGTCAAGAATAGCTAGAAGTTTCTATGACAGTAATCGGTTCATATGGGCAAAATCCACTTTCCTGCCCTTAAATGAACTAAAATTTTGCAGTTTAAAAGTTTGTGACTAATTAAAATTACACCAATTTGTAATTTTAATTAGTCACAAGGACATGAAAATGATAGCCCCAACGGATTCACTTGCGTTTGTAATTATATTACCTAATGGTCCGAAAGCTCATGACGCATTTTTCATGAAGTGTTTGATGCATCATGAAACTTTGTTTAAAGGTATCAGTCGACTCAATAAGCAGGTATATGACTGTCTGCCTGGCCTACCTGGGTACACCTGGTACTGCGCATACAGGTAAGTCGCAAAAAAATTTGGCCAAAAAAAGTGTTTGATTCAAATAATAATAATGACTATCCATCAGCTAAGTTTATAAAGAGTTAAAAAAATGGCAGACACTTCTGAAGGGGTTTACATAGGGGCAGACTACCCCAAAGTTGTATTTTCAAAAATTTCAAAAAAGAGTGTTTGATTCAGTCCGCCATTTTTACAGTGTGTTTATTATATATAACAAAAAATTCTCACAAAGGGGCAGACAGTTTCTCCGGGGGTTACTAATTTAAAAATCTATACAAATAAATAAAATTTAAGTGTCTGTTTTTAATGTCAAAATATTTTTTTTTTACTAAACGCATATGATATTATATACGATATTTATAACAAAAGCACAATTTTTAAAATTTTTGTCTTTCTGTCTGTTTGTTCCGGCTAATCTATGAAATGTAAAAACTGTACGGATATTAATAATGCTCGGTTTCAAAAGTTTTGCTCTACTTATAAATCGAAAAATACGAATGAACGATTCCAAAAATCTATTCAAAGATATGATGCCTCAAATATACCACCGTGTAAGTCAGAACTACACCAGCATCTTTTGCGTACGCAATACATCATCAGTGTTTGGCGTAATGCTTATTTGGTTAATTCAACTAATTTAGTACCAGCTGGTAATGGATGGATATTAAAAAATGAAACGTATGAATTTAAGTGGTTTGAAGGTGATTGCGTACCTGAAACCATATTAAATACTCTCAAAACTTCCGAAAATAACACTTCCAATAGAACTGGTCAGTATTTTGAAATTAATTTATTTTATTTCATTGATTGTCATTTACTAATGTTTTTTTACAGATGATGAATTGATTTCTCGTCAAAGAGAAGATTTGTTTGAAAGTGACGAGTCAACCGATGCTGAAGAGTCAGATTTCAGTGACAGTTAAAGCGAAAAGTAACATACGAGTAATATATGTATTTATCTATATATGTGCTATAGATATATTTTTTCTTTTATTTTGTCAGAATTTGTTTCATAGTAACTAACTAATAAAAAATCTCCATTAGCTGTAGTTATTGTTGTACATTTGAGTAAACGTCACTTTTATCTACTTCTTGAAATATTCATCTAATAAAATATATAAATATTTTTAAGTAAGAATAAAAAAATATATTATAGTCATATTATATCTAATATCATGTTTATGCATATATTACATTTTAGTTGTAACAACTGTACAAGACCACGTGATCCGCAATGGGAGCACGAAGAATGACTAAAGACATATCGGCGACCGTAGCTCTCTGTCGCACTCATTACAAACCGTGGCACATCTGTCTGCTTTCCTCGCAAGATTTATTTAAATATTTTTTAACTATTAACCCCCGGAGAAACTGTCTGGTCTTTTGTGATAACTTTTTATTATATGTACATAATAAACATGCTATAAAAATGGCAGATTAAATAATACCCTTTTTTGAAATTTTTGTAAATATAATTTTGGGGTAGTTTGCCCCTATGTCCCCTTCAAAAGTGTCTGCCACGTTTTTCTTAATTCTTTACAAACATAGCTGACAGACAGTCATTATTATTTTTTGAATCAAACACTTTTTCACATATCGGCGACCGTCGCTCTCTGACGTGCTCATAACAACCCGTAACACATTTGTCTCCTGTGCACGCAAGATTTATTTAAATACTAGCTGTTCCCCGCTACTTCGCGCGCGTGTAATTGGAGGATGGAGTATAATTAATAGCGAAACTGGTAAGATCAACTCTCGCAATTCAAACTATCAGTTAAGTGTTAATAACAAATTAACCGAATCAGATCAGGACGTTGCAATGGTTTTTGAGAAATATTTTACTGATATTCCGATATAAACCACTAAGTCACTGAATTCTTCTCCTGCGGTCGCCGAATCATTACTTAAACAAAATGTAAATGCGTGTACAAATAATTTTGCATTTCATAAAGTATCATCAAAAGATATTGTAAAATATTTTAAAACTATTGATGTTAAGAAAACTACAGATCTGTGGGGGATTTCCGATAAAGTAATTGCGTCTATAATAGATACAATCGCGCCTCATTTAGCTATTATTTTTAATACTAGTATCGAATCTGGTGTGTTTCCTGATTTAATAAAGTATGGTAAAGTAATACCTTTATTTAAATCTGGTAGTACATTAGACCCCGCCAATTATAGACCTATTTCTGTACTACCAACACTTAGTACGATTTTTTGAAAAAATTGTTCTTGATCAAATGTTAAATTTCTTTAATTCAAATAATTTACTTCATAAAAATAAATTTAGTTTCACAAGGGGTCACTCGACAACTGATACCGGTGTTGAGCTGATTAAATATATATTTAATGCATGGGGGAATTCACAGGATGCTTTGGGTATATTTTGTGACCTATCCAAAGCCTTCGATTGTGTTCACCATGAAACATTAATCAGGAAACTTCAACACTACGGTGTAAGAAGTGATGCTCTTAAATTAATTATTTCATATTTAAGTAGGAGAACGCAAAAACTTCATTAACAGTATGAGTTCTTCCGGGTCGATGATACAAATGGGCGTACCTCAAGGCTCAATTCTCGGCCCCTTTCTGTTTCTTGTATACATTAATGACTTACCTTACATAGTAGGAGATAACCATGATATATTATTATTTTCAAATGACACCTTTAATTTTCAAATTAAATCGACAATTGTTAAAATGTGACTAAGTAATTAATGCTATATCTAAATAAGTAAATTGGTTCAATGTTAATAATTTGCATTTAAATGGCACTAAAACGAAATGTATGAAATTCATGACTACAAATGTCAAACAATTAAATACTAATGTAATTTTAAATGGGGAGAAACTGAGTCTTGTAGATACCACCATTTTTCTTGGAATCACACTAGACGCGAAGCTTCAATTGAGCCCCCATATATCAAAACTAGCAAGCAGACTTAGTTCTGCAGCATACGCCGTAAAAAAGATAAGAAATCTAACTAGTGTTGAAACAGCTAGACTAGTTTACTTTAGCTATTTCCATAGCATAATGTCGTATGGTATTTTGCTATGGGGACACGCAGCTGACACTGAAATCATATTTGTTTTACAGAAGAGGGCCATAAGAGCAATTTATGATTTAAAGCCTAAAGAGTCGCTGCGACAAAAATTTAAGGAAATTAATATATTAACTTTGGACTCTCAATACATTTATGAAAATGTAATGTACGTACACAAAACTAAAAGTATTTTTACAAAAATAATTGATATTCATTCTGTAAATACTAGGAACAGACACAAGCTAGTAGTACCAGTTACTCGACTCCGTCGAGTCAGTAATTCATTCTTGGGGTGATGTATACGCTTTTACAATAAAATTCAGGAAAATATACAAAATTTGACCTGCTCAAATTTCAAAAACATTATTAAACTAATTTTGTATAAAAAGGGTTATTATAATATTAAAGAATTTATAGATGATAATAATCCCTGGAAATGAGGTGATCGCTACCAAGCTATTTCTAATTTGTTGTGTTGTTAATTTATGTAACATACATGATTGTAAGCTGTTTATTTTTAAAAAAAAGTCCCACTGGGTTGCTTGCTGGTTCTTCCCAGGACAGAGGTTTTTTTTTGAACCAGTGGTAAATATACAAAAGAGTGACTTTCAATTAGTATTATTTATAATCTATATTGAATAAAAAAGTTTCTTTTTCTGTAATTTAGAGTTCTTTTTTGCGCGGAACCCTAATAATTTTTCTAAAATAAAAGTAGCCTAAAATACTCTTTATAACATCAACTATCTGCCAGTTATAGTCCCGTCAAAATCGGTCTAGCCATTTCGTATATTAGCCGGAACAAACAGACAGTAAGACAAAAATTTTAAAAATTCTGCTTTTGTTATAAATATCGTATATAATATCATATGAGATAAGTAAAAAAAAAAATTATTTTGACATTAAAAACAGACACTTAAATTTTATTTATTTGTATAGATTTTTAAATTGTAACCCCCGGAGAAACTGTCTGTCCCTTTGTGAGAATTTTTTGTTATATATAATAAACACACTGTAAAAATGGCAGACTGAATCAAACACTTTTTTTGGAATTTTTGAAAATACAACTTTGGGGTAGTCTGCCCCTATGTAAACCTCTTCAGAAGTGTCTGCCATTTTTTTTCTTAACTCTTTATACACTTGCTCACGGATAGTCATTATTATTTGAATCAAACACTCTTTTTGGTCAAATTTTTTTGCGACTTACCTGTATGCGCAGTACCAGGTGTACCCATAGACAGTCATATACATGCTTATTGATTCGACTGATACCTTTAAACGAAGTTTCATGATGCATCAAACACTTCATGAAAAATGCGTCATGAGCTCTCGGACCATAATAGGAAGCGAATACATGTAGTCCCTACCTATTTTGATGTTATTGCTGTGTTTATCGATAGGACAAACAAAGAGGTACACAAAAGAAAGTCATAGTTTGTTGTTTATTATGACAGACCTCGCGAGAAATTAAACCTTTTTATAATGCTTCTATTTTTTTTTCGTGACTTACTTCCTTTTAGTTAAGGGTTTTAAAAAAAATGTTTAATCCTCTGTGGAATACAAAATTTAAATCTGTCGTGGATATTTTTAAAACTTTTAATTTTGCTTTTTATGCTCGTTCTAGCCGACATATTCGTATTGCAGCCAAAATACAATCATTGTGTGGCTCTTCCACTTCTCTTTATGTAAATATTTTTGCAGTACGACAATGTACGATGATAACTGTTACATATTAACCGCAAAATCCATACATGATGAAGGAGGACTGATTGAAGGAGCATTTTTAGAAGAAAAAATAGACAAAGCACTGGGTACATTCCAAGTGACGCTGAAATTATGCTCAAATTCTTAATTCGGACTCTTGGTTTCTGCTTTTAAGCTTGCTTTTTTTAATTTAAGACAATGTTAAAGTCTACTAGGTCTACTACTGGCCGTTCGCATATGCTCATAAAACCTTGTTCTTAGTAGCAAACAATTTAAGAGGCATATGTTTTAGTAAGTGAGTAATCACAGAATAAGTTCAGCATGGTTTTGTCTTGGTCTTACGTCACTTAATTTTTTTTTAATTTATAGAATAGGGCAAACGAGCATGTGGCTCACCTGATCATAAGTGTCGACCGCCGCCTATTAAAAACATCAACACCAGGGGAATCGTAGGTGCCAGCCTTTAACAAGTATATATGCAGCGCTCCGTCTATGTTTCTCTGTTTACCTAAGAACCTGGCGTTACTCCAGTATTACATATATACATATATATATATATATATATATATACATTCACTCCATTATTTCGTACCTTGCTTACGCCTGCGGCTCCACGTGCGTAGAATAAAACACCCTCATATTTATTTTCCTGCGGTAACTTTTATGTTCCCGTGGTAAATAGTATCCTGTGTGCTAAGTTATATAATAGTGGCGGCCATTTTGTAGTTTCAACACGTCTGGCAAGGGTTAATTGAAGAAATGATCTAGCTGTGAGCAAATTATATAGAAATCTATTTAGCCAATAAATATTGAAAAAGATCTTTACTAACATTCTCAAACTTAAAATATTCACATAGATTTTAATTATAAATGAAAGAGCCATGCTGCAGGTATATTTTGGTTTTCACGCGTAGCGGTCGGCTCGACCAGGGAAGGTACACATAATACAGAATACCGAGTAAATAGTAAATTTATGCTGATGTTTTTCGTATAATAAGTGTACAGAATTGGAGACCTGTGTCTCTGTCCTCCTCCTCATATTACCCTCATGTACCTTATTTTGAGTTGTTATCAACTAGAAGCTACTGCCTATCTCCTCTCACGACATCCACGGAATGATATGAGGTAGTGGACATTCTTTTACCGCCACTACACTAATAACTGTGGTTGCTAACACACCTGTCAAGTGTGGCAACTATGACTAAAATTCCTTTATGAGGCAATCTATGCCAGAGGTCTATGTAGAGCATTGGACTTTTATAGGCTGTAAGGGATGGATGGAATGAGTCAGCAACGTCACGCGTTGGAAGATTCGCCTAGCTAACACTGGGATTTATGAGCGCAATGCCGTTACTTTCGCACGGGATATGCATTTATCACCAGACCAGTCTGAAAACTTTGGAATTTCAGGCGGGTTTCCCGCCAAAAATTCATTGAAACTTCATCCGTCCATCCGACGGGTGCACGGGGTGCAGGTAAAGTAGACATTTGAAGAAATTTGGTTGGCATATTGCCCCACAAAATTTAAAGGTTCATTCATCATCATCATCATCATTACAGCCCTTCACAAGTCCACTGCTGAACATAGGCCTCCCTCACGAAATAAGTGCTATTACGTTAGTTAAAAGCTTTTAGAAAAATGATGCGTCGTACCTAGTATGAAGAGCACCTCCCGCCCTCACTCAATTGCGTGTACTATGCCCGTCACCACTAATCCCAGCACCGCTACTCCCAACACCACTACACTAGGCAAGACACACCACTGACGATAATACGACACGTGTTTCGCCTCTACACGAGGCATCCTCAGGTGATATAGACTCTACAGTGGCTAACCGCTAAGTCAGCAGCGAGCCAAAACAAGTGCCTTTTATACAAACCAATGATGCAACCGCTCTCTACCTAAGGAGCGAGCGACTGCGTCATGCGATAAAACATGCGACCAATCACCGCTGGACTTATGCAGCCGTTTGTAAAATTAAAAACAAACCGCCGCGCAACGCCCACCTTCCAACCATGCGACCAATCGCCGATCACCGTGAGGGTGACAAACGACCATATTGCGAGGTTCTCTATTATTAGAGAGCAGGCTTGAAGATATTTAAGAGAGGTGAGTTAGTAACATTTGTTTGTTCATTCAGCAATGCAACGGTATTATTATTACTTTTTAATATCTCTAACTGTTCCAGCACATACAGCCGCAGCCCTTTATTACACGTATGTAAGACTTTAAAGGAGTTGTCGTTGGCTAGGTTGTGTCCAGTGTCCAAAAGATGTTTGGCAAAATGGGATTTATCGGGATTGCAATTCCTGTACGCAGCTAAATTCTCTTTATAACGTGTCTCGAAATTGCGACCAGTCTGACCCACGTAAACGGCGTGGCATTCGTCACAAACAAGTTTGTAAACACCTGACTTTTGACGAATATCCAACTTATCTTTATTATTACAGACATTTCTAGGAGAATTGTTTGTTTTGAATACCACATGAACGCCGTTTTGTCGAAGAGTATTAGTTACTTTTTCAGATATGGGGCCTAAGTAGGTCAAACTTCTCCTCGACTTAACAATAACAAGAAAATAATCGTCACACGTTTTCCAAATTTATCGAAAGCCTACTCACACCGACACGGTCATCCACGCGTCATCATGTCATCCGTGGCAACATAAAGTAGCCGCTTTTTATTGTTACATTAACCGTTTGTTCACTGTCGCATTAAGTAAAGAAAATTATTTAAAAAAACTTAATATAATTTATCAAATAGCGGTCTCTAACGGTTTTTCAAAAAATCTCATTAACAATTTAATTAAAAAGAAACAAAAGCATGTTGTTCGCAACTTTCTGTACGCGGTTCAACCTCAAAGTGTTCATCGGTATGTGAGCAGTTTGACCTTTGCAAAGTAAATTTTTCTAAAAGCTTGTATATAATGGATTTTCGCAAAGTAACGCCTGATTGTATTAATTATATTACGTTAGTATTTGATTTCAAATAGATGAAAACCAATATATAATTAGTTCCATGTTATTTTGTCCCCATTATTGGTCTTTGGCATATTATGTATTGAATTCAATAAAGCTAAATAGTTTACTTGTTAAAATAATAATAACATCTCACTGGGGCCGGACAGTACAGAAACCGAAAATTATAGAACATAAAATAAGCGACAAATTTTATTTGAAACATTTTTCTAGCGTTGCGATAGAAGAAGGAGAACGCGCAACGCAAGTTTAGTTTTAGTAGCGTAAGATTTCGCATATTATGATGTAATGTATATTATACTTATTGCATTCTTATATAGCTTAAAGTTATATTAATTTATTCAAAGTGAATTTTAAGTAGACGTACTTAAAACGAGTTAATATATTTAAATTATATCTTTATTCAGAAGCTGTACATTTCTTCCGATTCAAATTGAATTGCAGTGCAAATCTATAAATCATTAAATAATTTAAAGAACAAAAGTATTAATTTTCTTCTTCTTCATCGTCATCTTCTGGACGTTTGGTAATTTCTGTTTCATCGTCATCACCTTCTTTGGCCTGAATGGTTGTTTCCAGACCTTCCAAAATTTCACGGTCAAATGCACTCACTTCCTCACAGTCAATTTAAAAATGAAACAGCTTTGAAGCAATCTTGCCCATTATACTGGCCACAAGTTAAAGTGCATTGCAATCAGCGTTGCCGACTCTACGGATTTTTCCGTAGATCTACAGTGTTTTTACATCGTCTACGGAACTACGCAATTCGAGTTGAAATCTACAGAATTTGATTTTCATGTTAATATTTTTTTATACTTCACATTCCTTTTTTAAATAATAAGATTTTAAAAAACGTAACAAATGAAAAAATATTTTTTTCGTGATTGTGAACTTAGCTGACAACCGACAATAGAAAATTTTAACAATCAGCAGATATATCAGAGGGAAAATTGAAACTAAAAAGGCAGATATTATTTTTTCAAATAGTTAAAGGTTCATTAATTTGAAATTAAGATGAATTTTTATTCACGATAAAATTAGTATCCACAAATATTTAAGTGTCAATTATTTAATGATTTCTTATATTTACGCGAATACTACACATTTAAATAAAACTAATTTTACGGATTTTATCGCGTATATTAACTTATTTTACATTCCCGACGTTTCAAGCACTTTATAGCACCCATGGTCACGGGGGGGACTGAGGTGTATGACGTCCCAATGTCATAGTTAACCACGGCTACCTCCAGATTAAAAATTATTAATTTTTGTTCCGATCTACGCAGTATGAACTTACAGTATCATGAAGTCTAGCAGTTGTATGCTTGGGTTGGGATTTAATTTTATTAATTATAGAATACCAAGCAGATGGTAGCACCCAGCCATCTTCTCTATTGAAATTAGGATGTTTTTTGATTTCAATAGCCTCGCGAATCATCCTTGGAAGGAATCGGTGTTCTTTAGCGAGGATTTGTGGTCTACCAAATATAATGTAGTGACGGGGGCGATCCTGTACATGTTCACAGACTGCAGAATTCCCGGAGCGTCTATTCTTCACATCAGCTATGTGTTCTTTAACGCGGGTTTTTATGGATCTTTTAGTTTGTCCTATATAAGAGAGACCACATTCACAATCCAGCTTGTACACTCCTGCATCTTGCAGAGGAATATTACACTTGACTGATGGTAAAAACTGACTAATCTTCTTCGGCGGCTTGAAATATGTTTTAATGGCTTCAAGATGTAGCCAATCTTGTCAGTGACACCTCTGACATATGGCAGTAAAGCAGGCATTCGCTCGACTGTGGCCGACTTTACTCGTTCACTGTGACGTAGGCGCGGGACGCGAAGCTTATTATTAAATTTAAATAATTGCATTTTTTAATAATCTGATTCACTTAATAATTCAAACTACTACATTGTTCATCCGTCCCATACGTGATAAACATACTATACCGCGATGAAATCATTTCTTTCTTGTTTATTTACCTAAATGCATTAACTTTTCATCGTTTAAAACAGCTGTGAGTTGTGACTAGTAACATAGTTTTATTCAAGTAGCTCCGCTTGTCCTTCTTTCGGCCGGCAAGGTCAACATTGCATTTGTAGTAATTAGTGAGTAACGCACTTCACTGCATAACAGTTAAATCTTATAACCCTATTAGAATAATGTTGTTTTTAGTGAATTACTGTTCATTTCCAGAATTCTTCGTTTGTAACTTTAGTCTAGTAATCATGGCTGATAAGAAACTAAAGGAAAGTGAAAAAACGTGCCAATTTGTGAACGTTTTGAATGTATATAAAATCTGTGCGAAATTAAGTGAGTTGCAGGCATCTGAATTGGAGTGTCGTTTAAGTCGAATTGATGCGTTATATAGTGATTACGATGCGTTACAGACCAACATCGAGCTACAGTCCGAACAACAGGAGGATCAGTTTGCCGAGCGCGAGCAATTTGAGACACAATATTATGGTGCCGTGTCGCTGACGCGTATCTTGCTCGCCCCTACGCTGCAGCCATCTTCGGGAACCGATGAAGAGTCCGTGACATATCAGGGTTCCACTAGTTGCAGACATGACTTTGTGCGGTTGCCCAAAATCGACCTGCCCCACTTTGACGGCGACTACCAGCGCTGGCTTGCATTTCAAGATACGTATCTTTCACTTATACACAATAACAATAGCTTGAGTGACGTAAACAAATTACATTATTTTCGCGCTGCTTTAAAAGGTAGTGCAGCTTTAATTGTGCACAGTTTAGAACTTAGATCTGATAACTATGCCATTGCGTGGCAACTTCTATCTGACAGGTATGATAATCCACGACTGCTCGTAAACAACCACGTACAAGCCCTTTTTGATTTGAGCCTTTACAAAAAGAATCTAGCGTGTGTTTAAGAAACATCATTGATGTCACCAACAAAAACTTGAGGGCCCTTGCTACTCTGGGTGAGCCCACCGACCATTGAGATACGTTTATTATTTTATTGATGTCTCGCAAGTTAGATAGTATATCGTGTCGTGAATGGGAGGAGTATCGTAATACTCTTACCGATTCTCCAACATTACAACAATTTTTAAAATTTTAAAACAATAGAGCAGACTTACTTGAAACATTGTTTAATAATAACGAACATAATATACAAAAACAAAAAACACCTGAACCGTCTAAGTCTAAGAGCTTCATTATCACTACAGATCACACAAACAGTAGAAATGCAATTCATGAGATTAGCTGTTCCATGTGTAGTGATAAACATTATTTATACTTAATTTCCTTTTTTTAGAAGCTTAAGCGTTGATTCACTTATAAAACAAGCTACAGCTGCTCATGTATGCCTTAACTGTTTGCGCCCAGGTCATACACAGAAAGTTTGCCGTTTATCTCATTGTAAGCATTGCAATATTAAGCACAATACTTTGCTACATAATGAACCTGACACAGAAAATGTATCACCTTCTGCTTTTGAGAACAATGTTGCCCTTTCCACAGACATTGCTTTAGCAAACATAAATACTAATCAAGGCCATGTCTTGCTATCCACAGCACTCGTGAAGGTAAAGGATATTCTTGGTCACCTACACACGCCTCGTTTGCTTCTTGATAATGGCAGCACTACGAACTTTATAACGCAGAGCTTGTGTGAAAAGCTGAGTCTGGTAAGACGTGCTACGGACTCTACAGTCACAGGTATTAATAACCAGTCTTCTAGTACGTCAGAGTCATGTAATCTTACTATCCAATCGTACTGCGGTAGCTTTACGACTAACATAAATTGTTATGTTTTACCACAGATCTCTCAGTCGTTACCATTATGTTATATACATAACATTTAGCGGATCCTTACTACAACGTTCCTTCCGCAATTGACATCCTGGTTGGAGCAGAGGTCTTCTGGGATGTTTTAGGTTCCACCCATATTAGTTTAGGAAAAAACCAGCCAAGGCTACATGAATCAATGCTTGGTTGGATCGTATCTGGCTGTATTCCCCAGTCTACTCAGACAACATCTTCTATCTGTCACTTTACTCACACTCAAACAGACAACTCTCTTCTTACTCGCTTCTGGGAACTGGATTCTGTACCTGCGAAGTATCACATGTCTTCCGAAGATCGACTATGTGAAATACAAGATAGTTTAATTGGTTATAAATGAAACTACGTATATTTTAAAGATAATCCAGCGAACCTAGTATTACGGGGGATGAAGACGGATTTTTTTTGAATTTCCTCTTTATGGTAGTCCAGACCCAATTTTCTACAATATGACCCAATCAAGTTTCCAAAATTCCCTCCATTCAAACAAATCAACTTAAAGAAATATCCTTACTTACAGACATAAATACACAAACAGACAATGTCATTTCTAACTTAAACAATAAATCATCCAATTTCACAAAATTAATTAGAATAATAGCTTATACACAAAGGTTCATTAATAATTGTAGAAGAAGTAATATTCATAACACCAATTATTTTTCATGTTCAGAATTAAATTCTTCGAAATCAATACTATTACGTATAGCTCAAATGGAAATGTTTCCTAAAGAAGATTCTATTCTGAAGTCGGTTAATTCCCTACCTAAGGAAAACAGACTATTATCCCTTTCACGTTTCATGGATAATAGCAGTATTATATGTGTGGGAGGTCGTCTTAGCAATTCGAACTACACCTATAGTATAAAGCACCCTATTATAATATGTATCAAGCATCATTTAACCAAAATCATATTTGAAATGAAACACAAATGCTTAATGCACGCTGGTCCTTAACTGCTGTTGGCGAACATCAGGCAAACTTACTAGCCTTTAGGCGCTAGAAATCTAGCGAAGGCTATTGTTCATGGTTGTATACGTTGTAATAGATTTAAAGCAACTTTCGTGCAGCCTACTATGGATGACTTTCCTACCGATAGGATTCACTTAGAATTCCCATTTTTGAGCACCGGAGTAGGTTATTGCGAGTCTGTGCTGATAGTCAATCGTAAGGGTAGAGGCAGTACCTTAATAAAATCTTACATCTGTATTTTGTTTGTTTAGCAGTGAAGGCTGTCCACTTAGAACTCGTCACGGATCTCACGAAGGAGGCATATCTCGCAGCCTTAAGTCGGTTTGTAGCTCGACGAGGAAATCCTCAGCGCATTTATTCTGATAATGGTACCAACTTCGTAGGTGAATGCAATGAACTCTCTTCCTTTCTTAGTTACACGTCAAATTACATAACTTCAGACACCGCAGAACAAGGTATAGAATTTAAATTTATCCCAGCCTATTCTCCTCATTTTGGAGACTGTGGGAAGCTGCAGTAAAGTCCGTCAAACATCATCTGAGACGCATTATGAGCCTCACTCACTTCACATTTGAAGAGCTTTCAACTTGTCTGACTCAGATTGAAGCTGTCCTAAATTCCAGACCTCTTATACCATTATCATCCGATCCCACTGATCTAACATATTTAACTCCTTCCCATTTTGTTATTGGATGGACAACTACCTCAGTTCCATATCCACAAATCGAAGACAGGCATATTGACTCACTAGCTAGATTTGCGCAAGTGGAAAAGCTAAAACAACGCTTTAGAAAGCGTTTTGTTAATGATTATATATTTATATATTATATATCATATCTTACAGCAAAAGAAGAAATGGCGCATCTAATGCGGGGACCTGACTATAGGACAAATGGTTTTGGTGAAGGAAAACAATCTTCCCCACTGTTATGGCTTCTGGGGCGCGTCACTAAACTCATTCCGGGAAAGGATGGTGTTGCGAAAGTAGCTGAAGTCAAGACCAAGAAATGGCATCATCAAACGGCCCGAAGAGCCCGTAATCGTCTCGTCACACTACCAATTGAAGCGGACTAGACCACTTCAACGCCGGGAGCATGTTGCGTTATAACGTAAATCGAAACGCAACAATGGCAAATAGCCCGGCCCAATCAAAAAATTCGAATTAAAAAATAACGATTCTAGACTTCTTCAAGATACGATAGCATAGCTTGACTTAATACAGTAGTTCACCTTTTAATTATCTTTCAATATAGAATACACACCATCTGGATGATTGGCGGTCCACCACTGTGCGATTTAGAAGATGTTTTCTTCCTTGCACGACTTCCTTGTGGAATCGATTACCATCAGCGATTTTTCCGGATCGATACGACTTCGGGACCTTCAAGAAAAGAGCGTACTCCTTTTTAAAAGGCCGGCAACGCGTCTGCAATTCCATCCCTGGTGTCAGTTGTTCATGGGCGGCGGTAGTCACTTACCATCAGGTGAACCGAATGCTCGTTTGCCCCCTCTCCTATAAAAAAAATACTACAATTGAACTTACAACAAGAATTTTACATGACAGAAAGTATTTCTCAAATTAATTATCTATTCTATGACAAAAACAAAAATTTTCGATCCTTTTAAGGAGTCTGCAGATCTACGGATATATTGAAATGACATTTACGGAATTCTACGGAAATTTCATACCAATCTACGGATTTAGGAAAAATTCGATTTGGTAACAGTAATTGCAATCAGTTTTAACAACGGAACATCTGTCTCATGAACTGACTACATAATGAATGAAAAAGTCGTATTATAATATATGAGTTTGAATTTTCATTTCAGGTATTGATGTCATAGAAAAAGGTCGTGTTACAAGGGTCCACCTTCCCAGTTATAATCATAATTAAAAAAATAGTATTTAAAAACTTACCCCTTTTTAAGATAAAATAATTATTTTTCTACTTAAAATCTATTTTCAATAAATTAATATTTACAATAAGTATTTCATTTAATGAGTTTTTAATTACACAAAGAAGGCATAAGTATTATTAAATATATATATTAAATGATATTGTAACGATTGTCCCTATTCCACTTATATCAGGTTCACAACAACAGTCAATTCCTTATTAATTAATCCCTACCCTTGGAAAAGGCTCACAATACTTGTATACTACCCTTAGTTGCCCCAACATAGGTCGATTGGACCAGGGCCCATGAGTGGTCCCCTCGACGAGCAACCAAGGGTTGAGCCCAACGGCCTATGGATAACGGTTCCAAAAACGGCTAACAAATAAGCAAGCACAACAAAACTTACCGATTTCAGGAGGTAGGGTTGGCCACAGGGTACCGGTCAGGTGATAAGTGAGGTACATGTAAGTATTGTGTAGTAGAGTGTACAATGTAACCTGACTTGACCGTTGAATTCCGACCGCAGATCCACAAGCGCTGCTTCTCTCCAAAGGCGAGATCTCTCAAGGGGGGCGATCACCAATTGAAAACTTCTACTTTTATTTCACTGTATTAGTTTATCAATTTATTGTACATTTAATTAACTTCTGAGTCAACCAAATCAACGTTCATTGAAATTAAAACAAGTGACACTCGACACAAGTAAAGAACAATATTGAATAGAACTATTTTTACGGATTTTATCGCGTTTAATTAACTTATTTTATATTCCCGACGTTTCGGTTGCTTTACAGCAACCGTGGTCACGGGGGACTGAGTAGAATGACGTCCCGATGTCAGTATTAAGCCGGAGTACCTTCAGCTTTTTTAATTAATAATTTTGGTCCGATCTACGAAGAATGAACTAACTGTGTCTTGAAGTCTTGCAGTGGTATGCTTGGGTTTAGTTTTAATTTTATGAATTACAGGATCCCAAGCAGGTGGTAGTACCCAGCCTCCCTCTCTATTGAAATTAGGATGTTTTTTAATTTCAATAGCCTCAACGTATTATCCTTGGCAGGAATCGATATTCTTTCGCGAGAATTTGTGGTTTATCAAATCTAATGTAATGGCGGGGGCCGTCTAGAATATGATCACAAACTGCAGACTTCCCGGAACGTAGGTGCTTCACGTCAGCTATGTGTTCTTTTACGCGGGTTTTTATAGATCGTTTTGTTTGCCCTATATATGAGAGACCACACTCATAATCAAGCTTGTACACTCCTGCATCTTGTAGAGGAATATTGCATTTGACGGATGGTAAGAACCGACTAATCTTCTTCGGCGGCTTGAAGAATGTTCTAATAGAAGCTCGCTTCAAGATGTTGCCAATCTTGTCTGTGACACCTCTGACATACGGTAGTATATCAGGCACACGCTCGAATGTGGCCGGCTTCACTCGGTCACTGTAACGTAGGCGCGGAACCCGAAGCTTGTTTTCGTGCAGAACCTGCTTGACGTGCTGAAGCTCAGCGGCCAGGTGTTTGCTGTCACAGATCCCTCGTGCTCTCTGTAACAAAGATTTGCCCACGGTAGCTAACTGTGAAGGGTGCTGGTGGGATTCACTGTTTAAATATCGGTTTGAATGGGTCTTTTTTCTATACACAGTGTGAGCTATGGTATTATCAGGAATTCTAATGATCTGATCGGCCGACAGAACCGCCCGAGAGAAGGGGTG
Organism: Parnassius mnemosyne; assembly: GCA_963668995.1. Classification (NCBI taxonomy): domain Eukaryota; kingdom Metazoa; phylum Arthropoda; class Insecta; order Lepidoptera; family Papilionidae; genus Parnassius; species Parnassius mnemosyne. The sequence goes on from CAVLGL010000013.1 coordinate 2,946,628, forward strand.
GAGGTGACCTTCAAATTCCATCGGGCTGGACACGCCGTGACGCGCGGATTGAATGAAAGTTTCAAATGCCCACATTTGGGCCTAAACAATAATTATATCAAATACCAGATACAAGGGCTTCACTCTCCCACATTTTAAACAAAATGTGGAGGAGGCACACGGCTCCGCACACGCCATGCGCGGTGAGTACCAACCATTTAAATTCGCTCCCCTCGAAGGAAACGTTAAATTGGGAACAGGACCGTAGTCCACAACAAAATAACTGGCGTACCAGTAAAATAGGACTTGGCCCCTTGTTAGTGCGTAAGCACATACATCGACCGAAGTCGCACATGTCAATGCATGTAAACGCCATATAGAATACGATCAAATCCAGCCACAGTGAATGTACGTGACAAGGGTTAGACAACAATAGGCACACTGACCATAAAAAGCTCTCCGCAAGCACCACCACCTGCCAGACCGCCGTTTCTGTAGACGTGATGTAAGTGTAAGGCATCACCATCAATTGCATGGTCAGCACGGCCAATTGGCTGCAGAGCGTGTCATGAGTCTACCGCTCTCACCTCAAGGGAATGGGGTCCCACGTTGCGCGGCTTTTGGCCGCAGCCTTGAGAGCCTCTTCAGATTCTTCCTCCAGCTACCACCCGCACGAGGACGACACATATGCTCCACCAACCAATACAATGGCAGATATAGCTAATAGGCAGTTATAAGATAATAGTTATAATTCGCCATCAGAAAGAGTTTGTGTCACTGACGTTGAGTTTATGCATTTTTAGATCATGTTTGTCTCACCCACCAACAAGTTGCCTTCAATCTTTCAAAGGTGGAAACTTTATAGAGATATATTATTATGTTGTTATATAAAACATCATGGAGGACAGACAGTCTGCAGCCCCGCGATGAAGGGACCCGACTTGGGCAAAGCTACTTAGGATGTGAGTCAAACCAAGACGCAGGGAGCGCCATTGCGAATAGCAACCCGCTAAACAACCATCGCAGAGACGCAATGCTGCAGAACGGAACAAGCATCAATACGACTATCGTCGGGCTTACACCATCCCAAGGTCCCCCATACAGTCCCAGCAGACATCACCACCCGCATACCAAAAGATCCATCAACCAAAACCACAAGATGCCTCAAATCAGGTGCAGCACACCCGCAGATCCATCACAACACACAATACTGCAAGTAGCAGTAAGCATCAATACAACTATCATACGGATGGCGCCCCCTCACAACATACCCACATGATCCCTATCGACTTTGGTAACAAAATTGATAATGTTGTTAAAACAAGATACCACCAACGTATCATAGTAGCACGGTACTAAAACGTCAGTAGCCAAAACTCCACGTATCATAGCGCTATTGCACTACGACATGGAGTTGAGTATGCTTGCTGCACCTAAAAGTACTATCAAACACACTTACCCTAATCCGAAAGATAGCCGACGTATCATAACGCTATGCGCTAAGACGCCGCCCACAACAGTAGGGGTGTGTGATATCCACGGGAAAGTCGTATTGCTTTCAACAAACCCGCTTACTACTGACACTAAGATGATATGTCTAGGACACATCGGTTAGCGAGTCCAAGTTTACCTCGGTCTCGGAAGCTGTGAAGCAATCTACACGCCACTGTAATACTCCTTTTCAAGTCTCATTTCTTTTTAATATAATGCATTTACATATTTGAGACCTTCCACTTATTTGCTTTATCTCATAGACCATACTATTGTATGTCTTATTCATATGGGACTTCAAGTCATAACTCTGCTATCATAATGGTTATGCATCATAGAGGCCTTCTATATTGATGCTTTGGTTCGTTAGACCTTACTATCATAAGTCCATAATATAGGACTAGTCATTGTGCAACCTTACTACTAGCAGTCGGTCAGCCGACCACCCCATATATATGTACAACCTTGGGTATGTGTCTCCGGCAACGCCCTTATAAGGGAGCATTACAAGAACACCTTCATCAATTTAGAAATTTTCCGATTAATACAAGAACACCTTTAAAAATTAATAGAATCAGGCGTTACTTTGCGGAAGTCCATTATATTAAAGTTGAGAAAAAATTACATCCGCTCGATAAAATAAAATGATGTGTCTTACCTAGTTTGAAGAGCACCTCCCACGAAAGTTGATAAAGGTTTTTTCAAGAACACCTTTATCAACTTAGACAATTTTGATCCATTTTTTTTATTATATTACAAATTTTATTTATCTTTATTATTGCAATATAATCAACTTGTATTTATATAATTTAATACCTTTTGAACATTTTAAACAGAATTTTAATAAATTTAGAAATTTTTGGAGACCATGTTTAAGAATGGACACCTTAGACAACTCATAGACATGTCGGTTAGTAAAATAATTCTTCTCTATATTATGTTTGAAGTACGAATTGGTCGGCGGACCATGCTCTCACAGAATACTATCGTAAAATAGCAGCGTATGGTGAGTGTAAAGATCTGGATACTCCTTTTACTAGAAACGAGGAATTCCATATTGGTCCCCATGGGTGAAAACGCATCTGCATTTTGACTCTTAACCGAGGATAGATGTAGATGTATATGGACCACAGCAACCACTTACCATCAGGTGGACTGTGTGCTTGTTTGTCACCCTATCCTCTAAAAAATAAAAAGAAGTATAGGGCGGCCCCCCACTAGATGGAGTGACGACTTGGTAAGACATGCAGGAAGTCGATGGATACATGTGGCTCACGACCGTGCTTTGGGGCATTACATGGGGGAGACCTATGTTCAGCAGTGAAGTTGTGAAGGACTGTAATGACGATGATGACTTATTGAAAAAAGTAAGTAATTGTTCAGATTAATATATTTTATTAATTGCGTTCATACTTCGTCTTTTATCAGAAAAATTACTAACCAGAGAAATCCAATAACGTTAGACTACTTATCTTGAATGAGAGTCAAACTTTTAATTGAATGACATCTGAACCCTTAACATGATCTACGAGAGATTTTACTTGCCCCACATAAATTAAGCAAATTTTATGAACAGCTAAGTATGAAAGTTGTAAAAACAAACAGATAGTGCTAGCAAACTTTTATATTGCGAAATATGAATATAAAAAAATATTCGTAGGCCGTTCTTATATTATCTTATATACGTAGGTATACACATCCGAAAATCATTATTCTTCTTCCGCGTACAGTAAGGTCAATATCATTGCATGAAAGTTTATTGTATGACCGGAAAAAAATACGGCATCGTAAAAACGTACACGGTCCATATGTTTAGATCAGCAGAATTACGTTCAGCCGACGTTTCATGGGCCTTGTTTGAGTTCGTTTTCCGAATGTATACCATCTACGCTGGTACGAGAAGCGCTGATTTGGGTTACAAAGTTGGATCTGTACTTCTTACAGTTATATGCATGGCGAAATTTAGAAATAAATTTAAATGTTTTTTTAGTTTCTTCATATGTTTGCTGCATGGTGATAGGAAATAAGGAAGGAAATACTTATAATATAATCAAAATGCAGACGCGTTGGCACCCATGAGGACCAATATGTAATGCCTTGTTTCTAGTAAAAAGGGTCTCCAGTTCTCTCGCATTCCATCGTAGTTCTTACGGGTGACAAGGCATTTCTGCTTTTTGATTTGTAATTGAGGATAGATGTAGATGTCTATAGACCACAGCAACCACTTACCATCAGGTGGACTGTGTGCTCGTTTTTATCCTATAAAAAAACGTTTACAGTAATTAAAATCAACATACTAATTAAGAGCCACGTATAATCCTCTACCCAATTTCATACCGCGGATATCGTGAAACGTAACAGAAGTAAATGTAATATGAGATGGGCAGCAGCATCATTCTAATATTAACTTAAAATGATACAAAAACTGCGGCAAAAACCCGTCTGCCAAGCGTGACAACTATGATAAATATTTTATTTTATAGGATAAGGGTGACAAACGAGCACACAGTCCACCTGATGGTAAGTGACCGCTGCGGCCCATAGACATCTGCATCTATCCTCTATTACAAATCAAAATTCAGATGCGTTTTCACCCGGGAGGACTAATATGGAGTGCCTCACTTCCAGTAAAAAGGGTCTCTGGTTCACTACACTCACCATACGAAACACAGCAGCGTTAAGCTGCTATTTTACGCTGGTATTCTGTGAGATTGTGGTCCTTCCCCAGTTGAACCGACCCATTCGTGCTACAACTATACTACTAATATAGCTGTATCATGGCTCTACCACGTATAGATATGCCCCCTCACCCCCAATATTCGGGGGAGGCTGTGATACAGCAGGGGACTCTTGGTACTGTCACTCACTTGGGCCTTAATTAATTCACTTGGGAATTAATTAATTAAAACTTTGACACGCTTCTACACGTTTTATACGATACTATACATTAATGAAATCGACAATGCCTGTAGGTTGTTACCGACCGTGCTTTGTCAGGCTACCAATAGACTAAATTCAATTATCAGTCGAGGTTTTATACCTACGATTCATATGTACGAAATTACTTTTCATTTCACTGTTCCCTTGTTACGTAGTTCATCTTTAACGAGGCCATTCCAAAGCCGCATACATTTATATAATACTAGCTTTTTCTTTAATGGTGTTATAGTTGTTATGCTAACGGTGCACTGTGAACATCATTAATACTGCTCCATGCCAAAATAAGCGTAATTTAATCACTTGTAGTGACCTCGGTGTTTGTTCCGTCTGTATTTCTGTTTGTCACGGGATTTATTAGGAATTCTAAAAGACTATTGGACGTAGGTTATTGCATTTTGGCATGGATATAACATGCTACACATTTATAAAAGAGAGTTTTTAAGAATTGCAATAAATGTTCTAATTGCAGATATGATACTCAGAATTTGAACGTAGCAATTAGTGCTACGTTCAAATTTTGCATAACAAGGCCTTACGTTGCTCAAGCGAAGTAATTCCTTACCAAAAGAATTATGAAAACGAGCAGTGCAATCTTCTGAAGAGAGTAAACTTTAAAAATCATAAAAAAATTATCGCACTAGCCTTTTCGCGTTAATAAACACAATCCGTACATATAATAAATCTGTAGAAAAGTCGTGTCTGTAATTCTCGCCAGTCATCAATTGTAGGAATCGGTGTTCTATTGCAAGTATTTGTTGTCTATCAGATCCGATGTAATGGTTGGGACGATACTAAATATGTTGACATACTTTAGACTTCCCGGAGCGTCTGTACTTAACATCACTGATATGTTCTTTTATGCGGGTTTTTATGGAACTTTCATTTAAAGATGCGTAAAAAAAACCCCACATGAAAGAAAGTAAAAATTAAACGTGATAACATCCGTAACATCAGTTTTATTCCATGTGTAGTAGGTATATATACTTATAGACCTGCATTTGTGAAATTTTGAAGTCTCCTCGAACTTAAAAAAACATCTACATCAGTATTATGATACCAACCAATATTAAATAAGCTCAATAATATGAACAAAATACCTCAAATAAACATTATACCATAATTTGATAGAAGGCCATGAAATTCAAACAACTAAAACTAAATTTATTTTAATTTTGAATGAATGTAAAGAGGAAAATTTAAATAATATTAATAAATTGTGATTCCAAGACAATTTACCTTTCTTATGGATGCATCGGAAGACAAGCCCGATAAAAAAATAGTAGGTATTTCTAGACACACATATTCACGTGTTCTTACAGCATATTATATGTTACGGCCTACGGCTATTCCTACAAAGGGTCAAATCCTCTGGGGCCCATTCAGCAGAAGACTTCACGAGCAGACGTAGGTCCGGCCTCAATATGGCCGCGTGGAATTTCCTAATTACAATAAACAATAAGGGGGAGCGTTCTATCCTACTGCCATTCAACAGGGAGAATATTAAAACCGAGCTTACTTACCTATATCCAAGGCGACTGGTCCCTCAGGGTTCGGTCAGGTCGCATGTGGTTGATTGGTGCATGGGAAGTAAGGGTCAGTGATGTGTATCTGTGTGTGACTGAGTGTGGTAGACCTTATGAGACCGTTGCCGTCGGCAGCAGCTCGGACTTCAGCACCGCTCCAAATTGTGGTAATCTTCCGCGGAGTCGTCCACAGTCACTTTCTTCGTTCGTCACGAGGACAGTCCTTAACTTTATCGTACAATTATCTAACTTCCAGAAGCCACTAACTCTAATTTGTTATAAAGCGTAACACCCAACACAAATACAGAATGTCGGTCTATACGAAATCCCGTTACTATAAGCAAAAACGTAACACACCGCACGAACACGAATGTCCGGATCAAAGTTCACTACCGTTTCGCGTGGCCACAATTATTTCTAGAATATCAAATGCCGCAGTAGTAGCTAATATTGTCGAATATCCTTATACATATTTTAAGTTAGACACAAGAAATCCCGGGAAAAGCTCTCAAACAAGGAATGCGCGGTACGAATGATAGACAGTATATTTACTAGACGCGCCTAATCTATTCCGCGTTCCCGCACAAAAAAATGACGCCGTGCTGTCCCAAGCGCAGCTGGCAAACGACTCCTGCGCTCGCGCGCCCTAGCCACACCGCTCGACCGAACGTCAAAACCGGTATGGCGCCGAGCCGAGCGCCCTCTGGCGTCAAATTCCGAAACCAGCGTTCGGGCGTGAACATTATATATACCAATTATCTACATCCAATAGTCTCTTTGAATTAAAAAAAATTTGACAGTCATAAAGTCACAGATACCGAGGAAACTCTAAAAGTGATCGAATTTTGATAAATTTGGCACGAAACAGCTTTTAATGATGTTCCTAAATACAAGTTTACGCGAGCGAAGCCGCGAGTAAAAAGCTAGTACATGAATAAAGTGTCATCTGGCACAGAAAAAGTGCGAAGAAACCTGCATAATGTTTTATTACGATATGTTACGAGAATCCGAAATCCGTTTTACTGGTAACGAGTCACAACGAGTGACAACGCTACGTGCGTTTTGTAATTTAATCCAGGACAGATGTGATGTGTGTGTTCGTAAGTCATTCTCACATTTATAGAAAAATAATGTAATATATACATATTATTGAGTATGAATTAGAAGGATGCCAGAGTTGGGTAAAACCTACTAGATAAGATCGCTCTATAGAATCGGACGGGATAAAATCCAGTCCGAAAGAGAAGCTATGGTAGAGCGTCTGAATCTCACACTACGTAGGTCACCACTCAATAAGTTTTGAGATGCTCGAAATTTAAAAATGGAAGGCACCTGTGTTATATGTTTCTAAAAAGAAAATTTATTTAAAAATAGAACTCAATAAGCTAATTGCCCCATATTAAAAAAATAAACAAAGTTCTATTAATTGTCCTGCAACGCTTCCCGCGCTTTTCATTTAAAACGATGGATCTTAACCGTAAACATTTGCACGCTATAATATATTATGTTTTTAAATTTGGTTTAACCGAACAATTAAGTTTACAATGGTTCTAATCAGTACTAGGGGACTCAGCTCCATCACGTGCAACAATTTTTAGGTGATTTGCTGAATTCAAAAGGGGTAAAATTAATCATAAATGTGACCAAAGAACTGGGACCCCGCAAACAGCAGTAACGGCAGAAAATGTATGGACTACTGAAATGTTGGTACGAGGAGACCCACGAATCACATATACGGACATCAAAAAGATTGTAGGCATTAGTTCGGGGAGCATTCATACCATCCTACATCAACATCTTGGAGTGAGTAAGCTTTGTTTTCGATGGATCCCTCGATTGCTCTCCGAAAGCGAATAACAGAATCTTGTGGATTGGTGCCATAAAATGCGTCTACGTTTTGAAAACGGGGCATCTAGGCATGTTCCAGAAATTGTTACTGGTGACGAGATATGGATCTATCAATATAATCCGGAAAATAAAAGGCAATCATCGGTATGGGAACTACTCAGAAGGACAGTTACCGACAAAACTGCAAAGAACTCACAACGTCGGCAATAAAAAATGGTGGCTAAAACTAGCCACCATTTTTTCGCGACGACGACATATGTCGAAGTCAATGCTGGAAAATTTTAGGTCAGTCAACTCCGAATGGTATACTACAGTTGCATTACTCAAAGCTTTTCAAGCTGTGCGGGAGAGAAGACCAAAGACCGGACTTTGGAGAATCATGCTGCATCACGATAACGTCTCTTCACATACCTCCCTTAGAACAAAAGCATTTATAGAGGAATCTAGTGTTGAAATTCTAAGTCACCCACCCTACAACCCTGAAGCTCTTTGTGATTTCTTTTTGTTCCCAAGAGTTAAAGAAAATATAAAAGGCAAGTTTTTTTTCAAGTGCTGAAGAAAGCATGGCTGCCTACGAAGAAGCGACTGCCGACTTGTCAGATCAAGACTAGCAAAAGTGTTTTCAGAGTTGGTTTAGGCGAATGGAACTTTGTATAGAGCACGATAGAGAATATTTTGAAAAGATGTAAAATAAATAATAATAGTATCTAGAATACTTTTTGTATATCTCAAAATTTATTGAATAACCTACGTACAGGCAGTGTCCGAATAGGGCGATGCCAATCTTTTGAAGTACAACGCCTCCAAAACACAAGCGTGTTTCTTCACTGCGAAAAGGAGCCAGCTCACCTTGGCTCCTTCTTTCCGAAATGTATCACTGAAATATACCGACCGCCTTTAGTTGGTAGGGCTTGAGATATCCTCAAATTTGAACTTCGAGCGGTTGATTGAGTCCAAAGCCAGAGCAGCTGCAAAGAAGCTGGGAGTCCTGGCAAAGGTACGGCGATACTTCACGCTGGGACAGCTGCTTACTTTATATAAAGCGGAAGTCCGGTCGTGCATGGAGTATTGCTGCCATTAATGGGCTGGTGCTGCAAAATGCCACCTAGCAGCTTTGGACTCAATGGAAAGGCGTGCTAAGAGGCTTATTGGTGACCTGAATTTGGTTAAAATCAATCTTACGAGCCTCAAACACAGACGTAAAGTAGCCAGCCTTTCGGTTTTCTACAGGATGCATTTCGGAGAGTGTGCGCAGGAATTGCATAACTTAATTCCTCCCTCTCCTTTTCACCATCGGACAACCAGACGTTCTGCCAGTTTCCACTTTTTCGTTGTTGACTTACCTCGCAGTCGAACCAAACGGTCCGCCACGTCGTTCATCATTCTTCCAGCAAAGGAGTGGAATAAGTTGCCAGCATCTGTCTTTCCATCCGATTACAGTGTGGGTGTCTTAAAGCTAAGAGTGAATAGCCTTTTGTTAAGTCAGTGCGCTTCACCATCTTAGGCTACGTCACCACTTTCCATCAGGTGGGATCGTAGATAAGCGCTGGCTTAGTAGAATATTTAAAAAAATAGAAAATGCAGGAAGTCGATGGATGTGTAGTTGATTAAGGCCCGTTCTTTAATATTATTAGAGAAGTTATTTATTAGAGAAATTATTATATTCAGCAGTAGTACTTGTGATGGGCTGTATTGATAGTGATAATGATACCTTTTTACCAAAAGAAGGCCAAGAAATTTAATATATTGATCCACAATTTAGATAAAAAAGGCATTTTCTACTCAAGCAAGTTTTTATACGAATTTATTGAATGTAATAAATAGGGTATTAGTAATGAATTAGGATTTATCGTCAATCTCTTTTTGAATGTATTCTCTACCTTTTATAGGGTAACATTGAAAAATGACAAATAAATTACCCGAGTTGACCATTTTAAGGGCTAAATGGAATCCGGTTCCAATGCTTTATAAGCGGAACGGTCTGCTAGTGACGAAGGTACGAAGTTTAAAAAGAAATCGTTACGGCTTAATAATAAATTCCGCGTAGAAAATAATAGGTAAATTTATTTGTTAAAATAAAATAAGACTAATTTTACGGATTTTATCGCGTTAAATTAAATTATTTTGCTTATTTTTATTAATTCCCGACATTTTGGGTGCTTTCCAGCACCCATGGTCACGGGGTACCCACTTTTAATTTAATTAAACGCAATCATCATCATGAATCTCAAGGTATACCACAAAGCACGGTCCTGAGCCACCTGCATCCATCGACTTCCTGCATATCTTACCAGGTCGTCACTCTATCTAGTAGGGGGACGCCCTACACTTCGCCTATCGGTACGAGGCTGCCACTCGAGAATCTTTTTTCGCCATCGGTTGTCGGTTCTTCGAGCTATATGGCCGGCCCATTGCCACTTCAGCTTACTAAATCCGTAGGGCTATGTCGGTCGCTCTAGTTCTACTGCGGATTTCCTTATTTCTAAGTTAATCACGCAAAGCAATCCCGAGCATAGCCCTCTCCATAGCTCGCTGAGCGACCTTGAGCTTCCTTATCCGGCCAGCAGTGAAGGACCACGTCTCAGTTCCATATGCCATCACTGGCAACACGCACTGGTTGTACAGTCTCGTTTTCAAGTTTTGGGGAATACCTGACGAGAAGATGTACCGTAATTTCCCGAACGCTGCCCAATCGAGTTGAATCCGTCGATTGACCTCTCGGTCGAAGTTGGACTTACCTAGTCGGACAATTTGCCCCAGGTAAACATACTCGTCAACAACTTCGAGCTTAGTGCTCCCAACAACTACCGGCATAGGTGTGACATGGACATTAAACATGATCTTTGTTTTGTCCATGTTCATCTTAAGACCTATCCGTTGGGAAACACTATTGAGGTCATTGAGCATACTGCTTAGGTCCTCCAGCGATTTTGCCATAAGGACTATATCGTCGGCAAATCGAATGTGAGTGATGCACTCGCCATTGATGTTGATACCGTATTCTTTCCAGTCTAGAAGCTTGAAAACGTCTTCCAATCATCATCAATCATAAATCAAGAATCAAAGGTTTTCTCGTAGTCCACATACGCCAGACATAGTGGCAAATTGTACTTCTCGGTCTTCTGTACAATTTGCCTAAGGGTATATATGTGGTCTATGATGCTAAAGACTTTTCGGAAACCGGCTTGTTCGGGAGGCTGGAAGTCGTCAAGTCTGCGCGTGAGACGATTCGTAATGACTCTCGTAAACATCACGTAGACGCGGCTCAGAAGGGAAATCGGTCTGTATTTCTTCAAGAGAGCGTTGTCGCCTTTCTTGAAGAACAAGAACACCGCACTTCTCCTCCACGCCTCTAGTGTAATGCCACCATGCAGGACGGAATGAAAGAGCCTCTGAAGGACTTCAAGTACCGGTTTTCCACCCGCTTTCAGAAACTCCGCTGTAATTCCATCCTCGCCTGGGGCCTTGCCGTTTTAAAGGTGCTAGAGAGCAATTCTAATATCGCTCAGACTGACGTCCGGTATATCATCGGAATAGTGTCGGATAAGACTCGATCTTGGATCGTTACTCACACTTGAGTGTGGCTCCAACAATGATGTGTGCAGCTGCCCATAGAACCTCTCAATCTCACTCAAAATCTCAGGTGCCCCGGAAACGATGCTGCCACATTCTGTCTTCAGCTTTGACAAATGGCTCTTTCTGGCAGACAGATCTCTGGCAAAGACTTTGGAGCCTTGGTTCCGCTCGATCGCTTCTTCAGTACGAGCAGTATTAAAGTTGCGTAACTCCCGCTGCATGCATTTGGAGATCTATCTATTCAGTTGCCTCTATGCTGTCAAATCTACTGAAGACTGCTGCTTCATATCCCGTCTAACAGCCATGAGATTAAGTGTGTGATCGGAGAGTTTTTGTGGTCTTCTTCGTCGGGTCTTGCAAAACTTAGCTCCGGCCGCATAGACAGTTTCCACGAGCTTGTCATTCATATCGTCCACTGTAATGCAATCTTCTGGGCACTGAAAATGGTTTCGTAGCTCGAGCTGAAAAGTTTCGGGACTTTGCATTAGAGCACGAGGGGGACGGAGCGTTGACCTCAGTAGACGTGACCTCTCCAACTTAACGATTAGGTTCAGTGTGCCTCTCACCATTCAGTGATCGCTGCCGGTTTTTACCCTCGCAATCACTGAGACATCACTGAGCAGTTGTCGTCTGGTTGTCATAATGAAGTCAATCTCCTTTTTTGTCAACCCGTCGGGGCTCGACCAGGTCCACTTCCTGTGGGGCCGCTTCTGGAAGAAAAAGTTCATCATAAAGAGTCCCTCTTTCTCCATGAAGTCGGCCAGCTGCTGGCCCCTTGGGTTCCGTTGCCCTATTCCGAATTTCCCTAATTTCAGCTCACCGTTCTCTCTTGTGCCTAGTTTTGCGTTGAAGTCTCCCATTAACACCGTATATTGGGTTTTGGAGGAATGCATGGCTCTAGAGATATCCTCATACATTTCCTCCGCCTCCTCATCGGGGTGTGCCGAGGTTGGTGCGTAAACCTGTATGACCTTCAGCGAATACCGTTTGGTGACTCTGAGTATAAGGTACACAACCCTCGTCGACACAATCCCAATCTTTACAATGTTGTTAACGAGAGACTTACGGACAATAAATCCGACACCTCCTTGGGACAGATGGTCGCCCTCCCGGTGATAGAGCAAGTTGCCGGATTTGAGAATTACCGTGTCCTCAACCTCTCTTCGCACCTCGGATAATCCTATTATACTCCAGCGCAACTTGTCAATCTCTTCTTCTAGCTCCAGGATCTTCTTGTAAGTCCTCAGGGTGCGTGCGTTATAAGTTGCCAGGTCGAGTCGTCGTAGGTGGTAACCGAACCTCTACCGGAGATTCTTAGCACCCCCTGCCCCGCCGTTACCATGGTCGCCACCGTAGCCAGGAATAGCGGGGCCGCCGGGGACCGAGGGCCGTCTCTTTGTTACTCTCATCATTGGGGGGGGGTTGCCATAGTTGCCTCGCTTGGCAAGTGGGTTGGCAACCGCAGTTTTTTATTGTAATTTTATTGTCATCCGGAAGATGATGCTGCCCATCTCCTGCTTGTTTTCCTTTGTCGCCTTTTACGACACCCACGGGAAGATATGGTGTAGTGGATATTCTTAACCCCCACTACACGGCGAATTAAACGCGATAAAATCCGTAAAACTAGTTTTTTTCAATGTGTAGTGTTCGCATAAATATAAGAAATCATTATGTTAAATAAAAATTAAATAATGCTTAAAAATTTTTGAGGAAAAATTGAAACTGAATTGAATGGAAAATAGAATTTAATTTATTAAACAGTTAAGTTTCGCGAGTAACCCAGCGGGACTTTCTTCCACAGTACATTATACGATATTAAAAAGGTGGTATTATTACTATAGAAAAAGTATTATATTTTTTTTCTAAAACTCATTTAAGTTACAGCTTAGAAGCAATCACCGCACTTCCAGAGGATACTTAATCTTTTCATAAAAACTTTGTTTAATGCAAAATTTTAACTTTGTAATTCCTCGTATATTTCCCAGATTTTCTTGTAGTTGCAAGTCTAGCTCATCATGAACTTAGTTTAAAATGTAATGTTGGTACCATACAGACAAAACACTAACAGACAAACAAGAAACGTATTGCATATTGCATTTTCAATTATCATGTTCCTTTTGTTTTAACTGAATATTTATTATGTATGCCGACAAATAGCTTTCAGATTTTTTAAATATTTTAATGAATGCAAGAATTGTCGTCGCTTGGGATTTTATAACACAGAAATATGGTTACTTTGACTTATCCGTGGAAGAACCATAATATACTCTCGCGGATATTTCTATTGGCTATACATTATTTTCGTGCATCTTTTTTGACGCAGCGCACACCGTGAAAGCTATCATGAGACTTGACATTTTCGATTCAGTTTATGAATATCATCATAACTTTTAATTATATACTCATAATCACAATCATTAATCAATTATTTGCCTGAAATATTAAATTAAGTAGCACAGAACATATTTCTCCCTCATTACGGGCATGCAAAATCATACTAAATTTACAAAAATTATTTGAATAAAATTACAATTATTAGAACTATTTGAAGAACAATTGTAAGAACTATTTGAATTACAATTATTACAATCATTTAAATTTTAATTATTTGAATTACAGTGATTGCAGTTACATAAATTATTACTGAATTATTATAATAGACTAAGTCACAGGAAATAAAAGGAAGAGCCGGTATCTTAGTGGGCACCAAATCGATAAGTGCTTTTATTCATCTTTAAGTGTATAGAAACTCTCCTAGATTAACCATTCTCGCAAGGCACAATAGAGCCTTTTATATACAGGTCAGTGATATGTTTATATATTATATAAAGTCTATGCCCATAGGGAATAATGTACCCATTTTTACGGGAAATAATATAATTTATAACACGGCGTTTATTTTGGACTCACGACGGTTTTAACATACAAAGAAATAAAGAAGTTAACTTCTATCATTTACCAGCGTCTTATTATTCTTTTCACAATGTAAGTGAAAGAATTTTTCAAATAGGTGCAGTAGTTCAAACAATTACATAAACCCACAAAAATCGCACACTCTCTTTATAATATTAAATAAATAAACATAACTCAAATCCAACAAAAAACATTTTCTAAGTGGGTACAAAGTGACAAATGGAATAAGTCATAATAATTACATAATTTTTCTTCTCGCATCGCTGAATTCTGATTTCATTGCCCCCCACATTAAGGAAAGTTGGTCCTGAAATTTATTGCCGAATAAAAGAGCTTGAAGCGTAAAAGAAGTCTTGACGTTTAAAAATATGACTGAATTTTGATTAGTGGGTATAATTACAAGCCCTGCAATCAAAAATCAAAGTAATTTTTTATACTTGCCAGACGTAGCCCCAACCTATAATAATTTATCCATAATTTGGAGAGTTTTCGGCAAGGAAAAATTTTTTTTGCACATAATATCCTTATAGACTTTGTTGGGTCCAGATCTCCAGTTATACTTCTATCGAAAAAGCATAAATGATCTACCCTGAAGATGGCAGAAATGTATAGATATCGAGTATAAATATTTCGATTAAATAAATCATTTAGATAATTTGTTTTCATAGTGCTGAACTCTCCAGTAACTCTGCCATAAGCACTATATTGTCGGCAAATTGAAGTTGAGTGATATACTCGCCATTGATGGTGATAACGTATCGTTTTGAGTCCAGTAGCTTGTAAACCTTTTCCATTGCAACGATGACAACGGTCATGCTACTGGCAGGAAACCTTTTTTATACATCAATTTAATTAAGTATGAAAACATCGACCATCGCCTCTTACGACACCCACGGAACAAAATGGGGTAACAGATTCCGTTACGCCACCACCACACAGCATGATAGTACGTTAAACAATACATAAACACTCACGCCTGTCACCCAGAGGGGTAGGCAGAGACTACGGACTTCCATTTGGCGCGATCCTGACACACCTCTCTCGCCTCTTTTACATCCATATATCTACGCATACACGCTCGTCGGTTAAGGGTACTCCTAATCTGGCCCATTTTTAATGTATCGCCGATTTGGTCGATAAACCTTCGTCTAGGGCGTCCCTTCTCGACCCTGCCGTTCACTTCCGCAACATAAATTTGCTTTGTCACTCTTTCCTCGTTCATTCTTTCTACATGACCAAACCACCGAAGCATTCCTTTCTTAATCCTTGTCACAACGTCATCTTGCAAACCACACTTTTCTCTTATCACACTATTTCTCACCCTGTCATTCAGATTCAGCCCTAGCATACTCCTTAAGGAACGCATTTCTACAGCATTTATTCTACTCTCATGCTTCTTCTGCCAGACCCAACTTTCACTACCATACATCAAAGTAGGGACTAACACAGCATTATGAATTGCCATACGTGCCTTAGTTGACACATTCTGACTCCTCATAATAGCGTGTAGAGCCCCATTCACTCTATTTCCTGCGTTCACTCGTCGTTCTATATATTTATCATATCTACCATCCCTGCTAAATAAACATCCCAAATATACAAACTCATCCACTTGCTCAATCAACTCCCCTTCTATTCTTATTTCACATAAAGTTTTACTTTCTTCTCTTTCAAAAACCATCACTTTCGTCTTACTTGCGTTCACTTTCATACCCCTTTCTTTCAATGACCAATTCATTAAAGTAACCATCATTTGCAACTCGGCCGCCGACGATGCAAATATGACTTGATCATCGGCGTACAAAAGGCATTTGACGGTTGACTCACCCATTCTCAACCCACATTCTTCAAATTTCAAAGTTTGCAAACAACTGTCCATAAATAAGTTAAACAGCCACGGGGAAGCCACACATCCCTGTCTGACACCTTTATGAATGCCAAACCAGTCCGAGTAGACCCCGTTGATCCTGACACAAGCACTAGAGTCCCTATAAAGAGATCTTAATGCCTGTATCAAGCCAGCGCTCAACCCAAATGAGTTCAGTGTTTGCCATAACACATTCCTGTCCACTCTGTCATAAGCCTTTTCCAAGTCCATGAACGCACAAAAAACTTTCTGGTTTTTAGCCAAAAACTTCTCCGCTATCATGCGCATGGAAAAGACTTGATCCGTACACCCCATCCCCTTTCTAAATCCAGCTTGCACATCCCAAATTTTTCCATCAGTTTCTTCCATAACTCTTTCAATTAACACCTTAGCATACAGTTTACCCACAATGCTAAGCAAGCTGATACCACGGTAGTTTTTACAGTCCTGCTGCGACCCCTTTCCCTTATATATTGGGACTATAACGGCTTTGCACCAGTCTTCCGGTACCCGTTTCAGTTCCCAACACAAATTAAACAAGGTGTGCAGCAGGCCTGTAACCACACCCTCACCAGCCCTCAGCATTTCGAGTGATACTCTATCATATCCGGCTGCCTTACCTGCTTTCATGCTTTTCATTGCTTTCATTATTTCATCTACACTTATCTCCCTACCTCTCTCCACTTCTTCCGGAATTTCTATTTCACTTATTCCAGACGACTCTTCACTCTTAAACACGCTTTCAAAGTATTCCTTCCATCTCTTTAAATTCGAAACTTCATCATTCAGCATGCAGCCATTCTCGTCTCGTATAGCATTTATTCTAGGCTGTTTTGAATTTCCCCTGGCAGTTCTTACGAGCTTCCAGAACATTTTAATATTTGCCTGGAAGTTATCAGATATCCTTCTATCATTCTTATCTATCCTTTCTTGCTTTTTCCTTTCAACAACTTCTTTTACTCTCTTATTTATACGTCTAAAGTCTGCCTTTTTTCTTTCAATCTCATCATTCATACCGCCAGAATTACCAGCTTTAGTTGCTAGTAAATCTAGCCATGCTCTCTTCTTTGCTTCAACTTCCATCCGTACCTCATCATCCCACCACAACGTATTACTTTTCCTTTCATTCGTTCTCTTACTTACACCGCATACTTCGGTGGCTGCATCCACCAAAACTTTCTTAATATTATTCCATACATTCTTCAATTCTAAATCATTCATACATAATTCAACGAAACAATTTAACGAAATAATTAATTTTTATTTTTTTAGTCTAATTTACCGTTTAGTAGCAGTGTAAGAATAACAACTACTCCATTTATCATCGCGTGGGTGTCGTAAAAGGGGACAGAGCGAAACAAACCACTAAGGTAGAATATGTAGAACGAATTATACTCAAACACCATTGTACAACCATATTCTTGCAAATAAAGATTATTATTATTATTTGGGGAATCTATATAGTTTACTCATCTGGTTGGGCTGTACAAATATATAATTGTAAATGAAAATGATAAACATACATAAATATCAACAAAATAGAATAAAAGCGTAAAAAATACATAAATAAATAAAAACCCAACCAGATGGAAGCCCTCGGCAGGGGAGACCAAACGACCGAGGGTTAGGGGGAAAGGGAATAAACCGGCGGACGATGCGGGCGGTATCGAGGAGCACCGCCTTCTGCATTTGAGCTTGGAGCGGTCCGTCACGGAGTCCCAGTCGCCTCAGATGACCCGAGAGGCTGACTGGGATTAACCCGTTCGCAGAAACGACTACAGGTATAATTTCGGCCGGCAGTCCACCCCACATGTCGGTCACCTCGTGAGCCAGGTCAGATATTTTGTTCGCTTATCTGTTTCGGCTTTCACGAGGTTCTCGTCATACGGAATGGTAATGTCGACCAAAAATATCCTTTACTGTTCCCGGTCCTTAATTATTATTATTATTATTATGGGCAGACGCATATGTTGTTGCAAACCCGCTTACTAAGCGTGGAAACTATGGCAAATATTTACAAAATTACTGCTATCTTAACATTAAGATAGGAGTAAACTTTCAGTCAACCCGGCCGTATAAAACGGGAGAATTTGTTGCTGTAATTTAATGCAAAAAGAATATGTAAAAATTCAGATAATTTTTATATAAAAAAAATTACTAGAAATCAAGTTATGTTCTAACACTGGTTCCGATGTTCCAAATTAACGAGTATTTTGCTGTTGGTCAATAAATGGATCAAAAACTCCTAGAAAGGCTACAGTAAAATAAAATCGTTCGATAATCTGCACCAAGTAATTAGTTAGTAAGTATTTGTGTACATGCTATCTCTGAAGGTGAATTATAGAAAAAAATGGCCAAGTGCGTATAAGTTTGTCATCTGTTAACTTGTTCATTCTACTTAGCTGTGATAGTTTTCATTATAAATTTACTACCACTATCTATACATTTTACATTTTCAGAAACAGCGGTTTAGTGGGTAGAAGGGTGGGGAGGGAACACATTACTCTAATGAAAAATACCGCTTAAAAGCTAAATATTTTGCAAATTAAACCCTGATTGGAAAAGATGTTGTTCCACACCCCCAGTGTTTTTGAAATACCTATCTATCGATACCCCACACGATGGAAAAGATTGGTAAAAAAACATATTCCATTTACTTGTTTGGGAGCTACCCAAAATAAAAATGTTTTTTTAAAGATTTTATTTCACAATTTCGTAGGCGTGATTAATATCTATAACTATGCCAAATTACATATTTGTAGCACCTAGAGTATCTGAGTGAAACCGCCGACGGACGGACAGACAGCCAAACTATACGAGTTCCTTGTTGTGTAACTACGGAACCCTAAAAACACGGCGCATATTTTGTTGCTTGGCGGTAATGGAGCAGCAAATCAAAAAGAGCCAGCAACAAAATAAAATCGAACGATAAGTTGCACCAAGTAATAAGGGCACGTTAACGTTGCTTATAGAGGTAGTTTACGATTTTTGGCTACAAAAAGCTGAAGAGATCTTCTGCCATCTCTTCGTAATGCTAGTTCGTAACATCATTTTAAAGTAATTAATAGAATCAGGCGTTACTCTACGGTGGTGGTGTCTTAGCGGTTAGCCACCGTAGAGTCTATATCACCTGAGGATGCCTCGTGTAGAGGCAAAACACGTGTCGTATTGTCGTCAGTGGTGTTTCTTGCCTAGTGTAGTGGTGTTGGGAGTAGCGGTGCTGGGATTAGTGGTGACGGGGATAGTGCACGCAATTGAGGGAGGGCGGGAGGTGCTCTTCATACTAGGTAAGACACATCATTTTATTTTATAACGCGGATATTTGCGAAGTAATTTTTTCTAAAAGCTTTTATGTCGTTTTAAAGCACAGTACAAGTGTTATCTTGAAAACAGTGTCAATATTTTTTGAGCGCCTTAAATCATAATCACGTCTGCAGTATATATTTCATGATAATATGTTACTTTTTTAACATAACGAGTTTATTTATTAGAAATTAAAATAGTACTACTACTGCTGCACCACGTTCCACACGAGCAGTCTCTGTAAATCAGTATAACGTCTCGCATGTACAGTTTATCAATGCATTCTGAATGTTGATGGGGCTGCCTTAATTTTGTAGCGCTTCATAGATGTTCACCGAGGCGCGTGTAGACTGTTTTAAAAATACTATACGAAAGCAGTGCACATCCTTGTTGCACGGTATCCGGGCCAGCACCAGTAGCAAAAATAACTAAAACCGTCCGCCTATCTCTTAAGTCTGCTAAAAATAATATCTTACATATTATAGTATATTTTATAATATGTAATATGAAAGTAGAAAAAATCCGAGAAGGTTATGGAGCATTTAGTCCGCCACGCTGCCAGTTGGCGGATCTACTTTTATTTCACTTTGTACCAGACTGCCCCATAAGAATTATAAAGTTTTTCAAGAGTATGTGTATATCTATGAGTGTTTATTTCTTTGGTACGCACTATTGCGTAACTGCTTGATGGATTTTAACATTGTCGTTAGATTCATCTTAATTGTAGAAGTGACACAGGCTTATAATATTTATATATTGCATCTGCAAATACAGAAAAAAGAGAGGGGAAGTGTTTTCTTAATAACTTATTTAACCATTAAGACTATTAAACATTCAGATGTCCTCACGATATATATTTTTACCGCCAAGCATGTGTACATCTGCAATTTGCACATATACACACAAAGGGCGAAGCCATTATAACATCATAAGATGCTAAATAATATAGAAAATATAAACTCGCACGCCTTGCAGAGGGGTATGCAACGACTACGACTTCCATGTTTTTAAAACTGAAGTGACAAACGAACTAACAGTTTACCGGATAGTAAGTGGCACCTGCAACCAATTTCAAGCAATGAAGGATTTTTCTTTTCATGGGAATATCTTCATGAATACCTGCTGAGAGGTCAACAGAAAGTTTATGCCGGAGTCCTACCAGCTAAAACACAACGGTGGTCACAGGGGTTCCGGGATCTCCATTCGGAACGCAACCGGGGCCCCTCTCGGTTCGTTTTATTAAGTCATGACCCAGGGGCAGTACTATTTTTTTTTAAGGATAGGGTGAGAAACGAGCACAAAGTTCACCTGATGGTAAGTGGTTTCTGTGGCCCATAGACATCTACATTTATCCTCGTTGTCACCCGTGACCCGTCGAATCAAAATGCAGATGCGTTGTCACCCGTGAGGACTAAGATGGAATGCCTCTTTTCCAGTAAAAAGGGTGTCCGGTTCTCTACACTCACCATACGAAACACAGCAGTGTTAAGCTGCTATTTGACGCTGGTATTCTGTGAGAAAATGGTCCTTCCTCGGTCGAGCCGACCCATTAGTGCTACAACTATACTATTAATATAGCTGCAGCATGGCTCTACCACGTATATACTAGCTCCTACCACCCTCGCATCATGGTGATCATGGTATCTCGGGACCACTTACGTTTCGCCGTCCTCCTCGGAGGCTACAATGCTAGGCGACCTTCTCCTTCTTCAGGACACAAAGAAGGCTGCAGAAGCGTTGTCGATTCTAAAGGCTAAGATAGAATTCGTCACAGCCTGTAATTACACTATCTTTATCTTTTCAACCGGAATACATCAATGTAACACTGGTTATGATGAAAAAATATGTGAGGGAGTGGTACATATCCTGGCAGACTCCTAGGCAAAAAAGGAACCCACAACCCTTTTACAAGCTACTTTCAAATCCATCTAATTTATGTTACATATACAATGATCACTGCTGGCCGTATGAGGAAGCTCAAGGTCGCGAGCTATGGAGAGGGCTATACTCGGGGTGTCTCTGCATAATAAACTTAGAAATGAGGATGTCCGCAATAGAACCAGAGTGACCGACATAGCCCAACGGATTAGTAAGCTGAAGTGGCAGTGGGCCGGCCATATAGCTCGAAGAACCGACAACCGATGGGGAAGAAATGTTTTAGAGTGGCAGCCTCGTACCGGTAGGCGAAGTGTAGGGTGACCCCCCACGAGATGGAGTGACGACCTGGTAAGACATGCAGGAAGTCGATGGATGCAGGTGGATCAGGACCATGCTTTGTGGCATTCCATGGGGGAGGCCTATGTTCAGCAGTGGACTTGTGAAGGGCTGTAATGATGATGATGATGATACCATGAAAATTGTTTGTTTATAATAGTACAGTTTTGTTATTTGATGAGAATTTCATAAAATTCTAGTATTAAAATAAATTAATGGACAGGAATGGACATGCTCAAGTGTGACCATATCGTAATGAAATTAACAGTGCATTACTCGACAAGACGATGAGTTTTATTTCAGTTATTGAATGAATGAATGAATGAAATATACTTTATTGTACACCAGAAATACATGATCATATTTTCGAAGTCCAAATATGAAGCGTATGCAAATATTCTGAATGAGCTCAAGTTTGTTAAGGAAATCCTCATTTAAATTGAGATAATGCGTATTAGCATAACGGAGAATCGGTAAAAGAAGTGATTGTGTAAGCGCAATTTTGGTAGGTATCGGTAGAAAATAGCTTAATCTGCGGAGAGATTCGACCGACGCAAACACCCTCCTACTCACCTCGCTTACCTGCGGAGTTATTGCTGTTCCTACGTGACATTTTATGTCCTTCTTAATAAGATATATTATTATTATTATTATCATCGTAATCACCATTGCAGCCCGTTTTAAAGCTTTTATTTAACTTGCAATGTTTGTTTATTAGGGTCAAATCTTACAAGTGAGTTTTAAAACAGTTTTCCTCAAACGATTGTGCTGATATTTTGTATACATGTTTATTTTGGATGACAATGCATGTTTAGCTAAGTGACGTCATACTAAACCCAATATGGCGGACGGCTCAAGATGGCGGTCTAGTTATTTTCTATGGCCTTCCATGATATGTATGTCAAATGAAAGAGTTCGCTGAGAGGAATACTAATACCACCCATTTGTATTACAACCATAATGTAGCTGCAGCGTGACTCTACCTAGAGTAAGTGTACAGGGCATTTACCCTAATTGGCTCGCTTGGTAGGTAGAGTGACGTTCGCAGTGCTAGACGTCTTGCACCTATGATGCTGCCCTTTGCCAGTCCGGGTAATTTATGGCTAACGTAAATAAGATAGTTATAGCGTCATCTATTAGGGGCCATAAAATGTTTATAACAGTTCCTAGAGATGACGATTTACGACGCCCACGGTACAAATGGGGTGATGGATTCTATACGCAATCATTACACGGCCAAGAATATAATAAGACAAATTAAATTAGAAAATCTTGGAAACTTTATTTTTAAATTTCCAAGAAAATTAAAATAATTTTTATTGTTTTACGCCTATTTTATTTTTGTAGCTTTTTTCTATTTTTTCTTTTTATTTATATATTTATTGTATTTTCTAATAAAAGAGAATACAACAAAAGACGAACTTATGCCTAAAGCTATTCTCTAACACATTGTTCTTTAAGTTTTTAAATTTAAGTTTTTTTTTTGCTTATTTATAAAAATAGCTCCTACACTCAGATTTTCTTCTGTATTGTGGGGGCAGTTTACACACTTAATTGCTCAAAGAGAAACATCCAGACCCTAAACAATTATTTGTAGCACATACACATACTTGTTCCATGCAGGAAAAAGATTTCTTTATTTTTCTCCATTTTTCTATTTATTGTTTTTATATCTCATTATTTTCTCTTTTCTTGCTTATAAACATAATATAACCCTACACTAGGATTTTCTTCTATATCATAAAAGCAGCTTCCATACATCCAGACCCGGTACAATTATTTGCAGTCCTTACAAATACTTGTTCCGAGCGAGATTCGAGCCAGCAGCCGCAATTAAATGCTAAGATAATGCGCCACGGAGCCGTAAAATAGTAATATTTAAAAATAAACGATTTTAATCGACACTTCATTAATATTATCAAATGTAAAGAGAATTTTATAATGAATTTAAAAAGGATAAAAGCCACAAAGAGTTTCTTATACTTCAGGAAATGCAGCAAATCAACTGACACTGAAGAAAGCAAATAGTATGTAAAGTGAACGCTTTGAAACACGTATGTAGTATGGATTTATAGACTATCTACTTTAAATAAAGTGAGTTAAATCAGAAGTTAAAAACATTTTACTAAAATAACTTTGCATTTGATAAAATTTTATAGTTTAGGACTTTTGGAATTACTGAAGATGATACGAAATAAGCAGTTTCAAACATTTTACTGAATGGAAATTTACGTTAATTTGATATGAAAGTTGTAATGTTTTAGGTAGATGGGTGTAGATTAGGATTTTCGGAATAACTCAATTTGATATGAAATCAGTAGTTGGAAACATTTTACTTAATATATGGCAATTTACATTATTTTGATAAAAGTTTAAAGTTCAGAAATTTTTAAAGTGTGAAGCTGATATTTAAAGCAGATATCTAAAGCTGATATCTGAAGCTGATATCTGAAGCTGATATCTGAGGCTGATGTCTTAAGCTTGTCCAGTAGTAGCGACGAAGGAAAATCTAACACCAATCCATCCAACGTTGTTGCCAAAAATAGGCTTCCGACACATGGTCTTAATTTAGATTTTATGTCCTGTCGAAAATTGTTAGATATTAACCGCAAAACCCATGCATAATGAAAAATCAGAAAACGTTATTTTAATAATCCTAGAATTATAGACATCCTAAGTGGTAAGTTCTGCAACACATGAAGGGTTTGACCGAAGATACGGTCTATATGTGTGCTAACTTTATCCAAATCCACTTCACTAATACATATTGAAAAATAACTTTAGAAATATTCACATACATTGTGGTTTGAGCTCATAGGGTTCGGCTCGACTGTGGAAGTACCACTCTTTCATATTATACCAGGGAAAATATAATGTTGCTGTGTTTTGTATGATGAGTTAGAGACCTGGAGACCCTTTTCACTGCAAACAAAATTAAGTATAGTAAATTACAATTGCAGCTCATGGGTATCTGTATGAAGCCAACCACCGGCGAGCGTATGCCTGCTGTGCTACTTAACATCACAAGAGACACAGACAAGAGCCACTACACCTTGAAGCGAACTTCCATTAAACCCCACTACAAGCCACAGAAGATAATTGAAATTTTACCAACCGTCAAATGTAATATTTCTCTACATGATGCAGAAATATACAAGTTGGATTGTGAATATGAAACTCTCTCACATAGTACAAACAAAAAGATCTATAATAACCGCCAAAGAATATAAAGCTGACCTGAAGCACGGACGCGATGCTCCGAGATACTTACTTTGATATCAGCACGTCAAACACCTGAGTCCCTCGCGACCATATGTACTGTAAAGCACTCGAAAAGTCGGGAATCAAAAAGTTAATATTTAACGCGACAAAATCCGTAAAATTAGTTTCATTTAATTTGTGGTTTTCGCGTAAATATAAGAAATCATTATTTAGATATTTCATTATGAAGCCGTAGTAGCACAAGGGTTCAATGATCACCGACACTAATTAAATTGCTAATTGCTATTTTAAGTGCTGAATTACCACGTGCTCAGCGGTGAAGGAAAACATGGCGAGGAAACCTGCATGTCTGAGAAATAAGAATAAAAAAATATAATTCGAAGACACGTGAATTTCAACACGCATTGGGGCAGCCCGGTGAACAAATTTAAACCCCCTCAGAAATGAGAGGAGGCCTGTTTCCAGCAGTGGGGCGTATATTGGCTGTAACTTTTATACTTCTTTATCAGCCCGTAAGAATCTGCTGGATGTGGATGCTCCCATTGTCAAGAGGATTTGCTTTAAGCTATCAATCGAAATCCATAAATTTTATACGGTAAAGCCCACGAGATTAAATGGTATTATGGATTATTTCGTTACGATTCCACCATTACTACTATAAATTTATACTACAAAAACTAACACCACCACGGCAAGTTAACATAAATAAGTTTAACATTCCAAAAAATTTATCATAGTCGTTGATTTTTTGTCTTAAATTCGTGAGTTTACTTAAAATTAATTGTTCTAAAAATTCAACCACAACATTCGTTTTAATCATTATTATCACAATGCTACGGACATTTTCATTTTCAATTTTCAAGTCCTAAGAGTCGCAAACAGATACAACACAAAGTGAAATGTTCCTTACATTTACTGAATGAAAACAAACAAACAAGCGCATTCCAGAGAACTAATGAAAAGAGCATTTTTAGAAAAATAAAATTATATACCTAGCCTCCGACCAACAAATAAAATAGACAAAGCAATGCGTACATTCCAAGTGACGCTGAAGCAATGCTCAACTTCTTGATTCTCACTCTGTCACAGTTTTGACTTGGTCTTATGTCAGTTAATTTTTTTTTATAGAAGAGAGGGCTAGCGAGCATTTGGCTCACCTGGTCGTGGCGACCGCCGCCTATTAGAAACTGCAACAGCAGGGAACTTGTAGATGCGTTGCCATACTTTTAAAAAGTATGTATGCAGCGCTCTGTCTATGTTTCTCTGTTGGTCTGTAAATCTTGCATCAAATTTTCACTCCATTATTTTGTACCTAGCTTCTACCTGCGGCCCCATAGCATATAACACCCTCATGTTTCTTTCCCTGCAATGACTTTTATCTTCCCTTGGTAAAAAGTATTCTGTGTGCTAACTTCTATAATGGTGGTGCCCATTTTATAGTTTCGACACGTCTGGCAAAGGTTAATTAAAGAAATGATCTAGCTGTGTGCACGCTTTGTAAAAATACATTTAGCCAATAAACATTTCTTTAAAGGAATTAGGGTGACAAACGAGAACAAAGTCCACCCGATTCTAAGTGGTTGCTGTGGCCCATAGACACGTAAATCTATCCTCGTTTGCGAATCAAAATGCAGATGTGTTGTCAGGCTTAAGGACTAAGATGGAATGCCTCTTTTCCAGTAAAAAGGGTATCCGGTTCCAGCACCACGCTCTCGTAGAATATCAGCGTAAAATAGCAGCTTAATGCTGCTGTGTTTCGTATGGTGCTAGCGTGGTCCTTCCCCAGTCGAGTTGACCCATTTGGGCTATAACTATACTACAAATATAGCTGCAGCTTGGCTCTACCACTTAAAAACCAAGATATCTTTACTAACATTTTCAAACTTAACATATTCCCACAGATTTTAATTATAATTGATACAGCCATGATGCAGCTATTTTTGCTTTTAACGTGCAGTGGTCGGCTTGACCGGGGAAGGTCCACATAATACAGAATACCGTGTAAAATAAAAATAGTAAATTTATGCTGCTGTGTTTTGTAGAGACATTGTAGTCCTCGGGTGTCACACCGCATTTGAACCTTGATTCTTCTCGAGGATAAATCGAGGATAAATGTAGATTTCCATGGGCAGCACAGCAAAGCATCCACTTTCTATCCGGTGGACTGAATGCTCGTTTGTCACCCTTATTATATAATGAAAAAATAGTGATAATGAAACTACGTTTAATATTATATTAGTTATTTTTGAACGTACGTAAGTTATATATTATTGATCGTATAATGGCGGCGCTAAACTTAGCCCTAACTAATTACCATATTCTGCGCAATTCGAACAAATTCCCGTAAGGATAAAAATTTTGTTTTCAGGTGGCGGTACAAATTGCCTTCATACTTTGTAGAATCCTATAGGAGAAACTTGGAAATTCTTAATATCTCTGAAAATAATAAATCCCATTTAAATTATAATTTTCCCATTTTTTTTTCGCTTTTAGTAAATATTAGTTATAGCAATGAATAAAAATTTCTTTCCTTATTGCCTATCACAGCAAACATATGAAAAAAAAACCTAGAAAGACATTAAATTGAAGCATTGGGTGCAACAAAGGCGTTCGGTATCGAAAGCCCGTTTTGATGTTATTGCATTAAAATATGTAATGCGTCATCTAATCTCGTATTTGGTGACTAAAACTCTTTTCGATCTATCGCTTCTAGGCGGCGTGGGAATCATTTATTTTGAAGGTGGCGCTCCGCCCTTTTTTTTTTTTTTTTTTTTTTTTTTTTTTTTTTTTTTTTTTTTATAGGATAAGGGTGACAAACGAGCACACAGTCCACCTGATGGTAAGTGGCTGCTGCGGCCCATAGACATCTACATCTATCCTCTGTTACAAATCAAAATGTAGATGTGTTGTCACCCGTGAGGACTAAGATGGAATGCCTCATTTCCAGTAAAAAGGGCCCTTGTTGCATAGATTACAAATGTGTGTTTAAATTTCAAACACGTTACGACCTGCAGTTTTTAAATACTTATTTAAAAGTTTTAAAAAAAATCTGAAATGAGTGATTTTTGTAAGTGTAATGCAAATTATGACCAGTGTGAATATTTGACCCGAAAAAAAAAAGGAAAAAAAAGTTAAATAATGAAAATTCATGGAAAAAAAATGTGCGAAAGGTGAAGAGAAATTTGGGTGAAGAGTACACATTGGCTCGGGGTGAGATGATACCTAAAAAAGGTTTTTAAATACATCACCAAGTTTTGTTTCAAAAAATGTAGTGATATCCTCGATAATAGATAATAAGCTAAGCTTAGCGGTCAGCGTTCGCAGAGTCTACATCACCTGAAGATGCCTCGTGTAGAGGCGAAACACCTGTCGTATTGTCGTGTCTTTCCTAGTGTAGCGGTATTGGGAGTAGTGGTTCTGGGATTAGAGGTGACGGGGACAATGCACGCAATTGAGGGAGGGCGGGAGGTGCTTTTCAAACTAGGTAAAACACATCATTTTATTTTATCGAGCGGATGTACGCAAAGTAATTTGTACCAACTTTAATATAATGGATTTCTGCAAAGTAACACCTGATTCTATTTACTATATTATTGTTATTTACTTTCAAATAAAAAAATCCACACCATACCCCGGCAACAGTTCCCACATTTTCTTCCTTACAACCTTATCAAATGCTTTCTCAAGATCCACAAAAGCACAGAAAATCTTCTGGTTAGCAGCCAGAAGCTTTTACGTGATCATGCGGAGAGAAAACATTTGATCCGTGCATCCTCTTCCAGATCTAAATCCGCATTGTGCCTCCCATAGAAATCTTTCCGATTTCTCTTGCATCCTACGTGTCAAAACCTTCGAGTAAACTTTACTTGCTAAACTGGTCAAGCTGATCGCCCGATAGCACCCGCAGACAAAATGTGAACCTTTACCTTTATATAAAGGCACAATGACTGCGGATCGCCAATCATCCGGGACATCCCCCGTCCGCCAGCACAAATTGCATAGCAGATGAAAGCTGTCCCAGACGCGAGGCCCACCATACTTGACCATTTCAGCAGTAACTCTGTCTAGTCCCGCAGCCTTACCAAATTTCAAACTTCGAATCGCACGTTCAATCTCTTTCATACTGATGACCTCAGTGTCATCGAGGTCCGGGTCTGGCGTACCAGTCACGGCGTCATCCCCGGATCCCTCACTAAGATCATCACACGCATACATTTCTCTATAAAATTCGCTCCATCGCTGCATGACGTCCGATTTTTCTGAGAGGACGTCATTAGTTCTCGAAAGCACTTTGTTCATTCTTAAGGCCGTCGCACCACTTCGGGTCCTACCAACCTCTTTCCAGAAGAGTTTGGAGTTCTCCTTAAAGTTGTGCGACAACCTTTCGTCCGCTTCCATTCTACACCTTTTACGCACTTCCTCAATCAATGCTTTCGTGTGAACTTTCTGCAGCCTATATCTTTCTTTCATCTTCTCTCTCATATCCTTATCATTACTAGAGGCCAAGTAGTCTAACCATGCTTTCTTCTTCTTCTTTACAGCTTCTTTCACTTCATCATTCCACCATGCATCTCTTCTTTTGCTACTGCCTCTTTTTATTGTTCCACACACTTCTTCCGCTGCACTTACCATTCCATCCCTAAGGTTCTGCCATGTTCTTTCTACACATTCGTTTCTGCCATCGACAGTGTCAAGCTTTTCGTCTACCCTCGCATGATATTTGTCCCTAGTATCCGCTTCCTGAAGCTTCCAGCTTCGGATGCGACAGACCGACTGTGGTTCTGTCCCTGTCGTCTGGTAGCGCCAACCCGCGAACAGACCCCTAAATCTAGTAATCACTAGATAGTGATCCGTTCCCAGGTTAGCACCCCTGAACCCTCGCGTATCCATAACCTGTTTTCGCAGTCGGTCATCCACCAGGAACAAATCGATCATACTTCTCTCATTCTTTCTTTCTCTAGTATACATATGGATTTTCTTGTGATTAAACATAGTGTTTGTCACAAGAAGACCCTTTTCCTTGCATACCGCCAGTATAAGCTTGCCAGCATCATTAATCCTTTTATCGCCAAACTTTCCAAGTACCGACTCGTACCCTGGTCGAACGGTACCAACCCATCCATTCAAATCACCACATACAACAATTCTTTCGTTTCCCCTAGCCAAATCTAGAACTTCTCTTACATTCTCCCAAAACTCCTCCAGCTCAGCCCTGGACGACGAAGCTACCGGCGCATAAACAGCCAAAAGGAATAACTTCGTCAGTCCCAATTTAAAGCGAACCCAGAGAAGTCTTGAGTTCACAAACTTATATTCAGTCATAACATCGACCAACCGAGAAGACAGCAGCACCCCCACTCCCTGGCAGGCGTTCTCGCTCTCCGGGACTCCGGACCATAGAGCAAACGCCCCGCCAGGGAGCTCTTCAGTACCACTGCCCTTCCGTTTGGTCTCCGACATACACACGACATCTAATTCTCTTTCTTTCATTATTGTCCTCCACCTTCCGCCGTGTCGGGCTGTGCGTGACGGGTGGCGGTTCCCATCGCCGCTTTGCGCGCTGCATTCCACACCAACGGGGACGAGCTGGTGTGCGTCGCCTTGGGGGGACGCCCTAACCCTCGTTGACATGGGTGCGCAGCTGAGTAGAATTGCAGCCCTGAAAAGGGCTGGCAGGGGTCGCGACGAGCACGCTTCTACAATGAATTTAAAGTCTTAAAAACTAGTAATAAACTAAACGCCCCGTTTATTTACGGGTTGGGTGCAAGGAGTGCGGATAACACATGTAAATGTTTTTTCAATAGCTTCTGAGTGTTTTAAAATAATAATAATATCCGAATCGTTTAATTAAATTATAGCACAAATGAATAATCAAGTACATATGAGTCATACTATAATCATTAAAAAGTTTAAAACATTAAAAGCTTTATTTACAATTTTCTCGAAATTTATTTTTACGAGATACGCCGCCCTTGTTGCACCCAATGCTTCAATTTTATTTCTAAATTTCGCCACGCATATAACTGTAAAAAGAACAGATCCAACTTTAAAACCCAAGTCAGCACTTCCCGTACGAAGCAGATCATATAAATTCGGAAAACGAACTCAAACAAGGCCCATGAAACGTCGGCTGAACGTAATTCTGCTCTGCTGAACTAAGTATATGGACCACGTACGTTTGTGTGATGTCGTATTTTTTCCGGTCATACAATAAACTTTCAAGCAGTGATATTGAACTGACTGGACGCGGAAGGAGAATAATGTTTTTCGGATATGTGTATACCTACAAACATAATATAGATCGTGTAGTGGCAGTGTAAGAATATCTTCTACCCATGAAGGAGTCTGTCTTAATTTACCTATTTTGTATTTTTTTATGTTCATATTTTGCAATATAAAAGTTTCCTAGCACTTGCTGTTTGTTTTTTTTTACCACATTTGCATATTTATTTAACAAAATTTCTTTATATACATATAACTCTCAGTATTTTATACAAATATAGTATATTATAGTGCATTAAATTTAATGGTGAGTTTTAATTGAAATGAAAAAAGTACCTACGATTACCTGAATGTAAAAAGAAAGTAAATAAAATATGTAATTCAGGAAGTACTAAAGAATATGAAAAGAAAATATTATTTTTTAATTTAAATTGAATATTGCTGTATGGTTGCCTTAAAATCAGGATGTTTTTAAATTTAACAGCATCGCAAATTATTCTCAGTTAGAAACTGGTGTCATTTCGGGATAATTTGTCGCCTATCACATCTAAGGATATACTCTTGTGGTTGTCTAGTGTGGTATTTTCGGATATGCCACTTATGTTATGATGTTTTTCTTGCACCATATAGCACCAACTTCAAACAAAGAAGGCTATTTAAGATATGACACCTTTGAGGAATAAGATGGAATATCTCAACCTGTAACTATGCAGGGTTTCTTTACCCTTCGGGGTGGAACACAGCAGTACTTGCACTACTGCTCTATGGGAATAAGGGTGGTATGAACCCGTACGGATCCCGGATATAGATACATAAAAAATACCGGTATCGACGGGGAAAGTGAGAGATGAATATGCTTTATGGCATTACTCGGGGGAGAATTATAATCAGCTATGGACTCGTAAAAGAACCTCTAAAGATGATGATGAAGTCGATGGAAATCATTTACATGTAAAAGATGATATAACGCTCAACATCTGAAATACGGCAACAATTATAAGTCCTAAACATGAGGCAAATTTATAAAAAAAGCATTAGTAATACAACTTTCATACTTCGCTGTTCATTAAATTATAATTTGTCTCATTTAAGCGGGGCAAGTAAGATCTCTCGTAGATCTTATTAAGGGCTCAGATAGCATCCAATTAAAATTTCGACTCTCATCCCAGATAAGTAGTTTTTTTTTATAGGATAAGGGTGACAAACGAGTCCACCCTATGGTAAGTGGTTGCTGTGGCCCATAGACATCTACGTCTTTACTCGATTTCAAATCAAAATGCAGATGCGTTGTCAACCGTCAGGACGAATATGGAATGCCTCGTTTCCAGTAAAAAGGGTCTCCGCTTCTCTACTCACAAGAAACACAGCAACATTAAGCTGCTATTTTACGCTGGTATTCTGTTAGAGCGTGGTCCTTTCTCGGTCGAGCCGACTATAATACTGGTATAGCTATAGCACGAATGGGTAGTCTAACTTTATTGGATTCCTTTGATTAATATGTTTTCTGATAAAATAAAAGAAGTTTTTAGAAAGAGGAAGAAGGTTAAACACAATTAATAAAATTTATTTAGCTGACCCATTAACTACTTTTCCAATAAGTCATGATCATCATTACAGCCCTGCACAAGTCATAGGAATGCCACAAACTACGGTCCTTAGCTACCTGCGTCCATCGACTTTCTATACTTCGCCACGACCTACACGGTTACTCTGGTTTTACTGCGGATATCCTCATTTTATAGTCTATCACACAGAGAAATCTGAGCATAGCTGTCTACAAAGCTCGCTGAGCGACTTTGGCCTTGTATATATATATATATATATATAGGGCATTATCGCCTTCTTTTGAAGAGCAAGACCACCGCATTTATCCTCCATGCTTCCTGAGTAGTGCCACCATAGAGTATGGAAATAAAATAATTCTGAAGAACTTTGAGTACTGGTTTTCCACTCGCTTTTAGAATCCGCTGGAATTCCATCCTCGGTCGGCAGCCCCGCCGTTTATATTTTTGTTATATTATTGGATAAAATTTTCTCATGGATCATTACTCACAGTTGCCTGTAGCTACAACGATGACGTGTTCAAGTGCCCGTAGAAACTCTCAATCTTACTTAAAATCTCAGGTGTCACGGAAACGATACTATTACATTCGGTCTTCAGCTTCGACAGGTAATGATGGCTTTGATGATGATCTACCATAAAAAAGGAACTTTTTCCGTTGTAGATTATTTCACTTGACAGGAGGATAGGCGATAGCAGTATCTAATTTCACCTTTCACCTATGATGCTGCTTTTCGCCGCATATTTTACGTCTGTTATGAACGAGATGGTTGGCTATCAGAAGTCATAAGATATATCTAAGATTTTTTTTATAAAATAAGGGTGACAAACGCTCGTTTCCATCAGATGGACTGTGTGCTCACACAGTCCACCTGATGGTAAGTGGTTACTGTGTGTACCCATAGGCATCTTCATCTATCTTGGTTTGCGAATTAAAATGCAGATACGTTGTCAGTCGTAAGGATTAGGATAGAATGTCTCTTTTTAGTAAAATAGGTGTCCGGTTCTCTACACTCACCATACGAAACACTGAGCATATACGAAACTCACGCAGCATTAAGCTGCTATTTTACGCTGGTATTCTGTGAGAAGGATCACGCCTTCCGCGGTCGAGCCGACCCATTCGTGCAACAACTATACTATTAATACAGCTGCGGCATGGCTTTACCGTGTATAACCATGTATCTAAGATTTTCACGCAATAAATTCTCTTATGCAGCAACCACACGGCGATTAGTCTATTTGCGTACAATAATTAAAAGCCGAAAGAACTGACTCGGCTCCTCGCCGTGTGGTAGCGGCGTAAACAATACCACAACTTACTTTCGCACCATGAGGCAAATTATTAACGAAATGGCCCCGAGTTCCCAGCGCCCCTTTAATGGGGCAGGGGTGCGAAGAATCTCCGGGAGGAAAACCGGCGACGAGGTTCGCCACCCGTCACGTCCTGTCCCCCGGAGGGGCGAAAAGTGGATTGCGGAAGCCCGTCTGGCTACATTAAATGTATGTGGAGGAATGACTGATAAGATGGATGAAGTATACGATATGATGTATGATAGAGGAATAGACGTGTTATGTGTGAATGAGACGAAACGGAAGGGAAAGGATGCCACTACACATGGCATGTATACCGCGTACTGGTCTGGTGTAGACGAGACCGAGCGGGCATGCCAGGGAGTCGGTATCATCCTTTCAGAAAGAATGGGTCATTGTGTAAAAGAGTATAAATGTGTAAGCCCGAGACTGCTATGGATACGAATGAAAGTGGGCTTAAAGAAGTTGTTTGTTTTAGGGGTCTACGCCCCAGATATGTCTAAGCCCACTTATATCCGAGGGCAGTTTTGGGAGTTGGTAAGGATGGTGCTAATGAAATGCAAGGTTAATGAAAGTATTGTGATATTAGGCGATTTTAATGGAAGGGTTGGGGTGAGGAGGCTTGGTTATGGATATTGGGAACGTTTGGTGATGAAAGTATAAATGAGAATGGTGAAAGCCTTCTCGCCGTATGCGTGGAAAATAATCTTGTTGTGACGAACACTTTCTTTCGTCATAAGAAGATTCACACGTATACATGGGAAAGAGTTAATGATAGAAGTATGATAGATTTCATAATTGTTGATGAAAGAATGAGGAGCGCGGTGGTAGATACAAGGGTTTACCGGGGCTCTAACGTAGGGACGGATCATTACTTGGTCTTATGCCGAATTAATGGTCTTTTCAGATGTTGGAGGCATCGGACATCTGTGTCTACCACAGCGTTACAGCGTATAAGAACAGAGAGGTTACAAGATGAAGGTGTGAAAGAGAAGTTCAAATGTAGATTGAGAGAAAATATAAGTGGTATGGCTGAATTGTGTATGAATGATTTAGACTTGGAGACTGTGTGGTATAATGTCAAGAAAGGTTTAGTGGATGCAGCTACCGAAGTATGTGGTGTAAGTAAGAGAATGAATGAAAGGAAAAATAACACGTTATGGTAGGATGATGAGGTACGGATGGAAGTTGAAGCAAAGAAGAAAGCATGGCTAGATTTACTAGCAACCAGGGCTAGTAATTCTAGCAGTATGAATGATGATATTGAAAGGAAAAAGGCAGTTTTAGACACCTAAATAAGAGAGTAAAAGAAGTAGTTGAAAGGAAAAAGCAAGAAAGAACGGATAAGAATGATAGAAGAATATCGGATAACTTCCAGGCAAACATTAAAATGTTCTGGAAACTCGTAAGAACTACCAGGGGACATTCACAACAGCCTAGAATGAATTCTATACGAGACCAGAATGGCTGTATTCTGAATGACGAAGTTTTGAGTTTAAGGAGATGGAAGGAATACTTTGAAAGCGTGTTTATGAGTGATGACATGTTTGAATTAAATGAAATAGAAATTCCGAAAGAAGAGGAAATAGATAGAGATATAAGTATAGATGAAATAATGAAAGCAATGAAAAGTATGAAAGCAGGTAAGGCAGCCGGTTATGATAGAGTATCTCTCGAAATGCTAAGGGCTGGAGAAGGAGTGGTGGCAGACCTGCTGTACACCTTGTTTAATTTATGTTGGGAACTTAAGCGGGTACCGGGAGACTGGTGCAAAGCCGTGATAGTCCCAATATATAAGGGAAAAGGATCACAGCAGGACTGTAAAAACTACCGTGGTATCAGCCTTCTTAGCATTGTGGGAAAACTGTATGCTAAGGTACTAATTGAAAGAGTTATGAAAGAAAGTGACGGAAGAATTTGGGATGTGCAAGCGGGATTTAGAAAGGGAATGGGATGTACGGATCAGGTCTTTTCCATGCGCATGATCGCCGAGAAGTTTTTGGCCAAAAACCAAAAAGTTTTTTGTGCGTTCATGGACTTGGAGAAGGCTTATGACAGAGTGGACAGGGATGTGTTATGGCAAACACTGAACTCATTTGGGTTGAGCGCTGGTCTGATACAGGCATTGAAGTCTCTATATAGGGACTCTAGTGCTTGTGTCAGGATCAACGGGGCCTACTCGGACTGGTTTGACATCCATAAAGGTGTCAGACAGGGCTGTGTGGCTTCCCCGTGGTTGTTCAACCTATTTATGGACAGTTGTTTGGAAAATTTGAAAGTAGAAGAATTCGGGTTAAGAATGGGTGAGTTAACCGTCAAATGCCTTTCGTACGCCGATGATCAAGTCATACTTGCGTCGTCGGCAGCCGAGTTGCAAATGATGGTTACATTAATGAACAGGACATTAAAAGAAAAGGTAATGAAAGTGAACGCAAGCAAGACAAAAGTTATGATTTTTGAAAGAGAAGAAACTAAAACGATATGTGAAATAAGAATAGAAGGGGAGTTGGTAGAGCAAGTAGATGAATTTGTATATTTGGGATGTGTGTTTAGCAGGGATGGTAGATATGATAAGGATATAGAACGACGAGTGAATGCAGGAAATAGAGTGAATGGGGCTCTACACTTTATTGTGAAAAGTCAAAATGTGTCCAAAAAGGCACGTATGGCAATTCACAATGCTGTGTTAGTACCTACTTTAATGTATGGTAGTGAAAGTTGGGTGTGGCAGAAGAAGCATGAGAGTAGAATAAATGCTGTAGAAATGCGGTCATTAAGGAGTATGTTAGAGATGAAGCTGAATGAAAGAGTGAGATATTGTTTAATAAGAGAAGAGTGTGGTTTGTGTTTGTGAGATGATGTTGTGACCAGGATTAAAGGAATGCTTCGGTGGTTTGGCCATGTAGAAAGAATGAATGAGGAAAGAGTGACAAAGCAAATTTATGTTGCAGAGGTGAACGGCATAGT
Source organism: Parnassius mnemosyne (assembly GCA_963668995.1). NCBI lineage: Eukaryota > Metazoa > Arthropoda > Insecta > Lepidoptera > Papilionidae > Parnassius > Parnassius mnemosyne. The sequence continues at coordinate 2,983,568 of CAVLGL010000013.1, forward strand.
CGGGAAGGGTCGCCCTAGGCGAAAGTTTATCGACCAAATTGGCGATATATTAAAAATGGGCCAAATCAAGAGTACCTTTAACCGACGAGCGTGTATGCGTAGGTATATGGATGTGGAGGAAGCGAGAGAGGTGTGTCAGGATCGTGCCAAATGGAAGTCCATAATCTCTGCCTACCCCTCTGGGTGACAGGCGTGAGTGTTTATATATATATTATAATTAAAAGCAAAATACTAATTAAAAGCCGCGTAGTGGCAGCGCATGATCCTCTACCCCATTTCATACCGCGGATATCGTTAAAGCTGACAGGGAAATAGAACACTATGAGAAATATCCCCCCCCCCCCCCCCCCGAGACAATCTATGGACAAGGCTGTGATTCAGCAGGGGACTCTTGGTACTGTCACTCACTCGGGAGTCTTGTGACTATAAAGTAATTAATTAATAAATTAATAAAAACTTAGGCATGCTTCCGCACATTTTATTCGATACTATACATTAATTTAGGACTAACTTCAATCGTCAGTCGAGGTTTTATACCTACGATTCATATGTACGTCATTATTTGTCATTTCACTGTTCCCTTAATACGTAGCTCATCTTTAACGAGGCCACCCCAACGGCGTATACATTTATATAAAAGTAGCTTTTTTTAAAGGTATTATACTGCTAACGGTATTACACTGTGTACACCATTAATACTGCTCCGTGCCATAATTAGAGAAATGGAATCACTTTTAGTCATCTTCTAGTCAGTCTTTTGTGTCTGTATTTCTGTTTGTCTTAGGATTTTCTTTGAATTCTCAGGGACCATTACATGTAGATGGTTGAAATTTGGCATGGAGATAACATGCTACAGGTTCATATAAGAGAATGTGATACATAAATATACATAGTAAGTATGAACAAAAATAGGAAGAGAGTTTCTTGAATGGCAGCCTCGTACTGGCAAGTCAGTGTTGGATAAACCCCTCCAGATAAGTTTGCTCTTTTGAAACACGTAGGTAGTCGATGGATGTGTAGTTAAATAAAGCCCGCTCTTTGTTGCAATTTATGGATGAGGCCTAAATTCAGCAGTGATACATTTGATGGGCTGTAGTGATAGTGATACCTTTACCTTATCTTTTCATTCCATAAGAAGACTAGAATATTTAATGTAATGATTCACAATTTAGATAACAAAAGGTTTTTTCTACACAAGTATGTTTTTATTCGAATTTATTGAATGCAATAAATAAGGTATTAGTAATGAATTAGAATTTAATGTCCCTTTTTAGTATGTATTCTCTACCTCTTATAGGGTTAACTTTTAAACATGACTAATAAATTACCTGAGTTGACCATTTTAGGGCTAAATGGAATCCTGTTCCTGTGCTTTATGAGCGGAACGGTCTGCTCTTGACAAAGGTACGAAGTTTCAAAAGAATTACTTTTGGCTTTATAAGTTACGTGTAGAAAATAATAAGTATATTTTTTTTTAGATTAAAAATGAAACAAGTGAACAAATATTTCCGAGAAAAATGACACGGAATGGAATTATATGAATAAAATAACATAAAGAGTTCTTATTGAAAAATAATTTTTATTTTATCTATTTTTTTTCCTTTACCACTGGTTCAGAAAAACCTCCGTCACGGGAAGTTCCGCGAGTAACCCAGCTGGGCTTTTTATCCACAATAACATTATACGATATAAAATAGGAAATATAATTACTTACAAAACTCATTTAAGGGACATCTAAGAAGCAATCATCGCATTCCCAGAGGTTATTTTTATTATAATTACTAGCTTAAAATGTCCCACAGAAGGGCAAAAGCCTCCCTACTCTCTTTCCACTTCTCTTTCTCTAGTGCCACCATAGATCAGTCCTTTAAAAAAATATAAACCTAAAAATGTCTGTATATAGCACTTAGGGAAGCACCATTTTTATTTATTTCAATTGTCTGATTTAATTTCATAACAATGTACCTAAATTTAAGTATCTGTATCTTTATTTCCCTCCCCAATAATATTCTATTAAAGTCATACTCATAAAAACAGCGTTTCATTGTAATACATAATTACAAAATTCAATATCAACTAATTAACAAAAATATGCAACAATTAAACTAAATAGGTATAAAAATTATTGAAATCTAAGTAATGAGAGTGTTGGTCGTTCCACATCTAAATTATATAAAAATGCATTTTTCAATTTCACTAATCAACGTCGCCGCGAAAACTTTTTTATTTATAGAATTGGGTGACAAACGAGCACAAAGTCCACCTGATGTTAAGTGGATGCAGTGGCCCATAGACATCTACATTTATCGTCGATTAAGAATCAAAATGCAAATGCGTTGTCACCCCTGAGGACTACGATAGAATGCCTCGTTTCCAGTAAAAAGGGTCTCCGATTCTCTACACTCACCATACGAAACACAGCAGCATTAAGCTGCTATTTTACGCTATTATTCTGTGAGAGCGTGGTCCTTCCCCGGTCGAGCTGATCCATTCATGCTACAACCATACTAAAGATGCAGCTTGGCTCTTCCACGTATATACTTCTTCTTCTTTGGGCACTTTAAAAGTTAATTTATTTAGAAAACAATATTTACAGTTACCAGTGTACAGAAGTTAACGAAATGAAGTATTTCTAGTCATAAATATATTTGTATTTGTAAATGAGTATAAACTTTTAAAAAACCAAAATATATTTGAACCAAGTCGCTGCAACATCGACGCGCGGTCCAACGCGGTTGAACGTCGATAAATGCAATTTCAGATTTATTGATTTGTCATAAGACTCAAATTATATGCAACAAATTCCAAAGCTAGTTAGATGCGGGTGCTGACGTGCATGGCGTGCGCGTAGCGGGTGCATGTCGTCGGACCGTGCCCTTAAGCTTTCAAACTACATTATATTTTTCAATGCCTTTCAACGGAAGATAAGAGTAAGAATAAGCGAGTGTTCCAAAGTAATAAGACTAAATAATTACATAGCTTTACGCTTGTTATCTTTAAGGGGCTAGAACGTAATTCTTAATAATGTCCTTTAGACTGACCGCAATGACAAAAATTCGGTCAGTCTTAACGGCGACTAGCTATCAGCGCAGAAATAGATTATTGGGTATGTGCACAGGATCAAGTTCACTCTTTATTCTCTCACTCCCATTGTTCAATGCGACTGTAGTTCAACATGACCGTAGAAAGACCAGGTGCAGGATTAACAGGTTTATATGCTTTCTGTGACACGAGGATTAAACACCGCCAACTTCTTGACTCCGGGCCGCAAGTAAGAATTTCTTGGCAGAAAAACCAAATGTCTTGTTTTGTTCCGTCTCGGTATCTCCACTATTAGATCAACGAGGCAGTTAGCTTCTTCTTAATTTGCTGCAGCTGAAGCTTGTCGTTAATTTGTGAGGGGTATGTAGAGGCTGGAGAGCAGAGGTAATAAAATATGTAAAGATGCATTACAAACACAGTCATCTGGATTGTAAGTGGATGCTGTGGCCCTTGTATATCTACATCCATCCTCGATTTAATATCAAAATGCAGATGCGTTGTTACCCTCAGGGGTCTAAGATGAAATGCCTCGTTTCCAATGAAAAGAAGAATAGTTAGATAGTCCTTCGACTACATAAAAAAATATCCTATAAAAAAAATATCCAAAAATATTCAAACCAAATATATAATAATAGTCACCTTTTACGACATGCTTGGCGTACAGTGCACAGTTAGCAATTTCATTTTTGTTAGTCCCGTGGCGTAGTGGCTTAGCAATGAATTGCTGCGCTGGGGGCCGCGGGTTCGAATCCCGCACGGAACAAGTATTTGTATGGCCTACAAATAATTGTTCTGGGTCTGCATGTTTGTTCTTATGCAATTTGTGTTTGTAAACTGCCTCCACGATACAGGAAAAAATCCTAGTGTAGGGGTAACATTTTTTTAAAGAAAGAAAAAGAAATTACCCATCACATATACATACGTCATATTATTTTATAAAGGATATCACATCAGTCCTTATATAATATCCTTTTGATTTGTCAAATATCACTCAATTATAAGATTTTTTTATCTATACTAGTTGTAATAAAGTCTATTTTAAATTAATTCAAACTAATTAGACCATTATTCGTCGAGGTGAATGGCTTTCTCTAATCAAATGTTTACCAAACGCGCCCACACCAGGCGTGTTTGACAGGGGTCTACGGCGTAGCTGCGAAGTACTTGTTTGGACATTTGAGCCTTGCGTTTACGAAAGGTTTCGATATTTACTTGCGTCACTCAATATTGATTTCACTTACGAAATTATTTATGTAACACTAGAAACATTATATTTATTAATTGCAGCCTATCAAAGTCTACAGCTGATCATACGCCTACGCCATAGATTGACTCATAGTGCGGATATTTGCGGTAGTTCTAATACTTGGCAGTTGCGTTGGCAACTGCAAGAATCATTTAAATATGAGAACGTGGTAAATAATTATCGCTGAACATATTATATAAAAATATTTTAAGGAATTCAGTCACTTTCTCTACTTTTGAAATTGTTTTAAAAGTACAAACACAGGCCATTTCTATTAATTGGTATTTATTAAGTGAATTTATTTATTGTTTCCCAACGGATAGGTCTTAAGATGAACATGGACAAAACTAAGATCATGTTTAATGTCCATGTCACACCTATGCCGGTAGTTGTTGGGAACACTAAGCTCGAAGTTGTTGACGAGTATGTTTACCTGGGATAAATAGTCCGACTAGGTAAGTCCAACTTCGACCGAGAGGTCAATCGACGGATTCAACTCAGTTGGGCAGCGTTCGGGAAATTACGGCACATCTTCTCTTCAGGTATACCTCAAACCTTGAAAACGAGACTGTACACCCAGTGCGTATTGCCAGTGATGATATACGGAACTGAGACGTGGTCCTTCACTGCTGGCCGGATGAGGAAGCTCAAGGTCGCTCAGCGAGCTATGGAGAGGGCTATGCTCGGAGTTTCTCTGCGTGATAAACTTAGGAATGAGGATATCCGCAGTAGAACCAGAGTAACCGACATAACCCAACGGATTAGTAAGCTGAAGTGGCAATGGGCCGGCCATATAGCTCGAAGAACCGACAACCGATGGGGAAGAAAGGTTCTCGAGTGGCAGCCTCGTACCGGTAGGCGAATTGTAGGGCGTCCCCCCACGAGATGGAGTGACGACCTGGTAAGATATGCAGGAAGTCGATGGATGCAGGTGGCTTAGGACCGTGCTTTGTGGCATTCTTTGGGGGAGGCCTATGTTCAGCAGTGGACTTGTGAAGGGCTGTAATGATGATGATGATGATGAAGTGAATTTTCGGAGCAGAATCAAACACGCTTTCCCTGAAGTACGTCTTGGCAGATTATATGTAAATTGGCATTTTACGCAGCAATTTCAATTAGAAATTTAATTGACTACGTGTGATAAATAGGATTATATGTATATATATTGGAAAAGATGGATAAGGTCGAGAACTACGGAGAAAACCCTTAATGATGGCAGTTGAAGAGGGAAACCTTAAAACTTTTACGATTAGGAGACAACAATTTACTACCTGGTAGAGCCATGCTGCAGCCATATTAGTAGTATATTGTAGCACGATTGGGTCGGCTCGACCGAGGAAGGACCACGCTCTCGCAGATTACCAGCGTAAAATAGCAGCTTAAAACTGTTGTTTTTCGTATGGTGAGTGTAGAGAACCGGAGACCCTTTTTACTGGAAAAGAGGCATTCCATCTTAGTCCTCACGGGTGACAACGCGTCTGCATTTTGATTCGCAAAAGAGGATAGATGTAGATGTCTATGGGCCACAGCAACCACTTAGCATCAGGTGGATTGTGTGATTATTTGTCACCCTATCCTTTAAAGAAATGTTCTTATATACTTGATAGTGATACATAGTGTGAAAAAAGGCCGAAAATCGAACTTCCTCTTTTCATTCCAATTTTCCCAAGTATTTATCAAAATACTACGAGAATACAAATGAGTGTTTGTCCTATCAAATTAAAATAAAAAAAAGTACTATTTTATATTTGCTACTGAACAACTACTCGATAACCGGAATAATACTAACATTGAGAAAACATTTTATTAAAAGAAAAAATTTGGTTTTCTTACTTTTTTCTTTTTTTTTCAAAACATTACCTACACACTAGAACTTTCGCCTACATCATTTTCTCCTGTATCGCAGTTTATGCAAAAACAAATATCCAGACTTGGAACAATTATTTGTAGGTCATACAAATACTTCTTTCGTACAGGATTCGAACCCAGAGCCTTTAGCGCTGCAGTTCATACACGCTAAGCCACTACACCAGCGATCCGTTTGTATGAAAAACTTAAGATCTAATTTTATTTTATTAAACTTAGTGCTTATACTTGTTAAACACTACGGAAAAATGTAATTAAAAGAGGATATTTGATTACGATCCCTTTTTCAGCCTGAGTGATATGTAAGTGTACATTATCGTGAATAAAACTCCATTCCTGAAGATAATATTATTTGACATCCGCATGTGCCAATCAGATGCCCGTACATTGCCTCATGACATGACCTCAAAAGTGGTGGGTTCGAATTCGCCATTAGACTAATATCGTGAACCACTATTAACACAAGCTTTTTAAGCTTACTAGGATTGATTGACATTATTAATGTTAATAGCATTGCTAATGTTCAAACATATAAAAGTTCTGGGGTTATACATATATTTCAGTGTAGAAATGGCCATTAAGTTGATTGTAATAACAACGCCTTCCTACATCTCTGACAATATGTTCATCAGAAAAGTTTATTTCTAATTGTTTTGTTATGTCCATATATATTGCTTATATATACTTTACACTGAATATATTACATATTTGTTACTTGTCTTACCCGGACCCCAACCTTCTCGGATAGAGCACTCCAACAAAATTGCTATAGAACGTCCGTATATTTTATAGCTATTTTTGCTACCGAATTGTTTTGCTATCGAAAGCTTGTAAAGGAAATTTTACAACAAATATTTCCATACAAATCGATAATTAAACAATAAAACACCATATCTTATATCGATATAAATTATAAATAAAAGAGAGATACGTTGACAGATTAATTTGATAGATACTCTACTATTTTTTCTTTTGTTTTTTTTTAGAAAAAATAATACTAGTAATGCTATTAAAAACTTTACTAATATTCTCTTTAACCACTTCTGGTAAGCTTAAAATGCTTGTGTTAGAAGTGGTTCACGACAGTAGTCGCATGGCAGATTCGAACCCACGACCTTTCGAGTGCGCGATTCGCATCCTACCATTAGGCTACTGACGCTTTTAATAGATTCTCTACAACTAATTTCAAAAAATTTCTAGCACGCATATTTCGGGAATTCATCATTGTGCGATGTACGACAACAATAACTGCAACAAAGTTTATTTTGTAACAAAATTTTAATTATTTTGGTTATTTGGTTAAACCGAGTGCCAGACGCGGGAATGCACCCTACGCGTACGTTGCTTACGACAGTAAATATTCTTATGTTATTATGATTTTCTGATGACACAATTAATTGAGCGTACTAAATTAGCGAGCTGGCAACATCTCAATAGGCGGAAACCAAATGTGCGGCTCCGTCGTTGTAAAAAAACAGCGAGATATACGACTGTAGCTATATGCGCTGCAGGAGCGCCATTCTCTTGTTGCGGAAACTTCAGGAACTTTAAATTATACAATTGTTGCTACTGGAATGAAATTTTGACATCCATCAATGACTAAAATGAGTCAAGAGCAAGCGTTCAAAAAGTAGACCCCGATATGCGGACGTCAAAAGGTGGACATCACTTTGAATGCACTTTTTTCTTCAACGGACGTCATTTTCCAGGATATATATGGACATAGGCTATATAATATATGGCTTATGTCCATATATGGGAATAATTTATGGACATAGGCTATATCATATATATAGCCTATGTGTATGTAGGCTATATAATATATAGCCTACGTACATGGGGAATAATTTACCTGTTTCTACCGCAAATAATATAATCTATGACACGGTGACTACATATATACACACATATATGTATATAGCTTTGTCTGTGGCAGAACCTCTCTTTTTACCGCCCTTTTTTGGACTGACGACGGTTGAAAAAGAAGAAATTTATATTTTTTACCAGCGCCTTAAATTTATTCTTCTGAAAATGTAAGAAAAAACATATTATCTATTAAATGGTGAAAGAATTTCAAATAGTTGCAGTGGTTCCGGAGATTACCCTTCACATATACAAACTCACAAAATTCGCACTCTCTCGTTATAAAATTAGTACAGATATAAATAACGCAAATTCAGCAAAAACCATTTTCTAAGTAGGTAGGTAGGTTTATCACTTAGTGATAAATGGAACAACTCATAATAATTAGATAATATTTCTTCCCGCACCGCTGGCTTCTGATTTTATTGCCACTGTAAGACCCACATTAAGGAAAGTTGATCCTGAAAATGATTGCCCGATAAAAGAAACTTGAAGCTAAATAAGTATTTGATGTTTTAAAATGTGACAGAATTTTGGTAAATGGGTGTGCTTATTTTTTATAATTACAAGCCCTGCAGTCAAAAACCAAAGTTGCCAGACGTAGCCCCCATCTATTATAAATTTTCCATAATTTGGATAATTTTCGGAGAGGAAAAAGTTTCTTTCGCATATAATGTCTTCATAGACTTTGTAGAGTCCAGATGCCCAGTTAGACTTCTATCGCAAAGGTATAAATAATCTTCTTTCTATATGGCAGAAATGTATATCGAGTAGAAATGATTCGATTAAATAAATAATTTTAGTAATATTGTTTTCATAGTCGGCAAATCGAAGGTGAGTGATATACTCGCAATTGATGGTGATAACGTATCCTTTCCAGTCCAGTAGCTTAAAAACCTTTTCAATGTAACGGTAAAGTATTCCGGGGATATAACGTCATCATGTCTTACACCTATCGGAAGGAGGGTTCTCTAGTGGCATCATCGTACTAGTAAATGAAGTGTAGGGCGGCTCCCCTTTAGATGGAGTCAAAACCTTTTAAGAGATGCAGGAAGTCAATGGATGCAGGGGACTTAGGGCATAAGGCTTAAGTACAACAGTGGATCTGTGAATGGCTGCAATAATAATAATAATAATAATAATAATAATAATTGTTGCTATCCCGGAGAGTCACTTAGGTATGTAATCTCTGGTTGTTCGGCGCTTTCTAACTCTGAGTACTTGCATAGGTACAACATAGTAGCCAGAATTCTACACCAGGAGCGCGTTCTGAAATGTTGTCTCGTGAATTAGATAAGTACATGCCGGAAGCCGTGCTCGAAAATAACCGCGCCAGGCTCTACTGGGACCGGGCCATCATCACAGACAGGACTATTCTTGCCAATAAGTCAGATATTGTGCTGATGGACTGGGCACAGTCAAGGATATTTACATTACCATTCTGTTAGACAAGAACTTCGTGAAAACCGAATCAGATAAGCGAACAAAATATCTAGACCTTGCTCACAAGGTGACCGATATGTGGGGTGGACTGCAGACCGAAATTATACCTGTAGTCGTTTCTGCGAACGGGTTAATCCCAGTCAGCCTCTCGGGTCATCTAAGACTCCGTGACGGACCGCTTCAAGCTCAAATGCAGAAGGCGGTGCTCCTCGATGCCGCCGTCGTCCACCGGTTCCTTTTCCTTTCCACCGTCTCGGCCGTTTGGTCTCCCCTGCCGAGGGCTTCCATCTGATTGGATTTTTATTTATTTATGTATTTTTATATATTTATTTAATTTTATTAATTTTTATGTATCTTTATCATTTTCATTTACAACTATATATTTATACAGCCAAACCAGATGAGAAATTTTTATAGATACTAAAATAATAATAAATTTAATACACAACAACACACAACACAAACACTCACGCCTGTCACCCAGAGGGGTAGGCAGAGACTACAGACTTCCATTTGGTGCGATCCTGACACACCTCTCTCGCCTCCTTCACATCCATATATCTACGCATACACGCTCGTTGGTTAAGGGTACTCCTAATCTGACCCATTTTCAATGTATCGCCGATTTGGTCGATAAATCTTCGTCTAGGGCACCGTTTCCCATTTGCCGGGTCGCGACCCGGTACCGGCCATCAAAATATAATACCGGGTCGCAACATTCCCGCCTTGTTTTAAAAATAATACCTACTGTCAATCGACGCATCGTTAACATTCATTTTTAAAACATTTTTACTATTAATAAATGTGTATTATTTAACTTAATAGAACCAGCTTGGGTTTAAAAGTATTAAGTGGGTCACGAAGGTACAGTGTGAAAATTACCGGGCCATGGCAGAAGAATGTTTGGGAAACATTGGTCTAGGGCGTCACTTCCCGACTCTGCGGTTCACTTCTGAAACATAAATTTGCTTTGTCACTCTTTCCTCGTTCATTCTTTCTAAGTGACCAAACCACCAAAGCATTCCTGTATTAATCCTGGTCACAACGTCATCTTGCACAGCACACTTTTCTCTTATTACACTATTTATCACCCTGTCATTCAAATTCAGCCCTAGCATACTCCTTAATGACCACATTTTTACAGAATTTATTCTACTCTCATGCTTTTTCTGCCAGACCCTACTTTCATAATAAATTTAATATATAAGGTAAATAATAATAATCATAATTTACTATATATAACGTGTAACAAAAACCCTGTGGTTTCCTTTTCAGTGCGTTATCAGAGTCAGTATTCAAACGTAAAGAAATATCTTCTTTTTTTTTTTCAAAAAACTTGAACATAAATAAATTTAATTTTAATTAAAAAAAATTACTACTTACTTATACTTATACTTATCTTCACGCACAATCCCTGACGGGTTAGCCAGAGAGAACAGATCGCCAAGTGTCACGATCCTTACATACCTCTTTCGCTTCTTTCAGATTCATTATCTTCTTCATACATGCACGTCTAGGTATCCGAGTACTCTTGACCCTACCCTCTTCGAGCAATTTGCTCACATGGTCTTCGAAAGTTAGTCTCGGTCTACCTCGACATCTTTTAATATTAACTTTCGCGCTATATATTTTCTTCACCATTCGGTCTTCACTCATTCGCTCAACGTGCCCAAACCACCGAAGCACGCCCTTATCAATTTTTGTGATAAGGTCATATTTCAAACCTGCCATATTGCGAATCTCTTCGTTTCGCTTTCGGTCGAAAAAAATTAATTAACAAGTTGTATTTGGTTTTATTGCCTCTATATGTAACTGACACGACCATCGATGAAGGGGGGTCTTTCACAATCCTCTTATTCTTCGCATAAAGCAGAGCTTTTATTAGCTCATACAATTAATTTTTTTTTTTTTAATTAAAATAATTTTTTTACGTTTCAGTTTTTTCAAAAAAAAATTATTTATTTACGTTTGATTACTGACTCTGATAATGCACTTAACAGGAACCACAGGGTTTTTGTTACATGTTGTATAATAATAAGGTCCATCTGTGCTTACGGCCGCACCATGAGACGGTGCCGAGCCTGCGCGTCTCCCGTTAATTGACGCCCATACTATGGATGATGGACAATAAAAGAGTGCGTATCGGGCCGCTGCCTGGAGGTCGTCAGGGCGCGTCTGGAGCTGGCGCTGGACGCGACAGCATGCGTGTCGCCAGTCAAGCGCGGAGGGCTGCAAGACCACCTAGTAGCCACCCGCATCCATCATCCCCACCAGAGCACTCAGCAAGCGGCATTCGCCGCTGGTGGGACACGTCGCATATGTTGGACGAAAATGATGAACGCAAACGCATTGCGAGCGTATTTTAGGGCAAAAGGGGAGGAAACTGGAATGATAGCGTACGGGCTTGGATGAATTGCTTTTTCGCAGAGCTGGAGCCATCTGTTCATGTAACAGAGCAAAACCTGGCTCCTGCGCTCCAACATATTTGGTGACGCCGAACTCGAACGACTACTACGTGAGGCTGTTCCCTCATCGGATGAAAACGCTACACCTGGCAATGCGACGCTAATAATTGCTGAGCAATCACACGTGGATGCCGACTTGGATATTTCAGTTGTAGTTGATTCAGACGATGATCATAAAGTAGAGCATATGAGGAGCATATTGGAAGAGGCTATTTTGGAAACGCGCAGTACGCCTCTCGAAAATCGACCGCGACTTCCCCGCATACATTTAGGCAAGCGGAATCGAGCTGTCGTGAGGGTTCTCAACACAATGCTGGTGACCTATTTTGAAGCAAGGCATCAGTAGACTGATAAACTTCTGGTCGGGCAATAATAGGGCGAGTATTGTGCGCACCGTCAAGATGGCGCAAAAACTGACGGAGCGCATAGTCGACCTGAAACAGAGAATTGCTGCTTGAGGGAAGCGGATTCGACAATATACCGAGAGGTCTACACGGTTCAACGAGAATTGTCTCTTCCAGAGTGATCAGAAGAGGCATCGTACGTGGAACGGGCCCAGCACCGAATCAGGCCAACACTGTCGCATTCTGGCGTGGCCTGTGGTCAGAGTCCATAAAACACAGCGAGGGCCCTTGGACGGAAGTTGTGGTGAGTCAGTGTGCGAATGTTACACCCATGTATCCCGTCATCATAACGCCGGATGACGTAGCTGAGGCGGTCCGTAGGGCCCCGAACTGGAAAAGTCCGGGACCCCACGGACTGCATCACTACTGGCTGAAAGGGTTCGTGGTGTGTCACGCTGTGCTCGTCCGACAGTTTCCGGAGGCTCTTGACAAAAAGTCACTCCCGAGCCTCTTCACTACTGGGATCACTCATTTGGTTCCTAAAGACCGGGATACCATAGACCCGAGCAAATACCGCCCCATCACGTGTCTACCCACGATATATAAGACATTAACATCCATTTTGAGCGCGAGAATCACTCGTCACCTGAACTCAAATCAGGTGATGTCGCGCGCTCAAAATCGATGTCAGGGCGCTAGTCGTGGAACCAAGCAACCATTCCACATTGACGCGGTCATTGGCAAGGTGTTTAATCAACCAACCGTCGGAAACTCTCTGAGAATATTCGATCTTTGTGATCGAAAGTAGTTTTAGCGTGACTGTGTAATATTGACTAAAGATATACAACTGTCGAACTGACAGGACTCCCGTATTTGAGTAAATCTGAGAAGTGGAATTTATTCAATTCAATTTATTTATCTCTTCATAACTTACTGGCTAGTTAATAATATCGATGTACATAGTAAGGACCTAGCGTTGTGAAAGTCTGTTGCCTATTATAGCTTTTATATTAAAAACCTGAGTTACAGGTCACCAGCCCTCCTCGCGGATAGGTTACATATAATACAAGGAATAATACAGAGAGGAAATATATCATAAGAGTTATAAAACGTTACACTATAAGGTGAATTGCTGAATCCATTCAATGGATATGGACGTGTATAGGTGAGTATATGAAAGCGTGTAGTGTGTGTGTGTGTGTGTGTGTGTGTGTGTGTGTGTGTGTGCGTGTGTGTGTGCGCGTGTATGTGAGTGCGTGTGTGCATGTGGGTGTTGGTGCGTGTGTGTGTGTTTGTATGTGTGCGAGCGTGTGCGTGTGTGTATATATATGTATGTGGTTATGTGTGCTTAAATGATTGTACAGAAGCAATCCTTGAGTATCATTATTAGAGATTTTAGAGATTGTGATAAGAATGATTTTGTGTTTGAGTAAATTTAAAGTATTAGTGTTGGGTTAATAGAAGATTCTCAGTTTCTTGGTAGTTTAGGGTTTTTAGGAATTTTCTCAAAGTTATTTTACAGCTTGATTTATTTTTGTTATATATGACTAAAATTTTATTTAGATTGTTATAAAGGAAGGGTCCCAAGAAGCAGAAAAACTTATGTGAAAGAGTTGAGTTGAAAGATTGAGTTTTGCATATTATATCTTTGCGGCATTCATACTTAAGAAGATCTGGGTTATAACGTATATATGAGAGTTGTTTAAGCATGATATGCATTATGAAAGTTTGTCTAACCGTTAGTAAATCCCATTTCTTTATGCAGCTCCTCTGTAAGAAAACGGAAAGGGAGTCCAGCACCTGCTTTGAAAGTTGCGCGTGGCTCCTCCTCCCCATGTTGTTATACACTATTCAATTAGGCATAGACATAAAGCGAAGTAAACTAACATGATAGCACGGCGCTCTGCTATATTTTTAAGGTTCTGAATAAATATATATGAGCTTTCGCAGTTGGGATACTAAAACCTCAAAGTGGGGTTTTATTGTTAAGTTTTTTTTTTTTTTTTTTTTTTTATAGGATAAGGGTGACAAACGAGCACACAGTCCACCTGATGGTAAGTGGTTGCTGCGGCCCATAGACATCTACATCTATCCTCGTTTGCGAATCAAAATGCAGATGCGTTGCCACCCGTGAGGACTAAGATGGAATGCCTCATTTCCAGTATAAAGGGCCTCCGGCCACCTGCACTCACCAAGCGAAACGCAGAGGTAAACCTCTACTTCACGCTGGTATTCTGTGAGGTCGTGGTACCACCCCGGTGCCAGCCGGCCCATCCGTGCGATAGCAGAAATATAGTTGGGAATAGCTATAGGGTTTAAAAAGAATTACTTTCAATACTGCTGTTTGTGCCCTTTCAACTTGTAGAATATAATTCTTAAACGTTCCTTCCCTTGAAGCTATGCAGTACGAGTATGTAATTATTGAATGGCATAATGCGAGCTAAGTTATTTTAAGCAACTTAAAGTCAGTTGCAGCTCTCAGACGTTTAAAAACATATATTAATTTACGGATCCTTTTGGTGAGTGTTTCAACGTGATATTTCCAGGAAAGTGTTAAATCAATGTATACACCAGGGTATTTTATTTTTTGTAGTACACGTATACGAGCAGGAATCATGATGAGTGAAATGCGGACAGGTGTGACCAACTATTTTAATGTTAGATTGTTGCAGACGCTGTAGTTTAGTAAAGGTACTTAGTCTTTCCACAAATTAGGAGTTTATAAACTATGCTGTAGCTATTTCATAACTCGTCCCAGTTAATTTTATACGTTACGTGTTAGTTGATCCCAAAATGAGCCATGGAATACTAAGGCTGTATAATCTACAAAAACGAACAATTTTCCTTTAACTAGTTTTAGGTTACACAAATCATTTACATAGATCTAAAATAAGCCAGGTCCAAGTATACTTCCCTGGGGAGCGCCATAAGAAATATATTGAGGGTCACTTATCACATTATCAATTTTTTCATGTTAGGTATGATGTTTTAGATAAATACCTAATAAATTTAAAACGGTTCCCCTTATCCCTATTCTTTCCAACTTATTCAAAAACAACGGGACAGAGACAGTATCAAATGCTTTAGCCAAGTACAAAAACAATGCTAGGCATTTGTTTTTTTGTTCTAATAATGTAACTATATGTGATGTTAAGTCACTAACAACGTTTTCGGTTGACTTTCCGCAGGTGAAGTTGTATTGATTATTGGAAATAATATTATATCTATTTAAGAATTGAGTAAGTATTTTATTTATAAATCGCTCCAGTATTTTCGACAATGACGGCAAAATAGAAATTGGTCTATAATAACTGATACTGGCTCTATCCGCAGATTTATAAATTGGTTTAACGAGTGCCGTCTTGAAACAGTCAGGAAATACGCCTTCTCTAAAATTTCTATTACAAATATGTATAATTGGAGGTACAAGAACATGGCTCGACATTTTTAGCACCTTAGTAGGTATATCACCTATTCCAGTTTCTGGAATGTTTTTAATTTCAGTAACAGCATTATACACTTCAAGAAAATCAGTATCAGTCAACACAAATGAGTTAGCAATAGAACTGTCTATTTCGTTCGGGATATACTCAATGTCTCTAGGAATCTCCTCTGCTAGGTTTTTTCCTTCATTCGCAAAGTATGTATTTACTTGTTTTATTGAGAGTTTAGGATTTTCTGCAATATGAAGAAACTCATCACTATAGTGTGCTTTTAACTTTAACTTGGCAACAGATCTAATTACATCCCACGTTTTTTTTTAAATATTTTTTCCAGCTTTTATAAATTTATTTTTGTTATAATTGCTTCCGACCTCTTTTTTAATTTCATTGCAAAAATTTATGTACCGCTTATAGGTAATATTTATTGCATTATTTTCAGGAAACTTTTAATATTCGGCATGACGGTTATCTCGGTTTCTTTGAATGTATGTTTATCACAGTTAGGATACAGAAAGTCTTACTGTGAACTTACGACATTCACGGTTAATAACTTTTCTCATGTATCCAAGATACGACAAATAATGTACGT
This sequence comes from Parnassius mnemosyne, assembly GCA_963668995.1. NCBI lineage: Eukaryota > Metazoa > Arthropoda > Insecta > Lepidoptera > Papilionidae > Parnassius > Parnassius mnemosyne. The sequence continues at coordinate 2,999,869 of CAVLGL010000013.1, forward strand.
ACTATAGAAAAGAAGTCTTACATTTAAGAGTCTAATAATGCAATATAAGTATGAATTATTGGAGCACTTTGTTTTTTTTTAGATAAAAATAATTTTTGTAATATTTTTGTTAATGAGTGTTTGAGTCAAAAAAAATAAAAAAAAATATTTCTTATATATTTTCTTATATTCGCGGCCGCCAGCAATCGGTTCGCACAGGTCAGTGTTTTTCTATATGGGCTGAAATTGAATCTGGTGTACCGCAAGGCGGGATACTTTCTCCTATTATGTTTCCTTTATCGTCTTAAAAATTTCCTACCTTTCAAAACCAGGCTTACGCTTGTTCATTCCCACATTCTACCTTTTATAGATTATGCAGATGTATGTTACCCTAATTTGTCACAAAATCTTCTAAATAAGTTGGAGCGCCTTCTCAATAATTACATAAGGTTTATTTTCGGTTTACGTAAGGATGACCATCTTCCTATCGTTGAAAGCTTAAATGGCCTATACGTCAAATGCGATGCTCTAGAATTTTACTTGTACTTTATTCTAAATTAATTTTAAACGATCCAAGGTCGCCTTCTTATCTTAAGGATAACTAATTTTCTTCATTCGATTGACTTTCGAATATCACGACTATCAAACTGTGAAAAAATGTGGATAAGGTTTCCACAGCATAGGTCTAGTTTTTTCTGGTCCTCTTTTACGATACAAGCTATACGTCTTTGGAACACCCTCCCCGATGATATAAAGAATGCTACAAATAGAAACTCCTTTAAATTACGTCCACGACAACATTACCTGAGGGCACTTACTAGCTGACATTTTTGTTCTTCAAATATTTATTTATTTATATATTAGTACGGATATTTATTTATAAAGTTTATAAGCATGTATACACATTACATATATGTATGCATGTACTATGTATATACTATATTTTAAAATAAATACACTTTATTTATGTATTACGTTTCGCACCTGCCTACAATTGTCTTTGGCACTCAGGGTTGACTGGCAGAGAATGCCAAATTCCATTAAGACCGCCCTATGAACACTTTACGTTGGTAAGGTGTTACATTTAATGATTTCTTATATTTACGCGAACACTACACATTTAAATAAAACTAATTTTACGGATTTTATCGCGTATATTAACTTATTTTATATTCCCGACGTTTCAAGTACTTTACAGCACTCATGGTCACGGGGGGGACCATGAGTGCTGTAAAGTACTTGAAACGTCGGGAATATAAAATAAGTTAATATACGCGATAAAATCCGTAAAATTAGTTTTATTTAAATGTTACATTTAAGTTTAAAAAAAATGACGTAATCTTGTTCATTACAAATCTGTTCGTACTCAGAGTGTAACCTTCACAATGTCGTCCTGAGCACGAGTCTAATGAGTTTAAAAGGGTTCTTTTATGGGCCTTTCGAAAAGGCTGCCGACTACAGCTGCGCCGACCCAATTTTGATTTATAATTAAAAGCCTCTTTATTCCAAAATTGTATCGTTGATTAAGTGTTTATGTAACAGTATAATTTCAATGGCGTGGAAAACGTCAATTAAACCACTTTATTTGTTGATTACGTTTGGCTAATATTTTACTTCAACAGCGACACCTGTATACTGCTGGACGAAACTTACGTACGCAAAAATATATTCATATATCCCAATAAGCACCTTCTTGTGAACAATTTTTTGAACCAAGCAATGAACGTAATAATTATAATTTCTCATTAATTGAAAGCGTAAATCTGGTTGGTCATTGTGGAGCGGGGTAGGACCACCCTCTCACAGAATACCAGCGTAAAATGGCTGCTCAATGCTGTTGTGTTTCGTATGGTTGGTATAGAAAACCGGAGATCCTTTTCACAAGGCATTCCATTAGTCCTCTGGGGTGGTAACGCATTTACATTTTGATTCTTAATCGAGGATACATGAAGTTGTCTATGAGCCACAGCATACACTTACCATAACGTGGACTGTGTGCTCGTTTATCACCCTTATTCTATAAAAAAATGAATAAAAATTAATTTAAGGGTTGTATCGCGTTTATTAATTTATTTAACCAATCTTTAATTTCCCAATTTTTTTTTATAGGAATAGGGTGACAAACGAGCACACAGTCCACCTGATGGTAAGTGGTTGATGTAACCCATTATCATCTACATTTATCCTCGTTTGCGAATCAAAATGCGTTGCGATGCGATGCGTTGTCACCCGTGAGGACTAAGTTGGAATGCCTCTATTCCAGTAAAAAGTGTCTCCGGTTCTCTACACTCACCATACGAAATACAGCAGTGTTAAACTGCTATTTTACGCTGGTATTCTGTGAGAGCGTGGTCCTTTCCCGGTCGAGCCGACCCATTTGTGCTACAACTATACTACTAATATAGCTGCATCATGGCTCTACCACGTTTCAACTCGACCCTGGTTGATGACGTTATAATCCTTAAAATTAGTTTTTATTCAATATCCAGTATTTGTGTAAATTTCCGATAAATAATTACTTTCGCAAACATAATATCAATTAAAACAAATGTCGCCTTTGGTCAAAGTTCGACAATTTAATTGTTACTTACTCCTACTAGCAACTTACAATCTCGTTTTTTTCTGCTTCTTTACCACAGTACCTATCGAATGCTATAAGTAATATTCCTCGCATTTTAAATTTAACATTTAAAAATATACGATAATTTTCGATGTTAACATTTATTTTAATAATTGCTTAACTTTTTAGTTCCTATACATTGTCTATAATTTTTGTATACATATTATAATAAAATCATAAACAAGCTTTTTGTATGTACCAATCACACTAACACCTTAATCGCCAAAATGGCGGAACTAATTTTAATGTGGTTTTCAGTAATATACGAGTATACAGATTTGGGCTTTATTATTTATTGTTAATTGGATTAACATTTTGATTCATTGAGCTTATTAAAATGTCAATGATAAAGTGCGTCTCGTGCGCGTACAAAACTTGTAAGAACAATAAGTAGGATGCCTAGATGATACATGTATACGCAAATGAAATCACAGCTGTCTGTAATATTACGTTTTTCTTGTGAAAATAAGCATATATTTAAAAAAGTTAACAAAATTCTCAGTCATATTGAGATAAAATATTGTAAAACAATGTAAAAAAAAGTAATAAATATATGTAACACAAATTTACAATATTTCACATTTCTCTCGTCTTGATTTCTTTGTGCCAAAGTAATATTTGCCAAAACTTTTACAAAACAATACTTTCTTTTATAACGAGTGGAATGCAACTCACCTGACTATTATTGAATAGATACAGTTCATGAATAGTTAGTTGCTTACAGCATTTATGTCTAAATAAATACTGCAGTTTTCGATCCACACACAGTGAACACTATTCTTATTTAGATAGATGGATAACACTTTATTGTACGCCCAAAAAAAAACTATTACATATAACATGTGTACAATAAATACAAACAAAGTGTGTAGCTACATAAAGCTAGAATAATTATATACAAATGATTTTGATAGAATCAAAGATGGAAATAGTAAGCACGTACCTACATGTTTCTTAAAAACCATTAGGGATTGAGCGCGTCATGCTGATAAAGGCAATGATCTGTCCAATAATTTGGTGGTGTGAGCTGGCATTTGTAATATAAAATTTTCTGATGATCTCATACGTCTGAAATGTGAGTCATGGAAGTATTTAAACCGACTTTTAGGTAAAAAGAATAGGAAAGATTACAAAGAAATTTATAAAGAAGCAAGAGAATATGAGCATTCCGTCGAAGGAAAATTGGCAACCACTAGAACCTGTAACGAAAATTAGATGTTCATATTTAAGCAAACTAAATATGTATCTTATATAAAAAAATTTAATTCGCTCAAGTTTATCAAGTTGCATTTCAGTGAGATCAAGATAGCTGACATCTGATAAACAAGAATTAGAAGCAGAAGAGCGTGAATTTGCGTGAATGCAATTTTAATAGCAGATGGTAAAAAAAATCGTAGTTTTCTCAAAGAATGAGCATCTGCAAATAGTTTACGAGTAACTTCCTGTAACTGAGGACCTCAAGAAAAAGTCTTATTGATACCTATATATACAAGGTTTTGGCAGTGCCACTAGTCGGGATTGTATTACCATCAAATACAACTTTAGTTGCTTGTGGAAAATTCCATTTTGTAAGCACATGAGGAGAACCTATAATAATATTTACTTACGTCTTCAGTGGGTTAATTTTCAAACCATAATTTCTGCTCCATTCCGAAATAATCGCTAGGTGAGCGTTTAAACCACTTACCATCAGGTGGACTGTGTGCTCGTTTGTCAACCTATTCCTATAAAAAAATTGGGAAATTAAAGATTGGTTAAATAAATTAATAAACGCGATACAATCCGTAAAATAAGTTTTATTAATTTTTTTATAGTATAAGGGTGATAAACGAGCACACAGTCCACGTTATGGTAAGTGGATACTGTGGCTTATAGACAACTTCATGTATCCTCGATTAAGAATCAAAATGTAAATGCGTTACCACCCCTGAAGACTAATGGAATGCCTTGTGAAAAGGATCTCCGGTTTTCTATACCAACCATACGAAACACAACAGCATTGAGCTGCCATTTTACGCTGGTATTCTGTGAGAGGGTGGTCCTACCCCGCTCCACAATGACGTTTACGCTTACTTAACAAGGTTTACGCTTTCAATTAATGAGAAATTATAATTATTACGTTCATTGCTTAGTTCAAATCATTGTTCACAAGAAGGTGTTTATTGAGATATATGAATATATTTTTGCGTACGAAAGTTTCGTCCAGCAGTATATAGGTGTTGCTGTTGTAGTAAAATATTAACCAAACGTAGTCAACAAATAAAGTGGTTTAATCGACGTTTTCTAAAAACCTAAAACGCTCAAACCTAGCGATTATTTCGGATTATTTCGGAGTTTATATTGGGTTTAATAGCTACAGCTAAGGCACTAGAAGTAGCTTGTGTATATACCTAAAAATCGTCTGCATATAAGTGATAGGAAAAATTCCGCTCGAGGCAAGCGAACTAATAAAACCAAGGCAACCCCTGTAACGCTATGCGTGAATTTTTGCAACATCAGGGGAATTCATTCCAACCTTAACGAGACTTTGGTGTCCTCTCCGGTTGATACTTCATATCTCTCCTACACGGGGTACAAATTGGAGCACTCCTTTGTGCTCCGAGCTGGAGTTTGCGTGTAAGTCAGAGAGGACATCTGTTTTAGACGCCTCGGCAGTCTTGAAGGTACGGATCTGTCCATCCTATGGCTGCGCGTAAACAACGACCGAACATCCCCGCGTCTACGGGTGCCACTGTAGGTCCCATAGCGATAATACCGACACAGACCGACTTATTGATCACGTCCAAATGCCTGCAGACTCCGTGATACAACAGGTCCCATCCGCAGAGATCGTGATGCTCGGTGATTTTAACGCCCAACATGATGAATGGCTTGGTTCCCGTTTAACCGATCATGCCGATCATCTGTCTATGTCTTTGCCTTGGCATATGGTCTAACACAACCGGTTACTTCGCCTACGCGAATCCGAGATATGGAGGATCATACACCTTCCCTGTTGGACCTTCTGCAGACCTCACATCCGGACGGATATCAAGTCTCCGTCGATGCCACTCTGGGCTCTTCGGACCATTGTCCGATCCGAAATACGGTGCCGTTCACGCTCCCATCGCAGTTGCGACCTGCAGTTTGCCGCCGTGTTTGGCACTATAGGTCGGCCGATTGGGACGGGATGCAGTCTTTTTTTGCATCCTACCCTTTTGGGCGGGTTTGCTTCTCGCCGGAAGATCCCAGCATTTTTGCCGATTCTGTTGCTGATGTGGTACTTCAGGGTATGTAACTTTTCATTCCATACTCTGTGGTGCCCATTCAGGGGCAGATCCCAGGCATGATTTGGTCGCTCTTGTAAAATAGCATCACGCTATAAGCAGGAGTGCTACCGGGCCTGGGCTGACGCATCAACGTCTCGTGATGTAAACACCAGCATATTCAAAAAGAAGTATAATTCTGCCTCCAAGGCCTTCAAAAGCGTCAATGCCAAGGCAAGGTCTGAACACATCGGCTAAGCATCGGAGCAGAAACTAGTTCGCCTTCCTTCGGGAACCCGTGAATTCTGGTCTCTTGCCAAGGCTGTCCAAGAGAACTTCCGTCAGCCATCTCTTCCATCTGTGCGCAGAGAGGACGACTCGCTAGCCCATGCCACAAAGGAGAAAGCCGATCTTTTAAGCTCTCTCTCTCACCGCCGACCATCCCGCGGTGTGAGTGCTCCATGCCGGATGTGCGATTTACACAGCACTCGGTTTGTAAAGCACTCTTCTTCCTGGACGTCAGCAAGTCGAGTGTGCCTGATCGAGTCGCTCCCATTGTGCTAAAGACGTGTGCTCTGGAGTTGGCACCGGTTTTAACGCGACTCTTTCGGTACTCCTCCTCCCAAGGCGTAGTCACAATTTCATGGAAGACAGCTTTGGTCCACCCGATCCCTAAAAAAGGCGACCGCTCAGATCCGTTCAACTACAGGCCTTTTGCCATCACCTTCTTGTTCTCCAAAGTAATGGAATCCATTATAAACTGCCAGTTCGTGAGGTACCTTGAGGATCACCAGCTGATTAGTGACCGCCAGTACGGTTTTTGTCGGGGTCGATCAGCTGGTGATCTTCTGGTCTACCTGAATCATAGATGGGCGGAAGTAGTACAGTCCAAGGGGGTGGCATTGGCCGTTAGTTTGGACAGCTTCTCAGCCTCAGAATGCCTCTTTTCCAGTAAAATGGATCTCCGGTTCTCTAAACTCACCATACTAAACACAGCAGTGTCAAGCTGACATTTTACGCTGGCATTCTTTGAGAGCGTGATCCTTCCCTGGTTGAGCAACCCAATTTTTATTACAACTATACTACTCATGTTGCTGCAGCATGGCTCTACCAACAAAAAAGTTGATAGCTATTCTTATAGCGCTAAAATATACACACAGCGAAGGCCTTCGATCGGGTCTGGCACAAAGAGCTTCTTTCAAAGCTTCCTTCTTATGGGCTTCCCGAGAAATTGTGCAAATGGATCACCAGTTTTCTTGCTGATTGGAGCATCAAGGTTATTGTAAATAGTGCATGCTTTGATTTCAAGCCTATCAACGCTGGTATTACACAAGGGTGCGTGCTATCACAAACGCTGTTTCTCCTGCATATCAATGATATGTTGCAAACTGGTAACATTTATTGCTATGCAGACGACAGCACTGGTAATGCTTTATACACTGGCCGTGCCAATATTTCTCGGGAAAACTTCGCCGAGGACCGGGACAAACTTGTGTCTGAAGTCGAGTCTTTGCTCTACAAAGTCTCAAATTGGGGGCGACTAAATCTAATCCAGTTCAATCCCCAGAAGACACAAGTTTGCGCGTTTATAGCTAAAAATAACCCCTTTGTCGTATTTCCTCAGTTTCAAGGCACTCCCTTTGCTGCCTCAGCTAGCATCGAGATCCTTGGTGTCGACATATCGAATAGTGTGCAGTTTCGTGGTCACTTGGAAGGGAAGGCCAAATTGGCCTCTAAAAAGCTTGGCGTGCTCAGAATAGCGAGACAGTATTTCATGCCAGCACATCGCTTGCAACTTTACAAAGCGCAAATCCGGCCTCACATGGTATACTGTTCTCAACTCTGGGCCGGGGCACCCCAGTGCCAGCTCTTTCCACTTGACCGCATCCAGCGCTGAGCGGTTCGAATAGTCGACGACCGTGACTGGCGCTGCTTAGGGATGTAGCATCTCTTTGCATTTTCTATCGAATTTACTACGGGAAGTGCTCTGAGGAATTGTTCGGATTAATTCCAGCCGCCAAATTACACATCGCGCGAAAATTCACGATACCATCCTCACCATCTGGATGCTTGGCGGTCCACGACTGTGTGTTTTACTAGGAGTTTTCTTCCTTGTACAACTTCTCAGTGGAATTGTTTACCACCGGCGATTTTTCCGGACCGATACGACTTAGGGACTTTCAAGAACAGAGCTTACACCTTTCTTAAAGGCCGGAAACGCTTTTGCAATTCCCCTGGTGTTGCGGTTGTTCATGGGAGGCGGTAGTCACTTGTCATCAGGTGAACCGCATGCTCGTTTGCCCCCTCTTCTATAAAAACTATCAATCACCGTTGTAGATATATTAAGAGAGCCTCTAACGCCCAGCAAAATGTTATAATCTACAGAATTAAATGCTTTACTAAAATCCAGAAAAGTAAGTACAATTAAGTTACCGTTCTCAATGCTATATCTGATATCTTCCTTTATATTGATTGAAGCTGTGCTAGTGTTATACCCTCGACGAAAACCAGATTGTAAAGGATTTAAAAGGAAATTATTATAAATGAAAGCGTTAAACTGATTAGACAGAAGCCTTTCAAGGACTTTGGACAGGAATATGGATATGGGGCGATAATCAGAGAAGGATTTGATTTTTTATGTATTGTTATAATTTGAGTATCTTTCCAGGTTAAAGGATTAACACTACAAGAAATTGAGGAATTAAGGCTATGAAATAGGATTGGGGTGATTATATCAAAAATTTAATGTATCATGATACGGCTGATACAGTCGTTGCCAATAGCGTTGGAAGTAATGCACAACATACTCTTCTTAACATCACAAGCAGTGAATTGATTGAAGACAAAAGGTGAATGATCAGGAGTTGGAAGTGTTGAAGGATGATTTAATGTATTTGACGGCATGACGGCGGCGTCGTCGTACGCCGGTACAGCAAAAATTGTAAACTAAACGTGCACCGATCACGCCACCCAGCACACAACTCGATTCCCCCACCGCCCTACTACACGACTTGTTTTGCAACGGATAAATAACGACCGCTCAGCGGCGGAGCGGGCAGTCTTGGCTCTGGCGTGACACAACTATGTGTAGATAGTTCCAGAAAGTTCTTCCATGGAAATTTTTAGAAGGTTCTTGACTCTCCTAGTTCTGCTACTCGATACTAGAGGGCGCTAGTGGTATTATTTGTGGCGCGAAACACTGCCCCTTCCTAAAATATGCTCGTCCCGAGCATTATTGGCACCATAATAACGTGCCAGTACCCGCCAGTTTCCCTGATGCTGTTGGGCGGTGCTGTTAGCTGCACTACCCTTTTGAGATCGGTCACCTCCCCTTTATACAATTCACTTAGGGCAGCTAGATCGAAGATGGCCCCTTTTTTCACAGCCGTAGTACCTAGGGCTGTATCCTTTATTGCGGTCGCGAACTGTAGCTGCTGAAACCTCCCTGACGTGATGAGAATGACGATCCTGCCGCACGGCTTCTACCTCCAGTGCATGGGCCAACGTGCCCATAATCGTCTCGTGGTGCCTGAGCTTCGCAGCAGCTCTGACTTCAAGGTTGCGGATGCCGTCGATGAATGTCTGCACCAGGTTCCCTACAATGAGTGCAGGTACAGACTGGTATGCTTTTCGAACCAGCTTCTCCACCTCATGGGCCCACTGCTGCAGGTTTTCGTTGCTGCGTTGCACGCGATCTTTGATCTGTGCACGAAAGACGTGTTCCAGGTGAGCGTCGCCATATCTCGCCTCCAATGCCTCAAGGAGCTGCTCGTAAGTCACTTCCATACCGAGAGCTTCCAGAACAATTAAGGCCTAGTCGCGCAGGCCTAGGGTGAGAGCAGTCATGGCCTGACTTTTATTCCAGCCGTTCGCCTTCATGACAGCTTCGAACTGAATTTTGTAGGCCGACCAGAAAGAAGTCCCGTCGAACAGAGGCACTTTGAATCCACGTTGCGAAGGTGTTGTAGATACCACGGGAGTTGTAATTCCATTCCCAATTTTTTCCCGTTTTCTTCACGTTAGCCATCACGTTGTCCACTTGGTCGATTCGGGTTTCAATTTCCGAAAGGCGGTGGTCATGTTGAGCAACCCTATCCTTCACCTCCCCTATCTCTTTCCCGAAGGTAGCGTGAAGGACTTTCCTGAGGAGCATCTGCTCTTCCATACCGCGCTGTAGCCGCTCTTCCTCAGCCTCAGCTCTTATAACATGTTTGATTTAATATTTCTTTCTGTTTTTTTTCCTATTAGATCAAATATAACAAACGTTTTCACAAACATTCACGTACTCGCTTATGTATAGATTTCGTCTCAGGGAGTGTCGTCCCAGCCGCAGGATAATCAATCACAATGACACGAAGCAAACGTATCAACGAGATCGACTTTGTTCTGTCGCTAATCAATTTGCTATCACCAGCTTTTAGATACGATAAAAATAATAATTAAGTACGTATGCTTCAAATGACAGCTCCGTGGCGCAGTGGCTTAGCAATCAGTTGTTGCGCTGGGGGCCGCGGGTTCGAATCCCGCACGGAACAAATATTTGTATGGCCTACAAATAATTGTTCCGGGTCTGGATCTTTGCTTTGTGCAATTTATGTTTGTAAACAGCCTCCACGACACAGGAGAAAAATCCTAGTGTAGGGGTTACGTTTTTAAAAAAAAACTAAAAAAAAAAACTATATATTAAATAATTATGTGTAGGCTCTCGTGTCTGGCGTATGTGGACTATGAGAAAGCCTTTGATTCCGTCGAAATTTGGGCGGTGCTGCAGTCCCTTCAGCGATGCCAAGTTGACTGTCGGTATATCGAAGTGTTGAAGTGCTTGTACAGTAGGGCTACGATGGCTATCCGAGTACAGAACCAGAGTACGAAACCTATCCAATTGCAGAGAGGTGTAAGACAGGGTGACGTCATATCCCCGAAACTCTTCACCGCTGCATTGGAAGATGTTTTCAAGCTTCTGGACTGGAAAGGATACGGTATCAACATCAATGGCGAGTACATCACTCACCTTCGATTTGCCGACGATATAGTCCTTATGGCAGAATCGCTGGAGGACCTAAGCACTATGCTCAATGACCTCAATAGTGTTTCCCAACGGATAGGTCTTAAGATGAACATGGACAAAACAAAGATCATGTTTAATGTCCATGTCACACCTATGCCGGTAGTTGTTGGGAACACTAAGCTCGAAGTTGTTGACGAGTATGTTTACCTGGGACAAATAGTCCGATTAGGTAAGTCCAACTTCGACCGAGAGGTCAATCGACGGATTCAACTCGGTTGGGCAGCGTTCGGGAAATTACGGCACATCTTCTCGTCAGGTATACCTCAAAACTTGAAAACGAGACTGTACACCCAGTGCGTGTTGCCAGTGATGACATACGGAACTGAGACGTGGTCCTTCACTGCTGGCCGGATGAGGAAGCTCAAGGTCGCTCAGCGAGCTATGGAGAGGGCTATGCTCGGAGTTTCTCTGCGTGATAAACTCAGAAATGAGGATATCCGCAGTAGAACCAGAGTGACCGACATAGCCCAACGGATTAGTAAGCTGAAGTGGCAATGGGCCGGCCATATAGCTCGAAGAACCGACAACCGATGGGGAAGAAAGGTTCTCGAGTGGCAGCCTCGTACCGGCAGGCGAAGTGTAGGGCGTCCCCCCACTAGATGGAGTGACGACCTGGTAAGATTTGCAGGAAGTCGATGGATGCAGGTGGCTCAGGACCGTGCTTTGTGGCATTCTTTGGGGGAGGCCTATGTTCAGCAGTGGACTTGTGAAGGGCTGTAATGATGATGATGATGAGGCTCTCGTGGTAAATTTTGACGAGATACAGCCCACACAACCATCAAAAGTCTACTGCTAATCATAAATCATAAATCTTTATTTGCAAGAATCACGGTATAAAAAGATGTTAAAATTTATATAGTACAGTCGTGTTTCGCTAATAATAGCATGCAAATTATAATTTTAAAATGTTTAGACAATATTAATAATTATTTAAATCTAAAAAATCTTTTAAGTCATAAAAGCATTCATTAAGCAACATTTAATCAGTGGTAGAACCACGCGGCAGCTTTTGCTGTCACACGGATGGGCCGGCTCGAACGGGGGTGGTATCACGACCTCACAGAAAACCAGCGTGAAGTAGAGGTTTACCTCTGCGTTTCGCTTGGTGAGAGCAGGTGGCCGGAGGCCCTTTTTACTGGAAATGAGGCGTTCCATCTTGGTCCTCACGGGTGACAACGCATCAACATTTTGATTTGTAATGGAGGATAGATGTAGAAGTCTATGGGCCGCAGCAACCACTTACCATCAGGTGGACTGTGTGCTCGTTTATCACCCTTATCCTATAAAAAAAATTCAATTTTTAACCAATCATACAAATGTTTCTTATATAGTTTTTTGCTTAATAATTTAAATTCTTTAGGTATTTTATTATATATTTTTACACACATATTTAGGCAGCTTTTGTTATATTTAACGAGCCTAGGAATAACATCTAGGACAAGTTTATCTGGGTCACTTCGGTTTCGAGGATATAATATATCACTTGCTTTAACAAAATAATGACTTATTTTTAAAAACAAACAAGCCAGCTTCATAAATGTATAGTGACGGGAGGGGTAATATACCAAGTCTTTTAAATAGAGGTCTACAGGATTCTCCTAGCGATATCCCGTATATTGCACTAATACATTTTTTTTTTGGGCAACGAATGCTCTATTTTGGTCACTACCGTTACCCCATATTATAAGTCCATAGCATAAAATAGACTCCACGTATGCGTGGTACGTTGCAATTGCCGTTTTAATATTTGCAGTGTTTTTGACTTGTTTAAGGACATAAACAAATTTATTAATTCTCCTGCATACGTTATCTATTTGTTCTTTCCATAATCATAGCCCCTCCCTCATCCCACTAAGAAATACCACAAAATATGGATCTGAGCCACCTCCATCCATAGATTTCCTGCATATATTGCCAGGTTGTCACTTAATCTAGTGGGAGGGCCGTCCTAAACTTCGATGGCTAGTACGAGCTAAATGCCCGGCTCATACCTCTTAGCAAAACTGATCCGTTGGGCTATGTCGGTTACTCTAATTTTACTGCAAATTTTATTATTACGAAGTCTACCACACAAAAAAATATTTGAGCGACTTTGAGCCTCCCCATTAGGCCAGTGGTGAACGACTATGTCTCAGATATATCATATGTCATCACTACCAACATTTAGTAAAATTGAGAAAAATAAACGCTAAGAAATATACTTAAGAAAACGAAAAACGATCCTTATATCCAACTCCTGTTGCAATTTCAAACGAACATGGAGTACTTGAAAATCATAGCAGTTTGTACAATTGTTTTGTTTCATTTTTTAAATACATAAATATATAAGGATATAGGACATACATTAGGATTTTTCTTGTATCGTGGAGGCAGTTAACATACAAAAATTTTACAAGAACAAACATCCAGACCGGAAATAAATTATTTGTAGGCCGTAAAAATATTTGTACCATGCGAGATTAATACTGTTACAAGCTTGGGGTTCGAGACAATTAAAAACTGCCGATTGAATTACCAAAATTGACACTTTAATTACACAACACTAATTACAATCTAAAATTACACTAATAATTAAACACGGTTCGCCGTTATTTCGCTTCGAAGTATTCTCTTGTATCGCCAATTCAATACTGCCCCGGTCGTGGTCTATACCGGCCTTATATAGGACCTCAGATAGTTTCCAGAACCTTCTACTGTAGCGACATCTAGAATGTTCGAGTAAATATCGGTCCCGAAATTTCTGGAAGGATCTCGACTCTCCTAGTTCTGCTACTCGACACTAGAGGGCGCAAGTGTAACTAGTGTTGCCCATGTACAAGACATTAATAGTGGCGCGCAACACTTTCTTTTACTCGACACTAGAGGGCGCTAGTGTAACTAGTGTTGCCATGTACAAGACATTAATAGTGGCGCGCAACACTGCCCACTCCTAAGACATGCTCGTCCCGAGCATTACTGGCCCCGTAATAACGCGCCAGTCGATCCACATGGACAATCTTAGGAGTACCTCTGGCACCTTTCTGTATCCGGTAGGTTACATCATTGATCCTTGTCACAATCCGGTACGGTCCGTCCCATTTAGCTTAAAGCTTAGGAGATTTCCCTTTGCTGCGAACTGGATTGTGTAACCACACTAGTGAACCTTCATCAAACCCCTTGTTGTTCATTTTGCGGTCATATCGTGTTTTCATCTTCTCAGACGTTTACTGGCCCGTCTGTCTGACGTGCTCATAAATGTCATTCATTTTGTTCCGCAAGTCATGTGCATAATCGGTTATACTGCGTGGGGCATCAGGTGGTATTCCGGTGATCAGGTCTGCAGGCAGCCGTAATTCTCTCCCAAAGTTTGCGAAAGCTGGCGTCACTGATGTACTTTCATGAACAGCGCTTCGATATGACAACAAAAACGGTTGTATGTGCCTGTCCCAGTCTCGTTGCCGTTTTCCCACAACTTTTGCCAGGTACCTTTCCAATGTCTGATTAAATAGTTCTACCATTCCATCAGATTGTGGGTGGTAAGAAGTTGTTCGTGTTTTATGAGTACCCATAACTCTGCAAGTTTCTTGGAATATTTGAGACTCGAAATTCCTTCCTTGATCGCTGTGAATCTCTAAGGGTACTCCAAAACGACAGAAGACTTCATGAACTAGTTTATCTGCAACTGTTGAAGCTTCTTGATTTGCAATGGCGAAGACTTCTGGCCACTTAGTGAAGTAATCCATCACAACCATGAAATACTTGTTACCACTTTCACTTTCCGGAAACGGCCCCGCAACGTCAATGGCTATCCTCTCCCATGGTGCACCAACATTGTACAATTTCAATGCACCTCTACTACGAATTTGAGGTCCCTTTACAGCCGCGCAACTTTTACATTTGCGGCACCAGTCCTCGACATCGTCACGACAGTGGACCCAATAAAACCGTTCTCGGATCTTCAGTAGAGTTCGTTTAACTCCCAGGTTGCCTCCTGAACAACCACTATGGTACAGCTGTAGAACATACAGTACTTTAGCCTTAGGGACAACCATTTGCAAATGACAACTGTCTCCCCGACCATTTTCCCATTTACGGCACAGGACTCCATCCTGAATCAGCAAGCTGTCCCATTGGACCCAATAGCTTTTTGTGGTCGAACTCATTGCTGAGACGTCGCTCCACTTGGGCTTAGGAGCACTGGCCTTCATCCATTCCAGAATCGGCTTAATGTCCGAATCTTCCTGTTGTGCATGTTGTAGGCTGTCCTTCCACTAATTGCTGAGCTGGTCTGTCCTGAGCATTCTCACAGATACCACTTCCTTACCCTCTTGCCTAGTACAATGCTTGCAATCTTCAGGGAAAGGTCTTCTTGACAATGCATCTGCATTGCCATGAGATTTTTCGCTGCGATGTTCGATCACAAAGTCGTATTCCTGCAGTAGTTCAATCCATCTCGCTTGTCTTGTTTGTCCTTCCGGATTTTTGAACTGCAATAGCCATTTCAGTACAGCATGGTCAGTTCGTAAGTGGAATTTCCGCCCTAGAAGATATTTGCTAAAATGCTGCAAGGACTTTACCACAGCAAGCAATTCCCGTCTTGTGACACAATAGTTCCTTTCCGGCTTTGACAACGACTTGCTGAAGTACG
Organism: Parnassius mnemosyne; assembly: GCA_963668995.1. Lineage (NCBI taxonomy): Eukaryota > Metazoa > Arthropoda > Insecta > Lepidoptera > Papilionidae > Parnassius > Parnassius mnemosyne. The sequence goes on from CAVLGL010000013.1 coordinate 3,015,408, forward strand.
CTATGACAATCTCTTGATCACCATTCCGTTGAGACAACACAACGCCAAGTCCTATATCACTTGCGTCTGTGTCAACTATGAATTCCTTGCCCGCATCAGATTACCTCAAAATAGGTGTTTTGCACAGACGGTTCTTGAGCTCCTGGAATGCAATGTCGCAACTTTCATCCCAGCAGAAATGTCGCTTCTCCGCGATTAGCCTGTGCAGATGTTTGGCGATATCTGCAAAGTTCTTCACAAATCGCCGATAATAAGAGCACAAACCCAAAAATGCTCTAACCTGTGTATTGTCTTTTGGGACCGGCCACTCCTTGACAGCAGCAATTTTCTCTGGATCCGTGCGGATACCTTCTTCCGACACTACATACCCCAAAAAACTAACTTGCCGTTTGAATAGTGTGCACATCTTTGGACTCAACTTGAGGTTGGTACTCTGGATCTTCATGAGCATGCGTTCCAGGTTTTGAAGGTGTTTCTCAAACGTACGGCCTACGATGATGATGTCATCCAAATAGACCAGACAGGCATCTCCAATTAGCCCGGTAAGTACAAGCTCCATCAACCTTTCAAACGTTGCTGGAGCATTGCACAATCCAAACGGCATGACTTTAATTGCCACAGACCCTTTCCTGTGGAGAATGCAGTTTTCTCCTTGTCCTTAGGGTCAATTTCAACCTGCCAGTAGCCACTTTTCAGATCCAGCGTACTAAACCACTTTACGTCTGTAAGCATGCCCAGCGTGTCATCAATTCTTGGCAAGGTATAGCTGTCCTTCTTCGTAACGTCGTTCAGGTGGCGGTAGTCAACACAAAACCGCATGCTGCCGTCCTTCTTCTTCACTAGCACCACAGGTGAATACCATGGACTAGATGAAGGTTCAATAACACCATCCTTCACCATTCCCTCAATCATAGTTTCCACTTCCTTTTCACGTGCTACAGGCAATCTTCTTGGCCACTGACGAATAGGCAATTCTTGTCCTGTGTTTATTTTGTGTTGAACTAAGCCAGTCTTTCCTATGTCAGCTTCGTTTGACAAGAAAACATTGGCGTACTTGAGTAACAACTTCTTCGCTTCGACCGTTTCATTCGGGGAGAGAACGCTGCGACAGTCTTCTAAAAGTGTGGTCACTCTAGTTTGTCCATCCTTGCTTGGGTTCCCAGTCGATAGATATTGGCACTGACGCAACCAATCCACTTCCTCACTAGTACCAACCAATGTGCCTTTTTGTATAATCTGTTCCTGATCACAAAGGTTCAGCACACGTACTCCTGAGATGTCGGCGGTTCTGACCAAGGTTCGAGCCACTTTCCATGGAAGGTCATTGTCTACCCTTTCCACGAGTACACAACGAAGAGTTTGCCCAGGATTCCGTGGAATTCTAACGGAATAACTACTAACTAATAACTAGATCTCGGCGGAAGAACAATCTTCTTAAGGCTGTACACATTCCCTGGTAACGCCCCTTTGACGAAAAGTTCCTCTTGTCCACATTTCAAAACACCTTGCTTAACGTCGATCTCACAACAATTCTTCCTCATAAAGTCTAGGCCCAGGATGCAGTCGTCCATTATATCAGCCACGATTACATTATGCAACTCCACTAGCTTCAACTCCATCTCCTTCTCTCCAAGGACGGGTATGCGCTGACCGGTGGCTGTCACCAAATTAATGCGTTCTCGGTTGTATGCGGAGTCCCCAAGGAACCGACTTATAAGTTGGGAACTGACAACCGTGCGAGAGGCTCCAGTGTCTATGGTCAGTTTACACGGCGTTCCGTTGACTTCGCCCTTGATGATTAGGCTGTTCCCATCATGGGTTTGTGAGATCGAAATCCTTGGGGCTCTTTTAACATCAGCCAGCACCCGCCCCGCAGTCCTGGCTTTTACTCGTTTCCCTGCTGCTGCTAGGCGGTGCTATTATCCGCACTACCCTCTCGAGATCGATCACCTTCCCTTTCTACAGTTCGTTTAGGGTAGCTGGATCGAAGATGGCCCCTTTACCCACAGCCGTAGCACCTAAGGTTGTAGCTCTTATTGCGGTCCTGAACTGTAACTGCTGCAACCTCCCTGACGCGGTGGGAACGATGATCCTGCCGCACGGCTTCCACCTCCAGTGCATGGGTCAAGGCGTCCTTAACCGTCTCGTGGTGCCCGAGCCCCACAACAGCTCTGACTTCAAGGTCGCGGATGCCGTCGATGAATGTCTGCACCAGGTTCCCTACAATGAGTGCAGGTACAGACTGGTACGCTTTTCGAACCAGCTTCTCCACCTCAAGGGCCCACTGCTGCAGGTTTTCGTTACTGCGTTGCACGCGATCTTTGAGCTGCGCACGAAAGACGTGTTCCAGGTGAGCATCGCCATATCTCGCCTCCAATGCCTCAAGGAGCTGCTCGTAAGTCACTTCCTTACCGAGAGCTTCCAGAATATTTAAGGCCTGGTCGCGTAGGCCTAGGGTGAGAGCAGTCATGGCCTGACTTTTATTCCAGCCGTTCGCTTTCATGACAGCCTCGAACTGGATTTTGTAGGCCGACCAGGAAGAACTCCCGTCGAACGGCGGCACTTTGAATCCACGTAGCGATGGTGTTGTAGCTACCACGGGAGCTGTAATTCCATCCCCAAGTTTGAGGTCGTCCAGCATTTTCTTCACATCAGCCATCACGTTGTCAAACCGATTGTTCACTTGGTCGATTCGGGTTTCAGCTTCAGACCGGCGGTTGTCATGTTGAGCAACCCTATCCTTCACCTCCTTTATCTCTTTCCCGAAGGTAGCGTGAAGGTCCTTCCTGAGGAGCATCTGTTCTTCCATACCGCGCTGCAGCTGCTCTTCCAACCGACGGGTCTGTTCCTCCTGTCGGCGGGCCTGTTCCTCCTGTCGGCGGGCCTGTTCCTTCTGTCGGCGGGCCTGTTCCTCCTGTCGGCGAGCCTGATCCTGCAGCATCATCATCAGAGCACCTAAGTCAGGTGCTGCAGATGCAGGAGCAGCTGACGGGACGGCCTCCGTGGTTAGCAGCTGGGCCTCCGACGTTTGCGGTGTTGCATTACCAAATCGTCTCTGGTCCGTCTCCTGTTGGCGTTGACTTCGGGTACGGATACCCTCCGTGTCGTCTTTAGGTAAAATCGGCATATTTGATCCCACTTCTGACACCAATTGTAACAAGCTTGGGGTTCGAGACAATTAAAAACTGCCTATTGAATTACCAAAATTGACACTTTAATTACACAACACTAATTACAATCTAAAATCACACTAATAATTAAACACAGTTCGCCGTTATTTCGCTTCGAAGTATTCTCTTGTATCGCCAATTCAATACTGTCGCGTGGTGGTCTATACCGGCCTTATATAGGGCCTCAGTTTCCAGAACCTTCTACTGTAGCGACATCTAGAATGTTCGAGTACATATCGGTCCCGAAATTTCTGGAAGGATCTCGACTCTCCCAGTTCTGCTACTCGACACTAGAGGGCGCTAGTGTAACTAGTGTTGCCATGTACAAGACATTAATAGTGGTGCGCAACACTTTCTTTTACTCGACACTAGAGGGCGCTAGTGTAACTAGTGTTGCCATGTACAAGACATTAGGCGCATTGGCGCGCAACAATACCAACGGTCCTATACGCCGCAACTAATTGCTAAGCCACTGCACGATGGAGCCGTCAAAGTCGTACAAAGTAGATAGTGAATGTCGCAAAATAATTAAGTTTGCCAAAGAATAACCACTGACAAAAAGAATAAATGGGCAGTGAATTTTGTGTAGTTTCAAATTTTCCTTTTCAATAGTCTGTGTCGTATACACTGCTCCACAGATACTATTGAAAGGCAAAAATAAAAGCATTTATTTTATCATTTTTATATAATATTCAACGATATCTGTGTATTATTTATTAATGTATTGAAAGCACAAATAGTACATAATATGTGTATATTGAGAGTTGATTGAAAGTGAAAGAGAGCTTGCGTAATATTACAAATATTTGTATAATTGTACAAATATTTGTAATATTACGCAAGTTAAATGTACTACGTAAATATAATATGATTATAATATCGTTTTGTGGCGATACAAGAAAATCCACAACTTATTTTATCCCGTGGGTGTCGTAAAAGACATCAGAGTAAAATTAAATCAGAAAATAGGCAGCAGCATCTTCACGATAACAATTAAATAACAATAAAAATATACAGTTGCTAATCAGTCTGTTCATTGTGGCAGCTATGACAAGTATCCACACTGTGAGGCAATATATGGGTATGCCTATGTTCTATATATCTAGATACTAGTAAAGTTATAAGAACTCTAAAACTCGCACGTTACTCCACTTCATTACGTACAGGTTCTCAACGTGCTTGTTTGATCGGCGCTAGCTATTAACATAATGGATTTATCTATCAACATAATGTTTTATTTATTGCGGTATCGCCTCTTATATGTCATCTCTGTTTAGCCTAAGGGTTGGCTGGTAGAGAATGCTCTGTAGCATTAAGTCCGCCATATGTACTACTTTGTACATGAAAGTGTAAATAAATAAATCAATCAATAAATAATGGAAGAGAATATATAAGCACTAAAGTCGCATTTATCGCTCGTGCCCGAAAAACCGAACACGCCACGAGTGTGCCAGTCACAATACAAATCACAAGGCGAATAAAGACTGGGCTGTGAACCTACTATGCGTGTTCGCGTTCCGATTCGGCCCTCGCATCTACACTCGTGAGAATGTTTGAACTAATAAGGATAAATTAAGTTTTTTTTTCTGTGTGAAAAGTTTTATTTATAGTATAGGGTGACAAGCGAGCACACAGTCCACCTGATTGTTAGTGGTTGCTGTGACACATCTAAATCTGTACTCGATAAAGAATCAAAATAGAGATGCGTTGTCACCAGTGAGGACTAAGAAGGAATGCCTCTGATAGAATCAGGCGTTACTTTGCGGAAATCCATTATAATGTGGTTGTTATAAACTAATTTGCTTGATTCCGCGTAAAGAAAGAAAATGGAGGACGGAATTAAAGAGCTTCTAAACAATAAGGGCTTGGCCATTTTAATGTGCTGGAGAGCCATATTAATCTCGCTTAGACTGACATCCGGGATATCAATTGAATATAGCCATATAAGACTTACTCTTGGACCGTTACTCACACTTGTTTCTGACTATAACGATGACGTATATGTCGGCGATACGCCAGGGTTTTCACGCTCAGAGTCCATCACAATGAAATAGCACGCCAAATATTAAGTAGTTTATTTTCGCACAATTGCGGGTACAGAACAGAACAGTCTTTACAAAAATCAACCGCCTTTATAGTTTCCAATAGTTTCCTTTACAAAAATGGATATAGCAAATACAACTTCTTTTAAATCAAACAACTAAAATTAAGTACTACAAAATAATTATTAAAATAGAGCTCAGTATTCATAATAAATATTTTAATGAATTTAAATAACTACAAATGATTTTTATTACATAAATCTTTGTTCATTTAATTTGAATAGACATTAGTTTTTCAGTCAGTCAAAATCCGGGCTCTAATACTGTTAAGAGGTGGCGCTGGTGGCAAGCAAGATTCGAATGAAATTAAACAAAACTTATTACATAAAATAATAAAATTTGATACAAAATAATGATATTAATTCTAATAGATATTAATTTGAACATTTACACAGTAAAATTAGTATTTTAACGATAAATGAAACATCAAACGTCTTCAAAAATTTCAAACAGTCAAAACAGTGTCTACTAAATATCAGACCATAATAAATAACGGTTTATGTTTATAAATAACAATTTAAATTTAAATCTTATATAGTTTAGATATTTCTATACTAATATATTCACTTATAATATTATATTTTTATACTAATATTCACTTTTAAACGATTAACTATTAACATAAATATCAATATTTGCCACTTACTGCCGATAGATGGCGATTTGCGTCCATATATCAATGTTTGCTAATTATTGCCGATAGATGGCGATTTGCGCCCATACGGCCATACTGACTCCAGCGCGTCCCTTGCGCTGTTTTTATGACAATTTCAAACAAGGCATCACCCATACTGGGATCCAGCCAACACACAAGGCATCACCCATACTGGGATCTAGCCAACACACAAGGCATCACCCATACTGGGATCTAGCCAACACACATGGCATCACCCATCCTGGGATCTAGCCAACACAAAAGGCATCACCCATCCTGGGATCTAGCCAACACAAAAGGCATCACCCATCCTGGGATCTAGCCAACAAGACCAGGTTTAAAGGAATACGCATGGTGGCCAGCCAGCGTTTTAGGAAGGATATTGGATAGGAAAAATAAATTTCACGTACACACATTAATAATTACAAAAATAAATCATATATATCAATTATCAACATAACTGCAATCATATAGAACCAACATTGTCCGCGAAGGAAGTGGAAGCACCCTCGGTCTCCACCGACTTCTCTGCCCATACGGTCAATTCGTCTGAGTTGTCAGAATCATTAAAAGGGTCTGATTGAGCTATAGGAGCAGGACGCAAGGCATCGTGACTTGCGATCTTTTCTGAACAGCCACGAAGGTTAACATGTTTAAGTCTATATCGATCATTTGGTAATATTTCTAAAATTTCCATTGGACCTTCAAATTTAGAGCCTAACTTAGTAGTGTGTCGTTCATGGCGCCGCATTAAGACGAAATCACCGACTTTAAATGGGTGGATTGTGGCTTTACCTTTATCAAAACGAGTTTTATCGTTAAGGGACCGCTCGTCCATCCGTTTTTTAGCAATCAATCTTACTTCCTCTAAGTCGTCTGTTAGTATGTCATCGTCAATTTGCAATATTTTAATGGCAGGTGGGGAACATCTTTTTCCTAATAATAATTCCATGGGACTTTTACCTGTACTTTTTGATATTGTGCAGTTTATAGCTAATTGTAATTCTTGTAAAGCTGTGTGCCATGGCCTACTTAGTTCAATAACAGACATGTTATCCTTTATAACTTTCATTAATCGCTCAACCTGACCGTTGGCCCTACTAGCTCCCTTTGCTACTACGTGGTGTTGAATCCCATACCGTTCGCAAAAGTTATTAAACTCTGTAGAAGTCATGCTTTTATCTTGGTCAGTAATTAATCGTGATGGAGGGCCAAATATTGAAATTAGATTTTGAAAACATTTAATAGCAGTTTCACTAGTACGATCATTTGTATAAATCATATGGACATACTTAGTGAAGCCGTCAATAAATACAAAAGCATATTCAGGTTCGTTACGTTTTCCGTTCATTCTTCCAGTTATATCTGCATGAACGGTATGGAAAGGAATAGCTATTTTGTTAATGGGATGTAAAGTAACCTGTCTAGCGCCAGATACTCCTTTTCTTACTCTACACATAACGCAATTTTCTACAAATTTTCTAACTAACCTGGTCATATTAGGGAACCAATACTGCTCTCGTAATTTTTCAAGAATCTTTTCCCAGCCAAAATGTTGAAGATTATCATGATAATGGGATATAAGACTCCATCTATAATTACGTGGGACTATAATTAACTTATGTGTCTTGTTATTAATTTGTACTTTACGTCTCAGTAATTTGTCCTGGAGTATAACGTAAGTTTCTGCGATATTTTTGGGAATCGAATCACCTTTCAATTGTTTTACAATACTAGCTAGAGTTGAATCGCGCTTTTGTTCTATAAGGAGCCAGTTATGGTCAAGGGTAGCGGTATTAATGGTCAAAATTAAGGAACTTGTTTTATTAGATTCTAAACACTGATTTAATTGACGTCCATTAGAATTATTAATTGGGTTACGACTGAAGAAGTCAGCATGAGCAAGTTTATCACCCTTGCGGTATTCAATTTCAAATTGAAAGTTTTGCAAGAAGGCCCACCATCTATGCACTCTAGGAGTTAAGTCTCGTTTGTGACTCGAAGCTTTTAAGGAATTGCAGTCTGTGACTACTTTAAATGACCGGCCATAAAGGAAATGCCGAAAATGTTTTATAGCCTTAACCACAGCAAGAGTTTCTAGTTCATACGAGTGATATTTACTCTCTGTATCCGAAGTTCTCATACTAAAATAAGCCACTACTAAAGGATTTTTGTCTTTTCTCTGAATCAGTACAGCGCCATAACCAATTGAGCTGGCATCTGTATGTAGCTCAGTTGGCAGATTTGGGTCAAATATAGTTAAAACTGGGGAAGATGTGAGTATGTTAATTATTTTTCGTCGAGCAAGTTCATGACGTTCAGTCCAATTAAAAGAAACATTTGTTTTAGTAAGGTTGTATAAAGGGGCCATGATTTTAGAGAAATTGGGTACAAATTTTCGGAAATAGCCTGCTAAGCCGTTAAATTGCCTAACTTCTTTAATAGTTTTAGGTGTTAAAGAGTCAGTAAGAGCCTGAATTTTTCTTGGGCTTGGCTTAACAGTGCCATTTTCAATAATGTTACAGAGATATTCAATTTTAGTTTTGAGAAAAGAACATTTGGAAATCATCATCATCATCATTACAGCCCTTCACAAGTCCACTCCTGAACATAGGCCTCCCCCAAAGAATGCCACAAAACACGGTCCTGAGCCACCTGCATCCATCGACTTCCTGCATGTCTTACCAGGTCGTCACTCCATCTCGTGGGGGGACGCCCTACACTTCGCCTACCGGTACGAGGCTGCCACTCGAGAACCTTTCTTCCCCATCGGTTGTCGGTTCTTCGAGCTATATGGCCGGCCCACTGCCACTTCAGCTTACTAATCCGTTGGGCTATGTCGGTCACTCTGGTTCTACTGCGGATATCCTCATTCGTAAGTTTATCACGCAGAGAAACTCCGAGCATAGCCCTCTCCATAGCTCGCTGAGCGACCTTGAGCTTCCTCATACGGCCAGCAGTGAAGGACCACGTCTCAGTTCCGTAAGTCATCACTAACAACACGCACTGGTTGTACAACTTCGTTTTAAGGTTTTGAGGTATGTCTGACGAGAAGATGTGTCGTAGCTTCCCGAACGCTGCCCAGCCGAGTTGAATCCGTCGATTGACCTCTCGGTCGAAGTTGGACTTACCTAGTCGGACTATTTGTCCCAGGTAAACATACTCGTCAACAACTTCGAGCTAAGTGCTCCCAACAACTACCGGCATAGGTGTGACATGGACATTAAACATGATCTTTGTTTTGACCATGTTCATCTTAAGACCTATCCGTTGGGAAACACTATTGAGGTCATTGAGCATAGTGCTTAGGTCCTCCAGCGATTCTGCCATAAGGACTATATCGTCGGCAAATCGAAGGTGAGTGATGTACTCGCCATTGATGTTGATACCGTATCCTTTCCAGTCCAGAAGCTTGAAAACGTCTTCCAATGCAGCGAAGAAGAGTTTCGGGGATATGACGCCACCCTGTCTTACACCTCTCTGCAATTGGATAGGTTTTGTACTCTAGTTCTGTACTCGGATAGCCATCGTAGCCCTACTGTACAAGCACTTCAACACTTCGATATACCGACAGTCAACTTGGCACCGCTGAAGGGACTGCAGCACCGCCCAAATTTCGACGGAATCAAAGGCTTTCTCATAGTCCACATACGCCAGACATAGTGGCAAATTGTACTCTTCGGACTTCTGTACAACTTGCCGAAGGGTATGTATGTGGTCTATGGTGCTAAAGCCCTTTCGGAAGCCGGCTTGTTCGGGAGGCTGGAAGTCGTCAAGTCTGCGCGCGAGACGATTCGTAATGACTCTCGAAAACAGCACGTAGACGCGGCTCAGAAGGGAAATCGGTCTGTAGTTCTTCAAGAGAGCGTTGTCACCTTTCTTGAAGAACAAGACCACCGCACTTCTGCTCCACGCCTCCGGTGTAATGCCACCATGGAGGACGGAATTAAAGAGCTTCTGAAGGACTTCAAGTACCGGTCTTCCACCCGCTTTCAGAAGCTCCGCTGTAATTCCATCCTCGCCTGGGGCCTCACCGTTTTTAAGGTGCTGGAGAGCCATCCTAATCTCGCTCAGACTGACATCCGGGATATCTTCGGAATAGTGTCGGATGAGACTCGCTCTTGGATCGTTACTCACACTTGCGTGTGGCTCCAACGATGATGTGTACAGCTGCCCATAGAACCTCTCAATCTCACTCAAAATCTCAGGTGTCCCGGAAACGATGCTGCCACATTCTGTCTTCAGCTTTGACAGTTGGCTCTTTCTGGCAGACAGATCCCTGGCAAAGACTTTGGAGCCTTGGTTCCGCTCGATTGCTTCTTCAATACGAGCTGTATTGAAGTTGCGTAAGTCCCGCCGCATGCATTTGGAGATCCGTCTGTTCAGATGCCTGTATGCTGTCAAGTCTGTTGAAGAATGTAGCTTCATCTCCCGTCTAACAGCCATGAGATTAAGAGTGTGATCGGAGAGTTTTTGTGTTCTTCTGCGGCGGGTCTTGCAGAACTTAGCTCCGACCGCATGGACAGTTTCCACGAGCTTGTCATTCATATCGTCCACTTCATTGCAGTCTTCCAGGCACTGAAAACGGTTTTGTAATTCGAGCTGAGAGGTTTCGGGACTTTGGAACAGAGCACGAGGGGGACGGAGCGTTGACTTCATTAGACGAGACCTCTCCAACTTAACGTTTAGGTTCAGTGTGCCTCTAACCATTCGGTGATCGCTACCAGTTTTCACCCTCGCGATCACGGAGACATCACTGAACAGTTGTCGTCTGGTCGTCATAATGAAGTCAATCTCATTTTTTGTGGAACCGTCGGGGCTCGACCAGGTCCACTTTTTTTTTTTAATATTTTTTTTTAATTTTAATAATTTGGAAATATTTAGAGAAAATCCAGCCTGAGTTAATCTAGTCAAAACAAGATTCAAATTCATCAAACCCTGCTGCACAGATTCAGATACAACCAAAATATCGTCAACATAAACTAAAGCAATAATATGTTTATAATCACCCAAGGCAGCATTTATGGCGCGTTGGTACACCGACGCAGCATTGCAAAGACCGAATGGCATTCGAAGATATTCAAACTGTCCATCCGGCGTCACAAATGCCGTCTTCTCGATAGAGTCTTCTGCTATAGGAATACCGTGAAAGCCGGAGGCCATGTCTAAGCAACTATAATATCGAGCTTTGCCTAATCTATCAATTTGGTCTGCTATAAAGGGTAAAGGATAATTGTCTCTAACGGTATTTGAATTTAACTCTCGAAAATCAACGCATAGTCGGTCCGTGCCGTCCTTTTTCTTAACTAATAATATAGGGCTGCTGAACGGTGATGAGCTATCTCTTATTATGCCATTTTCTTTTAATTCTTTAATAATATCCCGGACTTTCTCACGTTTCATCGGGGACAAACGATATGGTCGGCGTTGCACAATCTTATCGGGATTTTTTAATCTAATTTTTAGTTCCCCGGTGCTCACCTGTGACACGCGATTTCCAGATGTGAAATTATCTTTGACCTTATTGATAATACGATAGATTTCTTTAATTTGTGTTGGGTTAGTAAGGTCGGTATCTAATTCAAAACAGGATGTCGAATTTAAACATTCATTGATAAAAAATTGGCGATTAATAGATATATTGTCCTCGCTAATGGTAACGCTAAGGCCGGGTATTTTTAAAAGATTAAAACCTATTAAGATGTCAAATTGAGTTTCATTGTCACCCACTACATAAAACTTGAGCTGTAAGCGAACATTATCAATTTCAACTACAGCTGTAATGCTTTGTTTTGAAATAACTGTTTGACCCCCAATACCGATAAACTTCACATCAACTTGTTTACGTTTTCCGGCAACGGAGCCGGCTATTTTCTCTCGAATTAATGAACAGTCAGCTCCTGTATCAAAAAGGCAGTTATAATTTTTGTTACCAATTATTACATTAAAAGTGCTACGTTTAATAGATGAACAATAGTTAATCATTTTATTTGAGGCATTACGTTCGTCACTTTGACGGCGGTAACAATTTTTCTCTAAGTGGCCCTTACGAAGACAGTATTCGCACTCAATAACCTTAACGTTACTAGAACTGCCACGGGAATTGAAATTATTATTTGATTGTGACATAACAGGGTTATTTTTGGAGGGATTTTTGCAGTCTCGTGAGAAATGACCTGGCTTATTGCAACTAAAACATACGACTTGTTCCTTTGAAGGTCCCGTAACACGTGGTTTCTTAACATCATTATATTTACTCTCTCTATTTTCAATTTTACGTTTTCGGAATGTTTTTAGAACCGATACTAATTTGGGAAACGAATTGGGGGTATTTCTCAACAACTCAGAACGAATAAATTCAGGAAAAATACCTGTGATTAGTGCCTCCACAACCTCGGTATCGGCAGCTTCTGGTCGAACCCTCCTGAAGAGCGTCCAAGCCGTTGTAGCATATTCAGCGTAGCTGCTCGCTTGGTCGGAAGTGTAGCTGCGCCATTTCTGCACGTCGTCCGCGTACCGGAACTGGTTGCCAAACGTATGAGTCAGCTCTTCCTTTACTTGTTCCCATGTGGTTGAATGCAGTGACCAGGTGTCGGCCCATGTCTTTGCTCGTCCTCTCAATTGCAAGATGGCCTTCATTCGAGCTTCATGGGGTGAAATATTCAACTTCGTAATGGTCTCGTCCACGTTAGCACACCAGTCTCTGATGTCGTGTGATCTCTCATCAGGGTTGAACGGCGGTAGATAAAAGTCATGGTGCCGCCGTAAAGATGCAGTCTCCGTGGATAACGTTACTCACACTTGTTTCTGACTATAACGATGACGTATATGTCGGCGATACGCCAGGGTTTTCACGCTCAGAGTCCATCACAATGAAATAGCACGCCAAATATTAAGTAGTTTATTTTCGCACAATTGCGGGTACAGAACAGAACAGTCTTTACAAAAATCAACCGCCTTTATAGTTTCCAATAGTTTCCTTTACAAAAATGGATATAGCAAATACAACTTCTTTTAAATCAAACAACTAAAATTAAGTACTACAAAATAATTATTAAAATAGAGCTCAGTATTCATAATAAATATTTTAATGAATTTAAATAACTACAAATGATTTTTATTACATAAATCTTTGTTCATTTAATTTGAATAGACATTAGTTTTTCAGTCAGTCAAAATCCGGGCTCTAATACTGTTAAGAGGTGGCGCTGGTGGCAAGCAAGATTCGAATGAAATTAAACAAAACTTATTACATAAAATAATAAAATTTGATACAAAATAATGATATTAATTCTAATAGATATTAATTTGAACATTTACACAGTAAAATTAGTATTTTAACGATAAATGAAACATCAAACGTCTTCAAAAATTTCAAACAGTCAAAACAGTGTCTACTAAATATCAGACCATAATAAATAACGGTTTATGTTTATAAATAACAATTTAAATTTAAATCTTATATATTTCAGATATTTCTATACTAATATATTCACTTATAATATTATATTTCTATACTAATATTCACTTTTAAACGATTAACTATTAACATAAATATCAATATTTGCCACTTACTGCCGATAGATGGCGATTTGCGTCCATATATCAATATTTGCTAATTATTGCCGATAGATGGCGATTTGCGCCCATATATACAGCTTCCCGTAGAACCTCATAATCTCGCTAATTGCTGGCAAAATCTTTGGAGCCTTTGTTCTACATAATCACTTCTTCAATACAAGCTGTATTGAAGTTGCGTAAGTCCACCGCATGCATTTTGAAATCTGTCTGTTCAGTTGTCTGATTACTGTCATAGCTGCTTAAGATTGCAACTTCATATTTAGTCTAACAGCCATAAGATTAAGAGTGTGGTCGGAAAGTTTATGGATTCTTCTGTTACAGGTCTTGTAGAACTTAGCTCTGACCGCATGGACAGTTTCCACGGACTCATCATTCATATCGCCCACTTTATTAGAGTTTTCTAGGCGCTTAAAACGATTTTGTAACTTAAGCTGAAAGTTTTCGGGACTTTGGATTTGAGTACGATGGGGACGGTGCGTTGACTTCTTTAGACGTGACTTCTCCAACTTAATGTTTAGATTCAGTTTGCCTCTCGCTATTTGGTTATCGCTGCCAGTTTTCATCCTCGCGATAACTGAGACATCACTGAACAGTTGCCGTCTAGTCGCCATAATAAAGTCAATCTCATTTTTATTTCTTACTATCGAGGCTTGACCAGGTTCACTTCTGTTGGGCCGCTTCTGGAAGAAATAGTTCATCGTAAAGAGTCCCTCTTTCTCCATGAAGTTGGCCAGCTGCTGGCCCCCTAGGTTTTCTTGGCCTATTCCGATTTCCCTAATGAAATTCCGTTGAAGACTTTCATCAATACTGTATAGTGGGTAAACCTGTATGACATACAACGAATACCGTTTGATACTTTTGAGTATGTGTTACGTGACCAGGGTATAAAGGGCATTTAAAAAAGTCACCTTTATACTAGGATATTTTTCTGTATTGTCGAGGCATTTTACAAACATATCATTACCATTACAGACTAAATAAAAAAATTAGTAGAAAAAAAATTGTCCTCACCATCTGGATGCTTGGCGGTCTACGACTGTACGTTTTACTAGGAGTTTTCTTCCTCGCACAATTTCTCTGTAGAATTGTTTACCAATGGAGATTTTTTCAGACCGATACGACTTAGGGATCTCCAAAAAAAGAGCTTACACCTTTCTAAAAGGCCGGCAAGGCATCTGCAGTTCCCCTGGTGTTGCGGTTGTTCATGGGCGGCAGTAGTCACTTACCATCAGGTGAGCCGCATGCTCGTTTGCCCCCTCTCCTATAAAAAATTTGATAGAGTCACATATTGAGGATTTTGCCATAGTTGACACGCTTGACGAGCGGGTCGTCAACTGCAGTTTTTTATTATTTTGATTTGTTATCAGGAATGTGCTGCTACACATCGCCTGTTGCAATTTCCCTCTGTCGCCTCTGACGACACCCACGAGACGATATGGGGTAGTGGATATTCTTACACCACCACTACACGGTTACAAACATAAACGGCAAAAAACAGACACGGAAAAAGTTAGGTCAGGTAATTAAATTTGCGAGATAATTTAGTTAGTCTTAGACGAGCAAATTTGAAGCAGTCATTTAATAACTTAAATTAAAAAATTAAAAAACCCCCGATACAAAAAGAGCTGCTGATCTTCATAGATGCAGATATATAGAAACGCAGATTCGCACTACAAACATATAACACCCCTCTGTATTCGTTGGGGGTTAAAATAACAGCTAGATAAGGTGAAACTATGTTTTTTTTATTTTGGACGTATAAACATTAAGCGATAAATCTACAGTTTTTTTAACATCAAAAGTTTATAAATATTTACGATACTTTTAGCAATAATTTATGCAATTTAATTTTTCGAATACTCCCTCTACATTTTGTTTAAGCATCGACTTTAACAAAATGAAATTTAAGGTTTTGTTTAACAACAACGGAATTGATATTCCTTTCTAATGAAATTAATATCAATTTAATATGGCTCATATATCGCAACAAATTTTGATCAGATTTAGTTAAATTATTGTTAAAATTTAATGGAATATTCGAATCGCGTAATTTGACCTCACCCGTTTCGCTATTAATTATACTCCAGGTCATTTTCACTTTATTGCTTAAATTTAAAGCCCTGTAGCCACCTTATAAATAATATAAAAGTGAAAACTTCTTTGGAGTCGTTGTGATTTCAAACTCGATAAAACTAAAAAGCGACGATTAAAAGGTGCATGAGTAACGTAAACTATTCCACCTCAATTTTTGTATACAATTATTTTCAAATTGTCCTTTTAATGAGATAGATACATATTGCCATGGGGCAATTCGGTGCCATTTTGTTTAATTGCAAGAATTTGTTAAACAGGACAAGGTTTTTCTATATTTTGTGATAAAATAGGAATAAAAAAGATCTCGTGACTTTTTACGAAAAAGTAATATTTTCGGAGGTATGATATTATTATTTATCGTAGAAAAGTTAAAAGAATTTTTTCATTTGTATTACATCAAAAAATATTAAATGCCTCGATTTGCGTTGAAACCGTTAAGAGCTCTTCGTAAGAAATAATTTGTTGTTCTATTACTTTAAAGAGATGCGACTTGATCACCTTTATCATACTCTCTCAACATCCACCGAAATGGGGAGACGCGGGTGGTGTAAATTTCTATTCAATGCGGTTTTCAGCCAGCTCCTCTTGAAGTCGAGGATTAAGCTCCTTATCGATATATTTATAAAAGTCTCGTTAGTAAGAATGCGTGCCAACGAAGCAGGTCCCGTTATCTATATAAAGGCAATTTACAGGCCCCCGACGTGAAAGAAATCGTTTCAAGGCGGCCAGAAACGACACGGTGCTCAAATCTGTTGCTACCTCTATATGTGTAGCGCGGGTTGTCAAGCATGTGAAAACGCAAAATCATGCTTTGCGGCATCTTTTACCACGAACACGAAGAGGCGTGTACTGCAATGGGCCTGCGTAATCACATCCCACATGAGTAAAAGCCTTTTCTGCTTGATTTACACGCTAACTAAATAGATCAGACATGAGCGATAAAATTGCACGCGGTTTAGATTTTAAAAAGTGTTACACTTGTGTATAATGTGAAGAATTATTCGTCTAGCAGCGAGTATCCAATATTTATTTCTAAGTAAGGACATAAGCAATTCTGAGCCCGCATATAAATGTTTCTTATGATAATGTTCAATAAGCAATTCAACAACACGATCGCGACCAGGATATAACCTATATGGATATTTGTAATCGTAGTGCTCGTTAGAGTTTGAGAGTCGACTTCCGACGCGAATAATATCATTTTTGTCTATGAAAGGTCTAAGTTAACAAGCGCTGAGGAACAAGGCTTATTATTTTTTAAGTTCTCCAAATCTTCAGTGAAGTGCAAATATTGTACGTGACATATAAGCCTATTTTCGGCAAATTGTAAATCGGAACTCAAAATAAATTTACAAATAGGAAGTTTGTTCATAAAGCAATGTACACACACTATTATTCGCAATAACTTGGGCCACGATGATGCGCGTTGAATGAATTCACACAGTGGTGATTCAGGCAAGTCTGTAGTTAGTACCAGCATGGCGGAACTTTGTTCTGGTATATCTTCGATGGGCTTATTGCGCTCAAAGTTATTTATTGGCTACTCAGAGGGACTACGAGAAGCCCATGGAGGACCATTGTACCATAAATGGTGTTGGTTAAGACAAGCCGGAGTAAGACAACGTGACAAGCAATCCGCTGGAATTTCAGAGCCTGCCACGTGATAGAACCAATTAAAGCAAAAAAAGCAAAAAGATCGCTGTACAAATACACAATATTCGAATAATCAAATTTTTTGATTATAATAACAATAAGAG
Organism: Parnassius mnemosyne; assembly: GCA_963668995.1. Lineage (NCBI taxonomy): Eukaryota > Metazoa > Arthropoda > Insecta > Lepidoptera > Papilionidae > Parnassius > Parnassius mnemosyne. The sequence goes on from CAVLGL010000013.1 coordinate 3,032,767, forward strand.
ATTTTTTATTACAATATTTTAAAAGCACAGAATAAATAATAGTAGTACGTACTAAAAGTATGAAGTATAATTTTTTTTGTCATGGGTGACATTTTCATGGTTTTCGAGGGTGTTGAAACCGATAGGGTTGTCGAAATGTAAACCCAAGATGGCGGCCGCAATAGGTATCAATTTTTTCATCATGGGTGTCATTTTCATGGTTTTCGAGGGTGCTGAAGCCGATAGTGCTGTCGAAATGTAAATCCAAGGTGGCGGCTGCAATAGGTATAAAGTTTTTCATCATGGGTGTCATTTTCATGGTTTTCGAGGGTGTTGAAGCCGATAGTGCTGTCGAAATGTAAATCCAAGATGGCGGCCGAATTAGGTACCAATATTTTCATCATGGGTGTCATTTTCATAGTTTTCGAGGGTGTTGAAGCCGATAGTGCTGTCGAAATGTAAATCCAAGATGGCGGCCGAATTAGGTACCAATTTTTTCATCATGGGTGTCATTTTCATAGTTTTCGAGGGTGTTGAGCCGATAGTGTTGTCGAAATGTAAATCCAAGATGGCGGCTGCAATAAATATCAATTTTTTCATCTTGGGTGTGACTTTCATGGTTTTCGAGGGTGTTGAAGCCGATAGTGCTGTCGAAATGTAAATTCAAGATGGCAGCTGCAATAGGTATCAATTTTTTCATCATGGGTGTTATTTTCGTGGTTCTCGAGAGAGTTGAAGCCGATAGGGTTGTCGAAATGTAAATCCAAGATGGCGGCTGCAATAGATATCAATTTTTTCATCACGGGTGTTATTCTCATGGTTTTCGCGGGTGTTGAAGCCGATAGTGCAGTCGAAATGTAAATCCAAGGTGGCGGCTGCAATGGGTATCAATATTTTCATCATGGGTGTCTTTTTCATGGGTTTCGAGGGTGTTGAAGCAGATAGTGCTGTCGAAATGTACATCCAAGATGGTGGCCGAAGTAGGTACCAATTTTTTCATCATGGGTGTCATTTTCATAGTTTTCGAGGGTGTTGAAGCCGATAGTGCTGTCGAAATGTAAATCCAAAATGGCAGCTGCAATAGTATATCAATTTTTTCATCATGGGGGTCATTTTCATGGTTTTCGAGGGTGCTGATGCCGACAGTGCTGTCGAAATGTAAACCAAGGTGGCGGCTGCAATAGATATCAAGTTTTTCATCTTGGGTGTCATTTTCATGGTTTTCGAGGGTGTTGAATCCGATAGTGCTGTCGAAATGTAAATCCAAGATGGCGGCTGAAGTAGGTACCAATTTTTTCATCATGGGTGTCATTTTCATGGTTTTCGAGGGTGTTGAAGCCGATAGTGCTGTCGAAATGTAAATCCAAGATGGTGGCTGCAATAGGTATCAATTTTTTCATCATGGGTGTCATTTTCATGGTTTTCGAGGGTGTTGAAGCCGATAGTGGTGTAGAAATGTATTTAAACTACTTTAAAAATTCCGTTTTATCGTAATTTTTGTTATACGTATTTTTTTAATGCGCTTAAGGTATGCCCAATTGGATTTACCAATATTTTTTATTTTTTCTTGGTGTACAATAAAGAGTATTGTATTGTATTGTATACTCCTTCAATTCGCATTTCTAGTAAAGAAAACTTTCGATTTATTAACGAACTTTTGATGCTTTTGGTAAAGAAACGAGAAAAGTATATTGTAAACTTACTTACTTATCTTCACGCAAAATCCCTAACGGGGTAGCCAGAGAGAACAGATCGCCAAGTGTCACGATTCTTACAAACCTCTTTCGCTTCTTTCAGATTCATTATCTTCTTCATGCATGCACGTCTAGGTATCCGAGTACTCTTGACTCTACCCTCTTCGAGCAATTTGCTCACATGGTCTTCGAAAGTTAGTCTCGGTCTACCTCGACACCTTTTAATATTAACTTTCGCGCTATATATTTTCTTCACCATTCGGTCTTCACTCATTCGCTCAACGTGCCCAAACCACCGAAGCACGTCCTTATTAATTTTTGTGATAAGGTCATCTTTCAAACCTGCCATATTGCGAATCTCTTCGTTTCGCTTTCGGTCGGCCATAGTAATGCCGTAAATTTTACGAAGAGATCGCATCTCCACTGCATTCAACTTGCTTTTATGCTTCTTCTGGCATACCCAGGTTTCGCTGCCATATAACACAGTCGGTACCAACACTGCGTTATGTATTGCAAGGCGTGCACTCTTCACTACGCCTTGCCTTTTGACTAAAGCAGTCAGGGCACCATTGACTTTGTTCCCGGCAGCGACACGCCTGTCCACATCTAAATCACATCTTCCACCCCGGCTAAAAGTACTCCCCAATTATACAATTTCATTTACCTGTTCTAGACATTCCTGATTTACCCATATTTCACACTTCGTTCTCTCTTCGTCCCTTTCAAATACCAGAACCTTAGTTTTATTAGTATTCAAACGGATACCTTTAATTTCACATTCCTCTTTCATACACGTGACTAATGCCTGCAGTTCTGTCTCTGATGGTGCAATAAGCACTGCATCATCAGCATACTGCAGACAATTTACTTTTATGTCACCCAATTTCACACCCAAACAGCTATCTTTCAGCTTCTGTAAACAGCTGTCGAGATACAGTATGAACAGCCAGGAAGACATGACACAACCCTGCTTTACGCCCGTTTGGACGTCAAACATGGGTAACAGGTCATGCCCTACCCGCACACAGGCTTTACAGTCACAGTAAAGAGACTCCACAGCCCTTAGCAATCGACCATCCACACCATACCCCGGCAACAGTTCCCACATTTTCTTCCTTACAACCTTATCAAATGCTTTCTCAAGATCCACAAAAGCACAGAAAATCTTCTGGTTAGCAGCCAGAAGCTTTTCCGTGATCATGCGGAGAGAAAACATTTGATCCGTGCATCCTCTTCCAGGTCTAAATCCGCATTGTGCCTCCCATAGAAATCTTTCCGATTTCTCTTGCATCCTACGTGTCAAAACCTTCAAGTAAACTTTACTTGCTAAACTACTACTTACTATTGTAAACGTAAATTAAAAGTCGAAAACAAATTTTGCGAATTACATAGCAAAAAAATAGTTTAATCGCCCACCCGCAGTCGACTAAAGGAGGTACGAAGAATTGACCGTAACTTAGTACGCAATGTATTAAGTCTGCAGAGTCCGTTTAGTAGTATACAGTATAGTCTTTATACATACGTCCCCTACTCTTAATACAAACTTCTTTTCTTTTTTAAGTGGGTTTTAGAAGTCAAAAATTACTCAATGCCACTGCGTCGCAATGGCACTCCCGAATGCGACTTGATTTCAAGATGTTCTTACCTAGTTGCCAATCTACACTAAAAATTGCAATAAACAAGTCCATTGGTTTCGGCGGGATTGAACTTAATTTACTCATGTCTTGCGATATGTCAATACGAGCTTTTACCTTCTGAACTACCACGGCCCAACTGAAAATTTATAGTCTTGATAATAAACGTTTAGACCATTGTCGGTTTGAGTATTGTTGTTCTTAGTAATTATTGTATTACACTTGATATCCTTTGGGAAATATTGAACTAATAAAGCGAAACTGTCGAATAACAATGCTTTACTGTCAAAGTTTTGCACTTTAGTACCCTTATCTCATTCACAGCCTATTTCACACTGAAATATGTCTATAACTTACAAGAGGCAATACGAAAGTTATATTTTGTTTCGTTCTTCGAAACGATCCGTTTTATTACATAGGATATGCATATAAAACGAAGTGCAGTTTTTATATTACAAGCTATTCATTCAGCTAAGTATAACATAGAATGAAAAAAATTGTTTAACTGATTGATTTAAAAAAGGGTTGAGTGATTTTAAAAAAGGGGTTTTCATACCCATCCTTTTATGCAAAACGCCTCGAAAAAAGGAAGCATTTTTAAATATTACGGCATAAATGATCGCCGCACGGTGACGCTGTAAAAGAATCCATCACCAAATTTCATCTTGTGGTTATCGAAAGAGGAGGCTATAACGTGTCAGTAAAAGTTTATGGTTCCGATATTTTTATTCATCACGTTTGCTTCAGATGGATTGTACGTCTGAAGCAAACGTGAAACTTACGACCGATTCCTATATTCAAGATCTACAAAATACCAGTTCAAGTACGAGTATGTATCAATTTTAGAACTGACTGTGCAAATGTACGTTACCTTAAAAAACGAAATTCGCGCGCCAAAGCGCGCTGATTTACTATTCCAAAACGTTCTTGGTCGATTGTGCGTTAATTTAAACTATACAGAGTAAAATGAATCGCGGGGCGCAGAGGGGGTAGTGACATGACTGTGAGTGTTCTAGATGGACGTGAAGATTGCGGACGGCAGCGGTTGACGTAAGTATATTTATTGTATTCAAGTTTGAAGCTGTGTTGTATCAATTGTTGGTTTTTAAATATATTTGTTTTACAATATTTAGCTACAACATTTTTTTTTATTTAAATATTTTTGAATTTAAAAACATGTAGGCGCGTTTATAAATTACCGGTTAGATTGAGAGTGACGTTGTCTTATTATTGCTAATGATTAATTGCGTAATCAAGAGAGCAACTTGAACATACGCTTCATACCTTTACTATATTTTACAATTAACCTTTGCTGTTGTATTTCCGGCATCAGATGTGGTACCTTCTGATTAATTTCCGACAAACATTAGCACAGCATAGTAACAGCTCACAATGTTAAGACGTACAATCGGGCGTTTTCATTTTTATATGTGGTCACAAGACGTTAAATTCATAGAACTAACACTTGTAATATTTTAAATAGGGCGGCTTTTAGACGACGATGCAAGATTTAATGCGAAATTGGTGCCAATCGGATTTTGAGATATCTGAAGAGGAGTTATGGTAAGAATGATTAAATTGTGGTCTCGCTAACGAATGTGTATTATTTCAAACATAACAACCATGAATCGGGCTTAGGTTCCTATCAATCTTGTAATGATACAAGATAGCGTTAGTATTCGCTGCCTACTTTAAGAATAAGATCTTACAACATTTTAGCCTGTGCACCAGGCTTAATAGGTGTGGCAAAGGATGGCAAAATGACTCGTATATAATTCCTGCTATTTTTCGATGATGATATTTGGACCGTACTCGTTCGACAAACATTTATATTAATATTACAACCCGATGATATCGTGATGACACCATTGGCCGAGCAACCTGCACAATGTAATATGCATGTTCGAGGAAGCGTTGGTTGTTGCATTTTTGCAGCTGGGCTCGAGATCACAGTACGCGCAATCAATGCAGCAAATGCATGCAACGAATTTATAGCGATCATCAGGCAGTCGTGTGTCCTAAATGAGTGATTTATAGCCGTGTGTTCTATATGAGCAACAGAGTGATTTTAAATGAAGCGATATTACTGTTGGTACAATTAGATGATAAGAAACAAAGAATCTAATAAATATTACTTTCTATCTTTAAAATAAGACTAAGTGATCTCAATCCGTCAATAAATTTGTTTTTGTTAAGATAATTAATAATGATGCTAGATTTTCTTGATTTTTTTTTGTGCCAATATAATAAAAATAAAGATGTTTAGTAGCTAAATATTATGTTTTATTGTTGTTTGGCCTAATTAGGAAAATATATGATTTGCAAGAGGACTACGCTTATTGCCCGCGCGTGCTTCCAAGGAGTAGGTATTTATGAAAGTGTGCATCTAAGTTGGTCTGCGATCGTCAATAGCCTGCTAAACGTAACAATTAAAGCAATCTTTCTACAAATGAGACAGTGGGCTGATAAACTGACTACACCGACTGAACTAACAGAGTTAAGAGGATGAACAACACTATTTGAATAAAACTCTCATACATTATGCTCAGAAATGTTTTATATCTTAATGAGTCTCTAAACTGGGTACTGTTGGTCATGAGCTAGTTCCAATAAAGCTTCCCTATTCATAACATTTTGGTATAAAGATCGATGTCTCGTATCATTGAAGCATCTTTCGACATTGGTTGGGCACCTAGAATATATAACGGTTGGATATACAACCATCTTAAAGTTGGAAAAATTTACTCACTTTACTTATCAGCTCAGCAAAATAAAATTATGTGTCTAACTTAGTTTGAAGAGCACCTCCCGCCTTCTCTCAATAGCTTGCACTCTCTCCGTCTGCACTAATCCCAGCACCACTACTCCCAACATCACTACACTAGGAAAGACACACCAGCGACAACAATACGATACATGTTTCGCATCTACACGAGGCATCTTCAGGTGTAGCAGACTCTGCCGTGGCTGGCCGCTAAGTGAATGATTTTATTTCATTGAGTAGATATATGCAAAGTAAATTTTTCCAAGTTTTATACAATGGATTTCCGCAAAGTAACTCTTGTTTATATTAGTTATACATCCATTTATCGGGATCCATTTTGGTAACCATTCTAAGCCTGTCCTTGACTACTATCTTCTTTGATAGTTAAGGGTGAGGCGGCCGAAGATGATACAGCGCACCAACTTAGTTGAACACAAGCCCATTCACTCTCGCTTTTAGGATGCCCACATTGTAGTTGGATGGAAGACACATCGTACGGACTAATTTTTTCATCTTTCTAGCAGTACCACAGTCAAGTCATGCGACAAAAGAGTGTATTCACAAACACACACTATCGCAATGCAATATAATTTACAAATTAAAAAGGAAGACCTACACAAAAATATAAATAACTATATTTCACACACATGGTTTCGGTACATGGCATGGCTTCGCCTCTTTTAATATGACGTTATGTTTTTATAATATATTTTTTTAATCATCCAATGGTTTCGAATAAGATATACTTAGTCTAGATCACTTCTAACATTACTCTCTATATACTTGTGAAGTTTTATTACAATTGGTTCAGCTAAGGTTCAGCCGTTCCGAAGATAAGCCCGAATAGGCAGTCAGACTAAAAGACAGAGAAAAAGAAACTCATGTCTTAATGGCATGCAAATAACTTTCTTAGCTCCTTATAAAGCAGTTATTTCGATATTATAGATTCAAGACACTTCAATTTTATTTAAATATACAGAAACTTACACATAGTTCCATTAAGCTGCATTTACAGCATGGTTGTAGCACGTATAGGTCAGCTTGCCCGGAGTAGGACCACGCTCTCACAGAATACCAGCGTAAAACAGCAGCTTACTGCTGCTGTTTCGTATAGTGAGTTTACAGAACCGGAGACCCTTTTTACTGAAAACGAGGTATTCCATCTTAGTCCTCAGGGGTGGCAACGCATCTGCATTTTGATTCTTAATCGATGATTGATGTTGATGCCTATGGTGAACTGTGTGTGCGTTTTTCACCCTTATTCTATAAAAAAAATCTCAAATATATCTACTACGATATGATAAGTTATTGATATTCAAAGTTTGCAAGCATAATATAATAACACGGTCCAGCCTCAATTCGTATCATTCAATGAAAATGGTGAAGTTTTCGTACTTTTCGTAATTTCACGCATGGCGTGAAAAATCCTACGGGATTTCAATATTCCGTTATGGAAGCACACATATTTAAATCATGACATACCATTTCGAAAATATTTGACTCCCGTGAGGAATTTATTTACAGTACTGTCGTAATCTTCATTGCTTTCTATATGTTAAATTAAATCAAGTATGCTATATTGGATATTTGATTTCGTTGGTAAAATTTGCCGTCAAACATTAAAGCATTTATACATTTTTTTATAACATTGAATGATAAACGAGGTAACAGTTAACCTGATAGTTAGTTGCTACTGCAACCCATGGACACCTTTTTTTACATGGGAAAATGAATACGACTAACCACCTCGCAGGGGCAAGGATGGAGTATGTCAGACTTGCACCGACTAAAACTCCATGGTGTTCCACCTACGTGGCATATTGGCCGGGCCATGGGATCGCTTAAGCACAATCCGCGACCCCACCAGTGCCAGTCACCCCTTGACTGCCGCTCCTCGAAAGGAATACTAGGCGTGCCCTCCTTCGCGGCTTCTCACTGCACCTGCGCAACGGACCCACCAAGACCGATATGCGAAGGCCATGGGACCAGGAAAATACGAGCACTCGAAAGCACCAGCTTTTCCTTTCTTCTAAAAAAGAAACTATTTCGTCAAAAGCCAGTAACGTGCTTACGATTCCTGTGATGTTGTAGATGCTTTTCGGTAACGGCAATCTTATATATAACTTACCATCAGTTGTGACATTTCTTAGTTTTTTTAACATTAGAATACAGGTTTCACGACCGATTCAACTTGCCTGGGCAGCGTTCGGGAAATTACGACTCATCTTCTCGTCAGGTATACCTCAAAAGTTGAAAACAATATTGTACAATCAGTGCATGTTGCCAGTAATGGCTTATAGATCTGAGACACGTCTCAGATAAATAAGTCAGCCACGTCTCAGATCCATAAGTCCCCGCAGAGTAGGACCACGGTCCTTCACTTCTGGGCATATGAGAAAGCTCAAGATCGCTCAGCAAGCTGTGGAGAGGGCTATGCTCGGGGTTTCTCTGCGTGACAAACTTAGAAATGAGGATATCCGCAGTAGAACCAGAGTGACCAACATAGCCCAAAGGATTAGTAAGCTGAAGTGGCAATGGGCCGGCCATATATATAGCTCGAAGACCCGACAATCGATGGGTAAAAAACATTCTCCAGTGGCAACCTCGTACCTCTAGCGAAGTGTAGGGTGACCCCCTACTAGATAGAGTGATTACCTAGTAAGAAACAAGAAGTCGATGGATGCAGGTGGCTCAGGACCGTGCTTTGTGGCATTCCTTGGGGGAGGCCTATGTTCAGCAGTGGACTTGTAAAAGGCTGTAATTATGATGATGATGATAGGTTTCATAGCAGCTGAGTCTTAGTATGATAAATCTCTATACCTATCTTATATTTATCTAAGTATTTCTAATTACTTTCGTTGGACGTTAATGCTTGAAATATTACTTGAAGAAAAGAGAGAGAAAAGCTTTTTTTTTTTGGATACTAGTAACAAACGATCTACGATATACCACTTGACGGCAATTGCCTACTACAATCCATGGATACTCTAAACAAGGGAGCCCGTAATTATACTGGTTTTATTACCCTTCAACAACTATCACATGAGTAAATAAAAGGAACAGAGATAAAGCTTTATACAGCCGCGCGAATCGGTTGCATTACTACAAGCACGCGGGGCATGTTTGCGTGATCACTGGCCGCTTGTCTCGTACACGGCGAGACTAGAAAAAACCGGTTACGTTGGCACAGCCAGTTGACAACAATCACAGGGTACGCACGTTTTGTTTTGTTAGTTGCAAGTTTGAATATTTTAATGTAAATACGTGATATTATTAATAATCGTTTTTCATTGTACTGCGTGTATGAATAATACTAAAAAAATACCCCAAGGAGTACAATAGGTAAGTATATATTTGATTATTACCTTTTCAAGTAAGTACCTTTACTTTATTGTATGATCCTTTTTATAATAAGAAGAGGGTACTACACGATGTGTTTTTACCTTTGTTATTTACAAGCTTTTACTAAACATTTGTAGGTATGTGGGTATATAGTAAATATGGGTGTTAAGTTCACATATTGCAAGATTTTCATGTAAGATTTGAATAAATTTCCTATGTCTGATTGAGTTAAAATTATCAATACTATAATTTCAGTGACAATTCAATAATACGATGAGTATAACCTGATGCTGCAGCTAGGATGGTCTCCTCACTCTTCAACGCGTAGTAGCATGGACTCGAAACTTTGTATTCAAATTTTATTTTTGTTTGCTAAAGACGATCTTCACCATAAACTGTGGCTGCAGGCAGGATAATCTCCTCACGAGTGAACTCCTCTACAGCTATAGTATATTTAAATACGCGTTTAAAATGCATTTTTAATGAAATATTATCATTAATACTTACCGTTCTTATTCTCGTTCTTATTTGTCGCTACTAGTCGGTCTGTCTTTAAATTTAATAAATATTTTTATCATTTGCCACACCAATAATAGAAAAAAAAAATTTTTAAAACAAAAATTACAAAAAGAAAATTATTAGAGTAAGTAATTTGTAAAATATTCTATCATACTGAATAACAAAACTATTTAACAAATGTTTTGTTTAATTTGTCTTCATCTATTGTGACAACCCTACCAAAATAGGTAACAATTTTGCACGTTCTTAATAAGATTTGTGAAGATTTGTCTCTGTTCTGTTCCGTTTATTTACCCATGTGGTACTGCTGCTTGGCGGTAAAATTATTAAAATGGTACCTGGGGCGTTCTACTTTTCTACCGACAATCTGAGTGATAAATTTTTAGATTTAAAAAAAAATTAAAGTGTATTTCTTTTATAAAATGTATTTCTAAATTATTGTCCAGTTATCGAAGATTTTAGAAACGTATAATGCATCGAACTTTTATTTTATATTTTTTTATTTATTTTAAGGTTTATCGGAATAGTAAGAAAAAATAAACACCTCAGTCACAAAAAAAATATTTATTAGTTATTTTCTAAAATCAAATTTTCAGTTTTTTTTCTTAACTTTGTTTAACTAGAATACAAACATTTATTATTATCTAACTCGATTTATCGGAATTCTTATTACAAATATATAAAAAATAACATTTAATACCCCTCTGTCACATTTTCGCTCGTTAAGACAACAAACTTTGAAATATTTTGCAAATAATTGAAATAATCATGGCTGAAATTCTGTTAATACCTTGTACGGTGAATATATAATAATATAATACGTTATTTTAGTATATATGTTTTCAATAAACTGAATCATATGCTACTTTGACATTTAATTTCAAGTGACAATATTGTGACAGAGTGTGACAGAGTGGTAGATATTAATAAGCCAACATTTGAAATTAATCCTTTAACATTTCTAAAGTATTTAAAACAATAACAAAACATAATGCTACTCTTATAATACTACATAATGTATTATTTCTTGGTAAAACCATTCTTTGGTACACGTAAAATCAGACTAATCTTCTCTTTTCTCGTATTCTACTTTTCAAATACTTCTATTGGTTTATCAAATTCGTAATAAACACGCCTTCCTCTTTTGATTTCTTTAGGACTTGGAATTATTTTTATCAAGTTTTCAAACATCACATCTGATACATCTGATTTTACTTATTTAAATATTTTTCCAGTGTCATCAACAGTTTTATAAAACATCACCTGAACATCTCCATCTTCATCCACACAACTTTTTGCAACTCCTAAGTAGGTGTACTCGACTTTGTTTTTACTGGGTACTTTTACTAACATATGTGTACCATTTTTTATTAATAATGGGTGGACGTTGTCTGCAGACAGGTCATATGAAGTACCCGGTTTTATTTGCACAGTTTTTCTCTGATTAACAAGAGGCTGATCATCTTCATCTTCTGAAGTAGAAGTATAAACAGTCTCATAAAATCTCTTTGTACGAACTCTAATTATGTTGGTTATGTCAGCCAGTGGTTCTTTTAAATGTGAGGTTGGGCTGTCGTTAACTTCTATCTCATGTTCAGGCAATGGGCGATAAGTCTTCAAATTCTAACAATCACAAAATTTGCCGCAAAAACAACTCAATTGTCGGTAGCTCAGCACTCCAGGTTGCTGAGCAATTAGTTGGTGGACATTCATAGTACCTTTCAACGGAATAATTTCACTTGGAATTTCCATTAAAATCTGAGCAATATCATCTTTGCCAACTAGAAATAGTTTTATCTTACTGCGGTCTTTAAGTGCTTCATAAAATTGTAAAGCGTCAATGATGTCGTGTCCACTGGCGACCATATGGTCAGCTAAACGTTTAATAGATCCTCCTATACCGTCAGCTGCTCCCTTGCCGTGACCGGACTCAAAAAAATTCCAGGTTGAACTTTCAAATCTGTGTACAATATCTGAAAAAAAGTGGACTGTCTTAATATGGGGTAATTCTTTTTGAACCCAATCAAGTACCGGATGTAGGTGAGCCCAAATAGCTGCAGGGCCATGATTAAGATCAGAAGACACTGTACAAAAAGAAGTAATATGTTTGTCCTTTGTGAAAGTCAAGTAATACATTACTGCGGTATGCAAAGTTACTTGGTTTCGCGATCCGCCGAAATGCACTGACTGAATTTCTTCGTGGTACTTACATGCGTAGTTTTCACTATAGTCAATATGTAAAGCAATTTCGGTTTCAGTCAATTCATTTATACATTGGCGATATGATTTATATTGATTTCTAATATTAAATATATGGGATTTAAAAACTTTTAATTCTTCTTCAAATTTACTAATCAAAATTTCAATTGTAACTTGTTCTGTCTGTTTTATATTTTTACTGATTTTAACTTTTTTCCCATTCTTCTCAATAATATCAGTTTTTGTAACCCATTGTACCAATTTAACCAGTTTCTCTTGGTCGATCATATTACCGTAATTGAGTTTCTTTGCTTCACATTCTGTGCATTTTCCTTTCATACAAGTTAATGAATTTGCATCGCAAACAATTTGTGAGATTATCAGATTCATGTCATTTGTTTTGATAACTTTGTTGTTATATAGAGCAACTTTCATAAACGTAATATTTGCGTGCAGCTTGCACATGCAGGTTTCGCGGCCATCAATACGAGGTGGTACGATATAAAACAGTTTATGTCTTGCAAAATAACTGTAGTGACATGTAACGTCCGGATTCTCTTTTCGAAACGATGAGTATAAATTTTTCCTTGTGTCCAACAAAATCCGTTTCTGCATCTTTTTTTTATGAAAAGTTAGTCTCGTTTTTCCCAGCAGTAGCTCGTGACACATCATCCCTGAGATAAAATGTATGAATTTTCGCTTTTAATGAAGTATTTCTTGATCGTAATGTACAGTTTTTTGATTTTCGTTTTATTCCCAAAGTCTCTTGAAACAGTTTAAGTTTTAGTCCCGAACGGTTAATTGTTGTGTTTTCAAGGATTGTTTTAAAGTAGTGTTTTGTTTTATAGTCTTTAATGTTTTTGTAATGTTCCTTAATGGCATTCGTCAAAATACTATATTTGCTTTTTTTTTCTTTAGCGCTTTTAATTTTATCTTTATTTTTTTCTCTAGTTTTGGTTATATTATGTAATAAGTTATCTTTTTTATTTTTTTACGTTGAAGTCTTTTCTTGTATTTTCGTATTTTTTTCTGTAATTCTTTTACTTGGTCCTGAAGTTTCCTTTTTTGCCTATAAATTTTCGATCTGTCTCGTCTAACTTTTTCTCTTCCCCTTGCTCTAGCAGCGAATGAGGTTGGAGTTAGTGAACGAGATCTAGAACTTAAAGAAAGTAACCTGCGGCTTGAAGGAACAGGTGTGGAAGGTGGAGTATTCATTAGAACGTTCTGCAAAACTTTCTGTTGTTCTCTTCTCTTCTTGTTTCTAACTTGCCATTTTCTTTTCATTTGTCTGTGTTCTCTTGGTGTCATATCTTTGACAAGCTTTTTGCGAGCATGGTATCTTTCTAAGTCTTTTCGTTTCACTTCTGCAACTTTTTCGTGGCCTTGTTTCCTTTTTTCACGACAACGTCGCTGCCTTTCTGCCGCAGATAACGCCATTTTTTAATTACCCCAATGATAATACCTTAAATGAATAAAATAATTGATAATGTAAAATATAGAACACAAAAAATATTAATTAACTATTGTGAAAATCAATCAAGGCAAAGTTCCAGATAAAAATTACCACTCCGTCACGAGTTATGCCACTCCGTCACAGTTTTTCTGTGACAGAGTTGCCTCGTGACAGAGGTGTAAAATAACAGTGTTCGAGGATTTCAGCGTTCACAAAATTACGAATTGTTGGTAAAAGTGGGTGTAAATGACAGATTTACTGGGAAATAATGATATTACGTATATAAATGGGAATTAAAATAAGATTTCAAATTAGTAACTTACGTGACAGAGCGGTCGCCAAATAAACACACGCACCTCTGTTCACTACCTGAGGGCAACTAACTCTGCTCGGTCCCGGGTGTGGCCTCAAGGCGTTAGGCCAAGAGGGGAGAGGAAACCGTACTGTTGCTTAGTGTTGAAGGTCAAACAGCTAAGGCACGTTTTTTTGTTTTGCAAAATGCGTGACGGAAGATAGCAAGAAAAAACATATACAGCCGGACCCAACGATTAAATATTTTTTTGTTTAATAGTATGAACCTTTACGTTTATTATATTCTAATTAATTTAACTATAATGTTTCAGAAGTTCAATAAATAATTTTATATTAAAGGGTTCTGTATGGTTTTTTAAGCGAGATCATTTTGTAACATTAGGCGGCGCAAAGAGACACATTTTATTTGTAGGTAAAACACCTCTGTCACACATTTCGAATAATATGTCACAATGATTTCGTAAAAAGCAAAAACAATAAAAACGTGATTTTAGTCTTACTATAATAACTATATGGTCCAAAAAATACCTGTGAAAATAAAATTTGAGAAACTGCAATTTTGGACGATTACCGATTTTGTTTCCCGAGGGGACACGTCATTGTCGGTAGAAAAGTAGAACGACCCACCTACCTATCTACAATTACCTATAGCAATGGAATATAAAAAACATTATAAAAAAAATTACAATTATCATCTATATCGACATCGTTATCATCATCATCATCGTCATCTTTCTTTGTTCTTTTGTTTTAATAACGTTAATACTAAGATTTTCTTCTGTATCGTTGAGGCAGCTTACATACATAAATTTCACAAGGTCTAACATCCAGACCCGGAATAATTATTTGTAGGCCATACAAGTACTTGTTTCGTGTGGGCTTCGAACCCGCAGCCGTCAGCGTCGCATCTCATTGCTAAGCCACTGCGCCACAGAGATGTCATAATCATCATTGCATCATCATTGCAACAGCCCTTTACAAGTCTAATGCTTGATAATATACACAAAAAAGTTAAACTAAATAACAGCGCGAATAATATTACAATCACATTAACGCTAACTTCTATCATTATACGATGTGTAATAGCGGCATAAGAATATTTGCTACCTTATCAATCGCGTGTCGCGCTTAATCCCGTGGGTGTCGTAAGAGGAAACAGAGGGAAACTTAAACAGTAGATGCCCATTACCACCTTCCTGATAACAATTCGAAGCGCAACAATACCAAGCGCGGTAACTATTGGCAACTAGTGAGTCAATCTCACAGAATACCAGCGTAAAATAGCAGCTTAATGCTACTATTTTGTATGGTGAGTGTACAGAACCGGAGACCCTTTTTACTGAAAACGAGACATTTTATCTAAGTCCTCAAGGGCGACAACGCATCTGCATTTTGATTCGCAATCGAGGATAGATGTAGATGTCTATGAGTCACAGCAACCGCTTACCATCCGGAGGACCGTGTGCTCGATTGTAAGAAAATCTATAGGGGTAGCCTATGATCAGCTACTCTCGCTCAGATATAGCCTTTGATAGGTTGTTGTGAAGATAATAATAATTTTGGTAGTGTCCGACCTAAATAGGATTTTCAACCGCAACAAACCGAAAACGAACTTTCGGTCTGGGTGTTAGTTTCGGCCGAAACCGAAAGCGAAACCGAAACTGAAACTTATTTTGACATGTTATATTTTTCATTGTATATTGAAATCTGGTATATTTTTACACGTTTACAGATAGGTAATTCATTTGAATGAAAAATAGTAATTGTAGATTCGACCATTTATTTTTTCTAGGATAAAGTAAAATAAAATAATTTCGAGTATCGAGTTTGTTTATTGGTTAGGCGCATGTAATACGCGACATGAGATCGATTTCCACAGGGAATACGCATTTCTCTTTGCAATGAACGAAAAAACCTGAGAATCTCTCAAAAAGTTTGAGCAGGTCTATTTACTCAACAAGGGAACTTATGTTATAAACGTATTTAAAGTTATTTTAGAAGAAATAACATTAATTTTTTATTTAATACATTAAGGTCTAGTTAAAATTATTACTAATTTAAATAATTTACTTATGTGTTGTACAAAAGTAAATTATTTAAATTATAATATTAATTAAATAAGGATAAAGAAACAAGACTTAAATACATTTTTATGTTGATTTATTTTAAAACGATCAACTACGAGTATTGTAATGGAATTGAATGTATAATTTTTTTTTTGTTTAAAATTTTATATAGTGTGAAAAATTACAGAAACTCAACCATTTAATAATCATTTTGTTATGATGATTAATTATACTTAATCAAAGATTATTAATTAGTACAAACTAGTCACCTGTTGTAAAAATTTTAATAATTTTGTGGAAACAACGCACTTGGTAGTAATTTTATTGAACTCAGTTGGTATTCTTTACATATTTTGTTGTAATATTTTTCCGTGCAGGGAAGGCAAAGGAATCTTACCTCACACAGCCATGATCTTGATTGAAATGCTTTCATTTAATGTAGGAAAGTGTTTTGTATGAAAATATCGGCAACATACACATTTTTCTGTCCACATCCACGGCACAGCTTCTTTCGACTGATATAATATTCATTCCCCTCTCATTTTCTGCCGACTTACAAAAAGGAGACGGTACTCAATTCGGCTGTATGTTTTTTTTTATGTGTGTTACCTCATAACTTTTTACTGGGAGAACCGATTTGGTTGATTTTTTTATATTTGAAAGCTGGTACTTTTCTTGTGGTTCCATATGAATTTATCAAAGTCAGACCAATAGTTTTTGAGTTATTCTTAATAACCTATATTGAACTCGACTGCACAAAATTTTTAATTTTAAATTATGTAATAAATATTTAAAAAGTTTATTTTCGATGTTTACTTATTATTAATATTATTTAACGCGTTCAAATCCGCAAAACTAATTTTAATTAAACATTGATAACAGGGATAAAAAGATGTCCGTACACATGTATCCATATAGTTTACGTCTAAAACTGTCCAAAACAAATTTACTAATAACGAAACTAAACAAGTTTACTCTGAACATTGTAAGCCAACATATGGCCAAAGGCGTAAAACATGTTAAGTTCGGCATAACACGTAAAGTTTGTACTAGCATCTCAAGTTTGTTTGAAACTATCATTAAACATACAAGTTGCTTTGCAAAAACTATTTCTTGCCGTTAATGACCACACTGGAAGTAACAGCGAAAAGAGAGATTTATCTTTGAATAAAAACATTGCATTGATTAAATTGTACAGATTTTATAGTGTTCATCATCATCGTCATTACAGCCCTTCATGAGTCCAATGCTGGACAGGTCTACTCCATTAAATACCACAAAACACGGTCGTAAGTCACCCGCATCCATCAACATGCCGCATGTCTTACCAGGTCATCACCAGGTCGTTCATATAGTTGAAGCACTGGAGAATTTCTTTCCCATCCGTCCATCCATAGTCTATAAACGGTCACTGAAAAATATAGGCCTCCACATAGGTTGCCTGATGGAAGGGTTTTCTCCATAGTTTCCACGCTTGGTAGGCGGTGTGGCTACTTTTTATCCGGCTGTTATCGTGATGACGCTGCTGTCCATCCTCTTGTTGCTTCCATCTTTGGTCATTAGGGGGAACGAGGCAAATCTATAGGGGAGGACTTTAAAGGCTGTAATAGTAATGGATTGGTAAGAATGCTTAGCAGCAGCTACAACTATATTACGGTGGTAATTTGGTACGGGATATGGGAGTAAGTTAACCCAGGCATCGTTTAATCCCCCCAAACTATTTTCTACCTTGTCGTAGCCAGGGAGCTTAGTAGTCGTGGCTTGGTTATCCACAGTGAACGAACAAGCACGTCCATGGTTCTTAGGAGCACTCGTATTTACTGTCCTATTCTAAATGGTCGCCGTAACCTCCCAAAGGACGGGCCGTTAAAAGGTGTCCGGCACTGATGGTGCGATGGATGAGTGCAAAAGCGTTCGCATGATCCTGCCTATTTGGGACCATGGGTCTTAGACCGACAATACCCGACATTAACTGTCTTACGAAATAAGGAGGACACTCCTTAAAGTTCAAAAAATTTATTAAACAAACTTTATTTAAAAGAAGGTTATTATAATATTATGGAATTAATGGAAGATACTTGGGACTTTCCTGGGACTTATTCCTAACTAATTAGTGTTAACTATGTAGTGTTATGCTACTTACTTATCATTTTACATTATTTTAAATTCATTTTTCCACTCTGTTTCGATTTTCTGCATTCACTTCAAAACTGGATATTTTACATCACCTTTATTTCCATAGGATCCTGTAACGATTTTAAACCATAAGAACACAATAACAAATCATTTCTACTTCGTATTTTCACATTATCAGCACTTTTAAATTGGTGTCAATGGAGTCTACCTTTTTTCGATCTTTTAGTTAGTTTTCCGTAACTCTACAATCTCGGGCTTTGTGTGGGCAGTTGCGCTACCTTTTTTCCTATATCAATAATATCTCATTTTCCACTTAAATCTTGCCGTTTTCTTATTATAAGCCTAAAACCAAAATTTGACATGTTTTGACATTGTTGTTTATTTGGTTTCCATAGTAATTATATTCAAATTTGCTACCGGTCTGTTGTACCAATTTCGATAATTTCACATAAATACTCTTTTCTTTTGACCATTTACAAAAAATTTGCGTTTAATTTAAATAATTTTTCCGTTCTCTCTAGAAAGGTATAAAAGCCGAACAATCGGTGAAGAAAGGCAGTCACGCTTCAGTTCTCGAATTGGAAGCATCTCCTAAAGGCCTTATCCCGGGGCCGCACTGCCCCGGGATCCTGCAAGCCTCCACCTACACGTGAAGTCTTCGGCGAAGCCTTCTTCAAGCGCGGAGCCGCACCACTCCGGAATCCTACAAGCCTCCATCTACCTCGGAAGTCGTCGGCAGTCTACTTCAAGCGCGGGGGCCACACTACTCCGGGCGCTACGACTGCTTACTCCAGGCGCCGAGTGCACCTACCGCCGGCGCTACCTTTGGGCGCTGCAACTGCTGACTCTAAGCGTTGAGCGCACCTACTCCAGGCGCTACGTGCGCCGGCTCCGGACGCTGCGTGTGCTGGCTCCAGGCGCTGCGTGCCGTCGCTGCTAAGAAACCTACCTCTATAAGCGCAACCGGCGTGTGCTGGCTTCAGGCGCTGCGTGTCGTCGCTGCTAAGAAACCTATCTCTACAATCGCAACGTGTGTCGCTTCGACTTTTAGGCTCCACTACAACTCTATATTCCCCTATTCTCCTACCTTTATTTTTTTTTTGTAATCTAATTGTACTCTCACTTCATTCATCATCATCCTCATTTCATTTTTTTATAAAATTGTAAATATCTTTGAATTTTAAATATATTTTTGTTTTTGTTGTATTTTTGTTGTTTTGTTGTTCTTAGGTTAGATTCTTTTTGTTCTTTATTGTCGCTTCACGACATTTGGCGCCCAACGTAAAAGTTCTCTTTCTCTTCTCTTCACCTTTACTGCGCCTTGTCCATTCCTTCTGATTTAATTGCTTCCTCTTTCGTTCTTAACTCTTTATTTATTCATCCTTTTCATACCTTCCAAATTCTAAAACAACATTTCATCTAGTGTTTCAACTTACTGGATTATATTTAGACCTACATTTAACACTTACATTCATCACTTTAATATCTTTATTGTAGATAATCTTCCAAATTCTAAAACAACACTTCATCTAGTGTTTCAACTTATCTAGATTATATTTAGACCTACATTCAACACTTCACTTACATTCATCACTTTAATATTTTATTCTAGATAACTTAAAGAGGTATAATTTTTAATTAAATTTTTATTTCTTAAACTTAACTTTACACATAATTATAACAATGAAAAGGGTTATTAAGTACGAATTCCTTAACAAGGCCGAACTCGAATACGAAGTGAAGATTAGATATGAGGAACCAGCTAATACTGTTTTACTTCTAAAAAAACAGGTTTTGCGTTTAGTTGCGAATTCTCACCCTGAAGATATTCTGACTTCTCCAATTCCGATTGAGGATGACTTGTCTCAAATTGATTCTACTTTGACCTACTTGGACTGTAAAATTAAAAAATTTTTACAAGGCGAAACCAAATACTTGAGACTAATAGAAACTTTTATTAATCATGTCTTTTACAGATTGGAACGAATAGATACTGACTTATATCCAGACTTTAAAGCTATTTTCGATACTTTGAAGATGAAATATGACGATATTACTAAACAATTTGAATCCTTGACTCCAGCTCCAACTGAAAATGACCCTCCTGTTGACCCGACTGTCACGGTTGACCCGACTGTCACGGAACTCCCTCTTGTTTCTCAAACTTCTATTCAGGTCCATACCCCGTATCCTCCAACCCCACCTCAATCTTTTTCTCCAACCAACGTCTTCAAAGATCTGAAAAGACACACCTTCAATGGTAAAAGCTGTCCAAGATCCTTTCTTCAAAAACTGGAAGAATACTGTATAGCTCGTGGCTTGTCCAAAGACTTGTTGATTTCACAAGCGTTTGAAATTTTCACTGACAATGCTCTTCATTGGTTCAGATTTAAATATAATCAGAATCCAAACTTAACGTGGAACGAACTTTCTTCGTTATTAATCAAAGACTTTGGTGGTTTTGATTATGATCACAAACTTTTAGAAGCGATTAGGAATCGAACTCAAGGTCGAGATGAACCTATTGTCATCTATATTTCCATCACGTCTGGAATGTTTTCTCGTCTTTCGAAGAAACTTTCTGAAACAGAACAATTGTAAATTATTTTGAGGAATATTCGCCCATGTTATTCAGTCTTCGTAGCTCTAAAAGACATTGACTCTATCGACTCTCTTTTGGCTACTTGCCAAAACTATGAAAAATTCCTAGACAGAGACAAACAATTTAAAGAACCAAATGTACAACAAAGTCCTCTTATTTCTGAATTCAACTACAAGCATTCCACTTCAGGTTCAGTTGACTCTCCAAATTCTTCTAATAACTCACGACCTTCTCCTCCCTTCATGAATAAATCCACTCCATCCTACAAATACCCTTCTAGACAAGTTAATAGTCTCTCTCAAACTAAATCTCCTCAAAAAAGCTCCTTTTGTGTTCGCTGTCGTAAACAAGGTCATTCTTTGAACACCTGTACTCAACCACGATTCGTGATTTGTTTCAAATGTGGTCTTAAGGGTTTTAAAACTGCAGATTGCCCTACTTGTTCTCCCAAACCTAATACTAGTTCAAAAAACTAACTGCTGACTTGAAAAGTAACTTAAACTTTGATAACGACGATTGGACTAATTGGATTAAAACAATTCAAAACTTCTTTTCTTGTTACAAAATCTCTTCTACACTCTACTCCAAGGAACAAGATCTTAATCGTCCATTCATTAATGTCAAAATTTATAACTTAACTTTATCTGGTTTACTAGATTCTGGCAGTTCAGTAACTATTCTGGGTAATAATTCTCATTTGGAAATTCTTAAACTGGGCTGCAAACTTTTTAAGTCAGATCTTATTACTGTCTCTACTGCTAATAATCAAAAAGTTAATTCCTTGGGTTATTTTGACTTACCTATTCATTTCAATAATCAAACTCATTTAATTAAAGCTTACGTTTTCCCTGAAATATTTCCTTCGCTAATATTAGGTATTGACTTTTGGAAAAAATTTAATCTTTTACCTAGTGTTTTATCTTCTCTTAACTTTACAGAATCTAAATGCTCTGCTATCGAAACTAAAGATACTAAAGTTTTACCTTATGAGCATTTAACTCCTAATCAAAAGAACATCGCTAATGACATCATCCAACGCTTCAAGACAATTTCTTTTGAAGAAAAAGGTATCCTGGGATGCACACACTTAATCACCCACAAGATTGACACTGGTGATTCTCTTCCAATCAAACAAAGATGTTACAGACTGTCTCCTGAAAAACAAAAGGCGTTAATTAATGAAGTTGACAAGATGCTACGATGGAACGTCATTGAACAATGCGAAAGTCCTTGGTTATCTCCAGTTCTCATCACTCCGAAGAAGAATGGTGAATGGCGTTTCTGCGTAGACAGCAGGAAGCTTAACTCAGTTACACGTCGTGATGCTTATAGTCTGCCACTAATAAGCGAAATTTTGGACAACTTGAGGAATGCCAAATACTTATCAAGCATCGACATTGCGAAAGCATTTTGGGAGATTCCCTTGAATCCTGCTGATAAGGATAAAACTGCATTTTATGTACCTGGAAGAGGTATGTTTAGATTCAAGGTAATGCCTTTTGGTCTTTCTAACTCACCTGCAACTCTACAAAGATTAATGGATATGCTTTTTACTCCTGAATTTGAGAACAAGGTATTTTGCTATCTGGACGACATCGTTATCATTAGCGAGACTTTTGATGAACACATATCACTCCTTATGAAAGTTCATGAAAAACTTTCATATGCTAATCTGACTATTAACTTTGAGAAGAGTCAATTATTCAGGAAAGAACTGAAATACCTTGGTTTTCTAGTGGACGAGTACGGTCTACGTGCTGATCCAGATAAAATAAAAGCTATATTAGAATATCCTGTACCTACTTGTAGAAAAGAAGTGCGAAGATTCATAGGCACCTGCAGCTGGTTCAGAAGATTCATTCCAAACTTTAGCACTATTGCCTCTCCACTCAATCAACTAACCTGTTCCGGGAAGAACGCTCCTAAATTTCTTTGGAATTCACAAGCTGCAGCTGCTTTCCAGAAACTTAAAGAAGCTTTGGTAACTGCTCCTGTCCTTGCTTGTCCTAACTTCGAACAACCCTTCTCTGTACATTGTGATGCATCAAACTATGGCATAGGAGCAATGCTTACTCAACATCAAGATGACAAAGAAGTCGTCATTGCTTACATGAGTAAAGCACTAAACAAAAATCAACAGAACTACTCAACTACTGAAAGAGAAACATTGGCTGTAATAACTGCGTTAGAACATTGGAGATGTTACCTAGACAATGGTAAAGAATTTACAATATATACTGACCATGCTGCACTTAAATGGTTTCAGAACTTATCGAATCCATCAGGAAGACTTGCTCGCTGGACTTTACGCTTATCTTGCTTTAACTTTGTCCTGAAACATAAAAAAGGAAAGGATAACGTTGTTCCAGATTTATTATCAAGACATAAGAATCAAGAACGTCCTGATACACGAAAAATTTCACCTCAAGGCGTACATCCTATTACGATTGAAGAACCACCTGATCGTAAACTTGAGCACTACAACAAGATTTTTCTCGGATGCTCCAACAATCCAGACTCATATCCCAACTACACTATCAGGGATAACAAACTTTACCGCTGCAACCATTCTCCCGATCGTCTAAACGATGACTTTATTTGGAAAGAAGTTCCACTACCTCAAGATAGACATGCAATTATTGAAGTTAACCATGGTTCCCCTTCAGAACTCCATCTTGGTATCTTCAAGACATTCAAAAAAATATCTTTAAAATACTATTGGCCTGGTATGTTTAAGGATATTGCCAATTTAATCTCAACTTGTGAAACCTGCTTAACCTACAAACACCCTAATCATTCTCCCTATGGTCTTATGGGTAAACCTAAACTTTGCTCCAGACCTTTTCAAACTATATCCTTAGACCTTATGGGTCCATTGCCTATGACTCGAAGACGAAATCAGTATATTCTAGTAATTAACTGCAATTTTACTAAATATACTATGATTTTTCCCCTTAAACGTGCTACTTCAGCTAATATTATTAATGTTTTGGAAAATTCAGTTTTTCTAGTTCATGGCATTCCCCAAACTATTATAATGGACAATTCTGTTCAATTTCAGTCGCGAGAATTCCACTCATTCTTAAATTCTTATAACGTTCCTTTTATTTTTCACACAGCTTTATATTGTCCCCAGGTTAATCCTACGGAGAAGTTTAATAGTACAATTATTACAGCTCTAGCATCTCTAGTAGGAGACGATCATAGATCATGGGACAACCATCTTACTAAAATTCAGTACGCAATGAACAGCGCTACAAATGTAGCTACTGGCTTTACTCCAAACTTTTTAGTCTTTGGTAGGGAAACAATACCTTGTGGTTCCTTTTATACTCCAACTCAGAACCTCGAGGAATTAATATTTATGCCTCGTGATATTTACGCGTCTAATGTTGGTCTCCTCTCATCTATCTTTCACAAAGTTCAAACTAAACTTCACATAGCGCACGCTAAAAATAGCGCTCGCTATGATCTTCGCCGGGCTTTTAAAGAATTTAATGTGGGAGATACTGTTTGGCGTAAAAACCATGTTTTAAGCAATGCCGGCGCATACTTTAATGCTAAACTTGCCCCTAAGTTCATCAAGTGCAAAGTGATAGCTAAACTGTCACCACTAGTCTATGTACTTGAAGACCCTAATGGAGTTAGAGGCAAGTGGCACATCAAAGATGTAAAATCATAAATTTTCTTAACTTTTATTAACTATTAATTTGT
Organism: Parnassius mnemosyne; assembly: GCA_963668995.1. Lineage (NCBI taxonomy): Eukaryota > Metazoa > Arthropoda > Insecta > Lepidoptera > Papilionidae > Parnassius > Parnassius mnemosyne. The sequence goes on from CAVLGL010000013.1 coordinate 3,057,181, forward strand.
ATATATGTATAAATATCACCATCATTCTCACCTTATTATTTTTATTTCTTTTAATTTGTTTGTTTGTTTGATGATCCAGTGTTCTTCAACACATCTTGCTTTAGGACCTCGAACTTTCGTTGGTTAATCGTCACTTTTTATTTTTATTTCAGACACATCTCGTTGGTGATGTTGCTGATCTCTGGCTTTGAGCCCTACCGCTCTGGCCGTTCTTAATCTTTACTTAAGTCATAGCGACTAAAGCTTACTTGAGGTATTTCTTTATCTTTATCTTCACTTGGGAGCGGTTGACTACTCCCTTAATAATTTTTTTTTCCACGCAGGAGCGGATGACAACTCCTTAAATAAGCCTGAATGTCCTTTCAAAAACACTCTTTTAGAGTGGTAACTACTCCCTTAATAATTTTTTTTCCACGCAGGAGCGGATGACAACTCCTTAAATAAGCCTGAATGTCCTTTCGAAAACACACTTTTAGAGTGGTAGCCATTGAATGTGAACTCCACCCTTACCTGAATGGCAGATGATGAATGTAAGAGATAGTATATCTGATTTTGCCTGGTGATGTCTGTTTTTGCAAAGCTGTGTTTTTATGGTTTATTTTAGAATGTATATATCAAAATTTTTGCTGAGTCAAAAATTTTCCAGGGTCGGGGGGAAAATGTAGTGTTATGCTACTTACTTATCATTTTACATTATTTTAAATTCATTTTTCCACTCTGTTTCGATTTTCTGCATTCACTTCAAAACTGGATATTTTACATCACCTTTATTTCCATAGGATCCTGTAACGATTTTAAACCATAAGAACACAATAACAAATCATTTCTACTTCGTATTTTCACATTATCAGCACTTTTAAATTGGTGTCAATGGAGTCTACCTTTTTTCGATCTTTTAGTTAGTTTTCCGTAACTCTACAATCTCGGGCTTTGTGTGGGCAGTTGCGCTACCTTTTTTCCTATATCAATAATATCTCATTGTCCACTTAAATCTTGCCGTTTTCTTATTATAAGCCTAAAACCAAAATTTGACATGTTTTGACATTGTTGTTTATTTGGTTTCCATAGTAATTATATTCAAATTTGCTACCGGTCTGTTGTTCCTATTTCGATAATTCCACATAAATACTCTTTTCTCTTGACCATTTACAAAAAATTTGCGTTTAATTTAAATAATTTTTCCGTTCTCTCTAGAAAGGTATAAAAGCCGAACAATCGGTGAAGAAAGGCAGTCACGCTTCAGTTCTCGAATTGGAAGCATCTCCTAAAGGCCTTATCCCGGGGCCGCACTGCCCCGGGATCCTGCAAGCCTCCACCTACACGTGAAGTCTTCGGCGAAGCCTTCTTCAAGCGCGGAGCCGCACCACTCCGGAATCCTACAAGCCTCCATCTACCTCGGAAGTCGTCGGCAGTCTACTTCAAGCGCGGGGGCCACACTACTCCGGGCGCTACGACATCTTACTCCAGGCGCCGAGTGCACCTACCGCCGGCGCTACCTTTGGGCGCTGCAACTGCTGACTCTAAACGTTGAGCGCACCTACTCCAGGCGCTACGTGCGCCGGCTCCGGACGCTGCGTGTGCTGGCTCCAGGCGCTGCGTGCCGTCGCTGCTAAGAAACCTACCTCTATAAGCGCAACCGGCGTGTGCTGGCTTCAGGCGCTGCGTGTCGTCGCTGCTAAGAAACCTACCTCTACAATCGCAACGTGTGTCGCTTCGACTTTTAGGCTCCACTACAACTCTATATTCCCCTATTCTCCTACCTTTATTTTTTTTTGTAATCTAATTGTACTCTCACTTCATTCATCATCACCCTCATTTCATTTTTTTATAAAATTGTAAATATCTTTGAATTTTAAATATATTTTTGTTTTTGTTGTATTTTTGTTGTTTTGTTGTTCTTAGGTTAGATTCTTTTTGTTCTTTATTGTCGCTTCACGACAACTATTTATCTATTTCTAATTTGTTTTGTGTTGTTAATGGTGTAACATATACTACTGTAAGCTGTTATTTCTTTTTCCAAGAAAAGTCTCGCTGTGTTTCTTTCTAGCTGCTTCTTCCCAGGACAGAAGTTTTTTTTTTTCAAGCCAGTGGCAAATCAAATAAAGAAGTGACTTTCAATAAGTATTATTTATAATATGTATTAAATAAAATAGATTTCTGTTCCGTTTTGATTTCCCCCGCGCAGCGAATACCCGTAGGTTTTGCTATAAAAAGTCTAACTTGAAAATTAAAGTTTCGATCTACGCATCTTACAATACCAATGACCAATGGTCTACAAGCTTTAGCCGATTTTAAATACAGGTTATATTTAGAGTGGCCAAGAATTGTTTTCAAGTTTTTACTTTGTCAATCTTAAAGAACAGAATTTGGATTTCTGAAACTCAATCAGTTATAAGATTAAGTACTTACAAGATTAAGATTATCACATATTACCATCGTGAAATAGCAGCTTAATACTGCTGTGTTTCATATGGTGAGTGTAGAGACAGAGACCTTTTATACTGGAAAAGAGGCATCATATCTTAGTCTTTACCGATGATAACGCATCTGCATTTTGTTACTATATTGAAGAAATTATGTAGATGTCTATGAGTTACAGCAGCCACTGGCCATTAGCTGGACTGTGTGCTCATTTGTCACTCTGTCCTATCAAAGAAAATTATATTTTATTAATCTTTTCTAAAATAATCAAATTCACTTCTTCTTCTTCATCAAGACGTAATAGTCCACTGCTGGCTATGGGACTCTCATCACAGTAAGGATTTACCCAATCGTCGCGATTCACAAGCGGATTGATGATCAAAGTACCGGGCGTTTTGCACCTAATATGCCCCCGATCTTGTTTTTTTTATAGAATGGAATGACAAACGAGCACACAGTCCGCCTGGTGGTAAGCCAGTGTCCCATAGACATGTACATTTATCTTCGATTAAGAATCAAAAAGCAAATGCGTTGTCACCCCTGATGACTACGATGGAATTTTTGGACCATTCTATGAGAGCGTGGTCTTTCCCCAGTCGTGGCGACCCATTCGTGCTACAACCATAATATTGCTGCAGCATGGCTTTACCACGTAAAAAATTATCGTTAACGATGGTTGAACCGCCATTTTTGGAAGCCATAATACATTTTGCCGTATATCTGCCTCTTACAAGCTTGGAACGGGAAGATTGATTCTCTTACTGAGAAATTAAATTTTTCTATTTCTTTTTCTGTGTCATGCCGCTAAAGTCTACTGCACATGGGCATCTCCTGCGAAATATATAAAGTTTATCATTATCATCATTGATCATTCAAACCAAAGGTTCGTCGTTCATAATGTGTACAGCAAAGTAGTGGAATAATTTGCAATCATCTGCAAAGCAAGAGTAAATAATTTTTTATAAAGTTAAGTCAGTGGACTTTACCATTATCATCATACACCATTTACCATCAGATGGAATAGTAATCAAGCAACCGCTTATAATAGTTTAAAAAGATCTTGTTTAATATGTTTTTTATAAATGTGTTTATCAAATAAGTGGTCCTTTCGATCTGAAAAGTTTAGGCTTAACGTTTTCGTATGAATTTCCTCACGGACACGGCATATGGAAGTAACGTTTTAAGGAAATAGTTAAAGTGAAACATAAGCATTCCCGCTAACACAGCTATATCGTTATTGTAATAAATTACGTTGTGTACATTTTATACACTGACTTATTTTTTTAATTAATTTCATGAAAAGTAACTGTTAATAGTTAGCGTTGAAGTAGAATTCATTTTGTTTTATTTTTTATTACCTACGTTTTGCCTGTTTTGGATCACCGGTGGACATCACACATCTCCAGAACTGGGTTCAATGCCACGTTCAACTCATACGATACGTGTTTCACCTTGAAATGAGATATCATCAAGAGAATTTGCCTGATTATATTAATTAAATTTAATTCACCCAAATAGAGTCTATAACACATATTTAAAGCCGTAAGTCTCCTAGTATGGGAAGGAACCATTTGATTAGGTACCACTCTCCTACCTATTTATTTGCTAAATAGCAGTGCAACTGCTGTGTTCCATAGAATAAAACAGAATAGAATAATTTTTATTCAGTATAGATTACAAGTAACTATTATCGAAAAAGTTTTTTTGACTTTTACCACTGGTTCGGAAAAACCTCTTTCCTGGGAAGAAACAGCAAGAAACCCAGTTCCAGTCTGATAGATAAAGAGAGCCAGTGTATATATGTTGTAGGCTGTAAGGCAGTTAATTTTTTTTTCTTTAAGATTTATTCGTCAGATATGACAACGTATCTGGAGCCTTCTTTTTTTGAAGTTGGCTGCAATGGTAGTTGGCCAGTAAACATTTACTATCAGGTGGATAGTAAATTCGTGTTTCACCTTCTTTAGTAAAAAGTATCAAATGAAATTGATGAAAAGCGATCAAAGGTTTTCAAAAAAAGATTATACATATTTAATTTATTAATTCATGAAAGCAATTCAGTTTTAAAGGTAAATGTAGAACCTAAATAAAATTTGCACCGTCATCAAATTCCGATTGAAAATTGATCAGGAAAAAGAATTCAATTATCTTAATGGATCGGAATGGATTACAAAGTGAACAGTTGAAATTTGTGAATCACGTTACAAGTATAAAATAGGATATTATATATTGTCTATTGATGTTACGAGCCAAGAGCAGCTCATCATTACCGCAGCTTACCTACTGATTCGTTGAATTATTTCAGTTACTCTAGATTTAAAGACTCTAGTGCCGGCGTAAGAATACCTACTGCCTCATGTCTTCCCGAGGATGTCATAAAAGCCAACAGATTTCTAATAATAACTAAATTAAAAAAAAAAACCGTTGCCGCCCCGTCTACTATATGTGACATCTATGGCAATATAGACCCATTCAGAAAGATGCAAAAATATGGTTCCCGATCTTCGTCAGCCCTGCTACTCCAGGCTTTGGTGGCGAAAACGGTGGCGAAACGGTAAAATTCACTCTTGCCTTGCAGATGAAACAGCGGGACAAGGAATGCTATGAATCTTCGGTCAAGGTTCAATTGCCACCTTCAGCGACTCGACCTGGCAACAACAAATTCATTCACTCTGAGGATTGACAAGAAGATCAAGGTGCTACAAGGTGAGGTTCAGGGTGATAAGATGCACTGGGATGTTATAGGATTATCTGAGGTCCAAAAGGAGAGGAGTACACGGTAATCCTCGAATTCTGCAACTTGTTCTATCACCGGGAGGTCGATTATCTTTCCCACAGAGTTGTCGGATTTATCATCCACAAGGTTTCTCGTCAACAACTTTGTAAATGGCGGGAGTGTATCGACATTTGTTGCGTGCCTTATACTTAGAATCACTAAAAGGTATTCGTTGAAGATCATACAGGTTTATGCTACCATCAAATTCCGGCCATCGGAACTTTATAAGATTAATTCTCATAGTCACTTCCTACGCCGGAATGAAATGGGATAATAGATGCTCATACGTCAACAACACATTATTCCTCTGAATCATATAGTATATATTATTATTTTGTAGCCCCGATCATGAAACAGTGAATCAGCACACTTCATACAGCCTGATAATTACAAGTAGGTAAAGTCGTTTCAAGCAGCTGTTCTAAATTTAAGGCTGAATTTTATATAATTTATCGAGAGGCAGGTTCTCGCTGGTTTATATAATTAAGAAATATTATAAGTAAGTTGTGTTATTAAAAATATCGATTTTATTTATTAAACATTTTTAGGTACTACCACTAATTATCTTGATTTTAGTTTAAAAATTTTTTGTAATTTTTTTCCTTATCCGTGGTTTTTTACATTATATTATCATAATTTTAGTTAATAATTTAGTACATATTTTTAGTAGCTCTTTTTTACCTCCTATGGGGCCATCTATATGGGAGATCAATTGTGGACTTTTGATAGGCTACAATAACCTGTAATTCTAATGGCACTAACCATACCATAAATATCATAACGCAACAGTAGATGATCTGCTGCTTGGAGACAGAATGGAGGGTTTTAATATCTTTTATTTTTTATTTCCTTGACCCTAGCTTGGCTTAAACCTTTCAATAGCAAAAGAAATTCAAAAAATATGTTCATCAGCAGAGAAATCAAAAAGTTGAAATTTCTATACCGGTGGAGGTAAACAGAAAAACGTTGTGATTGTATTATTTTTGGTAACAGGGAGTTTGTCTGCGGCGGAACTATAAATCACATACAATGGGAAAGATTATAGTAAGGCTCTTTAAATATTTATGGAGCTATGCCTATTAAGAAATGTTCTGGTTATTAACGTGAAAAAAAAATAAAACGCAAAGAACATCAAAACTTTTTATTGTTGCTTCTATTTTATATTAAATATTTATTTTATATTAAGGCTCAATATTTACAAGGCAAGCAAAAGGCGGAGAGGTTTTGATGATAAAACAAATTAAAAAATTCATATTACATATTAGGATGTACAGTTTGAAATATGACTAATATAAATAACAGACAAAATTAAATTGTATTTTATCACGCATCCCCTCCGCCCTGGCTCAGTGCTCTACCTTGCACATATCAAGTAAATTATTTTATATCATAATTATTACATTTACAGCTTTACAGAACGTAAGTTATTATGTGTATCATATCATTTTATATACTTATAAGAAATATCACTATGCGTCTTCATTTTTATATTTACAAGTTTTTCTCTTATGGGAGAGAAAAATGCTAATATTACATGCAAGACTAGTATTTCTTTCAAAACTATTTAAATATCTAATAATCTTATTATAAAGTTATTGTATTAAGTGTATTACTTTCTTATATTTGCAATACGTACTTAACACTTATAACATATGTACATACATGAATTTATTTATAAAAACAACGGCATTAATAAAAAATTGTGGAAATATTAATTTTTTTTTCAGTTTACACCACAATCGGCTTTCTTTCTCTTACTTTGCAAGAGCAACTTTTCTTTCTTAGGCTACTTATATTAGTTCTGTTAGTTCCAACATCGGTAAGTGATTTGGAAGATTCCCATTGCTATAAGTTATCTGATTTTTCATTTATTGACTGAGCGATGCCAATTTTATCCCTAGCAATATCATGATTATTTATAGGTTTTACGCTATTTGAAATATTCTTTTCATGAATAATGTCTTTTACTTGATTTCTCTCATTTAACTTCTCTTTAGAGGGCTTCTTATCTTCATTTTTGTCTTTTCCTTCTTTTGTTCCGTCTATTTGGTCTTTTGATAATTTTCTTTCTTCTGTGTTATCTTTACCTTGTCTTGTGTTATCATCACATTTATCTAAATTTATACGTCTTAATTGTACAGTTTGTCCATTCGTAATTTTACTGAAATCTGTTGGATCTGTTTGAGTTTCTTTATCGGCAAATGATAGTTCTGTAGCAATGAAAACAACAGTTTAATATTAAATAATTTCTAGAATTATTCGTAGGGAAAGAGTAATATGATTTAATTATATTTATTTACTAAACGTATTAGTCAATACTTAACGTACTTCTATAAATTTATAATGTAAGAAATACTATTAAGATCGTCGTAGTTTAGATGTGTTATATTAATACTTACTCTTATTATGATTTTGTGTAATGTTTTGTGTAGGTAAAGGTTTTCTACTGTATCGGACAGGCATAATGCTCTGACGGACATTTCTTTCAGGCCTGATGAGAATAATGTACAGCTGAAAGGAGAAATTAAATAAGCATTATGACAGTAAGTAATAAAACGTAACCGTGAATTATTATCTTTTATACAAATATAGCTGGCCTGGCAGACGTTGTTCTGTCCTTATTGATAGGAGGTGTGATTAGTTGCAAGATCGAATTATGACATTTTATACTATAAATTTAAAATTTATTATTTCGCCCACAGCGCCACCTATTCGATCCAGATGTTGTGGTTTTCTTTTTATTTGGCACTATGCCCTTTATTAATATAAATCTCTTAATAACTTAATTAAATCGCCTCTAATCGGATCCTAGCTTAGCTATAAACCAAAACTCAACACGAAATATATATAATGTGAATACTCAACCGGTGTAGTCGTTCAGAAGTCAATAAAATTAAATTACCTAATTTCTTACTGAAAAGTTGATATTATGATTAATAATGATTTAAATTTATTTACCTTTGGGGAGAAAAGACAGGCCAGAGTGACACTGGCACTCAAAGATATGGTGACCGCCATACTTGTAATACGTAATGGCACATGGCTTGCGGTGCCAAAATATAGTGGTACAAAGGCAAGCCAAATCACGCATGTAGTATACATAGTGAAACCTATGAAGCGAATCATGGATTTAGTAAAATTTTAGATAAAATGTATATATATTATGATAAATTATAAAATGTAGAGCACATATTATACAATTTAAATGTTTCTTTGAACGAAACTCTTCTAGAGCATCGTTTCTCAAGTCGCCTCTTACGAAACTCACAGGAGGAGACGACAAGATGGAGTCTTTTATGCTGCCATCCCTTCAATTAATAACAAACAAGAAATTGTTATTAGAAAAATACCGCCACACATCTACTGTTACAGTTTCCCTCTCTGTTGCTTTTTACATATGCAATTTAATAGCATACAATAATAACAATTTTTACACACCTATGTGTTTGCTTTCATTAAATGCTTCAGGAATCTTTCTAGTTAGCACGGCGTATACTGTGCAGATGATTATGAGCACGATGGGGTAAAAGAAAGCAATCATATAAGACGCGTCCACATAAGAATCACAAACTAGCATGTTGTCCTCGCGCGTTGGATAGTGAAACATGGCTCTGGCTGGTGCAACTATCATCCAAACAACCACGATAAGAACCTGAAATTATTATTCAATTAAAAAAGCTATCTTTTTTACCTTTACATCATAATCATATAAATTTGTTAAATAAAATCCACAGCACAAATAAAAATATAAAAAGTTCTCATATCAAGTTTTTTTTATACATAATATATACGAGATTGAACCACTTGAGAACGTTTCTTTCACAAAAGTGTGCAATCAAGGCATGTTGCCTGTAATGACTTGTGGAACTAAAACATGCTACTTCACTGCTGACCATACGAGGAAGCTCGACGTTGGTTAGCGTACCACGGAAAGGGCTATGCTCAAAATTTCTCTGCGGAATAAATTCCATAACGACGACACACGCAGAAGACCAATAATTGTCATTATTCAGCGGATCAATAAGCTAAAGAGGCAATATGCCGGTCATATAGCTCGATGAACCGACAACAGATGAGGGAAAAGGTTAAAGCAAGAAAGTACAAAATAAATAAATAAAATTTAGGGTACGAGTAGGTACGCACAAGTATGTAAGAGTACATCCAACAGAATTATTAGGTCGATTAGTTTCAGAGTTTTCTTTAGATGTATTCATTAGAGAAGCTTTTGTGGTATATAAATTATGCTTTCCAAGAAAAGTAAATGCGAATAGCTTAGCAGTTAAGTACCTATTTGTAGCTAAATAATTAATTAGCAGACCCAACAATTTACTTGAATTCGAAATTGATAAATGTAAGTTAATTTTATAGAGTATTATGCCTTAAATATCATAAATCATAAACTCCTTCGCCTTTAATTCGGTAGAGTAGGCAGAGACTATTGATTTCTATTCGACACGATCCTTACAAACCTTTATGCTGCAGTGTTTTGTATGGTGACCTTTTTTGCTAAAAACGATATTTCTGCATTTTGATTTTTAATCAATATATATATATATATATATATATAGATATCTATAGACCATAGCATTCAGTTATCATCAGGTGAACTGTATGCTCATTTATTACTCTTTTTCTATTTAAAAAAAAAACACTTGCAAAGGAAAATATCGTAAGGAAAACTGCATGTATGAGGAATAAAATATTTCAAATACACGTGAACACGCAATCAAGAACTTGTGCGTACGCCGGACTAATTGCTCTAAAAATCCTCTTAGAAAAAAGTGGAGGCCTGTGCCCAACAGTGGGTCTTATGTTCATAGGTTGGGATTGCAAAAACATTACCGCTTTTTTTTTATTTCGCGAGTATTTGCAAGACATGAAATTATATTAAATTTACTACTGAAAAAGAACTTAAATAACAATATAAGAGTTTTAAAAACTTAAACAACACGCATTGATCATGAGCTGGGATGATCGTGATGATTATTTTATCCGGTGATCCTGACTAGGACACTACGATAAAATTATTTAATTATTGTATTGTCATAGGTCCTTGATATGCATGCAAATTTTCACGTCAATCGGCCGTCTCCAAGCTGGTGAAAATTACATTAAAATATTCCATTACATAGATACACGCGAAACTAATAAAAGGGTGTTAAAAAGAAATATCGTCTCTTACTTTATGTATGTAAATAAAATATTGGGAATTACCTGAATGGACACTAGACCGGCGCAAATAGCAAGCTGGGAGCTGGGGGAGATTAAAATCGGTCGTTTAGCGGAGTGCTTGCTAGCGTTGAAGATTCTGGAAATCCTGTTCGTTTTAGTCAGAAGTGCTGCGTATACAACTGTGAAACAGAAACCCGTTCCGAATCTGTTGAAAGTAAAATTTATTTTAATTTTAGGAATGAAAATGAAATAACTCGTATTAAAAAAGAGAAGCTGACATCAAAAAAATAATGTAATTTGTATAAGAAAAATTATTAATATGAAAAACAATAATACGTTTATTTCGTTAATCTTGTTATCAAAATAATACTTCCTAGTGACTTCCCAGTGAATCAGAGGATACTCGTGTTGGGAATGATCCGCTACTTCCCTTAAGGATTACTAAACAGTTAAAGTTTAACCTCTAGAAAATTTGTAATTAGTATGTGTATATTAAGGAGTGTGCTTCTCGAAATATTTAGTACTTATTTATATATTTACGATGTCATCCAAATAGTTACTTTATCATTTCATTCCTTATTTTTCTATCCTTAGGGGTGGAATTTATTCGATTCGATTGAATCGAATAAATTCCACCCCTAAGGATTAAATCGATTCAAAATTGTCGAAGATGACGCGTAACATACATACGAAATTATACAACCTAATTAAGACTATTCTCCTTTTAAAAGTCGTCAAAGTTTTTTTAAATTGGTAATTCGATTTAAATATTAGGCAGACAGACAAATATTAAGAAAAAGCATTTTTTTTAAATTTCAGTTCATCATGAATATTTAAAAAATATTTTTGTGACATTTTATTGTTTATAACATCTTGATAAAAAAGGGCGGACCTAATGCCTCTAAGCATACTCTCCTAGTCAACCCGGGACGTGTGGATATAATTTGATTGGTACCAAAACTAGAAAGAACAGTAAAATAAGCAAAACAACAACGGTATTACGTATTAAACCAATAAATATATATGAAAAGAGATACCTATGAAAAATACAAATATACTATAATTTATATCTAAACTCTTATAATTATATTGAAATACTGCTTTTATAATTTGTAATAGTAACCGGTAACAATCTAGATTACCGTGTAGCGGAATAAGATAATCCGTCACCCCATTTTGTAACATGAGTATCACAAGAGGCGACTATGGGAAATTCCAGCGTAGACTAGTTTCCAGTACAGTAGAGGCTTTTTTTTTAAGATTAAGTATGACAAACGAGCACACAGTCCACCTGATGGTAAATGTTTGCTGTGGCCCATAGACATCTACATCTATCTTCGATTACGAATCAAAACTCACCCAGTCGTCACCCTTGAGGACTAAGGTGGAATGCCTAGTTTCAGTTAACAAGGTCTCCGGTTCTCTACACTCACCACACGAAACACAGCAGCGTTAAGCTGATATTTTACACGCTGGTATTCCGTGAGAGCGTGGTCCTACCCCAGTAGAGCCGACCCATTCGTGCTACAATTATACTACTAATTTAGCTACAGCATGGCTCTACCACGTAAACAAACTTATTACTCGGCTGTGTAATCAGCTCGTTTACATCAGATGTAAAGTAACCAGACAGGCGACGAGTAGCAGCATCGATTACCATCAGCGATTTTTCCGGACCGATACGACTTAGGGACCTTCAAGAAAAGAGCGTACTCCTTTTTAAAAGGCCGGCAATGCATCTGCAATTCCCTCCCTGGTGTTGCAGTTGTTCATGGGCATCAGGTGAACCGCATGCTAGTTTGCCCCCTCTCCTATTAAAAAAAATCCAATGTCACGTTTGGTACTGCGGTTGATCCGGTTGAATCCGTCTGTCATGTGTGACAGCTTGGGCAAATCATACAATGGTATTTTACGGGTTGATATATAAGAAGATCAATCTTAATGCAGATACGTTGGCACCCCTAAAGATTAAATTCCTCGTTACTAGTAAATTGTTCTTCTGTGGTCGTCACAAACCGTACAAAACACAACAGTAATGATGCTATTTTACGCTAGTATTCTGTAAGAACATGGTTTTTTCGCCAGTCGAGGCCACACATTAGCGCCAAGGCCATAATGCAACTGCAACACGGCTTTACTACGTCAGTGTATTGTGTAATTGGCATACATAAGAACTGTTAAAGCTAACAATTTTCAAGGGTAATAATAATTATTCACCTTTGTATAGAACATAGTACGTCAGTCGGGCGGAAAACAAGAGCAAACGTGACGAGGTAGCACATAAGAATGCCGGCGAGAAGGACATACGATAGTTCTCTTCCACTCGCACGTACGACTGGAGTTGAACTGTGTCGGACCCATACACCGCATACGAAACTTTAACAAAAGGATCAAAATAAATACACATTGCCTAAATCAATATCGTCATCGAGCTGTAGATATCATAAAATATATATACATGTCTGTATAATTTCTCACTTTGGATTTTATTTTTCCTATTTGGCCTATGAATTTTAAATCAGGTATATTTAAAATGGTTTTACCTTTATTTTCCGAAGTTCACTAATCTAGTAGTAATAAAATAGGGGAATCTTGTACTTTATTTTTGCGACACTCACAGAACGTGGTGGCAATAGGTAGGTAGGTACATGGCATATAGTTATCAAAATATCCACTAATATGGAAGGGGTTATCAGCAAACTGGCTTAAGAAAAGCTATCATCACAATTTCTTCTCAATGTTATTGTAAGTGTTATTTATCTACTAAATAAAAGTGACAATAGCCTTATGTTTAAGGGTGCAGACTACAAACTACGTGAACCACTTCTAACACAAGCATTTTAGGCTTGCTTGAAGTGGTTTACAGGAGGTATTTGTTACGTTAATTACTAGTATTATTTGTTCACATGGGTTAGGACAAAATAACTTATTATATTTTTCTGTTAAACAATTCTCAGGAACCCGAAGTCAGAAGGTTGGCGGTGTTTCAACCACGTGACTCTGAAAGCACGTGAAGTCGTTGGTCCTGCGCCTGAATTCTCTCCGTCCATATCGGATGACCGTCACACGAAATATGAGAATGAGGGAATAGAGATTGTACTGATCCTTGCGCAATGCATACATACACTCGGTCACTATAATCTTATCCTGCGCAGATGGAAAGTCTCCGTTGTGACTGGCCGCCATGACCGAATTCGGTCTCAAGAATTATTCTTTATTTTTTTTATTTTTTTTTATAGGATAAGGGTGACAAACGAGCACACAGTCCACCTGATGGTAAGCGGTTGCTGTGACCCATAGACATCTACATCTATCTTCGATTAAGAATCAAAATGTAGATGCGTTGTCACCCATGAGGACTAAGATGGAATGGTTCGTTTTCAGTAAAAAGGGTCTCCGGTTCTCTACACTCAACAAACGGAACACTAGCTGCAGCATGGCTCTACCATGTATAAATTATCTAACCTACACTCAAAAGTCGAGGTCTCTAAGCAAGACGTTTAAAAATCTTCGCTTCTGTAGAAAAGCCCCTAGTCTGCAGTGCACTATTTTGTTGAAAACGTTAATCTAGATTATTCTATTCATATCAATAATTTTGATCTTTTAAACGATAGTTTCTCATGTTTAAAAAAATGTTGATATATAAACGGTATGAAATTGTAAGGTTAATGTAGCTTTCACATGCCACTCCAAGAATGTTAAGGTTGGCATGTTTTAAAAGTAAACCTCAAGCGTGTGTTTTATATTTCCTTCTTTATATTTACGTTTAATTCTTTAACCTTTGATGTTTTATCTGAACCTGTATACGAAATGCAGAATCTCATTTATTAAAAATATATTTGCAATAGTTTGAGATGCATTTTGTATGGCTGGCCAGTGTGAGAATAAATGATTTAACTTTAATAATGGACAACCTAAAGATATATACAGAAATAAAGTGACAAATTGTTAAAATAGTCGAAGTCACTTTCATTATTAATCGTAATTTAATATTGATTATTTATTATGTTTTGACCGGCATTGAAGTAGAAATTGGCCATGAAAATAAAATTTCCCCAAGAAAGTTATACATTCGCACTGGACTAGCGTGGCTGACCCTTTATTACACTGTGACATATTTTAATGAGAATAGATCTATTTATATATTCACAAAACACCTGATGGTAAGTGAATGCTGCGGCCTAGGGAAGTAATATTTAACACTATAATATTTAAACAAACTTACGCTGTGACAAGAATTCCAAAGGAAGAGAACGACATAGCTCCAATAGCCCACGCCGAATCCGGCCTAAGGTACACTTCTGGTATTGGTTGACAGTGCGTGCGGGTTGGATCAGGCAGAGTACCACGGGGGCATACCATACAAGTAGTCTCCACATACGGCGATCTTATCTAAAAGAAATGTTAATTTAAATAACATAATTTTCAACACTCATGAATGAAACGATGGTGCATTTCTAGAACAATTAAATAACATTATTTACATAAATGTGCTGACTTGCTTTCCTTACTATAACATTCTTATTTCACATAATAAGCAGTTTATTTCATGACGCTATAAGTTTTCCTACAATTAAAGCGTCTGCAAAAAGTCAACGCGATCGATACCCAGATGTTAAAAATCAAAACTAACTGCACTGGTAATGGCTGTCCTTGTCTATTTTAAGTAGAAAAGTGTCGCAATTACTTCAAGGACGAAGTTCAATCCCAGCATTTTATACCGCGATATACGTATTAAGATATAGGCTTAGCGACGTGAAATGGAGAACATTTTACTACTAAATAGGCATTCCATCTATTCCTCGGGGGTACAGTACATCTACATCTTGATTCTTAATCAAGGATAAATGTAGGCTCGTTTGTCTCACTTACGTCAATTACAAAGTATTAAGAGTAAAACCTTTTGATGAGAAAAGGTTTGTCACACCCGAATTTCAGGTATATTTAACCTTTTCTCAATTATTATTTTCATAATGAGAGTATCATGTAACGAAACGTGGCTCTGGAAACGTTTAATTATATTGAAAAGCGTTTCATATTTTAGGGAAGTTGTGTGAATATTTTAATTAAGAACAGATGTAAACAATTTATTTGAACTTTACTGTACTCGTTCGTTTGAGAGTCCTTTTAAGAGGAAATATCATTTAATGACCTTTTACTTAGGTACATGTGTCAACAAACCGGTTTTAGTTATATATGAGGAAAAATAATAAAAAGTAAAAATTTTTTAGTACAAGCTTAGGAGATCTGACTTCAAATACGAAAAATAATAAAATGGTTTCCACACTATCTTCTCAACCAACTTCAGTGCTAATAATATTTAGACATAGATCAATGACAAGACATGTATCAAAGAATTAAGGTCCCTAATTCAGAAGGTTCTTTGTGGAAATTATTTTATTGCTACTAGTTTCCGAAATCATTTTTTTATAGTATAAGGGTGAAAAACGAGCACACAGTCTACCTACATGTATACCTGAAATCTACATCTATACCTGATTAAGAATCAAAATGCAGATACGTTACCACCCCTGAAGATTCAGATGAAATGCCTCGTTTCCAGTAAAAGGGGTCTCCTGTTTCTTTCGCTCACTATACGAAACACAGTAAACTTCTATTTTACGCTAGTATTTTGTAAGATTTTTAATATTTTGACTATTATTTAATTATTTTAAGTGGAATAATAAATATCACAAGTTTTATGCAACAGCAAAGAATGTTGCCTAAATAGTTACATTATAAAGTACAGCCACTATGTTTTCAATTTTTTCTTCTTCAAATTAATATGGGACCAACCCGGCAGTATTTTTTATTACATAGGTAGGTACTCGTATGTACTAAAAAGAAATCATTAAAGTCGATTTATAAACAAATAATTTGTACTGTCATCATCATCATCATCATTACAGCCCTTCACAAGTCCACTGCTGAACAAAGGCCTCCCCCAAAGAATGCCACAAAACACGGTCCTGAGCCACCTGCATCCATCGACTTCCTGCATTTCTTACCAGGTCGTCACTCCATCTCGTGGGGGGACGCCCTACACTTCGCCTACCGGTACGAGGCTGCCACTCGAGAACCTTTCTTCCCCATCGGTTGTCGGTTCTTCGAGCTATATGGCCGGCCCACTGCCACTTCAGCTTACTAATCGTTTACTATATATATGTTTATAGTTATGCAGAAAATATACATACAGACTAATTGAGAACATCCTCTTTTTTCGAAGTCGGTTAAAAAGACTGGTCGTTTACAAACCTCATACTGTGTGCAGTTGAAACAATGCCAGCAACAGCTTTCACCCTCCACGTATTGTTTTGCTTGACCCAACTCGCACTCTGCACTGCAAACGGATTCCGGTGGTCTACGTTCACCCCATTTGAACTGAATATCTGCATTAAGGTATTATTTATATAAGTGTTTAGTGACTAAACTTTTGGCTGCAGTGCTGCACGGCCGCGGCGTGGTTTCAAATCCCGCATGGAACGAGTTTGTTTACTCCCAAATAAAATTATCCAATCCACAGCAGCAATTTATTCATCTATTGTATAGGTCTAATGACCCTAGCCGTCATTGTATGTGAATGACATTTTTATTCATATTTGTATGAACATATTTCAATGTTCAATTTATTACGTGATAGAGCCATGCTGCAGCTATATTAGTAGTATAGTTGTAGCACGAATGGGTCTGCTCGACCGGGGAAGGACCACGCTCTCACAGAAAACCAGCGTAAAATAGCAGCTTAACGCTGCTGTGTTTTGTATGGTGAGTGTAGAGAACCGGAGACCCTTTTTACTGGCAAAGAGGCATTCCATCTTAGTCCTCACGGGCTACAACGCATCTGCATCTTGAGCATCTTGAGGGTCACAGTAACCACTTACCATCAAGTGGACTGTGTGCTCGTTTGTCACCCTATCGTATAAAAAAAATGTAAATAATTTTGGCTATAAAACAATCGTTATTCATTAAAAGTCACGAATTACAAAACTGTATAAACAAATAGTGACAAAATAGTCACCGCTGCAAGTTCAAATTCGGGTCAATTAAACCCTGGCGCCTTGCTATTATTAAGTCGTGTGTGATTGCGTACCCACCAAGGGTAAAATTTCATTAAAATAGAAAGTTAATTAAAATAGATCGTAACCGAAATAGACGAAATAGATCTTATATGAAATTGATACAGTGTTATCTAATTAACCATGAAAAATCGTTAATAGGTAATTTGTCACAAGTGGTTATTAAACATCCATCAAGTTCGCATATTAACATAATTCATATATTACCAATTACTGTGTTAATTTAATGACGTCATTTCATTAGTAAAGAGCATTAGTATTAACAATTAGCGTGTTAAGATACTAGAATTCATATGCTCGTGTAATTAATGCGAAATAGATTTTATTACCATTGCTCATACAGCCTATTAAAGTCCCCATTATAGATTGCCTTATATGGGAGATATCTTCCATAGTTGCCAAGCTTGGCAGGCGGGTTGGCAACCGCATTTTTTTATTTCAATTTGTTATGAAAAGGTTGCTGCTGCCCGACTCCTGTTTCAGTTTCCCTCTGTTGCCTCTTACAATACCCATGGGATGATATTGGTTAGTGGATATTCTTACACCGCCACTACACGGGTATATCTCTTAGATAGTCATCTTGAATCAGGTGATAGAAAATATCAATTGTCATTATAAAAAAAAACTATCCACAACGATTATTCGTGTGAGAGTATTTGCACGCCAAATGTACAACGCGATTCTCAAATTTGAATAAACAATTTTTTTTGTGATTTGGATAGAAACTTGTACTAGTTTCACAATATTTAATTTGAATTATTATTACACTAGTTATAAAAAACGACCGGTTTCGCCTTACGGCAATTTTTTAAAAAAAAAATAATACTAGTAATGATATTAAACATTACTAATATTCCCTTTAACCAATTCTGGTAAGCTTAAAATGCTTGTGTTAGAAGTGGTTCAGTCGAATGGCGGGACGGCGACCTTTCGAGTTCGCGGTGTGCGCCCGGCCATTAAGCTAAAAGCGTCAGCTTTAATATTTAATATTAATATTTAATAATTATTATTATTTATGGTTACAGTGTCTATCTAATACAAGTGTTTATCCAAATCATAAAAATGAAGCTGGAGTTTAGTCAAGTGACAACAATCGTAAGTATGCATTTAATAATAAATAAAATTTCAAAACCATGTCTTATATAAATTACCGTCAATATTAAGCTGTAAAACTCCATCAAGGTATTGTCCCACTTTCAACCAGCGGTAAACGCCCCGGGACACTTGTTTAAAATGTAAGATATTGTATCGGGCTGGACCGTCACCGTTGGCGTCAAAATGAAACTCGTCTCCGCTTATACCTGGGATAATACGTTTATATATTTATTTATTTGCAATAGCATCAGCTTCTATCGAGTAATTTTACCTTTTTAAGGTAAGTAAACGAATTAAAGCCATTGAAAGCCGTTGAAAATGTAAATCTAAACATAAGAGGCACATAATTTTTTTGTTCAATGTTGATTATTGTTTCTTCTTGGACGGCTAGAAGGGCAGGATATTTCTTATTGGATGATCAGCAGAATAAATCAAAACCGCTAGTAATATGACAGAAAAGTGTCTTTTTTATTTCGTCGACTGTTACAAACGTTGTCCGTTCAAAAACGGACGGAAAAGTGAGGATCGTGACACAGGTGAAGCTATATATTATAGTCACTGTGTCATGAATGATATTATTTCCGGTTATGAACTCATGCGTTCATAGCAATTATAAACTTTAAAAATAAATAGCAATGACTTTAATTATCATCGGATCTGCTTAAAATTGTCACACATTTTAACATTTGAATACTGTTTGAACTAAACTTTTAATAATAAGTAAAATCCGACTTCAACGTACTAAAAAATAACTAATAATTATTATCGTATTATTGCTTCTGAAATCAGTGCTAAGGCAAAGGATTTAGAAGCATAATGAAAGCCTTTAGATTTATGCTCTAGAATGTATTAAGTGAGACTTTAAATTTTATTTAAAGTTTATTGTTTTGACCGTTTTAAGCGTAAGGAATATCACAAGTACATGACTAAAAAAGAAAAGGAGAAAAGGTTCTTAATTTTATGGTTTGTGTATGTATGTTATGCAATTTCTTCAGCTACTGTAAACTGATTAAAATGATTATTTTTAATGAATAGGCTTCGCCTCAACCTTATTTAAATTTGAAGAAAATAATCTATCCCTAAGGGGGAAAATTGGGATGAAATTTTTAATATAACAAAAGACGCTTGAATAATTATTAGGGGCCCTTCTGATCATCATTTTTAATTAAAATCGGAAAGTCTCATTGTGGATAATGGCATATTTCCGGCGTAAGAGAACCCAGCACCCCATGTGGGAGGGTGTTGTAAAATGCGACTATGGTAAATGCCAGAAATATCTAATGGCTTCCAATAAATGACGGTATAACTATCTCGTGTACGCTAGTCGTAAAATGACTAGACCAACGACGGGTAGCAGCGTCGGAGGTGTGAGACGTCTGGTGCTGCGATCGTCAGTCGGACTGCCAAGTGGAAAAAACTTATGGGCTGAAAAGAAGTATAAAATTAGACTTACTTAACATTTATAGAACTTGTATGTTAGTATATATTTAGACGACATTCTACACGTAGCTGTTACCTAAATGAAAATTGTGATATTGTCGAGTCCCTTAAAAGGGTCAAATAATCAAACTTAAAAAAATTTAAAACCGACTGTAAGAACTAGAAAGAACAAGATAGTATAACAGCTTCTGAAGTTTGTGCTAGCATATACTACAAGCTTGAAGTCAGAAGAGAAGTCACTCTCGCTGTGTACGTGTTGAAGGTGATCAGGGGTAGGATACACAGCCCGAGAATGTTGGAGATGGTGCGACTGAATGCGACTGACGGAAGCGCGGGGCGTCGGCGCCGGCCGTCGTTACTTGCGGTGCCGCACGCGCGCACTGCACTGATGCAGCAAGCACCGTTCACGCGCGCGCTGTGTGTGAACTGTTTTAATTTCATGTTCGATGAGTGAGCTCAGTAACATGGCATATCATACTGTATCGTTGGCTACACTGTCGAATTAGGGTACTCACCCTGTAATGATTATGTATGTTGTATGTGTGTGTAAATAAATAAATAAACATGACATAAAAATGTTGATGACTAATAAATATTAAATTGTTATTATATCAATAAAGATAACAAACAATATTAGATTTAAACAGTCTTATTACAGATCGTCACTCACTTCAACCACTGATTTAACTGATTTCTTTATTTATATTTTCACAGTGATCTAATATACAGAATGGGGTTCCACATATATGCAATAAATGAAACCACATACTTGTTATCGCCTTTGCTGACGGTATACAAAAAATGAACGTAATCGGCCCAGTAATTAGGTCAAAAAATAGAGTTTTAATTTTAAGCAAATTTGAACCCTCTATAGAATTGGGTCACTAAGTCAATGATTCAATGAACTTGAATCCTTGAACATTAAAAAGCGACGTTGCCACGCAGTGCAAACTATTGGTATTGCGACGTATCGACAGCGGTGTCTTTTGTCGGCGTGCATAAACAAGCGGCACGAGGCACGCGGCGTACTTTAAAGGCGACGGCACAACTCCGCGCGCGCCTTTGTCGTAGAGTAAGACACCTGTTATCGACGATTAGCTTATTTCAAAGGGAGTAACTAATAATCGATAAACAAAAAAAATGTTTAGCTTTAAACACTTAGGGTATGGTTTTTTTAGAATTATCGTGTTGTTATGATAATCCTAAAAACACTACGACCTAAGTATTTAAAGCTAAACTTTAAAGCTTTTTTTGTTTAAGCGTGTTCTTGTAGATTTAGAGATAATAAATTATTTTAACATGATAAAAACCCATAAAAACAACCAATTAACAAGTAATACATACTTACCCGTTTCCCAGGAAGTCACAAATCGGTAGTTTCGTAAGTTCAATTGTACAAAAAAAAAACTTTTTTTTTTTAACTATCAATAACTTGTCGATTGTTATCAAATCAAAAATCAAAATTACTTGTATTCAAATGTAGTAGGTAAGTAAGCGTAAAAAGAAAAGTATCGATAAACGATTATTGCACCTTGTGGCCACCCTATTTATTACTTTTATTATTTTCGCCATTTTGGAATTTGGAAGTTTAGCTTCCAGTTCACGCGCAATTGTTCCAGGATATAGGTGCGTTTCGCTGCCTACGCGCATCGTAATTATTTATCGTAAGATAATTATCGTATTATCGTAAGATAAATACAATTAGTCAAACAATTATTTTACGGTGAAATAGACACTTATTAGTTAATTGACTTTGTGTGTGTAAATAGTGTTTTAAGTTCGTTTATTTTTTCACTGTGATATTGACACTACTTTACTTTTTTGACCTCACTCCTCTAGACTTCTTTTTATGGGGCTTTATTAAAAATGAAGTGTACTCAAAGATTTTCGAAACCGAAGATGAACTGCGCAATCGTATTGTTGCCGCCTTTAACAAATTAAAAGCCCTGGCTCTGGATCCTGAATGAAAGTTTTTGAGCAAGCTTCAGGACAACATCATGCGGCGATGTAACTTGTGCATTCAAGAACGATTTTGAAATTTTTAAAATTTAGGGTTTCATTAAATTTTGCTAGTAATATGCAATAATATTTATTTCGTTCAGTTCCATTTTCGCGAAATAAAAAAGTGGCGGTAAAATACCTAAACAGTTTAGTGAGTAAGTTTTTATTTCGTCGCACATTGTCCAACGAACCATAGGCCGTGCCGACAAACAATAACGCTGCCTGCCGCCAACCGCCATGCCACCCGCGTGCAACGTTGTCACTCTTCCAAGGGGTCAAGGTACGTTGTCTAAACAGAGTGTTTACTTTTACTGAATTTATTTTAATATTTATTTTGTTTGAAAATTTTACTTTTTATTTTACGGGTTTTAATTTAATATTTAATTTTTCTACACTTCTATGGACTAGTATTACTTGTGGTTTAATTTATTGCATATATGTGGGACCCCATTCTGTATATTCCAACTAAATTCATCGCTTATTAAACTTTGTTTATAGCAAGTTAATTTATTGAAAACAAACGTCCAACATAATAAAGCGAATCAATAAAAAAGTCAAATATATATAATTTTTTTAACTTGTATTTTATAAAATAGACAATACAAAATATACCTATTAATTTTAATAATCAACAATAAACCTAATTTCTTTTTGTAATACATATTTTATCGCTAGTGGTAGTAGTAGTGCAACTGCCGATGATGTGGTCCCATGTTCGAATCCCAGGTCGGGCCCAAAAATCAATTATTGAGCTTTTCTGTCTAGAAATTCTGTGAAGTGAATTCAGGAAGTTGATGGTGTGTCATGCCCGTGACTGTCTCCGCCACGTAAAGCCGTTGGTCCTGCGCCTGTTCTCTCT
This sequence comes from Parnassius mnemosyne, assembly GCA_963668995.1. Taxonomy (NCBI): domain Eukaryota; kingdom Metazoa; phylum Arthropoda; class Insecta; order Lepidoptera; family Papilionidae; genus Parnassius; species Parnassius mnemosyne. The sequence goes on from CAVLGL010000013.1 coordinate 3,080,018, forward strand.
CCGGTCGTATTGGTTTACCGTACCATAGGACAATTAGACACTATAGTCCTGTCCTGCGCCGATGGCTAGTCTCCGTTGAGGCTGGCCGCCGCGACAGAAATTCGGTCTGGAGGACATTATTATTAGATGCGATATCTGGGCGGCGTTTATTCCGTAAAATATATGTATACGTGGTAAAGCCATGCTGCAGCTATATATTAGTAGTATAGTTGTAGCACGAATGGGTCGGCTCGACCAGGGAAGGACCACGCTCTCACAGAATACCAGCGTAAAATAGCAGCTTAACGCTGCTGTGTTTCGTATGGTGAGTGTAGAGAACCGGAGACCCTTTTTACTGGAAATGAGGCATTCCATCTTAGTCCTCACGGGTGACAACGCATCTGCATTTTGATTTGTAATAGAAGATAGATGTAGATGTCTATGGGCCGCAGCAACTACTTACCATCAGGTGGACTGTGTGCTCGGTTGTCACCCTTATCCTATAAAAAAAAATATGAATATCTCTGTTTTCTCCTGGATGATAGCACTACAGGAAATATTGTTCTTACGATACAAGCCACCACTGTTGGCGTCATGCACCTGTTTTTAAATAACCTTAAACTAATTAATATATTAAAAACTTCTCAATTACTATAAGCTAAATGGTTAAATCAGTCATTTAAAAAACTCGACTGATTCTTAAATACTTATTCTTTACATTCTTCTACCCCAGATATCCTCTTAAGCTTCAATTTAATAAGCAAAAATGTAACAAGGCTTTTTTAAATCTGTTAAAAATTCGTTCCTAAATATATTATTTAAATAAAACCTTATCTGTTCCAATAAAGGCAGAATAAAAATGAACTAAGTTTTCCAGTTTCGTCTACTAGGCGAATTTCTTAATGTTATTATTACATTTTATACAAGCTTTTGAATGGATTAACAGTCTATGAGTGGACGCACACTGCGTAATAAATAGGATTCATTAGTATCTGTTATAAAATATGCTCCAAACTAGAGAGATTTTAGTCCCAAATAGTTTAGTTGACGTTATTGTACTTAGCTATAAGCTATTAAATACTTAACACATTACTCACCTGTAAAATTTACTTTTCTTAAATATCCCAATAACTCTGAACCACTAGCTGGTCGCATTGCATCGCATAGTCCTGATCTACCGCCGCAGACCGAAGCGTGCATGTCACTAAAAATATGACCATAAGGATATGCCAAATTTTGGTCTGGAATCTCCTTACACTTTATTAAGTAAATAATAGTAACATTTTTGATAAATCATAAGATTTTTTACACTTACACTCTTATAATATAAACCAATATATATATAAGACTCTTTTTCAACCGAGCGGTTTGTCTGGGCAGATAGCACTGTCTTACTTATTTCTGTGTCCAAACAGCAGTACGTAGAGCCAGTATTATTGCGGGCTGTGAAGCGTTCCATATTAGTTGACAACGCATTTGTAGCCTACTTAACTTGAAATTGATTGCAGGTGTCCAGATTACACATAAACCAGTTGCCATAAGGTGCACTGTACATTCGTTTGTCACAGTTTCGTAAAATAATATTTGTGTATTTAACATACACGCTTTTATTAATTTCAAGGCAATATAATTATATATATATATATATATATATATATATATATATATATATATATATATATATTTTAAATAGCCTTATACTATAGAGTATAGTTTATATAATGATCTTTAAATTTTACAAACAATAAATAAAGCTACGCAAGTTCATATATCAAAATATTTTAAAACATTTAATTAAAATAAAAACTATACTTTCCAAAGTTTTCATTTTTAGTCAAATAGCTGATGAAAATTTAAAAAAATATTATTAAATGTATTAAATGGCATTTATAAATGGATGACCTCGTTACTCTAAGAAATGCCATTAAGAGACATGCATTGTTAAAGAAACAATGATTTGAATTTAGAATCAAAGCTTTTACAAAAATTTACTTCGCAAATATCCGCGTTATAAAATAAAATGATGTGTCTTACCTAGTACGAAGAGTACCTCCCGCCCTCCCTCAATTGCGTGCACTATCCCCGATGGGATTAGTGGTGACAGGGATAGTGCACGCAATTGAGGGAGGGCGGGAGGTGCTCTTCGTACTAGGTAAGACACATCATTTTATTTTATAACGCGGATATTTGCGAAGTAAATTTTTGTAAAAGCTTTTATATAATGGATTTCCGCAAAGTAACGCCTGATTCTATTAATTATATGAATTTAGAATCGTTATAAGCGTGCATGTTGAATTCAGGACCGATCTTTCAATAATCAGAAAAAAGTTATTCATAGGATAAAATGAAACAAATAAATTAAATGATGGAAATATACGAATAAAATAGTTCAATAATTATAATTTTAAATACAGTAGGATTGTCATTTATTTGTTGGATAACTTTTATCTGATTAGTGAATTATAAGGATGGAAAATTTTGACTGACACTTGAGAACGATAAGGTCTGACTAAATTATATCCTGACTGTAGATGAATATAAAACAATTGCATTATTTTTTCATAAAACTCTAATTTACAATTACATAAATTGATATTAATATAACTTATTATTATTAACTTTCATCTGATGACTAATAATTACGGCAAAACTAAATAGATACTAATAATATTAGTTTTGATGAGAGAATAATTACATCATATTGCTTATCATTAAAGATCAATACATATGTAATCAATGTGTATTAATTACATAACAATTACATTTATATTGGATCTCTTTCTATATGAATTTTTATTAATACGTTTTCAATTATAGACAAACATATTGCTGGTTTCTTTTCTGATAAAATATTTCAAACATTTTAAATGCCTTAAATTCCCTTATTTTGAGTTTCACTTTAGTTTTATTACTAAACTTTCTTGCGAGTGTAAAAATTGATGGTAGTTCCGCTACACTTGACCAAAATCGCTTTGTAAATTTGATAAAATTATTCCGCAGGTTTAGTTTATAAAATACGGCTCTTTCGAGAAATTTAATATCTCACCAAAGCAAATGTGAAAATGGGGCCAAGTTCGGTATAAACGACGTTCCAGCTTTTCAGCTTTTCTGATAGAAAAGTTGAGATCTGAAAGGGTGCCAAGTCCCAAAGCAATTTCTTAGATCATAGCTATATAAATGTATAAATAATATATAATATAATAGGATACTTTTTACGTTCTTATATATTAAAATTGTAATAGCAAGTTTTAATAGTTAATAATACATTTAACGTAATAATATTCAAAATATGTCTAAAAATTAACTTTTTTATTTGTTGTTCAATTTTGAAAGTAATTTAGTTTGACATAAACTTGCCATGTTATAAATTTAATATCAAATATCTCAACAAACTTCCTCTTAATTTAATTGTATATTGTCCCAGTCATAACTATCCGTGGTATAAATTATATAAAGTTAGAATAATATTAAAAACAAGATACCGAATTGCATAAGCGAATGCTAAAACAGCATCTGAGACGAACTGCAATTGCCTCTCGAATTCAGTGTTATTGACAGTGAGTCGTTCTGTTCCGGAGCAATTTCTTCCATACTGTCCATTATAGGGGGTGCGAGGACCACCAGGGAAGCGGCACTGGAAGTGGTCTTCCCAGAACTCTAAATAAATTACACACACTATTATTTATCGATATTATTGCTTGTAATTAATACGTTTAAACTGATTATAATGTTTTTTTTGCAGTACTATTGTGGCATAAGACTAAAGTTGATATCCATAATTATAATTGAAGACATGCGACCTTATAAGTCTCCCAATTGTAAAAATCTACTATAAGCTTCTTACAATCAGGAGACCTGTAAGTTCGCTTGCATTCTTTTAAAATTATCAGATAACTAATGTGGCAATTACTTATAACGTTCAATGCAGTATTAAAGCTACTTCTGCGAGTGTTCCTTTAATTCAGATTTATTATAACACCAAATAGTTAGTTGTATGTAATAATATTGATAAAATATATAATGGTATATATCAACAAATCCAACTAAATTTGCACGTACTCATTCTAATTTATAGACTTGTAAAAGTCCACAATTAGAAGTTGCTACAATTAAAATTTACTGTTCAAAATACAGAAAGAAACCCCGGTGACTGACAAATGGATAACTGCGTTTATATTTTGAACGCAAACATCCTTTAGATTTGTATATAGGATTTTGATATTTAGTACTGGAATCAGCAACATTTAAAAAAAGGCATCTGTACCCTGCAGTAAAATAACACAAACTATATCATCATTGACAATATATTATTGTTCCTTGCATTTATGTTTATTGAACAGTACTTTCAAAGTTTCTAAGGGAGATATATGTTCATTACTATTATTATGAGTGGTATGCTGATGATGATAACATGATTTTAAGTATTTAATTCTTATTTTTTAAGTTCTTTAAGTTTAGTTTTTTAAGTTCGTTTGTCAAAAAATAATTTAAGTATTATTTTTTGATAAATGAATTAAAACAACAAATTAATATTTGATAAATTATCGGTCGATTTTCCCGTTCAATTATTTTTTACTTTTTTTTTACATGATATCAGACTTGTCATTCGACTCAATTGCATCATCATTCATCTTGCAACTTAGTAGCTATCCCCGTGGTCGGACCAAGACTTTTATGTAATAAAAAATAGACCGCATCCACAAAATCGGTCGACTTCAACTAATATATCGCTTAATAACGGATCCATGTGGACGATGTCACAGGGTATCCATTTGTTGTATACCAAAACTTTCTCCAGATAGTAACAAATATTTTTCTGAAAACCGCATCAAAATAGGTTGAGCCAAACGCGAGCTAATCGTGGACAAGCATACACACATACATACATACGTACATACATACGGATCAAACTGAGAAACTCCTGTTTTAGAAGTTGTTAAAATATAGGTATATAACTTTGGGAAATTATCAAATATCGCCAAATATTGGACAATTTCCCATAGTTTCTTCTTCTGAAATTCACGTACAAAATTGGGTGTTGGATTTTCTACATAATACATTAAAACAAAACAATTTTATTCAAGGCACACATCAACAAAATTCGTAAAATTAAATCAAATTCAGACTAATTAAATGTTAAATAATATATTTAGAATAGATTTTTGCTTTATGTTATCCCACTAAGTTATGTATTTACCTAAAATTATAACTATTGTCTAACCTAAGATCAGTAAAAAAAAATTACATAAATTTATCTCACCTGTAAACCAAGGGTTTCTTTTGTTGTTTTTCACATTTAGTCCAAGAAAATATTCCTTGAAACCTTTGACATCATTTGCTTGTGGCTGTACACTAATGGTACCTTCAACGGCTCGTTCATTCCCATCAGATACCAAGGCTCTTGCACTCCAACCATCAGATCCTATCCAGCTGAAGGAACTTGTTGCATTCACTCGTTCTACAGCTCTCATTACACCAGCAACTTCTTGATCAGAGCCAAAGATTATTGCTCCTGTTATAAAATCAGTTGTCAGTATAAATTGAAATTTAATGTTGTAGCTACGAGTAGATATTATTTGTTCTTCATGATTCTCTGTATACTGATTTATTAAAAAACTTATTGTTTATTACCATCATAGGTTCTCACTAATATTCATTTCATAGGTGCTTATTAGTATTGCCAATATTGCAGATTTTTAATCAACTTCTCATAAACGAAATAACGACAATGTTGCCATCATGAACGACGCTAAAAGGTTATTTGTTACTTTAATGTTTAATTTTATATAGGTGGCGAACGAAAATGCCGTCAGACCTATCACACCCCAAGTGAACGCATCGCTTGTACAACCAGTGGCCGTGTCGCCAGATGTGTCACAAGAAACAATTTTTCGCTAAAGTGGTTGCACAAATTGAATCCGTAGCCTCCTCTATAACCAGTGATTGCCATTTAGTGACACAGCGTTGAACACGTTTAGATGAATTATTGGTAAAAGACCTTGGTTTAGTGTACCGTTTTACTTTTCGATTATTAAACGTAAAACGTGTTAAATGAAAAATATTACTACGCAATTACGTTTAATATTTACGCAATTATGTTTAATATTTGTTATTATATTCTTCATATGAAGGTCCACTGCGGGAAGAACCTCTCCTGGAGTTGGGAGGATTTACCTTAATTGACACAATTTGCATGTGGATTTAAAATTGTAATTCCAGAAGTCTTTCACTTTTGACGCTACTGCCCGACATTATCCTGAGTATTTTCCCGTCTGACGTAAACTTTATAGCGCCATCTGTCAAAACCCATAAGATTTTTCTGGCATTACCCATAATTGCTCTTATGACATAACTAACTTCCATGGGATGAAATAGAGTGATGGATCGCCTCCACCACATGTTCAGCGCAGCACAGCACACACATACAGCCTTACCGAATTTAATTTGTTATTAACTTATACTAATTAAATTAGATTTGAATTAGCATAATTATTATAGGAACAATATAATTTCATTTGAGAAATTAATTTTTGGGACCAAGCATTTTTGTTAAAGGTAAATGTAATTTAATTTTACTTACTAATTAATAAAAAATATTTTACATTAAGCTTATATATATATATATATATATATATATATATATATATATATATATAACACGCGATCCACATGGTGACCGTAAACCGTGAATGTATCGTCTCGTTGGTAGCAGCGTCTTCTTGATAACACCTTTATAAAAAAACCTTCGGCTGCCAACAAAAGCAGGGGTGGCAACAATTGCAAATATACCCCTATGAAACAATCTATGGAGAAGGCCTATGTTCAGCAGTAAGACTTGATAGGCTGTAACTGTAATTTTAAATTAAAACTTTATTTCGTTCATTAACAAAAAAATAATTGAAAAGGATTTATTATCATGAGGAAATCCTCAATGATACCTTCCGTGGTGGAGAAAGGAAAACGTTAAAGTGGGCTTCTACTGGCTAAAACTCCACAGTGGTCACCATCAGCGTATACCAAAGGTCCTGTGATATCTGTTCCGAACGCATTTGGAGCTCCTCCTTCGCTTTGCTGGACTATTACAATAGAAATTTAGTCACACGTGGCAAGCAGATTGACAATAACAGTAGTAGACGTATCGCACCATTCTCTTCGCGAGCCTGGTTATTTTACGTCTGACGTATCTAGATAGTTGTACCACCGATTAGATAAGATACTGCGTAAGCTATACCACCATTTCTAATTTTCTGGAAATTTCTGAACTGACTTTCTCAATTTCTCAAGAAATGGATTTTCTCACTTCATTTTGTTTTTTTGTGTTTGTTTGTATGACCAGACAAAAACGGGGATAAGTTATTAAAAAGTGAATTTCAAATTTTTAATTATTATATTTTTTTAATATTGTATATAATTTAATTATAATGTTTTAATTATGTTAACAGTTATTAAAACAGCTTACCTCTAGCCCTAGGCTTTGTTAGTAATTTTTGAACAATGCTATCGTAAGCCATCTCAGTTGCAACTCCTGAATCTTTTGCCAGTTTCTCTTTAACAGCTATACAAATTCCGTGGCGTGCTAGGAGCGCTTCGAGTTCTTCAAATGCCTGGAAAATACTTGCATATGAAGGTTTTTTTATAGGATAAGGTTACAAACGAGCACACAGTTCACCTGGTGGTAAGTGGTTGCTCTGACCCACAGACATCCACATCTCTACTCGTTAAAGAATCAAAATGCAGATGTGTCGTCTCTCGTGAGGACTAAAATGGAATGCCGCTTTTCCATTAAAAAGTGGCTGCGGTTCTCTAGAATCACCATTTGAAACACAGCAGCGGTATTCTGTGAGAGCGTTGTCCTTTCCCGATCAAGCCGACCCATTCGCGCTACAACTTTACTACTTATATAGCTGCAGCATGGCTCTACCACAAGTAAATTAGATCTGATAAAACTGCCAAAATGGTCGACGCCATATTAGAGGAAAATAACAATTGGAATGAGAACAGGCGGCTAAAGTATACGTGTGTGTCCTTGGCATTGTCATCCCGTTCTCGTTGAAGTCCCGGTGACGGCGGCGGTAGAAAATTGCCTTAAGATAATTGATAGAATCAGGCGTTACTTTGCGGAAATCCATTATAATGGGGTTGTTATAAACTAAGTTGCTTAATTCCGCGTAAAGAAAGAAAATGATGTGTCCTGCCCAGTTTTAAGGGGACCTCCCACCCTCCGTCAATCGTACGCACTATACCTAAGACTTAGCGGCCAGCCTCCGCAGAGTCTACTTTACCTGAGGATGCCTCGTGTAGAGGCGAAATACGTGTCGTATTTTCAAGAGTAGTGTGTCGTGCCTAGTGTGGTGGTGCTAGAGGTGGTAGTGCTGGGATTGACGGCGACGGGTATAGTGCGCACGATTGAGGGAGGGTGGGAGGTCCCCTTAAAACTGGGCAGGACACATAATTTTCTTTCTTTACGCGGAATTAAGCAAATTAGTTTATAACAACCCCATTAATTGCCTTAAGGCTAAGTTGCAAAATTTCAAACAATATGCAACGTATTCAGATGTATTTATATTCACATTCAGAGTGTCAGACGCAAACTTATCATAATACTCTCATTTCCTAAAAATAAACATTTAGCTATTTTAGAGGAGGCTATTGATTTCATTTTGGTCACGTCGGATTGCTAGTTCTGTTGAACCCACTCAACAAAAACTAACACTGGTGCACTCTTTAATCCCTCACTCTCATAATCTAATTGGACTGCAATCGGACACAAAGCAATACAGATCAAGCGCAGGGCATGGACGTGGAATACCGCCAAATTCCTGACTCAAAAATAGAAAAACCTAATAACTGATTTTGGCCCAACCATTTTGATTCGTACCGAGAACCACATGGTCAGCAGTCACGCTTACAGCTTCTTGATTAACGAGGCAGTCAATTATGACTAAGTTCTAAAAACGATATAAAAAATATTGTAAATAATGTATTGACCGTAACAATTTATTCATCCTTAATCGTGTAAATACACCGAGTATGCTCGAATTTAATTCTCTCCAACCCTAAAAAGGCAATCCTTACTTAGTGAAAACACGGTTGAATGTTAATGATATTGATATTTCTAAACAAATAATATTCCTGTTGCTTAAAACTAAGTTATCGTCTGTTACGGAAATTTTTCCACGGTTGCGATTATATTATGTCAAAAAAAGTGAAACGGCAATTTACGGTATCACAATGAATTTGCTTCATAAGAAGAAAATGGGTAAATTTATTTTTTCTTCGTAAAAATGTTTCTGACCACTGTTAACTTTCGTTAGACAACAATACGGAAATATTTTGTAAACCACACGTAGTTATCTGTCACCATAATGGTTACAATTATATATGTATATTTTTATTTTTTAATTTAAAAATATTTTTTTTTAGATTAACACCAACACTTAATTCATATATATTAACACTAACACTTATTTTGATTTTTTTTCTTATTGTAATTTTATAATTAATAGAATCAGGCGTTACTTTGCGGAAATCTATAATATTAAAGATGTTTAATGCTGTAATAATGCCCGCCTGATGCATATGATGGATTATAGGTCATTAGAATGTATGCATTATTTGAACTACGGTCTCGACAATCTGTCTGCAGTTGACTGCCTATATAATTGAAGGAGTTATGCAAACATGACGCATGAAGTGCTTTGTTGTGCAAATACCGTTTACAGCGAACATTGGGAATTGAACACAGTGTTTAGCTTTAGATAAACATGATTATGGATTTAAAGTGTTTACACTTTATACTACAGAGACAAACGAACTATATGTCTATATGAACGCCATTACAGTCAATGGACACCTAACGTACCGTCACAGCTTATTATAGTCCACTGCTGAATATAGACCCAGATTGTCTCATAGGGGGAATATTTGTCATAGTTTCCAAGCTTGCCAAGCGGGTTGGCAACTAGAGTTTTTATTTTTATTTTTATTCGTTATTAAGAAGACGGTACTGCCTATTTCCTAGTTTGTTTCTTCTGTCGCCTCTTACGATACCCACGGGATGATATGGGGTAGTGGATATTCTTACACCATCACTACATGGACACCCACAGCTAAATACAATTTAAAAACCAACACGTGCATAAGCCTTGGTGGCTAAGATAGAATGTCTTCTAATATGTTATTAAACTGCCCTTTATTTATTACACTAGAAGACCGGGAAGGACCACGCTCTCACAGAAGAATACCAGCGTAAAATAGCAGCTTTACGTAGCTGTGTTTCGTATGGTGAGTGTGGTTCCGGAGACCTTTTTTACTGGAAACAAGGCATTCCGTCTTAGTCGTCAGGGGTTGCAACGTCTTCGCCTTTTGATTTCCTTTCTGCTTGTGCATTAACAAAATTCTAGTCAAAACGTTATATTTAAATTGTGTTTTGCAGAATTATACGCTGATATTGCATCTAAAGTCTTAGATGATATATGGCCTAGTCCTAGAGCGTATCTTAGTCAGACTAGGCTCTAAAACTAGGCAATCTGATTTGGATATTTTCATTGACAATTCGCAAAATAACTCTGTTGTTGCCTATAACTAGGTGAGCACATTCCATGTTTCTCACAATATTTTGTTTTCAGTGTTTTGTGTATCATCTGTCGGCGACCTTTGTAAATAAATAATTAGAAGTGTGAAAACACTATAACATTAGAGTTCTAACGAATTTTACCTGCCATTATTGTATTATTATTACTATTATTGTTATGATACTAACGTACTTATGAGGGCCGATATAATCAGATAAAATTTTTACTCATAGGATAAAAAATAATATCAAACCAGTTAATAAATACAGTTATGTGAATAAAACAGTTTAATTGTTTTACTTTTATATTCATATATTTACTTTTATATATAATATTTTATGGATAACTTTTCTCATGATTTTATCATAGATGTAGATGTCTATAGGCCGCAGCAACCACTTACCATCAGGTGGACTGTGTGCTCGTTTGTCACCCTTATCCTATAAAAAAAAATCAGACCTTATAATATTTACCATTAAAATTGTATAATATTTTATTAAGCACTTACCTTTATACCATAGCTGGATTCCTCGTAAATAATCGAGACGTAGCTCCAACCTAGTTTTTTGACGATCTCAACCATGGCCTTCACCTGGTGCAGGTCCGAGGGAATCGTACGCGTGAAATATTCAAATCGTGCCTTGTTTGATAGCTCCGGCGATGTTGAAAAGAATGACACCTAAATAAAATAATTATTTTGTTACGGGATATCTTGATGCAGGTGAAGGAAGATTATCAGTGATAAAGAAGATACAGTTTTTTTTTTATAGGATGGGTGACAAACGAGCACACAGTCCACCTGATGATAAGTGGTTGCTGTGGCCCATAGACATCTACATCTATCCTCGTTTGCGAATCAAAATGCAGATGCGTTGTCACCCGTGAGGACTAAGATGTAATGCCTCGTTTCCAGTAAAAAGGTTCTCCGGTTCTCTACACTCACCATACGAAACACAGCAGGAATAAGCTGCTATTTTACAATGGTATTCTGAGAGAGCGTGGTCCTACCCCAGTCGAGCCAACCCATTCGTGCTACAACTATACTACTAATATAGCTGCAGTATGGTTCTACCACGTATTATTTCTTTAATTTTAATAGTTTTATGTATATATGCATTGCCAAGTAGTGGTAGCGTCAAAGTATTCACTACCCAATATCATCATCCCGTGAGTGTCATAAAAGGCGACAGAAAAATCAGATGTGTGAACGATTTATTTCGTCTGACAGTTCAAAGTAATAAAAGACTGCAGTTGCTAAGTGGTCTGATAAGTGTAGCAACTATAGCAAGTATTCAACCTATAGGGCATTCCATTGGGGAACGTAGGTCATGATCAGCAGTGGAATTTTGACAGACTATAAAGATGAATAAATTGAATAAATTGTATAGATAATGATTCCTACCTGTGGTATCTTGAAAAGACGTAACAGGTTAGCTACTTGCACAGATGTAACACTAGATGCAGCCCCGACTACGCCTGAAATCACTTTACGTACAGCTGTAGCATTACAGGCGTACTCTGCGTCATCAATGTTGCTTATGGAACCTAAAAGTAGTTTATTAGACTATAAATTAATTGTTATATGTAAATACTCTACTAATCCCAAGATATGTGTTATAATTAATTTGTTAATTTAGTTTTGTTTGATATTTTTAAATTAGATTATTTCCAAAAAGCAAAGCAATTCTTGCACGTAAAAAAACAGATAAAGTTTCATAAAGTCAGACAAACCTTTTATAAAATCAACAGCCATTTCTAGTCCATAAGTGTCTCTATCACAGTCGTCCAAAACATGAGCCCCAATAGTAACTCCAGGAATTAGTTTTAATTTATTGTTGACAATATCAAGTGTGTATAACATTGTCTCTAATGCTTGAACACCACCCTGAGGCATAACTGGTCCACACGTTAAGTTATCAGACCTTTCGTGAACCATCATTAAGCCTCCTAAAACAAGATCGCCTTCAATGACTGCTTCTCTCTTGATTGGCCAATGTTGATGATGTTTCTTATCTTTTAGTTCACCTACTTGATCATTCGCCATATTTATCCAATCATTTTTTCTCTCGCTGTCATATGCAGTCAAATCGTAATTCAATATGTCTCTATCTACATGAGATATTTCATTGAAAGTAGCAATGGGATTGTAGTGAGGAACATATTCAAAAGATTTATCAAAGAAATTATCTCTATAGATTGGAAATATAACTGGTGATTCAGTTTGCTTGTGGCGATGTCTGTGATGGTGCCTGACACTTGGGTTATCTTGAAAAATATCTTCAATTTGGTTGGTTTTAGAATGTCTCATTTCAGAGTGGCGAATTGTGAGGAGTAGTGCCGCGGTCGCCAACCAACTCTGGTTGGGACGCATGATAGTTTTCTGTAGTTCATGCCATTTTTAATGAACATTTCGTCCATATTGTAAAATGAATAGAACACATGGTTATCTGAAACAAAAATGCGAGGTTTGAATAACTAGTACACGAAGCAATTATATTTACGCAACGGCTGTATTACCATTACATCACGATTGGGTCGATCTAGACGAAATCAACTGAATGAATTTAGATTAAAAATCCTTAAGAAATTTTTTACAGCTGTAGTCGGTTCGTTCCTTCCTAGGACCGCGCTTTAACAGAATATACCCATAAGCGTAAAATATTAGCTTAATGCTGATTTGTTTCGTAAAGCGAGGGTAGAAAGCCGGAGACCTTATTTACAGATAACTTGGCATTCTATCTTGGTTCTCAGCGGGGTCAGCCCATCTATTTATTAATTTTACTGTGTTTAATGTTAGATGTGAGTTTGTATTTTGAATTCTAATCGAGGGGCAAAATGTAGGTGTCTGTGGGCCGCAGTATTTTCTTAACAATAGGTGGACTGGGTGTTTTTTTTGTCACTCTTATTCTACAAATAAATAGATAATCAATAAAATAAACGTAAAATTATTCTATTTTAGTAACTAAAGACAAACGCGTACTTTACATAAATCCCTAATGCCACAAATAAAACTCCACCGTCATGCGAGGTGATTAAGTGACATGAATATTAACGATTACAAGAGACTTCATGACACAGCAGACCAGCAGTAGTTATTTAGTTAGTGGCTACGTGGCCTTGTTACAAACCCGCAAAGTATATATGTTATATTGATAATCGAATCGGGTACTAGTTTACATAGATGTGTGAGACCCATTTTGACGAGCATGTCATCCAATATACAGGGAATGAAATATATTTTCAAGACATATCCGTCGACATTAGGACGTTTTTGACAGGTTGTGTACTTTTAACTTTTAAAATACCAGCTAAATAAAACTTAAATAAAATATATATTATATCACTCCTGGTATTGCTTTCTACTTGTTTGTGAAGATTCATCGCAATTGGTTCAGCCATTCCGAACATTAGCTGGCACTGACTGACAGACAGACAAAAATTTAACAAATGGTTATTCATGCTTCATATGATGTAAATAGCCCCCTGAACTCGATAAAAGGCAGTTGTTTCGACATTTACAGAAAGACTAAAAACGAAAGACTTCATTTTTATTGCTGTAGATATATAAAATCTATTTTTAAAATTAAATTTACCTCAATTTTAACGCAAAAATGACCTAAAAGTAGTAAATATTAAGGAAAGCCGCTCTTTACGTAAAACTTTAACGTAATACTTTTGTATTTTCCTGTATGGACATAAAAAATATTATGTAAGCACTAAAAGAGATTGTGTTTGTATATTGAATATATATTTTCAATAAAGAGCAAAGCAATCTTTTTTCTTTGTTAGATGAGTAGATCAAGCTTATATATTCCTTGAACTTGTATAATAAATAACATATATAAATGGGTCGTGATTGTCTGGTTATTGCGGATTGAAATATAGTATAATTCCTAAGCATTCGTTATAAATAAATTCTGGATGATTCGCTGCCAACGAAATAAAATTTGTCTTGCTATTTATTAACCGTCCTATTTCTACGTAGTTATTGTTATTAATTTTTCAAGCATACTATAAAAACTAAAACATTTGCTTTAAAATGTACCTTAAATTTTATATTATAGGGTGACAAACAAGCACACAGTCCACCTGATGGTAAGTGGTTGCTGTGATCCATAGACATCTATATCTATCCTCAATAAAGAAACAAAGTGCAGATGCTTTGTCACCCGTGAGGACTAAGGTGGAATATCTCTTTTACAGTAGAAAGTATCTCAGGTTCTCTGCACTCACCATACGAAACACAGCATCATTAAGCTGCTATTTTACGCTGGTATTTTGTGAGAACGTGGTCCTTCCCCAGTCGAGCCGAACCATTCGTGCTACAACTATACTATTAATATAGCTGCAGCATGGTTCTACCACGTATTATTTTTTTAATTTCAATAGTTTTATGTATATATGCATTGCCAAGTAGTGGTAGCATCAAATTATTCACTACGTAAAACGTATATGCTGCCTCCGTCACACAGAAATAATAAACATAATTTCTAGTAAATTGGTAGAAAGTAATTTTGTAGTGCATAGTCAATGGAATGTTTCGACGGGTGCCAATACACACACAACTCGCGTGCGTGCATGTTCACAAGCACATCATGCACACGTACATGCACACACATACTGCTGACAAACTGGGAGTCCGTTTGCTGATGAAAATGTTAAAAACCTTTATTGTTTAATTGGGAGTTGCACACGCACACGCACACGCACAGGCACACTCACACGCACACGCACACCCACACACCCACGTACACGTTCACTCATAAGCACACGCACATACACATGCAAACGTACACTTACGCGCACACACACTCGCACATGCTCTTGAACGTGCAATAGAAGTTACTAGTTTGTTAATATTTATTTATACTCTTCACTTCACACGTCACAACAACGAAACTCACTCTATACTAAATGTATAAATTATCGCTATATTGTTATCTCTTCCAGGTTTTTTTTTTATAAAATGAGATGATTAATGAACTTACTTTGCCAACCCGTCTGCCAAGCGTAGCAATTATGGCATTTTTTAAATAATCTATGGGAGAGGCATGTGTTCACCAGTGGACTTTTAATAGGCTGTAATGAATGAAAAAATCTATAATGTTATAGCTTTACCACAAAACGAAGCATGACCAATTTAAACATGTGACACTGAATTTTATTTCAACTCAACAACGCCGCTCTCACAGAATACCAGCGTAAAATAGCAGCTTAATGTTGCTGTGTTTCGTATGGTGAGTGTAGAGAACCGGAGACCCTTTTTACTGGAAATGAGGAATTACATCTTAGTCCTCAGGGGTAAAAACGCATCTTAGTAAGATTTAGATTCTTAGTCGGTTATATTCACAATAAGTCAAAATGTTTGCTTACCTTGTGTTGGACAAATATGTATGCATAAAAGTAACGCTAATAGCCTTTTAGCGTAGGAAATTCTCGCCCTAAATGGCAATAGTTATAAAGCAATTAGGCCGTTGCGTCGTTGGAATTCATATTTGTAGGTTTTCTGAAGTTATTTTTCCTATTTTTTATTTATTTATGATATAAGAATAACAAACGAGCACACAGTCACAGCACACACCTGATGGTAAGTGGATGCTGTGGCACATTATACATCTTTATTTATGCTCAATTAAGAACCCAACAACAGCCACATTTCCAGTAAAAAGGGTCTTCGGTTCTCCATAATCACCATAAGAAACACAGCAGCATTAAACTGCTATCTTACACTAGTATTTTGTGAGCTTTGTCCTCTCACGGTCGGGACAAACTATTCCTGCTACAAGTGTCATAAAAATGCAACATGGCTGTACCACGTATTAAACTGCAACGGAAAATGCCCATTTCCAGCAGTGGGCTTTTATGGCCCAATAATGAAAAAGAAGTTACTCATATTGTGCTCGAATTATATTATACTTCTATTTCGTATTCAAATATTGGATTAATTTTTATTTATTTTTATGACGTGCCAGTACCTTTACAGCCAACACACACACACACATACAATTTTTCCAAATGATTGCCCCAAATGTTAGCCATAGTTGCTTAGCTTGACTAGTGTCAGTTTTTATTTATATTAAGCTGTTATCAGAAAGTGCTGCGGCCCATCTACTCATTCTGTTTCCCTCTGTCACCTCTTACGACACTACACGGTTTACCATTACAGCCTCTTAAAGTCCACTGCTAAATATAGGGCTCTCTAATAGATTGCCGAATAGGGAGAATATTATCCATAGTTGCCACGTTTGGCTAGCGGGTTGGCAACAGCAGTTTTTTTTATTTTTAGTCGTTATTAGGAAGACACTGCTGCTCATTTTTTGTTTCCCTCTGACACCCACGGGATGATATGGGGTAATAGATATTATTTCACCGCCACTACACAGTTTATGACTTATTAATGGACTGTATTCACGTATGAGTTTCTTCAGTTTGTGATGTCACCTAACAATAATGCGCTTCCGTTGTTATGGAGAATGTTATGCTGTAGCTTTCTCTTACATATATAACAATAGTTATAACTAATGTAAGTTCCAAACTTTTACTTAAAATATTATTTTTAAGACTTTGTATATTTCAAATTAATTTTACTACAAACTTTGGTAAGGGTCTTAAGTAAGTATTTTAACGAAAGAGCAAGACTTTTTAGAATAATAGAGAGCTGAATTAAAATAAAAATTTGGAGCGTGAATAAATAACTTTGAAATAAGTTTGCTATTCAGAAAATTTTCTCTTATCTTTTTAGTTAATTTAAGGTGTATTTATATAAAATTACCATTTTTGTGTAAAAGACAGGTCTTTGAAAAGTAAATACTTAATGTATATATATAATAAATATGTATATTTAGTTTGGAAACTGGTTTGGGTGTCTTTCGTATTTATTCGTAATGTGTGCATGATATACTGATATATTGGAAAATATTTATTTTGTCAGTTAGATAAACTACATATTAATATATTTTATGACATTACGAGATGACCCCACTTCACCTTCATGTTATCTTAAGCATAAATTCCAACATTTCT
Source organism: Parnassius mnemosyne (assembly GCA_963668995.1). Taxonomy (NCBI): domain Eukaryota; kingdom Metazoa; phylum Arthropoda; class Insecta; order Lepidoptera; family Papilionidae; genus Parnassius; species Parnassius mnemosyne. The sequence goes on from CAVLGL010000013.1 coordinate 3,097,594, forward strand.
CTCAACTCACGGTAGGGTACTACACTCTCTGTAGGTATGTAAGTAAGATTAACATTACGAAACATTTCACAAAGTATTTTGCAAGCTCCTTCACAATCCAGGCGACACAACTCTGTAACACATTGCTTGCAGATATCAGAAAAGCACCTAGTAAGGGATATTATAAGAGAGAGAGAGAGAGAGAGAGAGAGAGAGAAGTTGGCACGTAAATATTTTTAAGTCAAAATATTGTTAATTGATAGTGCCGTGTGTCGTTAACTGTCATCGATAGTTTTCTTCTTAATAACTGGATTTACGGCTCTGGGATCTAGCCCTTCTGAGCCTGAAGTTACAATATATTATAATAATTATCCTTCATAGTATACTGCTTCACAATATGTTGATGCGTCGCATTGTGCAGCCCTTGGGAGATTTAGATGGCAACTTGACCCAGCAGACAGCTGACGGTTGGCGATGGTATCTCAATGCGCCTAAGCAGACAGACACCTAATTTTGAGAATCACATCACCATCAGAGCACTTGTTTCACCGTTTCGACTAATAGTTCACATGCGCAGACACTTAATACACAAAATTGCACCACTTTTACATATCAAAACCCACTTTAAACTATTATTTAAACAATAATACAGGAGCAGCAAACCGCCGCCGGTCAAGTTCCTGCCAAAAACCCTGTCATCGATAGATGAATGTGACGGCACCTGCACCGTTGTAGGTGCGGTGGCGTCGGTCTAGCTAGACAGAATTCTTGTAAACGACACGTGTACCGCACACCTGCGGCATTTCACCTGCGTTGCCACCCGTCCTGCTTGTATAAAACGGACGGAGCGGCCGCCGTTAAGACAGTCTTGGCTCTGACGTGGAACGGTGCGCTTGTCGTATTCAGTTACTAGTTTATCCCCGACTCGTTAGATAATTAATTCGTGTAAACGAATTAATTATTATTCCTAACTACAAAATCAGTCTCTGTACTATACTCTCTTATACTTCCTACATCAGAAGTGGGATAAAGTCCCTGTTACTGCCCACCTCCTATAACCTTTGAATAGTGTAAGGGTTATTACGTTGGTGAAATACTATAATGCGCCTCGCGTTTTGTTTTTGTGTTCAATTTCTTAAATCAAGTTTGTTGTCGTATTTACGACATTGACGAATCATTAAAGTGTAGAGTAAAAGTTTAAAGTGAAATGTTTTAAGTCAAAAGTTAAATCTTTTTATTCAATTTATAATAGAAAGTACCCGCAAGTAATTTCATTATTTCTTAACGTACCCAAATATGATAACAAATGTCGAAAGAAATGTTGGAGATATTCTGAATGAGTTATAGTTTGCATTCAGTGGAAGTTTAACTTGCTCAAGTAATGTTATAATTTGATACACGAGGTGTGATTTACATGGCCTAGTTTTAAAGTTCAAAATGTTTAAACGATGTACCGAAAAAAAGAACATGATTACTTTAACGTGCTATGACTTAAAAACACTAAGTAGTATTTTTGTGATCTAATGTGATGATAAGTGTTACAGTTTACTCCGAGCATTACGTAGTCGACAAACTTGGAATGGTTTAGTGGAAAGCGTGGAGCTGTAGCGCTCGCTTTTGAGTATACTGTCGGCTTATGACGCCGCGGACTTATTATTTGTCGCTGCTACTGATCACCATTAGATACATGTGGAAACTAAATCTATCCTAAGCATTGGCTCAGAAACTATTTTGTAAGAATGAGTGTTTACATTTTTAATTGGTTGCGAAAAATGCCGGAAAACCAAAGTATAACTGATGAAAGTGAAGTAGAGCCAATTAGTTCTGACATTGAAGAGAGTATTTAAGTTTACATGAGGATCGGACCATACCAGAGGTTGTCGTGTAGCCGCAGCTCAGTATTTGGTGCCCTAGAAAGGAGAATGGTGTACCAAGAGTAGTGCTGCATTTCTTGAAATCAAGTTCCGACTGAGTATTTTTAATGTTTTCTTTTATGTGTTACAGTAGCACGTGTGATGTGATTACAAGTGCGTGAGTGTGTGCCTTGCTGGTCGTAACGGACTGCCAGGTCCAGCTGTAACATGGCCTGGTTTCGGCAGATGCGTATGCGCGTATACGCAGGCGCCATCCCGGAGCGCGCGTATGCTGTACATGGCGATGCCTCGGAAGTCGTGTACTCTGTATGCGTGGGAGTCACACTGTGTGCGCGGAAGTCGTATGCTGTGTGCACGGTAATGTTTTCTGAACATGTATTAGGCTCTGTCCTGGCAGGCGCTGTCCTGGTTCACGTTTTTAATGTGGTTCACGTAGTTAACGTGGGATCTCGCAAGTTCAAGTTAGAGTATGTGTCAGATACTTCGTATGAAGACCTATGTTTACTTGTGAAAGCGAAGTGCTTTATTATAGTCCAAGGTATGAGAACGTATTTCTGTTTTAGGGCCTCGTATGTGTGATAGATGAGAGAACAGGCAACTGTGTATGTTGTCCTTATAGTTAACAATTTGTTCTTCACGCAGATCATGATGACTACAACCCCGACGATGCTTGTAAACCCTCAGGTGCTCCTGCTGCTCTCGTTTTGTTGTAATTTGATAGTTCACGCGAAACATGATTATCATTTGCTATATTTTGAAGTTTAATACTTTTAAGGGTTGTACTACAATAAAGGATTAACTTTAACATGCTATGAATTAAAAATAATAAGTGACATTTTTGTGTTCTAATGTGTTGATCAGTGTTGCAGTTTGCTCCGAATATTGTGTCGTTGACAAGATTGGGGTTTGATTTAGAGGGATTCGTAGAAGTCTCTACAACAATGATCAATGAGGAAGACGTTGTGATGGCTAATCGAACATGGTCAGGTACGGCCGAGCGCTGGTTAGATTAAGCCTACACCGCTACAGTCGGTTACTTATCGGCTGATCTTACGGCAGGGCAATTCAAGCGGCCGCCGAACAAATGGTGCTTTGGCGCTGTAAATGGACGGCTTTCGTAGATTTTGCGCAGTTTCCTCCTTCGCTTCGAAATATGTTGTGGTATCTGTCTCTACACATAGTTTCCATTTTTTGCAATGTTTTTAAATATCGTGCAGTTGCTGTTTCTTAAGAGAATATGTGATGAATTTCGGAAGCTCGGAATTCCATGGTTCGCAATACATTTATCTCGATTTCTTTTAATTTGGAAAAGCAGTGCGACGATTCGCTAGCGCTAGTACGGCGCGACGGCTTGCTGCCGCGAATGTGGCACGATCGCAGCAGAACGAAAAGCTGTAGTGCGTTTGCCTGGAGGTAGCCATATCCACGCGTTCCAGACTTAAATGAAGTCTGGGATGGTTGACCGTTGTAATATTTAACAAGAGTTTATATCTGTTAGCAAGTGGTGATAACTGATAGACCGTATGCTGTTCACTGTCAACCGCACGAGGACGTGCGACAGTCAGTGGTAGCCGTATCTGTGCATCTAGAAAATACTAGAGACGTTGCAACACTCTAGCGAAGTAATTATTCCAGTGCAGGAAAGGAACATGAAGTTGCAGGGAGGCTGGTCTGTGCTGCACTGGGATATGTGTCGAGTTGCTGTTGGTTTACATACTTAGGTGTTATCGTGTGTCACTACGTCCCTCACGATGCACTTTTGTGTGATTGTGACGGGGACATGTTTGCGGTATGGTTGGTCTGTAACTGTTCTATACTGAATTGAAAAAAAAGAGAGTAAGAAAAAAAATGTGGTTCTTACTATCATTGCAGGGCGTTTGCCGGTCCAATGATATAGCTAAAGGGAATAGTGATTCCGGACTAGCATAAATAGTACTTGAAAAAAAAAAGCGTAAGAAAAAAAATAGTTCTTACTCTCATTTCAGGGCTTTGTGCCGGCCCAATGATATGGCTATAGGGAATAGTTGTTATTCCGGACTAGCGAAAACAGTACTTGAAAAAAAAAGAGAAAATAGAAAAAAGCTACAGACTAATCATTCCGATCTAACATAAAGATGATTAAAGTTTTGTAGGGCTTACTGCCGGAACAAAACTGACTGTCACCCGAGTCTGAAGGGTCAATATAGACTGGACCAGACGCTGTTATGTCAGGATAGTCGAACGATGTTTTTTTTGTCTACAGATAACTAAAATTGTGATGGAGCGCGTGCGAGGACGCACGCATGTCAGTATGGCCGTGACGGCACCTGCACCGTTGTAGGTGCGGTGGCGTCGGTCTAGCTAGACAGAATTCTTGTAAACTACACGTGTACCGCACACCTGCGGCATTGCACCTGCGTTGCCACCCGTCCTGCTGAAAAGACAGTCTTGGCTCTGACGTGGAACGGTGCGCTTGTCGTATTCAGTTACTAGTTTATCCTCGACTCGTTGGATAATTAATTCGTGTAAACGAATTAATTATTATTCCTAACTACAAAATCAGTCTCTGTACTATCCCCACTATACTTCCTACAAATATATTTATTTAGAAGTATATATTTGGAAGTAATTAAAGTAATTGGAAGTAAAGACTTTAGAAATGAGTTGGGGGCTGACTGGAACCTTAGGCCTAGTCATTTTGAATAGCCTATTATGTAGAGGATGTCATGGGGGTCATGGTTGCATAGGGGCAAAAAGTTCTCATTACACTCCTAGGGGGTCAGAATGGCCATAAACGAAAAAATTAAAAATTCATATTTCGGCTATAACTCCACCTCCTTCGGAAGTTCTTACACAGTATTTACTTCCCACATCCCATTAGTTTATATGTATATATGTACGTTTATATTTCCTATGTATAATTATGTTTTTGAAATATATGTATTTGTATATATATATATATATATATATATATATATTACAGAATATAATATAATAATATATAATATATGAAAACCAGTTGATATTATTCACACACATAGTTGAATAACGCAATATGGACACATTAAGCCACATTTTCCATATGAATTTACCGTGAACCATGTCTGATTGATTGAAAAGGTTCTAAAAATATCGGCAACGTAACGGTATTTAACGGTTTTGATATTTGAATCAGAGCCGAAATCTATATGTCTTTTAAACGTTTAGACACCTTTTTATATCGGTAAGCGAGCGAAAATAATACTAACTCGCTTTATTGAATTGACTGACGATAATAAAATTAATAATATTTTCAGCAAAAAAGATAATAAGCGGTAATAAATTTCGTTGTTCTATGTTACAGAAATGGGTAGTAAAGTCACTACCACATTATGTTCTATGTATCGTCCAAAACATTTTCTTTTCATAAAATTTAAGTCTACGCTTAACCTTTATGAAATTGCCCATAATTGATTAAGTCTTTTATATAAGATTCGCCATACCCTCTGCGCTGGGTAATTGGGTTAACGAGACCAAAACGCGTTATTTCATTGATTGATTATCTGCCGTGAACTGATCACCAGTAATAATCGTCATTGAGTGATAATAGCATAATTAATATAACACAATGCTATTAATAAAGACTTCTGAACAGAAAAGTTAATTTTGCAAATTAATTATCTATCCTTAAATAAAAGACATTTGTTCGACATTGTAAGCTGTTAATGTTTTTGAACTTGTTCCACGAAACAAACTTTCCTCTTAAATAAGCGACTTTTCAAAATTTGAGGAATTTCTTTATTGTTTCAAAAATATTTACAGCAAATGATAATATTTTAATGATTTTTATTTTAATATTATTATTAACATACATTTACTTTATTTTATAAACTTAATTAAGTCTGGTAGTACCCTTACAGCCTATTAAATTCCACTTCTCAACATAGGCCCCCCATAGATACCGCATAAGAGAGATATTTGCCGCAGCATTCGGGCAGCAGCGTTTTTCCAAAAAAAAAAAACTAAAAGCCAAAAAACTCTGGTTGCCAACTCGCCTGCCAAGCGTGGCAGGTATAGCAAATATTCCCTTAAGAAGCAATCTATGAGGGAGGCCTTATGATTATAATAAATGATAAATTCAAGATGTAAAAAATATAAGAAAAATCGATTATGCCGATTTCATTTATAAATTATTAAAATTAATTTGATAACTTTTATTATTCCCCTAGCAATAAATTATATACGAGTGGTCGCCTAGTGGCCGACATTCGACCGAAATTCATTAATTTTTGAGTTTAGGTTTTGTATATTGGATATCTGTGTTTTATATATTATTGTACAAGTCAATTATATACAAACGCTTTTTGCCCTTGACCTCACACCACACACTTTTCAAAAAGAGACATTTAAAATCACATATAATTCACAAGCTTATTCCTATTCAGTCAAACTGTTAGTAATTGCTACTCTATGCGACTACAGATTTTCAAGTGTTTGAAATTGACCTTAGATATTTAACATATGTATTGTATTTACGCTGAGACATTAGCAATATGAACGTCAACAAACGACCTAATTTCTCAAGTTATACTAGTAATTATGTGTTTAAAATTGGCAGTAAGAACGTATACAATGTATGTTTAATTATATTTTATTTCACGTATATGTACACATAATACATAAAATTTAGCTTTACTACCCTCCATTTTAATATAAACTTTAACAACGCCAAATCAAACGTTCCTCCCCAGTCTAAACGAAAAATTGACATCCATATGGTACAGTTAAATAGTTCACAGAAGAGTGCGCGAACGCAGGTGCACTTTCCATTCCCTCATTGTCATAGTTTCCGAGAAAAGTGGGCGTAAACGCTTCTATGTTCCTGACTCCGGGCTGTTATTGAGAATTCTTTAACAATAAAAACCCAACAACTCAATTTTCGTTTTGAACCCGGGACCATTATCGGCAGTCGCATTTACGACCACCAGATCAAGGAGGCAGTCAGTGTTGCTAGTTGCAAATAATTTAATAGTTAAAACATAATTGAAAAATTATTCATATGAATAAACATAATTTATTAAAGGCAAAGGTTGCTATGATTTTTTCATTTTGCCATTATATAACAGTAATTGAAAAAGCCAAGCACAAAAAAAATCAATGACTGAAAGGGTCCTAACGATAAAAACGGCTTTACGAGGGAGCGTAAGAGGAACAACTTCAGCTTTATCCGCCGATACGAAAGTAAATGGGAACAGCTGAACGCGATATTGTATCTTAAGGGTACTCAAAAGTTCGGACAACTCGATTGCCAAGTAGACATAGGCGCAAATTACTATGAGACTTCCGATCTGTAAAGAGCATGATGAAATTTTTAACGTTGTTATTAAAAATCCAGCATTACAAATCTTCTATTGAAACACCAAGTTTTAATCAAAACTTCTCATAAAGAACCTTTACACTGCAAAAAAATCTGTATACTACAGTGAAATCACCTTTATATTATAACCTTTAAACTACAAACATAACATAACGCAATGGCAGCGTCATCGGTAGTAGTAAATATCGCGTAGTCTCTCTGCTATTGTGGGTGAAACTCGCGCTTATCTGCGTGCGTTCCGAAGTATGTAGTATTCGCGTGAATATATGATAATCATTGCGTATACAAGGAAGACCGTATATTGACGGTGTAAGAATACCTACTACGCCATAACGTCCCGTGGATATCGTAAAGGCGACAGAGGCAAACTGAAAGAGTACAGCAACATTATCCTGATAACAGCTTGCCAAGCCGCCCGCCAAGCGTGAGAAGTGAAAACTATAGTAAATATTCCACCTATGAGGAAATCTATGGAGGAGGCTTGTGTTGAGCAGTATTCTTAGAAAGGCTGTGATAAAAAAATTAATAAATATTATGTACTTTGTGGTATAAATTAAATAGGTAATACCAAGTACTTGTTAATTAATTTCGTATCAAACTTTGCTTGTGAATATTTTGGTATAAATAAATTTATATTTGGTTTTAGAGTTAAGATCTATTAACGAGAGTAAGTAATTAAACTTGAAAGTCAATTATTTTAGGCTTATTAATTATCTATATTTTCTAATTTCCATGCCTACGGAATTAACAACGGTAGGATAGAAATAAAGACCGTATACTATCCAGGAATATCGAATAATTTTAAAAGGAAGAAACAAAGAAAACATCTTTATTACGATGCCGACCAATGACGCACACAATTTTATATATAATTATTTAGAGATTTACTAAATTTGACTTTGTACGCCAAGGGCATGCCGAAAAAGGACACCACTTAGCATGCTATGCTGTGGTGAAACCACAACGCTGAAATTCTGTGATGACCGAAACTGAACTTGAAAAATAATTGATCCTCATTGGTGATTCGCACCACCATCCTTCACAGTTAGCTACCGTAGGTAAATCTTTGTTTCAGAGAGCACGAGGGATCTGTGACAGTAAACACGTGGCCGCCGAGCTCCAAAACATCAAACAAGTTTTGCACGACATCAAGCTTCGGGTCCCACGCCTACGTCACAGTGAACGAGTGAAGGCAGCCACAGTTGAGCGAGTGCCTGCTGTACTGCTATATGTCGTAGGTGTCACTAACATGATTGGCTAGATATTGAAGCGTGCTTCCATTAAAACATACTTCAAGTTGCCGAAGAAGATGAGTCAGTTTTCACATCGGTCCAGTGTAATGTCCATCTACAAGATGCAGGAGTGTACCAGCTTGATTGTGAATGTGGTCTCTCTTATATAGGACAAACTAAAAGATAAATAAAAACCCGTGTTAAAGAACACCGAGCTAATGTGAAGAATTGACGCTCCGGGAAGTCTGCAATCTGTGAACACGTACAGGATTACCCCCGTCACTACATTAGATATGATGGACCACAAGTCCTCGCTAAAGAACACCGATTCCTTCCAAAGATGATTCGTGAGGCTATTGAAATCAAAAAACATCCTAATTTCAATAGAGAAAATGGCTGGATGCTACCATCTGTTAGGATCCTATAAGTAATAAATTTAAATCCCAACCCAAGCATACAACTGCAAGACTTTAAGATACTGTAAGTTCATACTGCGTGGATCGGAACAAAAATTTATAATTTTAATGTGGAGGTAGCCGTGGTTAACTATGATATTGGGACGTCGAACACCTCACTAAGTAACCATGGATCCTGTAAAGTGCCCGAAACGTCGGGAATATAAAATAAGTTAATATACACGTTAAAATGCGTAAATGCTAGTTTTATTTAAGTGTGGAGTGTTCGAGTAAATATAAAAAATCATTTTGATCCTCACTGGTTTCTATCTAGAATATATTTCCCAACTCTGTGGGAGGCAATTACCTGTAGAGGCGTTCAGAACAATTTTTTTTTATAGGAGAGGGGGCAAACGAGCATGCGGCTCACCTGATGGTAAGTGACTACCGCCGCCCATGAACAACTGCAACACCAGGAAGGGAATTGCAGATGCGTTGCCGGTCTTTTAAAAAGGAGTACGCTCTTTTCTTGAAGGTCCTTAAGTCGTATCGGTTCGGAAAAATCGCTGATGGTAATCGATTCCACAAGGAAGTCGTGCGAAGAAGAAAACATCTTCTAAATCGCACAGTGGTGGACCGCCTATCATCCAGATGGTGTGGATGGTATCGGGAGTTCTGCCGCGATGTGCGTTCGTGAAATTTGGCGGCTGGGATTAATCCGAACAATTCCTCAGAGCACTCCCCATGGTAGATGCGAAAGAAAATGCAAAGGGATGCAACATCTCTTCGCAGTGCCAATGAATCGAGCCGATCGGAAAGGGCTCGGTCGTCGACGATTCGAGCCGCTCTGCGCTGGATGCGGTCAAGTGAAAGGAGCTGGCACTGGGGAGCCCCTGCCCAGAGATGGGAACAGTATTCCATGTGAGGCCGAACCTGCGACTTGTAAAAAAAAACATTTATGCACATTTATACAAATAAACATTTATACACTTCCTTCTATCAATACCATAACTAAAAAAAATTTAATAATTAAAAAAGATTTAAGAATGTGAGGTCCTTAACTGCTGAACGTATAAGTAAGCTTATGATCACTCAGCGAGCTATTGAGAAAGCTATACTAGGAGTTTCCCTGCGTGAAAGAATCCTTAAAAAAGGTATCCACAGTAGAACCTGAGTAACCGACATAGCCCAACGGATGAGATATGTGTGATTCATTCAATTAAACTGACCCGACTATTCAAGTATTGATTCGTCTTACGAACGGAGTCATTCCGGTCGATCATTCAAATGAATCTCTTCGAGATTCAATACTCTGCGATCTGTAAGACCTGTTTGATACTATCGGTCGTCGGACATTACTATGCTCTTTGGTCGTAGGTCCTGACAATCCTTTGATCCGGAACGTACAAAAATGTAATTGCAATCATCAATACTTTGATGCGACCCGGTTCAAATGAACGTATCATTCACGATTGACACATGTCTACAACGGATTAGTAAGCTGAGGTGGCAGTAGACCGAACATATAGTTTGAAGAACCGCCAACTGATGGGAAATAAAGGTTCTCAAGTGTTAATCTCGTACCGGTAAACGATATGTAGGGCAAAATCCTACTAGATAGAGAAATTCGGTGTATACTGAATGATACGACTACTTTTCTATCCATCCTCTTTCTTTTTCTGTCGCCAAATAGAAGTGTATGTACTGCTGGTGTAGATGTGTGAATACAGTTGTGAAGAGCATGGAGAGCCATTAATAAAACAGGCTGCGAGGCATTCCATCTTAGGCCCCAGAGGTGACAATGCATTTGTAACCATCTTTTTTAGTAGTTGGTTGCAGGTGCTGCTGCTACGTGCTGTAGTAGTCAAATACTATCCTGTGGGCTGTCAGTTCGTTTGCCACTTTAATTTAATGGGGGAGGCCTATGTTTAGCAGTGGATTTGAAATATATATGATAGTTATATAATCTAAACAGTTTAATTAAAAAAATAAACTATTGATTAAAGTAAAGTTACAGTCTTTATAATTACTAATCAGCATACAAAACACAGCAGTATTAAGCTACAATTTGACGCCGTTATATTATATGAGACCTTCTTCAGTCGAGACGACACGAATAGGTCTGCTATCCGTGATCTAATCATAACACATCGACATCACGGCTTCAGATAAGTAAGCTGAAGTTGCAATGGGCTAGTCATATAGTTTGAATAACCGACAATCGATGGGGAAAAAAGGTTTTTGAGTGGCAGCCTCGTACCGGTAGGCAAACTGTACGGCGACCTCCCACTAGATGGAGTAATGACCCGGTAGGTCGGGAAATTGAAGGATACAGGTGGCTCAGGACTTTGGAAAGACTTTTTTGCATTCCTTGTGGGAGGCCTATGTTCAGCAGTGGATTTGTGAAGGGCTGTAATGATGATAATGATGATAATGGCTTTATGTCCACGTCAATGTGGAAGAAGTGGGAGAGATTTGGAAGGATCGTTCAAAATTTATATCCGTAGTCTCTGCCTACCCCTCTAAGAGACGTCGTGAGATTTTGTTATGTTATGTTAAAAATATAAAAGAATTAAAAGCAAATGATTTTAAAAAAATTATCGTGATTTTCGAAAAAAAAAGTGACATCTCGACGGCTACTTCCGGGGTAGGGCCTAAAATCGATATGATTTCAGCTGCGGTGTTACTCGATTACTTCCTTCTATTTGCGACGGACATGCCTCGACCCACAAAATCAATAAAAGCAAAAACCGGTCTTATTATGTACTTTCCACGAGCTGAATTGTAACGGTGATCGGTAATTCCTGAGCATTAAGTGCCTTGATTGAATTCGTAAATTTTATTTTGTACGTTCGGAACATTTTTTTTATTAACCGACTTCAAAAAGGTGGAGTTTCGAGTGTATGTTTTTTGTAATTATGTAACGTGATATCTTCGCAGATTGTGAATCAATTTTGCTGATACTTTTTTTTTAAATAGGTTACTTTTCAAGAAACCATACAAATTTGAAGAAATAATTCCATCCCTAAGGTTAGCAAATAAATACTAGGTTTTAGCAATTTGATGTCGGTTTTTATTTTTTGTTAAAAGTTATAATTATTTAATTTAGGCTTGATTAAAGATCGAATAACGTAGAAGAAACTGCGAGAAACCTCATACATGGTAGAGTCACCCTACACCTTCATTATGGTTTGTGTACGAATTGATTTTAATGTGACGTGATGCTTTAACTATTCAAGTATCATGTTATTAACATAAATCAAACATAAAATTAGTAAATGGAACATTATTTTTCAAAAAAGTCAGTTGTTAATTTTTACCCCATCAACGGGGCTAGAATTAACAACTCTGTGCTAAGTACGAGTATTAACATTATGTTATGCCAACTATTCAAGAAGAAAACAAATATATGCATGGAATTATTTTTTTATCAATAAAAGTGCTATTAATACAGACGTGTTTGGAGCATCTTTTTTATATAAATTTACATTACAAATCACAAAATATCTAAACATGAAACAAAATAAACTCGTTTAATTAATCGTTCAATTTTTTGGTCACTTTTTCTTAACATTTATCAGTTTTGCACCGGTCATCAGTTATAGTTTCTATGCGAAGAATTAAACAATTTTGCAAACAACGAGTTGAGATGAGGTGGAAAATGGTATTTTCCTTTAACTTACACAACATGGATAAAATGTAGTTTTGTTATAAAACCAAAAAATACTAAAAAAAAATATCAACGATTAGGAACTAAATTAAGTATAACAAAAGGATATTTATTCGTACTCGTTATCCGAACTACAATTCAGGCAATTGAATGATGTGATGTCACTTATGATACACCCAGCTGGGGCTCATCCATTGCAAGAGATATATAAAATCCTATCAGCAACTGATAAATCTTCATTATATCAGACGCCACAAACAATACATAGCTTGTGCTTGTGGAGGAGCTTTTCAGTCATAGGTTTTACAATTTCCAAGAAATCACTAGCATCATTTTAGCTTAAGGCTAGGTTTTTTTTGTACCTAACTCATTTCCGCTGGTGCACCCGGTTTTTTTTACACAATGGAATAGTGAAAATAGTGAAACGTGGCAGAGCCCAAATTCTTTTGCTACATTTCAGTAATTTCTGTTTTACTCCATTACTTCTAGCACAGACAACTCGTAGACCCGTAGATTTGGTGCCTCGAGTAGTTTTTCGTTTATACGTTCTCATGTTGTCATAAAAAAACATAAAATTACTTATACACAAGCAGTCAGTTTCGTTGTTAATACTAGACCTCGCATCCGGGGTTGGTATTAACACGTTAATGCTAACCCCGCCGATTTGTTAATTACAGCCCCAAAGGCACATTTTTGGTTTTAAACAATATAACCAAATATTGGTTAATAAGTTAGTCAAATTAACAATGAAGTGTTATTAAGTATAAAATATGCATCTGAGGAAACAAGAAACATAATGATAACAAAGTTTATTTTGAGCATAAATCAAGAAATTGTGAAGTTAAAAATGTTCATTACTTGCGTAAAAAAGAAGTCTGGTACGCAACACAGTCGCACGATGCGCGGAGCACAATTGACCAATTTCGAGTCATGTGGCATGATCTATTCGGTGTTTTAAAACACACGCTGAAGGTTTAGTATGTATACTTTTAGAAAAATTCGCTTGTTAATACTTACCTCTGTTAATTGTAGCCCCGGCTTCCCCTACATTACCATGTAAATTTTCATCGAAAATTGGTTTGGACGAGATCTAGTAAGTAGTTCTTTTTTTTTACGTCATAAATCGTAAATTATGTTATTTATTGCTACGGAACCCTTCATGGGCGAGTCCGACTCGCACTTGGCCGTTTTTTTTAAATTTATGACAATCATTGTTCTAAAATTAGGCTAATGTATTCAGAAATTGTAACATTGAAATGTACGGAAAACGATCCTACAAACAATGCAAATAGATGGAAAGGGAAAATGGTTTACAAATAAAAAGTTTCTTTGTGCCTAGAACTCATTGTTTGGTTTAAAAAAGTTCGCAGACAGCACAATAGTAAGAGTTAGCGTGAATGAATGGAACGTGTGCTTTTGTACAGAATATTTATTGTAATATTTTAACGTGGAATGCATGTATTTGTAACATTTTAGTTTTAAAGTAATATTTTTTGTAAATACATTCAAGTGTCTATTTTAAATTTTTTTTATTTAACTATACAAATAAATAAAATTGAAGTGTCTGTTTGTATTGTCAAAATAACAGCTTTTTACTAAATGCACATGAAAGTATATGTGTACATATAACAAAAAATTTGTTTGTCTGTCTGTCTATTTGTTCCTACCAATCTCCGAAATGGCTGAACCAATTTTGATAAGACTTTCCCTAGCAGATACGAGTAGCTGGTGTTATAAGAAGCAACTTAGGCTACTTTTAATTAAATGCATATGAAATTATATGTGTACACATTACAAAAAATAATTAAAAATATTTGTCTGTCTGTCTGTTTGTCCCTGCTAATCTCCGAAGTGGCTGAACCGATTTTGATCAGACTTTCACTGGCAGATAGCTGATGTTATAAGAAGTAACTTAGGCTACCTTTATTTTAGGGTAAGAATTAGGGTTTCGCAAAAAAGAATTTGTTAAAACCCATGAAACCCAATCGTAATAAATTCCACGAGAACAAAGACGCGAGGAGCAGCTAGATATAATATACACTATACAACCCAACAAAGTCACACCTGTCACTCAGAGACTACGGACTTCCATTTGGCAGACTTCCATTTGGCGATCCTGACACACCTCTCTTGCCTCCTTTACATCCACGCATATATTTTTGTACTTATTATAGGCCAGTGCTTGATCACAATCCCACCTAGTGGTAAGGGGTGATGTAGCCTTAGATGCCTTAGCGTCATATATGCTTGTTAAATTATCTTAAATATTAAAACGGTCTCTCCGGGTCGTCGTCGATGGCTGCTCATCCGGTACTGTGACGACTAACGCTGGTGTTCCTCAGAGGTCCGTTCTCTCCGCAACTCTCTTCCTGCTACATATAAATGATCTACTCATTCCCGGTATCTATGGGTCTGCAGATGACAGCACAGTTGTGGAGAGATATCAACCAAGTGCCTGGGCCAGTCGGGATCAAATTCAGTCAGAAAGAGAGGCTACGGTTAAGCGTGTGAGTCTCACGCTACAGACAGTCTCCGAATAGGGCGATGCCAATCTCGTGAGATTTAATGCCTCCAAAACACAAGCGTGTCTTTTTACCGCTAAAAGGAGCCCGTTCACCTTGGCTCCTACTTTCCGGAATGTATCCATGGAGTACACTGACCGCCTTCAGTTGTTAGGAATTGAATTTTCTCCGAACCTAAACTATGGGAGGTTCATTTAGTCCAGAGCCAAAGCAGCCGCAAGGAAACTTGGTGTCCTTACAAGGGTACGGCGGTACTTTACGCCGGGGCAGCTTCTTACCTTATAAAAAGAGCAAATCCGGTCGTGCATGGAATACTGCTGTCACATATGGGCTGGTGCTGCAAAATGCCAACTGGAAGCATTGGACTCAGTGGAGAAACGTGTTAAGAGGCTCATTGGTGACCGTGATTTGGTTGAAACCAATCTTGTCAGCCTCGAGCACAAGCGCAGAGTAGCCAGTCTCTCGGTATTCTATAGGATGCATTTCGGTGAGTGTGCGCAGGAATTACACGCTTTAATTCCTCCCTCTCCTTTCCACCATCGGATAACCAGGCGGTTGGCGGGTCTTCATCCCTTTATTGTCGATATTCCACGCATTAGAACCAAACGGTTTGCTTCGTCTTTTGTAATAATGCGTACAGGAAAGGAGTGGAATAATTTGCCGGCGTCAATCTTTCCGCCTGAACGTGTTACGATAAGACAGTGCGATTTTCCACCTAAGGCTGCATCACCACTTACCACCAGGCGGGATTTTGGTAAAGCACTGGCTTATAGTAAGAAAAAAAACTCTTATATAAAACTGAGACATGGGCGACTTACACAAAACAAGAACGTCCTATGTCGTCTCTTTGTTGTCGACATACCACACTTTCGAACCAAACTATTTGCTTCGTCGTTCATATGGGTACAGTCTATGAGCAAAAGCTATATCAACATTATATAAAGGAGAGTAATATTTAATGTAGACACGAATTAACATAACTTAAGAGGGTTTATTATTACGCAATATGAAAATACTTAATTAAAACTGGGTCTCATATAAAAAGAAAAAAGGAAAGAACGAAAAGAAAAAGAAATAAACCCTAATAATATACATTCATTTTGATACAAACCATTAAAGTATTATATAACATTATACAAAAATTTACGCAATTTAACGTAACGACGTAAATACAAAAAAGGTATGTACTTCGTAAGTCATGCCATAAAAGGTAATCAACCATGCTGATTTTCGGCCATGATCAAAGCTGTGTAAAATATAGTCCCAAGAGCAATTAGTTGAAGGGATCTTTTAGGAAAAAATAAAAATTAAATCAAGCGAAAACATGTTTAAGCCTGGGACAATGATGTAAAAAAAAGACAGTTTTTAAAAAAAATGACAATTTCATCTATTCTGTAATAGCAATGCGCCCTTGATCGAATTTCAGTCTCGGGAACCAATCTCAAAACAGAGGAGCGATATGCGCAGGATAGGATTATAGTGCACGAGAAATTGCGTTTAGAGTGCACATGTACTCTATATTCCCTCACTCTTATGGTCCAGAAATCGGACACGATCGTAGAAAGACCAAGTCTTGGTTAGCCTCTTACGTATTTCTGTGACCAAGTAGCAGTGCTAGCACAATAGAAAACGTTATTTCTATAGAAACAATGTCAGTTATTGTTAATGACTGACAAACGGCTTAATGGTTATTAAGCAATAATAATTATAAGATTTGGGTCACTGAGACTGACTACTTCTATATTTGGAAGGAATTATTTGTAGGAAATTGTATAAGTTTATTGGACATGACTACCACGTTGGTTTAGTGGTTGTAGCTTAGTGTTCAGTGTGTCCCGGGCTCGAATCCCAGGTCAGGCCAAAATCGGTAATTGGGTTTTTCTGTAATTAAATTCTCAGTAGCTGCCCGAAATTTGACATTGTTTAACCCCGTTTGCTTCGGAAAACACGTAAAGCCGTGTTGTCATAGTTGGTATTGTGCTTTTTTAACAGGATAGGGTGACAAACGAGCACACAGTCCACCCGATGGTAAGTGGTTGCTGTGACCTATAGACATCTACATTTATCCTCAATAAAGAATCAAAATGCAGACGCGTCGTCACCCATGAGACACACATAAAACACGGCAGAATTAAGCTGCTATTTTACGCTGATATTCTGTGAGAGCGTGGCCCTTCCCCTGTCAAGTCGACCCATTCATGCTACAACTATATTATAATATAGCTGCAGCATGGCTCTACCACGTATAATTAAATTTTCACCACATTAAGCATTCCTCCAGATGTTTGTGTGTACGCCGAGCAAGTTATAAATTAGTACTTGAATTTTCAATTAGCACGTAGGTGGGAATTGAACTTAGTTGGCTTGCATTCTACGACATTTTATGGCAAACATTTGTCCTACTACCACGACACTTGAAAACATATTAAAACAAGTTACGGAACACCATTTGTCTGTCTAACCCCTCTCTTTTTATTTTATTTATCTACTGAATTCAAAAAGGAGGAGGCACTGAATTCCTCTGTACCTTTTTTATGTGTGTTACCTCATAACTTTCTATTTGAAAGCTGGTGCTTCTCTTGTGGTCTCATGTAAATTTGATCTAGTTTTGACCAACAGTTTTTGCGTTATTCATAATAATTTATATTGAAGTCGGTTGTACAAAATTTTTAATTTTAATTTATGGTTATTGATGTTAAACATACCTCAAAACCTGAAAACGAAATTGTACAACCAGTGCGTGTTGCCAGTGATGACTTACGGATCTGAGACGTGGTCCTTCACTGCTGGCCGTATGAGGAAGCTCAAGGTTGCTCAGCGAGCTATGGAGAGGGCTATGCTCGGGGTTTCTCTGCCTGATAAACTTAGAAATAAAGATATCCGCAGTAGAACCAGAGTAACCGACATAGCCCAAAAGATTAGTAAGCTGAAGTGGCAGCGGGCCGGCCATATAGCTCGAAGAATTGACAACCGATGGTTAAGAAAGGTTCTCGAGTGGCAGCCTCGTACCGGTAGGCGAAGTGTAGGGCGATCCCCCACTAGATGGAGTGACGACCTGGTAAGACATGCAGGAAGTCAATGGATGCAGGTGGCTCGGGACCGTGCTTTGTGGCATTCCTTGTGGGACGGCTATGTTCAGCAGTGGACTTATAAAAGGTTGTAATGATGATAGACAGCAATACCCTCGAGAAACGCTGTGATATAAGAGATCAAATTTTGTTGTACAAATTGCTTCATAATATCATCGACTTTCCCCTACTTTTAGGCAAAGTGAATCTTGCGTGTCACAGGTTAGGTGCACGAAATAAACCTCTTTTTGCATTACCTAAAGTTAAAACAAGGTATGCCTCAAATAATTTTGTATCTCGTACATGCAAAAAGTTTAACTGAAAATATTGTAAATTAGATATATTTCACCTTGAATATGATAGTTACAAAGAAAATATTGTAAAACTTAATATATAATTGGTCGTAGCACTTTGAGTTGTATATATATATATATATAATGTTACTTTTAACTACTTACTACTTAATGTTTTAATTTATGAATACCATTTACCTAGTTTTATTCTTTTATATTTTTAATTTTTATACAACATAATATTGTGGTGGCAAGCTTTTATTATGTTTTAGATATCTGTGGAAACTTCATTTGTTTTTAGGATTACTTTTAATGTTTTATTATGTAATTTATTATTGTACTGTATGTTTCCCTTAAAAAAGAAATAAATAAGTAAAATAAAATAAATAAATGATGATGATGATGATGATGTAACTATATTATGTTGTCTTTTTATTGCATAAGTTGGTATTTTTTCTTATTTTAGTACATCCTACCCGTTAAGCTTTCTCGTAATGTTATTTAATTATTTTTAGGGGTTGTCTAGAAAAGATTTTTTTTGCTTTGTAGCAATAAGGCCGCCTTTTGCTTTTCCTCCAATATTTGTTTATTTTTGCTATATTTATCTTTCCGTGGTGTACAGTAAAGTGTATTGTATTTTATTATGTTAATTCTTCAGAGTTTCTACACTCATGCATTTATTCCGATATTGATAGCAATAAAATTCGCATTGCTACTAAATTGGCCTGCTTTCATCGTTCCGCTACGGCGAAGTTTCGCTGATCCCCTAACTCTTCCCTCCCTATCGCTTTACGTATCGGCGTTTACGAGCCGACGCGTAACAAACTGTTGAAGTTTATGTGATCTTAGTAGAAATAACAGTTATGCGGGGAAATTACCCTAATTACTTTTGGATAGAAGTAATTGAATTACTGGTAACGCTTAAGCACCGTATATTTTGGTAATAGAAATCACTGTGCTGTGTTGTACTGGTTTTTAATCGACTATGATGGAGTTTTAAAAAGGGTGATATTTTTTTTTTAAAAAAACGTTACCTCCACATTAGGATTTTCTCCTGTATTGTAGAGGCAGTTTACAAACACAAATTGCACAAGGACAAACATCCAGACCCGGAACAATTATTTGTAGGCCATACAAATACTTGTTCCGTGCGGGATTCGAACCCGCGGCTCCCAGCGTTGCAACTCATTGCTAAGCCACTGCGCTACGGAGCCGTCAAATATATAGATAGATATTATAAGGTAGGATGTTCGTGTCCAAAAAAGGGTGATATTTTAAGCTAGGTTTGTTCGTTTCTATGACCGCCTGTAACTCCTTAACTAGTTGTCGGATTTTGGCAAAAGATATATTAATCGTTTCATCACAGATTAGAAGCTAACATAAACTAAAATATAACTTAAGTTTAAAATAAATACGGCGGAAATAAACTCTATAAATTAGCAATCGAAACACATATTATTTTTTTATAACGTAAATAGTGGCAAATCACATGTATCCAGCCTCGATTAAAAATCAAAATGCACGTACGGGTCACCCCCGAAGACTAACATCTAACACCTCATTACCAGTACGAGTGTCTTCCAGTTCTGATCACTCACCATACGAAACACAGCAATGTTATGCTGCTATCTGCTACTTAACACTGGTAGTCTGTGCGTGGTCCTTCCCCGGTCGAGCCGACGCATTTGTGCCGCAGCCATTATACGCTGAAGCGAAGCTAAGCTAAACTTATAAGTGAAATTTTTTACAAAAGTAAAAAAGTGAAGTTACAGCCTATAGCTTATTGCGTAAAATAGTAACTTAATGCTGCTGTTTCGTATGGTGAGTGTAGAGAACCGGAGACCCTTTTTACTGGAAACGAGGCATTCTATCTTAGTCCTTACGGTTGACAACGCATTTGCATTTTGATTCGCAAACGAGGACAGATATAGATGTCTATCGGCCACAGCAACCGCTTACCATCAGGTGGACTGTGTGCTCGTTTGTCACCCTATTCTATAAAAAAATCAGTAGTAAGACAATCCACTACCCAATATTTCCTTCTTTTAAAACCCTCTCCGAAATAAGAGCAGGCCTGCACCCAATAATGGGATTTATAAAGGCTGGTAAGTTATTTACTTTTGTACCACGGCAATATTGGTAGTATATTTAACTGTATTTTTTTTTAATTCAGTGGTCGCTGTGAAGTTCGGGCGTAAAACAATCCACAGCCCCATATAATCTCGTGGGTATCGTAAGATTCGACATGGAATTGTTTACCACCGGCGATTTTTCAGGACCGATAGGACTTAGGGACCTTCAAGAAAATAGCTTACACCTTTCTAAAAGGCCGGCAACGCATCTGTAATTCCCCTGGTGTGGCGGTAGTCACCATCAAGTGAGCTACATGCTCAGTTGCCCCCTCTTCTATAAAAAAAGAAATAAGAGATTGGCAGCAGCATCTCAAAGTTATAATAAAAACAGTGGATGCTAGCTCAAACATCTCAGTCGCCGCGTGACTGTAAATTACCCGAATCGTCGGGAATTAAAATAGTAAATCAAACGCAATAAAATCCGTAAAAAATAGTTTTATTCGGATGCTAGCCCGTTTTCCGA
The DNA here is from genome assembly GCA_963668995.1 of Parnassius mnemosyne. NCBI lineage: Eukaryota > Metazoa > Arthropoda > Insecta > Lepidoptera > Papilionidae > Parnassius > Parnassius mnemosyne. The sequence goes on from CAVLGL010000013.1 coordinate 3,118,557, forward strand.
GCATGCTGTATGTCACCACTATATGGCAATCGCTTTGAGATAATCCCTTTGTCTAATATTGGGCTCTGATAAAAAATATGAAATAATTAAGCAACAAGACTTTATATTGCTCAAAGCAAATTAAATGTTTGATAAAGAGCCGTGGTGGCTCAGGGTGCTAAGCACTAGCCGTAAATTTCACAGTACGTGTGCAACCCGGGTGCGATCCCCGCCGGCACCAATGAAATTGTAAATTGCAATTTTAAGTGCTGATTTACCACGTGCTCGGCGGTGCACAAAAACTTTGTGAGGAAACTTGCATGTTTGAGAAATAATAAACAAATCGAAGACATGTGAAGTTCGCCAATACGCATTGGGTCAGCGTGGCGGACATTTCCTTACCCCAAAACCCTCTCAGAAATGAGAGGTGGCCTGTGCCCATCTGTGAGATATAATATAGGCTGTAACTTTAAATATTTTTTTAATTAGATAAATCTAATCTAACGCCAAAAATATCCAGTGCAAATGGTGTCATTCGAAGCTTGTCAATAAAGAAAAATTCCAAATACTGGACATTTAAGACTAAATAAGAAGAAGTATTCCAAAATTAATCATTATCATCATTACAGCCCTTCAAAAGTCCACCGCTGTACAAAGGCCACCTGGAAGAAATGCCACAAAACTTGCTGCTACGCTTATTAGATCGACAATTTAGCTAGAAAGGTTCTCGAGTGGCAGCTTCATACCGGCAAGAGAAGTTTAAGGTGGGCCACCACTAGATGGAGTAACTATCCCTAATTTACAATTCAACTACAATTCAACTACTGATTACAATTCATTGCATTGAAAGGAACTTCACAATAATAACAAAGCGACAGAGGCTTAATGGATAATGTATCAGCTACGCCCGTTGTACCATTATTCCATATGTATAATCTGTTTTAGTATACAATATATCACATTTGATTGATTGAATGGATAAGGGTACGGACGTCAAAACTTACGTCTTCGTCGGTGTATATTTGCTAATCTAACTAATATAAGTGGCAGGGCCATATTGTATAATATAAAAATAATTCGCTGAATGTGTTGCTAAGCGCTAACAGCTGAACTGATTTCGCTAATTATTTTTTTATAATATTCCTTGAAGATTGAAAATTGCCTGAAAAATTCTAAAAACAACACTTTTATATTTTCCCATACAAAAGTTTCGTAATAATACTTAAAAATCAATTTGAACTTTAATACCATACTATAAAGCTTAAGTGTTAGTGGAGGGGTTCCGGGAAGGCAAAACAATTGAGTGACGTTAGTATCGTATAAATATTAATGTCAATATTTGGTAAAATTACTCAAAAACAAAATTAGGGTTCCGCGCAAAAAAAAAATTATATCCATGAAATCGTAGTAAATTCCACGCGGGTGAAGTCGCGGGGCACAGCTAGTTACAAATATATTATAGTTCTAGAACTGTCTGCACTGCAGGCATTTAATACAAACTTTAATTTATATAAATACATTATCTGTGTAATAAATAATATATTATAATCGAATATTGTGCAATCTATATTAAATTTATAAAAATTGTATATAGTCTATACTTTCAGTTCAATTCAGATATATAAATACTTGTACATTCATTAAGTTCAAATATCTAAACAGTCATGCAAACGAATTTTACTATAATTGTATCAGAAATGTACTAGTAATAGTTCTAAGGTTTATGTCATCCTCTGATTCTATTCTGAATAAGCACGAATGGATTGGGAAAACCGTGGAAGGACCACGCTCTCACAGAAAACCAGCGAAAAATAGCAGTTTATGGCTGCTGTGTTTCGTATCGTGACTGTAGAGATCCGGAAACTTTTTACTGGAAACGAGGGATTTCATCTTAACCTCAAGGGCGACAACGCATCTCATTTTTTTTATAGGATAGGGTGACAAACAAGCACACAGTCCACCTGATGGCAAGTGGTTGCTGCGGCCCATAGACATTTATTCTCGTTTGCGAATCAAAATGCAGATGCGTTGTCACCCGTGAGGACGAAGATGGAATGCCTCTTTTCCAGTAAAAAGGGTCTCCGATTCTATACACTCACCATACGAAAAACAGTAGTGTCAAGCTGCTATTTGACGCTGGTATTCGCTGTGAGAGCGTGGTCCTTCCCCGGTCGAGCCGACCCATCCGTGCTACAACTATATTACTAATATAGCTGAAGCATGGCTCTACCACGTAAAAAAAATTGATACGCAAACGAGGATAGATGTAAGGTGTCTTTGGGCCACAGCAACCACTTAGCATCAGGTAGACAGTGTACTCGCTTGTCACCCTTATCCTATAAAAAAATTACAAAAGTGATCTATATTGAATAAAAAAATTTCTATTCATTCTATCGTATTCTATGCTTTTCGAGTGTATAAAAATATGCATAATTTACACTTGCGATGGTTGTCCCTTTGTGAAACTTCACCTTCATTTGTAATTTATATTGACACACGTATTGTTTCTCTTATATTTGAGTGCATTCACTATAAAACATCGGATTCACCTTACGCTGTACGCCGATGATGACGTAAAGCTAAACCTGTCGGTTTTATAAATGAAAACGACCATTTTGTTTCGATATACGATGAGTTAAATACATGTTGGATGTATCTTTGTTTATTTGTTCCGCTATGAACTTTTGAAGCTTTTTTGAGCAATTTTATAGATAACAGAGTGCAAAGTAAAATTTTCGTAGGTATTCGATTTGACTAAGCGCGTATTTTGCGTGAATACAGGAATAATAGCTTTGGCTGTATAGTTTGTGATTGGGCTTGAACACATTGCCCAATGTAAGATCTCTCCGTTTCTTTAGTAGTTACCCCAACGTTATTGAGGTTGCGTTCGATAACACTTGTAACGCGACAACAGCGTCGCCACATAGCTGAACTAGCTTCTCAAAGAATTTTAGCAACTTCCTAGTATATCTAAAGATCCGAAGGAGCGAGGTACGATCCACGGTATACCTGTGCTGTCAGATTCTGCGTTTTTTTTTTTTTTTTTTTTTTTTATAGGAGAGGGGGCGTGCGTTATCCATATGTATTGATTAAATTATTTAATTTTTTTTATTATATTTTTTTATAGGAGAGGGGGCAAACGAGCATGCGGTTCACCTGATGGTAAGTGACTACCGCCGCCCATGAACAACCGCAACATCAGGGGAATTTCAGAAGCGTTGCCGGCCTTTTAAAAAGGAGTAGGCTCTTTTCTTGAAGGTCCCTAAGTCGTATCAGTCCGGAAAAATCGATGGTGGTAATCTATTCCACATTTCATAGATTATATACACACATTTTTTGACTTGGAAAATGGTAAAAGGATACATGTACAAAGGTACTGCTTATTCAATTTAGAATTTAATGATTTCGTATATTCACGCGAATACTACACATGGAATGAAACCAATTTTACGAGATTTTCGCGTTTGATTTTTTTTTAATTCCCGGACTTTCGGGGACTTTACAGCACTCGTAATCACGGGAGGGACTGATGTGTTCGACGTCCCGATTTCATGGTTAACGAAGGCCTTCCATTTTATTATTAGTGTTTGTTCCAATCTACGCAAAACGATTATTTTTTTTATAGGCCAGCGTGGCAAACGAGCACACAGTCCACCTGATGGTAAGTGGTTACTGTGACCCATAGACATCTACATCTATCCGCAATAAAGACTCAAGATGCAGATGCTTTGTCACCCGTGAGGACTAAGATGGAATGCTTTTTTGCCAGCAAAAAGGGTCATATAGTATCTTGAAGTCTTGCAGTAGTTTTTTTTAGTTTTCCTAGATGTTTTAGTAATTCAAAGTACTAATAACACCAGCAGTCCTACTGTGTAGAGAAAATACCTATACTAACCGATATTTAAACGGTGAATCTCTCCAACATCCTTCACAACTAGCTATCGTGGGAAAATATTTGTTTCAGAGAACACATCCAGGGATCTGTGACAGTACTTAACAATACTTAACCGCCGAGCTCCAGCACATCAAGCAAGTGTTGCACGACAACCAGCTTCGGGTCGCGTGCCACCGTCACAGTGATAGAAGGAAACAGGCCGCAGTCGACCGTGTACCTCCTGTACTACCATATTTCAGAGGAGTCACACACAAAATCGGCTACATTGGCCATACATTGGCTACAGAAGATTAGTAAGTTGTTACCATACGTCAAGTGTAATATCCCTCTACGAGATGCAGAATGCTTGATTGTGAATGTGGTCTCTCTTACATAGGATAAATAAAAAGATCCATAAAAACACGGGTGAAACAACATATTGCTAATGTGAAGCACGTCGTCCCAACCATTGTATTATTTTTGATAGACCACAAATCCTTGTAAAAGAACACCGATTCCTACCAAAGATAATTCGCGAAGCTATTGAAATTAAAAAAAAAACATAATTTCAATACAGAACATGGTTGAGTGACACTATCTGCTTGGAATTCCATAATAAATAAAGTAAAATCCAAACCCAAGCATACTACTGCAAGACTTCAAGATCGGACCAATAACTAAAAATTAAGTTAAAGGTAGCATTCGTTAACTATGACATCGGAACATCATACACCTCAGTCCCCCCTCGTGACCATGGGTGCTGTAAAGTACCCGAAATGTCAGGAATTAAGGGAAGTTTAAATTAAACGCGATTAAATCCGTAAAATTAGCTTTTTCCCGCACGCCTATATAACTATAGTTGAAAGAAATAGAGGTGGTCTAAGAATGCACTTTTGTACTATATATATATATTTGTACTATATATATATATTATATATTACTTATATACCTACACTCAGAAGTAAAAAGTAGTGTACTTAAAGAAGTTTTTTTTAAATATAAATACTGTTTTAGTATCGCAAACCCTAGAGGGAAGTGATTTCCAAAATCGTACTGCATTAACAATAATTTAAAATTAAAAATTTTGTACAGCCGACTTCAATATAAGTTATTAAGAATAACTCAAATAACTCAGCTATTGGTCTGATCTTGATCAAATTCATATGGGACCACACGAGAAGTATCAGCTTTCATATAAAAAAAGAATCATCGAAATCGGTCCACCCAGTTAAAAGTTATGAGGTAACACACATAAAAAAAAAATACGCGTCGAATTGAGTACCGTCTCCTTTTTGGAAGTCTGCAGAAAAAAGAATAAAAACTGAGATTGATATTGTAAGATAGAAATTTTAAGTGTTCTAGTATTTGATCTACATTCTACGCGACACGTCTGGAGACTAAGCAGTAGTCTGTAGATATGGAGGAACAGTAGGATTATGTAGAATATTGAAAAGAATACAGAGAATTCGACAGTTACAGAGAAGGCGGATTTTTTTTTATTGTGATTGATGAGAAAGGTCTATATAGATTATTTAATATTTTTGATGGATGGATTTTGCCACAGTTGCAAGCAAGTTTTTATTTTTAGATGTTTTTAGGAATGCTGCTACCATTCTCCTGTCTCATTTCTTTCTGTCGCCTCTTACAACACTGAGGGTAGATTGTAGTGTAATGGATAAACAGTGTATTCTATTAAGAGCCCTGACTGGACACTGTTGTCTTTAAAGCGCATATCCATCCTGGGATTAAACAACTCGAGGATGTTCCGATTCTCTTATTTAATGGAAGAAACACTGCACTTAACTGATTGTGGACCTTAAATGCGCAGACGTATCACTCATCTGTGAAATTATGTACTTAGTCCAGAAGAAGTGAAATTGCTCACAGCTAAGCAACTTCTTCAATTAGAATAGAATAGAATAGAATAGAACAGAATATTTTTTATTCAATATACATTACATGTGTAATTATTATTGAAAGTCATTTTTTACTTTACCACTGGTTCGAAAAAAACCCTCTGTCCTGGGAAGAACCAGCAAGAAACCCAGCGGGACTTTTTTTTAAATAAATTTTACAATATAAATGATTACGAACTATTTACAAAATTTATTTTAGAAACTGCTTGGAAGCGATCACCTCATTCCCAGGGGTTATTATCAACCATGTATTCATTTATACTATAATAACCCTTTTTATACAGTTTCAGCTTAATAAAACATTTAAACTTGGTAATAGAGAGAACCTGTACACTTTCCGGGACCTTGTTGTAATAGCGTATACATTGCCCCAAGAATGAATTACTGACTCTGTGGAGTCGAGAAACTGGTATCACTAGCTTGTGTTTGTTCCTAGTGTTTACAGAATGTATATCACTTCTTTTACTAAAACTATCTTTGTTTTTGTGAACATACATTAAATTTTCCTAAATATACTGAGAGGCCAAAGTTAATATATTAATTTCTTTAAATTTATCTCTAAGAGACTCTCTCGGTTTTAGATTGTAAATAGCTCTAATGGCCCTCATCTGTAAAACAAAAATAGTTTCTGAATCAGCCGCATTTCCCCATAGCAAAATCCCATAAGACATTATGCTATGAAAATAACTAAAATAAACTAATCTAGCTGTCTCGACACTAGTGAGACCTCTAATCTTTTTTACAGCATAGGCTGCAGAACTTAGTCTGCTTGCTAATTTGGATATATGGGGGCCCCACTGGAGCTTTGCGTCAAGAGTGATGCCAAGAAAAACAGTGGATACAACGGGGCTCAATTCCTCCCCATTTAAAAACACATTGGTATTAAGATTTTGAACATTCGTTGTTGTAAATTTAACACAATTAGTTTTATTTCCGTTCAAATGCAGATTATTAACGTTAAACCAATGCACTAATTTTGATATAGCATTATTCACTTCGTCACATTTAAATGATTGACGTTTAAGTTTAAAAATCAAGGAAGTATCATCAGCAAATAATACTATATCATGACTATCCCCTACAAGGTGAGGTAAGTCATTAATATACACCAGAAACAGGAATGGGCCGAGAATCGAGCCCTGAGGTACACCCATTAGTACAGGTGACCCGGAAGAACTTTTACCATTGATAATAACCTTCTGTTTTCTATTACTTAAATATGAAATAATAAGTTTAAGCGCTGTGTTCTTGACACCATAGTACTGTAGCTTCCTGATTAATGTCTCACGGTGAACACAGTCGAAGGCCTTGGAAAGGTCACAAAATATACCCAAAGCATCCTCTGAATTCTCCCATGCACAAAAAATATGTTTAATAAGCTCAACTCCAGCGTCAGTTGTCGAGCGACCCCTCGTAAAACCGAATTGATTATTATGTAGCAATTTATTAATATTAAAGAAACTTAACATCTGATCTAAAATAATTTTTTCAAAAATTTTACTTAATGTTGGTAGTACAGAAATTGGTCTAAAATTGGCGGGGTCTAATGTACTACCAGATTTAAATATAGGTATGACTTTACTATGTTTCATTAAATCAGGAAACACACCAGATTCGACGCTTATATTAAATATAGTGGCTAGATAAGGTGCTAATGTATCTATTATAGATAAAATAACTTTAACGGAAATCCCCCATAAGTCTGCCGTTTCCTTAACATCAATAGTTTTAAAATATTTAACGATATCTTTTGGCAGTACCCTATGGAATTTCAAAGTATTTGAACAAGCCTTTACATTTTGTTTGAGCAATGATTCGGCGACAGTAGGAGAAGAATTTAATGATTTTGTTGTCCAAAAAGGAACATCAGTAAAATGTTTCTCAAAAGCCATAGCAACTTCTTGATCAGATCGCGTTAAATTATTGTTAATATTCAATTGAAAATCCGAGTTGCGCGGTTTGACTTTGCCCGTTTCACTATTTATTATTCTCCAGGTCATTTTAATTTTGTCGGATGCAGTTTTAATTTTGTTGCTTAAATGTAAAGCCTTAGCAGTGGAGCACACTTTCTTAAATATTTTAGAATATGTTTTTACATAATCTCTAAATATAACACTACTATTATATGATCTTTCATCATAAAGCTCGTATAACCTTCGCCTACTTTTATAAATTCCTACTGTCGCCCATTCATTAAATGATTTGCGACCGTTAAAAGAGAAAGTTTTAGAAGTAAATATTCTACTAAATTCACAACGTATGATTTCAAATAATGTAGCATACAAATAATTAGCACTATTTTTAAACGAAAGTGATGGAAGTCTTTTTATTATATTACTTCTAAACCTCTCCAAGCGATGTTCATTTATTGGAACAAACACAACTTTCTTATTTTTCTGTTTTTTGTGTATGTAAGGTAGTGATACTAACTGTCCACAGTGATCTGAACTTAAATTTTGAATAATTGATTTATGCAAGGGCTTAACATCTGTCAAAATGTTATCTATACAGGTCGCACTAGGCCCAGCAATACGTGTTGGTTCTAAGAATAAATTTACAAGATTATACGATTTAAACAATGAGCTAAACTTAATACTAATGGAAGAAGTTTCAAGGAGATTGATATTAAAGTCTTCACACATTACAACAGACTTGTTCTGTTTACTAAGTTTGAGTAAAACTTCTTCCACAATCCTTTCAAAATGGTCATAAGTAGCACATGGGGGTCTGTAAACACTTACAACAATGAGGTGCTCGAGCTCGACACAAGCCATTTCTACAGTTCGTTCAACAGAGAGGCTCACAATATCCTTACGTTCTTTATATAATAATGATTTATCTGCTAATATTAAGGAGCCACCACGTAAACTTTTTTCTCTATTGAAGGAACTGACCACCTGGTGATTTCTGAAATTAAACATGAAATTATAATCTTTTAGCCAATGTTCAGTAATACAAAGGATGTGTATATTGTTACTATTTAAAAACAATTCAACTTCCAATTCTTTGCCCAACATGCCTTGTATATTTTGATGCACCAGGTGTAAACAATTTTTATTACTTATTTGTGGGCTGTATTCAAAATTAATTAAACTCTTATTATTGCTAGAGATTGCCTCTATTGTCACATTTACTAATTTAAATTAGTTGGAACTGATTCCAAATTAAATGTCAAATGATTATGCTCAATAAAAGCAGTCTTGGTAGCCAAAAACTTGGCTGAGTTAAAAAGTAAATAATAAGATAGCACATTTGCTATCAGTCTTAAATTATATTTGGATACGTAATACCTATCTTTTGTCCAAAACTTTTTTATTAAATTATTTATGTCAATTACATGAAATTTATGATTATTATCATTAGAATTATATGTCAAATTTAAATTATTCATCATCATCATCATTACAGCCCTTCACAAGTCCACTGCTGAACATAGGCCTCCCCCAAAGAATGCCACAAAGCACGGTCCTGAGCCACCTGCATCCATCGACTTCCTGCATGTCTTACCAGGTCGTCACTCCATCTCGTGGGGGGACGCCCTACACTTCGCCTACCGGTACGAGGCTGCCACTCGAGAACCTTTCCTCCCCATCGGTTGTCGGTTCTTCGAGCTATATGGCCGGCCCACTGCCACTTCAGCTTACTAATCCGTTGGGCTATGTCGGTCACTCTGGTTCTACTGCGTATATCCTCATTCCTAAGTTTATCACGCAGAGAAACTCCGAGCATAGCCCTCTCCATAGCTCGCTGAGCGACCTTGAGCTTCCTCATACGGCCAGCAGTGAAGGACCACGTCTCAGTTCCGTAAGTCATCACTGGCAACACGCACTGGTTGTACAATTTCGTTTTCAGGTTTTGAGATATGTCTGACGAGAAGATGTGTCGTAATTTCCCGAACGCTGCCCAGCCGATTTGAATCCGTCGATTGACCTCTCGGTCGAAGTTGGACTTACCTAGTCGGACTATTTGTCCCAGGTAAACATACTCGTCAACAACTTCGAGCATAGTGCTCCCAACAACTACCGGCATAGGTGTGACATGGACATTAAACATGATCTTTGTTTTGTCCATGTTCATCTTAAGACCTATCCGTTGGGAAACACTATTGAGGTCATTGAGCATAGTGCTTAGGTCCTCCAGCGATTCTGCCATAAGGACTATATCGTCGGCAAATCGAAGGTGAGTGATATACTCGCCATTGATGTTGATACCGTATCCTTTCCAGTCCAGAAGCTTGAAAACGTCTTCCAATGCAGCGGTGAAGAGTTTCGGGGATATGACGTCACCCTGTCTTACACCTCTCTGCAATTGGATCGTTTCGTATTCTGGTTCTGTACTCGGATAGCCATCGTAGCCCTACTGTACAAGCACTTCAACACTTCGATATACCGACAGTCAACTTGGCACCGCTGAAGGGACTGCAGCACCGCCCAAATTTCGACGGAATCAAAGGCTTTCTCATAGTCCACATACGCCAGACATAGTGGCAAATTGTACTCTTCGGACTTCTGTACAACTTGCCGAAGGGTATGTATGTGGTCTATGGTGCTAAAGCCCTTTCGGAAACCGGCTTGTTCGGGAGGCTGGAAGTCGTCAAGTCTGCGCGCGAGACGATTCGTAATGACTCTCGAAAACAGCACGTAGAAGCGGCTCAGAAGGGAAATCGGTCTGTAATTCTTCAAGAGAGCGTTGTCATCTTTCCTAAAGAACAAGACTATCGCACTTTTGCTCCACGCCTCGGGTGTAATGCCACCATGGAGGACGGAATTAAAAAGCTTCTGAAGGACTTCAAGTACCGGTTTTCCACCCGCTTTCAGAAGCTCCGCTGTAATTCCATCCTGGCCTGGGGCCTTACCGTTTTTAAGGTGCTGGAGAGCCATTCTAATCTCGCTCAGACTGACATCCGGGATATCTTCGGAATAGTGTCGGATGAGACTCGCTCTTGGATCGTTACTCACACTTGCGTGTGGCTCCAACGATGATGTGTACAGCTGCCCATAGAACCTCTCAATCTCACTCAAAATCTCAGGTGTCCCGGAAACGATGCTGCCACATTCTGTCTTCAGCTTTGACAGTTGGCTCTTTCTGGCAGACAGATCTCTGGCAAAGACTTTGGAGCCTTGGTTCCGCTCGATCGCTTCTTCAATACGAGCTGTATTGAAGTTGCGTAAGTCCCGCCGCATGCATTTGGAGATCTGTCTGTTCAGATGCCTGTATGCTGTCAAGTCTGTTGAAGAATGTAGCTTCATCTCCCGTCTAACAGCCATGAGATTAAGAGTGTGATCGGAGAGTTTTTGTGTTCTTCTGCGGCGGGTCTTGCAGAACTTAGCTCCGACCGCATGGACAGTTTCCACGAGCTTGTCATTCATATCGTCCACTTCATTGCAGTCTTCCAGGCACTGAAAACGGTTTTGTAACTCGAGCTGAAAGGTTTCGGGACTTTGGAACAGAGCACGAGGGGGACGGAGCGTTGACTTCATTAGACGAGACCTCTCCAACTTAACGTTTAGGTTCAGTGTGCCTCTAACCATTCGGTGATCGCTACCAGTTTTCACCCTCGCGATCACGGAGACATCACTGAACAGTTGTCGTCTGGTCGTCATAATGAAGTCAATCTCATTTTTTGTGGAACCGTCGGGGCTCGACCAGGTCCACTTCCTGTGGGGCCGCTTCTGGAAGAAAGAGTTCATCATAAAGAGTCCCTCTTTCTCCATAAAGTCGGCCAGCTGCTGGCCCCTTGGGTTCCGTTGCCCTATTCCAAATTTCCCTACTTTCAGCTCACCGTTCTCTCTTGTGCCTAGTTTTGCATTGAAGTCTCCCATTAACACCGTATATTGGGTTTTGGAGGAATGCATGGCTCTAGAGATATCCTCATACATTTCCTCCACCTCCTGATCGGGGTGTGCCGAGGTTGGTGCGTAAACCTGTATGACCTTCAGCGAATACCGTTTGGTGATTCTGAGTATAAGGTACGCAACCCTTGTCGACACACTCCCGATCTTTACAACGTTGTTAACGAGAGACTTGTGGACGATAAATCCGACACCTCCTTGGGACAGATGGTCGCCCTCCCGGTGATAGAGCAAGTTGCCGGATTCGAGGATTACCGTGTCCTCCCCCTCTCTTCGGACTTCGAATAATCCTATAATATGCCAGCGTAACTCGTTTATCTCTTCTTCCAGCTCCACGATCTTCTCGTCAGTCCTCAGGGTGCGTGCGTTGTATGTTGCCCGGTCGAGTCGTCTTAGGTGGCAACCGAACCTCCACCGGAGATTCTTAGCCCCCGCTGCCCCGCCGTTACCATGGTCGCCACCGTAGCCAGGAATAGCGGGGCCGCCGGGGACTGGGGGCCGTTTCTTTGTTACTGTCATTCATAGGGGGGTATTTGCCATAGTTGCCACGCTTGGCGAGCGGGTTGGCAACCGCAGTTTTTTTATTGTAATTTGGCTACTATCAGGAAGATGCTGCTGCCCATCTCCTGCCTGTTTCCCTTTGTCGCCTTTTACGACACCCACGGGAGGATATGGGGAATAATTATTATTACATATTAAATTATGCATTTGTATCTTTAAATTATGTCTTAAATTACTTTCTTGTGGCAATCCCTGTATATAAGGCAGTGTGAACAAGACAATTTTGTGTACATTTAAGTTATTAAGTTGTTCAATATATCTTAATAACTGTTTGTTGTTGACACTGCCTCTTCTACCAACAAAAATTATTATTGTACTATTTGGGCAAAATTTAGTAACAATAATTTTATTTAAGATGTCACTAAAAGATGCTCCAGGCATGCAGCAATTTGTAACTTTTTGTCCCTTTAAAGAGTTATTTAAAGTTATGCCTAGATTTTTTCCCATGTCATCGCTATAAACAATTATATTATTTTTAGTAATATTTGAGTTATTTATTATTTTAATATCCTCTGCTATGGCACTGTCATAGAGTTTTTGTGGTGGTATAATATTATCAGCACACACTGACTTTGAAGAATCTGGCATTGAGCGCTGACACTCACATTGATATTTAACTAAGGAGTCAAACCGCTCCTCCTTATATTTACAAGTCTTTACCAGATTATCCATAGCCAATATGTGTTCTTTTATTTCATTTTGGGCTGATTTATATTTATTGGACACAGTTTGAAGGGAGTTCATAAGTGACAATATTTCTGATTTAAGGCACTCTATTTCAGTCTCATAACATTTTTTTATGTTATCCACCTCAATTGAATACAACTTAAGTTCATATAACAATGCTTGCTTTTCTTTACAAACATTAACATAATTTTTGGTATTAATCTTATTTCTTATTAATTTTTGTACTTTCCTTATGTATTTATTGACTTTTATATACTTCTTCAATTTGGTTTTACTGCAATTAATCCTTACTGTATTTCCTGAAGTGGAAGAGTCGTCACCAGTCAAGTCTATTGTTGCAGATTGCTGTAACATTCTTGAAGCATCACATTGCACAAGCTCAGAGAACAGGCTTTGAGTCTGGGAGGCTTTAAGGTTATCTATATATGTTTTAAATTGTGTTATTTGCTCATTAGCCTCATTCAACTGTAACTTCAATGCAGCAATTAACCTGAGAGCTTCCTCATATTCCTTGCTGCATTGATCAAACTCATTAACCGTTCCCTGTAGCTGATCTCTTTCTTTTATAACACTTGTGTATTCTGTATGTAGCTTAACCATATCACATTTCAATTGTGTATTTTTGGCAATTATGCTAACTATTTCCCTTTCATTATCATCCCTTTCCTTAAGCAACAGTTCACACTGCTCCCTGGACGCCTTAAGTTCTTGGAGCGCAAGCTGGAGTTGGTTCTCCATCTGGCGCGTCTTGGCGTTGCGAGTATTCATTTTACTATTTATTACAAATAATAAAAGAAAACAAAGATCGAAAACAGAAGGAGCAGAGTAAGCTAATGTAAAGTTGTTGTTTTTTTTTTCTATTTACAAGTCTCAAATCAAATTATCGTTAAAACAATTCGAAAAGAAACCCGCAAAGAATGTAATAACCCGAGTAATAGAATAAATCTTTAATTTATAAAAGGAATGATATGAAATAAGGATTACAATAATTTTTAAAACAATGTTCGTTACCTGTCACTTTTTGTTCCAACACCAAATTGTTGTTATAATATTTATGTACCAACTTTCTTAAACATTAAATACAAAGCGGCAGTAATTATTAGCTACAACATAAAATTGAGGTGGATATGGTGAATTTACACTATTTAAATTATTAAAATTTATCGGGACCAATTACTTTTACAACTTATAACCCTTATAATTCATTGAAGATGTAGAGCTTAGCAGTGAACTATAGCCATAGCAGCGATCACAGTAGATCTTACAGATGGCAGTGATACCTGTATTTCTAAACTAGCTGCTTGCACAAAAAATGGTATAGTTGATATTATACCATATATACAAATTATTATACCCATATTATTAATAATGAAATGTAGGAATTCATTTATTTGCTTTTAGACCACTAAAAACTGCATTTTATACTAAGGTATTATTAGAGTGAAATTTCAAAATAGCGGAAAGCTCTAAATCAAACACGTCATCTTTACCCACGTCAAAAATAGCAAATATTACTTACTTTAATAACTGAAATGAAAAATCTGATAACGTCGAGGTTACGAAATTTCAAGGTAAGAAAAATTATACAAAAAGGTAAAGGTTTATCGCCGTTATAAATAGACTTGTTTTTAACTGCCATATTGGTCTAGTGGCCGTAAGCGCGACTGTTGATTATGAGACCACAGGTTTGAATCCCAGGTCAAGCAAAAATTTGCTTTTGCTGTTTTTGGCAATAAATTCTCAGTAGATGCCCGGAGTCAGGAAGTTGGTGGCGTTTCACCCCCGTGCCTCGGAAACCACGTAAAGCCGTTGGTCCTGCACCTGATGTCTCTCACGTCGTGTCGGACCGGAATTCTTGTGTGATGTTTTTAACTTTTGGCCTATTTCTCATAAATAGTAATGGGTGAATCTATTCCAGGTGACTTTTTACCATGAAAAAAAAAATAGGTGTGCACAGAAGCCTCAAGCTATTTAAAATTATAATATTAAAAGTAAACTTAAAAATTATAAAAGAATAAATAAACCAATTAAAGCAATGAATTTCAAATCTTGTACTCCCTACTTTGCGCGTGGCATGTGACGCCCTTGACATTAATCCGGCCGCTAGTTAAGTTAACTTTAATACGTAGTTTTTATAAACAGGCCAATTTAGTGAAAAGTCAATGAAAAATAATAAATTTAAAAAATATATAACATAGGCTTCTAATTGGTTCACCTAGTACATCTTCTTGTTACTTTCATTTAAAAATGTCAACCCGTGTATAATTTGTTTCTCATTTTATTCTTAAAAATGTTGCACTAGGATTTTCTGGTGTATTGTAGAGGCAGTTTACAAACATAAATTGCACAATAACGAATATCCAGACTTGGAACAATTATATGTGGGCATACAAATACTTGTTCTGTGCGAGAAACGAACCCGCGGTCCCCTGCGCTGCATTGCTAAGTCACTGCGCCACGGATGAGTCAAGGTCTTCTTTTCGTGTTTATGTAGATATTCCTTTAGTTGATATATAGCACAGCATTAGTGCCATGGCATGGATTTGTATATGCAGGAAGTAGAAAAGCGACGCAATACGACGGATGCGTTGCGACGAGTTACGATACGACGGGATGCGATGCTACGGGACGCTATGCAACGGTATGCGATGTGTCGGGACACAATACATCGGGACGCGATGCCTCGGGATGCGATGCGTCGGGATGCGATGCATTGGGACGCGATGCGTCGGGACGCGATGCGTCGGAACACAATGCGTCAGGACGCGATTCGTCGGGGCGCAATTGGTCGGGACGCGATTGGTCGGGACGCGATGCGCCGGGACGCGATGCGTCGAGAATCGATGCATCGAAACGCAATGCTTTCGATGCAATAGGTACAGTGTAAAAATATCAAATATTTATATATTTGTAGAAAGTCAATAAATGCATTACATGTACTCCTAACGACGTATATAATATGTTATGTATATTGTATAGGATAAAATTGTCTAATTAAATTAATAGAACGAATGACTAGTTATTTGAAAGCTCATACATTAAATGCAGGACTTGCGGTGAGCTGGAATGATGATGATAATATTTTTAATTCTTTTAAATAAAAGTTGTCGATAGCATAGTGCCAATTGCATCGCGTGGTGTCACGTCGTAATATTTCTCCCTATGTCACAAGTGTATTCGCTCTTTACATCAGCCCGCATAATTCCACCGTTTTGCATGGGCCTTCCATATCAGGAAGATAAAGATTTCTAGTAACAATAAAATTTATATATATATATATATATATATATATATATTTAAATTAAAATACCCAAAAAAGCTTTTCAAATTAATAAATATATATAAGTTAAACAAAGATTTAAAAATATTAATTAGTTATTTTGTAAAACATAAGAACTTTAAATGTTTATTTAATTTTTTAATATGTGTTAATTTTTCCTGTAACCAATTCATTCTTTTTCTCGCCGTGTACTTACGCTGCCAGTAAAATAATCCATTAGCGTATATTATCCCTTGGATGTCAGGAACAACAGAGGGAAATTATAGCCAAAAATATAAAGCACCACCCTCCTGGTAATAACTCAAAATAATAAAAAGCTACGGTCCCCAACCCGCATGGCGACTATGAAAAATCCCATCAAAAGACCTCTGCTGAAATATCGCTTTTGTTCTGCAATGGTCTTTTGATAGGCTGTGATAAATGAATGATTTCATTTCTAGGTTATGTTGCTTAATTATATTTTATAATTTAGGTTCCTTATAGTTTCACATATTATGTTATGTACTAGCTGTTCCCCTCAACTCCGCCCGCGTGTATATTAAGGTTTTTATTAAGTTGCGCGGAATCCTAATATTTTTTCTTAAATATAAGTAGCCCAAGTTACTCCTTATAACATCAGCTATCTGCCGGTGAAAGTCTGTCGAAATGGATCCAGCCGTTTCGGAGATTAGCCGGAACAAACAGACGGACAGACACACAGACAAAAATTTTAATAATTGTGTTTTTGTTATAAGTACCGTATATTCTTTCGTATGCATTTAGTAAAAAGCTGTTATTTTGACATTAGAAACAGACACTTCAATTTTATTTATTTGTATAGATAATTTAAATTATTTATTTATACATTCTTGTTTGCTATCACTCTAGAACTAAGGTTAACAATAGATAGGTCTTATGATATTCTAGGTCATACAGTGAACAAAAGAACTAAAGAATCTAGTGCTATGCTTATAAATGCTAATTTTATGCTCATGAAACGATGTATGTTCTCTTATTATTTCTCGTACTAGCTATGAGTGGAATAAAGAAAATAATGAAAATGGAAGAGAAAGGAAATATGTGAGTGGAATAATGTGGACGTTGCTATTGTTTATCTTAAGGCCCTCTTATATTACGGTTTGTTTTAATTAAAAAGTTAAGCAAATTCGTACTAAAGAGGGGAGAGTTTTAGACAAAACAATTTACGACCAACCAAATGTTCCATTCATATTTCATGAGATAAAATAAAAATGTGTTCTCAACATGACCTAAAAAATAACAAGCGATTTTATTTGATATAAGTTTACACGGTTTCATTATGTAATCTCTGCAAGGCACACGTTTAAGGGCGACTTCTTGTCATCTTTATGACTTCTTGTCGAGTCAATTATGTTGATTCATATTAGTCTTCTTTTTATGCATCATTTTTATAAAACGATTTTGTTTCTTATTACCTGATATTACGTTATAATAATTACAAGTTCAAAGATTGACCTTAAACAAAAATTATAAGCCGTCTTCATGCTGCTAAGATATGGTGTAGAGAATAATAAAAATGCCAACTTCTGAATGTGAAATTATTTCACATATAGTATATTATTGTTTAGTTTTTTAAAGTCGACTTTTACTATTTGTCAAAAGATTTTTTTTAACTTGAGTGTACCAACGAATATTGTCTAAATAATAACATTAAAATATCATCCCCTATTTCGCTAGGCATAGAATATTAGGCATAGAATTATTTCTCCCAATTTATACTGAACCACTCCTGAAGTATATGCTACTTAATAAAGTAAATAATCAAAATCGGTTCACTATTGACGAACATGTCGCGCAACATACATTATACAAAAAAGTGCAGTTGAATTGTAAGCCTATTCCTTTTTTGAAGTCTGCTAAAATTGTTAAAAAGTTCTGCAACGTCACCTTTAATGTTGTCAATACATGTATTACATTCTATCGATTTTGATTTCATTATCGCGAGCGATTTCAAAGTTTGTGTTTGTTCATATATTTCTCATAACATTAAATTTACTTCCCAAGTTCACGCGCCATTATCTTATTCGGCAGTATTTTCCGCAAAGCGAATTTGAATCGAAGATGTAAATCTTTCTTAGAACTAACGATGAAAGCATTTTCGCAAGGGCGCAGTTGTGGTTTTATTGCCTCATGGGTGATTTATTTATACGAAGTTAGGGTTATAAGTGTACAGAATATTTATATAGACTATATATCTATATCGAGATTAGAATGGCTCTCCAGCACCTTAAAACACAAGCTTCTGAAAACGGGTGGAAGACCGGTACTTGAAGTCCTTCAGAAGCTCTTTAATTCCGTTCTCCATGGTGGCATTACACCGGAGGCGTGGAGCAGAAGTGCGGTGGTCATGTTCTTCAAGAAAGGTGACAACGCTCTCTTGAAAAACTACAGACCGATTTCTCCTCTGAGCCGCGTCTACGTGCTGTTTTCGAGAGTCATTACGAATCGTCTCGCGCGCAGAATTTACGACTTCCAGCCTCCCGAACAAGCTGGTTTCCGAAAGGGCTTTAGCACCATAGACCACATACATACCCTTCGGCAAATTGTACAGAAGTCCGAAGAGTACAATTTGCCACTATGTCTGGCGTATGTGGACTATGAGAAAGCCTTTGATTCCGCCGAAATTTGGGCGGTGGTGCAGTCAGTCAGCGGTGCCAAAATGACTGTCGGTATGTCGACGTGCTGAAGTGTTTTCACAGTAGAGCTACGATGGCTATCCGAGTACAGAACCAGAGTACGAAACCTATCCAATTGCAGAGAGGTGTAAGACAGGGTGACGTTATATCCCCGAAACTCTTCACCGCTGCATTGGAAGACGTTTTCAAGCTTCTGGACTGGAAAGGATACGGTATTAACATCAATGTCGAGTACATCACTCACCTTCAATTTGCCGACGATATAGTTCTTATGGCTGAATCGCTGGAGGACCTAAGCACCATGCTCAATGACCTCAATAGTGTCTCCCAACAAATAGGTCTTAGGATTTTTTTTTTTTTTTTTATAGGATAAGGGTGACAAACGAGCACACAGTCCACCTGATGGTAAGTGGTTGCTGCGACCCATAGACATCTACATCTATCCTCTATTACAAATCAAAATGCAGATGTGTTGTCACCCGTGAGGACTAAGATGGAATGCCTCATTTCCAGTAAAAAGGGCCTCCGGCCACCTGCACTCACCAAGCGAAACGCAGAGATAAACCTCTACTTCATGCTGGTATTCTGTGAGGTCGTGGTACCACCCCGGTTCGAGCCGGCCCATCCGTGCGACAGCAAAAGCTGCCACGTGGCTCTACCACTGTTAAACATATAAACATGGACAAAACAAAGATCATGTTCAATGTCCATGTCACACCTATTCCGGTAGTTGTTGGGAGCACTAAGCTCGACGTTGTTGACGAGTATGTTTACCTGGGACAAATAGTCCGACTAGGTAAGTCCAACTTCGACCGAGAGGTCAATCGACGGATTCAACTCGGCTGGGCAGCGTTCGGGAAACTATGAGACATCTTCTGGTCAGACATACCTCAAAACCTTAAAACGACAACCAGTGCGTGTTGGCAGTGATGACTTACGAATCTGAGACGTGGTCCTTCACTGCTGGCCGTATGAGGAAGCTCAAGATCGCTCAGCGAGCTATGGAGAGGGCTATGCTCGGGGTTTCTCTGCGTGATAAACTTAGAAATGAGTATATCCGCAGTAGAACCAGAGTAACCGACATAGCCCAACGGATTAGTAAGCTGAAGTGGCCGTGTGCCGGCCATATAGCTCGAAGAACTGACAACCGATGGGAAAGAAAGGTTCTTGAGTGGCAGCCTCGTACCGGTAGGCGAAGTTTAGGGCGACTCCCCACGAGATGGAGTGACGACCTGGTAAGACATGCAGGAAGTCGATGGATGCAGGTGGCTCAGGACCGTGCTTTGTGGCATTCCTTGGGGGAGGCCTATGTTCAGCAGTTGACTTATAAAAGGCTGTAATGAAGATGATGATGATGATATTACTATAATATATATTATCAATTATACTGTATTGAAGGAATATATTATTGATAACAAGAAAGAAGAGATTCACAGAATATGAATGGTAAAAAAGCATACAGTCCACCTGATTGTAAGTGTATGCTGCGCCCCATATACACTTAGATCAATTCTTGATTAAGAATCAAAATCTAGATGCTTTGTTACTCTTGTGGATTAAGTGGCTTATTACCACGAAAAAGAATCTCCGGATCTTTACACTAACCATACGTAGCAAAACAGCATTAAGATGTTATTTTACGTTGTTCTGTGAGAGTACAAAATAGCCCCAATTTATGGTGGTAGAGCACAACTTATAAATATTTGACGGTTCTGTAACACAGTGGCTAAAATTTAGGCACGTTGCTTGGAGGCCAAGGGTACCCGGCCTCCAAGCCTGCCTCCAACGATCTGCATTTTGATTATTATTCCAATTATCATCAGGTGGACTGTGTGCTCGATTTTCATCCACATTCAATAAAATAAACTGGCCAAGTGCAAGTCAGACTCGCGCATGAAGGGTACCGTAACATCACACACTTTTCTGGTTTGGGAGCCTCCCATAATTTTTAGTTTATTTTTATTTTATTATTTCTTATTATAGCCGCAACAGAAATACACATTCTGTGAATATTTCAACTGTCTGCCTAGTACGGATCATGAGACACATCCCACTGACAGACAAACGGACGGACAGCGGAGGCTTACTAATAGGGTCCCGTTGGTTACCCTTCGGGTGCGAAAGCCTGAAAAGAGTCCTGGGCCGGGCCAAAATCAGTAATTGAGTTTTTCTTCCAAAAAATTAGTCAGTGTTTCACCACCGTGCCGTGTAGGACACTATAAATCATCACTTAAATTTCTTTCAATAATGCCGGCCGGCGAGGTCGAACCCTCTACGGGCTTCGATATTGCTCCCGCTCTACGAAATTAATGGCGAACGCTTAGCCCCTGACCTTGAACTGAAAATGAACATATGCATTTCGCATATAATTTGAGTGGTGCAGAAGCATATAATCAACGGTCGAATCGGCATGTTGCATGTACAAATGCCTTGAAATTTGCGAGTAATTATTATGGAATACAAACGAACGTACAGTCCTTCTCATGGTTAGTGGCTACTATAGTCCATGGATCCTCTTATGTTTGGTAGAGCCACGCTGCAGCTACAATGGTTGTAGTTTATTTAGAGCGTTAGCGCAAAAAATATGAATAAGCGTTAGATAACGTAAATAAAATAATAAATGACGCCAGAAATAAGTACAGACAAAAACAAATAAAGGACTGTAATGGTGATAGCAGTAAAATATTACAATTGCAATACATGGATAGGGGGAACTAAGGCAGATTTGAATTTATTAATTATGAAGTACTTGGGTAGAAATAATAGTGTACATGTGATTTGCACAAAATATTCTAAAACATTTACCAAAGAAATATTAGACATTAAGCACACTTGCAATTTAAAATTGTTAGACAAAAATATTTTTAGGTATAAGAGAGTAAAATCATGTAACATAGAAAAAGTAATTGGATAAATTACACCATAAAATAGGTCCAGGTTTAGACGGAATTAGGGTGAAAGATTTAAAGTTAGTAAAGAAAAAAATAAGTCCAATACTGGCCTATTTTATTAATATGTGCTTGTCAAAAGGTGTTTATTCCGATTTATTAAAGAATTCAATCATTCGGCCCATATTTAAACAAGGAAGTCATTTAGATTTCAGTAATTACCGGCCAATTGCCATTTTATCATCTGTCAATAAGATTGTTGAAAAGGTGGTTTTAGGCCAAATAACCGACTTTTTGGAACAGCACAGTATATTATCAGAGACACAACATGGATTTAAAAAAAATCGTAATACAGATTCCGCACTTACACTATTTTTAGATAGGTACAATTAATAAATATTTAAAGATGGAATGGTTATGGTGTTGTTTATTGATTATTTAAAAAATACAGATTGATAATATGTTATTGCAAGCGATAGAAGATTGTGCAATAAGGCTTCGTACTGTAGTGGATGGTGTTGCGGGAGAGGATGCCAATATTATTTTCTGTTTACTGTACGGTAAATAAAATAATAAATGACGCCAAAAGCAAGTACAGACAAAAACAAATAAAGGACTGTAATGGTGATAGCAGTAAAATATTACAATTGCAATACATGGGTACGGGGAACTAAGGCAGATTTGAATTTATTAATTAATAAGTACTTGGGTAGAAATAATAGTGTACATATGATTTGCACAAAATGTTTTAAAACATTTACCAAAGTAATATTAAACATTAAGCACACTTTTAATTTAAAGATTTTAGACAAAAACTTGTACGTTATATACACAGAGAGAGGTGTATTTTAGGTAAAAGAAAGTGAAATCATGTGACATACATGAGAGTAATTTTTATATATAAAGATATATGGGTTACATTTAGAATTTCTATTTGATTGATATTATTATGTGGGTAGTGTTTATACTTAGAATTTCTATTTGGTTGCATTGTTATGTGAGTGGTGTAATTATTTGATTTTTTTTATAGGATAAGGGTGACAAACGAGCACACAGTCCACTTGATGGTAAGTGGTTGCTGTGGCCCATAAACATCTACATCTATCCACGTTTGCGAATCAAAATACAGATGCGTTGCCACCCGTGAGGACTAAGATGGAATGCCTCATTTCCAGTAAAAAGGGCCTCCAGCCACCTGCACTCACCAAGCGAAACGCAGAGATAAACCTCTACTTCACGCTGGTATTCTGTGAGGTCGTGGTACCACCCTGGTTGTGTGGGGCCGGCCCATCCGAGCGACAGAAAAAGCTGCCGCGTGGCTCTACCACTGTTAAAAATATCATGAAATAGGATACAAATTAGAGTGCATTTATTCACCAACATACAGTTTGGCGAAGTTATAATATTTTGTAATGTCTTTATAAAAGTTAATAAATAAATTAAAAAAAAAAGCACGGGTGGGTCGGCTTGTCCGTGTATTGATCTCACAGAATACCAGCGTAAAATAGCAGCTTAATATTGCTGTGTTTCGTATAGTGAGAGAACCGGATATTCTTATATCTGGATACAAGTAATTCCATCTTAGTCCTCAAGAGTGACAACGCATCTGGACTTTAATTTTAATTAAAGATCAGGTGAATCTTACCATCAGGTCGAATGTTTGCTCGTTTATCTTTTTTTTATAGGATAAGGGTGACAAATGAGCACACAGTCCACCTGATGGTAAGTGGTTGCTGCGGCCCATAGACATCTACATCTATCCTCTGTTACAAATCAAAATGTAGATACGTTGTCACCCGTGAGGATTAAGATGGAATGCCTCATTTCCAGTAAAAAGGGCCTCCGGCCACCTGCACTCACCAAGCGAAATGCAGAGGTAAACCTCTACTTCACGCTGGTTTTCTGTGAGGTCGTGGTACTACCCCGGTTCGAGCCGGCCCATCCGTGCGACAGCAAAAGCTGCCACGTGGCTCTACCACTGTTAAAATGTCAGCCTAATTTAAAAAAAAACACGCCAACAACTTGGAACGAAGAAGGCTACTCCGAGGATTAAGTTGTACCTTTTACCTACTCTTTTTTTATTTTCCTATAGATTTTTTTT
Source organism: Parnassius mnemosyne (assembly GCA_963668995.1). Classification (NCBI taxonomy): domain Eukaryota; kingdom Metazoa; phylum Arthropoda; class Insecta; order Lepidoptera; family Papilionidae; genus Parnassius; species Parnassius mnemosyne. Next base: position 3,142,349 of record CAVLGL010000013.1, read on the forward strand.
ATAGGAGAGGGGGAAAACGAGCATGCGGCTCACCTGATGGTAAGTGACTACTGCCGCCCATGAACAACTGCAACACCAGGGAATTGCAGATGCGTTGCCGGCCTTTTAAAAAGGAGTACGCTCTTTTCTTGACCATCCCTAAGTATCCGTATCGATCCGGAAAAATCGCTGATGGTAATTGATTCCACAAGGAAGTCGTGCGAGGAAGAAAACATCTTCTAAATCGCACAGTGGTGGACCGCCTATCCTCCAGATGGGTTGGATGGTATCGGGACTTCTGCTGCGATGTGCGTTCGTGAAATTTGGCGGCTGGGATTAATCCGAACAATTCCTCAGAGCACTCCCAATGAATCGAGCCGATCGGAAAGGGCTCGATCGTCGACGAGTCAAGTGGAAGGAGCTGGCACTGGGGAGCCCCTGCCCAGAGATGGGAACAGTATTACATATGGGGCCGAACCTGCGCCTTGTAAAGTTGCAGGCGGTGTGCCGGCATGAAATACTGTCTTGCTCTGCTGAGCACGCCAAGCTTTTTAGAGGCCAATTTGGCCTTCTCTTCCAAGTGACCACGAAACTGCACGTCACTCGATATGTCGACTCCGAGGATACCGATACTGGCTGAGGCAAGAAGGGGAGTGCCTTGAAACTAAGGAGATACGACAAAGGGGTTCTTTTTAGCGGTAAACGCGCAAACTTGTGTCTTCTGAGAATTAAACTGGACTAGATTTAGTCGCCCCCAATCCGAGACTTTGTTCAGCAAAGACTCGACTTCAAACACAAGTTTGTTCCGGTACTCGGCGACGTTTTCCCGAGAAATATTGGCACGGCGGGTGTATAGAGCATCACCAGTGCTGTCATCCGCATAGCAATGAATGTTACCAGTTAGCAACATATCATTGATATGCAGAAGAAACAGCGTTGGTGATAGCACACAGCCTTGTGGAACACTAGCGTTCATAGGCTTGTAGTCAGAACATGCACCGTATACAACAACCTTGATGCTCCGATCTGCAAGGAAGCTGGTGATCCAATTGCACAATTTCTCGGGAAGCCCATAGGAAGGGAGCTTCGAAAGAAGCGCTTTGTGCCAAACCCGATCGAAGGCCTTCGCAATGTCCAGACTAACGGCCAACGCCTCCCCCTTGGACTCTACTGCCTCCGCCCATCTATGGGTCAGGTAGATCAGAAGATCACTAGCTGATCGACCCCGACGTAAACTGTATTGGCGGTCACTAATCAGCTGGTGATCCTCAAGGTACCGGATGAGCTGGCAGTTAATAATGGATTCCATCATTTTGGAGAACAAGGAGGTGATAGCGATAGGCCTATAGTTAGACGGGTCTGAGCGGTCGCCTTTTTTAGGGATCGGGTGGACAAATACTGTCTTCCACGAGTTCGGGACTACGCCTTGGGAGTAGGAGTACCGGAAAAGACGCGTTAGGACCGGTGCCAACTCCGGAGCATACGTCCTCAGCACAATTGGGGGAATTCCGTCAGGCCCACTCGACTTCTGGATGTCCAGGGAGAGAAGTGTTTTGCAAACCGAGCGCTGTGAGAACAGCAAACTCTAGCTACCTCTAACGTTATAACGTTGTCTCTTTTGAGATCTATTTTTTTAAAGTATAGCCGCTATAGGCAAAAATGTCTCCTATTTCCCTGCATTATTATCGAAATATCTTTAAAAAAAATCGAAAATCGATTGCACACTTACCTTCAGGTGGGATAGTAGTCCAGCACTGGCACATAATAATAAAAAAGTATTCTATAAACTGTTTTTTTTTTATTTGAATGTAAGAATTTTTTGTTGTAATGTAGGTATTTTTTGGCAATTTCACCTGACATAATTTCTTTTTTTTTTAATCAAACGTATTCAGTAACAGCTATATTTTAGATTATGAAACAAAAATATTGCAATTAATAGTATCAGGTGTTACTTTGCGGAAGTCCATTATATTAAATTTGACAAAAAATTACTTTGCGTACATCCGCTAGATAAAATAAAATGATGTGTCTTACCTAGTTTGAAGAGCACGTTGTTTTGACTCGCCGCTCACTTAGCGCTTAGCCACTGTAGAGTCTATATCACCTGAGGATGCCTTGCTTAGAGACGAAACACGTGTCGTATTGTCGTCAGTGGTGTGTCTTTCCTAGTGTAGAGGTGTTGGGAGTAGTGGTACTGGGATTAGTGGTAACGGAGATAGTGCACGCAATTGAGGGAGGGCGGGAGGTGCTCTTCATACTAGGTAAGATACATCATTTTATTTTATCTAGCGGATGTACGCAAAGTAATTTTTTGTCAAATTTAATTCAAAAATATTGCGTCTCATTCTACTTAATTGGTATGTGATGCAATATTTTTGTTCCATTATCTATTTAATACTTATATACTACAAACAATTTAACGTTAACTATTATTACAATTTTACACAGATGCGTGCTTTCGAAATGACCAAAGTTTCCGGAACAAGCATTACTCCAAATGTTTCTAGTTTCAACAGTTTTAGTTTGATATCGTGGTCTAGATTGTGAGTAATACACACGAACTGGGACATCATGAGATCCCAGGTTTAAACCACGGGTCGGGCCAAAGAAAAAAATCTGTTATTGATTTTTCAGTCAATAAATTCTGAATAGCTGCCCGAAGTCGGGAGGTTGACGGTGTTTCAACCATGTGATTCGGAAAGCACGTAAAGCCGTTGGTCCTATGCCTAATCTCTCTCCGGTCGTGTCGTTATATCGTACCATCAGAATATGAGAGTGAGGTAATAGAGAGTGTACTTGTGCTTGCGTATGCACTCGGGCACTATAATCCTGTCCTGCGCAGATAGCTCGTCTCCGAAAAGGCTGGCCGCCGTGACTGAAATTCAGCCTGGAGAACATTATTGCAACACATATATACTGCCGAATATTCACGCCAACCAGAGCCAACATTCATATACCAAGCGAATCGTGGTAGCTTAGGGTCTATTCGCAGTAGGACCAGAGTAACCAATATAGTCCAACGGATTGACATTATAGTTCCGATAGGGATGAAAAGTTTTCAAATTGCAGCCTTGTTTTGGTGAATAAAGTGTAGGATAGTCCGAAAAAGAAACCTCCTAGTAATACGCACAGTAGGTGACCGCTATGTATCCAGATGGTCCCGGTCAAGCCATAAAATAGCAGCAGCGTGGCTAACACGTGTGTCGAAAACAAAAGCCTACGAATACAATCATGTAAAGGCAAAAAAGTATTTTTTATTTCATTTGAACCCCTTTTGCTTCCATTCAATACTCGGTTACCTTTTATAAAGCTCTACCTGAAGTTATTCGTCACATTTCTATTGAATTCTTTTTATGCGTGTTACTGACATGACCTCGGCTAAAGTACATCATATAAAAAAACTGTAATATAAAACAGCATAGAAATCTTAATTTTTCGTTGTAAATTATTAAGATTGTATATTTTTATTTAACCTCAGATTTCTCGTATGTTTTTTTTTTAAATTGTGGTAGGAGAAGAAAGTGACAAACTTTAAACAAAGAATGTCTCACAGCCTGTAATCATATTGGCTCTATATACCTTTTAGAGCGGAACATAGCAATGCAAATACTGATATTTAGCGTCAGCAATAGAAAAGAGGCGGACCTATATAGACGGACTTCTCGGCAAAAGAGGAGTCCTACCACTTACTAATGTACGTTACTTTTTTTTATAGGATACGGTGACAAACGAGTACACAGTCCACTTGATGGTAAGTAGTTAGTAGTGAGTAGTGCTGTGGCCCATAGACATCTACATTTATCCTCGTTCGCGAATCAAAATGCAGATGCGTTGTCACCCGTGAGGACTAAGATAGAATGCCTCATTTCCAGTAAAAACGGTCTCTGGTTCGCTACACTCACCATACAAAACACAGCAGTGTTAAGCTGCTATTTTACGCTGGCATTCTGTGAGAGCGTGGTCCTTCCCCGGTCGAGCCGACCCATTCTTACTACAACTATACTACTAATATAGCTGCAGCATGGCTCTACCACGTATAAAACTTACTTAACTACTTTCTGGCTAATGTTTTTTTATTTCCTTTCTTTCATATATTACAAGTTGTATTAGATCTCGTATGTATTGAAATCTTCTGCGGATATCCTTGTTAAGGACTCCCTACGTCTCTTCTGATCTTCCCTCTCTTTCCATTCGCTGTCCTAGAGACAGACATACATTTTGATTGATTTAAACACAACTTTTTCTACTTCAAACATAAGTTTGAATTTTTATTTAGTTTCCGTAATACAAGTAGCTTTTCGACCCTTTGTTTGTAACATTTCTAAACAATACTAAGAACATCAGTAACGCAGTTAATTCCTTAATGCTTACAGTGATACTAAATACATTGCTATTTCCAAACAAGTTAAACCGGGTGGATTATGAAGAGTCCGTTGAAATGTTTGAATTTTGTATTTATATGGTATTTTAGAAAACAATGAACACAAAGTCAGCAACATTTTATTACACTGATTTTTTTTATTCCTTACTTGGCAACTACCAATGGATTCTGCCACTGTCAAGTACTTCATAAAAGTCACACTGTAATATAACGGAAACTTTGTATTACATGTTTCCGTTTCCGTCGTTAGATTAACATCATATTTCGAAGTTACAAGATTTCATTTTTTGATGAATGATTTTGTAGTGTATGTGTCTCCACCCTACTAGTAGTGTAAGAAATACATGTACTCTTAAGTTTATCAATCAGTATAATTAAAGAATTAGTCTCAGCAACACGTCTTCTCTTTCATTAACACCTGCCGACATCACATGGCGACCCTGCCAGGCGGTGCGCTGCGACAATGCATGCGCACCGCCGAGGCCTACTACATAAAAAAAAGATAAATAAAAATATTATAACAAATTTAAATTAAATAATGAAGTGAAATGACAGATAAAAGAAATGTTATAACGGAATGGACGCAATACCGGATGTGACGAAAAATTAATAAATATGAATACAAGAAGAGGCCACAATAATAATTGACTGAAAATTTAAAAACTATAACGTATATGAAGCAATATAATATATTTATCTTTAATATAACTATGAAGGCAACTAAGAAATAATAATAAGAATAAAAAGTGATTTCTTAAATAATGATCAAAGACCAAAACTCAAGAAACAGCAAATTAATTTAATAAGGAAAGGAGCAGTTGTACCTTAGCGAGCTTTGTCCAGTAAGATATGAAAATTAAACCGAAAAGGAAAAAGAAGATATAAGAGGTAACATCGCATCAGCGTAATTTTTAACATTTGATTTTAATAATGTTTTATATTAAATAAATAAGTGATGCATTAAATATTAAATGTACGGTATTTACAAGTAACTTGAATTTAACATTTTATAATATTTATAATATTTTAGTAGGTATTGTATTAAAAAAAATACAATATATTAAATTACATTTTACAATGACAAGATTCGTATTAAAGTAAATATATTTTTAAATTCAGCCCAATTTTTTTTCCGCGATAAATTTTATTTAAATGTAAGTATACAATTTTGAAAAGGGTTTTATAAAAAAAAATCGCTTATTTTTCTTCTTTTCTAAAGGCATGAAAACCTTTAAGTAACTATATAAATAAATACATAACCTTTAATAAATGACCTTAAAGTTAATATAAACTGCTTAAAAATCAAAATTGGAAATAACTTAATGTTTTGTTTAATATAAATTTAGCTGTAATAGTGATTACAAATTATTTTATGTAGGTTATACGGTTTCTTAAATTTCTAGCAATCCTAAATTTTTATATGTAAATTAAATGTATAACTAATGCTAATATATTTTTCAATATAAGTAAAAGTGATATAACTATAAGCGATGCGATGTAATTATACTATAAACTTTTGTGTCAGTTAGAAAATATTTAAAACTATCATTTTAATGTGATAAGGAAAATAAAAGAGGTTTTAATAATAATGTTTCTTAACAAAGTTGAACACGGACATGAAAAGTTGACATATATTACCTCATTTTTTTGTACAATATTAAAAATTATATATTTAAAAGGCGTGAGGAATGAGAGAATGAATGTTGAAATGTGTGGATACGAATGATGGAATTGCAAAGTTTCGTCAATATTGGACTGATCACCCAAATATTTGATGATGCTTAAAATCCTGGTATTGAAACCATTATGAGCGAGAATTATGAAAGTTAGTAATGGAAATGGAGTATGAAAGTATATAAAAGTTACCGATACAGTCAAGTAGATAACAGCAGGTACTATAAAGACAAAGAAAGAAATAAAAATTTACGAAGAAAATCAAAATAAAATAAAAGATGACCTTGATAAATAAATCATGGAGAAACACGGGAACGTCCATCACTGGTGAAGCATATAGTCCTCGAGCAGGGTATGTTTCCATGATTGGATGATAAAATCGGAAGTAACGGGTACTAGGGAACAATACCTTCAGCACAAGTGAGATGTGAACGAGTTTACTCATATTAGTACTGTTGGGGACCAGAGAAGTCTTAAATTTGTTACCCTTAATAATGGTACATAGGGGTCACATCCTTCATTGGATCATAGTGTGAACTTAGTTTTCCTCCGTGACAATTGTTGGAGTCCTTTTAAAATGACTTAAACGTTGGCCTCAAGGTTGTGCGCACAACCCAAGGTACAGTTCTACCTTGAGATAATATGATAAAAAAAAAGTTAATGTACCAATAAAATGAAATGAATGTTATGAAAATGTAATATAATACCCAAGTAAATGGGGGGCCCATATTTATAAAGTACCCGCGTGATAAATATCACGAAATAAAATATAAATGAAGTGAATTAATACTCCGATTCCCGGTATCTAATTAATAAATAAATATTAAGGAGAGAGAATACTAAAAGAAATAAAGCTAGCTAAAGGTCAAAATATAAGAAAGAAATAAAGTACGTACAACAATTATGAAAAAAAAAATAGGCCTGACAATCAAAAAGGAATCTAATGAGATGTGTTAGTATGAAATAATTAACATGCGGGGACATGAGAACAATTAAAATGAGGTAATAAGGGGGATCACCGCCCAAAGCAAAAAACAACCACACTTACAAAAAATAAATATGATGAATACGTTTTCGCTTAGATATATTATAGGTATACGAATTTGCAAAACTTTTTCATATTTTCAATAACTCTACCCTAAATTTCTCTTTTATGTTTTTTTTTGTTAATGTTAAATTTGTACAATTTTAAACCAAATTTTATATATTAGTTAGTAAAACAAGTCCAAAGTGTATCTACTCTATTATTATAAGTCTCATAACATAATAGTATTTTTTATTATGGACAACGAAACATAAAATTATGTATCTGCTTTTTAAAAAAAATTGTCTCGTCTAATGTTAATAAATATTTTGTTTAAACAAACTTTAGGTATTTAATAGTGTATACTTTAAATTTATGACTCAATTAAGATAAACATATTCCATAAAAGTCATAAAATAAAAAAGTAGTAATGTGTTTTCGACTATTATAAATAACTTAAATAATGAATACTTGATAATGTATGTAAACCTATTATCACAATGAAATGTACTACCTAAACTGTGTAAATTATTTTATTCACGATATCATTTTATTGTATTGTTGAAAGTAGGTACCATCATACGATGTAATCTCAAACGTTTCCATATAAGGTACGAGTACTTTGGAATTTAAAACAAAGGTGTCACAAATCGCTTACGCGGCTGGGAGCACAACATGTATTCTGATCTGTCTGTTGTTATGTTAACAAAAATGATTAGGTACGTTGCTTTGCATTGACTTATTTTTTCTGGATATCTAAATATGAAATGTAATAAATTATTTAGGTATAATATTGATTGAACTTTCAAAATATCATAAACTTTCATCTATTACAATTTATTATTTTATGAAATAATAGTAGAGTAATGCCAACTTAGTTGTATGGATTATGAAAATAATTACTTTATTTAATACGATTTAGAAAACAATTATACTATGCTTGCTTAAATTTTATTGTGACCAAAATATTGTGAGCCTCAATCTCTGACTGACAATGATATATGTACCTAAATATTATACGAGACTATATTATGATATAAGTTTGTAATGCCTATAAAATAGTAAAAAAAAAAATATATATTTTATATTTATTATATTGCCCAATTATGTCAAATATGTATGTTGTATTTCAGCAATTGCAGAGCACAAGTTCTATGTTTTTAATTCGTTACCAATTATGGAGAATGGTATCATCGGTCGAAATCTTTTTAAAAAAAATATAGATCAGTTTCGCATTTTGACTCGAATATTTTAATATTATATGACCATCTTGGTAGATCATAATAACCTATTTCAAACACTTGTAATAATTCCTTGGCAAGTTTTTTTTTTTCTTCTTTTATTTCACTAATGTGATAAGATGGGTTAAGATACTTAAAGTTATGTGTTGAATGGCAAGGATTGTAAGTATAATTTATTGAGAGATTTGACTGATAAAAATAAATTCAGTGAGTGTTTTATACACATTGGTTAGAGTAAATTGACATATTAACTTATTTCAGTAATGAAAATATGTTGGAATGTTAATAGGTAAAGCACAAGATCTGGTAGATAATTAGCTATTTCAGTGATAGTCGGGTGCGCAAACGAGTATTATGGAAATGCTAAGAATTCAATGAGAACTTTTCGTAGACATCAGGTTTTTAGAAAGGATAAAAAGTACATATAATATGATGTCAAGTTTATTGCAAAATGCATTATTATTGTTGCCCACCTATATACCTACATGATTATGTTAACATGTTGTTGTAATGTTGGTTAGTACCAAAAAACGACAGGTTTAATGACGTACGAAATAAAATCGCATGCGTATCCTGGATTGACTCGATAATATTATGTATAACCTGACCTGATCATGATCATGAGATTATAATCTTTTTTTAATTAATTAATTTTATATTTTGTTTAACTGCTTTATTTTACTCAATTGAGGAATTATATAAATTTAATGGTTAAGTAACATTGTATTTTATTTTTCAATATTAAATTTATTATTATGTAATAAGATTCAGGGTTCATATAATATTATAATTAAATATTACATGTAATCATAAATCATTTTTATTATATCTGTCAAGAAAATAACATGTAAAAAAAAGTAAATAGAACACTTTTCTTTTTTTTCTTAAATATCGGGGGAGGTGTAGTGTATGTGTCTCCACCCTACTAGTAGTGTAAGAAATACATGTACTCTTAAGTTTATTGATCAGTATAATTAAAGAATTAGTCTCAGCAACACGTCTTCTCTTTCATTAACACCTGCCGACATCACAATTTGAAAATGACAAAATTACTGTACATTGAAGTTGTAATCTTCAAACAAAGAGAACTACAGTCAGCTCTAAGAAACAAGATAAAATCTTATAAATATATCCCGTTACTATATTGGTTCAATGACTTATCCTTCGACCCAAAACCTTTTTCTCATAGTCCAATGACAATTTAGTGTATCCGTAAAAGGATAAGCAATTATTATTATTATATTTTGCGATTGGAATAACGTCACGTCTTTTTCTGTCAGTTTTTTCATCTTATGAAAACTGAAAAAGAAAAAAAAACGTGTGTGAAGCACATTTTTTAAAATGCTTTTATTAGCTTGACTTGTGTGTATATATGTGTGTATACATTCGAATGTAATGGAATTTCATGACGCAGTTTTTATGTACTTCAATACAAGGTGAATAACCTTTTATTAAATATACTTTTTTGATTTTATATTACTATTTTTAAACTTTACCCACACAGAAGTATATCTCCCGTATGTGTTATTCATACATTAATTGCAGAAGGACACGCACCCACTTGTACGTGGTAGAGCCATGCTGCAGATATATTAGTAGTAGGGGAAGGACCACGCTCTCACAGAATACCAGCGTAAAATAGCAGCTTAACGCTGCTGTGTTTTTTATGGTAAGTGTAGAAAACCGGAGACCCTTTTTACTGGAAAAGAGGCATTCCATCTTATTCCTCACGGGTGATAACACATCTGCATCTTAATTCGCAAACGAGGATAAATGTAGATGTCTATGGGTCACAGCAACCACTTACCATCAGGTGGACTGTGTGCTCATTTGTCACCTTATCCTATAAAAAAACCCAGAGAAGAAACAGTTATTTCAAGAGCATACAGATCTTGTTCCGTTCTTTCAAACTCGCGGCCCCGTAGCTTCGCGACCATCACACACGATCAGGCAGTGCGCTATAAAGCCGTCAAAATAATCAATGTTTGTTAGTTTTTTTTTTAAACTCTTATATTACTTTGTTAAAAAATTTATATCAGTGCTTGTATATTATTAAGACAAATGTGAATTTAACACTTAATAAACGCGAAAAACAAGAAAACAAGTCCTACTTATATATTCCCTAAGGGTCTTTAAACAACACAAAGACGCGTAAGGAGGCACGTTCTGACGGAAGAGCAAGCTTAAAGTGAAAAGTTCAAATTAATTTTGCTTTTCTTCGTTTCTTGTTTTCTTTGACGCATTATTTATTAGCACTTAGGTGAACGGTTAGAAGTTCGTCAGCTGTGTCCTGTATTTATACGGTTAATAAAATTTAATTGGTTTATTTAAATATAAATACATTAACATCAATTTATTGAAAATTATATATTGTGTCTTACATTCACTTCTATTCCGTTTATTTCTTTCTACTCAATTTAAGTAATTGCTAATTTTATTACATTTATTTATTATAAAATATGGATGTAATAGTGTATACGTGTAATGGTTTAAATATTATTGTGTGTTTTACCAAAAATTTTTTTAAATTTTCAATGGCGCCCACTGGTACTGAACCAAGGCTATGCCGGGTTGGATATCTTTTTAGTAATCATTTACCAAAATTATATGCTATATGTTACTAAATAAACTTAATTTCTTCCTTTCTTTCTTTCTAATATCTGTCGAACTTTTTTAACGGTTGAGTAGGGAACAAGTTTTTGTGTGGCCTTGAAGTCTAAAAAGTCAACGTTTCCGTTACAGCCCATTAAATTCCAATGCTGAACATAGGTCTCGCCCATAGATTGCCTCATAGGGGGATATTTTCACTGTTGCAACGCTTGGCAAGCGGGTTGGCAACCGCAGCTTTTCTTTTGGTCGTTGTTAGGAATACGCTGCTGCTCATCTCCTAATTTGTTTTCTTCTGTCGTCGCTTACGACACATACGGAATCATATGGGGTATAAATCAAAGTCAAAATCAACGATACAAAAAAATCCTACTATGGAGGTAAGTTTCTTAAAAAAATCTCACAGATTTTATTAATATTGGAATTTCTACACGTTTGAGCTATGAGTGCTTTCATGGCCTTGACTGTGGACGCGTGGAAAAACCTTTGATGTTTTCCGCATGTCTATAACATGGGATTAAGGTATAGCATAAAGTTCCGCTTGTAAATCTCGTTAACTTTTAACGTGCATGTCAAAAGTGTTTGGTATCTTTTGCCTTCAAAAAATTTCTCAAAACTATAACCTTGGAATTATCATAATAACCAAAAAAAAAACTGTTGTACATTCTTATTTATTTATTTAACAATTTATGTACACATAAAGTAATGTTACAATGAAAAATAAAGAAAGATATTTTGTACAAAGGCACTGCTTATTTCATATTGAAATTTCATGCAACAAGGCCGATACTGGACAGATTCAAAGTGAAGCAGATTTAGTGTGCAGTCTCTTAATAAATATTATAATATTAATATACATAATATTCAAATTGTTTTATAATAATTAAAAAAATGTAATAAATCAATTAAAATAGAAATAAAAAGTAAAATAGACATTTGGACTTAAAGGCAAACATGACTTATTTTAATAAAAATGTAAACACAACTGTAATCAGTGATTGATTGACGAGGCTCCAGGGAACATGTAATGGCTGGAAATTTAGCGCAAAACGTGTATGGTTGTAATATCAATAAATAAGATTTATGAGCTCGAACCATTGCGGGTCAATCATTTAAATTTCGACAACTTAAATTATTGATTTGTCAAATAAGTAATGTATGCTAACTAGAATATTCTTAAACAGACCTACTAGTAGTATTAGATTTAAAATTAGAATAGGTATATCAGTGATGACCAGTAACATCTATGGTTATTAGTATGTATGATCATTAGGTTACATCATCTTTAACGAAATATGCTTAATTTGAATAGATTTTTTTTTCTAGCACTACTGTCAATAGCTACTCTAAAATAACCACTATGATGGATATTTGTTGGTATGTTGCCTACGATATCTTTATTAATTAAAACTCGATTTAAATAATTATTTTGTTCATAAATGAATCATACTTTTTCAACGTGGTAGAGCCATGCTGCAGCTATATTAGTAGTATAGTTGTAGCACGAATGGGTCGGCTCGACCGGGGAAGGACCACGCTCTCACAGAATACCAGCGTAAAATAGCAGCTTAATGCTGCTGTGTTTCGTATGGTGAGTGTAGAGAACCGGAGACCCATTTTACTGGAAAAGAGGCATTCCATCTTAGTCCTCACGGGTGACAACGCATCTGCATTTTGATTCGCAAACGAAGATAGATGTAGATGTCTATGGGCCGCAGGAACCACTTACCATCAGGTGGACTGTGTGCTCGTTTGTCACCCTTATTCTATAAAAAAAAAAAAAATACTTCATAAGTGATCACAAATGAATTTAGAAAAAAAAAGTTACAGCCCCAATCATTTAGACTTTGAATAAAACTATTTTTACAGACTTTATCGCAGTTGATTAACTTATTTTTAATTCCCGACGTTTCGGGTGCTTTACAGCACCCACGGTCACGGGGGTGGGGGGGCGGGTGGTGTTTGACGAGGATCTGTGGTCTATCAAATCTGATGTAATGCCGGGGACGATCTTGAACTTTAATATATTCCATATAACAGTTCCTAAAGAAAAAAAAATGCCTAAACACCAACATCAAAAGATTTTATGTGGAAAATTTTTAGGTCGCCAGCTAAAATAAATGAACTGTACAACAAACACCGGTTTTGGAACGACCTATAAAAGAACCGCACCTACAACATGAGCAAGGCTAATTATAGGCGAGTAATTTTGCAGATACAACCTTAGGAAAGAAACAGTAGCTTTTAGGATAAAAGGTTTCGGACGGCTCTACTAATTGGGTATGTTTTGATTAATGCGATACACACTTCATCGCTTACTGAGTCAAAGCAAGAAGCAGTAACAGAACGGAAGTAATTAACTGTTTGTCCGTTTATTATATTATAATCTGAGATTTACTTATCAATAGATATATGACACACTTTATTTGAAATAATTAGTAGAATCAGGCGTTACTGTGCGGGAATCCATTATATTAAATACTAGCTGACCCGGCAGACGTTCATCTGCACTTACTGGTTGGTGGCGCGATGGATTTTTCACACACACACACACACACACACACTTTTCTATAGATTTATTATACGTATAGCTGAATCCTGTTTAGGAATAAAAGGGACCATTACCAGCCATAATGAGAATAAGCTTAAAGAGAAAAGGAAAAATATAACCCCTTTATTACTTTCCGTAAGCGGGTAAAAAGTTTCCTATATGTTATACATGGTCATTTACTGTCTAAATACAAAATTTCATGGAAATCTGTCCACTAGTTTTTGCGTGAATCGTGAACACACAATTTTTCTACAGATTTATTATATGTATAAATGTTAAAAATTAGTTTATTAAGATTCATCTAAAGAATAAGAAAGATGGATCCAGACTATCCATCCAAGATCCAAACTAAATATTACTTTATTTTTTTACGCAGAATTTAATTCTTTATTTTAATTTTACGTATTATATTAATTACCAGCTGCAATAGATTTTGTTACAGAATATCTACTACTATGTTCAAAAAAACTTCGAGTAGAATATGAAGCAAATCGTAAACAAAAATGTGAAATAAAAAAGTAAGATTTCAAGTGAGAGAAATAAAAGACGCGAAGGCCGTTCCACATTCGAGTTGACCAGTTGAGAGGTGCTTCAAATATTGGGTTTCAACAACGTTAAAGTATCTTTTTATATACTTGTGCTGTATTTTTTATTATTTGATATCGCATATTTTATTCATAAAATTGAAGTTACAAACGAGTTTACTGTCCATCTGATGGTAAGTGGCTTCTTCAACTAAGAGCTAAGGTGGAATGCCTCATAGCTTGTAATGACACTGGTTCGCTTTACGCTTCAGCACTGCACGTACCGCTATTTTAACTCGTAGGCAGAAAAGGATAATACGTAAATAAGTTACATTATCAAAACACCATTACAGCTTATCAAAATTCTGCTGAACTGCTGCTGACTGCTGAACATATACCTCCCCCACAGATTGAGTCATAGGGGGAGTATTTTCTATAGATATTACGCTTCGCAGTAGGTTTGATAACCACAGTTTTGTATTTTTACATGTTATTAGGAAGACGCTGCTGTCCATATTTTATGGGTTTGATGGGCACCCACGTAACGATATTGGTAATGATACTTACTACATGGCAAATATATATATTATTGTTTTACGTGCCTACTGTTTTAAATAATCTACCTCTCGTTTAAATTAATACAAAATACTATTATACTATGGATTGTAAAACATGTTTCGTTGTTGTAAATGAGGAGGACTTAATTAATTGCTCTGCATGTCGTGGCTCATACCATTACGCATGCATAGGATTAAAAGAACTGGACTTTAAGAAAATGTTACCTATGAATAAAATTAAATGGAAGTGTCCATCGTGTAAATCCGGTAAAAAAAAGGATAATAAAAACAGGCCCAACACACCTCGTCTGGAATGCAGCTCATCGCAATCGCAATCTATGATAAACATTGATGCAAATGCCATTATGGAACATTTTGACGGTAGGTTTAGTGCGTTGCAATCTGCCATCGACTCCCTGAAATCCGACGTTAACGACAAGTTAACAGGACTATCAGCTACTGTTAATTCATGGGAGACTAAAATGAATGGCTTTGCATCATTAATTGCTTTGATAAATGAACAGATTTCCGATCTTAAAGAGGAAAATGATAAGTTGAAGCAAGATCTCGACCATATCCGATCAAAAGTGAGGGATATTTCTGACTGCAATGATCGCAATGACCAATGGGTTCGCCGTTCAAACATACAAATAAATGGGGTTCCTGAGAAAAAGGGTGAAAACCTTTTAAGCTTAGTGAAGTCCCTAGCGCAAAAATGTAATTTTATAATTAATATAGATAGTGATGTTGATTTCGTAACTCGTGTGGCGGTTAAGAATGATGCGGACAATAAAACACCGAAGCCGATTATTTTGAAAATGCATTCGAGATATAAAAAGGATGATTTTCTATCATTGTTACGTAAATTAAAGAACTGTACCGCTAGCGATATTGGTATTACTGGGGCACAGAGTGGCTATAAGATATTTTTCAACGACCATCTTTCGGCAAAAAATAAGCATCTTCTCAAACAAGCGAAGCAATTGGCGAAGGAGAAAGGCTACGTCTACTGCTGGGTTCGTAACTGTTCGATCATGGTGCGCCGCAGTGATCAATCGCCAATTATACACATCACGTCTGAACGCTCTTTAAACAAAATTGTATAAGTGCTATGGTTGTGTCATACTTTTCTTACTGCTTATTGTTTTTGACTATAAATGTAATTGATTTATGTTTTAAATTAAGTATTGTGTTCACTGGTTATCAACTTGCTTTTTATAAAACTATCACTGTAATATTGTTGCAAACTCAAATATTTTATTTTAATGTTGTAAGATTTTATCAAATTGCATTGGAGCCGGCTATAGACTTACACTTTGGGTTGTTTCTACTTTATTTGAACGTTATATACTTAAGAAACTATTTAGTTAAACTTAACATTTTCAGTGTCAATTAACATATTCTATCAAAATGCAAGAGGTCTGCGGACGAAACTTAAACAATTTTATAGTAATATTCTAAACTCAGATTATGATATTATATGCATAAGCGAAACTTGGTTGTTACCAGGAATCTATGATGCTGAGTTGTTTGACTCTCGGTATAACGTGTACCGTAACGATCGTGACTATGATAATTTAACTATTAAAAAAGGTGGTGGTACCATGATTGCTGTTCGCCGAGGGATAACTGTGAGTATGCAGGGACTACGCAAATTACCTTTTTTGTATGATGCTGACGTAACATGTGTTAATATTTTATTGAATCGGGCACCGATGACATCATTGCTGAGACTATTTTGTTGCTACTTCCCCCAAAATGATTATCAAGCGGCAGCGGAATTATCGTTTTATGAATATTTATCTGATCTTAAAATTGACTATCCTAATGATAAGTTTTTATTGGTAGGAGATTTTAACATAAGGGTTGCTAGATGGATCCCAAATCCACATTCTTCAGGTAGTAATTTGTATCTTGATAATCCATATGATAACATATTGACATCACAACTGTTTGCGTTTTTATGCTTTAATGACTGGTCACAATATAATCACGTTAACAATATGAACGACAGACAGTTGGATTTGGTGATTTCCGATTTGAAGTGTGTTGTACAAAGAGTCATGCCGTTGTCATCGCCGGAAGATGGCCATCATCCCTCTTTATGTATTGACTTAAGTATTGATTATACTCCAAGTCTGTGTCCAGCCAACCGGATAGTACGACGTTTTCATACCGCGGATTATAATAAAATTAACCAAGAACTATCAAATCTTGTTTGGGAAGACCATTTAAATCTAAACGATATTGATACTGCTGTTGATAACTTTTATAAAATTGTGCGTGATGTGATAAATAGGTTTGTCCCACTTAAAGTCGTTAGAAATAATAATAAATATCCAGTCTGGTTTAATAAGCGTCTAATTAAACTCATAAATAGAAAACTTAAACTTCATAAAAAATGGAAAATTTATGGTAGACAGTGTGATTATGACAACTTTTCAAATACACGGCGTGATATTAAAAAATATGAAGTTTTGTGCTATGAACGATTTATTAATCACGCTGAGAGAAATATTCAAGTTGACCCAAAATACTTTTGGTCGTTCGTTAAATCAAAGCAAAAAAGCTGTGATATACCTGATACTCTATACTTTGGTGATATATATGCATCAGATGGTCAGACAATTGTTTATCTATTTAACTCATTCTTTCATTCTGTATTTGAGCCACCTGGCAAGAATGTTATGAACTGTGATACGGAAAATAATAATTGTATAATTAATTCTGTTTACATTAATAACGTTAAAGTCGAAAAATATTTGAAGAATCTCGACATCAATAAAGGTACTGGCCCAGATGGTATTCATCCAATCTTCCTCAGACAATGCAGTAAGCATTTAGCAGCTCCTCTTTCATTACTCTTTAATATTTCTTTGAAGCAAGGTGTGATGCCCTTGTTTTGGAAACAATCCATTGTTGTTCCCATATTTAAGAGCGGAGACAAACACAATATAGCTAACTACCGTGGTATCTCCAAACTATCTGTTATACCCAAGCTATTTGAAAAAATTATATACGACTCTTTATTTCCTGTAATTAAACCGCAAATAGTTTCAAGTCAGCACGGTTTCATCCCCGGTAGATCCACAGAAACTAACTTATGCGAGTTTCAGGATGAAACATTGGAGGCCATGGAAAGAGGCTATCAGGTTGACGCCGTGTATACCGATTTTTCAAAAGCGTTCGATAAAATTTCCCACAATCTAATGATTGCTAAACTTGTAAACGTCGGTATTCACGGCGATCTCTTGAGATGGCTAACCTCATATCTGCGTGATAGGTCTCAGGCAGTAGCTGTGAAGGGCTATACCTCGAGCTTTGTTCCGATCACTTCTGGTGTGCCTCAGGGTTCTCATCTCGGTCTTCTTCTTTTTAATATATTTATAAATGGTGTCATGCAACGTCGTAGCATTCAACATTCAAAAGCATTACTATACGCTGATGATACTAAAATATTTACCTTCGTTAAGAATTTCGAACATGCTTTACTATTTCAAAAAGATTTAAACAATTTTTATGAATATTGTTCGGCTAATAATCTAAAATTAAATATTGATAAATGTTATACTATATCTTATTCTCGAAAAAAAACGACCGATTGTTTACAATTATAAATTAAATAACATTTTGATTAAAAGAGTGACCGAGGTGAGGGACCTGGGGGTATATCTAGATAGTAAACTAGACTTTGCGTCTCATATTGACAAGGCTACTGCCAAGGCTTATAGAATGTTAGGTTTTGTCTTCCGACAATGCAAGGACTTCAAAAACATAAACACTTATATTATGCTGTATAATTCTTTAGTAAGAAGTCATCTTGAATACGCATCTACGGTGTGGAACCCTATTTACGCTACTTATGTGGAACAAGTAGAAAGGATTCAAAATAAGTTTCTGAAAAGACTTAATTACAAATTTAAGGATCATTCTGCGCTACATCATTCATTAGAATTACGACGTGAACATAGAGATCAGGTGTTTCTGTTTAAACTTTTACATAACTATATAGATTCCCCCTTCCTTCTAAGTCGTATTACATTTAGATGCCCTAGGTTGAGTGCTCGCTCCAATGCAGTTTTCTCTACTCCTTTTTGCAGAACTAAGTATTCGAAAAACCGGTTTCTGGTTCGCGCTTGCAACACACATAATGAGCGTTATAACCATATTGACATATTTAACTGCAAATTAAATAGTTATGTTACATCTATTAGACAAGTTGATCACGCTTAGGTAGTGTTTGTACTTCTTGTCCTCTATCTGAATATAAAATTACCTTTACTAACATTGGTATTACGTATGCAGTAATTATATTTTTCTCTTTGGCAAAACAGAAATATGTACTTCATTTAATTATGTTTAAAGTTTTCGCAATGTAAATCTTAACGTTGGAAACTGTTTTGGCTAATGTATTGTTAACATTCATCTTACATTCAAATGTGATATAAAAGCTGTAAGTCTCTTTTAATAAATAAATAAAAAAAAATATTATTGGTTCGCTTGAGAAGTATATCTCCAGAACTATACTTCTCAAGCGAACCAACTCATATTTTTTTTATAGGATGAGGGTGACAAATGAGCACACAGTCCACCTGATGGTAAGTGGACATAAAACGCAGATGCGTTGTTACCCGTGAGGACTAAGGTAGGATACAATATTTCCAGTAAAAAGGGTCTCCGGTTTTCTACACCCACCATACGAAAGACAGCAGCATTGAGCTGCCATTTTACAATGTTATTCTGTGAGCATGTGCCATATGTGCCACAGTTATTAAGAGAGTCGACGGCTCCGTGCCAAAAGCCATGAGTTGATGTTCACGGGTTCGTATTTTTTTTTTATAGGATAAGGGTGACAAACGAGCACACAGTCCACCTGATGGCAAGTGGTTGCTGCGACCCATAGACATCTACATATATCCTCTTTTACAAATCAAAATGTAGATGCGTTGTCACCCGTGAGGACTAAGATGGAATGCCTCATTTCCAGTAAAAAGGGCCTCCAGCCACCTGCACTTACCAAGCGAAACGCAGAGGTAAACCTCTACTTCACGCTGGTTTTCTGTGAGGTCGTGGTACTACCCCGGTTCGAGCCGGCCCATACGTGCGACAGCAAAAGCTGCCGCGTGGCTCTACCACTGTTCCCGCATGTTTTCCGCACGGAAGAAGTATTTTTATGACCTACAAATAATTGTTGCGGGTTTCAACGTTCGTCCTTGTGAAATTCATATATGTAAACTGCCCTCAGATACAGGAGAAATAAATGACGTTGTTTTGAAAAAAAAAAACAAATCCAAATGGTTTTAATGCTTTTTTTTATAGGATAGGGTGACAAACGAGCATACAGTCCATCTGATGGTAAGTGGTGGCTGTGGCCCATAGACATCTACATTTATCCTCGCTTGCGAATCAAAATGCAATGCGTTGTCACCCGTGAGGACTAAGATGGAATGCCTCTTTGCCAGTAAAAGGGGTCTCCGGTTCTCTACATTTTCCATACGAAACACAGCAGCGTTAAGCTGCTATTTTACGCTGGTTTTCTGTGAGAGCGTGGTCCTCACCCGGTTGAGCCGACCCATTCGTGCTACAACTATACTACTAATATAGCTGCAGCATGGCTCTGCCACGTATAAAATGTGCTGTTGAAAGTGAAATACAGCTTGCATAATATTACAAACAACAATTCTATGAATTAGTTTTTAATAATTAGGCGACCATTAGTGTTAAAGTGTTTTCCTAAGGGTTGAAATTCGACCGTAATATATAAAAAAAATAAGTTTGTATATAAAGCAAGCTTTATTTCACTTTCAACTACACATTAAAACTCAATGACTAGCACGAATGGGTCGCTTCGCTTGGGGAATAGTGCCGTGTTGAGTAAGGTAAATGATTTAAGCGGAGATTCCTTTTAATTATCCTCTTAAGACATAAGCCGACGGAAAAGACAAAAATAAAAAGATAAGGCAGAAGGAAAAGACAAACATAAAGGACCTTTCTTAGCAACGAGCCATTCAATTTTAATCCTGGGTTATAATGTGGCAGCGCATCTGTATTTTGAAACTATGGGCAACAGCATTCACTTACAATCAAATGAATTGCGCACTCGTTTGGTGATCCTAGTTCCCCTTTTTTTATTTATTTATTTATTAAATTTTTATTGCAAACACCTTTAATTGGAGGTTAAAAGGCTGAACTTAATACCCTATGGCAGTCTCTACCATGTAACCTCAGTCAGCCCTGCTAAAAAATTCTTAAATAGTGAACGCTGTCAAAGATATATATTTGTGAAGGAATGGTAAAAATCTATATTTTTATAATAAGGAATATTTTAAACCAACTTTAAAAAGGAGGAGGTTTAATGGATGATCTCGTGAATGTTTTTTTTTTCAATTTTGTTGAATGCTTGATCCCGTCAAAATTTCACAAATTTCACGGGGTCAACCATTACATTAATAACTTATCTTTTACGAAACATACATTTAAATTAATTTTTTTATTACATTTTATTTGATATTTTTTAAATAAAATTATAACCAATAGAAAAAAATTTAAATGTGTCACTTATTAATACTTAAAATATTGCATGGTCATAATTTAATAATGTGATAAATTTGCATAGTCATTATTCGACTATATATATTAGATTTCCGACATGCTTCACTTCTTTCTCAAATTTGGTATGCATTAATATTTTGTTCATTTTGCATTCGCATTTCCTACAGTTATTTAAGGTACTGGTTTTAATTGAAACTAAACAAAAATATCGTATTCGTATGCCCACAGGTAAGGACGTTCATTCATTCATTAATTACAGTCCTTCACAAGTGCACTGCCGAACATAGGCCCCCCAAAGGAATGCCACAAAGCACGGTCCCGAGCCACCTACGTTCATTGACTTCTTGCATGTCTTACCAGGTCGTCACTGCATTTAGTGGGGGGACGCCCTACATTTCGCTTGCCGGTACGAGGCTGCCACACGAGAACCTTTCTTCCTCATCGGATGTCAGTTTTTGGAACTATATGGCTGGCCCATTGCCACTTCAGCATACTAATTCTTTGGGCTATGTCGGTTACTCTAGTTCTACTGCGAGTATCCTCATATTTAAGTCTATAACGAAGAGAAACGCCGAGCATAGCCCTCTCCATAGCTCGCTGAGCGACTTTGAGCTTCCTTATATGGCCAGCAGTGAAGGACCGCGTCTCAGATCCATAGGTCATAAACACGCACTGGTTATACTCGTACAATCTACTTTTGAGATTTTGAGGTATGTCTGATGAGATATGTCGTAATCTCCCGTATATATAAATTATAGGTATTTGAAGTCAGTTGTTAATTTTAAAAGTTTTATTATGAATTAATGGCGTGACAAAAAACACAAATTCTACATGACAATCGCAGTCCTTAAACACCTGCAACTAGTATCAAGCAAAGCAGGTTAACGAATTGCCCACAATTATCTACAGGCTGCGATCCCACTCAGCCTGTAGATATGCTAACTTCGGGTTGAAAGGTAAGTACCTTTTCAACTGGAACACTATAGGTTGCAATGCCACTTAGTACGAGAAATAAGTACTTATACTAAGTATTCACTCTTTTATTCATTCATTTATAACAGCCTTTCAAAAGTCCAATGCTGGAAATAGGCCTCTCCCATAGATTGATTGCCTCATAGGCATATTTTGAATAAAATATTTTTTATTCCTTATAGATCACATTTGAAATTCTTACTGAAAGTCATTTTTAGGGTTTCGTACCCAAAGGGCAACCATCTATGGCTCTGCTTTCCTTCCATCCGTCCGTCCGTCTATCAACGGGCTGTATCTCATGATCCATAATAAGTAGACAGTTGAAATTTTCACAAAATGTGTATTTCTGTTGCCGCTATTACAACAAATAATAAAATTAAATAAAGTAAAAAGTAAAATGGGTTCCCCTTCTAGAAACGTATATTACGATGGTGAGGAACCCTTCATGCGCGAGTCCGACTCACACTTGGCCGGTGTTTTACTTTAGCACTGTTTCGAAATAAAACCTCTGTCCTGGGAAGAGCTAGCAAAAAAGCCAGCAGGACTTTTTTAAAGTAAATTTTACATGAATGGTTGTACAAACTATTTACAAAATTTGTTTTAGAAACAGCTTGAAAGCGACCACCTTATTCACAGGGTATATACAGTTTTTGTTTTATAAAATATTTAAACTTGGTAATAGAAAGATCTTATATATTTTCTGGGACTTTCTTTTAAAACGTATTCATTGACGACCTGATGAGGGTTGTAAGAAAGAATAAACATTTTTTTTATAAAACTGAAGTGAGAAACGAACTTATAGTACACCTGATGCAGGTATCCATGGCCATTTAGGTCTTGGACACCTGCACTTAAACTGAAGAAGACTAAAGATCAGTTTTCATCTTTTTTATAGAATTAGGGTGACAATCGAGTACACAGTCCACCTGATGATAAGTGGATGCTGTGGCCCATATACATCTACATTTATCCTCAATTAAGAATCCAAATGCAGATGTAGAACTCTCCATAGCTCGCTGAGCGACCTTGAGCTTCCTCATACGGCCAGCAGTGAAGGACCACGTCTCAGATCCGTAAGGCATCACTGGCAACACGCACTGGTTGTACAATTTCGTTTTAAGGTTTTGAGGTATGTCTGAGGAGAAGATGTGTCGTAGTTTCCCGAACGCTGCCCAGCCGAGCTGAATCCGTCGATTGACCTCTCAGTCGAAGTTGGACTTACCTAGTCGGATTATTTGTCCCAGGTAAACATACTCGTCAACAACTTCGAGCTTAGTGTTCCCAACAACTACCGACATATGGCATGGACATTAAACATGATCTTTGTTTTGTTCATGTTCATCCCAAGACCTATTCGTTTGGAGACACTGTTGAGGTCATTGAGCATGATGTTTAGGTCCTCCAGCGATTCTTCAATAAGGACTATATCGTCGGCAAATCGAAGGTGAGTGATGTACTCGCCATTGATGTTATTACCATATCCTTTCCAGTCCAGAAGCTTGAAAACGTCTTCCGATGCAGCGGTGAAGAGTTTCGGGGATATGACGTCACCCTATCTTGCACCTCTATGCAATTGGATAGGTTTCGTACTCTGGTTCTGTACTCGGATAGCCATCGTAGCCCTACTGTACAAGCACTTCAGCACTTCGTTATACCGACAGTCAACTTGGCACCGCTGAAGGGACTGCAACACCGCCCAAATTTTGACGGAATCAATGGCTTTCTCATAGTCCACATACGCCAGACATAGTGGCAAATTGTACTCCTCGGACTTCTTTACAATTTTCCGAAGGGTATGTATGTGGTCTATGGTGCTAAAGCCCTTTCGGAAACCGGCTTGTTCGGGAGGCTGGAAGTCGTCAAGTCTGCGCGCGAGACCTTTCGTAATGACTCTCGAAAACAGCACGTAGACGCGGCTCAAAAGGGAAATCAGTCTGTAATTCTTCAAGAGAGCGTTGTCATCTTTCTTAAAGAACAAGACTACCGCACTTTTGCTCCACGCCTCCGGTGTAATGCCACCATGGAGGACGGAATTAAAGAGCTTCTGAAGGACTTCAAGTACCGGTTTTCCACCCGCTTTCAGAAGCTCCGCTGTAATTCCATCCTGGCCTGGGGCCTTGCCGTTTTTAAGGTGCTGGAGAGCCATTTTAATCTCGCTCAGACTGACGTCCGGGATATCTTCGGAATAGTGTCGGATAAGACTCGCTCTTGGATCATTACTCACACTTGCGTTTGGCTCCACGCTGACGTGTACAGCTGTCAATAGAATCTCTTGATCTCACTCAATATCTCAGGTGCCCCGGAAACGATGCTGCCACATTCGGTCTTCAGCTTTGACATTTGGCTCTTTCTGGCAGACAGATCTCTGGCAAAGACTTTGGAGCCTTTGTTCCGCTCGATCGCTTCTTCAATACAAGCTTTATTGAAGTTGCGTAAGTCCCGCCGCATGTATTTGGAGATCTGTCTGTTCAGTTGCCTGTATGCTGTCAAACCTGTTGAATAATGTAGCTTCATCTCCCGTCTAACAGCCATGAGATTGATAGTGCGATCTGAGAGTTTTTGTGTTCTTCTGCGGTGGGTCTTGCAGAACTTAGCTCCGACCGCATGGACAGTTTCCACGAGCTTGTCATTCATATCGTCCACTTCATTGCAATCTTGTAGGTACTGAAAACGGTTTGCAACTCGAGCTGGAAGGTTTCGGGACTTTGGAACAGAGCACTAGGGGGACGGAGCGTTGACTTCATTAGACGAGACCTCACGAACTTAACGTTTAGGTTCAGTGTGCCTCTAACCTTTCGGTGACTGCTACCAGTTTTCATCCTCGCGATCACGAAGACATCACTGAACAGTTGTCGTGTGGTCGTCACAATGAAGTCAATCTCATTTTTTGTGGAACCGTCGGGGCTCGACCAGGTCCACTTCCTGTGGGCCCGCTTCTGGAAGAAAGAGTTCATCGTAAAGAGTCCCTTTCTCCTTAAAGTCGGCCAGCTGCTGGCCCCTTAGGTTCCGTTGCCCTATTCCAAATTTCCCTACTTTCAGCTTACCGTTCACTCTTGTGCCTAGTTTTGCAGTGAAGTCTCCCATTACCACTGTATATTGGGTTTTGGAGGAATGCATGGCTCTAGAGATATCCTCATACATTTCCTCCACCTCTTCATCGGGGTGTGCCGAGGTTGGTGCATAAACCTGTATGACCTTCAGCGAATACCGTTTGGTGATTCTGAGTATAAGGTACGCAACCCTCGTCGACACACTCTCAATCTTTACAATGTTGTTAACAAGAGTCTTGTGGACGATAAATCCGACACCCCCTTGGGACAGATGGTCGCCCCCCCGGTGAAAGAGCAAGTTGCCGGATTCGAAGATTACCGTGTCCTCCAGCGTAACTTGTCTATCTCTTCTTCCAGCTCCACGATCTTCTCAGTCCTCAGAGTGCGTGCGTTGTATGTTGCCAGGTCGAGTCGTCTTAGGTGGCAACCGAACCTCCACCGGAGATTCTTAGCCCCCCTGCCCCGCCGTTACCATGGTCGGCACCGTAGCAAGGAAGAGCGGGGCCGCCGGGGACTGGGGGCCGTCTCTTTGTTACTCTCATCATAGGGGGGTATTTGTCATAGTTGCCACGCTTGGCGAGCGGGTTGGCAACCGCAGTTTTTTTATTGTACGTTTGCTGTCATCAGGAAGATGCTGCTGCCCATTTCCTGCCTGTTTCCCCTTGTCGCCTTTTACGGGAAGATATAGGGTAGTGGATATTCTTAACCGCCACTACACGGCCATCGGTACACGTGTTAACTTGTTATTAGACGGAATTACTACCTTATTTGATTTTATTCTGCCTAGTGTCCAATGCGCGTTTTAAAGGGTTATTAATAATTCTCGAGTGGCAGCCTCGTACCGATAGGCGGAATATACGGCGGCCTCCCACTAGATGGAATGACGACATGGTCGATAGATGCAGGTGGCTCAGGACCATGCTTTGTGTTACTCCTTGAGGTAGTTCTAAGTTCAGCAGTGGACTTTTGGAATAATTAATGATGATGAATTATCTTAAATCGAAATAACGCCACATTAATATATCGCGTACAGCGCTCGCTGTAAATTTCACAGTACGCGAGCAACCCGGGTTCGATCCCCGGCGTCACTAATGAAATTGTTAATTGTAATTTTAAGTGCTGATTTACAGTGAAAGAAAACATTGTGAGGAAACCTGCATGTCTGGGAAATAAGAAAAAAATATATATTTCGAAGACACGTGAAGTTCGCCAACACGCATTGGGGCAGCGCGGCGGAAACTTCTTTGCCCTATAGCTCTCTCAAAAATTAGCGGAGGCATGTGCCCAGCAGTAGGACGTATATAGGCTGTCACTAATTATGTTATATTAATCATGACGCCTACAACTTTATTTTCACAAGGCCATGAGTTAAATGTCAAGTATTTTAATACATGAAAATTAATCGATCAGATTTAATGAGACCGGATAGCGTGACCTTGTCATGACAACAGTAAAGCCCAACTTTCAGCTTCGCAGTAAATATTTTAATGTACAGCAAAAGAACAAGTTCAAAATAAGCCGCACGTCAGTAAATACCCTTGTTATTTGAATTGAACTTCTGAGCGCTCAAACAACCCACTTTGAAAATAAAACATTTAATTGTATCTATTTGCGACACAAGATTGACGTAATGAGCGTTATTATTTTTTTTATAGGATCGGGTGACAAACGAGCACACAGTCCACCTGATGGTAAGTGGTTACTGTGACACATAGACATCTACATCTATCCTCAATAAAGACTCAAGATGCAGATGCGTTGTCACCCGTGAGGACTAAGATGGAATGCCTCCTTGCCAGTAAAAAGGGTCTCCGGTTCTCTACACTCACCATACGAAACACAGCAGCGTTAAGCTGCTATTTTACGCTGGTTTTCTGTGAGAGCGTGGTCCTTCCCCGGTCGAGCTGACTCATTCGTGCTACAACCATAATATAGCTGCAGCATGGCTCTACCACGTTAAACATTATTAACAGCTCGTACTGTAATGCTTAAAATAAAGTTGAACAGAATAAGAAAAGAGTATAAAAAAATTTAAACAACACGCATTGAGCATGAGCTGTGATGATCCTGGTAATGTGATAAAGTTATTAAATTATTGTATTTTCATCGTTCTTTGATGCGGCTGCAAATTTTCATGTCAATCGGCCGTCAACATGTTGGTGAAAATTTCATTAAAACTTTCTGTCTCTAAAGAAATGAATTAATTTATGAAATTTAGGGATTCAACTGCTGCGACTGCTGCTAATTGTTCTGTTTACCTAAAACACGAACAAAGGCGAGTGTGTTTGCTTATTTGTTACCTCTTCACAGCTTATCCGGCTCCTGATGGACGGTATTATAAGCACCTTACCATTACCATTACCATTAAAGACAACCGCAATGATTTCTTATATTTACACAATTAGATATATGATGAGATAAGCTTCTAAATAAAGTAGAAAAAGATATTTACACCACCACCACCATGAATGCCTCGTTTCCAGTAAAAAGGGTCTCCGGTTCTCTACACTCACCATACGAAACACAACAGCGTTATGCTACTATTTTACGCTGGTATTCTGTGAGAGCGTGGTCCTTCCCCGGTCGAGCCGAACTTTTCGTGCTACAACTATACTACTAATATAGCTGCAACATGGCTCTACCACGTAAGAATGTATGTCACCCTCATTCTATGTTTTTTTTTTTTATAAAAAATGTTGTCACACATAATACGAGGTTTATTGATTACAGTCGCGGTAAGTTGAGCTCATGAAGCACATTGAAATGCTTTGAAGCGGAAAGATAAGCATTTAAAATACACTTAGGCACGACGAAATAATTTTGATATCGCGACTTATTTAACCTACGGTATTTAAGGCACGTCTCCTACGCAATTTAGGTGGTAAGTACCAGTTCGGCTTTATCTTGTTTTTTCATTATATATAAATTAAAGTTGAAAATAAATAAGGCATGCGGATTCTCCGAAATAACGCATTGTTGCGTATTTTTAACAAACTTCAAAAACTAGGAGGGTTTACATTTTGACTACAGATAATATGTTTTTTAATCTTCATCTATCCTCAATAATGATTCAAAATTCAGATGCATAGTCATCCCTTAGGAATGCGTAGGACCCATTTAACCTATTTAATAAAAAAAGATTCATCAAAATTGGTTCATAATTGGCGAAGATATCTTTTAACGTGGTAGAGCCATGCTGCAGCTATATTTTAATTGTAGCACGAATGGGTCGGCTCGACCGGGGAAGAACAACTCTTTCACAGATAACCAGCGTAAGATAGCAACTAAATGTTGCTGTATTTCGTATGCCAAGTGTAGAAAACCGGAGACCCTTTTTACTGGAAACGAGGCATTCCATCTTAGTCCTCACTGCGACAGCGCACCTGTATTTTGATTCATCATTACAGCCTATAAAAGTCCGTTGTTTAACATAAGACTCTCCCATAGATTGCCTCATAGGGAGTTTATTTACATAGTTGCCACGCGTGTCTGGCGAGTTGGTGGTAACCGCAGTTTTGTTAATGAATCGGCCGCTGCTCACCGTCTGTTTTAGTATCTCGCTGTCGCGTCTTATGACATACGGAACGATATGGGGTGGTGGATATTATTGCACCGTCACTACAAGGGTTTTGATTCTTAATTAATGATAAATGTAGATGTCAAAATCCACTTACCATTAGGTGGACTGTGTACTCCTTTTTCACTCTTTTTATATAAAAACTAGCTGGCCAGGCAGACGTTGTTCTGCCCTCTCCGACGACCCTGTGTCCTATAAAAATTATTAAATTCGTAATAAAAAATATTGAGGGTCACTTATAGGAATAAAAACTATATCTCTCAAGTTGGATCAAGCAATACACATTTACAAAATTTCATTAATATCCGTTGAGTGGTTTCCGAGTTCATCGCGAACAAACAATGTGACATTATATATAAAGACTAGCTGTTCCCCGCGACATCGCTCGCGTGTTAGGGTTTTTATGTTTTTACGCGGAACCCTAATTCTTTTTCTAAAATAAAAGTAACCTAAGTTACTCCTTATGAAATCAGCTACCTGCCAGTGAAAGTCCCGTCAAAATCGGTCTAGCTGTTTCGAAGATTAGCCGGAACAAACAGACAGACAGACAGACAAAAATTTTTAAAATTGTGTTTTTGTTATAAGTACCGTATATACTTTCATATGCAATTAGTAAAAATCTGTAATTTTGACATTACAAACAGACACTTCAATTTTATTTATTTGTATAGATAACCTTTGTAATTCACCATGTACTTCGCAACATCACAAATAGAATATCTGTTGCGTTCTGTTAGATACTCTAATAAAATTGTGAAAACAGATATTTCCTGTTATTTACCAACTTGGGATCCTTATAAAGGAATATTTTTTGATCTCGGCGCTCTCAGTTTTCAATTTATTTATACGTGCAAATTGGAAGGCTGTGAAGTGAGAACTGTCAGTCGATCCAAAGAGGTTTCAAAGGGTCTCAAATGAAATAAATATATAGTAGCAATTTTATCCTAACATATTTACCATTATCGTTACATCCTATTATCGCCCACCATTGAACATAGCCATAGATTGCTAAATAGGGGGGATATTTACCTTTGTTGCCACACTTGGTAAGTGGAATAACAGCCTGTATTTTTGGTAGTCGTTATTTTTTAATTATCTTTTAAATTTTTAATAAAATACTAGTAATGCTATTAAATATTACTAATATTCCTTTTACCCAATTCTGGTAAGCTTAAAATGCTTGTGTTAGAAGTGGTTCACGACAGTAGTCAAATGGCGGATTCGAACTCACGACCTTTCGAGTTCGCGGTCCACGCTCTGCCATTAGGCTACTGACGCTTCAAAAAAATATGAAAAATCCTGCTGCCGTCTCCTGATTTGTTTCCCTCTGTTGCCTCTTACGACACCCATGGGATGATATGGGGTAATGGATATTCTTACACCGCTACAACATCTCACATATTTATAAAAAAAATATTATTAATGTCAAATTTTTAAAATGTCGTTATCACTTAAATACTTGGAAGACAAAGCTTTGTGTCTTTATCAACAACTACTCAGTGTCGCAGTGTTTTAGCATTAAGTTGCGGCGCTGAGGATCGTGGGTTCAAATCGTGTACGTAACAAGTATTTAAATGGCCTACAAATAATTGTTCTCAGTCTAGATGTCCTTGTGAAATATATGTATGTAATCTGCTACCAGGATACAGGAGAAAATCTTAGTGTAGTGTATTGGTAATTTTTGTACCTAGTAGCGCACCCACCGACGTATCCATAAAGAACTTACAAGAGCAAAATTCCTAAATAATTATGAAATTAATTAATTAAATAATAAATACAACTAAGGCTCCTAAAGAGCTATCTCTCACAAGTCACGAACGTACTGTACAGACGTTTTGATTGATTTTCATTTAATTCAAACTAACGGTAAATTATCTTTATTACGTGCAAACATAGTTATTAAAACATTGAACGTGATAGAGCCACGCTGCAGCTATATTATGATTGTAGCAAAAATGGTTCGGCTCGACCGGGGAAGGACCACGCTCTCACAGAATACCAGCGTGAAACAGCAGCTTGATGCTACTGTGTTTCGTATGGTGAGTGTAGAGCACTGAAGACACTTTTTACTGTAAAGGAGTGACAAAATATCTGTATTTTATTTCTTAATCTATACATCTATAGAAATAAATAAAATGGAAGTGTCCGTTTGTAATGTCAAAATAACAGTTTTTTACTAAATGAATATGAAAGTATATACGGTACTTGTAACAAAAACACAATTTTTTAAATTTTTGTCTGTCTGTCTGTTTGTTTGTTCTAAAAATGGCTGGACCGATTTTCACGGGACTCACTGGCACATAGCTGATGTTATAAGGAGTAACTTAGGCTATTTTTGTTTTTGAAAAAGAATTAGGGTTCCACGCAAAAAATTAAAACACATGTCAATCTAATCGTAATAAATTACACGCGGGTGAAGTCGCGGTGAACAGATAGTCGAGAATAAATTTAGATGTCTATGGGAAAAAGCATCCAGTTACCATCAGGTGGACTGTGTTCTCGTTTGTCACTCTTATTATATATCAAAATCTTTATAACCTCACCTCAGCCGCGGTGCACATACTCTGTTACACAAATAATAAAAATATAATAAATAATAGCTGCATCATCGCTCTGACACCTACAACAGAGAACAGCGTAAAACTCTTTTAATTTTACGATATAAAAGCACTTTAAGTGTTATAAAGCCAGGTTGAAACTTGCCAACTTGCTACTGTCTGTAGCATGTAAATGAGTGTACTTGAGAGGTAAAAGTATAATGAAACTGAACTGTTGAGATGTTTCTCATCTTTATCCTCTCAAAGAGGGACGCCCAACCTTTTGACTTTGTGACGAATTGCTTCAATAACGTTTTAATCATAGACGCTAAATAAGTTACTTATAAAAACATATTTTACCTTATTCTCTTTTAAAAGTAAGTTAAAAGAAAAGAAATAAAAAAGAAAACACATTTATTCGTGATTCAAGAGCAATTAGATACGCAATACAAATATATTTTTTTTATATAGGACGAGGGTGACACACGAGCACACAGTCCACCTGATGGTAAGTGGTTTCTGCGGCCCATAGACATCTACATACATCCTCTCTTACAAATCGAAATGTAGATGCGTTGTCACCCATGAGGACTAAGAAGGAATGCCTCATTTCCAGTAAAAAGGGCCTCCGGCCACCTGCACTCACCAAGCGAAATGCAGAGGTAAACCTCTACTTCACGCTGGTTTTCTGTGAGGTCGTGGTACCACCCCGGTTCGAGCCGGCCCATCCGTGCGACAGCAAAAGCTGCCGCGTGGCTCTACCACTGTTTGATATAATAAAATAAGTTTAAAAAATCTACAATTTTTCCAGAAAATGTTTTGTATGTCGGTGACAAAAGAGCACACTACTTGATGGTAAGTGGACGTTGAGGCTAATAGAAATCTACATTTATCCTCGATAAAGAATTAAAATGCAGATGAGTTGTCAACCCTGAGGGTTTCGAGTAAAATGAGTCTAAGTTTCTGAACACCCACCATACACAAAAAGCAGCATAAAGCTGCTATCTTACGCTGGCATTATGTGAGAGTGTGGTCCTACCCCGGTCGAGTCGACCCTTTTGTGCTAAAACCATTATATAGAAAAATAGAGAATTTTTATACAGAAATATACTGTTACAGCTTATTAAAGTCCACTACTGTGCGTAGGCATCCCCTATAAATTGCTTCATATTTATTAGGATTTTCGCCATAGTTGCCACGTTTGGCAAGCGGAGTTTTTAATTTTTAGTCGTTATTGAAAAGACGCTGTTGCCCATCTCCTAATTTGTTTCCCTCTGTCGCCTTTACGACACCGACGAGATGATATAGTGTAGTGGATGTTCTTCCATCACCATTAAACAATTTGTAACCGTAACAATAACTATTTACATGCAAAAGTTTAACAAAAATATCAAACATGACAAACAGACAGATACCAAACTGATTGCGTATGTGTAACATTTTGCTAAATTTCGCAAGTAGTGTCGTAGTGTCATTGAAACAAATTATAATTATAAATCATTATACAATTATTTACTATAGTGATTTTTTTTATGATTACACAATACTATATACTATACATTGAATAAAACTAATTTTACAGATTTTATCACGTTTAATGTAACTCCCTTATTTTAATTCCCGACATTTCGGGTGTTTTACTGTACCCATTGACATGGGAGCCGTAATTTCGAAAATTAAGTTTAATTAAACGCGATATAATCCGTTAAATTAGTTTCATTCAATGTAAAGTATTCGTGTAAGAAATTATTATACTCTTCGTAGTCTTCGATTCTGATTAACCGCCTCTGGTTTCAAAACAATGTCTGCCGCGTTGGCCAAATATGTGACAGCTGCCTCCAAATATCCCCATATTTTTTTTATTCACAGATAAAGGGCATTGTCGCTGATGCGATTATGCCGTCCTGGTATTTACAAAAAAAATCTTAATACTTACTGGTTACTTAATCTCTTATTAACTAACAAATACAGTTTTTTGGCATCATCTGATAACGGGTCCGATAAAATACTATTACTACTACATGGTATAATCTTAATGTCCCATTACTTTTAATGTATTCACAATATTCTTTTCATCGTTGAGCACTTGGTAAATAAGAACTTAACATCAACAAACATTTTTTTTTTATAGGAGAGGGGGCAAACGAGCATGCGGCTCACCTGATGGTAAGTGACTACCGCCGCCCATGAACAACTGCAACACCAGGGGAATCGCAGATGCTTTGCCGGCCTTTTAAAAAGGAGTACGCTCTTTTCTTGAAGGTCCCTAAGTCGTATCGGTCCGGAAAAATCGCTGATGGTAATCGATTCCACAAGGAGGTCGTGCGAGGAAGAAAACATCTTCTAAATCGCACAGTGGTGGACCGCCAATCATCCAGATGATGTGGATGGTATCGGGAGTTCTGCCGCGATGTGCGTTCGTGAAATTTGGCGGCTGGGATTAATCCGAACAATTCCTCAGAGCACTCCCCATGGTAGATGCGAAAGAAAATGCAAAGGGATGCAGCATCTCTTCGCAGTGCCAATGAATCGAGCCGATCGGAAAGGGCTCGGTCGTCGACAATTCGAGCCGCTCTGCGTTGGATGCGGTCAAGTGGAAGGAGCTGGCACTGGGGAGCCCCTGCCCAGAGATGGGAACAGTATTCCATGTGAGGCCGAACTTGCGCCTTGTAAAGTAGCAGGCGGTGTGCCGGCATGAAATACTGTCCCGCTCTGCTGAGCACGCCAAGCTTTTTAGAGGCCAATTTGGCCTTCCCTTCCAAGTGACCACGAAACTGCACGTCACTCGATATGTCGACTCCGAGGATACTGATACTGGCTGAGGCAAGAAGGGGAGTGCCTTGAAACTGAGGAGATACGACAAAGGGGTTCTTTTTAGCGGTAAACGCGCAAACTTGTGTCTTCTGAGGATTAAACTGGACTAGATTTAGTCGCCCCCAATCCGAGACTATGTTCAGCAAAGACTCGACTTCAGACACAAGTTTGTTCCGGTACTCAGCGACGTTTTCCCGAGAAATAATGGCACGGCCGGTGTATAGAGCATCACCAGTGCTGTCATCCGCATAGCAATGAATGTTACCAGTTAGCAACATATCATTGATATGCAGAAGAAACAGCGTTGGTGATAGCACACAGCCTTGTGGAACACCAGCGTTAATAGGCTTGTAGTCAGAGCATGCACCGTCTATAACGACCTTGATGCTCCGATCTGCAAGGAAGCTGGTGATCCAATTGCACAATTTCTCGGGAAGCCCATAGGAAGGGAGCTTCGAAAGAAGCGCTTTGTGCCAAACCAATTTTTATACGTGGTAGTGCCACAGTGCAGCTATATTATGACTGTAGCACTAATGGGTCGGCTCGACCGCGGACCACGCCTCATAGAATACCAGCGAAAGCTCAATGCTGCTATGTTTCTTATCGTTAGCGTAGAAATCCGGAGACCCTTTTTACTGATAACGAGGTATTACACTTTACTATAAGGTGGACTGTGTGCTCACTTGTCAACCTTATTCTATATATTTTGTTACGTGGTAGAGCCATGCTGCAGCTATATTAGTAGTATAGTTGTAGCACGAATGGATCGGCTCGACCGGGGAAGGACAACGCTTTCACAGAATACCATTGTAAAATAGCAGCTTAACACTGCTGTATTTCACATGGTGAGTGTAGAGAACCGGAGACCCTTTTTACTGGAAAAGAGGCATTCCATCTTAGTCCTCGCGGCTGACAACGCATCTGCATTTTGATCCTTTATTGAGGATAAATGTGGATTTCTATGGGTCACAACAACTACTTACCATCAGGTGGACTGTGTGCTCGTTTGTCACCCAATCTTGTAGTAAGTACTTTTCCATTGGATCATGTTGGCAATTTACACACATAAATTGCACAAGGACATAAGTGAAGACCCAGAACAATTCCTTATAGGCCATACAAATACTTGTTCCATGCGGGTTTCGAACTCCCGGACCTCAGTGCAGCAACTCAATGCTTAGCCACTGGGCCTCGGAGCCATCAAACTACCACTGCTGTTGATAAAATCTTTTAATAACGCAAATATTAACAGTGGTAGAGCCACGCGCAGCTTTTGCTGTCGCACGAATGGGCCGGCTCGAACCGGGGTAGTACCACGACCTCACAGAAAACCAGCGTGAAGTAGAGGTTTACCTCTGCGTTTCGCTTGGTGAGTGCAGGTGGCCGGAGGCCCTTTTTACTGGAAATGAGGCATTCCATCTTAGTCCTCACGGGTGACAACGCATCTACATTTTGATTTGTAACGGAGGATAGATGTAGATGTCTATGGGCCGCAGCAATCACTTACCATCAGGTGGACTGTGTGCTCGTTTGTCATCCTTTTCCTATAAAAAAAAAAATATCCCATGTCCTTAATAAATATAATTTCAATAATGGGCAACATTTCAAAAATGAAATGAAAAATATTTGGTGTTTGCAGTAAGTTTGATAAAAGTAATGAAAAAACAACTAATGATTTCTTATATTTACGCGAGAAAACAACTACCCAAAATATTATGAAAAAAAAAAAGAAGAGAATAATACCTTTAGCCTCTTAAAGTGATACTTTATAGCGATAATGGTAGTTTTTAAAGAGATAAAATTACTTTTCTTAATAGAAACATGATAATATCGATATAGAAACAAAATTCTTAAAAATTAAACTTTTAGTATAAAGTAAAAGGGACTTTAATTTTTAAATGTCATTTAAGAAATATCACAAGGTCCGGGTAACAATTAGAATATCTTTTAAGAGAATAAAATCTTAATAATTACATTAAGAATTAAATATCGTATTTGGCCACCTTTAGGTTTAGAATTTTTTCCAAATTTATATGAGATAAGCCTAAGTGTATAATCCATATAATAATAAATAATCAATAAGGTTCACATATCATATAAAATACATACAAAAATAAAAATAAACTACGCATAATAAGCTTAAAGTATCTTGAAATCTTGCAATAGTATGCTTGCTTGAATTTTATTTTATTAACTATGGGATCCTTAGCAGATAGTAGCCTCCCCCCCGAATTCTTCATTGAAATTAGTAAGTTTTTTAATTTCTATATTCTCGCAAATCATCCTTGGTGGGAATCCGTCTTCTTTTGCGAGGATTTTTTATATTGTGAAACAAATATTGAAAAAGAAATGACATGCATTCAATATTTATTTAAATTTGGAATAACAATCAAACCATAGGTATTACAGTTCAAAGTGGCCAGTATAACAAAACCGCAACATCATAAGTGAAAACTTGTTAAATGACCTAATATCAAGTTTTCTTTCCTTATTAAAAGGCAGTGCTTAACTACAATCCCATCTAGTGGTAAGTGGTGATAAGAATGAATTTCAATAAGTATTTTTTAAGTCAATATTAAATATTAAAATATTTTTAAATTATGACGCACTAGACGGCAAATTGCGCCGCCATAGCGATGTAAGCCTACTCAATCTTACTGTGAAGACTAGAGATGTGAAAGATGTTTTTTTTTAATTTTTGAAAAGCCAGAGATAAATTATAATCCCTCTTGGTGGAATATCAACAAAAACGATGTATCGATTGTACAACGGTTAAGCGGTTGTCTGCGCTGCCGCAGGACTGTGGATTCTAATTCCATACGAAACACGTGTGATATTTTCCTTATTGAAGGTTATTTACGTACGAAATAATGTCCTCGTCCTGGCCGAATTTTGGTTGCGACGACCAGCTTCAATGAGGGCTAGTCATCTTCGGAGAAAAGGATCATAGTGGAAGATTACTAGGTGCACAAACACAGGTGCACTCTCTATTCCATCGCTCTCATAGTCCGATGGTACAACAATCCAAGGCCGCAGCTTCGAATGGTCAGCAGAGGCGTGTACGACCACTAGATCATCGAGGCAGCCAATACTTGTTGGATCATTTCCTCCCTCTAAGATAGCGAAGAAAATCCTACTGTTTTTATACTTACAGTAAAAAAGTTTATTTAAAAACTATATTGCATACTACTGGATCGCTTATCTATCCACCACCACCAAAGGAGTATCACAGAGAAAAAATAAAGTA
The DNA here is from genome assembly GCA_963668995.1 of Parnassius mnemosyne. Classification (NCBI taxonomy): domain Eukaryota; kingdom Metazoa; phylum Arthropoda; class Insecta; order Lepidoptera; family Papilionidae; genus Parnassius; species Parnassius mnemosyne. The sequence goes on from CAVLGL010000013.1 coordinate 3,179,636, forward strand.
ATAAATAGTTTAACTTTGATCTCGTAGTATGTTTACGACAATTTAATGTATGTTCACAAAAAAAAATGTAGTTTTAAAAAAGTGAATAATACACTCTGTAAACACCTGGAACAAACATAGCCTACTAATACCAGTTTCTCGACTCTACAGAGTCAGTAATTCATTCGTGAGCCAATATATATGCTATTACAACAAAGTCCCAGAAAATATACAAGGTCTCTCTATTACTAAGTTTCAATTTTTTACTTAACAAAAACTAATTTTTTTTACGTGGTAGAGCCATGCTGCAGCTATATTGTGGTTGCAGCATGAATGGGTCGGCTCGAGTAGGTTTGGGTAGGTCCACGCTCCAACAGAACACCAGCGTAAAATAGCAGCTTCATACTGTTGTGTTTCGTATGGTGACTGTAGAGAATTGGAGACCCTTTTTAAGTGGCATTCCATCTTAGTCTTTAGGGGTGATAACGTATCTGCATTTTGATTATTAATTGAGGATTAATGTAAACGTCTATGGGTCAAAGCATGCTTATATCATAAGATGCTCCTTTGTCACATTTATTCTATGAGAAAGACTATAAAAAGGTTTCATAGTATATATATTTATATTCGATAATAACACCTGGAAATGAAGTGATCGTATCCTAACTGTTTCAAAAGTGAGTTTTCGTAATAATTGTACAACCTACGTTATATTAAAAAACGTCCCGCTGAGCTTTATGTTGGTTCGTCCCAGGACAATGTTTTTTTTTTTCTTTCAATCAATATTAGTAATCTATTTCGATTAAAAAGCTAAGATTGGCAGATAGATCATTGGTAATGGTTAACAATACATAAATCTAGTAATCATAATTTTAACTCGCGACATAAACATAAACTTACAGTTTCAAAGACTCCATAATACCAGCGGCTCATTTTTGGGGAGATGTGTAACCATTTATAACAAGATTTTAAATTATACGCAATTTATTAAGCGCGAATGGGTCGACTTAACTGGGGAAGAACCGCGCTCTCACAAAATACAAGCGTAATGTAGCAGCTCAATGCTACTGTGTTTCGTATAATGAGTGTAGAGAACTGGAAACCTTTTTACTGGATGCGAGGCATTCCACCTTAATCCTCAGGCGGTGATTTGGTTCTTATTCAAGAATAGATGTCTACGCGTCACAGTATCATTTTATTGTGACATTACTGATTTGCCTTTTCATAAATTCAAAAGCACGCTTAAAAAGCATTCTTATTAAGAAGGGATATTATATATTAGATGATTATTTAAAAAGATAAGAAAACGTGGACATAATGAGACTTTTTTTACTTATATATTTTATATGTTAAATTTGTATCTATTGTGAGACAAAAGCCTACTTGTAAGTTTCTTGTCGCTTCTTCTTACAAGGTCTCCCGTATTAGGAACGCGATGAAGTGGGTTAGCATAGCTTTATTGCTTTCTAAAAAGTGCATTATATAGATATATTTTTAAATAAAATATTTAGATTTTGATCTTAACTAATTCAGCGCCTTTCACTAATACCATTACTGGTCTGAATATTTTAGGATTATTTTATTTAGGATATTATATTCTATTCCTAAAGCTATATTTGTAATGGTGGTATTTAGAACAAGGCTGACAAACGAACGCACAGTCCACCTGATTGTAAATGGATTCTATAAGCCATATATATCTACATTTATCCCTGATTAAGAATTAAAAATGCAAAAGCTTTGTTGCCATTGAGTATTAAGATGGAATGCCTCGTTTCCAGTACAAAGGGTCTCCATTACACATCAACATTAAGCTACTATTTCATGCTGGTATTCTGTGATAGTGTAGTCATTCCACGGTCGAGCCATTCGTTCTAAAACCATAATATAGCTGTAGCGTGGCTGTACCACGTAGAGATCCACGCTGCCACGATAAATATAGTAACATAATTATTGCGGCAACATTTTTTATGTATTTTGTTTTTTTAATAACTTTTAGTTAAGTTCGAAGAGAATAGGTGTAGATTAATAATTTTACTGTAATGTGTGAGTTGTCTCACAAAAAGACGTGTTTATCTCTCTGGGACTTTAATTAGACTTTTCTTAATAATAACACTAATATATATCATGTCGTGTGGGTTGTTCAACATCACTCCTCCCATCGACATAAAAAAGACATGAATACATTTCATTATTTTTTTTCTGTAGTATTTAATATAAAATGTATATATTTTGAAAAGTGTTATAAACAATTCGCTATTATTATAACTTATAGCATTTTAAGGCAATGACACACATTAATAAACTGAAAAACTTATGCGTGCCGTATAGTGAGAGCGTAAGGGAATCCACTCACCTATGTCATCCATTATTATCATATATCATTAAACATAGCTTTTTTTCTTTTTTTAACTTTTTTAAATCAATAAACTTTACCACCACACTAGGATTTTCTCCTGTATAGTGGGAGGCAGTTTACAAACATAAATTGCACGAGGATAAACATCCAGACTCGGAACAATTATTTGTACGCCATACAAATTCTTGTTCTATGCGGGATTCGAACCCGCGGCCCCCAACGCAACAACTCATTGCTAAGTCACTGCACCACCGAGTCATTAAAGCATCTTCCTTATTACTCACTCAAACTAATCTAGAAATATGGTTGCATATAAAAATATTCCCCCATGGTGCAATCTATGGTGGAAGACTGTATTCATCTCTGGACTTTTCACAGACTGTAATAAATAAATGACTAATCTGTCTGTAATATTGAAATAACTGGCTTCAATTAAGCATAAGTATAAGTTTGCAGCATGCTAAACTTCGGCTTCGGATGGCTAATTTATTTGTGATGAAACTATACTACTATAGATAGAGCTACAAACAGATAGAGGGCAATCCCTGAAGGGATCTTGGCTGTATTTTATTTCTAAAAAACTTCATTTTTTTTTTTTCAAAAATGGAAAGATGATGAAATAAATGGTCTTTGATTATCTTAGATCTTACTAATGCTACATTGATAGAGCCTACTCAGGCGAAGCCGGGGTGAGCTTACATAATATTACATTAAGATGTAATTTTGAATACCTGCTCCCTTCTTTACTTAACTAATTTTCACTATTTTTTTTAAATAAAGTAAAATAAAATATCTAAAAGAATGAAAGAGTTTCTAATCAAATAACTATGAGGTCATTATAGTATGTTATGTGTATATAATATACTATGTTATATTATTATAGGTTAGTGTAATATATCAATGCTATATTAGATAATTCACTTTTCATTGCATGATTAAATTTGTCCATAGCTACTGATTTATCTCAAATTTATAAATTGATGAACATACTTATGGATTTTTTATAAATATATAAATTTACCATTAGTGCCAATAGTAATTAATAGTTGATAGATTACAGCAATTAAATCTTGTGTGGTTTCTGCTGGAGGGCTAAAAAAATTATTATTTGTGTATCACTTTGTTTTTTAGATTTTGAATACTTAAAAAAAATATTCCCATACGGACCGATTGTTCATTCGTCCGGTGACATTTAATAAATTATAACCTGACTGAATATAAAAGGGTAACTATTTAACTATTTTATTCCTACAACTGTCATTTTCAATTTTGTGTTGTATTTTTTATTACGAATAATTTTTAACTGAAGATTGAAAAAACGGCCGTAAATCATAAATGCTCGTGGAGCGTTAATTAGTCTGTGTTAAGGAAAATTTAATTGTATTAATTAAATGTAATTGCAATTACAAAAAAAATTTATACAGGAATAAGTAATTTATTATATGCATATATATATTATTTCTTTCAAAACGTTTATAATTAAACTTTAATCAAAAAATATTCTATGATGCACAACATACACCTTCAAATTAAAAATAATAATAAAATTATTTTCACATTTAGCTACTGAAATCGTTACTACGACAAAGTGTATCTAACAAAAAGGAGCAACTATGTGAAAATAATTTAATTTTTTGTTTTAAATTACTTTTAATTTTTTTAAGTTTAATTATTTTACTCTTTTGAGTGGACGAAGGAATATTGCAAGTTCAAAGTAACATCTAGAATATTCATCCCGTACCTTTCCAATCATAGCGATGTAATTTTCTCTTTTAATTTATATGGAATTTGTCTACTAAGTATAATCTATTTAATAAATAAAAAAAAACATATAAACTGGTTCATCCGCTTCCGAGGAGTCGCCAAACATACATAAAAAACATACGCGTCGGATACGAAAAATTCGCAGTTATTTGAACTCCATTAAAAATATAGGCTAAGTGTTATTCTTTAACTGGAATACCAACAAAGATTGTTTTTAATTTACAAATTTTTTAAATAATTTATCGTGTTAAGTTTTATTTTTGTAGAAAGTAATAAATCACAAAATATAATAAATAATAAAATAACGCATTTATTGTAAAGTTAAAAATAACTTACCAAATTCCAAATATAAACCATTGTCGATTATTGCTTTTATTGTATTTTTTCAAATAATAACTCAAAATGAGTAGAAATTAATTTAAAAGTTCAAAATAAGATAAAATAAGTGTTTTAATTATTATTTTTAAGTATGGATTCATCATTATAATTATATTTCATAACTTAAACTACTTTTATTAATTATTGTTTCAGAGTTAAATATACATTTCAAATCAATCCCAAATTTCATATAAATAATTACTTACTTTTTATGTATGTGACAGGACAGTAATCTCAAGAAAAATCTAAGCAATGAAAAACCACTTCAAAAAAATCAAAAGGCACTTGCACGTAGCAAACTTGTTAGCAGCGTGTTAACGAAAGTTTTAACGGATTTAATCCATCGAGCAGAATATTCCCCGAGTATATGTCCGCTCTGCTCGGACGTCGGTGGTATACTGAAGCTGAAAGCTTTTCATCGAGCTTACATGACTGGAGAAATGGCGATTTAAGGTACATCCCTTTTACACTGTGTAATACACAATACGATTAATAACTGAAAGATAGCATTAGCCAGGAAAAGGTGGTGGCTGGGCGGTGATAAGATGTTGGAGACTTTCCGTCTACGTGACTTCAATAACAATTGCTATATAAATTTACAAAGTCGTCATTTAATTGCATTTCCGATATCCGGTTCTGGCAGGTATTCATTGAATAATTAACTCACTGTCTATCAATTTCATTAGGTTTAAACGTGTTTGTATTACATTGTCAAATTACCAGCAGAAATATTATTTATTTACTAGCGAGTATTATCTGTTAAGGTGGCGTTATTTACAAACAAAGTCAGAAACTTTTATTCAATATAGATTATAAATAATATACTTATTGAATGTCACTCTTATGTTTATTTTGCCACAGGTTTGGAAAATACATCTATCCTGGAAAGAACCAGCAAGAAACTCTGCAGGATTTTTAATTTAAGATAATCATCGAAGACCATTTACTTGATAAGTTTTTATTTATAAAAAAAAATGGTTTGAGATAAAATATATTCTAGATCACTCCGGACTTGCTCTCTAACTTTTCATAAAAATTTATTACAATCAATTCAGCCATTCCGAAGATTATTAGCCGGGGTCTGTCCGACAGGCAAAGTTTTTAAAAATGGTTATTCATATCAACAAAATACAGTTATTTCGATATTATCGACAGACACTTCAATTTTAGTTAGTCAATATTAGTTGTATAGAATACATAAACTGTAACTACTAACCATTATAATTAAACACTATAGCTACTGTTGCGTAACGATAATTACTTAAATCCTCCTATCACATTATACCACTCCGCCCAGGGTTGATTGGAAGATAATGCCTAAAGGCATTTAGTCCGCCCTTTGTCAACCTTGTATATAGGTTAAGACAACAAAGTATAAATAAATAAAACTAAATTAATAACACCTCGGTAACTGTAGCAAGCATAGCATAGCATTTATTTTTAAAGGTGCGATGCCGTGGATTCGAATCCAGATAAGAAAAATTGTGTGGATGGTCTAATAAAATGTTCCGGGTCTCGAATTTTATCCACGTGCAATCTATGGATGTAAAACGCCTTCAAGATATTTTTACTTGTTGTAAGTCAGTGCTTCACTACAATTTATATTTATTATGTGTCTTTTATACGTGGCAGAACCAAGCTGCAGCTATATTATGGTTTCTGCACGAATGTGTCGGCTCGATCGGTGTAGGATAACACTCTCACAGAATACCATCATAATAGCAACTTAGTGTTGCTCTGTTTCGTATGATAAGTGTAGAGAACCGAATACCCTTTTTAGTGGAAACGACTCATTCTATCTTAGACCCCACGGGTGACAACGCATTTTGATTCTTAATTGAGGATTTTATACATATTCATATAATCACGCCTCTTTCCCGTAAGGGTAGGCAGAGACCACTTCTTTCCACTTGCTGCGATCCTTACATACTTGTTTCGCTTCGTCCACTTTCTTTATTCCCTTCATACATGCTCTACGGTTTAGGTACTCTTGACCTGGCCTTTTTTCAAGACGTCCCTGATTTAGTCTAGAAATGTCCGCCTAGGTCTACCCCTTCCAACACTTTCATTCACACTCGCCTTATACACTTTTTTCGTCAATCGTTCTTCATTCATTCTCGCGACATGGCCAAACCATCTCAGCATACCTTTCTCCATTTTTTGTCACTGCATCTTCTTTCTAAAAGAAAGGATTTTATTATATTATTATATAGATGTCTATGAGCCACGGCATCCAATTACCATCAGTTGTACTGTGTGCTCATTTATCATAGTCAATCTATAAAAAAAAATCACTAGTACGGGTCTAACGTTTTCTTTTTAATAAAAAAAAATACATTTAGAAATGTGAGGAGACCTGTGCGGACCACTAGACGTATGTCGCTTGTTACTTCCTTCATCTACATCAGCTCGTTAAGCGAAATCAACCCTAAATAACGTGGCTTAACGTTCAGATTCCATTTCGTTTTTATAATGTTCTATATCGTTGAATGTCGTCCTGGCTATCTACGCTGTGCTGATAATTATACATTTTCGGGGTAAACCTTAAAGATACAGCCTATATAGATCCCACAGCTGGGCACAAACCTCCTCTCATCTTTGAGAGAGTTTTCATCATCATCATCATCATTACAGCCTTTGACAAGTCCACTGCTCAACATAGGCCTCCCCCAAGTTATGCCACAAAGCACGGTCCTGAGCATCCATCGATTGCCTGCATGAATTACCAGGTCGTCACTCTATCTAGTGAGGGGTCACCCTATATTTCGGCTACCGGTACGAGTCTGCCACTCAAGAACCTGTATTCCCCATCGGTTGTCGGTTCTTCGACCGCTTGGGGTAAACCTTGCGATCATCTGCCAACTGTAACATTATATTAGACATTAAATTAAGCTATATGCTGTATATAAATTCATTTAATATATATAAAATTTAATTTTGCTTCCTGTCTATGCTCGCAAGGAGCATGTCAAGACCCTGGTCTTCCAAGAACACCTATTGTTGGGTTTGCGCATCCTTCCATCCTTTAATGTATGTACATATAAACATAAATAGCTTTAATAAGAATAAGGATGTTCATACCTTAAACACTAGGAACAAACATAAGCTTGTAATGCCACTTACAAGACTCCACAGAATTAGTAATTCATTTATGGGGCAATGTATACGCTTTTACAACAGAATCCCAGAACATGTTCAAAGTTTGTCAATAAACAAGTTTAAAAGTTTTATTAAAGAAAAACTGTACAAAAAGGGTTATTATAATATCAAGGAATACATGAATGAAAATAACCCCTGGGAATAAGGTGATCGCCACCATGCTGGTTCTATGAAAATTCATTTAAAATTGTATAAACAAAATTATTGTTAAGTGAAATTATGTTTAAAAAAAAAGTCCCGCTGGGTTTCTTGCTGGTTCTTCCCAGGACAGAGGTATTTTCCGAACCAGTGGTAAATAAAATAATGACTTTCAATAAGTATTATGTAATAATCCATATTGAATAAAAATCGTTCTATTCTATTCTATTCTATTCTATTCTTTCCAGAAGACACAAACTTAAAATTTAGTAATTATTGTAGGAATGTGTTTATGTGACTTGGGTGTCTCTCGAAAGTGTGCATAGTACGGGTACGCTTTAATGGTTATCACTTATCATCATGGTTGTCAAAAAAAAATAATGCTAAAAAAAAACAAAAGAGAAAATACAAGGTTAAAAAATATTTATAATAGTGATCGGAATTATCCCGAATTAATACAAAAATCCCTTTAATTAAATTATACACTATAAAATAAATAACAACTAAAAACAAATATTGTGTCTAATAAATTATTCCGAGTCCCAAACGAACGAATCCGAAAAAAAATAGTAACAAAAAAAATCTGTCAAACAAATACCATGATGTGCCTTCTTATCTTTGTTATTTATGACGTCTTCGTTTAAAGCCATGCGTTTGGCTCGTATTTTATAGTGAAAAGTGTGAAGAGGTGCATTTTCACCTAAGTGTGAGTGAGAGAATATTGTATTGTATACCATTTTATTATTACGGAATGCTAAACGCGCGCAATTCCGCTCTGAGCCGATCGCGCCAGCGTCGGCAAGCACGTCGCGCAATGCCTCCTGGTAAGCATTAACCTATTACTTGGTTTCCTTCGTTCTCTGTCAAAAACGTCATTGAATAGATTTTTTTAGAGTGCACCATGCCGAGGGTGCCGAGGAGAGGGAACGCGCGTCAGTCGGTACTCATTCGGATGTTGGAATTGTTTACGGTGGGACGGGCCCGCCAACGCCCGTACGCGACGTGAGCACCTCATGGTAAGTGTGCCAGCACCACCCGCCTTTTGCAGTAAGATAAGGTATTTTTTTTACGTGAGTTTTAAACGTGTTTCTAACTTGAAAGGCACGCAAAGGCGGAGACAGGCCGTTCCAACATCGTGACGCAGCGAATCTGAAGGAGCCCCGAAACGCCTTGGTGCGATGTTTTGGAGTGGCAAAAAGTGGATACACTGCCTCCTGTGGTATCTGCTGTGATCACGGGCCCACTGCAGCTTTAGAAAGAAATATTTAGGTTTTCTTGTGGTGATGACACCCCGCGCACATACAGACAGTGACATCCTCGTAGCAAAAGTCAGAATAGCTTCCTACGACCTCAAAACGTCGAAAGCTGATGAAACCTCGATTTTCAAAAGTTGTGGTGAAACCAATAACTTCCCGATTTTTGAAAGTCAAGTAACATTATTTCTTCGGAATGGGCTCCAGGCAAAAATAATCGAAGACCATCTATTTTATCAATTTTAGAGAGCCTAGACTCTAAAATTAATAAAATAAATAGTCCTTGATTATCATAAATCTAACTAACGCCACATTATTAGATTCTATCCAGGCGAAGCTGGGGCTAGCTATTGTAGCACAAAAATGTTGATATATATGTGATTGTAATATCTTCTATTGTTCGCCTATACACTGTACTGTAACATGTTTGTTCGCGTTTACACGGAATGTATTTTATGGACTATTTTTTATATAATTATTGGTTACATGTTTTGTTTATTTGTATATAATTTTTAGCAATCAAGTAAAAATTCCTAAAAATTATGTACAAATAAACAAAACAACGAGGAGTGTTTAGCAATAAACTTGCGTGTGTGTTATTTAATATTGAAATTTATTTTTAAGTATTCTAATTTTACGAAAAATAGTAATGTTTTGATATTATGTTTTGTGCTGTTACCTGGCTTCATAATACTGTAGTTGAAATTTAATAGCAATGGTATAAGGAATTTATAGGATAGTAATAATTAGTTCTTATTAGTAACTAAGGTTTTTTTATTAAGAGTTTTATAATCGCAATTCCTTGGGGTTGAGTACATCGAGTACTCATAACATTGATTCAAAGATTTTTATATTACTTTTATATGTACAAGTCAAACTTTGCAGTAAGTGAAAAGATATGTGTAGTCATTCCGATATTTGAACTTAATGTGTTGGTAAAAATAGGTTTTAGAAGTCTTATTTCGTAAGCTGTATATCTTATTTAGGTAAGTGCGAAATGTTCGCCCATAACTATTAAGACCATATGACAAAATCGATTCTACTAGGGCGTTAACTTAAGCGAATTTTAAATGGAACTGATTTCCATATAAAATGACCTTTCGTGGAAATATTTAAAAGAAGAAAAGATTTCTTGTACGTGGTAAAGCCATGATGCAGTTATATGTATGTGGTTATAGCAAGAATGATACGGCTCGACCGGGGGAGGACCGTACTCTCACAGAATCATAATTACTGCCCTTCACAAGTCCACTGCTGAACAAAGGCCTTCCCAAAGAATGCCACAAAGCAAGGTCGTGAGCCACCTGCATTAATCGACTTTCTGCATGTCTTACCAGGTCGTCACTCCGTCAAATGGGGGCGGGGGGCGGCCTACACTGGGCTGCTACTCAAGAACCTTGCTTCCCCATCGGTTTTCGGTTCTTTGTACTAATCCGTTGGGCTAAGCAGGTTATTCTGCTTCTACTAATACGGAAATCCTTATTTCTATGTTTAATGCGCAGAGAAACCCCGAGCATAGCCCTCTCTATAACTTGCTACGCGACCTTGAACTTCCTCATACGGCCAGCAGTGAAGGACTACGTCTCAGTTCGATAGGTCATCACTGGCAACAACTGGTTTTCAAATCTCGTTTCAAGTTTTGAGGTATGCCTGACGAGAAGATGTGTCAAATCTCTCGAATGCTGCCCAGCCGAGTTGAATCCGTCGATTGACCTCTCGGTCAAATTTGGACTTACCTAGTCGGACTATTTGTCCCAGATAAACATACTCGTCAACAACATCGAGCGTAGTGCTCCAAACAACTATCGGCATAGGTATAATATGGACGTTAGAGATGACTTTGGTTTTGTCCATGTTCATATTAAGATCTATCCGTTGAGTGATCCATGGTCGTCCGAAAACTTTGGTTGACAATGACGAATTAAAGGCGATTGTGGAAGCTAATCAGCAGCAACTTTCAAAATTAGCAGCAAAACAATATTGGTCCATTTGCGTCAAATTGGCAAGGTAAAAAAGCTTGATAAATGGGTGCCCCTCGAACTCAATAATTGCCAGCGCAAAGAACACATCGAGACGTACCTTGCACTGCTCAATTGGCCCCTCAACGAAAAATTACCACTAGAAAAGTGATAGTCAATATTTGTTGGTCTAGCGCCGCCGCCGGTGTGATTAATTGCAGCTTCTTACCAAACAGGATGAGCATTGCTGCAGATGTATACTGTGAAGAACTAAACACACGGATGGAGGAGCTCGCACGTCTACAACTTTGGTCAATCGCTTGTTGCCGCTGCTTCTGCACGACAATGCGCGACCTCATACTGCACAACAGACGGTCTCCAAGTTACAAGAGCTGGGGTTGGAAGCTCTCCATCATGTGCCATACACACCAGACATTTGGCCTACAGACTTCTACTTTTTTTTTCAGAATTTAAATAATTCATTAGCGGGAAAAAAATGTCTCCTCCCGTCCAGCCGATTTATTCAAAAAGAGCATCAATAAACTGCGGCTGCTTAGGCAAAGATGCATCGATTGCATGGATGATTACTTTGATTAATAGAAATAGTTAATTTTTTTTATATAGGATAGAATGACAAACGAGCATACAGTCCACCTGATGGTAAGTGGTTGCTGTGCCAAGCCTATGAAATTTCCGTATTTTTATGAAATAAGTTAACGTTTTTTTTTCCTATATGGTATTTCTTCGTGGTAGAGCCACGCTGCAGCTATATTAATGGTGTAGTTGTAGCACGAATGGATCGTCTCCACCGGGAAAGGACCACGCTCTCACAGAATACCAGCGTTAAATATCAGCTTAACACTGCTGTGTTTCGTATGGTGTGTGTAGAGAACCGGAGACCCTTTTTACTGGAAAAGAAGGATTCCATCTTATTTCTCACAACGCATCTGCATTTTGATTCGCAAACAAGGATAAATATAGATGTCTATAGGCCACAGCAACCACTTCTATCCTATAAAAAACGTCTTTATGTATACATCTGTATGTATGTATGTTATGTATGTGCCTGTATAGTATTATTTTACTACTCATGTTAGCTCATGTATGTTGCTCAAATGTTATCAAAGCACTGTCTTATTCATCTCCCAGTTATTTGTTTTATTCAAACCATTGGGGTGTAGGAGGGGGCACGTGCCCCTGTGCCGCCCCCTCACTGGATCCGCCCTTGGTTACAACGCATCTGCATTTTGATTTTTAACTGAGTATTTAACGTCTATGGACCACTGTAAGTTGATTTATCAGTTAGAGCAAATTATTAAGTACATCGATATTTTACCAGGGACTCCGTACGTACCTCGACAAGTTTCATTAATTCTCTAATCGCATTTAAACCAAATCCCTTAGACATCGCTACCATCCAATCATTAATTGGACAGTCTGTAGACGTCAGACGGCTATTTATCAATTTCAGCTTTCAATCGTAGGTTTCTGTTGTCTTGATAATGTGTACGTTATTAATGTTAAATGGTACATGCCTAATAGTGTGAGTGAGATGTAGGTACAACTTCTTAATTGCAGCCTTACCTACACTTATTTCACTCTATTCATTAACGAATGAAAGTTTGGCGATCGATAAATGTGAGTGTGTTCAAACTAAAGTGCCGAAATAAAAATCAAGATACTGGTAACGCGAAGTACGTGGTAGAGGCACGCTGTACCGTGTAGTGGCGGTGTAAGAATATCTACTACCCCATATCGTCCCGTGACTGTTGTAAGAGATGACAGAGGGAAAACGAAACAGGTGATGGGCAGCAGCATCTTCCTGATAACAACTTAAATAAAAGAATTGCAGTAATAAAAAAAGTCTGCCTGCAATGTGTAGCAAGTCAGGCAAAATCCCGCCTGTAAGGCACTTTATGGGGAGGTCTTTGTTCAGCAGTAGACTTTTTATAGGTTGTAATGAAAGTCACACTGCAGCTATATTATGGTAATGCAAATGATCACCTTTTACGACACCCACACGATGTTTTGGAGTAGCCGATAAATGAAGCCTCTTCTCACGAGCAGTGCGTCTACTCGCAGACACAGTTCGTTATTTAAATGAAGTAACATTATTCTAGGCCGTGTAGGGGTGACCTAAGAAAATACTACTTAGAGGCCTTCAAGAAACAAGCGTGTAGTGTTGCCATATGTGTATTGAATTTGTAATAGTTAGTCAACTCCTTTGTTATATCGCAAAATACCTTCAAGCCTGTCTTGTCATCTAGTCGCTAAAATATGTAAGGGTTGTCACAAAGACATTTCCTTAGATAATAAAACCATAACGTTATATTTTCTCTATATTCCTCGTAATAATTTATTTTTCTTTACAAAGACACAAACTAATTCCTACTTTACAAAACTAGTTGCGTCCCGCTGCTTCACATGATTCATCGTGATGGAAACAAAAGCTTGTGCTTGTGCAGGTAAGCACCGACCTACTTTTACAATATTTTACCTATATAGCAGTATCTTATGTATTCCGCCTAAAATATTGGATAGGGGTTGAACAGAATAAATAAAACAGGTTAAAATTATACATTGGTTCTGTTTATTCAATGTACGTCAAAATCATCTGGAACCTCTTATAGATCAACAGTTTTATTACACGCTATTTCTCTTAATAACAAATTCAATAATGTCATTTTCATTTAAAAACATATTTAAGTGATTTGATTTACTTCCAATATCAACATTTTGTGATTAAAATAATACTGAGATGTATCCCTACCACTTATCAATACATTTTTATCTTCGATTAATTCATAATAGTCTTTTTGTAATTTGGCTTTATCAACATTTTGCTTAATTGCTTTTTCGTTCTTGATAAATGAAAAATTTATTCCTTTAAAGTCAAAGAAAGGGACTACCTTTCTTGTCAACCCTTCTTATTTCAATTTCATCTACACAGCTTAGATCTGTTGGTATTATTATTTTGCTTTTATATTCATTGGTAGAATAGCAATATGCATAATCCGCTTAAAGTGCTGGTTTAATTTTGTTGAACAAGTAAAGCCGAATCTAATATTTTGCTGACTCGAAATCGTGCGTAAAATACATTATTTGAATAGATCGTGGTTTTTAAGCTTCCACAAAATGTTGCTTTTCGGGTTTGGATGTGTTGGGAATGTGAGTAGTGTGAAAGACAGTGCCTATGTATAGGCGCGTCCAGTTGTGAAAAAGTAGTCGGAAGTCGATGATCTCTGGTCGAAATTATGTGGTACAATATCATAATAACAAAAATATGAAAAGCAATAAAAAGTCTAATGTGAACCCTTTTCAATCTGCACAGTATCATTTCCATTGTATGATTTTCAAATAATTATACGGTCGTTTTAAATCGTGTAATAACGAGCAAACGAGCATGCGGCTCACCTGATGGTAAGTGACTACCGCCGCCCATGAACAACTGCAACACCAGGGAGGGAATTGCAGATGCGTTGCCGGCCTTTTAAAAAGGAGTACGCTCTTTTCGTGAAGGTCCCTAAGTCGTATCGGTCCGGAAAAATCGCTGATGGTAATCGATTCCACAAGGAAGTCGTGCGAGGAAGAAAACATCGATCGATATAATCGTTATGTTAAAAGAACCATGTTCGATCTCTAAGTATTCTGTAGGTATCTTGATACATTTCTATTAATGTAATTCTGTAAGAGAAAAGAAATACCCCAACAAAAATAAAACAAAATAAACACCTATAACTTTTTAGACATACGTTGGCACTGCATGTACTGTTAGTACACGTGCAACTGATTTCGCGTATGTGACACTCCTCAACGGGCGTACCGGTATGCAAGAGGAGCCGACCGGTACTATCGCATACATCGCGGGCAGGGGGAGACTCTGCACTCCTTCATACCGCGCCTTATCGTTGTTCCGTCTAGTCACCAAGTTAACTCAATGTTAGCCTAGTATTCATTACACATATGGTGTTACAGTTGTGGGTGGCGGTTGGCATTTAGCATCAGATGCACTGCATGCTCGTATGCTCCCTCCCCTATAGAAAAAAAAACACATACCATTCCGTCGGTGGCGTTAGACGCGTATATAGGATAATAAAACAATAGAATATAACAATAGATAAGCAGCAGCATCTGCTTAATAACAACTCTTAATAATATAAAATGGTGATTGCAAACACCCCTATGTGGATCTATAGGGATGCCTATGTTCAGTAGTGGAATTTTATAGGCTGTATGGATGGAATGGACTGTCATATCCCTAACGTGTATGCAATATCTATTTAATATGCAAGGCAATGTATCTAATAGAGACCTAAAAGTTACAACATGTATGTATATCTAATAGACATCGCAAGTCTTAACGCTTGGCGTCACGATATAGGAGTGCAACTAAAAGCTTTTCACTTCTAACGCAAAAATCCTGGTGTGGAAGTAAGTTTCTTTAACGTAGTATATAATTGACTGCTTCGATGGTTGTAAGTGCAACTGATTATCATGTGTTCTTGGAGCAGCTTGAAGTCAGATCAGTCAGACGAAGATTGTATCATTAGATATATTTACTCTATTTCTTATGGTTACAGCCTATTAAAAGTCCAATGCAGAACATATACCTCCCAAAACGATTGCCTCAAAAGGGAGATGTTTACCATAGTTGTCATACTAGGCAGGCGGTTCTGCAACCGAAGTTTTTATTTGTTAGTTGTCAGCAAGACGCTGTTGCCTATTCCCTTTTTGTTTCCCTCTGTCACTTCTTATGACATTCGCGGGATTTGTTGGGGTAGCCGATAAGCCCTTGTTTCTTATACAGAGATAAAATAGAAGGATACGTTTAGTCTGCCCGGATATCGTTATAGGTACTTGTTAACTTTAGCTTTTTAAGGTTGATAATAACACTGCTTAAAAATATTACAATTATTCAAGGTACTATTTTTCAAGCTAATTCCCGTGAGTGTTCATCCAAACCTAATTACATTACTTCCAGAACTTGGAAACAGACGAAAGCTATTTTTTACAACCAACCTTTAACAGTTTGGTTATATTTTAAAATCATTGAAGCGTACAGAGTTAACGACATCGTGTAACCCAATGTGAACAAAACGCCCATAAAATTGATTATAGACATTAAAAAGCAACGACATGTATTTAAGTGTTTATTATTTGTGTGAATATTTTCTAATGACTTTTTTGGTTTTCAAGAAGTATGTTTAAGAGGGAGACAGTAAATTACATGGTAGAGCTACGTTGCAGCTATATTATGGTTGAAGAACGAATGGATTTGCTCAACTGGAGAAGGAACACGCTTTCTCACAATCCCGCGTAAAGTTTTGCTGTGTTTTACATGGTGAGTGTAGTGAATAGTCTCCTCTTTAACTGGACACGAGGCATTCCTTCTTGGTCCTAAAGAGTAAAAACGCATCTGCATATTCATTCTTAGTCAAAGATAGATGTAGATGTCTATAAGTTGCAAGGTCCATTTACCATGAGGTGGACTGTATGCTTCTTTTTCGCGCTAGTACTACAAGGGTTACAAAGCCCAAAAGCAACGTAATATCTCCTCGATTAAGAATCAAAAAGCAGATGCGTTGTCATTCTTCAGGACTAAGATATAGAAAGCTTCGTTAACAGTAAAATAGGTTTCCGATTATCGTCACTTGCTATACATACAACACCATCATAATGCAGCTGCCATATTACGTGGTCATTCCTCAGTCGATGCAACCCATTAGTGCTGGACACATCGACCGAGATAAGCCACCTTTTATCCATGTATGAATTCTGTACGCTATATTGACTATCTTGTGGGTCTTGTAGCCCTAAAAGCGAATGCTGATCATGTGCTACACTGGTTATTTGTAAAAATGGGTCGGCTCAAATCATTAAGGGCGCCTTCACATTAGGTCGCAAGTAATGCGGCAGCAGCGCGGCAGCCGCGCGACTGATGCGGATGCTTTCTTATTACAAATACAGCCGCGCGACATGTTTAGATTATGGTGGCGCAGTGATTCCAACGAGGAAACATCATTGTTGCTCCTGATTTTGTTGTTTACCCTTCGGCGCCATCGATATCGCGTTCATAATAAAAAAAGACAATACTGGTTTGATCGCACGCGGCTGCCGCGCTAACGTTCGTTATGACAATCACGTGTCGCGTGCGTGTCTGCTCTTTTTAGTGTGGAAGTATGCCGTCTGTGAACAGCGCGACTATCGTGCTGCTACTGCCGCGTCGCTTGCGGCTTAACGTGAAGGAGCTGTTAGTGGATTTTTCTACGAAATAAATTATCAGTATCAGGCGACGTTTCATGTCATGTCTCCCGTGCCTGAGAAAATCAGTTCATACCATTGGCATCGTATAGGATTGCTGTTCCGATAGTGAGGGAATGAATAGTGCGCCTGTACTTGTGCATACACTCCGACAGTATACTTCTGTTCTGTGCAGATAGCTAGTCTCCGTTGAAAATGGCCGCCGTGATTTAATTTGACCTGGAGGATATTACGTAGATGGTGTATTTAGCGTAAAACAAGGAATAAATAAATAAAAATATTCTCAGTAAAATGCTAATCTGTATTCCATTCGTGAATGGTCTGTCCTAACGTTCCAGGATTAAGAGAGCTGGCATTGTTTTACTTAATTTACTACGAGGAGTGGCAAACCCTCGTCACATTATTTTGTTTAACAAAAACTCTTAAAGATATTAGATTCCTCTTCCGACATTTTTTCGGTAAGTGGTTCTTTTTACACGTATTTATTTTAAGAAAGAACCAGTACCACCATTACTCTAAACACGACAGACATACATAAATCTAGAATGTTTTTTAACTCTTTGGAATTGTTTATTTGACCGAATTAGAATAGAATGCAATATTATTTACATTCATAATAGATTACAAGTATTTTTTATTGAAAGTTATTTTTTACTTTTACCACTGATTCGAAATGTCCTGGAAACAACCAGTAAGCAACCAACCAACCAACAAACGTCTTCTTTTTTCTTCAAATTAAAATATACAATAAGAAGGTTGTACAAACTACTTACAAAACTTATTTAAAAAAAAAACGCTTGAAAGCGACCATCCATTTTCAGGGGTTATTGTGAACCATGTATCTCATCTACAAGGGTAATAATTGCATACATACCTTATTTTTAAATTATTATCTTATTTAAACTTTAGTCATACATGTATGCCGTAAAACTGTTTTTGGAAGAGCGGATTTTCCTAGGACAAGCAATTTATTTATCTTAAAAGGAATCTTCAAACATAGCTCTAGCTTGTATTTTTAGACTTAAGTTAATGAAATCAAGATTTATTTGGTTTTGATGTATTATAATAACTCTTTTATACAGTTTGTGTTTAATAAAATATTTAAATTGCATATTAGAGAAAACTGGTATTTTTACTGGGATTTTTTATTGACTGTATTTTATAAAATTGTGTGTTGGCATAATATTATTTGGAACGGATTTGATAATAAATGAACTTCTGACATTTGATAACATTAAGCTTCTGGAAGCATCTGTTGATATTATTGCCAATCCGCCTGACACACGTGAGGCTATGATATATATTGAACTAGATATCTCAAAACCCGGTCAAAAGAACAAACAGCTGACGTGAAAAACCAATGTTCCGGGAAGTCTGCAGTTTGTGATCATATCCTAGACGGCCCCCGCCATTACATTAGATTTTATAGACCACAAATTCTCGCGAAAAAACATCGATTCCTGTTAAGGGCTACGTGAGGCTAGGAATTGAAATTAAAAAAAACATCCTTATTTCAATAGAGAGGGAGACTAGGTACTACCACCTGCTTGGGATCCTGTAATTAATAAAATTAAAACTAAAACCAATCATGCCACTGCAAGGCTTCAAGACGCAGTAAGTTCATTCTGCGTAGAGCGGACCAAAAACTAATAATTAAAAAGATGAAGGTACTCCGGGTTAACTCTGACATCGGGACGTCAATCACCTCAGCCCAGGCAGGCCTAGAGAATTCTCAGGTGATATAAGTAATCCATTTTGAAAGCACCCATTTCCAAATCAGAGCAATCACGTACATGTTATGAAAAAGATAGAAAAACGTCTTTACGGTGTGCTGAAGTCGATATATTAGCATAATAAACATTTTCATCTCTTTGTTTCATATTTTGTGAATTTTTTCCGAACCCGGTAAAAAACGAATATGACATTATAACCATTGTTGATACTGGAGTTCAAAATTATGTAATAAAATAGCTATACTTTAATTCAAGCCTTTAAAAAGTCCACTGCAATATTTGTCATGGTTGCCACGCTTGACAGGCGGGTTGGCAACTACACTATTTTATTGTTATTGAGTTCTTATCAAGAACATGCTGCTGCCCGTCTGCTATTCTGGTTGCCCACTGTTGCCCGTGCACGGGGACACGGGGACACGGATAGCACGGGGTAGTAGATTATCTTACGCTGAAACGCATGGTACGTCAAATAAGAAACCGATATCTATTAAATAAAATAACTTACGATTAAATCAATAAAAAACAACAGAATTTACAGAGTACGTACATTCATTTTCCACATTTGAGAATAGGCCTTCTCATTTCTGAGAGGATATGAAAGAGTTCGCCGTACGGCGCCCTCAAACAATACTCATTCATAAAATAAAATACAACATAATAATAATAGTAATAATGTCCTCCAGATCAAATTTCGGTCACGGCATCCAGTCTCAATGGAGACTAGCCATCTGAGCAGAAAGGGGTTATAGTGCAAAAGTGTATGCGTAATTACAGATGCACTCTCTATTATATCACTCTCATAGCCCGATGGGACAGCAATCCGACACGAGAGATCGAGCGCAGGATCAACGGCCTTACATGCTTTCTTCCGACGGGGGTGAAACACCGGCAACTTCCTGACTCTGAGAATTTATTGACAGAAAAACTAGACGAGGGATTCGACTCGGGACCTCGTGATCAGTAATGTCGTTTACGACCACTATACGAACGAGTCGGGCCAAAAATACAACATAAACAAGCTATAAACTACACTGGTATAAATAATATACTTAAAAAGGTTTGCTTTGCGTTTATATTCAGTCAGGTTTTCATATATTTAATACATTACTTTTACCTGATAATTAGAAAGTAGGCCTTAGTATTACGTTAGTTATTTTCACACCATTAACATAACATAACATAAACACTCACCTCTGTCACCCAGAGGCGTAAGCAGAGAGTGCGGACTTTGTTTTGGCACGATACCGACATACCTCTCTCGCCTCCTTTACATCCATATACCTAATCTGGCCATTTTTAATATATCGCTAACTTAGTCGATAAACTTTCATCGAGGACGTCCCTTCCCGACTCTGTCGTTCACTTCTGCAACATAGATTTGCTTTGTCAATCTTTCCTCGTTCATTCTTTTTACATGATCAAACCACCGAAGTATTCTTTTCTTAATCTTAGTCTCAACATCATCCACAAATTCAAGCCAGACTTTTTTTCTATCATACAATATTTCTCTCTTTCATTCAGATTCAACCCTAACACATTCCTTGATGACTGCATTTCTACAGCATTTATTCTACTCTCATGCTTCTTCTGCCACGTCCAATTTTCACTACCATACATAGTAGGGAATAACACAGCATTGTGTATTGCTATACGTGCCTATGTGTTTTTGACACATTCTGAATTCCCACAATAGAGTGTAGAGCCTCATTTACTCTATTTCCTGCGTTAGTCGTCATTTTATATCGTTATAATTTCTACCATCCCTGCTAAATACACATCCCAAATACACAAACTCTTTCACATGCTCAACCAACTCCCCTTATATTTTTATTTCACATATAGTTTTACTTTCTTCTCTTTCAAAAACCATCTCTTTCGTCTTACTTGCAATCACTTTCATTCCCCTTTCTTTTAAACTTCTGATAAAAATAATTATCGGCCTATCTCACTTGCTACAACAACAGCTAAGTTGCTTGACAGTCTGTTGAATAGCAATCTCGAAAAACATGTGGAGCTACATGATGCCCAGTTCGGGTTTAGAGCCGGATTATCTACCAAGAGTGCTATTCTGAGCTTGAAACATACAGTAAACTATTATACGAAGAGAAGGACTCCAGTATACGCTTGCTTCCTCGACCTATCAAAAGCCTTTGATCGCGTAATTTATGACCGCTTATGGGAGAAGTTGGGGAGTGCGGGTGTGCCGATGGAGTGCATCTCCCTCCTCAAATTTTGGTATTCAAACCAGAAAAATCAAGTGAGATGGGCCGGTACGCTTTCGAATGAATATAGATTGCAATGTGGTGTAAGACAGGGAGGGTTAAGCTCGCCTCTATTGTTTAATTTGTATGTCAATCAGCTTATTGAGCGACTCAGTTGTACTCATGTCGGCTGGCATATTGACGATATCTGCTTCAAAAATATAAGCTATGCTGACGACATGGTGCTGCTGAGTCGCTCAATCAATGCACTGAGGACTTTATTGTCAATATGTGAGACATATGCGGAGGCACATGGGCTTGAATATAACGCTAACAAAAGCCAACTTCTTATGTTCAAAGCAGGCAAACATCAGCCCTCCCGTGTGCCTCCAGTAGTCCTCGATGGGGTGCCTCTAAAGCTGGTGGATAGTTTTAAATATTTAGGTCACATTGTGACAGCAGACCTCCGGGATGACCAGGACATAGAAAGGGAGCGCAGGGCGTTGACAGTGAGAGCCAATATGCTTGCTCGCAGGTTCACTAGATGTACAGATACAGTTAAAATAACGCTTTTCAAAGCGTTTTGTCAATCATTTTACTCTAGTGCCCTGTGGGTGACATATACGCGTCGAGCTTACAATGCTCTGCGCGTACAGTATAATAACGCTTTCAGGATGTTGTTGCGGCTGCCGTGGCATTGCAGTGCATCAGGTATGTTTGCACAAGCGCGTGCTGACACTTTTTCAGCGATCATTCGGAAGAAGACAGCCTCACTCTTGCAACGCTTACGAAACAGTAATAACAGCATCCTGAGAGCGATATCTGTAAGATATGACTGTCCCATACAGAAGCACTGGGTGGGCGTAGTCATAGGATTAAAATAATATGTAATTACTTACAATACTAACATAGTTTTAAGCCAATATTGTTACTAACAACATTACTAACAATATATGGACCATGGTCTGAAATAAAATTATTATTATTATATTGTTATTATTATTATTTAAACCCTGTTCGTTAATATGACATATTCGTCGGCGTACAGAAGGGATTTGACGTTTAACTCGCCTATTCTTAACCCACATTCTTCAACTTTCAAAGTTTGCAAACAACTATCCATAAATAGTTTGAACTGCCACGGGGAAGCTATACAGCCCTGTCTGACACCTTTATGGATGCCAAACCAGTCGGAGTAGGCCCCGTGGATCCTGATACAAGTACCAGAGTCCATATAAGTAGACGTTAATGCCTGTATCCACCCAGCGCTCAACCCAAATTTGTTCAGTGTTTGCCATAACACATCCCTGTTAGTTCTCGTCTCATATGGCATTAAATCTAGACTGTTTTAATTTCTCCTGGCAGTTCTTATAGGTTTCTAGAACGTTTTAAGATTTGCTTGGAAGTTATCACATATTGTTCTATCATTCTAATCCGTTCTTTCTTGCTTTTTCCTTACATGTACTTCTTTTACTCTCTTATTTATACATCTAAATTCTGCCTTTATTCTTCAATCAAATTTTTCTTACTGCCAGAATTACAAGCTTTGGTTGCTAGTAAATCTAACCATGCTCCATGCTTCTATGCCTTAACTTCCATTCGTACCATTAATAAATGTAATATCTATATATTACAAAAAAAAACATCATACCAAGATCGCT
Source organism: Parnassius mnemosyne (assembly GCA_963668995.1). Taxonomy (NCBI): domain Eukaryota; kingdom Metazoa; phylum Arthropoda; class Insecta; order Lepidoptera; family Papilionidae; genus Parnassius; species Parnassius mnemosyne. The sequence continues at coordinate 3,202,480 of CAVLGL010000013.1, forward strand.
GAACGGCTTTACTTAGCCTTTAGACGAGAAAAGAACCAGCCCACATTTTTCGAGTAGCGCGACTATTCTCAGATACAATTCGTTATTTTAATGAACTAACATAGTACCAGGTGATGTAGAGGGGCCTTACGAAAATCCACTACCATATAACATCTCTTTGGTTCCGTAAGAGGCGACATAAGGTAATGAAACAGGACATGGGCTGCAGCATCTGTTTGATAACACCTCAAAATAATATAAAGCTGCGGTAGCCAGCTATTGTGTGTCTATGTTCAACATTTGACTTTTATACGCTGTGTAGATGGAAGGAACTGTTATACCACTTACATGTATGCAACATCGCTGCATAGGAATGGCACTTGCAGCGTCAGCAGTCTTGGGAAGTGACTTGACATAGGAAGTCTAATCAGTCTTCTCTGAATACTTAAATCGGCTGACAAAGAATCCTACAAAATATTTTATTAATTCACTTTATTAGTTCATTTTAATTAATTTCTTTTTCCAGTACAATACAATAAATACACTTAATTAAATATATTTTTCTTTCTTAAAAATCCTATTTTGCTGCACGGCATAAGTTACTTGTGGATGTAATTCAGACATTTTTGGCAGTGAGGATTATACCTTCAGATTTAACCAAATTAACCGTTACCGTTACATCCTATTAAAATTCCACTGATAAACGTAGGTCTCTTCCATAGATTGTTATAATGAAATGCGAACGAGCACGCGGTCCACTTGATAGAAAGTGTAAACCGCCGCCCACAAACAACTTCAACGCCAAGGCAATCGCAGGTGCGTTATGCCGGCCTTTTAAAGTAGAGTAAGCTCGTTTCATGAAGGTACCTGTTTATGCCCAAATTTGGTTACGTTTGAACGCCACCCAATTGCGTTCGAGCTGGCGCCTCACCCGATGGTATGTAGGTGAGATAAGCGCCGAGGTGGGGCGGCCGTGCGCGGCTTGCTGTCAGTCGCGCGACGCGTGGGCGAAGGGTCGGTGCCCCGCCGGCCACGATGCGGGGAGACCGTCAAGCCCTCTTACCTAAATTCACGGGCCCGTCATGGATCTAGATAGCTAGATGAAGTATGTGCTTCTTCTTCACGTAGATAGGTGAATTGTGCGATATTTAACTCGTGCGAGAGTGCGCATTAGTGTACGCGCGTCGAGGAGATATACGATCTAGGATTAAAGCCGCGCATTCCTTGTTTGAGATCTTCTCCCGGTTAATTGGCAGGATATCTTTATAATTGGGTCGTCGCGTTAGTGCCCTTTTGTGCTTTGGTTGCCTAGTTAAATTAATTTGCGTGTTCAACTCTGCGATGAGTGTGGAATTAGGCGAATTGAAGTTAGTTAAATGTACAATGAATCTAAGAGACTGAATAGTGACAGTGAAGAAAGAAGTGGTACAGCGCTGAAGCCGTCTGGAGCGATGCAGTATTTTGGAGCAGCCTGGAACTCGGCCGCTGCTGGTCGCCTATGCTTGCTAAGGCCCCACACATTCACACATCACTGTACACGACTCGCTATCTATCCCAAGCCTTGGAGCGAAGTTAGCTCCTGATACATGTAAGTACCTTTGCTTTCTAGTTTGCTCCCATATAGTTTATTGTGATAGGAAATTCCACGCGGTCATATCGGGCCTCACGACCTGCGTCTGCTCGTGAAGTCTTCTGCTGAATGGGCCCCGGAGGATTTGATCTTTGTAGGGGCAGCCGTAGGCCGTAACAGTATCTAAATTAAATCGGTGTGTAAAATTTCCGTTAGTTTCGATAGTTAACGATTCCTCAACAAACTCGTGCGAGAAGAAAACGACAATTAAGTCGGACAGTGGCAAAGTATCCAGATGGTGTATATTCAGATGGCATCATAAGGGTGACATTTGCTTAACACGTTTGGCGGATAAGCAATCGCAGTCCTTTTATGTTTTAGTTGTTATTAAGAAAACGCTGTTGTGTTCATCTCCTGGTATGTTTCCCTCTGTTGCCTCTTTTGACACCCACGCAGCGATATGGGGTAGGGATATACTGACACCTCAAATCAATCACAATGTCTTTGGGAAATATATGAGTTTTCAACGCTTTGCTCGCCGCATAGTTGAAAAAGCTTTTGACCAGAAGTTGATCTCCACTTTCCTTATTACTAGAATCACTCATTGGTTTTTGATATTTTGATTATCACAAACCCGAGCAAATACTGCACCATTACATGTCTAAAAATGTATGTGATCTGTTTTGAGACTGACAATCACTCGAAGCCTTGATTTAAACAAAGAGGGACAAAGTAAATACGAGTATAAAGCGATATAGTTATTACACATTCCATATGTGAAATACGAGACTCGTAAATGTCTCTAAAAGAACGGTCCTTTTCATAATAAAGTCAATACTTTCAGTTCAGCCCTCCATCCAATAACCGAGACAAGCACGAAAAGTAGCTATCAGTGTTATGAAAATAGAACTAAAATAACAACTGTATAGACAACTGTGGGGTTGTTGAGGAAATGTTCATGAATACATGTATTTTTGAAAAGAATACTGATTATTTCAACAGTTTTCTACAAACACATTTGTTATTTTAGCACGTAGCTGAGATCAAAGCTGGCTTTGTTTTTGAGTAGCATGCAGTCTAAGAACATGGAAGTTGAAAACCAAAAATCAACCAAAAGCAAATGGAATGTTTTTATTTATTCAATTATTATAACAGTCTATCAAAAGTTCACCGCTGAACATAGACCTCTCTCATAGATTTTTATTGTATATATTGTATTTGTTATATCATTATTTTGATTTGTTGTAGGAAAGACACTGCTGTAAATCTCCTCTTTTTTTTATTCTGGCCATTTTATTTTCCTTTTATTCTGGCCCCTCTTACAACACCCTTGGGATTATATGTGGTAGTAGATTCTCTTAAACTATGTTGTATGAAGAAAATCTACTACATGAATTTACACGGAAAAGAGTTAAAAATGTGAAGCGAAACGGTATTTTACGTGGTAGAGCCATGCTGCAGCTCTATTAGTAGTATAGTTGTAGCACTAATGGGTCGGCTCGACCGGGGAAGGACCACGCTCTCACAGAATATCAGCGTCAAATAGCAGCTTCATGCTTCTGTGTTTCGTATGGTGAGTGTAAAGAACCGGAGAACCTTTTTACTGGAAAAGAGGCATTCTATCTTAGTCCTCACGGGTGACAACGCATCTGCATTTTGACTTGCAAACGAGGATAAATGTAGATGTCTATGGGCCACAGCAACCACTTACCATCAGGTGGATTGTGTGCTCGTTTGTTACCCTAGCCTATAAAAAAAACTAAAGCAAATATTTTCCTCCGCATGTAGTAGCATCACACGCTATTTATGAAACACAACTAAAGAAAGCTCTGGCGAGCCAATTAAGGCAAAAAATCCGTTGTGACACACCGAAGCCATTTACCAAAGACTGGTGATGAGGATTACCACTTTTTAGAATAGAATAGAATATTTTTTATTCAAAATTGATTATTGCATAATTCTTATTGAAAGTCATTTTTATTTACCACTGGTTCGGAAAATACCTCTGTCCTGGGAAGAACCAGCAAGAAACCCAGCGGGACTTTTTTTTTCAAACATATTTCCGTTAATAATAATTTCGTTTACACAATTTTTAAATGAATTTTCATAGAACTAGCATGGTAGCGATCACCTTATTGCCAGGGGTTATTTTCATTCATGTATTCCTTGATATTATAATAACCCTTTTATATATATATATATATATATATATATATATATATATATATATATATATATATATTTACGTAAACATTGACCCCTAAATGAATTACTGATTCTGTGGAGTCTAGTAACTGGTATTACAAGCTTATGTTTGTTTCTAGTATTTAAAGTATGCACATCCTTATTCATATTAAAGCTATTTATGTTTTTATATACATACATTACATTTTTATATATATTGCGATGCCAAAGTTAATATGTTTATTTCTTTAAATTTTTGTCTGAGGGACTCATTACCAGTACAGATTTGGTGGCATTGAATTTGTTAATCTCTGCATTAACTAATTCAGTATAGGCTCTGATTTCTTATTTGGTGGTGAGTTATAAGCAAACATATTAAATACTTTTAAGAAATGTTTTTTTACAAACACACAAAAAATTTCATCAGAATCGGTCGAGCCAGTTTCGAGATTTAGCGAAACTAACGGACAGCAATTGATTTTTATATTATAATATTGAGATATTGAGATTATTGAAGTGACGTCACATATGCTGTGCTCACCTATAGTATCGATGCATTGTTTACCTCTTTTATGTATCTAGTCTATGTCGTATATATTTTGTGTCTACTATGTCCGTGTACTACAATATATATATATATATATATATATATATATATATATATATATATATATATATATTGTATATTATTAATATGTATACAGAGATGAGAACAATGTGAGGCCGAACTTGCGCTTTGTACAGTTGCAAGCTATGTGCCGGCATGAAATACTATCTCGCTCTGCTGAGCACGCCAAGCTTTTTAGAGACCAACTTGGCCTTCCCTTCCAAGTGACCACAAAACTGCACACTATTCAATATGTCGAGGATTCCGATCCTAGCCGGGGCAGCAAGCGGAGTTCCTTGAAACTGAGGAGATACGACAAAGGGGTTCTTTTTAGCGGTAAACGCGCAAATTTGTGTCTTCTGAGAATTGAACTGGACTAAATTTAATCGCTTCCAATCCGAGCCTCTGCTCAGCTGAGACTCGACTTCAGACACAAGTTTGTCCCGGTACTCGGCGACGTTTTCCCGAGAAATATTGGCACGGCGAGTGTATAAGGCATCACCAGTGCTGTCGTCTGCATAGTAATGAATGTTATCAGCCTGCATTATACCATTAAAATACAAAATAAATAGCGTTCGTGAAAGCGCGCAGCCTTGTGGAACACCAGCGTTAGTAGACTTGTAATCAGAGGCTGCACCGTCTACTACGACCTTGATGCTCCGATCAGCAAGGAAACTCGTGATCCAATTGCACAATTTCTCGGGAAGCCCATAGGAAGGGAGCTTCGAAAGAAGCGCTTTGTTCCAGACCCGATCGAAGGTCTTCACTATTTCCAAACTAACGGCCAACGCCTCCCACTTGGACTTTACTGCCTCCTCCCATCTATGAGTCAGGTAGGCCAGAAGATTACCAGCTGATCGGCCCCGACGAAAACCGTATTGGCGGTCACTAATAAGCTTATGATCCTCAAGGTACCTCATGAGCTTATAATAGACTCCATTATTTTGGAGAACAAGGCGATGATGGCGATAGGCCTGTAGTTGGACGCCTCTGAGCGGTGGCCTTTTTTAGCGATCGGGTAGACCAATGCTGTCTTCCATGAATTTGGGACTACGCCTTGGGAGTAGGAGTACCGGAAAAGATGCGTTAAAACCGGTGCCAACACTTGCATCCATCGACTTACCAGGTCGTCACTCCATCTAATGGGGGACGCCCTACATTTCGCCTGCCTGTACGAGTCTGCTACTCAAAAACCATTATTACCTATCGGTTGTCGGTTCTTCGAGCTATATGGCCGGCCCATTGCCACTTCAGCTTACTAATCTATTCGACTATGTCGGTTACTCTGGTTGTACTGCGGATAAAATCGTTTTTAAATCTATCACGCAGAGAAATCTCGAGCGTATCCCTCTCCATAGCTCGCTGAGCGACCTTGAGCTTCCTCATACGGGCAGCAGTGTAGGACCACGTCGCAGATCAACAGGTTATCAATGGCAACAGGCACTGGTGGACAATCTTGTTCACCGCATGATAAGCATGATAATAATGGAAAATCCAGAATCAATATGAAGAAACTCAAAAGAGGCCAACGTTCAGCAGTAGGCTACAAAGTCTCGAGAGTAAAATTTCTGCGGCCCTTCGTTAATGAAATTTTGAAACATCCACATGAAGTTAAACATATCCGTCTCGAATTTATGATATGGTTTAAAAGAGAATTTTTCACAAAAGAATTCTCTTAGGAGTCACAGTCACACATTTTATTTCGCATATTTTCTGCAGGACTTCGTTATTGAAACAGACTATTTTAATAATGATTTCTTATATTTACGCGAACACTACACATTTTTAAATAAAACTAATTTTACGGATTTTATCGCGTATATTAACTTATTTTTATATTCCCGACGTTTCGGGTGCTTTCCAGCACCCGTGGTCACGGGGGACTGAGTTGTTTGACGTCCTGCTGTCATAGTTAGCCCGGCTACCTTCAGTTTTTTAATATTAATTTTTGGTTCGATTTACGCAGAATGAGCTTACAGTATCTTGAAGTCTAGCAGTGGTATACTTGGGTTTGGATTTGATTTTATTAATTATGGGATCCCAAGCAGATGGCAGCACCCATCCATCTTCTCTATTGAAATTAGGATGTTTTTTAATTTCAATAGCCTCGCGAATCATCCTTGGGAGGAATCGGTGTTCTTTTGCGAGGATTTGTGGTCTATCAAATCTAATGTAATGACGGGGACGATCCTGAACATGTTCACAAACTGCAGACTTCCCGATACGTCGGTGCTTCACGTCAGCTATATGTTCTTTAACGCGGGTTTTAATAGATCTTTTTGTTTGTCCTATGTACGAGAGACCACATTCACAATCCAGCTTGTACACTCCTGCATCTTGTAGAGGGATATGACACTTGACGGATGGTAAAAATTGACCAATCTTCTTCAGCGGCTTGAAGTACGTTTTAATGGAAGCTCGCTTCAAGATGTAGCCAACCTTGTCTGTGACTCCTCTGACATAGGGTAGTACAGCAGGCACACGCTCGACTGTGGCTGGCTTCACTCGGTCACTGTGACGTAGGCGCGGGACCCGAAGCTTGTTGTCTTGCAGTACTTGCTCGACGTGCTGAAGCTCGGCGGCCAGATGTTTTCTGTCACAGATCCCTCGTGCTCTCTGAAACAAAGATTTTCCCACGGTAGCTAACTGTGAAGGATGATGGTGTGATTCACCATTTAAATATCGGTTGGTATGGGTATTTTTTCTGTACACAGTATGACCAATAGTGTTATCAGGATTTCGGATGACTAAAACATCTAGAAAAGCTAATGTATTGTTTGCCTCTAACTCCATTGTGAATTGTATTTTAGGGTTTATGGAATTAAGGTGGTTTAAAAATGCAGTTACTTTGTCAGATGGTAAAATTGTGAAAGTATCGTCTACGTACCGCTTGTAGAATCTTGGATTTACAGGAGCAGTAAGAAGGGCTTTCTCCTCAAAGTCCTCCATGAATATGTCGGCGACTACGGGAGATACAGGTGAGCCCATTGCCACTCCATCTACTTGCATGTAGAACTCTTCTTTCCACAATAAATAGCCAGATGTGAGGCAGTGTTTGAGTAATACTGCATATTCTGTAGGCATGTTGTTATCTTCTAGCTTTCTAGTAACAATTGAGATGCAGTCTTCAATAGGTAGGCATGTGAATAGTGACTGAACATCAAAACTGACCATAGTTTCATTGTCAGCGAGATGTAGGTCTTTAATCTCACTAACAAATTGGTATGAATCCTTTGTGTGTGCTCTGGTATGTCCTCTTAGTGGTGACAGTATTTTCGCCAAGTGTTGAGCCAACTTATAAGTTGGTGAATCGATCTGGTTTACTATAGGACGTAGTGGAGCGTTTGGTTTGTGTATTTTCGGTAACCCATACAACCTCGGTGGTTTGGCACATGATGGTATTGTCGAATTCACGTCAAGATTTAATTTTTCGGAGTATTTCTTTTTTTTGAAGAAATACTCCGAAAAATTAAAAAAAAAAAAAAATTAAATCTTGACGTGAATTCGACAATACCATCATGTGCCAAACCACCGAGGTTGTATGGGTTACCGAAAATACACAAACCAAACGCTCCACTACGTCCTATAGTAAACCAGATCGATTCACCAACTTATAAGTTGGCTCAACACTTGGCGAAAATACTGTCACCACTAAGAGGACATACCAGAGCACACACAAAGGATTCATACCAATTTGTTAGTGAGATTAAAGACCTACATCTCGCTGACAATGAAACTATGGTCAGTTTTGATGTTCAGTCACTATTCACATGCCTACCTATTGAAGAATGCATCTCAATTGTTACTAGAAAGCTAGAAGATAACAACATGCCTACAGAATATGCAGTATTACTCAAACACTGCCTCACATCTGGCTATTTATTGTGGAAAGAAGAGTTCTACATGCAAGTAGATGGAGTGGCAATGGGCTCACCTGTATCTCCCGTAGTCGCCGACATATTCATGGAGGACTTTGAGGAGAAAGCCCTTCTTACTGCTCCTGTAAATCCAAGATTCTACAAGCGGTACGTAGACGATACTTTCACAATTTTACCATCTGACAAAGTAACTGCATTTTTAAACCACCTTAATTCCATAAACCCTAAAATACAATTCACAATGGAGTTAGAGGCAAACAATACTTTAGCTTTTCTAGATGTTTTAGTCATCCGAAATCCTGATAACACTATTGGTCATACTGTGTACAGAAAAAATACCCATACCAACCGATATTTAAATGGTGAATCACACCATCATCCTTCACAGTTAGCTACCGTGGGAAAATCTTTGTTTCAGAGAGCACGAGGGATCTGTGACAGAAAACATCTGGCCGCCGAGCTTCAGCACGTCGAGCAAGTACTGCAAGACAACAAGCTTCGGGTCCCGCGCCTACGTCACAGTGACCGAGTGAAGCCAGCCACAGTCGAGCGTGTGCCTGCTGTACTACCCTATGTCAGAGGAGTCACAGACAAGGTTGGCTACATCTTGAAGCGAGCTTCCATTAAAACGTACTTCAAGCCGCTGAAGAAGATTGGTCAATTTTTACCATCCGTCAAGTGTCATATCCCTCTACAAGATGCAGGAGTGTACAAGCTGGATTGTGAATGTGGTCTCTCGTACATAGGACAAACAAAAAGATCTATTAAAACCCGCGTTAAAGAACATATAGCTGACGTGAAGCACCGACGTATCGGGAAGTCTGCAGTTTGTGAACATGTTCAGGATCGTCCCCGTCATTACATTAGATTTGATAGACCACAAATCCTCGCAAAAGAACACCGATTCCTCCCAAGGATGATTCGCGAGGCTATTGAAATTAAAAAACATCCTAATTTCAATAGAGAAGATGGATGGGTGCTGCCATCTGCTTGGGATCCCATAATTAATAAAATCAAATCCAAACCCAAGTATACCACTGCTAGACTTCAAGATACTGTAAGCTCATTCTGCGTAAATCGAACCAAAAATTAATATTAAAAAACTGAAGGTAGCCGGGCTAACTATGACAGCAGGACGTCAAACAACTCAGTCCCCCGTGACCACGGGTGCTGGAAAGCACCCGAAACGTCGGGAATATAAAAATAAGTTAATATACGCGATAAAATCCGTAAAATTAGTTTTATTTAAAAAAGACTATTTTAAATTCGAAACTCGTTATGAACTACTTTTTGTAATAAGTAATAATACAGATCATGTACGTAATAATTCTTTTATGCCACTTACACAAAAATAATAAAATAAATCTTCATTTAAACGAATTCCTATTAACTTGTTAATAAGATATTCAAAAGCTCTCTAATTCCTTAAAACTTCGGATATTATTAAAACGTAATTAAGTTGCCAGCTCCTCAGCAAGTTTTAACAAGATTCCTTTTTCGATATTGATATAGATTCATCTTCGGCGGGCTGAAACGTTAAATCTTGATTAAAACATACATGACGGCATACTAAATGTTACTTATTGATTTATAAGCAACAAGAATACAATAGTTTTCTTCGGACTATGAAGGTCGCTATTTACTTACTGAGTGTGTGAATTAGAGCATCCTTGCATTAAATTAGGCCGATAAATAAAAGTCACTCGTTTAACGACACTATTTATTTTACGAATCCGACACGTTTACATTTATGGTTGAAATCTGCACTTAATTACAAACGGGCGCATCGGCGAGACTCTAGAGACGATTGCCTGCGTGGGGGTTGCGCAGTTGCAGTTAGTCTCAGGTTACATATTAATATTGTCATGTCGCTACAGAACTATTTCTTTATCGCAATTACAGACATCTTAAAAGTATCCACTGCTCCATGGCTCAGTGGTTTGCCATTGAGTTACTGTGCAGAGAGCCCCCGTTTTGAATCTCGCATATTTGTGTGGCCCACAAATAATTGTTCCGGGTTTGAATATTTATTCTTGTCCATGTGTTTGTAAACATACATATACATATAATCACGCCTCTTTCCCGTAGGGGTAGGCAGAGATCACTTCTTTCCACTTGCTACGATCCTCACATACTTGTTTCGCTTCGTCCACTTTCATTATTCTCTTCATACATGCTCTACGGTTTAGGGTGCTTTTGACCTGACCTTTTTGCAAGACGTCCCTGATTTGGTCTTGAAATATCCTCTTAGGTCTACCCCTTCTAGCACTTCTATACACACTCGCCTTATACACTTTTTTCGTCAATCGTTCTTCATTCATTCTCTCGACATAGCCAAACCATCTCAGCATACCTTTCTCAATTTTTGTCACTACATCTTCTTTCAGACTATAACGTTTCCTTATCTCACTATTTCTTATCCTGTCACTCAGTTTAACTCCTATCATACTTCTTAACACTCTCATCTCAACTGCATTTATTCTGCTTTCGTGTTTCTTCTGCCATACCCAACTTTCACTTCCGTACATGAGTGTCGCAACCAACACCCCCTCATGCACAGCCAAACGAGCCTTGTTAGACACCTTCCGACTGCTCATAAAGGAGTGCAAAGCTCCATTCACCATGTTTCCTGCATTCACTCTTCTTTCGATATCACTCTCACACTTTCCATCTCTTGTAAACTTTGAACCCAGATACACAAACTCTTTCATCTGTTCAATTTGTTCATCTCCAATCACGATATTGCAGTCTGTCACTGCCTCATCTCTCTCAAACACCATCACTTTCGTCTTTCTTACATTCATCTTCATTCCCTTCCTAACAACAGCTCCACTCATAGTAGTTACCATCTCCTGCAACTCCTCGGCCGAAGACGCATGTAATACTTGTTCATCACCATAGAGAAAACATTTGACGAGTAACTCATTCATTTTCAACCCGTTTTCATTCTGTTTTAAATCTGTCAAGCAATTGTCCATGAACAGATTAAACAGCCACGGCGACGCTACGCATCCCTGTCTAACACCTTTTTCGATATTAAACTATTCAGTTTATGCTCAGTTTATCCATACACAAGCACTAGAATTCCTTTAAAGAGATTGCAATGCTCGTACGAGGATACTTCTCACACAGTTCACGGACAGTGCTAACCACAATTCATTCCTCACTACTCTATCATAGGCCTTATCTAGGTCCACGAACGCGCAATAAAAATAAACCTTCTTGTTTTTAGCCAAACACTTTTCGGCTATGCACCGCAAGGAAAAGACCTGATCCGTACATCCCATTCCATTTCTAAATCCCGCTTGTGCATCCCATACTTTTTCATCTGATTCATTCACAACCCTTTCAATCAACACTTTCGCATACAATTTACCGACGACGCTGAGAAGGCTTATACCGCGGTAATTTATGCAGTCCTGCCGTGACCCTTTTCCCTTATACAAAGGCACGATTACGGTACAGCTGACTAGCCACTATGCTCTGTCCAGCCCTCAGCATCTAGACGGTAATCCTGTCATACCCTGCAGCCTTACCTACTTTCATACTTTTCAACGCTTTCACTATTTCATCCATGCTTATCTCACTTTCATCAACATTTATATTAGTTTCTATGAAAGGTGCCCGATGCTGTACCTGCACTTCCTCTCTTTCAAACAAACTTTCAAAATACTCTTTCCATCTCTTTAACACACATTCTTCTCCTTTTATAATGCTGCCATCTTGACTCCTGATTGTACTCAGCTCCGAGGTATAAGTTTTTACTCTGGCTGTTTTGATGGATTTCCAGAAAAACTTAATGTTTCAATGGAAATCTTCAGTGAGCCTCCTATCGAAATCATCCTTTCTTTCTTCTTTCTTTCTAGACACAACTTCTTTCGCTGCTGCTTTACATCTTTTATACTTCGTTTTTGCTTCCTTTATCTCGTCATCCGTTGCCTTTTGAACTTTTTGGTTAGCTTTTGTTGCTAACCAATCCAACCACGCTTTTTTCTTTTCTTGCACAACCCTTTGTACATCTTTATCCATCCACACGTTATAGTTCTTTCTTCCTTTCTTTCTTTTAGCTACCCCGCATACCTCAATAGCAACATTCACGACCCCTTTCTTAAATGTCTCCACAAATCTTCAATCACACCTATCTCTTCTATGCCTATAAAACTTTCTTTCAGTTTCTTTACATACTCATCCTTATTTTCTTTTTTATGTAGATTTTCCACTTTTACTCCGTCCAGAAAACTCGTAAGCTCGGCCCCTCGGTGTTGCCACCATTTAAAGAGGGCACGCATTCGGGCTATGACCAGGAAGTGGTCTGTGTCGAGGTTTACACCTCGGTATGCCCGAGTGTCTAACACCTTCTTCCTCAGTCTTGCATCCGCAATTATAAAATCAATCATACTTCTAAACTCACCCTCATCTCTTGTATACAAATGGATCTTTTTGTGGTCAAACATTGTGTTGGCCACGCACAAATTCCATTCCCATTCCAAACATACTTCAAGCAGGTTTCTCCCATTGTCATTCACTCTCTCGTCCCCAAACGTACCCAGAACTCCTACATACCAATCACGCTTTACTCCAACCCATCCATTAAAGTCCCCTAACATCACGATCCGTTCATTTTCTCCGCATTTATTCAAGACCTCTCTCATGCTATCCCAAAATTACTCTCTTTCGTGTTGGGATTTTAATGACCCACCTCCACGAAAACCCATCGGTGCATAGACCCCAAGCATAAACAAGCGAGTGAGTCCGACTTTTAACCTAATCCAGAGGAGTTTTGGGCTTACACATTCATGCTCCATCACACATTCAACCATTCGAGATGAAAGAATCACACCAACTCCCTGACAGCCTCGGCTGGTTTGGGGGACTCCAGACCAGTATGCCGTGTGGGGGCCATGAACCGTGGTGTCACATCCTTTCCTCTTGGTTTCGTTCACGCACAGAATGTCAATGCATCGTTCATCCATCACCTAACATACTTTATCTATCTTACCATCCATTCCTCATCTAACATTCAACGTAGCGAAGCGGCTCTCCGTTTGTAAACTGCCTCCATAATACAGAAAAAAATCCTAGTGTGGGGGTAATATTTCCTAAAAATTAATAAAAATAATCTATTAGATACACCACATCGTCCCGTAAATGTTATTAGATGCGAGGATGCGACAGAGATAAATAAAACAGAAGATGGGCAGCAACGCCTTTCCGATAAGAAAATAATAAAAAAACTGCAGTTGTTAACCCACCAACCGAGCGTGGCAACTAAGACATTAAGGCCCCATATGAGGCAATCTTTGGGTGAGGTGTTTTTCCTGCAGTGGAAGCTAGGCTGCAATGGCTGATGATAACAGAAAAAATGTAAATGCGTTGTCACGCCTCTGGAATAAGAGAGTATACCTTGTTACCACTTAAAAAGTTTGGACATCCTCGCTCCTGATTTTATTTAACAGCATTCACTAGGATGGTAGCATTTAAGTTCTCAAAAATCACATGAGAGTTAATCTTTACACTATAATACTACATTAGGTGTAAACAAACAGGAGATTAGCTAATTTTAAATGCAGGTGATGCAGATGCCTTAACTGTGAGTAATTAAGAATAAGAACAATTAAACGTAAAATCAGTAACTCACTCATTGGTTTTTTGATATTTTGACTATCACAAACCCGAGTAAATAACGCACCACTACCTGTCTAAAAATGTATGTAATCTGTTTTGAGGTCGAGAATCACTCGACGCTTTGATTTAAACAAAGAGGGATAAAGGAATTATAAAGGGATATAGTTATTACACATTCCGTATGTAATACCAAAATCGTAGATGTCTCTAAAAACGGTGCTTTTCATAATAAAGTCAATACTTTCAGTTCAGCCCTCCATCCAATAACCGAGACAAGCACGACAAGTAGCTATCACTGTTATGAAAATTGAACTAAAATAACAATACACAATTGTGTGCTTGTTGAGAAAATGTTCATGAATACATGTATTTCTGAAAAGAATACTGATTATTTGAACTGTATTCTTCAAACAGACTTATTATTTTAGAACGTAGCTGAGATCAAAGCTGGCTTTGTTTTTGAATAGCATTCAGTCTAAGAACATGGAAGTTGAAAACCAAAAATCAACCAAAAGCAAACGGTCTATCAAAAGTTCACCGCTGAACATAGATTGTTATTGTATATATTGTATTTGTTATATCATTATTTTGATTTGTTGCAGGAAAGACACTGCTGTAAATCTCCTCTTTTTTTTATTCTGGCCATTTTATTTTCCTTTTATTCTGGCCCCTCTTACAACACCCTTGGGATTATATGTGGTAATAGATTCTCTTAAACTATGTTGTATGAAGAAAATCTACTACATGAATTTACACGGAAAAGAGTTAAACATTTAAAGCGAAACGGTATAATAAAGAAGATATTTTCCTCCGCATGTCGTAGCATCACACGCTACTTATGAAACACAACTAAAGAAAGCTCTGGCGAGCCAATTAAGGCAAAAATCCGTTGTAACACACCGAAGCCATTTACCAAAGACTGGTGATGCGGATTACCATTTTTTAGAATAGAATAGAATAGAATATTTTTTATTCAAAATTGATTATTACATAATTCTTATTGAAAGTCATTTTTATTTACCACTGGTTCGGAAAATACCTCTGTCCTGGGAAGAACCAGCAAGAAACCTAGCGGGACTTTTTTATTTCAAACATATTTCCCTTAACAGTAATTTCATACAACTTTTAAATGATTTTTCATAGAACTAGCATGGTGGCGATCACCTTATTCCCAGGGGTTATTTTCATTCATGATTTCCTTGATATTATAATAACCCTTTTTGTACAGTTTTTCTTTAATAAAACTTTTAAACTTGTTTATTGACAAACTTTGAATATGTCCTGGGATTTTGTTGTAAAAGCGTATACATTGACCTATAAATGAATTACTGATTCTGTGGAGTCTAGTAACTGGTATTACAAGCTTATGTTTGTTTCTAGTATTTAAAGTACACACATCCTTATTCATATTAAAGATATTTATGTTTTTATATTGCGATGCCAAAGTTAATATGTTTGTTTCTTAAAATTTTTGTCTGAGGGACTCATTACCAGTACAGATTTGGTGGCATTGAATTGGTTAGTCTCTGCATTAACTAATCCAGTATAGGCTCTGGTTTCTTATTTGGTGGTGAGTTATAAGCAAACATATTAAATATTTTTAAGAAATGTTTTTTCATCATCATCATTCATTATCATTACAGCCCTTCACAAGTCCACTGCTGAACATAGGCCTCCCCCAAAGAATGCCACAAAACACGGTCCTGAGCCACCTGCATCCATCGACTTCCTGCATGTCTTACCAGGTCGTCACTCCATCTCGTGGGGGGACGCCCTACACTTCGCCTACCGGTACGAGGCTGCCACTCGAGAACCTTTCTTCCCCATCGGTTGTCGGTTCTTCGAGCTATATGGCCAGCCCACTGCCACTTCAGCTTACTAATCCGTTGGGCTATGTCGGTCACTCTGGTTCTACTGCGGATATCCTCATTCCTAAGTTTATCACGCAGAGAAACTCCGAGCATAGCCCTCTCCATAGCTCGCTGAGCGACCTTGAGCTTCCTCATACGGCCAGCAGTGAAGGACCACGTCTCAGTTCCGTAAGTCATCACTGGCAACACGCACTGGTTGTACAATTTCGTTTTAAGGTTTTGAGGTATGTCTGACGAGAAGATGTGTCGTAGCTTCCCGAACGCTGCCCAGCCGAGTTGAATCCGTCGATTGACCTCTCGGTCGAAGTTGGACTTACCCAGTCGGACTATTTGTCCCAGGTACACATACTCGTCAACAACTTCGAGCTTAGTGTTCCCAACAACTATCGGCATAGGTGTGACATGGACATTAAACATGATCTTAGTTTTGTCCATGTTCATCTTAAGACCTATCCGTTGGGAAACACTATTGAGGTCATTGAGCATAGTGCTTAGGTCCTCCAGCGATTCTGCAATAAGGACTATATCGTCGGCAAATCGAAGGTGAGTGATGTACTCGCCATTGATGTTGATACCGTATCCTTTCCAGTCCAGAAGCTTGAAAACGTCTTCCAATGCAGCGGTGAAGAGTTTCGGGGATATGACGTCACCCTGTCTTACACCTCTCTGCAATTGGATAGGTTTCGTACTCTGGTTCTGTACTCGGATAGCCATCGTAGCCCTACTGTACAAGCACTTCAACACTTCGATATACCGACAGTCAACTTGGCACCGCTGAAGGGACTGCAGCACCGCCCAAATTTCGACGGAATCAAAGGCTTTCTCATAGTCCACATACGCCAGACATAGTGGCAAATTGTACTCTTCGGACTTCTGTACAACTTGCCGAAGGGTATGTATGTGGTCTATGGTGCTAAAGCCCTTTCGGAAACCGGCTTGTTCGGGAGGCTGGAAGTCGTCAAGTCTGCGCGCGAGACGATTCGTAATGACTCTCGAAAACAGCACGTAGACGCGGCTCAGAAGGGAAATCGGTCTGTAGTTCTTCAAGAGAGCGTTGTCACCTTTCTTGAAGAACAAGACCACCGCACTTCTGCTCCACGCCTCCGGTGTAATGCCACCATGGAGGACGGAATTAAAGAGCTTCTGAAGGACTTCAAGTACCGGTCTTCCACCCGCTTTCAGAAGCTCCGCTGTAATTCCATCCTCGCCTGGGGCCTTACCGTTTTTAAGGTGCTGGAGAGCCATCCTAATCTCGCTCAGACTGACATCCGGGATATCTTCGGAATAGTGTCGGATGAGACTCGCTCTTGGATCGTTACTCACACTTGCGTGTGGCTCCAACGATGACGTGTACAGCTGCCCATAGAACCTCTCAATCTCACTCAAAATCTCAGGTGTCCCGGAAACGATGCTGCCACACTCTGTCTTCAGCTTTGACAGTTGGCTCTTTCTGGCAGACAGATCTCTGGCTAAGACTTTGGAGCCTTGGTTCCGCTCGATCGCTTCTTCAATACGAGCTGTATTGAAGTTGCGTAAGTCCCGCCGCATGCATTTGGAGATCTGTCTGTTCAGATGCCTGTATGCTGTCAAGTCTGTTGAAGAATGTAGCTTCATCTCCCGTCTAACAGCCATGAGATTAAGAGTGTGATCGGAGAGTTTTTGTGTTTCTGCGGCGGGTCTTGCAGAACTTAGCTCCAACCGCATGGACAGTTTCCACGAGCTTGTCATTCATATCGTCCACTTCATTTCAGTCTTCTAGGCACTGAAAACGGTTTTGTAACTCGAGCTGAAAGGTTTCGGGACTTTGAAACAGAGAACGAGGGGGACGGAGCGTTGACTTCATTAGACGAGACCTCTCCAACTTAACGTTTAGGTTCAGTGTGCCTCTAACCATTCGGTGATCGCTACCAGTTTTCACCCTCGCGATCACGGAGACATCACTGAACAGTTGTCGTCTGGTCGTCATAATGAAGTCAATCTCATTTTTTGTGGAACCGTCGGGGCTCGACCAGGTCCACTTCCTGTGGGGCCGCTTCTGGAAGAAAGAGTTCATCATAAAGAGCCCCTCTTTCTCCATGAAGTCGGCCAGCTGCTGGCCCCTTGGGTTCCGTTGCCCTATTCCAAATTTCCCTACTTTCAGCTCACCGTTCTCTCTTGTGCCTAGTTTTGCATTGAAGTCTCCCATTAACACCGTATATTGGGTTTTGGAGGAATGCATGGCTCTAGAGATATCCTCATACATTTCCTCCACCTCCTCATCGGGGTGTGCCGAGGTTGGTGCGTAAACCTGTATGACCTTCAGCGAATACCGTTTGGTGATTCTGAGTATAAGGTACGCAACCCTCGTCGACACACTCCCGATTTTTACAACGTTGTTAACGAGAGAATTGTGGACGATAAATCCGACACCTCCTTGGGACAGATGGTCGCCCTCCCGGTGATAGAGCAAGTTGCCGGATTCGAGGATTACCGTGTCCTCCCCCTCTCTTCGGACTTCAGATAATCCTATAATATGCCAGCGCAACTTGTCTATCTCTTCTTCCAGCTCCACGATCTTCTCGTCAGTCCTCAGGGTGCGTGCGTTGTACGTTGCCAGGTCGAGTCGTCTAAGGTGGCAACCGAACCTCCACCGGAGATTCTTAGCACCCCCTGCCCCGCCGTTACCATGGTCGCCACCGTAGCCAGGAATAGCGGGGCCGCCGGGGACTGGGGGCCGTTTTTTTGTTGCTCTCATCATTGGGGGGTATTTGCCATAGTTGCCACGCTTGGCGAGCGGGTTGGCAACCGCAGTTTTTTTATTGTCATTTGGCTATTATCAGGAAGATGCTGCTGCCCATCTCCTGGCTGTTTCCCTTTGTCGCCTTTTACGACACCCACGGGAGGATATGGGGTAGTGGATATTCTTGACCGCCACTACACGGCAAATGTTTTTTACAAACACACAAATAATTTCATCGGAATCGGTCGAGCCAGTTTCGAAATTTAGCGAAACTAACGGACAGCAATTGATTTTTATAATATAATAGTGAGATATTGAGATTATTGAAGTGACGTCACATATGCTGTGCTCACCTATAGTATCGATGCATTGTTTACCTCTTTTATGAACAAGAAAGTTAAAATTATAAAAATATATTAAAAAAATGATCCCCTATTAATTTTAGCAAAAATACGTCGTTTTACTGCACAGGTTAATAAGAGATTAGTATATTTATATATCAGTATATATATACTTTATAAATATATATATATATATATATATATATATATATATATATATATATATATATATAGTATATTATTAATATATATACAGAGATGAGAACAGTATCCCATGTGAGACCGAACTTGCGCTTTGTACAGTTGCAAGCTATGTGCCGGCATGAAATACTATCTCGCTCTGCTGAGCATGCCAAGCTTTTTAGAGACTAACTTGACCTTCCCTTCCAAGTGACCACGAAACTGCACACTATTCACTATGTCGAGGATTCCGATCCTAGCCGGAACAGCAAGCGGAGTTCCTTGAAACTGAGGAGATACGACAAAGGGGTTCTGTTTAGCGGTAAACGCGCATGTCGGTTACTCTGGTTGTACTGCGGATAAAATCGTTTTTAAATCTATCACGCAGAGAAACCTCGAGCGTATCCCTATCCATAGCTCGTTGAGCGACCTTGAGCTTCCTCATACGGGCAGCAGTGTAGGACCACGTCGCAGATCAACAGGTTATCAATGGCAACAGGCACTGGTGGACAATCTTGTTCACCGCATGCTAAGCATGATAATAATGGAAAATCCAGAATCAATATGAAGAAAATCAAAAGAGGCCAACGTTCAGCAGTAGGCTACAAAGTCTCGAGAGTAAAATTTCTGCGGCCATTCGTGAGTGAAATTTTGGAACATCCACATGAAGTTAAACATATCCGTCTCGAATTGATGATATGGTTTAAAAGAGCATTTTTCACAAAAGAATTCCCTTAGGAGTCACAGTCACACATTTTATTTCGCATATTTTCTGCAGGACTTCGTTATTGAAACAGACTATTTTAAATTCGAAACTCGTTATGAACTACTTTTTGTAATAAGTAATAACACAGATCATGTACGTAATAATTCTTTTACGCCACTAACACAAAAATAATAAAATAAATCTTCATTTAAACGAATTCCTATTAACTTGTTAATAAGATATTCAAAAGCTCTCTAATTCCTTAAAACTTCGGATATTATTAAAACGTAATTAAGTGCCCAGCTCTTCAGCAAGTTTTAACAAGATTCCTTTTTCGATATTGATATAGATTCATCTTCGGCGGGCTGAAACGTTAAATCTTGATTAAAACATACATGACGGCATACTAAATGTTACTTATTGATTTATAAGCAACAAGATTACAATATTTTTCTTCGAACTATGAAGGTCGCTATTTACTTACTGAGTGTGTGAATTAGAGCATCCTTGCATCAAATTAGGCCGAGAAATAAAAGTCACTCGTTTAACGACACTATTTATTTTGCGAATCCGACACGTTTACATTTATGGCTGTAATCTGCACTTAATTACAAACGGGCGCATCGGCGAGACTCTAGAGACAATTGCCTGCGTGGGGGTTGCGCAGGTGCAGTTAGTCTCAGGTTACATATTAATATTGTCATGTCGCTACAGAACTACTTCTTTATTGCAATTACAGACATCTTAAAAGTATCCACTGCTCCATGGCGCAGTGGTTTGTCATTGAGTTACTGCGCAGAGAGCCGCCGTTTTGAATCTCGCTCGGAAAATATATTTGTGTGGCCCACAAATAATTGTTCCGGGTTTGAATATTTGTTCTTGTCCATGTGTCTGTAAACATACATATAATCACGCCTCTTTCCCGTAAGGGTAGACAGAGACCACTTCTTTCCACTTGCTACGATCCTTACATACTTGTTTCGCTTCGTCCACTTTCATTATTCTCTTCATACATGCTCTACGGTTTAGGGTGCTCTTGACCTGGCCTTTTTTCAAGACGTCCGTGATTTGGTCTTGAAATGTCCGCCTAGGTTTACCCCTTCCAGCACTTTTATTCACACTCGCCTTATATACTTTTTTCGTCAATCGTTCTTCATTCATTCTTTCGACATGACCAGACAATCTTTACCCTTTAACCATAACCTTTCTCAATTTTTGTCACTACATCTTCTTTCAGAACACAACGTTTCCTTATCTCACTATTTCTTATCCTGTCACTCAGTTTAACTCCTGTCATACTTCTTAACGCTCTCATCTCAACTGCATTTATTCTGCTTTCGTGTTTCTTCTGCCAACTTTCACTTCCATACAGGAGTGTCGGAACCAACACATGCACAGCCAAACGAGCCTTGTTAGACACCTTCCGACTGCTCATAAAGGAGTGCAAAGCTTCGTTCACCATGTTTCCTGCATTCACCCTTCTTTCGATATCACTCTCACACTTTCCATCTCTTGTAAACTTTGAACCCAGATACATAAACTCTATCATCTGTTCAATTTGTTCATCTCCAATCACGATATTGCAGTCTGTCACTGCCTCATCTCTTTCAAACACCATCACTTTCGTCTTCCTTACATTCATCTTCATTCCCTTCCTAACAACAGCTCCACTCATAGTAGTTACCATCTCCTGCAACTCCTCGGCCGAAGACGCAATAGTAGTAATACTTGGTCATCAGCATAGAGAAAACATTTGACGAGTAACTCATTCATTCTCAACCCGCTTTCATTCTCTTTTAAATCCGTCAAGCAATTGTCCATGAACAGATTAAACAGCCACGGCGACGCTAAACATCCCTGTCTAACACCTTTTTCGATATTAAACCATTCAGTGTATGCCCCGTTTATCCTTACATAAGCACTAGAATTCCTATAAAGAGATTGCAATGCTCGTACGAGGATACTTCTCACACCGTTCACGGACAGTGCTAACCACAATTCATTCCTCACCTTCTTGTTTTCAGCCAAACACTTTTCGGCTATGCACCGCAAGGAAAAGACCTGATCCGTACATCCCATTCCCTTTCTAAATCCCGCTTGTGCATCCCATACTTTTTCGTCTGTTTCATTCACAACCCTTTCAATCAACACTTTTGCATACAATTTACCGACGACGCTGAGAAGGCTTATACCGCAGTAATTTATGCAGTCCTGCCATGACCCTTTTCCCTTATACAAAGGCACGATTAAGGCTTTGCAGCAGTTTCCTGGTACTTGCCCATTTCGCCATCACAAATTGAAAAGGCGGTACAGCTGACTGGCCACTATGCCCTGTCCAGCCCTCAGCATCTAGACGGTAATCCTGTTATACCCTGCAGCCTTACCTACTATCATACTTTTCAACGTTTTCACTGTTTCATCCATGCTTATCTCACTTTCATCAACATTTATATTAGTTTCTATGAAAGGTGCCGGATGCTGTACCTGCACTTCCTCTCTTTCAAACAAACTTTCAACATACTCTTTCCTTCTCTTTAACACACATTCTTCTCCTTTTATAATGCTGCCATCTTGACTCCTGATTGTACCCAGCTCCGAGGCAGAAGTTTTCCTCTGGCTGTTTTGATGGATTTTCAGAAAAACTTAATGTTTCACTGGAAATCTTCAGTGAGCCTCCTATCGAAATCATCCTTTCTTTCTTCTTTCTTTCTAGACACAACTTCTTTCGCTGCTGCTTTACATCTTTTATACTTCGTTTTTGCTTCCTTTATCTCGTCATCCGTTGCCTTTTGAACTTTTTGGTTAGCTTTTGTTGCTAACCAATCCAACCACGCTTTCTTCTTTTCTTGCACAACCCTTTGTACATCTTTATTCATCAACACGTTATAGTTCTTTCTTCCTTTCTTTCTTTTAGCTACCCCGCATACCTCAATAGTAACATTCACGAGCCCTTTCTTAAATGTCTCCCACAAATCTTCAATCACACCTATCTCTTCTATGCCTTTAAAACTTTCTTTCAGTTTCTCTACATACTCATCTTTATTTTCTTTTTCTTGTAGATTTTCCACTTTTACTCCGTCCAGAACACTCGTAATCTCGGCCCCACGGTGTTGCCACCGTTTAATGAGACCACGCATTCGGGCTATGACCAGGAAGTGGTCTGTGTCGAGGTTTACACCTCGGTATGCCCGAGTGTCTAGCACTTTCTTTCTCAGTCTTGCATCCGCAATTATAAAATCAATCATACTTCTAAACTCACCCTCATCTCTTGTATACAAATGGATCTTTTTGTGGTCAAACATTGTGTTGGCCACGCACAAATTCCATTACAAGCATACTTCAAGCCGGTTTCTCCCATTGCCATTCACTCTCTCGTCCCCAAACGTACCCAGAACTCCTTCATACCCATCACGTTTTACTCCAACCCATCCATTAAAGTCCCCTAACATCACGATCCGTTCATTTTCTCCGCATTTATTCAAGACTTCTCTCATGCTATCCCAAAATTCCTCTCTCTCGTGTTGGGATTTTAATGACCTACCTCCACGAAGATCCGTCGGTGCTTAGACCCCAAGCATAAATAAGCGAGTGAGTCCGACTTTTAACCTAATCCAGAGGAGTCTTGGGCTTACACATTCATACTCCATCACACATTCAACCATTCGACATGAAAGAATCACACCAACTCCCTGACAGCCTCGGCGGGTTTGGGGGACTCAAGACCAGTATGCCGTGTGGGGGCCATGAACCGTGGTGTCACATCCTTTCCTCTTGGTTTCTTTCACGCACAGAATGTCAATGCATCGTTCATCCATCATCTGACATACTTCATCTATCTTACCATTCATTCCTCATCTTACATTCAACGTAGCGAAGCGGCTCGCCGTTTGTAAACTGCCTCCATAATACAGAAAAAAATCCTAGTGTGGGGGTAATATTTCCTAAAAATTAATAAACATAATCTATTAGGTACTCCACATTGTCCCGTAAATGTTATTAGATGCGAGGATGCGACAGAGATAAATGAAACAGAAGATGGGCAGCAACGCCTTTCCGATAAGAAAATAATAAAAAAACTGCAGTTGTTAACTCACCAACCGAGCGTGGCAACTAAGACATTAAGGCCCCATATGAGGCAATCTTTGGGTGAGGTATTTTTTCTGCAGTGGAAGTTAGGCTGCAATGGCTGATGATAACAGACTAAATGTAAATGCGTTGTCACCCCTCTGGAATAAGAGAATATACCTTGTTACCACTTAAAAAGTTTGGACATCCTCGCTTCTGATTTTATTTAACAGCATTCACTAGGATGGTAGCATTTAAGTTCTCAAAAATCACATGAGAGTTAATATTTACACTATAATACTACATTAGGTGTAAACAAACAGGAGATTAGCTAATTTTAAATGCAGGTGATGCAGATGCCTTAACTGTGAGTAATTAAGAATAAGAACAATTAAACAATAAAATTAGTAAAAGTAGTTTTATTCAATGTACAGCTATAGAGAACCGCAGCGCTGACATTCTACTCATAAAGTGACTCCTGAGCAAGCGCTAGACATAAACATTATTATTAAAAGAATTACTAGGTATGTAAAATTCACATAAAATTTATCGTTTTATGCATTTGGCAGACATCATCATAATCATCGTCATTATTACAGCCCTTTACAAATTCACTGCTGAACAAAGGCCTCCCTACGGTATATAAAAAAGAAGAAGTAGCAAGACATATAATTTATACCAGAACCACTGTCGCCAAACTCACACATTTGCATGAAAGAAATGTGTACCGCCAATTGTGTACCGTTTCAATAATTTTCGCGTGATTGGGTAGTAAAAAATAGAAGAGAAATGATTTTTGTTACTCACCATTCATTTGAGTATGAAATGTAAGATCTTAAGAAAAGAGATTATATCCCTTTTCATAAACGAAGTTTGTAGAACTAATAAGCAAATTTAGCTTTTTAACGTTAGATGTCGCAGTAATACCGCGATCTGAAAATGCACCATAAAAGCTTCTAAGATTGGCCATAAAAATTTACTTCGTGACGCTATGTGTCGCAATAATAAATTCACGCTATTATAGGCACTGAATCTGAATCTCCGGTGGAGGTTCGGTTGCCAATCTCCGGTGGAGGTTCGGTTGCCACCTAAAATGTCTCGACCTGGCAACATATAACGCACGAACCCTGAGGACTAACGAGAAGATCGTGGCTCTGGAAGAAGAGATAAACAAGTTACGCTGGCATATTATAGGATTATCCGAGGTCCGAAGAGAGGGGGAGGACACGGTAATCCTCGAACCGGCAACTTGTTCTATCACCGGGAAGGCGACCATCTGTCCCATGGAGTTGTCGGATTTATCGTCCACAAGTCTCTCGTTAACAACGTTGTAAAGATTGAGGGTGAATTGAGGGTGTGTCGACGAGGGTTGCGTACCTTATACTCAGAATCACCAAACGGTATTCGCTGAAGGTCATACAGGTTTACGCACCAACCTCGGCACAACCCGATCAGGAGGTGGAGGAAATGTATGAGGATATCTCTAGAGATATCCTCATACATTTCCTCCACCTCCTGGCTCTAGAGCCATTCATTCCTCCAAAACCCACTATACAGTGTTAATGGGAGACTTTAATGCAAAACTGTGAGCTGAAGCTGTGAGGTGAGCTGAAAGTAGGGAAATTTGGAATAGGGCAACGGAAACCAAGGTGCCAGGAGCTGGCCGACTTCATGGAGAAAGAGGGACTCTTTATGATGAACAGGAAGTGGACCTAGTCGAGCCCCGACGGTTCGACAAAAATTGAGATTGACTTCATTATGACGACCAGACGACAACTGTTCAGTGATGTCTCCGTGATCGCGAGGGTGAAAACTGGTAGCGATCACCGAATGGTTAGAGGCACACTGAACCTAAACGTTAAGTTGGAGAGGTCTCGTCTAATGAAGTCAACGCTCCGTCCCCCTCGTGCTCTGTTCCAAAGTCCCGAAACCTTTCAGCTCAAGTTACAAAACCGTTTTCAGTGCATAGAAGACTGCAATGAAGTGGACGATATGAATAACAAGCTTGTGGAAACTGTCCATGCAGTTGGAGCTAAGTTCTGCAAGACCGGCCGCAGAAGAACACAAAAATTCTCCGATCACACTCTTAATCTCATGGCTGTTAGACGGGAGATGAAGCTACATTCTTCAACGGATTTGACAGCATACAGGCAACTGAACAGACAGATCTCCAAATGCATGCGGCGGGACTTACGTAACTTCAATACAGCTTGTATTGAAGAAGCGATCAAGCGGAACCAAGGCTCCAAAGTCTTTGCCAGAGATCTGTCTGCCAGA
Organism: Parnassius mnemosyne; assembly: GCA_963668995.1. Classification (NCBI taxonomy): domain Eukaryota; kingdom Metazoa; phylum Arthropoda; class Insecta; order Lepidoptera; family Papilionidae; genus Parnassius; species Parnassius mnemosyne. The sequence continues at coordinate 3,228,482 of CAVLGL010000013.1, forward strand.
AAGAGCCAACTGTCAAAGCTGAAGACCGAGTGTGGCCGCTTTGTTTCCGGGACACCTGAGATTTTGAGTGAGATTGAGAGGTTCTATGAGCACAGGTCACAGGTCATCGTTGGAGCCACACGCAAATGTGAGTAGCGATCCAAGAGCGAGTCTTATCCGACACTATTCCGATTACAGTGGAGCTTCTGAAAGCGGGTGGAAGACCAGTACTTGAAGTCCTTCAGAAGCTCTTTAATTCCGTCCTCCATGGTGGCATTAAACAGGAGGCGTGGAGCAGAAGTGCGGTGTTCTTGTTCTTCAAGAAAGGTGACAACGCTTTCTTGAAGAACTACAGACCGATTTCCCTTCTGAGCCGCATTTACATGCTGTTTTCGAGAGTCATTACGAATCGTCTCGCGCGCAGACTTGACGACTTCCACCCTCCCGAACAAGCCGGTTTCCGAAAGGATTTTAGCACAATAGACCATATACATACCCTTCGGCAAATTGTAAAGAAGTCCGAAGAGTACAATTTGCCACTATGTCTGGCGTATGTGGACTATGAGAAAGCCATTGATTCCGTCGAAATTTGGGCGGTGCTGCAGTCCTGCAGTTTTTAACAGTGGTAGAGCCACGCGGCAGCTTTTGCTGTCGCACGGATGGGCCGGCTCGGACCGGGGTGGTACCACGACCTCACAGAAAACCAGCGTGAAGTAGAGGTTTACCTCTGCGTTTCGCTTGGTGAGTGCAGGTGGCCGGAGGCCCTTTTTACTGGAAATGAGGCATTCCATCTTAGTTCTCACGGGTGACAACGCATCTACATTTTGATTTGTGACAGAGGATAGATGTAGATGTCTATGGGCCGCAGCAACCACTTACCATCAGGTGAACTGTGTGCTCGTTTGTCATCCTCATGCTATAAAAAAAAAAAAAAAAGTCCCTTCAGCGGTGCCAAGTTGACTGTCGGTATATCGAAGTGCTGAAATGTTTGTACAGTAGAGCTACGATAGCTATCCGAGTACAGAATCAGAGTACGAAACCTATCCAACTGCAGAGAGGTGTAAGACAGGGTGATGTTATATCCCCGAAACTCTTAACCACTGCATTGGAAGACGTTTTCAAGCTTCTGGACTGGAAAGGATGCGGTATTAACATCAATGGCGAGTACATCACTCACCTTCGATTTGCCGACGATATAGTCCTTATGGCAGAATCGCTGGAGAACCTAAGCATTATGCTCAATGACCTCAATAGTGTCTCCCAACGAATAGGTCTTAAGATGAACATGGACAAAACAAAAATCATGTTTAACGTCCATGTTACACCTATGCCGGTAGTTGTTGGGAGCACTAAGCTCGAAATTGTTGATGAGTTTACCTGGGATAAATAGTCCGACTAGGTAAGTCCAACTTCGACCGAGAGGTCAATCGACGGATTCAACTCGGCTGGGAAGCGTTCGGGAAACTACGACACATCTTCTCGTTAGACATACGCCAAAACCTAAAAACGAAATTGTACAACCAGTACGTGTTGCCAGTGATGACTTACGGATCTGAGACGTGGTCCTTCACTGCTAGCCGTATGAGGAAGCTCAAGGTCGCTCAGCGAGCTATGGAGAGGGCTATGTTCGGGGTGTCTCTGCGTGATAAACTTAGAAATGAGGAAATTACCAGTAGAACCAGAGTAACTGACATAGCCCAACGGATTGGTGTGACGAGATGGAGTGACGACCTGGTGAGACATGGAGGAAGTCGATGGATGCAGGTGGCTCAGGACCGTGCTTTGTGGCATTCCTTGGGGGAGGCCTATGTTCAGCAGTGGACTTGTGAATAGCTGTAATGATAATGATGATTATAGGCACAATAAACATAAACATAACGTTGACTTTGTCATGCCTAAACTGTGCTGCTACATGAATGATGTTAGTAATCTAGTTACTCTACCTGAACCTGATCTGACTTATCGATATTCAGTCAATATTAAAGTATAAGAAAATATATGATAAAATTAGTTAAATAGCAAAATTTATTGGCCTTTTGAGAATTGTCGTTTTCACACTTTATATTTAATTTTAGTCGATAATGAATTCGGGTACTAATTGTATATTATGATATTAAGATCACTTTTATTTCAGCTTCATTCCAAAAGTCATCAGTAATACTAAACTACTTACTTCTCGGTCTTAACAACCCTAACAAAAATGTTCATTCATGGGGTATCACCCTATAATTTCGTATATTTTCATAGACATCCAGTTTTGCGCATTTTCATTAATATGTTAGGGAATAAACAGGACTGACATATTATTTTATCGAAAACTTTAATATCGGCGAGTCACAACACTATCGCTGCAATTTTTATTCAAAATCTATTAACTGATGAATCTTAGAATAATGAAATAAGGTTGAGTGGTTCTTGTAATATAGGAAATCTGATATTTTGTCCATGTTTAGTCACGTTTCTATTTAAAAAAGGAAAATTTTCACGTGAGTATGGTGCGAAACATCTCCATTCGAAACATTTCTTTTTACTTTCGTTTTTACACTCTAATATTGCATAAAACGGCATGTTTTCGCATATATCACTTTGACAACGACCCGATAACTTATGACAATTTGAGCCTGCAAGTGACATTCAATTACGCTCTACTTTATCTAATTTTGACACGCTTACCCCGCCTACTTAGGGCTTCTTCTTGTTTTTTATATTCCGTGGGCCTCCCCCAAGGAATGCCAAAAAGCATTTAAGAATTTGGCACACGTATATGATTAAGTATAATTATTGATATATGTATCATGAGACCATGATGCCTTTCAACGTTTTTCTCATAGTTGCTTTTTATGACACCCACGGGACGAAATGGAATGATAAGTTTTATACTCCATCATCATAGGGTAATCTACAAGTAAGTACGTAGTATGCTGTCACAAAATATACGACATTTTATGTACGCCTCACCTCGACCTCCCACTGTCAATCAATGATAACGAGAAACCCGCATCGCGGGAATAGAATTGAATAATATCTCTCCACACAGCGTAGCATCGAAATTATATAGGACTCCGAGCTTGATGTATTTATGTTTCGGCTTTTGCGGACGTCACTTCGTTATAAGTTATGTGTGACTGGAAATCCGTGTAACTTGTACTGTGACATCGACCTATGAAATCGTTTTCTGGTTATTATTTTTTAATAAAAGTAGGGATAATAAACAAGCATACCACCGATTCCATTGTAAATGGAGGCTGTAATTCATTTCATTAAGAATCGCCGTTTAGTTACTAAGCATTAGATACTCGTAATTTACCCAATGTTATCATCTCGTAGGTGTAGTAGGAGGCAACAGGGGATGAAGATACAGACCTGTATATACAGGCTGCCCTAAAATGGGATAAATTGGTTGATATAGCCTGAGGGTTCGTCATGCAGCATGATCATTCATGAGACGCATGTCATGGTGAATTACCATCTAAGGTATGTTTATGGAATGTCTGTATCTGTATCTATCTTACTGTATTTATCTTATAGTGCTGTACAGTAACTATTTTACTGTCAAAATATAAGCATATTACCAAGTAAAAACAAGGTAAAATTATGGATTGTAGTGTGTGTAGTGTGAATAAACACTTTGCTACAAAATAATTTGGAAAGCTTGGCAATAAAGACAAATCTTTCTAACGGTCGGGATCAAAGAGAATAGCTTTTTTATAGCATTAAAGTGCTAAAGAAACTTGCAGTTTACCTGATGGTAAGTGGCTACTGCAGCCCATGGAACCAACTTTAAGCAAAGATATCTACACATGCGTTGAAGCTTCTGCGGATTAAGAAAGAAAAAAGTAGGGTTCAAGATATTTCACAATAGTTAAACATCGTTATTGCCGACCTTAAATTCTGAAGTACAATTGGATAATTATAGCCACATCCTCATCTGGACGTTAATCACCTCAGTCCCCCGTGACCATGGGTGCTGGAAAGCCTCTGTAAACGTCGGGAATTAAAAAATAAGAACAATTAAAAGCGATAAAATCCGTAAAATTAGTTTTATTCAATGTGTAGTATTCGCGTAAATATAAGAAATCATTATCTATATCTGTAGTTATTTACATGGTGGAAAATCGGGGTCGGACCACGCTCTCATAGAATACTAGCGTAAAATATGTTCTGCTATTGTTTTCCATTCTGTATATACTATGCTATTAATATATTTACTAAGTACAAAACGATGATACTGTTGATCGTGGTAGAACAATAGCTGTAGCTATATTACCATTGTAGCACTAATGTGTCGACTCGACCGAGAAGGACCCCGCTCTCACAGAACAACAGCGTAAAATAGCAGCTAAATGCTGCTGTGTTTCGTATGGTGGTTCATGTTTGCCAAAGTTGCTACGGTTGGCAAACGAATTGACACCGCAGTTTTTTTGTTTTCTTGGTGTTATTAGAAACACACTGCACATCTTCTGATTTGTTTCTCTAGCTCCCTCTTCATACAACCACGGGATGATATGGAATAGAGAAGATAAGGGAAATACAAATTTAAAAAAGATGTAGGGATGAGTATGACAACTTTTTTTGCTAACGTCAGTCTCACATGGATGAGGCTCTCGCAATCATACTGTAATTTTTTTATAGAAGTACGGATGTCTGTCAAACGAGCACACAGTCCACCTGGTGGTAAGTGCGTGCCTTGATTATAATAGCACATTCATTGGACTATTTCATTTTTGTTTTTGTTTTTTGTTTTGTGTAATATTCTTATAAGATATGCTTTGATTACCTATGGGACTTTTCCCTTTTCAATTTTGATTAAGAATATCATAATATTGGCTCTTTTTTATAAAAAAATTACCAAAATTCTGTAAACCTGCGAAGTTTCTTCTACCGCTACGGACAGGGGAACTAATTAAATAGTGATGGAAACGGTAGTAGATTGTAAAACTAGTTTTTGATCTCTTACGTCGAAAAGTAAAAACTTTTCATTTCAATACCTGCTTAACATTGACATTATGGCTTAAGTTAAATTAAGTTTTTTTTTATGCAACCACTCCTTTTCTAAGAGTCGTTCTGGATAGGTACAACCCTCTTGAATATATCTGCCGTTAAATAGCAGTGCTTGTTCATCTGTGTTCCGGTCTAATGTGTATAGGGAACCAGTTGTAAAGGTAGTAAGGTATTACATCTTAGTCCTCAGAATTGACAACACATTTGTATCTTTTTTTAATTCAAGTGTCTATGAGTCCAGTAGCCACTTAATGGTGGACTGTACGTAATAACTTCCAATTAGTAAAAAAAAAGTTAGAATAGTGTTGGGAATGAGAAAACATTAATTTCCTTCATCAATACCTACTCAGAATGATTACACAACTCTTTATAAAAGCGTTTCTTGAGTAAAACTTACAAATTGACGTATTTCCCGTGGCAAATTGCTTCAGCTTGAAATTTTTTGAAGGGTTTCAAAAGATCCAATTATTTTCTTAATTATAAATTATAATGGCGTATGTATACAATTATATTTTTAAATGTTTTACTGTCTTTTTGTTTGTTTCGTAAGCGATGCCAGCATACTGCCATTAAAGTTCTTGAATATTTCCTAATGTTTTTTTTAATTATTTGAAACTAGCTGGTACCCGGCGCGTTTCTGCCGGAGAAGAAATAATTGTGGACATATCGTTTTAAATTTGGAAGAGTAATATGATAATACATTTATTGCAGTTGAGTGATACATGACTTTCAAGTAAATTTTTCGGTACGATACGCTCGCCACCTACTATAAGTTAATTGTACTATGGCTATAACTTTCCCGCAAGTGCAAGCAATATGTTGACTAAGTTTTACCGCAATCTGATAAACGTTATGGCAGCGCATAGAATACAAGGAAAGAATAATTTTTATATATTAGATTAAAATAGCCAGCTGGAAAAGGAGGACAAGTCCCCCGCCGAGAAGGGGCTGCCATGAATCGGCCGGCGCTAGAAGGGCCGCGGATGTATGCGGAATTATTCCGTGACCCTGCTAATATCCTGCGAAGGTAAAACACAAGTCCGATATAACCAGTCCTATACCCCGCGAGGTGAGTATGCGTAGGCATTACTTAATAAAAGGGCTATGCTCGCTGAACATTACAAAGTCTTCAAACAACCCGGCTTCAATTCCCGCAGGTACCAATGTAATGATTAATAGCAATGCTAGTTTATCACGTGCTTGGTGGTTAGGAGAAACGTCGTGAAGAAACCCGCATATCTGAGAAATTCAGAATATTTTTGGACATGTAAAGTCCAAATATATTTCCTACATGGTAGAGCCATGCTGCAGCTATATTATGGTTGTAGCACAAATGGGTTGGCTCGACCGGGGAAGGCCACGCTCTCACAGAATACCAGCGTAAAGTAGGAGCTTAACACTGCTGTGTTAAATAGCAACATAATGCTGCTGTGTTTCGTATAGTGATAGAGAACCGGAGACCCTATTTAATGGATACGAGACATTCCATCTTAGTCCTCTGGGATGACAACGCATCTGCATATTGATTCTTAATCGAGGATAGATATATCCACTTAACATCAGGTGAACTGTGTGCTCGTTTGACACCCTTATTCTATAAAAAACATAAACTAAAGCAGCGCGATTGACTCATTGCTCCAAACGCTTTCAAAAAATAAGTGGAGGCCTTTTTCTCCATGCCCAAGCCACCATATACGTCCCATAGCTCTGTGGAACTGGGTGGAACGTATCTAGTCTTCAACTTTAATTTTATGATGTAAACATGAATATCAACTAAAAAATTAAGAGACTTCCCGTGTGTGTTCTCACCTTTTTAAGGATGCAAATACACCCCTAAGCCCTTACTATCTTAAATTGCTTGGGTATCTTAAATTGCTAGTAGTCAAATGGCGGATCCAAACCACAATTGCTCAGTTTAGTATTCCGTACACTTAACTATGCGGTTACACATAACTAAGGACTAAGCGGTAGCTTCATTGGTACGAGTTGGGTCACGCATCCGCGGACGCCGCGGGACATTGTAGAGGTGGCATGAGCGACGTGGACTAGGCTAGCGACAAACAGAAGCTCAAGGAAACTGATGGAGGTGACCTTCCACTGGAAATTTAATACCTACTTATTGCTAATAATATTATAAATTATGATAGTTATTTTATGCTTATCGGCAAATTCAGAAGCTTCTATTTAACCATCTTCAAAAAAGAGGAGGTTCTCAAATCTCAATACGTCTGTATTGACTGAGACTATGAGATTGTATTTTTGTGTGTTATCTCGGAACGTTTTTATAGGTGAACCGATTATGATCGTTTTTTTTATTTGAAAGCTGATGCTTTTCATGTGGTCCCATATAAATTTAATCAAGATCTGACCAGTCGTTTTTGAGTTATCCTTAATAATGCGTATTTAATTGACTTCGACCACATTGATGAAGTTCTCATTTTATTTATATTGTATGTGTTGGTTGTACGAAATTTTTAATTTTACCACTTATTTAAAGTCGGTTTGTCTGGGATAATCTTTATACATATGGATAGATATCGTTTCGTTTAAAAAAGAACTTGTTTAACGTTTATAGTTTCAGGTGAGAAACATAGTAATTTTGAAAACATAATAGAAAGCAAAAACCAAAAAATATGTTTAAAATAAAAAACCAAAACCATAACGTTTGAGTACTTAGCATTTTTCACATTTATTTTAAAATTGTTTTTATTCAACGAGTAGAACCGCGATGCTTCCATCGTCAGCGCAAGTCTAATTAAACTAACGCTGAGGATGTAAAGGGTTCTTTGATTGGCTATTGCTGTTTACAGCTGCGTATAGCCCGATTATAATTTCATAAAAACCATTTACAGATTTTTTTATAGAATAAAGGTAACAAACGCGTTAACAGTCCACCTGATGGTAAGTGGAAGCTGTGACTCATGGACTTCCACATTTATCCTCGATTAAAAATCAAAATTTAGATGCGTTGTAACTCCTGAGGACTAAGATAGAATGCCTCGTTTCCAGTAAAAAGGATCGCCGGTTCTCTATCACCACACGAAACACAGCAGTATTAACCCCGGTCGAACCGACCCATTTGCGCAATTACTAAAATATAGCTGCAGCGTGGCCCTACCGTGTATAATGTTGTACCATGTATAATGCTGTACTATGTATAATAAAATGATGGACTGTTAAGAGATGCAGGGAGTCGGCGGATGCAAGTAGTTTAATACCGTACTTTCAGAAAGACCCATATTAAACAGTACTTATAAGAGCGAATGCAAACGTTTTTATACGTGGTAGAGCCATGCTGCAGCTATATAGTATAGTTGTAGCACGAATGGGTCGGCTCGACCGGGGAAGGACCACGCTCTCACCGAATACCAGCGTAAAGTAGGAGCTTAACACTGCTGTGTTTCGTATGGTAAGTGTAGAGAACCGGAGACCCTTTTTACAGGAAAAGAGGCATTCCATCTTAGTCCTCACGGGTGACAACGCTTCTGCATTTTGATTCGCAAACGAGGATAGATGTCGATGTCTATGGGCCACAGCAACCACTTACCACCAGGTGGACTGTGTGCTCGTTTGTCACCCTATCCTATAAAAAAAAAGAAAACGTGAAATTTAGTAGAAAGTCAAAATACATTTAAAATTTTAGGCTTAAAACTGCATAATATGTAACTGTAACCAACATAGCCCAATGGATCTTTTTTTTACTAGTTTAAGCCAGCGCTTGGGTACTGTCCCACCTGATAGTATGTAGTGATGCAGACAAAGATAGTTAAGCGCACAGAATTAACAAAAGCCTATTTACTCCTGCCATCAAAACGCCCAAATAGTAAGTGGATAGAAAGACAGATCATTATCATCATTACAGCCGTTCACAAGTCCACTTATGAACATAGGCCTCCCCCAAGTAATGTCTGAGCCACCTGCATCCATCGAATTCCTGCATGTCTAACCAGGTCGTCACTCCATCAAAAAACTTTTCCCACATCGGTTGTCGATACTTTGAACTATATGGTCGGCCCATTTCCACTTCAGTTTACTAATCCGTTGGGCTGTGTCGGTCACTCTGGTTCTACTGCGGATATCCTCGTTGCTAAGTTTATCACGCAGAGAAACCCCCAGGATAGCCCTCTTCATAGCTCGCTGAGCGACCTTAAGCGTCCTCATATAGCCAGTAGGACCAGAAACAGAAACGTTTTAATTCAATATAGATTATAAATAATACTTACTGATAGTCACTCTTTTGTTTAATTACCACTGGTTCGAAAAAAAAACCTCTGTCCTGGGAAGTACTAGCAAGAAACCCTGCGGGACTTTTAAAAAAAAAAACAAAATTGTATGTTACACAATTAACAATACAGCAAATTAGAAATAGCTTGGTAGCGATCACCTCATTCTTAGGGGTTATTATCATCCATAAATTCATTAATATTATAATAACCCTCTTTATACTATCTTAATTTAATATAGTTTTTGAACTTTGAGCAGGTCAAATTTTGTATATTTTCTGGGATTTTGTTGCAAAAGCGTATACATTGCCCCAAGAATGAATTACCGACTCGGTGGAGTCGAGTAACTGGTACTGCTTGCGTCTGTTCCACGTCTTTACAGAATGAATATCACTTAATTTTGTATAACTACTTTTATTTTTTGTGTCCAAAGACAAGGAAATGCTAAAGTTAATATAAAAAATTCCTTAAATTTTTGTCGGAGCGACTCCCTAGGTTTTAAATCATAGATTACTCTTGTGGCCCTCTTCTGTAAAACTAATAATATAATTTCAGTGTCAGCTGCGTCTCCCCATAGCACAATACTGTTACGTGCTTGGGGTTCGAAACAATTAAAAACTACCGATGAATTACCAAAATTGACACTTTAATTACAGAACACTAATTACAACTTAAAACCACACTAATAATAAAACACAAATATACTACTGATCACGTTAGTTCGCAGTTATATCGCTTCAAAGTATTCGTTTATATCGCCAATTCAATACTGCCTCGGCCGCGGTATATACCGGCCTTATATAGGGCCGCAGATAGTTTACAGAACCTTCTACTGTAGAAATATCTAGAATGTTCTACTACATATCGGTCCCTATTGACTAGGTGTCGAAGTTCCAGAAAGTTCTTCCATGGAAATTTCTAAAAGGTCCTTGACTCTCCTAGTTCTGCTACCCGATACTAGAGGGCGCTAGTGGTATTAATTGTGGTGCGCAACACTGCCCCGTCCTAAAACATGCTCGTCCCGAGCATTATTGGCCCCATAATAACGTGCCAGTCGATCCACATGGACAATCTTAGGAGTACCTCTTGCATCTTTCTGTATCCGGTAGGTAACATCATGGATCCTTGTTATAATCCGGTACGGTCCGTCCCATTTAGCTTCAAACTTAGGAGATTTCCCTTTGCTGCTAACTGGATTGTGCAACCATACTACGGCCGTACCGTAATTTTCATTTTTTCAGATTTTTGCTGGCCCGATTGTCTGACGTGCTCATAAATGTCATTCATTTTGTTCCCAATTCATTTGCATAATCAGGTATACTGCGTGGGGCTTCAGGTGGTATTCCGGTGATCAGGTCTGCAGGCAGCCGTAATCTATTCCAAAGTTTTCAAAAGCTGGTGTCACTGATGTATTTTCGTGAACAGCGCTTCGATATGACTATAAAAACAGCTGTATGTGCTTGTCGCAGTCCTGTTGCCGATTTTCCACAACTTTTGCTAGGTACCTCTCCAATGTCTGATTAAATTGTTCTACCATTCCATCAGATTGTGGGTGGTAAGAAATTGTTCTCGTTTTATGAGTACCCATAACTTAGCAAGTTTCCTGGAATATTTGAGACTCAAAATTTCTTCCTTGATTGCTGTGAATCCCTAATGGTACTCCAAAACGACAGACGACTTCATGAATTAGTTTATCTGCTACTGTTGAAGCTTTTTGACTTGGAATGGCGAAAACTTCTGGCCACTTAGTTAAGTAATCCATCACAACCATGAAATACCTGTTACCACTATCACTTTCCGGAAACGGCCCGACAACGTCAAGGGCTATTCTTTTCCATGGTGCACCAACATTGTACAATTTCAATGCACCTCTACTACGAGTCTGAGGTCTCTTTACAGCCGCACAGCTTGTACATTTACGACACCAGTCCTCGACATCGTCACGACAGTGGACCCAGTAAAACCGTTCTCGGATCTTCATTGGAGTTTATTTAACTCCCAGATGTCCTCCTGAACAACCATTATGGTTCAGCTTTAGAACATCCGGTACTTTAGCTTTAGGGACAACCATTTGCAAATGGCAATTGTCTCCCCGACCATTTTCCCGTTTACGGCACAAGACGCCATCCTGAATCAGCAAGCAGTCCCATTGGGCCCAATAGCTTTTCGTGGTCGAACTCGCTCGCTCCACTTGGGCTTAGGAGCACTGGCCTTCATCCATTTCAGAATCGGCTTGATGTCCGAATCTTCCTGCTGTGCATGTCGTAGGCTGTCCTCCCACTCATTGCTGAGCTGGTCTGTCCTGAGCATCCTCATAAATACGACTTCCATATCCTCTTGCCTAGTGCAATGATTGCAATCTTCAGGATAAAGTCATCTTGACAATGCATCTGCGTAGCCATGAGATTTCCCGCTGCGATGTTCGATCACAAAGTCGTATTTCTGCAGTAGTTCAATCCATCTCGCAACTTTTCCTTCTGGATTTTTAAACTGTAATAGCCATTTCATTGCAGCAAGGTTAGTTCCTAAGTAAAATTTCCGCCCCCGAAGATATTTGCTAAAATGCTGCAATGACTTTACCACAGCAAGTAATTCCCGTCTTGTGACAAAATGGTTCCTTTCCGGCTTTGACAACGATTTGCTGAATTACGCTATCACAACCTCTTGATCACCGTTCCGTTGAGACAACACACCGACAAGTCATATATCACTTGCGTCTGTGTCAACTATAAACTCCTTTCCCGATTCGGGGTACCCCAAAATGGTGTTTTGAACAGACGGTCCTTGAGTTCCTGGAATACTATATTGCAACTTTCATCCCAGCAGAAATGCCGCTTTCCATGGCTAGCTTGTGCAATGGTTTGGCTATATCTGCAAAGTTCTTCACAAATCGCCGATAATAGGAGTACAAACCCAAAAATGCTCTAACCTGCGTCTTGTCTTTTGGCACCAGCCAATCCTTGACAGCGCTGATTTTATCTGGATTCCTGCGGATGCCTTTTTCCGACGCTACATACCCCAAAAGCTAACTTGCCGTTTGAATAGTAAACATTACTTCGGACTCTGGATCTTCGTGGGCACGCGTTCCAGGTTTTGAAGGTGTTCCTTAAACGTACGGCCTACGATGATGATATTATCTAAGTATAGTAGACAGACATCGCTAATTAGCCTGGTAAGTACAAGCTCCATCAACCTTTCAAACGTTGCTGGAGCATTGCACAATCCAAAGGGCATAACTTTAAATTTCCACTAACGCCTTCCTGTCGAAAACTCAGTTTTCTACTAGTCCTTAGGGTCAATTTCAAACTGCCAGTAGCCACTTTTCAGATCCAGTTTGCTAAACCACTTTAGTCTTGTAAGCATGTCCAGCGTGCCATCGATTTTTGGCAAGGGATAGCTGTCCTTCTTCGTAACGTTGTTCAGACGGCGGTATTCAATACAATACCGCATGCTGCCGTCCTTCTTCTTTACCAGCACCACAGGTGAACACCATGGACTAGATGAAGGTTCAGTAACACCATCCTTCACCATTCCATCAATCATGGTTTCCAATTCCTTTTCACGTGGTACTGGCAATCTTCTTGGCCGCTGACAGATAGGCAATTCTTCTCCTGTGTTTATTTTGTGTTGAATTAAGCCAGTCTTTCCTATGTCAGCATTGTTTGACGAGAAAACATACAACATACACAAGTACGCCGACTTGAGTAACAACTTCTTCGCCTTGACCATTTCATTCGGAAGAGACAGGTGCGATAGCCTTGTAAAAGTGTGGTCACTCTTGTTTTTGCATTCTTGCTGGGGGTCCCAGTCGACAGATATTGGCACCGACGCAAGCAATCCACTTCCTCACTAGTACCAACCAGTATGCCTTTTTCTATAATCTGTTCCTGATCACAAAGTTTCAGCACACGTACTCCTGAGATGTCGGTGGTTCTGACCAAGGTTCGAGCCACTTTCCGTGGAAGGTCATTGTCTACCCTTTCCACGAGTACACAACGATGATCTTGTCCAGGATTCCGCGGAAGACTAACCGGCACAATCGTTTCCGATCTGGGCGGAAGAACAATCTTCTTAAGGCTCTAAGCATTCCCTGGTAACGCCCCTTCCACAAAAAGTTCCTCTTGTCCACGTTTTAAAAACACCTTGCTTAACGTCGATCAAACAAAAATTTTTCCTCATAAAGTCTACCAGGATGCAGTCGTCTATTATATCAGCCACGATGACATTATGCAGGTAGATCATGTTGTCAAGCTTCAACTCCACCTCTACGGACGGGTATGCGCTGACCGGTGGCTTTCACCAAATTAATGCGTTCTCGGTGACTGACTTATAAATTGGAAACTGACAACCGTGCGAGAGGCTCCAGTGTCTATGGTCAGTTTACACAGCGTTCTGTTGACTTCGACCTTGATTATTAGGTTGTTCCCATCATGGATTTGTGAGATCGAAATCTTTGGGGCTCTTTTAACATCAGCCAGCACCCTCCAGTTTCCCTGCTGCTGCTGGACGGTACTGTTAGACGCACTACTCTCTCAAGATCGATCACGTCTCCTTTCTACAGTTTGATTAGGGCAGCTGGATCGAAGATGCCCCTTTCCCCACAGTCGTAACACCTAGGGCTGTACCCTTTAATGCGGTTGCGAACTGTAGCTGCTGAAACCTCCCTGACGCGATTGGAACGACGATCCTGCCGCACGGCTTCCACCTCCAGTGCATGGGCCAACGCGCCCTTAAGCGTGTCGTGGTGCCCGAGCCTCACAGCAGCTCTGACTTCAAATTCGCGAAAGCCATCGATGGATGTCTGCACCAGGTTCCCTACAATGAGCGCAGGTACAGACTGGTATGTTTTTCGTACCAGCCTCTCCGTCTCGAGGGCCCACTGCTGCAGGTTTTCGTTGATGCGTTGCACGCGATCTTTGAGCTGCGCACCAAAGACGTGTTCCAGGTGAGCATCGCCATATCCCGCCTCCATTGCCTCAAGGAGCTGCTCGTAAGTCACTTCCTTACCGAGAGCTTCCAGAACAGTTAAGGCCTGGTTGCGCAGGCCTAGGGTGAGAGAAGTCATGACCTGACTTTCATTCCAGCCGTTCGCCTTCATGACAGCCTCGAACTGGATTTTGTAGGCCGACCAGGAAGAAGTCCCGTCGAACGGCGGCACTTTGAATCCACGTAGCGAAGGTGTTGTAGCTACCACGGGAGCTGTAACTCCATCCCCAAGTTTAAAGTCGTCCAGCGTTTTTTACGCATCAGCCATCACGTTGTTAACCCGATTGTTCACTTGGTCGATTCGGGGTTCAGCTTCCGACATGCAGTTGTAAAGTTGAGCAACCCTATCCTTCACCTCCTTTATCTATTTTCCAAAGGTAGCGTCAAGGTCCTTCCTGAGGAGCATCTGCTCTTCCATACTGCGCTGCAGCTGTTCTTCCAAACGAAGGGTCTGTTCCTCCTGTCGATGGGCCTGCTACTGCAGCATCATCATAGGAGCACCTAAGTCAGGTGCTGCAGATATAGGAGCTGCTGACGGGCCGACCTTCGTTGTCGGCAGCTGGCCCTCCGACGTCTGCTACATTGCACCACCAAATAGTCTCTGGTCCGTCACCTGTTGGCCTTGACTTCGGGTACAGATGCCCTCCGCGTCATCCTTTGGTAAAGTCAGCATGATTTGATCCCACTTCTGGCACCAATTGTTACAAGCTTGGGCTTCGAAACAATTAAAAACTGCCGATTGAATTAGCAAAATTGACACTAATTACACAACACTAATTACAACTAAAAACCACACTAATAATAAAACACAATTGCACTACTGATCGCTTTAATTCGCAGTTATATCGCTTCAAAGTATTTGTTTATATTGCCAATTCAATCAGCCTCAGATAGTTTTCAGAACCTTCTACTGTAGAAACGTCTAGAATGTTCGAGAACATATCGGTCCCTATTGACTAGGTGTCGATAGTCCCAGAAAGTTCTTCCATAGAAATTTATAGAAGGTTGTTGACTCTCCTAGTTCTGCTACTCGATACTAGAGGGCGCTAGTGGTATTAATTTTGGCGCGCAACAATGCTATGGAAATAGCTTAAGTAAACAAGTCTAGCTGTTTCAACACAATTTAGAAGATTATAACGTAATTTTCCGAACGCTGGCCAGCCGACTTTAATCAGTCGATTGACCTCTCGGTCGAAGCTGGACTTACCTAGTCGGACTATTTGTCCCAAGTAAACGTACTTGTCAACAACTTCGAGCTTAGCGCTTCCAGCAACTGCCAGCATAGGTGTGACATTGACATTTTTTTTACAATTGACAATTTATTAAACATGATCTTTGTTTTGTCTATGTTCATCTTAAGACCTATCCGTTGGGAGACACTATTGAGTTCATTGAGCATAGTTCTTAGGTTCTCCAGCGATTCTACCATAAGAAATATATCATCGGCAAATTGAAGTTGAGTGATGTACTCGCCTTTGATGTTAATACCGTATCTTTTCCAGTCCAGGAGCTGGACCACCTCTTCCAATACAGCGGTTAAGAGTTTTGAGGATATAACGTCTCATTGTCTAATACCTTTCCGCAGTCGGATAGGTTTCGTACTCTGGTTCTGTACTCGAATAACCATCGTAACCAAATACTATCGCTGTCCAAATACTTCACACAGTCAACTTGGTACCGCTAAAGGGGCTGTAGCACCGCCCAAATTTCGATGAAATCTAAGGCTTTCTCATAGTTCAAATACGCAAGGCAAAGTGGCAGATTACACTCTTCGGTCTTCTTTACAATTTGCCGGAGGTTATGTATGTAGTCTATGGTACTAAAGAATTTTCGGAAACATGCTTGTTTAGGAGGCTAGAAGACGTCGAGTCTGAATGCAAGACAATTTGTAATGACTCTTGAAAACAGCACGTAGACGGGGCTCAGAAGGGAAGTCAACAACGAAAGAGTGGGGTCTATTCGAACGCCTGGCTTCGATGTTACAAATGAGAGGGAGGAATCAAGTAATGCGATTACTGCGCACACTGTCCAAGATGCATCTTGTAGAAAACCGTTAGGCTGGCTACTTTGTGCCGGTGTTCGATACTGGTGAGATTGGTTTTAACCTGATTGTGTAATAAGCCTGTAAGCACGCTTTTCCATTGACTTCAAAGCTGCTAGGTGACCAGACCGTACTTTATGGCTATCTAGATGAAAGATTTATTGTTCTGCAATGGACTTTAAAGGTAACGGTAAATAACATACCTTCAACAAAAAAAAATTAATAGGCATCATGATACCGCAAGCACTCTGTAAAAAAAATAACGAATAAACGTAGTATTAAAAAACTTTTACATCAAATGGAAAGGCACGAATTCTCGTAGAATGAGCATGATTAATAGCGTCAGAATCAAGCCGCATTCTTTTAACATCCAGTTTAAATTGAACTATGCGTATACTGAAATATTCTATAGGAATATTCATGTTTTGCTCAGTCTGTTAACCCAAGAAAGAGATCAAGTATTTTTGGTATTATTTACATAAATCCATCCTGTTCTATCAATCACTGCTTACTGAAAATCTGATACGCCCGTATTATAATGCTATTTAAACAGTTATAGCAAAAACATCAAATCTATTTTTTTCATTCTAATTTCTTATATATTTGGATTAATTTGTAAAGTTATGTGTGTCTAAAAAACGTACAATCCCGCTCGACATTTTGCTGATTATTCCCAGGACAGAGGTATTTTCCAAGCCAATGGTAAATAAAAAAAATGACTTTTGAATAAGTATTATATAATAATCTTTATTGAATAAAAATATTCAATTTATTAAAATCGGTCAACAATAGCCGAAGATATCGCTAACAAATAAAAAGACCTTTTTAGAATTCGACTAACAATTGGGAACGGGCCGTAGAGTATGTAATGAATTAAATCATAAATGACGTGTCAACGTTATCAAAAATAGAATACATTATTATATTTTCTTTTTAATCTTAGTACATTTTAGTACAATAACTGTCCTACAGAGTTTTTTTTTAAATAATCGTACATAGAACATGTTAAGCTGCGTAAATGAAATAAGGATAGCTGAAATATGCTTAATAAATAATAAGGAGAAAATTTTGTAGAAAAGAATAAGCAGACTTACTAATAATCTTTGATTATTAATTATTCTTATACCTGTCTCTTTCTATTCTCGCTGAATGAAGAGAAAAAGAGCAATTTTCAGTATTTCTTAATATAAAACGTCAATTTATATAAGTACGGCCGTAACTTCATGTAATTGAGGATCCCGAAATATAAAATTTTCTGTATATTACACACGCAATACACTTCACTTAATTCAAATTTGGAACATTTAATAAATTGGTATTGTCGTTTTAACAAAGCTCCAGTATTTTTGTTTTCATGTATACCTTGTCTCTAACATTAGAAATAATTGGTCAGAATAACAGAAAGCACTTTAGCTATCATTAACAAAATGTATTTGTGCATTCAACGTTCGGGTTAGTGCAAAAAATAACTTTTTAGAAAAAATATAATCAGAGTTCGGAGAAGTAAAAATAATAAAATAATTTCACATACTTAAGTGCTAAGACGTAGTGTATAAAATAATTAAGACTCAAAATAATATCTAATATGTTTATATTGGTACACCAGTCACATGATGGAAAGCTTAATGAAACCTAGGATGGTATGCAGGTTATGTAGTTAGGTATTAAAATACATTCTTTCAGTGTTACTCCAGTAATTGTTATTACACTTTTAGGTTTTAAAACATATGCTATAAATCCAATCTTTGCCAAAACAATTCCCTTTACCAAGGCTGATGAGTGAGACTCTTTAAATCAAAACCAACCATAATTGTGTAATAAGAAAAAAGTGTGGTTTGCAAGATAATGTTTTTACCAGGATTAAGAAAAGACTACTTCGGTGGTTTGGTCATATAGGAAGAATGAACGAGGAAAGAGTGACAAAGCACATCTACATATGTTGCAGATGTGAACGAGTCGGGAAGAATCGTCCTTGATCTTTACGTGGTAGTGCCATGCTGCAGCTATATTAATAGTATAGTTGTAGCACGAATGGGTCGGCTCGAGCGGGGAAGGACCCCGCTCTCACAGAATACCACCGTAAAATAGCAGCTTACTGCTGCCGTGTTTCGTATGGTGAGTGTAGAGAACCGGAGACCTAGAGGCTAAAAGAGGTATTCCATCTTAGTCCTCACGGCTGACGACGCATCTGCATTTTAATTCGCAAGAAAAGATAGATGTAGATGTCTATGGGCCACAGCAACCCCTTACCATCAGGTGGTGTGTGTGCTCGTTTGTCACTCTAATTCTATTAAAAAAAAAAGATGAAAGTTTATCGACCGAATTGGCGAAACATTGAAAACGGGCCAGACTAGGTAGTACACTACACTGACGTGCATGTACGAGTATGCGTAGATATGTGGATGTAAAGGTTGTTAGAGAGGTGTGTAAGGATCGTGACAAATGTAAATCTATAGTCTCTGCCTACCCTTCTGGGTGACAGACGTGAGTGTTTATATATGTTTATGTATTTACACCATAATTTCAATTGAGAAAATAGTTGGGTCCTATTATCAATTAGTTATGCAGCGATTAATAACATAAAAATAAAGATTCGAATTAGTGATTAAAAGGTAAACGTAGCCATATAGTAGCGGCGGAAGAGAATATATACTACCCCAAATCATCTCTTCCGTGTCAGGATAGTTGACAGAGAAGAACTAAAACAGGATATGGATAGCAGCATGGTCCTGATAACAGCTCACAATAATTAAAAACTGCGGTTGTTAACCCGCCTGCAAAGCGTGGTAACTATAGCAAATTACCTTATGACACAATCAAAAGGGGAGGGCTATTTGTAACAATGTGCTTCTAAGAATAATTACTCACTTACTTAGTATACATCTAATGATAATGCTGGTAACATTTTGTATCTATTCGACACCCTTTCAAACCTTCGACCAACTGCCGATAGAATTGAGTTCTAAGTCAATGAAATATCATTCGAAATCATTCAAATTTCGAACCCCCGCAAACCTTAGCTAGCACACAATTGAAACTGTCCGCTGCTAGATAGATGGATGAAATAACCGTTTTGACAAGCATGAGTTTAGATTTATTAGGGAGAAAATGTTTTAGACGATGAAGCGAACGTAAGGTGGCAATAACTTTCCGACTTATATAATTCCTTGAAATTTTTAGTTAAGAGAGTTATCAATATACATGCCAACTGTATTTCACATACTTACTAAATGGAATAAGAATACTATTATAATATATACCAGGAAAGTCTGCTTGATTAATCTTAGCCAGCAACCTTGGACTACCCATTAAAATAGCTTGGAATTTCAATGGATTGCCACAGACACCATAGTGAGGCTTGTAATCGCGTGCAACGAGAACGTTTCAACCGTAATTACTTTGTCTTATTTATGTTATAAAATATTTAAAACGTTAATTAGATAATTATATAGCCGGATGTACCTAACGGCGCTGGTAACGCTTTCGAGTAACTCTAACGCGTTTCTCGATTCTAATTAATAAGGGAGTAAACTTTTAAAATCAGTTTGGAAAGAACGTCATTTCTTATCTATAACGGAATCGAATCCAAAAAACAATTTCCGAGGTAAGACCTTAGTTTAGATAGAATAACAGTTACTCACTTTTCACCTTTCCAATTTACACGTATGAATAAATTGAAAACTGAGAGCACTGATATCAAAAATACTCTTGTGTAAAGACCCCACGTTGATAAATAACAAAAAATTGCGTTATTCAGAAGTTTAATACACTTACTAAGATAAATATAATAGTTAACCACAGATTCTATCTATATTATAAAATCGTGGCAAATATGGCATTTCCCCTATGAGGCAAAGATGAGATTTTTAATGTTGTAATGAATTAATAGATGCTTAATTAAGTAAAGCTCGTATCCTACTAGCCTTAAGAATATTACAAATGTGAATGTTTGTATGTTAGTGGCTCAATCACGTAAAAACTAATGAACAGGTTTTGATAAAACTAGGTAATTTTATAATAATATATAAATTTTTAGGTTTCCAACAAGCGCGACAGATCCATCAAACGGAAACGAAATAAGGTCTCAAAAAGAAATTTAAATATCGGCTCAATAGTATATTCCGGTCTCAGCTCAACTCCCGCAACATTTCAAAAGCAATCAACAGTTACGCAATCCCCATACTGACATATTCGTTTGGTGTAATAAACTGGACTCAAGGTAACCTTATTAATCTACAACGTATTATAAATACCACTCTAACGGCTCACCGCAAGCACCACCCTAGATCCTGCGTACAAAGGACTTCCCAGTGATAGAAGCCTTCATGTTAGCGATCCAGGACCAGGTCACCGATACCCGAAACTTCCAGAGGCACATAATACGCACACCTAACCTTCCCACCGATTCTTGTAGACATTGCCACTCTAGTCCAGAAAACATACAACACATAACATCCGCCTGTAGGGCCCTTGCACAAACCGACTATAAACACCGGCATGACCAGGTAGCTTCCATAATACACCAACATCTAGCGCTTGAATTCAAATTTATACAAAAAATGATACCATATTACAAATAAAAACCGGAAATTATATTAGAAAATAGTAATCATGGAATTAACTGGGACAGGACCGTTATAACGGATAAAACTATCCACTTCAATAGGCCAGATATCACAATGTATGACAAAATACAATAACATTCAATCCATCATTGCTGAAAAACTTACAAAATATCAAGATTTAGCAATAGAACTCAAGCGTCAATAGAATAGAATAGAATAGAATAGAATAGAATGATTTTTATTCAATATGGATTATTACATAATACTTATTGAAAGTCATTATTTTATTTACCACTGGTTCGGAAAATACCTCTGTCCTGGGAAGAACCAGCAAGAAACCCAGGGGGACTTTTTTTTTTAAACATAATTTCAATTAACAATAATTTTGTTTATACAATTTTAAATGAATTTTAATAGAACCAGCATGGTGGCGATCACCTTATTCCCAGGGGTTATTTTCATTCATGTATTCCTTGATATTATAATAACCCTTTTTGTACAGTTTTTCTTTAATAAAACTTTTAAACTTGTTTATTGACAAACTTTGAACATGTTCTGGGATTCTGTTGTAAAAGCGTATACATTGCCCCATAAATGAATTACTAATTCTGTGGAGTCTTGTAAGTGGCATTACAAGCTTATGTTTGTTCCTAGTGTTTAAGGTATGAACATCCTTATTCTTATTAAAGCTATTTATGTTTTTATGTACATACATTACATTTTCATAAATATATTGCGATGCCAAAGTTAATATATTTATTTCTTTAAATTTTTCTCTAAGGGACTCTTTACAATTTAGATTATAAATCGCCCGTACGGCTCTCTTTTGCAAAACAAATATAGCTTCAATATCAGTCGCATTACCCCATAGCAAAATTCCATAAGACATTACGCTATGAAAGTAACTAAAATACACTAACCTAGCTGTCTCAACATCTGTGAGACTTCTAATCTTTCTTACAGCATATGCTGCAGAACTAAGTCTGTTTGCTAATTTAGATATATGGGGGCCCCATTGAAGTTTCGCGTCAATAGTAATACCGAGAAAAACAGTGGTATCCACAAGACTCAACTCCTCCCCATTTAAGAGCACATTGGTTTTCGAATGTTTTACATTAGGTATTGTAAATTTAATACATTTTGTCTTATTTTCGTTTAAGAGCAAATTGTTGGCGTTAAACCAATGTACTAGTTTCGATAGAGCATTATTTACATCGTCATATTTAATTGACTGCCGTTTCAGTTTGAAAATTAAAGAGGTATCGTCAGCAAATAATACTATATCGTGATTGTCCCCTACAAGATAAGGTAAGTCATTAATATAGATTAAGAACAGGAATGGGCCAAGAATCGAGCCCTGAGGAACGCCCATTGATACTACCGATCCGGAGGAACATTTACCATTAATGACGACTTTTTGAGTTCTGTTACTTAAATGGAAAATGGAAAAATGGAAAAGCAGAAGCCATACATATAGTCCAAATAGTTATCTCATCTACCGGAGTCATACCTAAAAGCCTACAACGCAGTTTAGATATTTTGCAAGTACCCCAACACACATTTTACACCCTGCAAATATAAGTTTGTCCCAGCCAGATATTACTCAAAAACTGACGGAGCGCATAGACGACCTGAAGCAGAGAATAGCTGCATGGGTAAAGTGGATTCGGCGATATACCGAGAGGTCAACACGGTTCAACCAGAACCGTCTCTTCCAGAGTGATCGGAAGAGGCTCTATAAATCATTGGAGCGACCGATGGTACGTTGAACGGGCCAAGCACCGAATCAGGCCGACACTGTCGCATTCTGGCGAGGCCAGTGATCAGAGCCCGTAAACCACAGCGAGGTCCTTGGACGGAAATTGTGGGGAGCAGTGTGCGAATATTAGGCCCATGGACACCATCATTATAACGCCGGACGACGTAGCTGAGGCGGTCTGAAGATCCTCGAAATGGAAAAGTCCGGGACTCGACGGACTGCATCACTACTGGCTGAAGGGGTTCGTGGTGTGTCACGCTGTGCTCGCCCGACAGTTTCAAGAGGCTCTCAACCAGAAGTCGCTCTCAAGCCTCTTCACTACTGGGATCACCCATTTGGTTCCTAAAGATCGAGATACCACAGACCCGAGCAAATGCCGCTCCATCACGTGTCTACCCACGATATACAAGACACTAACAGCCATTTTGAGTGCGAGTATCACTCGTCACCTGAACTCAAATCAGGTGATGACGCACGCTCAAAATGGATGTCGGGGCGGTGGTCGTGGAACCAAAGAACCACTCCTCATTGACACGGTCATTGGCAAGGTGGTTAAATGCAACCGTCGGAACCACTCCGTCGCCTTGATAGACTACAAAATGGTACTCGACTCGGTGCTTCATACATGGCTGAAAAGGTTCCCCGAGCTTTATAATCAGTTGGACTGTTTGTCATAGTTATTCTATAAAAAAAAAACACTAGGACGGGAGTAACGTTTTCTTTTTAATAATAAAAAAAAACACATTTATAAA
This sequence comes from Parnassius mnemosyne, assembly GCA_963668995.1. NCBI lineage: Eukaryota > Metazoa > Arthropoda > Insecta > Lepidoptera > Papilionidae > Parnassius > Parnassius mnemosyne. Next base: position 3,251,788 of record CAVLGL010000013.1, read on the forward strand.
TGTGAGGAGACCTGTGCGGACCACTAGACGTATGTCGCTTGTTACTTTAGTCCTTCTCTTCCTTCATCTACATCAGCTCGTTTAGCGAAATAAACCCTAAATAACGTGGCCTAACGTTCAGATTCCATTTCGTTTTTATAATTTTCTATATCGTTGAATGTCGGCCTGGCTAACTACGCTGTGCTGATAATTATACATTTTCAGGGTAAACCTTAAAGATACAGCCTATATAGATCCCACTGCTGGGCACAAACCTACTCTCATCTTTGAGAGAGTTTTCATCATCATCATCATCATTACAGCCTTTGACAATTCCACTGCTGAACATAGGCCTCCCCCAAGTTATGCCACAAAGCACGGTCCTGAGCATCCATCGATTGCCTGCATGAATTACCAGGTCGTCATTCCATCTAGTGAGGGGTCACCCTACATTTCGCCTACCGGTACGAGTCTGCCACTCGAGAACCTTTATTCCCCATCGGTTGTCGGTTCTTCGACCGCTCGGGGTAAACCTTGCGATCATCTGCCAACTGTAACATTATATTAGACATGAAATTAAGCTGTATATAAATTCATTCCATATATATATAAAATTTAATTTTGCTTCCTGTCTATGTTCGCAAGGAGCATGTCAAGACCCTGGTCTTCCGCGAACACCTATTGTTGGTTTTGCGCATCCTTTCCAGAAGAATCTACGTGGTAGAGCCATGCTGCAGCTATATTATAGTTATAGCACGAATGGGTCGGCTCGAACGGGGAAGGACCACGCTCTCACAGAAAACCAGCGTAAAATAGCAGCTTAACGCTGCTGTGTTTCGTATGGTGAGTGTAGAGAACCGGAGACCCTTTTTACTGGCAAAGAGGCATTCCATCTTAATCCTCACGGGTGACAACGCATCTGCATCTTGAGTCTTTATTGAGGATAGATGTAGATGTCTATGGGTCACAGTAACCACTTACCATCAGGTGGACTGTGTGGTCGTTTGTCACCCGATCCTATAAAAAAAAAGAAGACACAAACTTAAAATTTTGTAATTATTGTAGGAATGTGTTTATGTGACTTGGGTGTCTCCCGAAATGGTGCATAATACGGGTACGCTTTAATGGTTATCACTTAACTTCATGGTTGTCAAAAAAAATAATGCTAAAAAAAAACAAAAGAGAATATACAAGGTTAAAGAATATTTATAATATTGATCGGAATTATCCCGAGTTATGAAATAAACAAACAACAATAATCCCTTAAATTACATTATACACTATAAAATAAATAACAACCTAAAAACGAAAATTGTGGCTACTAAATTATTCCGAGTCCCAAACGAACGAATCCGAAAAAAAAATAATAAAAAAAATCTGTCAATCGAATACCATGATGTGTCCATACATCTCTTCTTATCTGTGTTATTTATGACGTCTTCGTTTAAAGCCATGCGTTTGCCTCGTATTTTATAGTGAAAAGTGTGAAGAGGTGCATTTTCACCTAAGTGTGAGTGAGAGAATATTGTATTGTATACCATTTTATTATTACGGAATGCTAATCGCGCGCAATCCCGCTCTGAGCCGATCGCGCCAGCGTCGGCAAGCACGTCGCGCAATACCTCCTGGTAAGCATTAACCTATTATTTGGTTTCCTTCGTTCTCTGTCAAAAACGTCATTGAATGGATTTTTTTAGAGTGCACCATGCCGAGGGTACCGAGGAGAGGGAACGCGCGTCAGTCGGTACTCATTCGGATGTTGGTATTGTTTACGGTAGGACGGGCCCGCCAACGCCCGTACGCGACGTGAGCACCTCATGGTAAGTGTGCCAGAACCACCCGCCTTTTGCAGTAAGATAAGGTATTTTTTTTTTACGTGAGTTTTAAACGTGTTTCTAACTTGCAAGGCACGCAAAGGTGGAGACAGGTCGTTCCAACACCGTGACGCAGCGAATCTGAAGGAGCCCCGAAACGCCTTGGTGCGATGTTTTGGAGTGGCAAAAAGTGGATACACTGCCTCCTGTGGTATCTGCTGTGATCACGGGCCCACTGCAGCTTTAGAAAGAAATATTTAGGTTTTCTTGTGGTGATGACACCCCGCGCACATACAGACAGTGACATCCTCGTAGAAATAGTCAGAATAGCTTCCTACGACCTCAAAACGTCGAAAGCTGATGAAACCTCGATTTTCAAAAGTTAAAAAAAGTGGTGAAACCAATAACTTCCTGATTTTTGAAAGTCAAGTAACATAATTTCTTCGGAATGGGCTCCACGCAAAAATAATCGAAGACCATCTATTTTATCAATTTTAGAGAGCGTAGACTCTAAAATTAATAAAATAAATAGTCCTTGATTATCATAAATCTAACTAACGCCACATTATTAGATTCTATCCAGGCGAAGCTGGGGCTCGTAATATCTTTCGTAATATCATTGTAATATGTTCTATTGTTCGTCTGTACACTGTACTGTAACATGTTTGTTCGCGTTTACACGGAATGTATTTTATGGACTATTTTTAATGTAATTATTGGTTACATGTTTTGTTGATTTGTATATAATTTGTAGCAATCAAGTAAAAAATCCTAAAAATTATGTACAAATAAACAAAACAACGAGGAGTGTTTAGCAATATAATTGCGTGTGTGTTATTTAATACTAAAATTTATTTTTAAGTATTCTAATTTTACGAAAAATAGTAATGTTTTGATTTTATGTTTTGTGCTGTTACCTGGCTTCATACTCGTAATACTGTAGTTGAAATTTAATAGCAATGGTATAAGGAATTTACAGGATAGTAATAATATTAGTTCTTATTAGTAACAAAGGTTTTTTTTATTAAGAGTTTTATAATCGCAATTCCTTGGGGTTGAGTACATCGAGTACTCATAACATTGATTCAAAGATTTTTATATTACTTTTATATGTAGAAGTCAAACTTTGCAGTAAGTGAAAAGATATGTGTAGTCATTCCGATATTTGAACTTAATGTGTTGGTAAAAATAGGTTTTAGAAGTCTTTTTTCGTAAGCTGTATATCTTATTTAGGTAAGTGCGAAATGTTCGCCCATAACTATTAAGACCATATGACAAAATCGATTCTACTAGGGCGTTAACTTAAGCGAATTTTAAATGGAACTGATTTCCATATAAAATGACCTTTCGTGGAAATATTTAAAAGAAGAAAAGATTTCTTGTACGTGGTAAAGCCATGATGCAGTTATATGTATGTGGTTATAGCAAGAATGGTACGGCTCGACCGGGGGAGGACCGTACTCTCACAGAATCATAATAACAGCCCTTCACAAGTCCACTGCTGAACAAAGGCCTTCCCAAAGTATGCCACAAAGCACGGTCGTGAGCCACCTGCATTAATAGACTTTCTGCATGTCTTACCAGGTCGTCACTCCATCAAATGGGGGCGGGGGGCGGCCTACACTAGGCTGCTACTCAAGAACCTTGCTTCCCCATCGGTTTTCGGTTCTTTGTACTAATCCGTTGGGCTAAGCAGGTTATTCTGCTTCTACTACTACGGAAATCCTTATTTCTATGTTTAATGCGCAGAGAAACCCCGAGCATAGCCCTCTCCATAACTTGCTACGCGACCTTGAGCTTTCTCATACGGCCAGCAGTGAAGGACTACGTCTAAGTTCCATAGATCGTCACTGGCAACAACTGGTTTTAAAATCTCGTTTTAAGTTTTGAGGTATGCCTGACGAGAAGATGTGTCAAATCTCTCGAATGCTGCCCAGCCGAGTTGAATCCGTCGATTGACCTCTCGGTCGAAGTTGGACTTACCTAGTCGGACTACTTGTCCCAGATAAACATACTCGTCAACAACATCGAGCTTAGTGCTCCAAACAACTATCGGCATAGGTGTAATATGGACGTTAGAGATGACTTTGGTTTTGTCCATGTTCATATTAAGATCTATCCGTAGAGTGATCCATGGTCGTCCGAAAACTTTGGTTGACAATGACGAATTAAAGGCGATTGTAGAAGTTGATGATACTCAAACTACGGCTGAATCAGCAGCAACTTTTAAAATTAGCAGCAAAACAATATTGGTCCATTTGCGTCAAATTGGCAAGGTAAAAAAGCTTGATAAATGGGTGCCCCTCGAACTCAATAATTGCCAGCGCAAAGAACACATCGAGACGTACCTTGCACTGCTCAATTGGCCCCTCAACGAAAAATTACCACTAGAAAAGTGATAGTCACTATTTGTTGGTCTAGCGCCGCCGCCGGTGTGATTAATTACAGCTTCTTAGCAAACAGGATGAGCATTGCTGCAGATGTATACTGTGAAGAACGAAACACACGGATGGAGGAGCTCGCACGTTTACAACTTTGGTCAATCGCTTGTTGCCGCTGCTTCTGCACGACAACGCGCGACCTCATACTGCACAACAGACGGTCTCCAATTTACAAGAGCTGGGGTTGGAAGCTCTCCGTCATGTGCCATACGCAACAGACATTTGGTCTACAGACTTCTAATTTTTTTTTCAGAATTTGAATAATTCATTAGCGGGAAAAAAAATTGTCTCCTCCCGTCCAGCTGATTTATTCAAAAAGAGCATCAATAAACTGCGGCTGCTTAGGCAAAGATGCATCGATTGCATGGATGATTACTTTGATTAATAGAAATAGTTAATTTTTTTTATATAAGATAGGGTGACAAACGAGCATACAGTCCACCTGATGGTAAGTGGTTGCTGTGCCAAGCCTATGAAATTTCCATATTTTTATGAAATAAGTTAACGTTTTTTTTCGTATATGGTATTTCTTCGTGGTAGAGCCACGCTGCAGCTATATTAATAGTGTAGTTGTAGCACGAATGGATCGTCTCCACCGGGAAAGGACCACGCTCTCACAGAATACCAGCGTTAAATAGCAGCTTAACACTGATGTGTTTCGTATGGTGTGTGTAGAGAACCGGAGACCATATTTACTGGAAAAGAAGGATTCCATCTTATTCCTCACAACGCATTTACATTTTGATTCGCAAACAAGGATAAATATAGATGTCTATAGGCCACAGTAACCACTTCTATCCTATAAAAAACGTCTTTATGTATACGTCTGTATGTATGTATGTATGTTAGGTATGTGCCTGTATACCTTTTATTGTACTACTCAAGTTAGCTCATGTATGTTGTTCAAATGTTATCAAAGCACTGTCTTATTCATCTCCCAGTTATTTTTCATATTCAAACCATTGGGGTGGGGGGGGGGGGGGGGCACGTGCCCCTGTGCCGCCCCCTCACTGGATCCGCCCTTGGTTACAACGCATCTGCATTTTGATTTTTAACTGAGTATTAACGTCTATGGACCACTGTAAGTTGATTTATCAGTTAGAGCAAATTATTAAGTACATTGATATTTTACCAGGGACTCCGTACGTACCTCGACAAGTTTCATTAATTCTCTAATCGCATTTAAACCAAATCCCTAGACATCGCTACCATCCAATCATTAATTCGATAGTCTGTAGACGTCAGACGGCTATTTATCAATTTCAGATTTCAATCGTAGATTTCTGTTGTCTTGATAATGTGTACGTAATTAATGTTAAATGGTACATGCCTAATAGTGTGAGTGAGATGTAGGTACAACTTCTTAATTGCAGCCTTACTTACACTTATTTCACTCTGTTCATTAACGAATCACAATTTGGCGACCGATAAATGTGAGTGTGTTCAAACTAAAGTGCCGAAATAAAAATCAAGATACTGGTAACGCGAAGTACGTGGTAGAGGCACGCTGTACCGTGTTGTGGCGGTGTAAGAATATTTACTACCCCATATCGTCCCGTGACTGTTGTAAGAGATGACAGAGGGAAAACGAAACAGGTGATGGGCAGCAGCATCTTCCTGATAACAACTCAAGTAATAACAGAATTGCAATAATAAAAAAGTCTGCCTGCAATGTGTAGCAAGTCTGGCAAAATCCCGCCTATAAGGCAATTTATGGGGAGGCCTTTGTTCAGCAGTAGATTTCTTATAGGTTGTAATGGAAGTCACGCTGCAGCTATATTATGGTAATGCAAATGATCACCTTTTACGACACTCACACGACGTTTTGGAGTAGCCGATAAATGAAGCCTCTTTTCACGAGCAGTGCGTCTACTCGCAGACACAGTTCGTTATTTAAATGACGTAACATTATTCTAGGCCGTGTAGAGGTGACCTAAGAAAATACTACTTAGAGGCCTTCAAGAAACAAGCGTGTAGTGTTGCCATATGTGTATTAAATTTGTAATAGTTAGTCAACTCCTTTGTTATACCGCAAAATACCTTCAAGCCTGTCTTGTCATCTAGTCGCTAAATTATGTAAGGGTTGTCACAAAAGCATTTCCTTAGATAATAAAATCATAACATTATATTTTCTCTGTATTCCTCGTAATAATTTATTTTTCTTTACAAAGACAAACTAATTCCTACTTTACAAAACTAGTTGCGTCCCGCTGCTTCACATGATTCATCGTGATGAAAACAAAAGCTTGTGCTTGTGCAGGTAAGCACCGACCTACTTTTACAATATTTTACCTATATTATTTAAGCGGAATACATAAGATATTCATGTATTCCGCTTAAAATATTAGATAGGGGTTGAACAGAATAAATAAAACAGGTTAAAATTATACATTGCTTCTGTTTATTCAATGTACGTAAAAATCATGTGGAAACTCTTATAGATCAACAGTTTTATTACACGCTATTTCTCTTAATAACAAATTCAATAATGTCATTTTCATTTAAAACATATTTAAGTGACTTGATTTACTTCCAATATCAATATTTTGTGGTTAAAATAATACTGAGATGTATCCCTACTACTTATCAATACATTTTTTATATTCGATTAATTCATAATAGTCTTTTTGTAATTTGGCTTTATCAACATTTTGCTTAATTGCTTTTTCGTTCTTGATAAATGAAAAATTTATTCCTTTAAAGTCAAAGAAAGGGACTACCTTTCTTGTCAACCCTTCTTATTTCAATTTCATCTACACAGCTTAGATCTGTTGGTATTATTATTTTGCTTTTATATTCATTGGTAGAATAGCAATATGCATAATCCGCTTAAAGTGTTGGTTTAATTTTGTTGAACAAGTAAAGCCGAATCTAATATTTTGCTGACTCTAAATCGTGCGTAAAATACATTATTTGAATAGATCGTGGTTTTTAAGCTTCCACAAAATGTTGCTTTTCGGGTTTGGATGTGTTGGGAATGTGAGTAGTGTGAAAGACAGTGCCTATGTATAGGCGCGTCCAGTTGTGAAAAAGTAGTCGGAAGTCGATGATCTCTGGTCGAAATTATGTGGTACAATATCATAATAACAAAAATATGAAAAGCAATAAAAAGTCTAATGTGAACCCTTTTCAATCTGCACAGTATCATTTCCATTGTATGATTTTCAAATAATTATACGGTCGTTTTAAATCGTGTAATAACGAGCAAACGAGCATGCGGCTCACCTGATGGTAAGTGACTACCGCCGCCCATGAACAACTGCAACACCAGGGAGGGAATTGCAGATGCGTTGCCGGCCTTTTAAAAAGGAGTACGCTCTTTTCGTGAAGGTCCCTAAGTCGTATCGGTCCGGAAAAATCGCTGATGGTAATCGATTCCACAAGGAAGTCGTGCGAGGAAGAAAACATCGATCGATATAATCGTTATGTTAAAAGAACCATGTTCGATCTCTAAGTATTCTGTAGGTATCTTGATACATTTCTATTAATGTAATTCTGTAAGAGAAAAGAAATACCCCAACAAAAATAAAACAAAATAAACACCTATAACTTTTTAGACATACGTTGGCACTGCATGTACTGTTAGTACACGTGCAACTGATTTCGCGTATGTGACACTCCTCAACGGGCGTACCGGTATGCAAGAGAAGCCGACCGGTACTATCGCATACATCGCGGGCAGGGGGAGACTCTGCACTCCTTCATACCGCGCCTTATCGTTGTTCCGTCTAGTCACCAAGTTAACTCAATGTTAGCCTAGTATTCATTACACATATGGTGTTACAGTTGTGGGTGGCGGTTGGCATTTAGCATCAGATGCACTGCATGCTCGTATGCTCCCTCCCCTATAGAAAAAAAAACACATACCATTCCGTCGGTGGCGTTAGACGCGTATATAGGATAATAAAACAATAGAATATAACAATAGATAAGCAGCAGCATCTGCTTAATAACAACTCTTAATAATATAAAATGGTGATTGCAAACACCCCTATGTGGATCTATAGGGATGCCTATGTTCAGTAGTGGAATTTTATAGGCTGTATGGATGGAATGGACTGTCATATCCCTAACGTGTATGCAATATCTATTTAATATGCAAGGCAATGTATCTAATAGAGACCTAAAAGTTACAACATGTATGTATATCTAATAGACATCGCAAGTCTTAACGCTTGGCGTCACGATATAGGAGTGCAACTAAAAGCTTTTCACTTCTAACGCAAAAATCCTGGTGTGGAAGTAAGTTTCTTTAACGTAGTATATAATTGACTGCTTCGATGGTTGTAAGTGCAACTGATTATCATGTGTTCTTGGAGCAGCTTGAAGTCAGATCAGTCAGACGAAGATTGTATCATTAGATATATTTACTCTATTTCTTATGGTTACAGCCTATTAAAAGTCCAATGCAGAACATATACCTCCCAAAACGATTGCCTCAAAAGGGAGATGTTTACCATAGTTGTCATACTAGGCAGGCGGTTCTGCAACCGAAGTTTTTATTTGTTAGTTGTCAGCAAGACGCTGTTGCCTATTCCCTTTTTGTTTCCCTCTGTCACTTCTTATGACATTCGCGGGATTTGTTGGGGTAGCCGATAAGCCCTTGTTTCTTATACAGAGATAAAATAGAAGGATACGTTTAGTCTGCCCGGATATCGTTATAGGTACTTGTTAACTTTAGCTTTTTAAGGTTGATAATAACACTGCTTAAAAATATTACAATTATTCAAGGTACTATTTTTCAAGCTAATTCCCGTGAGTGTTCATCCAAACCTAATTACATTACTTCCAGAACTTGGAAACAGACGAAAGCTATTTTTTACAACCAACCTTTAACAGTTTGGTTATATTTTAAAATCATTGAAGCGTACAGAGTTAACGACATCGTGTAACCCAATGTGAACAAAACGCCCATAAAATTGATTATAGACATTAAAAAGCAACGACATGTATTTAAGTGTTTATTATTTGTGTGAATATTTTCTAATGACTTTTTTGGTTTTCAAGAAGTATGTTTAAGAGGGAGACAGTAAATTACATGGTAGAGCTACGTTGCAGCTATATTATGGTTGAAGAACGAATGGATTTGCTCAACTGGAGAAGGAACACGCTTTCTCACAATCCCGCGTAAAGTTTTGCTGTGTTTTACATGGTGAGTGTAGTGAATAGTCTCCTCTTTAACTGGACACGAGGCATTCCTTCTTGGTCCTAAAGAGTAAAAACGCATCTGCATATTCATTCTTAGTCAAAGATAGATGTAGATGTCTATAAGTTGCAAGGTCCATTTACCATGAGGTGGACTGTATGCTTCTTTTTCGCGCTAGTACTACAAGGGTTACAAAGCCCAAAAGCAACGTAATATCTCCTCGATTAAGAATCAAAAAGCAGATGCGTTGTCATTCTTCAGGACTAAGATATAGAAAGCTTCGTTAACAGTAAAATAGGTTTCCGATTATCGTCACTTGCTATACATACAACACCATCATAATGCAGCTGCCATATTACGTGGTCATTCCTCAGTCGATGCAACCCATTAGTGCTGGACACATCGACCGAGATAAGCCACCTTTTATCCATGTATGAATTCTGTACGCTATATTGACTATCTTGTGGGTCTTGTAGCCCTAAAAGCGAATGCTGATCATGTGCTACACTGGTTATTTGTAAAAATGGGTCGGCTCAAATCATTAAGGGCGCCTTCACATTAGGTCGCAAGTAATGCGGCAGCAGCGCGGCAGCCGCGCGACTGATGCGGATGCTTTCTTATTACAAATACAGCCGCACGACATGTTTAGATTATGGTGGCGCAGTGATTCCAACGAGGAAACATCATTGTTGCTCCTGATTTTGTTGTTTACCCTTCGGCGCCATCGATATCGCGTTCATAATAAAAAAAGACAATACTGGTTTGATCGCACGCGGCTGCCGCGCTAACGTTCGTTATGACAATCACGTGTCGCGTGCGTGTCTGCTCTTTTTAGTGTGGAAGTATGCCGTCTGTGAACAGCGCGACTATCGTGCTGCTACTGCCGCGTCGCTTGCGGCTTAACGTGAAGGAGCTGTTAGTGGATTTTTCTACGAAATAAATTATCAGTATCAGGCGACGTTTCATGTCATGTCTCCCGTGCCTGAGAAAATCAGTTCATACCATTGGCATCGTATAGGATTGCTGTTCCGATAGTGAGGGAATGAATAGTGCGCCTGTACTTGTGCATACACTCCGACAGTATACTTCTGTTCTGTGCAGATAGCTAGTCTCCGTTGAAAATGGCCGCCGTGATTTAATTTGACCTGGAGGATATTACGTAGATGGTGTATTTAGCGTAAAACAAGGAATAAATAAATAAAAATATTCTCAGTAAAATGCTAATCTGTATTCCATTCGTGAATGGTCTGTCCTAACGTTCCAGGATTAAGAGAGCTGGCATTGTTTTACTTAATTTACTACGAGGAGTGGCAAACCCTCGTCACATTATTTTGTTTAACAAAAACTCTTAAAGATATTAGATTCCTCTTCCGACATTTTTTCGGTAAGTGGTTCTTTTTACACGTATTTATTTTAAGAAAGAACCAGTACCACCATTACTCTAAACACGACAGACATACATAAATCTAGAATGTTTTTTAACTCTTTGGAATTGTTTATTTGACCGAATTAGAATAGAATGCAATATTATTTACATTCATAATAGATTACAAGTATTTTTTATTGAAAGTTATTTTTTACTTTTACCACTGATTCGAAATGTCCTGGAAACAACCAGTAAGCAACCAACCAACCAACAAACGTCTTCTTTTTTCTTCAAATTAAAATATACAATAAGAAGGTTGTACAAACTACTTACAAAACTTATTTAAAAAAAAACGCTTGAAAGCGACCATCCATTTTCAGGGGTTATTGTGAACCATGTATCTCATCTACAAGGGTAATAATTGCATACATACCTTATTTTTAAATTATTATCTTATTTAAACTTTAGTCATACATGTATGCCGTAAAACTGTTTTTGGAAGAGCGGATTTTCCTAGGACAAGCAATTTATTTATCTTAAAAGGAATCTTCAAACATAGCTCTAGCTTGTATTTTTAGACTTAAGTTAATGAAATCAAGATTTATTTGGTTTTGATGTATTATAATAACTCTTTTATACAGTTTGTGTTTAATAAAATATTTAAATTGCATATTAGAGAAAACTGGTATTTTTACTGGGATTTTTTATTGACTGTATTTTATAAAATTGTGTGTTGGCATAATATTATTTGGAACGGATTTGATAATAAATGAACTTCTGACATTTGATAACATTAAGCTTCTGGAAGCATCTGTTGATATTATTGCCAATCCGCCTGACACACGTGAGGCTATGATATATATTGAACTAGATATCTCAAAACCCGGTCAAAAGAACAAACAGCTGACGTGAAAAACCAATGTTCCGGGAAGTCTGCAGTTTGTGATCATATCCTAGACGGCCCCCGCCATTACATTAGATTTTATAGACCACAAATTCTCGCGAAAAAACATCGATTCCTGTTAAGGGCTACGTGAGGCTAGGAATTGAAATTAAAAAAAACATCCTTATTTCAATAGAGAGGGAGACTAGGTACTACCACCTGCTTGGGATCCTGTAATTAATAAAATTAAAACTAAAACCAATCATGCCACTGCAAGGCTTCAAGACGCAGTAAGTTCATTCTGCGTAGAGCGGACCAAAAACTAATAATTAAAAAGATGAAGGTACTCCGGGTTAACTCTGACATCGGGACGTCAATCACCTCAGCCCAGGCAGGCCTAGAGAATTCTCAGGTGATATAAGTAATCCATTTTGAAAGCACCCATTTCCAAATCAGAGCAATCACGTACATGTTATGAAAAAGATAGAAAAACGTCTTTACGGTGTGCTGAAGTCGATATATTAGCATAATAAACATTTTCATCTCTTTGTTTCATATTTTGTGAATTTTTTCCGAACCCGGTAAAAAACGAATATGACATTATAACCATTGTTGATACTGGAGTTCAAAATTATGTAATAAAATAGCTATACTTTAATTCAAGCCTTTAAAAAGTCCACTGCAATATTTGTCATGGTTGCCACGCTTGACAGGCGGGTTGGCAACTACACTATTTTATTGTTATTGAGTTCTTATCAAGAACATGCTGCTGCCCGTCTGCTATTCTGGTTGCCCACTGTTGCCCGTGCACGGGGACACGGGGACACGGATAGCACGGGGTAGTAGATTATCTTACGCTGAAACGCATGGTACGTCAAATAAGAAACCGATATCTATTAAATAAAATAACTTACGATTAAATCAATAAAAAACAACAGAATTTACAGAGTACGTACATTCATTTTCCACATTTGAGAATAGGCCTTCTCATTTCTGAGAGGATATGAAAGAGTTCGCCGTACGGCGCCCTCAAACAATACTCATTCATAAAATAAAATACAACATAATAATAATAGTAATAATGTCCTCCAGATCAAATTTCGGTCACGGCATCCAGTCTCAATGGAGACTAGCCATCTGAGCAGAAAGGGGTTATAGTGCAAAAGTGTATGCGTAATTACAGATGCACTCTCTATTATATCACTCTCATAGCCCGATGGGACAGCAATCCGACACGAGAGATCGAGCGCAGGATCAACGGCCTTACATGCTTTCTTCCGACGGGGGTGAAACACCGGCAACTTCCTGACTCTGAGAATTTATTGACAGAAAAACTAGACGAGGGATTCGACTCGGGACCTCGTGATCAGTAATGTCGTTTACGACCACTATACGAACGAGTCGGGCCAAAAATACAACATAAACAAGCTATAAACTACACTGGTATAAATAATATACTTAAAAAGGTTTGCTTTGCGTTTATATTCAGTCAGGTTTTCATATATTTAATACATTACTTTTACCTGATAATTAGAAAGTAGGCCTTAGTATTACGTTAGTTATTTTCACACCATTAACATAACATAACATAAACACTCACCTCTGTCACCCAGAGGCGTAAGCAGAGAGTGCGGACTTTGTTTTGGCACGATACCGACATACCTCTCTCGCCTCCTTTACATCCATATACCTAATCTGGCCATTTTTAATATATCGCTAACTTAGTCGATAAACTTTCATCGAGGACGTCCCTTCCCGACTCTGTCGTTCACTTCTGCAACATAGATTTGCTTTGTCAATCTTTCCTCGTTCATTCTTTTTACATGATCAAACCACCGAAGTATTCTTTTCTTAATCTTAGTCTCAACATCATCCACAAATTCAAGCCAGACTTTTTTTCTATCATACAATATTTCTCTCTTTCATTCAGATTCAACCCTAACACATTCCTTGATGACTGCATTTCTACAGCATTTATTCTACTCTCATGCTTCTTCTGCCACGTCCAATTTTCACTACCATACATAGTAGGGAATAACACAGCATTGTGTATTGCTATACGTGCCTATGTGTTTTTGACACATTCTGAATTCCCACAATAGAGTGTAGAGCCTCATTTACTCTATTTCCTGCGTTAGTCGTCATTTTATATCGTTATAATTTCTACCATCCCTGCTAAATACACATCCCAAATACACAAACTCTTTCACATGCTCAACCAACTCCCCTTATATTTTTATTTCACATATAGTTTTACTTTCTTCTCTTTCAAAAACCATCTCTTTCGTCTTACTTGCAATCACTTTCATTCCCCTTTCTTTTAAACTTCTGATAAAAATAATTATCGGCCTATCTCACTTGCTACAACAACAGCTAAGTTGCTTGACAGTCTGTTGAATAGCAATCTCGAAAAACATGTGGAGCTACATGATGCCCAGTTCGGGTTTAGAGCCGGATTATCTACCAAGAGTGCTATTCTGAGCTTGAAACATACAGTAAACTATTATACGAAGAGAAGGACTCCAGTATACGCTTGCTTCCTCGACCTATCAAAAGCCTTTGATCGCGTAATTTATGACCGCTTATGGGAGAAGTTGGGGAGTGCGGGTGTGCCGATGGAGTGCATCTCCCTCCTCAAATTTTGGTATTCAAACCAGAAAAATCAAGTGAGATGGGCCGGTACGCTTTCGAATGAATATAGATTGCAATGTGGTGTAAGACAGGGAGGGTTAAGCTCGCCTCTATTGTTTAATTTGTATGTCAATCAGCTTATTGAGCGACTCAGTTGTACTCATGTCGGCTGGCATATTGACGATATCTGCTTCAAAAATATAAGCTATGCTGACGACATGGTGCTGCTGAGTCGCTCAATCAATGCACTGAGGACTTTATTGTCAATATGTGAGACATATGCGGAGGCACATGGGCTTGAATATAACGCTAACAAAAGCCAACTTCTTATGTTCAAAGCAGGCAAACATCAGCCCTCCCGTGTGCCTCCAGTAGTCCTCGATGGGGTGCCTCTAAAGCTGGTGGATAGTTTTAAATATTTAGGTCACATTGTGACAGCAGACCTCCGGGATGACCAGGACATAGAAAGGGAGCGCAGGGCGTTGACAGTGAGAGCCAATATGCTTGCTCGCAGGTTCACTAGATGTACAGATACAGTTAAAATAACGCTTTTCAAAGCGTTTTGTCAATCATTTTACTCTAGTGCCCTGTGGGTGACATATACGCGTCGAGCTTACAATGCTCTGCGCGTACAGTATAATAACGCTTTCAGGATGTTGTTGCGGCTGCCGTGGCATTGCAGTGCATCAGGTATGTTTGCACAAGCGCGTGCTGACACTTTTTCAGCGATCATTCGGAAGAAGACAGCCTCACTCTTGCAACGCTTACGAAACAGTAATAACAGCATCCTGAGAGCGATATCTGTAAGATATGACTGTCCCATACAGAAGCACTGGGTGGGCGTAGTCATAGGATTAAAATAATATGTAATTACTTACAATACTAACATAGTTTTAAGCCAATATTGTTACTAACAACATTACTAACAATATATGGACCATGGTCTGAAATAAAATTATTATTATTATATTGTTATTATTATTATTTAAACCCTGTTCGTTAATATGACATATTCGTCGGCGTACAGAAGGGATTTGACGTTTAACTCGCCTATTCTTAACCCACATTCTTCAACTTTCAAAGTTTGCAAACAACTATCCATAAATAGTTTGAACTGCCACGGGGAAGCTATACAGCCCTGTCTGACACCTTTATGGATGCCAAACCAGTCGGAGTAGGCCCCGTGGATCCTGATACAAGTACCAGAGTCCATATAAGTAGACGTTAATGCCTGTATCCACCCAGCGCTCAACCCAAATTTGTTCAGTGTTTGCCATAACACATCCCTGTTAGTTCTCGTCTCATATGGCATTAAATCTAGACTGTTTTAATTTCTCCTGGCAGTTCTTATAGGTTTCTAGAACGTTTTAAGATTTGCTTGGAAGTTATCACATATTGTTCTATCATTCTAATCCGTTCTTTCTTGCTTTTTCCTTACATGTACTTCTTTTACTCTCTTATTTATACATCTAAATTCTGCCTTTATTCTTCAATCAAATTTTTCTTACTGCCAGAATTACAAGCTTTGGTTGCTAGTAAATCTAACCATGCTCCATGCTTCTATGCCTTAACTTCCATTCGTACCATTAATAAATGTAATATCTATATATTACAAAAAAAAACATCATACCAAGATCGCTGAACGGCTTTACTTAGCCTTTAGACGAGAAAAGAACCAGCCCACATTTTTCGAGTAGCGCGACTATTCTCAGATACAATTCGTTATTTTAATGAACTAACATAGTACCAGGTGATGTAGAGGGGCCTTACGAAAATCCACTACCATATAACATCTCTTTGGTTCCGTAAGAGGCGACATAAGGTAATGAAACAGGACATGGGCTGCAGCATCTGTTTGATAACACCTCAAAATAATATAAAGCTGCGGTAGCCAGCTATTGTGTGTCTATGTTCAACATTTGACTTTTATACGCTGTGTAGATGGAAGGAACTGTTATACCACTTACATGTATGCAACATCGCTGCATAGGAATGGCACTTGCAGCGTCAGCAGTCTTGGGAAGTGACTTGACATAGGAAGTCTAATCAGTCTTCTCTGAATACTTAAATCGGCTGACAAAGAATCCTACAAAATATTTTATTAATTCACTTTATTAGTTCATTTTAATTAATTTCTTTTTCCAGTACAATACAATAAATACACTTAATTAAATATATTTTTCTTTCTTAAAAATCCTATTTTGCTGCACGGCATAAGTTACTTGTGGATGTAATTCAGACATTTTTGGCAGTGAGGATTATACCTTCAGATTTAACCAAATTAACCGTTACCGTTACATCCTATTAAAATTCCACTGATAAACGTAGGTCTCTTCCATAGATTGTTATAATGAAATGCGAACGAGCACGCGGTCCACTTGATAGAAAGTGTAAACCGCCGCCCACAAACAACTTCAACGCCAAGGCAATCGCAGGTGCGTTATGCCGGCCTTTTAAAGTAGAGTAAGCTCGTTTCATGAAGGTACCTGTTTATGCCCAAATTTGGTTACGTTTGAACGCCACCCAATTGCGTTCGAGCTGGCGCCTCACCCGATGGTATGTAGGTGAGATAAGCGCCGAGGTGGGGCGGCCATGCGCGGCTTGCTGTCAGTCGCGCGACGCGTGGGCGAAGGGTCGGTGCCCCGCCGGCCACGATGCGGGGAGACCGTCAAGCCCTCTTACCTAAATTCACGGGCCCGTCATGGATCTAGATAGCTAGATGAAGTATGTGCTTCTTCTTCACGTAGATAGGTGAATTGTGCGATATTTAACTCGTGCGAGAGTGCGCATTAGTGTACGCGCGTCGAGGAGATATACGATCTAGGATTAAAGCCGCGCATTCCTTGTTTGAGATCTTCTCCCGGTTAATTGGCAGGATATCTTTATAATTGGGTCGTCGCGTTAGTGCCCTTTTGTGCTTTGGTTGCCTAGTTAAATTAATTTGCGTGTTCAACTCTGCGATGAGTGTGGAATTAGGCGAATTGAAGTTAGTTAAATGTACAATGAATCTAAGAGACTGAATAGTGACAGTGAAGAAAGAAGTGGTACAGCGCTGAAGCCGTCTGGAGCGATGCAGTATTTTGGAGCAGCCTGGAACTCGGCCGCTGCTGGTCGCCTATGCTTGCTAAGGCCCCACACATTCACACATCACTGTACACGACTCGCTATCTATCCCAAGCCTTGGAGCGAAGTTAGCTCCTGATACATGTAAGTACCTTTGCTTTCTAGTTTGCTCCCATATAGTTTATTGTGATAGGAAATTCCACGCGGTCATATCGGGCCTCACGACCTGCGTCTGCTCGTGAAGTCTTCTGCTGAATGGGCCCCGGAGGATTTGATCTTTGTAGGGGCAGCCGTAGGCCGTAACAGTATCTAAATTAAATCGGTGTGTAAAATTTCCGTTAGTTTCGATAGTTAACGATTCCTCAACAAACTCGTGCGAGAAGAAAACGACAA
Source organism: Parnassius mnemosyne (assembly GCA_963668995.1). NCBI lineage: Eukaryota > Metazoa > Arthropoda > Insecta > Lepidoptera > Papilionidae > Parnassius > Parnassius mnemosyne. The sequence goes on from CAVLGL010000013.1 coordinate 3,269,504, forward strand.
TTAAGTCGGACAGTGGCAAAGTATCCAGATGGTGTATATTCAGATGGCATCATAAGGGTGACATTTGCTTAACACGTTTGGCGGATAAGCAATCGCAGTCCTTTTATGTTTTAGTTGTTATTAAGAAAACGCTGTTGTGTTCATCTCCTGGTATGTTTCCCTCTGTTGCCTCTTTTGACACCCACGCAGCGATATGGGGTAGGGATATACTGACACCTCAAATCAATCACAATGTCTTTGGGAAATATATGAGTTTTCAACGCTTTGCTCGCCGCATAGTTGAAAAAGCTTTTGACCAGAAGTTGATCTCCACTTTCCTTATTACTAGAATCACTCATTGGTTTTTGATATTTTGATTATCACAAACCCGAGCAAATACTGCACCATTACATGTCTAAAAATGTATGTGATCTGTTTTGAGACTGACAATCACTCGAAGCCTTGATTTAAACAAAGAGGGACAAAGTAAATACGAGTATAAAGCGATATAGTTATTACACATTCCATATGTGAAATACGAGACTCGTAAATGTCTCTAAAAGAACGGTCCTTTTCATAATAAAGTCAATACTTTCAGTTCAGCCCTCCATCCAATAACCGAGACAAGCACGAAAAGTAGCTATCAGTGTTATGAAAATAGAACTAAAATAACAACTGTATAGACAACTGTGGGGTTGTTGAGGAAATGTTCATGAATACATGTATTTTTGAAAAGAATACTGATTATTTCAACAGTTTTCTACAAACACATTTGTTATTTTAGCACGTAGCTGAGATCAAAGCTGGCTTTGTTTTTGAGTAGCATGCAGTCTAAGAACATGGAAGTTGAAAACCAAAAATCAACCAAAAGCAAATGGAATGTTTTTATTTATTCAATTATTATAACAGTCTATCAAAAGTTCACCGCTGAACATAGACCTCTCTCATAGATTTTTATTGTATATATTGTATTTGTTATATCATTATTTTGATTTGTTGTAGGAAAGACACTGCTGTAAATCTCCTCTTTTTTTTATTCTGGCCATTTTATTTTCCTTTTATTCTGGCCCCTCTTACAACACCCTTGGGATTATATGTGGTAGTAGATTCTCTTAAACTATGTTGTATGAAGAAAATCTACTACATGAATTTACACGGAAAAGAGTTAAAAATGTGAAGCGAAACGGTATTTTACGTGGTAGAGCCATGCTGCAGCTCTATTAGTAGTATAGTTGTAGCACTAATGGGTCGGCTCGACCGGGGAAGGACCACGCTCTCACAGAATATCAGCGTCAAATAGCAGCTTCATGCTTCTGTGTTTCGTATGGTGAGTGTAAAGAACCGGAGAACCTTTTTACTGGAAAAGAGGCATTCTATCTTAGTCCTCACGGGTGACAACGCATCTGCATTTTGACTTGCAAACGAGGATAAATGTAGATGTCTATGGGCCACAGCAACCACTTACCATCAGGTGGATTGTGTGCTCGTTTGTTACCCTAGCCTATAAAAAAAACTAAAGCAAATATTTTCCTCCGCATGTAGTAGCATCACACGCTATTTATGAAACACAACTAAAGAAAGCTCTGGCGAGCCAATTAAGGCAAAAAATCCGTTGTGACACACCGAAGCCATTTACCAAAGACTGGTGATGAGGATTACCACTTTTTAGAATAGAATAGAATATTTTTTATTCAAAATTGATTATTGCATAATTCTTATTGAAAGTCATTTTTATTTACCACTGGTTCGGAAAATACCTCTGTCCTGGGAAGAACCAGCAAGAAACCCAGCGGGACTTTTTTTTTCAAACATATTTCCGTTAATAATAATTTCGTTTACACAATTTTTAAATGAATTTTCATAGAACTAGCATGGTAGCGATCACCTTATTGCCAGGGGTTATTTTCATTCATGTATTCCTTGATATTATAATAACCCTTTTATATATATATATATATATATATATATATATATATATATATATATATATATATTTACGTAAACATTGACCCCTAAATGAATTACTGATTCTGTGGAGTCTAGTAACTGGTATTACAAGCTTATGTTTGTTTCTAGTATTTAAAGTATGCACATCCTTATTCATATTAAAGCTATTTATGTTTTTATATACATACATTACATTTTTATATATATTGCGATGCCAAAGTTAATATGTTTATTTCTTTAAATTTTTGTCTGAGGGACTCATTACCAGTACAGATTTGGTGGCATTGAATTTGTTAATCTCTGCATTAACTAATTCAGTATAGGCTCTGATTTCTTATTTGGTGGTGAGTTATAAGCAAACATATTAAATACTTTTAAGAAATGTTTTTTTACAAACACACAAAAAATTTCATCAGAATCGGTCGAGCCAGTTTCGAGATTTAGCGAAACTAACGGACAGCAATTGATTTTTATATTATAATATTGAGATATTGAGATTATTGAAGTGACGTCACATATGCTGTGCTCACCTATAGTATCGATGCATTGTTTACCTCTTTTATGTATCTAGTCTATGTCGTATATATTTTGTGTCTACTATGTCCGTGTACTACAATATATATATATATATATATATATATATATATATATATATATTGTATATTATTAATATGTATACAGAGATGAGAACAATGTGAGGCCGAACTTGCGCTTTGTACAGTTGCAAGCTATGTGCCGGCATGAAATACTATCTCGCTCTGCTGAGCACGCCAAGCTTTTTAGAGACCAACTTGGCCTTCCCTTCCAAGTGACCACAAAACTGCACACTATTCAATATGTCGAGGATTCCGATCCTAGCCGGGGCAGCAAGCGGAGTTCCTTGAAACTGAGGAGATACGACAAAGGGGTTCTTTTTAGCGGTAAACGCGCAAATTTGTGTCTTCTGAGAATTGAACTGGACTAAATTTAATCGCTTCCAATCCGAGCCTCTGCTCAGCTGAGACTCGACTTCAGACACAAGTTTGTCCCGGTACTCGGCGACGTTTTCCCGAGAAATATTGGCACGGCGAGTGTATAAGGCATCACCAGTGCTGTCGTCTGCATAGTAATGAATGTTATCAGCCTGCATTATACCATTAAAATACAAAATAAATAGCGTTCGTGAAAGCGCGCAGCCTTGTGGAACACCAGCGTTAGTAGACTTGTAATCAGAGGCTGCACCGTCTACTACGACCTTGATGCTCCGATCAGCAAGGAAACTCGTGATCCAATTGCACAATTTCTCGGGAAGCCCATAGGAAGGGAGCTTCGAAAGAAGCGCTTTGTTCCAGACCCGATCGAAGGTCTTCACTATTTCCAAACTAACGGCCAACGCCTCCCACTTGGACTTTACTGCCTCCTCCCATCTATGAGTCAGGTAGGCCAGAAGATTACCAGCTGATCGGCCCCGACGAAAACCGTATTGGCGGTCACTAATAAGCTTATGATCCTCAAGGTACCTCATGAGCTTATAATAGACTCCATTATTTTGGAGAACAAGGCGATGATGGCGATAGGCCTGTAGTTGGACGCCTCTGAGCGGTGGCCTTTTTTAGCGATCGGGTAGACCAATGCTGTCTTCCATGAATTTGGGACTACGCCTTGGGAGTAGGAGTACCGGAAAAGATGCGTTAAAACCGGTGCCAACACTTGCATCCATCGACTTACCAGGTCGTCACTCCATCTAATGGGGGACGCCCTACATTTCGCCTGCCTGTACGAGTCTGCTACTCAAAAACCATTATTACCTATCGGTTGTCGGTTCTTCGAGCTATATGGCCGGCCCATTGCCACTTCAGCTTACTAATCTATTCGACTATGTCGGTTACTCTGGTTGTACTGCGGATAAAATCGTTTTTAAATCTATCACGCAGAGAAATCTCGAGCGTATCCCTCTCCATAGCTCGCTGAGCGACCTTGAGCTTCCTCATACGGGCAGCAGTGTAGGACCACGTCGCAGATCAACAGGTTATCAATGGCAACAGGCACTGGTGGACAATCTTGTTCACCGCATGATAAGCATGATAATAATGGAAAATCCAGAATCAATATGAAGAAACTCAAAAGAGGCCAACGTTCAGCAGTAGGCTACAAAGTCTCGAGAGTAAAATTTCTGCGGCCCTTCGTTAATGAAATTTTGAAACATCCACATGAAGTTAAACATATCCGTCTCGAATTTATGATATGGTTTAAAAGAGAATTTTTCACAAAAGAATTCTCTTAGGAGTCACAGTCACACATTTTATTTCGCATATTTTCTGCAGGACTTCGTTATTGAAACAGACTATTTTAATAATGATTTCTTATATTTACGCGAACACTACACATTTTTAAATAAAACTAATTTTACGGATTTTATCGCGTATATTAACTTATTTTTATATTCCCGACGTTTCGGGTGCTTTCCAGCACCCGTGGTCACGGGGGACTGAGTTGTTTGACGTCCTGCTGTCATAGTTAGCCCGGCTACCTTCAGTTTTTTAATATTAATTTTTGGTTCGATTTACGCAGAATGAGCTTACAGTATCTTGAAGTCTAGCAGTGGTATACTTGGGTTTGGATTTGATTTTATTAATTATGGGATCCCAAGCAGATGGCAGCACCCATCCATCTTCTCTATTGAAATTAGGATGTTTTTTAATTTCAATAGCCTCGCGAATCATCCTTGGGAGGAATCGGTGTTCTTTTGCGAGGATTTGTGGTCTATCAAATCTAATGTAATGACGGGGACGATCCTGAACATGTTCACAAACTGCAGACTTCCCGATACGTCGGTGCTTCACGTCAGCTATATGTTCTTTAACGCGGGTTTTAATAGATCTTTTTGTTTGTCCTATGTACGAGAGACCACATTCACAATCCAGCTTGTACACTCCTGCATCTTGTAGAGGGATATGACACTTGACGGATGGTAAAAATTGACCAATCTTCTTCAGCGGCTTGAAGTACGTTTTAATGGAAGCTCGCTTCAAGATGTAGCCAACCTTGTCTGTGACTCCTCTGACATAGGGTAGTACAGCAGGCACACGCTCGACTGTGGCTGGCTTCACTCGGTCACTGTGACGTAGGCGCGGGACCCGAAGCTTGTTGTCTTGCAGTACTTGCTCGACGTGCTGAAGCTCGGCGGCCAGATGTTTTCTGTCACAGATCCCTCGTGCTCTCTGAAACAAAGATTTTCCCACGGTAGCTAACTGTGAAGGATGATGGTGTGATTCACCATTTAAATATCGGTTGGTATGGGTATTTTTTCTGTACACAGTATGACCAATAGTGTTATCAGGATTTCGGATGACTAAAACATCTAGAAAAGCTAATGTATTGTTTGCCTCTAACTCCATTGTGAATTGTATTTTAGGGTTTATGGAATTAAGGTGGTTTAAAAATGCAGTTACTTTGTCAGATGGTAAAATTGTGAAAGTATCGTCTACGTACCGCTTGTAGAATCTTGGATTTACAGGAGCAGTAAGAAGGGCTTTCTCCTCAAAGTCCTCCATGAATATGTCGGCGACTACGGGAGATACAGGTGAGCCCATTGCCACTCCATCTACTTGCATGTAGAACTCTTCTTTCCACAATAAATAGCCAGATGTGAGGCAGTGTTTGAGTAATACTGCATATTCTGTAGGCATGTTGTTATCTTCTAGCTTTCTAGTAACAATTGAGATGCAGTCTTCAATAGGTAGGCATGTGAATAGTGACTGAACATCAAAACTGACCATAGTTTCATTGTCAGCGAGATGTAGGTCTTTAATCTCACTAACAAATTGGTATGAATCCTTTGTGTGTGCTCTGGTATGTCCTCTTAGTGGTGACAGTATTTTCGCCAAGTGTTGAGCCAACTTATAAGTTGGTGAATCGATCTGGTTTACTATAGGACGTAGTGGAGCGTTTGGTTTGTGTATTTTCGGTAACCCATACAACCTCGGTGGTTTGGCACATGATGGTATTGTCGAATTCACGTCAAGATTTAATTTTTCGGAGTATTTCTTTTTTTTGAAGAAATACTCCGAAAAATTAAAAAAAAAAAAAATTAAATCTTGACGTGAATTCGACAATACCATCATGTGCCAAACCACCGAGGTTGTATGGGTTACCGAAAATACACAAACCAAACGCTCCACTACGTCCTATAGTAAACCAGATCGATTCACCAACTTATAAGTTGGCTCAACACTTGGCGAAAATACTGTCACCACTAAGAGGACATACCAGAGCACACACAAAGGATTCATACCAATTTGTTAGTGAGATTAAAGACCTACATCTCGCTGACAATGAAACTATGGTCAGTTTTGATGTTCAGTCACTATTCACATGCCTACCTATTGAAGAATGCATCTCAATTGTTACTAGAAAGCTAGAAGATAACAACATGCCTACAAAATATGCAGTATTACTCAAACACTGCCTCACATCTGGCTATTTATTGTGGAAAGAAGAGTTCTACATGCAAGTAGATGGAGTGGCAATGGGCTCACCTGTATCTCCCGTAGTCGCTGACATATTCATGGAGGACTTTGAGGAGAAAGCCCTTCTTACTGCTCCTGTAAATCCAAGATTCTACAAGCGGTACGTAGACGATACTTTCACAATTTTACCATCTGACAAAGTAACTGCATTTTTAAACCACCTTAATTCCATAAACCCTAAAATACAATTCACAATGGAGTTAGAGGCAAACAATACTTTAGCTTTTCTAGATGTTTTAGTCATCCGAAATCCTGATAACACTATTGGTCATACTGTGTACAGAAAAAATACCCATACCAACCGATATTTAAATGGTGAATCACACCATCATCCTTCACAGTTAGCTACCGTGGGAAAATCTTTGTTTCAGAGAGCACGAGGGATCTGTGACAGAAAACATCTGGCCGCCGAGCTTCAGCACGTCGAGCAAGTACTGCAAGACAACAAGCTTCGGGTCCCGCGCCTACGTCACAGTGACCGAGTGAAGCCAGCCACAGTCGAGCGTGTGCCTGCTGTACTACCCTATGTCAGAGGAGTCACAGACAAGGTTGGCTACATCTTGAAGCGAGCTTCCATTAAAACGTACTTCAAGCCGCTGAAGAAGATTGGTCAATTTTTACCATCCGTCAAGTGTCATATCCCTCTACAAGATGCAGGAGTGTACAAGCTGGATTGTGAATGTGGTCTCTCGTACATAGGACAAACAAAAAGATCTATTAAAACCCGCGTTAAAGAACATATAGCTGACGTGAAGCACCGACGTATCGGGAAGTCTGCAGTTTGTGAACATGTTCAGGATCGTCCCCGTCATTACATTAGATTTGATAGACCACAAATCCTCGCAAAAGAACACCGATTCCTCCCAAGGATGATTCGCGAGGCTATTGAAATTAAAAAACATCCTAATTTCAATAGAGAAGATGGATGGGTGCTGCCATCTGCTTGGGATCCCATAATTAATAAAATCAAATCCAAACCCAAGTATACCACTGCTAGACTTCAAGATACTGTAAGCTCATTCTGCGTAAATCGAACCAAAAATTAATATTAAAAAACTGAAGGTAGCCGGGCTAACTATGACAGCAGGACGTCAAACAACTCAGTCCCCCGTGACCACGGGTGCTGGAAAGCACCCGAAACGTCGGGAATATAAAAATAAGTTAATATACGCGATAAAATCCGTAAAATTAGTTTTATTTAAAAAAGACTATTTTAAATTCGAAACTCGTTATGAACTACTTTTTGTAATAAGTAATAATACAGATCATGTACGTAATAATTCTTTTATGCCACTTACACAAAAATAATAAAATAAATCTTCATTTAAACGAATTCCTATTAACTTGTTAATAAGATATTCAAAAGCTCTCTAATTCCTTAAAACTTCGGATATTATTAAAACGTAATTAAGTTGCCAGCTCCTCAGCAAGTTTTAACAAGATTCCTTTTTCGATATTGATATAGATTCATCTTCGGCGGGCTGAAACGTTAAATCTTGATTAAAACATACATGACGGCATACTAAATGTTACTTATTGATTTATAAGCAACAAGAATACAATAGTTTTCTTCGGACTATGAAGGTCGCTATTTACTTACTGAGTGTGTGAATTAGAGCATCCTTGCATTAAATTAGGCCGATAAATAAAAGTCACTCGTTTAACGACACTATTTATTTTACGAATCCGACACGTTTACATTTATGGTTGAAATCTGCACTTAATTACAAACGGGCGCATCGGCGAGACTCTAGAGACGATTGCCTGCGTGGGGGTTGCGCAGTTGCAGTTAGTCTCAGGTTACATATTAATATTGTCATGTCGCTACAGAACTATTTCTTTATCGCAATTACAGACATCTTAAAAGTATCCACTGCTCCATGGCTCAGTGGTTTGCCATTGAGTTACTGTGCAGAGAGCCCCCGTTTTGAATCTCGCATATTTGTGTGGCCCACAAATAATTGTTCCGGGTTTGAATATTTATTCTTGTCCATGTGTTTGTAAACATACATATACATATAATCACGCCTCTTTCCCGTAGGGGTAGGCAGAGATCACTTCTTTCCACTTGCTACGATCCTCACATACTTGTTTCGCTTCGTCCACTTTCATTATTCTCTTCATACATGCTCTACGGTTTAGGGTGCTTTTGACCTGACCTTTTTGCAAGACGTCCCTGATTTGGTCTTGAAATATCCTCTTAGGTCTACCCCTTCTAGCACTTCTATACACACTCGCCTTATACACTTTTTTCGTCAATCGTTCTTCATTCATTCTCTCGACATAGCCAAACCATCTCAGCATACCTTTCTCAATTTTTGTCACTACATCTTCTTTCAGACTATAACGTTTCCTTATCTCACTATTTCTTATCCTGTCACTCAGTTTAACTCCTATCATACTTCTTAACACTCTCATCTCAACTGCATTTATTCTGCTTTCGTGTTTCTTCTGCCATACCCAACTTTCACTTCCGTACATGAGTGTCGCAACCAACACCCCCTCATGCACAGCCAAACGAGCCTTGTTAGACACCTTCCGACTGCTCATAAAGGAGTGCAAAGCTCCATTCACCATGTTTCCTGCATTCACTCTTCTTTCGATATCACTCTCACACTTTCCATCTCTTGTAAACTTTGAACCCAGATACACAAACTCTTTCATCTGTTCAATTTGTTCATCTCCAATCACGATATTGCAGTCTGTCACTGCCTCATCTCTCTCAAACACCATCACTTTCGTCTTTCTTACATTCATCTTCATTCCCTTCCTAACAACAGCTCCACTCATAGTAGTTACCATCTCCTGCAACTCCTCGGCCGAAGACGCATGTAATACTTGTTCATCACCATAGAGAAAACATTTGACGAGTAACTCATTCATTTTCAACCCGTTTTCATTCTGTTTTAAATCTGTCAAGCAATTGTCCATGAACAGATTAAACAGCCACGGCGACGCTACGCATCCCTGTCTAACACCTTTTTCGATATTAAACTATTCAGTTTATGCTCAGTTTATCCTTACACAAGCACTAGAATTCCTTTAAAGAGATTGCAATGCTCGTACGAGGATACTTCTCACACAGTTCACGGACAGTGCTAACCACAATTCATTCCTCACTACTCTATCATAGGCCTTATCTAGGTCCACGAACGCGCAATAAAAATAAACCTTCTTGTTTTTAGCCAAACACTTTTCGGCTATGCACCGCAAGGAAAAGACCTGATCCGTACATCCCATTCCATTTCTAAATCCCGCTTGTGCATCCCATACTTTTTCATCTGATTCATTCACAACCCTTTCAATCAACACTTTCGCATACAATTTACCGACGACGCTGAGAAGGCTTATACCGCGGTAATTTATGCAGTCCTGCCGTGACCCTTTTCCCTTATACAAAGGCACGATTACGGTACAGCTGACTAGCCACTATGCTCTGTCCAGCCCTCAGCATCTAGACGGTAATCCTGTCATACCCTGCAGCCTTACCTACTTTCATACTTTTCAACGCTTTCACTATTTCATCCATGCTTATCTCACTTTCATCAACATTTATATTAGTTTCTATGAAAGGTGCCCGATGCTGTACCTGCACTTCCTCTCTTTCAAACAAACTTTCAAAATACTCTTTCCATCTCTTTAACACACATTCTTCTCCTTTTATAATGCTGCCATCTTGACTCCTGATTGTACTCAGCTCCGAGGTATAAGTTTTTACTCTGGCTGTTTTGATGGATTTCCAGAAAAACTTAATGTTTCAATGGAAATCTTCAGTGAGCCTCCTATCGAAATCATCCTTTCTTTCTTCTTTCTTTCTAGACACAACTTCTTTCGCTGCTGCTTTACATCTTTTATACTTCGTTTTTGCTTCCTTTATCTCGTCATCCGTTGCCTTTTGAACTTTTTGGTTAGCTTTTGTTGCTAACCAATCCAACCACGCTTTTTTCTTTTCTTGCACAACCCTTTGTACATCTTTATCCATCCACACGTTATAGTTCTTTATTCCTTTCTTTCTTTTAGCTACCCCGCATACCTCAATAGCAACATTCACGACCCCTTTCTTAAATGTCTCCACAAATCTTCAATCACACCTATCTCTTCTATGCCTATAAAACTTTCTTTCAGTTTCTTTACATACTCATCCTTATTTTCTTTTTTATGTAGATTTTCCACTTTTACTCCGTCCAGAAAACTCGTAAGCTCGGCCCCTCGGTGTTGCCACCATTTAAAGAGGGCACGCATTCGGGCTATGACCAGGAAGTGGTCTGTGTCGAGGTTTACACCTCGGTATGCCCGAGTGTCTAACACCTTCTTCCTCAGTCTTGCATCCGCAATTATAAAATCAATCATACTTCTAAACTCACCCTCATCTCTTGTATACAAATGGATCTTTTTGTGGTCAAACATTGTGTTGGCCACGCACAAATTCCATTCCCATTCCAAACATACTTCAAGCAGGTTTCTCCCATTGTCATTCACTCTCTCGTCCCCAAACGTACCCAGAACTCCTACATACCAATCACGCTTTACTCCAACCCATCCATTAAAGTCCCCTAACATCACGATCCGTTCATTTTCTCCGCATTTATTCAAGACCTCTCTCATGCTATCCCAAAATTACTCTCTTTCGTGTTGGGATTTTAATGACCCACCTCCACGAAAACCCATCGGTGCATAGACCCCAAGCATAAACAAGCGAGTGAGTCCGACTTTTAACCTAATCCAGAGGAGTTTTGGGCTTACACATTCATGCTCCATCACACATTCAACCATTCGAGATGAAAGAATCACACCAACTCCCTGACAGCCTCGGCTGGTTTGGGGGACTCCAGACCAGTATGCCGTGTGGGGGCCATGAACCGTGGTGTCACATCCTTTCCTCTTGGTTTCGTTCACGCACAGAATGTCAATGCATCGTTCATCCATCACCTAACATACTTTATCTATCTTACCATCCATTCCTCATCTAACATTCAACGTAGCGAAGCGGCTCTCCGTTTGTAAACTGCCTCCATAATACAGAAAAAAATCCTAGTGTGGGGGTAATATTTCCTAAAAATTAATAAAAATAATCTATTAGATACACCACATCGTCCCGTAAATGTTATTAGATGCGAGGATGCGACAGAGATAAATAAAACAGAAGATGGGCAGCAACGCCTTTCCGATAAGAAAATAATAAAAAAACTGCAGTTGTTAACCCACCAACCGAGCGTGGCAACTAAGACATTAAGGCCCCATATGAGGCAATCTTTGGGTGAGGTGTTTTTCCTGCAGTGGAAGCTAGGCTGCAATGGCTGATGATAACAGAAAAAATGTAAATGCGTTGTCACGCCTCTGGAATAAGAGAGTATACCTTGTTACCACTTAAAAAGTTTGGACATCCTCGCTCCTGATTTTATTTAACAGCATTCACTAGGATGGTAGCATTTAAGTTCTCAAAAATCACATGAGAGTTAATCTTTACACTATAATACTACATTAGGTGTAAACAAACAGGAGATTAGCTAATTTTAAATGCAGGTGATGCAGATGCCTTAACTGTGAGTAATTAAGAATAAGAACAATTAAACGTAAAATCAGTAACTCACTCATTGGTTTTTTGATATTTTGACTATCACAAACCCGAGTAAATAACGCACCACTACCTGTCTAAAAATGTATGTAATCTGTTTTGAGGTCGAGAATCACTCGACGCTTTGATTTAAACAAAGAGGGATAAAGGAATTATAAAGGGATATAGTTATTACACATTCCGTATGTAATACCAAAATCGTAGATGTCTCTAAAAACGGTGCTTTTCATAATAAAGTCAATACTTTCAGTTCAGCCCTCCATCCAATAACCGAGACAAGCACGACAAGTAGCTATCACTGTTATGAAAATTGAACTAAAATAACAATACACAATTGTGTGCTTGTTGAGAAAATGTTCATGAATACATGTATTTCTGAAAAGAATACTGATTATTTGAACTGTATTCTTCAAACAGACTTATTATTTTAGAACGTAGCTGAGATCAAAGCTGGCTTTGTTTTTGAATAGCATTCAGTCTAAGAACATGGAAGTTGAAAACCAAAAATCAACCAAAAGCAAACGGTCTATCAAAAGTTCACCGCTGAACATAGATTGTTATTGTATATATTGTATTTGTTATATCATTATTTTGATTTGTTGCAGGAAAGACACTGCTGTAAATCTCCTCTTTTTTTTATTCTGGCCATTTTATTTTCCTTTTATTCTGGCCCCTCTTACAACACCCTTGGGATTATATGTGGTAATAGATTCTCTTAAACTATGTTGTATGAAGAAAATCTACTACATGAATTTACACGGAAAAGAGTTAAACATTTAAAGCGAAACGGTATAATAAAGAAGATATTTTCCTCCGCATGTCGTAGCATCACACGCTACTTATGAAACACAACTAAAGAAAGCTCTGGCGAGCCAATTAAGGCAAAAATCCGTTGTAACACACCGAAGCCATTTACCAAAGACTGGTGATGCGGATTACCATTTTTTAGAATAGAATAGAATAGAATATTTTTTATTCAAAATTGATTATTACATAATTCTTATTGAAAGTCATTTTTATTTACCACTGGTTCGGAAAATACCTCTGTCCTGGGAAGAACCAGCAAGAAACCTAGCGGGACTTTTTTATTTCAAACATATTTCCCTTAACAGTAATTTCATACAACTTTTAAATGATTTTTCATAGAACTAGCATGGTGGCGATCACCTTATTCCCAGGGGTTATTTTCATTCATGATTTCCTTGATATTATAATAACCCTTTTTGTACAGTTTTTCTTTAATAAAACTTTTAAACTTGTTTATTGACAAACTTTGAATATGTCCTGGGATTTTGTTGTAAAAGCGTATACATTGACCTATAAATGAATTACTGATTCTGTGGAGTCTAGTAACTGGTATTACAAGCTTATGTTTGTTTCTAGTATTTAAAGTACACACATCCTTATTCATATTAAAGATATTTATGTTTTTATATTGCGATGCCAAAGTTAATATGTTTGTTTCTTAAAATTTTTGTCTGAGGGACTCATTACCAGTACAGATTTGGTGGCATTGAATTGGTTAGTCTCTGCATTAACTAATCCAGTATAGGCTCTGGTTTCTTATTTGGTGGTGAGTTATAAGCAAACATATTAAATATTTTTAAGAAATGTTTTTTCATCATCATCATTCATTATCATTACAGCCCTTCACAAGTCCACTGCTGAACATAGGCCTCCCCCAAAGAATGCCACAAAACACGGTCCTGAGCCACCTGCATCCATCGACTTCCTGCATGTCTTACCAGGTCGTCACTCCATCTCGTGGGGGGACGCCCTACACTTCGCCTACCGGTACGAGGCTGCCACTCGAGAACCTTTCTTCCCCATCGGTTGTCGGTTCTTCGAGCTATATGGCCAGCCCACTGCCACTTCAGCTTACTAATCCGTTGGGCTATGTCGGTCACTCTGGTTCTACTGCGGATATCCTCATTCCTAAGTTTATCACGCAGAGAAACTCCGAGCATAGCCCTCTCCATAGCTCGCTGAGCGACCTTGAGCTTCCTCATACGGCCAGCAGTGAAGGACCACGTCTCAGTTCCGTAAGTCATCACTGGCAACACGCACTGGTTGTACAATTTCGTTTTAAGGTTTTGAGGTATGTCTGACGAGAAGATGTGTCGTAGCTTCCCGAACGCTGCCCAGCCGAGTTGAATCCGTCGATTGACCTCTCGGTCGAAGTTGGACTTACCCAGTCGGACTATTTGTCCCAGGTACACATACTCGTCAACAACTTCGAGCTTAGTGTTCCCAACAACTATCGGCATAGGTGTGACATGGACATTAAACATGATCTTAGTTTTGTCCATGTTCATCTTAAGACCTATCCGTTGGGAAACACTATTGAGGTCATTGAGCATAGTGCTTAGGTCCTCCAGCGATTCTGCAATAAGGACTATATCGTCGGCAAATCGAAGGTGAGTGATGTACTCGCCATTGATGTTGATACCGTATCCTTTCCAGTCCAGAAGCTTGAAAACGTCTTCCAATGCAGCGGTGAAGAGTTTCGGGGATATGACGTCACCCTGTCTTACACCTCTCTGCAATTGGATAGGTTTCGTACTCTGGTTCTGTACTCGGATAGCCATCGTAGCCCTACTGTACAAGCACTTCAACACTTCGATATACCGACAGTCAACTTGGCACCGCTGAAGGGACTGCAGCACCGCCCAAATTTCGACGGAATCAAAGGCTTTCTCATAGTCCACATACGCCAGACATAGTGGCAAATTGTACTCTTCGGACTTCTGTACAACTTGCCGAAGGGTATGTATGTGGTCTATGGTGCTAAAGCCCTTTCGGAAACCGGCTTGTTCGGGAGGCTGGAAGTCGTCAAGTCTGCGCGCGAGACGATTCGTAATGACTCTCGAAAACAGCACGTAGACGCGGCTCAGAAGGGAAATCGGTCTGTAGTTCTTCAAGAGAGCGTTGTCACCTTTCTTGAAGAACAAGACCACCGCACTTCTGCTCCACGCCTCCGGTGTAATGCCACCATGGAGGACGGAATTAAAGAGCTTCTGAAGGACTTCAAGTACCGGTCTTCCACCCGCTTTCAGAAGCTCCGCTGTAATTCCATCCTCGCCTGGGGCCTTACCGTTTTTAAGGTGCTGGAGAGCCATCCTAATCTCGCTCAGACTGACATCCGGGATATCTTCGGAATAGTGTCGGATGAGACTCGCTCTTGGATCGTTACTCACACTTGCGTGTGGCTCCAACGATGACGTGTACAGCTGCCCATAGAACCTCTCAATCTCACTCAAAATCTCAGGTGTCCCGGAAACGATGCTGCCACACTCTGTCTTCAGCTTTGACAGTTGGCTCTTTCTGGCAGACAGATCTCTGGCTAAGACTTTGGAGCCTTGGTTCCGCTCGATCGCTTCTTCAATACGAGCTGTATTGAAGTTGCGTAAGTCCCGCCGCATGCATTTGGAGATCTGTCTGTTCAGATGCCTGTATGCTGTCAAGTCTGTTGAAGAATGTAGCTTCATCTCCCGTCTAACAGCCATGAGATTAAGAGTGTGATCGGAGAGTTTTTGTGTTTCTGCGGCGGGTCTTGCAGAACTTAGCTCCAACCGCATGGACAGTTTCCACGAGCTTGTCATTCATATCGTCCACTTCATTTCAGTCTTCTAGGCACTGAAAACGGTTTTGTAACTCGAGCTGAAAGGTTTCGGGACTTTGAAACAGAGAACGAGGGGGACGGAGCGTTGACTTCATTAGACGAGACCTCTCCAACTTAACGTTTAGGTTCAGTGTGCCTCTAACCATTCGGTGATCGCTACCAGTTTTCACCCTCGCGATCACGGAGACATCACTGAACAGTTGTCGTCTGGTCGTCATAATGAAGTCAATCTCATTTTTTGTGGAACCGTCGGGGCTCGACCAGGTCCACTTCCTGTGGGGCCGCTTCTGGAAGAAAGAGTTCATCATAAAGAGCCCCTCTTTCTCCATGAAGTCGGCCAGCTGCTGGCCCCTTGGGTTCCGTTGCCCTATTCCAAATTTCCCTACTTTCAGCTCACCGTTCTCTCTTGTGCCTAGTTTTGCATTGAAGTCTCCCATTAACACCGTATATTGGGTTTTGGAGGAATGCATGGCTCTAGAGATATCCTCATACATTTCCTCCACCTCCTCATCGGGGTGTGCCGAGGTTGGTGCGTAAACCTGTATGACCTTCAGCGAATACCGTTTGGTGATTCTGAGTATAAGGTACGCAACCCTCGTCGACACACTCCCGATTTTTACAACGTTGTTAACGAGAGAATTGTGGACGATAAATCCGACACCTCCTTGGGACAGATGGTCGCCCTCCCGGTGATAGAGCAAGTTGCCGGATTCGAGGATTACCGTGTCCTCCCCCTCTCTTCGGACTTCAGATAATCCTATAATATGCCAGCGCAACTTGTCTATCTCTTCTTCCAGCTCCACGATCTTCTCGTCAGTCCTCAGGGTGCGTGCGTTGTACGTTGCCAGGTCGAGTCGTCTAAGGTGGCAACCGAACCTCCACCGGAGATTCTTAGCACCCCCTGCCCCGCCGTTACCATGGTCGCCACCGTAGCCAGGAATAGCGGGGCCGCCGGGGACTGGGGGCCGTTTTTTTGTTGCTCTCATCATTGGGGGGTATTTGCCATAGTTGCCACGCTTGGCGAGCGGGTTGGCAACCGCAGTTTTTTTATTGTCATTTGGCTATTATCAGGAAGATGCTGCTGCCCATCTCCTGGCTGTTTCCCTTTGTCGCCTTTTACGACACCCACGGGAGGATATGGGGTAGTGGATATTCTTGACCGCCACTACACGGCAAATGTTTTTTACAAACACACAAATAATTTCATCGGAATCGGTCGAGCCAGTTTCGAAATTTAGCGAAACTAACGGACAGCAATTGATTTTTATAATATAATAGTGAGATATTGAGATTATTGAAGTGACGTCACATATGCTGTGCTCACCTATAGTATCGATGCATTGTTTACCTCTTTTATGAACAAGAAAGTTAAAATTATAAAAATATATTAAAAAAATGATCCCCTATTAATTTTAGCAAAAATACGTCGTTTTACTGCACAGGTTAATAAGAGATTAGTATATTTATATATCAGTATATATATACTTTATAAATATATATATATATATATATATATATATATATATATATATATATATATATATATATATATATATAGTATATTATTAATATATATACAGAGATGAGAACAGTATCCCATGTGAGACCGAACTTGCGCTTTGTACAGTTGCAAGCTATGTGCCGGCATGAAATACTATCTCGCTCTGCTGAGCATGCCAAGCTTTTTAGAGACTAACTTGACCTTCCCTTCCAAGTGACCACGAAACTGCACACTATTCACTATGTCGAGGATTCCGATCCTAGCCGGAACAGCAAGCGGAGTTCCTTGAAACTGAGGAGATACGACAAAGGGGTTCTGTTTAGCGGTAAACGCGCATGTCGGTTACTCTGGTTGTACTGCGGATAAAATCGTTTTTAAATCTATCACGCAGAGAAACCTCGAGCGTATCCCTATCCATAGCTCGTTGAGCGACCTTGAGCTTCCTCATACGGGCAGCAGTGTAGGACCACGTCGCAGATCAACAGGTTATCAATGGCAACAGGCACTGGTGGACAATCTTGTTCACCGCATGCTAAGCATGATAATAATGGAAAATCCAGAATCAATATGAAGAAAATCAAAAGAGGCCAACGTTCAGCAGTAGGCTACAAAGTCTCGAGAGTAAAATTTCTGCGGCCATTCGTGAGTGAAATTTTGGAACATCCACATGAAGTTAAACATATCCGTCTCGAATTGATGATATGGTTTAAAAGAGCATTTTTCACAAAAGAATTCCCTTAGGAGTCACAGTCACACATTTTATTTCGCATATTTTCTGCAGGACTTCGTTATTGAAACAGACTATTTTAAATTCGAAACTCGTTATGAACTACTTTTTGTAATAAGTAATAACACAGATCATGTACGTAATAATTCTTTTACGCCACTAACACAAAAATAATAAAATAAATCTTCATTTAAACGAATTCCTATTAACTTGTTAATAAGATATTCAAAAGCTCTCTAATTCCTTAAAACTTCGGATATTATTAAAACGTAATTAAGTGCCCAGCTCTTCAGCAAGTTTTAACAAGATTCCTTTTTCGATATTGATATAGATTCATCTTCGGCGGGCTGAAACGTTAAATCTTGATTAAAACATACATGACGGCATACTAAATGTTACTTATTGATTTATAAGCAACAAGATTACAATATTTTTCTTCGAACTATGAAGGTCGCTATTTACTTACTGAGTGTGTGAATTAGAGCATCCTTGCATCAAATTAGGCCGAGAAATAAAAGTCACTCGTTTAACGACACTATTTATTTTGCGAATCCGACACG
The DNA here is from genome assembly GCA_963668995.1 of Parnassius mnemosyne. Taxonomy (NCBI): domain Eukaryota; kingdom Metazoa; phylum Arthropoda; class Insecta; order Lepidoptera; family Papilionidae; genus Parnassius; species Parnassius mnemosyne. Next base: position 3,287,923 of record CAVLGL010000013.1, read on the forward strand.
TTTACATTTATGGCTGTAATCTGCACTTAATTACAAACGGGCGCATCGGCGAGACTCTAGAGACAATTGCCTGCGTGGGGGTTGCGCAGGTGCAGTTAGTCTCAGGTTACATATTAATATTGTCATGTCGCTACAGAACTACTTCTTTATTGCAATTACAGACATCTTAAAAGTATCCACTGCTCCATGGCGCAGTGGTTTGTCATTGAGTTACTGCGCAGAGAGCCGCCGTTTTGAATCTCGCTCGGAAAATATATTTGTGTGGCCCACAAATAATTGTTCCGGGTTTGAATATTTGTTCTTGTCCATGTGTCTGTAAACATACATATAATCACGCCTCTTTCCCGTAAGGGTAGACAGAGACCACTTCTTTCCACTTGCTACGATCCTTACATACTTGTTTCGCTTCGTCCACTTTCATTATTCTCTTCATACATGCTCTACGGTTTAGGGTGCTCTTGACCTGGCCTTTTTTCAAGACGTCCGTGATTTGGTCTTGAAATGTCCGCCTAGGTTTACCCCTTCCAGCACTTTTATTCACACTCGCCTTATATACTTTTTTCGTCAATCGTTCTTCATTCATTCTTTCGACATGACCAGACAATCTTTACCCTTTAACCATAACCTTTCTCAATTTTTGTCACTACATCTTCTTTCAGAACACAACGTTTCCTTATCTCACTATTTCTTATCCTGTCACTCAGTTTAACTCCTGTCATACTTCTTAACGCTCTCATCTCAACTGCATTTATTCTGCTTTCGTGTTTCTTCTGCCAACTTTCACTTCCATACAGGAGTGTCGGAACCAACACATGCACAGCCAAACGAGCCTTGTTAGACACCTTCCGACTGCTCATAAAGGAGTGCAAAGCTTCGTTCACCATGTTTCCTGCATTCACCCTTCTTTCGATATCACTCTCACACTTTCCATCTCTTGTAAACTTTGAACCCAGATACATAAACTCTATCATCTGTTCAATTTGTTCATCTCCAATCACGATATTGCAGTCTGTCACTGCCTCATCTCTTTCAAACACCATCACTTTCGTCTTCCTTACATTCATCTTCATTCCCTTCCTAACAACAGCTCCACTCATAGTAGTTACCATCTCCTGCAACTCCTCGGCCGAAGACGCAATAGTAGTAATACTTGGTCATCAGCATAGAGAAAACATTTGACGAGTAACTCATTCATTCTCAACCCGCTTTCATTCTCTTTTAAATCCGTCAAGCAATTGTCCATGAACAGATTAAACAGCCACGGCGACGCTAAACATCCCTGTCTAACACCTTTTTCGATATTAAACCATTCAGTGTATGCCCCGTTTATCCTTACATAAGCACTAGAATTCCTATAAAGAGATTGCAATGCTCGTACGAGGATACTTCTCACACCGTTCACGGACAGTGCTAACCACAATTCATTCCTCACCTTCTTGTTTTCAGCCAAACACTTTTCGGCTATGCACCGCAAGGAAAAGACCTGATCCGTACATCCCATTCCCTTTCTAAATCCCGCTTGTGCATCCCATACTTTTTCGTCTGTTTCATTCACAACCCTTTCAATCAACACTTTTGCATACAATTTACCGACGACGCTGAGAAGGCTTATACCGCAGTAATTTATGCAGTCCTGCCATGACCCTTTTCCCTTATACAAAGGCACGATTAAGGCTTTGCAGCAGTTTCCTGGTACTTGCCCATTTCGCCATCACAAATTGAAAAGGCGGTACAGCTGACTGGCCACTATGCCCTGTCCAGCCCTCAGCATCTAGACGGTAATCCTGTTATACCCTGCAGCCTTACCTACTATCATACTTTTCAACGTTTTCACTGTTTCATCCATGCTTATCTCACTTTCATCAACATTTATATTAGTTTCTATGAAAGGTGCCGGATGCTGTACCTGCACTTCCTCTCTTTCAAACAAACTTTCAACATACTCTTTCCTTCTCTTTAACACACATTCTTCTCCTTTTATAATGCTGCCATCTTGACTCCTGATTGTACCCAGCTCCGAGGCAGAAGTTTTCCTCTGGCTGTTTTGATGGATTTTCAGAAAAACTTAATGTTTCACTGGAAATCTTCAGTGAGCCTCCTATCGAAATCATCCTTTCTTTCTTCTTTCTTTCTAGACACAACTTCTTTCGCTGCTGCTTTACATCTTTTATACTTCGTTTTTGCTTCCTTTATCTCGTCATCCGTTGCCTTTTGAACTTTTTGGTTAGCTTTTGTTGCTAACCAATCCAACCACGCTTTCTTCTTTTCTTGCACAACCCTTTGTACATCTTTATTCATCAACACGTTATAGTTCTTTCTTCCTTTCTTTCTTTTAGCTACCCCGCATACCTCAATAGTAACATTCACGAGCCCTTTCTTAAATGTCTCCCACAAATCTTCAATCACACCTATCTCTTCTATGCCTTTAAAACTTTCTTTCAGTTTCTCTACATACTCATCTTTATTTTCTTTTTCTTGTAGATTTTCCACTTTTACTCCGTCCAGAACACTCGTAATCTCGGCCCCACGGTGTTGCCACCGTTTAATGAGACCACGCATTCGGGCTATGACCAGGAAGTGGTCTGTGTCGAGGTTTACACCTCGGTATGCCCGAGTGTCTAGCACTTTCTTTCTCAGTCTTGCATCCGCAATTATAAAATCAATCATACTTCTAAACTCACCCTCATCTCTTGTATACAAATGGATCTTTTTGTGGTCAAACATTGTGTTGGCCACGCACAAATTCCATTACAAGCATACTTCAAGCCGGTTTCTCCCATTGCCATTCACTCTCTCGTCCCCAAACGTACCCAGAACTCCTTCATACCCATCACGTTTTACTCCAACCCATCCATTAAAGTCCCCTAACATCACGATCCGTTCATTTTCTCCGCATTTATTCAAGACTTCTCTCATGCTATCCCAAAATTCCTCTCTCTCGTGTTGGGATTTTAATGACCTACCTCCACGAAGATCCGTCGGTGCTTAGACCCCAAGCATAAATAAGCGAGTGAGTCCGACTTTTAACCTAATCCAGAGGAGTCTTGGGCTTACACATTCATACTCCATCACACATTCAACCATTCGACATGAAAGAATCACACCAACTCCCTGACAGCCTCGGCGGGTTTGGGGGACTCAAGACCAGTATGCCGTGTGGGGGCCATGAACCGTGGTGTCACATCCTTTCCTCTTGGTTTCTTTCACGCACAGAATGTCAATGCATCGTTCATCCATCATCTGACATACTTCATCTATCTTACCATTCATTCCTCATCTTACATTCAACGTAGCGAAGCGGCTCGCCGTTTGTAAACTGCCTCCATAATACAGAAAAAAATCCTAGTGTGGGGGTAATATTTCCTAAAAATTAATAAACATAATCTATTAGGTACTCCACATTGTCCCGTAAATGTTATTAGATGCGAGGATGCGACAGAGATAAATGAAACAGAAGATGGGCAGCAACGCCTTTCCGATAAGAAAATAATAAAAAAACTGCAGTTGTTAACTCACCAACCGAGCGTGGCAACTAAGACATTAAGGCCCCATATGAGGCAATCTTTGGGTGAGGTATTTTTTCTGCAGTGGAAGTTAGGCTGCAATGGCTGATGATAACAGACTAAATGTAAATGCGTTGTCACCCCTCTGGAATAAGAGAATATACCTTGTTACCACTTAAAAAGTTTGGACATCCTCGCTTCTGATTTTATTTAACAGCATTCACTAGGATGGTAGCATTTAAGTTCTCAAAAATCACATGAGAGTTAATATTTACACTATAATACTACATTAGGTGTAAACAAACAGGAGATTAGCTAATTTTAAATGCAGGTGATGCAGATGCCTTAACTGTGAGTAATTAAGAATAAGAACAATTAAACAATAAAATTAGTAAAAGTAGTTTTATTCAATGTACAGCTATAGAGAACCGCAGCGCTGACATTCTACTCATAAAGTGACTCCTGAGCAAGCGCTAGACATAAACATTATTATTAAAAGAATTACTAGGTATGTAAAATTCACATAAAATTTATCGTTTTATGCATTTGGCAGACATCATCATAATCATCGTCATTATTACAGCCCTTTACAAATTCACTGCTGAACAAAGGCCTCCCTACGGTATATAAAAAAGAAGAAGTAGCAAGACATATAATTTATACCAGAACCACTGTCGCCAAACTCACACATTTGCATGAAAGAAATGTGTACCGCCAATTGTGTACCGTTTCAATAATTTTCGCGTGATTGGGTAGTAAAAAATAGAAGAGAAATGATTTTTGTTACTCACCATTCATTTGAGTATGAAATGTAAGATCTTAAGAAAAGAGATTATATCCCTTTTCATAAACGAAGTTTGTAGAACTAATAAGCAAATTTAGCTTTTTAACGTTAGATGTCGCAGTAATACCGCGATCTGAAAATGCACCATAAAAGCTTCTAAGATTGGCCATAAAAATTTACTTCGTGACGCTATGTATCGCAATAATAAATTCACGCTATTATAGGCACTGAATCTGAATCTCCGGTGGAGGTTCGGTTGCCAATCTCCGGTGGAGGTTCGGTTGCCACCTAAAATGTCTCGACCTGGCAACATATAACGCACGAACCCTGAGGACTAACGAGAAGATCGTGGCTCTGGAAGAAGAGATAAACAAGTTACGCTGGCATATTATAGGATTATCCGAGGTCCGAAGAGAGGGGGAGGACACGGTAATCCTCGAACCGGCAACTTGTTCTATCACCGGGAAGGCGACCATCTGTCCCATGGAGTTGTCGGATTTATCGTCCACAAGTCTCTCGTTAACAACGTTGTAAAGATTGAGGGTGAATTGAGGGTGTGTCGACGAGGGTTGCGTACCTTATACTCAGAATCACCAAACGGTATTCGCTGAAGGTCATACAGGTTTACGCACCAACCTCGGCACAACCCGATCAGGAGGTGGAGGAAATGTATGAGGATATCTCTAGAGATATCCTCATACATTTCCTCCACCTCCTGGCTCTAGAGCCATTCATTCCTCCAAAACCCACTATACAGTGTTAATGGGAGACTTTAATGCAAAACTGTGAGCTGAAGCTGTGAGGTGAGCTGAAAGTAGGGAAATTTGGAATAGGGCAACGGAAACCAAGGTGCCAGGAGCTGGCCGACTTCATGGAGAAAGAGGGACTCTTTATGATGAACAGGAAGTGGACCTAGTCGAGCCCCGACGGTTCGACAAAAATTGAGATTGACTTCATTATGACGACCAGACGACAACTGTTCAGTGATGTCTCCGTGATCGCGAGGGTGAAAACTGGTAGCGATCACCGAATGGTTAGAGGCACACTGAACCTAAACGTTAAGTTGGAGAGGTCTCGTCTAATGAAGTCAACGCTCCGTCCCCCTCGTGCTCTGTTCCAAAGTCCCGAAACCTTTCAGCTCAAGTTACAAAACCGTTTTCAGTGCATAGAAGACTGCAATGAAGTGGACGATATGAATAACAAGCTTGTGGAAACTGTCCATGCAGTTGGAGCTAAGTTCTGCAAGACCGGCCGCAGAAGAACACAAAAATTCTCCGATCACACTCTTAATCTCATGGCTGTTAGACGGGAGATGAAGCTACATTCTTCAACGGATTTGACAGCATACAGGCAACTGAACAGACAGATCTCCAAATGCATGCGGCGGGACTTACGTAACTTCAATACAGCTTGTATTGAAGAAGCGATCAAGCGGAACCAAGGCTCCAAAGTCTTTGCCAGAGATCTGTCTGCCAGAAAGAGCCAACTGTCAAAGCTGAAGACCGAGTGTGGCCGCTTTGTTTCCGGGACACCTGAGATTTTGAGTGAGATTGAGAGGTTCTATGAGCACAGGTCACAGGTCATCGTTGGAGCCACACGCAAATGTGAGTAGCGATCCAAGAGCGAGTCTTATCCGACACTATTCCGATTACAGTGGAGCTTCTGAAAGCGGGTGGAAGACCAGTACTTGAAGTCCTTCAGAAGCTCTTTAATTCCGTCCTCCATGGTGGCATTAAACAGGAGGCGTGGAGCAGAAGTGCGGTGTTCTTGTTCTTCAAGAAAGGTGACAACGCTTTCTTGAAGAACTACAGACCGATTTCCCTTCTGAGCCGCATTTACATGCTGTTTTCGAGAGTCATTACGAATCGTCTCGCGCGCAGACTTGACGACTTCCACCCTCCCGAACAAGCCGGTTTCCGAAAGGATTTTAGCACAATAGACCATATACATACCCTTCGGCAAATTGTAAAGAAGTCCGAAGAGTACAATTTGCCACTATGTCTGGCGTATGTGGACTATGAGAAAGCCATTGATTCCGTCGAAATTTGGGCGGTGCTGCAGTCCTGCAGTTTTTAACAGTGGTAGAGCCACGCGGCAGCTTTTGCTGTCGCACGGATGGGCCGGCTCGGACCGGGGTGGTACCACGACCTCACAGAAAACCAGCGTGAAGTAGAGGTTTACCTCTGCGTTTCGCTTGGTGAGTGCAGGTGGCCGGAGGCCCTTTTTACTGGAAATGAGGCATTCCATCTTAGTTCTCACGGGTGACAACGCATCTACATTTTGATTTGTGACAGAGGATAGATGTAGATGTCTATGGGCCGCAGCAACCACTTACCATCAGGTGAACTGTGTGCTCGTTTGTCATCCTCATGCTATAAAAAAAAAAAAAAAAAGTCCCTTCAGCGGTGCCAAGTTGACTGTCGGTATATCGAAGTGCTGAAATGTTTGTACAGTAGAGCTACGATAGCTATCCGAGTACAGAATCAGAGTACGAAACCTATCCAACTGCAGAGAGGTGTAAGACAGGGTGATGTTATATCCCCGAAACTCTTAACCACTGCATTGGAAGACGTTTTCAAGCTTCTGGACTGGAAAGGATGCGGTATTAACATCAATGGCGAGTACATCACTCACCTTCGATTTGCCGACGATATAGTCCTTATGGCAGAATCGCTGGAGAACCTAAGCATTATGCTCAATGACCTCAATAGTGTCTCCCAACGAATAGGTCTTAAGATGAACATGGACAAAACAAAAATCATGTTTAACGTCCATGTTACACCTATGCCGGTAGTTGTTGGGAGCACTAAGCTCGAAATTGTTGATGAGTTTACCTGGGATAAATAGTCCGACTAGGTAAGTCCAACTTCGACCGAGAGGTCAATCGACGGATTCAACTCGGCTGGGAAGCGTTCGGGAAACTACGACACATCTTCTCGTTAGACATACGCCAAAACCTAAAAACGAAATTGTACAACCAGTACGTGTTGCCAGTGATGACTTACGGATCTGAGACGTGGTCCTTCACTGCTAGCCGTATGAGGAAGCTCAAGGTCGCTCAGCGAGCTATGGAGAGGGCTATGTTCGGGGTGTCTCTGCGTGATAAACTTAGAAATGAGGAAATTACCAGTAGAACCAGAGTAACTGACATAGCCCAACGGATTGGTGTGACGAGATGGAGTGACGACCTGGTGAGACATGGAGGAAGTCGATGGATGCAGGTGGCTCAGGACCGTGCTTTGTGGCATTCCTTGGGGGAGGCCTATGTTCAGCAGTGGACTTGTGAATAGCTGTAATGATAATGATGATTATAGGCACAATAAACATAAACATAACGTTGACTTTGTCATGCCTAAACTGTGCTGCTACATGAATGATGTTAGTAATCTAGTTACTCTACCTGAACCTGATCTGACTTATCGATATTCAGTCAATATTAAAGTATAAGAAAATATATGATAAAATTAGTTAAATAGCAAAATTTATTGGCCTTTTGAGAATTGTCGTTTTCACACTTTATATTTAATTTTAGTCGATAATGAATTCGGGTACTAATTGTATATTATGATATTAAGATCACTTTTATTTCAGCTTCATTCCAAAAGTCATCAGTAATACTAAACTACTTACTTCTCGGTCTTAACAACCCTAACAAAAATGTTCATTCATGGGGTATCACCCTATAATTTCGTATATTTTCATAGACATCCAGTTTTGCGCATTTTCATTAATATGTTAGGGAATAAACAGGACTGACATATTATTTTATCGAAAACTTTAATATCGGCGAGTCACAACACTATCGCTGCAATTTTTATTCAAAATCTATTAACTGATGAATCTTAGAATAATGAAATAAGGTTGAGTGGTTCTTGTAATATAGGAAATCTGATATTTTGTCCATGTTTAGTCACGTTTCTATTTAAAAAAGGAAAATTTTCACGTGAGTATGGTGCGAAACATCTCCATTCGAAACATTTCTTTTTACTTTCGTTTTTACACTCTAATATTGCATAAAACGGCATGTTTTCGCATATATCACTTTGACAACGACCCGATAACTTATGACAATTTGAGCCTGCAAGTGACATTCAATTACGCTCTACTTTATCTAATTTTGACACGCTTACCCCGCCTACTTAGGGCTTCTTCTTGTTTTTTATATTCCGTGGGCCTCCCCCAAGGAATGCCAAAAAGCATTTAAGAATTTGGCACACGTATATGATTAAGTATAATTATTGATATATGTATCATGAGACCATGATGCCTTTCAACGTTTTTCTCATAGTTGCTTTTTATGACACCCACGGGACGAAATGGAATGATAAGTTTTATACTCCATCATCATAGGGTAATCTACAAGTAAGTACGTAGTATGCTGTCACAAAATATACGACATTTTATGTACGCCTCACCTCGACCTCCCACTGTCAATCAATGATAACGAGAAACCCGCATCGCGGGAATAGAATTGAATAATATCTCTCCACACAGCGTAGCATCGAAATTATATAGGACTCCGAGCTTGATGTATTTATGTTTCGGCTTTTGCGGACGTCACTTCGTTATAAGTTATGTGTGACTGGAAATCCGTGTAACTTGTACTGTGACATCGACCTATGAAATCGTTTTCTGGTTATTATTTTTTAATAAAAGTAGGGATAATAAACAAGCATACCACCGATTCCATTGTAAATGGAGGCTGTAATTCATTTCATTAAGAATCGCCGTTTAGTTACTAAGCATTAGATACTCGTAATTTACCCAATGTTATCATCTCGTAGGTGTAGTAGGAGGCAACAGGGGATGAAGATACAGACCTGTATATACAGGCTGCCCTAAAATGGGATAAATTGGTTGATATAGCCTGAGGGTTCGTCATGCAGCATGATCATTCATGAGACGCATGTCATGGTGAATTACCATCTAAGGTATGTTTATGGAATGTCTGTATCTGTATCTATCTTACTGTATTTATCTTATAGTGCTGTACAGTAACTATTTTACTGTCAAAATATAAGCATATTACCAAGTAAAAACAAGGTAAAATTATGGATTGTAGTGTGTGTAGTGTGAATAAACACTTTGCTACAAAATAATTTGGAAAGCTTGGCAATAAAGACAAATCTTTCTAACGGTCGGGATCAAAGAGAATAGCTTTTTTATAGCATTAAAGTGCTAAAGAAACTTGCAGTTTACCTGATGGTAAGTGGCTACTGCAGCCCATGGAACCAACTTTAAGCAAAGATATCTACACATGCGTTGAAGCTTCTGCGGATTAAGAAAGAAAAAAGTAGGGTTCAAGATATTTCACAATAGTTAAACATCGTTATTGCCGACCTTAAATTCTGAAGTACAATTGGATAATTATAGCCACATCCTCATCTGGACGTTAATCACCTCAGTCCCCCGTGACCATGGGTGCTGGAAAGCCTCTGTAAACGTCGGGAATTAAAAAATAAGAACAATTAAAAGCGATAAAATCCGTAAAATTAGTTTTATTCAATGTGTAGTATTCGCGTAAATATAAGAAATCATTATCTATATCTGTAGTTATTTACATGGTGGAAAATCGGGGTCGGACCACGCTCTCATAGAATACTAGCGTAAAATATGTTCTGCTATTGTTTTCCATTCTGTATATACTATGCTATTAATATATTTACTAAGTACAAAACGATGATACTGTTGATCGTGGTAGAACAATAGCTGTAGCTATATTACCATTGTAGCACTAATGTGTCGACTCGACCGAGAAGGACCCCGCTCTCACAGAACAACAGCGTAAAATAGCAGCTAAATGCTGCTGTGTTTCGTATGGTGGTTCATGTTTGCCAAAGTTGCTACGGTTGGCAAACGAATTGACACCGCAGTTTTTTTGTTTTCTTGGTGTTATTAGAAACACACTGCACATCTTCTGATTTGTTTCTCTAGCTCCCTCTTCATACAACCACGGGATGATATGGAATAGAGAAGATAAGGGAAATACAAATTTAAAAAAGATGTAGGGATGAGTATGACAACTTTTTTTGCTAACGTCAGTCTCACATGGATGAGGCTCTCGCAATCATACTGTAATTTTTTTATAGAAGTACGGATGTCTGTCAAACGAGCACACAGTCCACCTGGTGGTAAGTGCGTGCCTTGATTATAATAGCACATTCATTGGACTATTTCATTTTTGTTTTTGTTTTTTGTTTTGTGTAATATTCTTATAAGATATGCTTTGATTACCTATGGGACTTTTCCCTTTTCAATTTTGATTAAGAATATCATAATATTGGCTCTTTTTTATAAAAAAATTACCAAAATTCTGTAAACCTGCGAAGTTTCTTCTACCGCTACGGACAGGGGAACTAATTAAATAGTGATGGAAACGGTAGTAGATTGTAAAACTAGTTTTTGATCTCTTACGTCGAAAAGTAAAAACTTTTCATTTCAATACCTGCTTAACATTGACATTATGGCTTAAGTTAAATTAAGTTTTTTTTTATGCAACCACTCCTTTTCTAAGAGTCGTTCTGGATAGGTACAACCCTCTTGAATATATCTGCCGTTAAATAGCAGTGCTTGTTCATCTGTGTTCCGGTCTAATGTGTATAGGGAACCAGTTGTAAAGGTAGTAAGGTATTACATCTTAGTCCTCAGAATTGACAACACATTTGTATCTTTTTTTAATTCAAGTGTCTATGAGTCCAGTAGCCACTTAATGGTGGACTGTACGTAATAACTTCCAATTAGTAAAAAAAAAGTTAGAATAGTGTTGGGAATGAGAAAACATTAATTTCCTTCATCAATACCTACTCAGAATGATTACACAACTCTTTATAAAAGCGTTTCTTGAGTAAAACTTACAAATTGACGTATTTCCCGTGGCAAATTGCTTCAGCTTGAAATTTTTTGAAGGGTTTCAAAAGATCCAATTATTTTCTTAATTATAAATTATAATGGCGTATGTATACAATTATATTTTTAAATGTTTTACTGTCTTTTTGTTTGTTTCGTAAGCGATGCCAGCATACTGCCATTAAAGTTCTTGAATATTTCCTAATGTTTTTTTTAATTATTTGAAACTAGCTGGTACCCGGCGCGTTTCTGCCGGAGAAGAAATAATTGTGGACATATCGTTTTAAATTTGGAAGAGTAATATGATAATACATTTATTGCAGTTGAGTGATACATGACTTTCAAGTAAATTTTTCGGTACGATACGCTCGCCACCTACTATAAGTTAATTGTACTATGGCTATAACTTTCCCGCAAGTGCAAGCAATATGTTGACTAAGTTTTACCGCAATCTGATAAACGTTATGGCAGCGCATAGAATACAAGGAAAGAATAATTTTTATATATTAGATTAAAATAGCCAGCTGGAAAAGGAGGACAAGTCCCCCGCCGAGAAGGGGCTGCCATGAATCGGCCGGCGCTAGAAGGGCCGCGGATGTATGCGGAATTATTCCGTGACCCTGCTAATATCCTGCGAAGGTAAAACACAAGTCCGATATAACCAGTCCTATACCCCGCGAGGTGAGTATGCGTAGGCATTACTTAATAAAAGGGCTATGCTCGCTGAACATTACAAAGTCTTCAAACAACCCGGCTTCAATTCCCGCAGGTACCAATGTAATGATTAATAGCAATGCTAGTTTATCACGTGCTTGGTGGTTAGGAGAAACGTCGTGAAGAAACCCGCATATCTGAGAAATTCAGAATATTTTTGGACATGTAAAGTCCAAATATATTTCCTACATGGTAGAGCCATGCTGCAGCTATATTATGGTTGTAGCACAAATGGGTTGGCTCGACCGGGGAAGGCCACGCTCTCACAGAATACCAGCGTAAAGTAGGAGCTTAACACTGCTGTGTTAAATAGCAACATAATGCTGCTGTGTTTCGTATAGTGATAGAGAACCGGAGACCCTATTTAATGGATACGAGACATTCCATCTTAGTCCTCTGGGATGACAACGCATCTGCATATTGATTCTTAATCGAGGATAGATATATCCACTTAACATCAGGTGAACTGTGTGCTCGTTTGACACCCTTATTCTATAAAAAACATAAACTAAAGCAGCGCGATTGACTCATTGCTCCAAACGCTTTCAAAAAATAAGTGGAGGCCTTTTTCTCCATGCCCAAGCCACCATATACGTCCCATAGCTCTGTGGAACTGGGTGGAACGTATCTAGTCTTCAACTTTAATTTTATGATGTAAACATGAATATCAACTAAAAAATTAAGAGACTTCCCGTGTGTGTTCTCACCTTTTTAAGGATGCAAATACACCCCTAAGCCCTTACTATCTTAAATTGCTTGGGTATCTTAAATTGCTAGTAGTCAAATGGCGGATCCAAACCACAATTGCTCAGTTTAGTATTCCGTACACTTAACTATGCGGTTACACATAACTAAGGACTAAGCGGTAGCTTCATTGGTACGAGTTGGGTCACGCATCCGCGGACGCCGCGGGACATTGTAGAGGTGGCATGAGCGACGTGGACTAGGCTAGCGACAAACAGAAGCTCAAGGAAACTGATGGAGGTGACCTTCCACTGGAAATTTAATACCTACTTATTGCTAATAATATTATAAATTATGATAGTTATTTTATGCTTATCGGCAAATTCAGAAGCTTCTATTTAACCATCTTCAAAAAAGAGGAGGTTCTCAAATCTCAATACGTCTGTATTGACTGAGACTATGAGATTGTATTTTTGTGTGTTATCTCGGAACGTTTTTATAGGTGAACCGATTATGATCGTTTTTTTTATTTGAAAGCTGATGCTTTTCATGTGGTCCCATATAAATTTAATCAAGATCTGACCAGTCGTTTTTGAGTTATCCTTAATAATGCGTATTTAATTGACTTCGACCACATTGATGAAGTTCTCATTTTATTTATATTGTATGTGTTGGTTGTACGAAATTTTTAATTTTACCACTTATTTAAAGTCGGTTTGTCTGGGATAATCTTTATACATATGGATAGATATCGTTTCGTTTAAAAAAGAACTTGTTTAACGTTTATAGTTTCAGGTGAGAAACATAGTAATTTTGAAAACATAATAGAAAGCAAAAACCAAAAAATATGTTTAAAATAAAAAACCAAAACCATAACGTTTGAGTACTTAGCATTTTTCACATTTATTTTAAAATTGTTTTTATTCAACGAGTAGAACCGCGATGCTTCCATCGTCAGCGCAAGTCTAATTAAACTAACGCTGAGGATGTAAAGGGTTCTTTGATTGGCTATTGCTGTTTACAGCTGCGTATAGCCCGATTATAATTTCATAAAAACCATTTACAGATTTTTTTATAGAATAAAGGTAACAAACGCGTTAACAGTCCACCTGATGGTAAGTGGAAGCTGTGACTCATGGACTTCCACATTTATCCTCGATTAAAAATCAAAATTTAGATGCGTTGTAACTCCTGAGGACTAAGATAGAATGCCTCGTTTCCAGTAAAAAGGATCGCCGGTTCTCTATCACCACACGAAACACAGCAGTATTAACCCCGGTCGAACCGACCCATTTGCGCAATTACTAAAATATAGCTGCAGCGTGGCCCTACCGTGTATAATGTTGTACCATGTATAATGCTGTACTATGTATAATAAAATGATGGACTGTTAAGAGATGCAGGGAGTCGGCGGATGCAAGTAGTTTAATACCGTACTTTCAGAAAGACCCATATTAAACAGTACTTATAAGAGCGAATGCAAACGTTTTTATACGTGGTAGAGCCATGCTGCAGCTATATAGTATAGTTGTAGCACGAATGGGTCGGCTCGACCGGGGAAGGACCACGCTCTCACCGAATACCAGCGTAAAGTAGGAGCTTAACACTGCTGTGTTTCGTATGGTAAGTGTAGAGAACCGGAGACCCTTTTTACAGGAAAAGAGGCATTCCATCTTAGTCCTCACGGGTGACAACGCTTCTGCATTTTGATTCGCAAACGAGGATAGATGTCGATGTCTATGGGCCACAGCAACCACTTACCACCAGGTGGACTGTGTGCTCGTTTGTCACCCTATCCTATAAAAAAAAAGAAAACGTGAAATTTAGTAGAAAGTCAAAATACATTTAAAATTTTAGGCTTAAAACTGCATAATATGTAACTGTAACCAACATAGCCCAATGGATCTTTTTTTTACTAGTTTAAGCCAGCGCTTGGGTACTGTCCCACCTGATAGTATGTAGTGATGCAGACAAAGATAGTTAAGCGCACAGAATTAACAAAAGCCTATTTACTCCTGCCATCAAAACGCCCAAATAGTAAGTGGATAGAAAGACAGATCATTATCATCATTACAGCCGTTCACAAGTCCACTTATGAACATAGGCCTCCCCCAAGTAATGTCTGAGCCACCTGCATCCATCGAATTCCTGCATGTCTAACCAGGTCGTCACTCCATCAAAAAACTTTTCCCACATCGGTTGTCGATACTTTGAACTATATGGTCGGCCCATTTCCACTTCAGTTTACTAATCCGTTGGGCTGTGTCGGTCACTCTGGTTCTACTGCGGATATCCTCGTTGCTAAGTTTATCACGCAGAGAAACCCCCAGGATAGCCCTCTTCATAGCTCGCTGAGCGACCTTAAGCGTCCTCATATAGCCAGTAGGACCAGAAACAGAAACGTTTTAATTCAATATAGATTATAAATAATACTTACTGATAGTCACTCTTTTGTTTAATTACCACTGGTTCGAAAAAAAAACCTCTGTCCTGGGAAGTACTAGCAAGAAACCCTGCGGGACTTTTAAAAAAAAAAACAAAATTGTATGTTACACAATTAACAATACAGCAAATTAGAAATAGCTTGGTAGCGATCACCTCATTCTTAGGGGTTATTATCATCCATAAATTCATTAATATTATAATAACCCTCTTTATACTATCTTAATTTAATATAGTTTTTGAACTTTGAGCAGGTCAAATTTTGTATATTTTCTGGGATTTTGTTGCAAAAGCGTATACATTGCCCCAAGAATGAATTACCGACTCGGTGGAGTCGAGTAACTGGTACTGCTTGCGTCTGTTCCACGTCTTTACAGAATGAATATCACTTAATTTTGTATAACTACTTTTATTTTTTGTGTCCAAAGACAAGGAAATGCTAAAGTTAATATAAAAAATTCCTTAAATTTTTGTCGGAGCGACTCCCTAGGTTTTAAATCATAGATTACTCTTGTGGCCCTCTTCTGTAAAACTAATAATATAATTTCAGTGTCAGCTGCGTCTCCCCATAGCACAATACTGTTACGTGCTTGGGGTTCGAAACAATTAAAAACTACCGATGAATTACCAAAATTGACACTTTAATTACAGAACACTAATTACAACTTAAAACCACACTAATAATAAAACACAAATATACTACTGATCACGTTAGTTCGCAGTTATATCGCTTCAAAGTATTCGTTTATATCGCCAATTCAATACTGCCTCGGCCGCGGTATATACCGGCCTTATATAGGGCCGCAGATAGTTTACAGAACCTTCTACTGTAGAAATATCTAGAATGTTCTACTACATATCGGTCCCTATTGACTAGGTGTCGAAGTTCCAGAAAGTTCTTCCATGGAAATTTCTAAAAGGTCCTTGACTCTCCTAGTTCTGCTACCCGATACTAGAGGGCGCTAGTGGTATTAATTGTGGTGCGCAACACTGCCCCGTCCTAAAACATGCTCGTCCCGAGCATTATTGGCCCCATAATAACGTGCCAGTCGATCCACATGGACAATCTTAGGAGTACCTCTTGCATCTTTCTGTATCCGGTAGGTAACATCATGGATCCTTGTTATAATCCGGTACGGTCCGTCCCATTTAGCTTCAAACTTAGGAGATTTCCCTTTGCTGCTAACTGGATTGTGCAACCATACTACGGCCGTACCGTAATTTTCATTTTTTCAGATTTTTGCTGGCCCGATTGTCTGACGTGCTCATAAATGTCATTCATTTTGTTCCCAATTCATTTGCATAATCAGGTATACTGCGTGGGGCTTCAGGTGGTATTCCGGTGATCAGGTCTGCAGGCAGCCGTAATCTATTCCAAAGTTTTCAAAAGCTGGTGTCACTGATGTATTTTCGTGAACAGCGCTTCGATATGACTATAAAAACAGCTGTATGTGCTTGTCGCAGTCCTGTTGCCGATTTTCCACAACTTTTGCTAGGTACCTCTCCAATGTCTGATTAAATTGTTCTACCATTCCATCAGATTGTGGGTGGTAAGAAATTGTTCTCGTTTTATGAGTACCCATAACTTAGCAAGTTTCCTGGAATATTTGAGACTCAAAATTTCTTCCTTGATTGCTGTGAATCCCTAATGGTACTCCAAAACGACAGACGACTTCATGAATTAGTTTATCTGCTACTGTTGAAGCTTTTTGACTTGGAATGGCGAAAACTTCTGGCCACTTAGTTAAGTAATCCATCACAACCATGAAATACCTGTTACCACTATCACTTTCCGGAAACGGCCCGACAACGTCAAGGGCTATTCTTTTCCATGGTGCACCAACATTGTACAATTTCAATGCACCTCTACTACGAGTCTGAGGTCTCTTTACAGCCGCACAGCTTGTACATTTACGACACCAGTCCTCGACATCGTCACGACAGTGGACCCAGTAAAACCGTTCTCGGATCTTCATTGGAGTTTATTTAACTCCCAGATGTCCTCCTGAACAACCATTATGGTTCAGCTTTAGAACATCCGGTACTTTAGCTTTAGGGACAACCATTTGCAAATGGCAATTGTCTCCCCGACCATTTTCCCGTTTACGGCACAAGACGCCATCCTGAATCAGCAAGCAGTCCCATTGGGCCCAATAGCTTTTCGTGGTCGAACTCGCTCGCTCCACTTGGGCTTAGGAGCACTGGCCTTCATCCATTTCAGAATCGGCTTGATGTCCGAATCTTCCTGCTGTGCATGTCGTAGGCTGTCCTCCCACTCATTGCTGAGCTGGTCTGTCCTGAGCATCCTCATAAATACGACTTCCATATCCTCTTGCCTAGTGCAATGATTGCAATCTTCAGGATAAAGTCATCTTGACAATGCATCTGCGTAGCCATGAGATTTCCCGCTGCGATGTTCGATCACAAAGTCGTATTTCTGCAGTAGTTCAATCCATCTCGCAACTTTTCCTTCTGGATTTTTAAACTGTAATAGCCATTTCATTGCAGCAAGGTTAGTTCCTAAGTAAAATTTCCGCCCCCGAAGATATTTGCTAAAATGCTGCAATGACTTTACCACAGCAAGTAATTCCCGTCTTGTGACAAAATGGTTCCTTTCCGGCTTTGACAACGATTTGCTGAATTACGCTATCACAACCTCTTGATCACCGTTCCGTTGAGACAACACACCGACAAGTCATATATCACTTGCGTCTGTGTCAACTATAAACTCCTTTCCCGATTCGGGGTACCCCAAAATGGTGTTTTGAACAGACGGTCCTTGAGTTCCTGGAATACTATATTGCAACTTTCATCCCAGCAGAAATGCCGCTTTCCATGGCTAGCTTGTGCAATGGTTTGGCTATATCTGCAAAGTTCTTCACAAATCGCCGATAATAGGAGTACAAACCCAAAAATGCTCTAACCTGCGTCTTGTCTTTTGGCACCAGCCAATCCTTGACAGCGCTGATTTTATCTGGATTCCTGCGGATGCCTTTTTCCGACGCTACATACCCCAAAAGCTAACTTGCCGTTTGAATAGTAAACATTACTTCGGACTCTGGATCTTCGTGGGCACGCGTTCCAGGTTTTGAAGGTGTTCCTTAAACGTACGGCCTACGATGATGATATTATCTAAGTATAGTAGACAGACATCGCTAATTAGCCTGGTAAGTACAAGCTCCATCAACCTTTCAAACGTTGCTGGAGCATTGCACAATCCAAAGGGCATAACTTTAAATTTCCACTAACGCCTTCCTGTCGAAAACTCAGTTTTCTACTAGTCCTTAGGGTCAATTTCAAACTGCCAGTAGCCACTTTTCAGATCCAGTTTGCTAAACCACTTTAGTCTTGTAAGCATGTCCAGCGTGCCATCGATTTTTGGCAAGGGATAGCTGTCCTTCTTCGTAACGTTGTTCAGACGGCGGTATTCAATACAATACCGCATGCTGCCGTCCTTCTTCTTTACCAGCACCACAGGTGAACACCATGGACTAGATGAAGGTTCAGTAACACCATCCTTCACCATTCCATCAATCATGGTTTCCAATTCCTTTTCACGTGGTACTGGCAATCTTCTTGGCCGCTGACAGATAGGCAATTCTTCTCCTGTGTTTATTTTGTGTTGAATTAAGCCAGTCTTTCCTATGTCAGCATTGTTTGACGAGAAAACATACAACATACACAAGTACGCCGACTTGAGTAACAACTTCTTCGCCTTGACCATTTCATTCGGAAGAGACAGGTGCGATAGCCTTGTAAAAGTGTGGTCACTCTTGTTTTTGCATTCTTGCTGGGGGTCCCAGTCGACAGATATTGGCACCGACGCAAGCAATCCACTTCCTCACTAGTACCAACCAGTATGCCTTTTTCTATAATCTGTTCCTGATCACAAAGTTTCAGCACACGTACTCCTGAGATGTCGGTGGTTCTGACCAAGGTTCGAGCCACTTTCCGTGGAAGGTCATTGTCTACCCTTTCCACGAGTACACAACGATGATCTTGTCCAGGATTCCGCGGAAGACTAACCGGCACAATCGTTTCCGATCTGGGCGGAAGAACAATCTTCTTAAGGCTCTAAGCATTCCCTGGTAACGCCCCTTCCACAAAAAGTTCCTCTTGTCCACGTTTTAAAAACACCTTGCTTAACGTCGATCAAACAAAAATTTTTCCTCATAAAGTCTACCAGGATGCAGTCGTCTATTATATCAGCCACGATGACATTATGCAGGTAGATCATGTTGTCAAGCTTCAACTCCACCTCTACGGACGGGTATGCGCTGACCGGTGGCTTTCACCAAATTAATGCGTTCTCGGTGACTGACTTATAAATTGGAAACTGACAACCGTGCGAGAGGCTCCAGTGTCTATGGTCAGTTTACACAGCGTTCTGTTGACTTCGACCTTGATTATTAGGTTGTTCCCATCATGGATTTGTGAGATCGAAATCTTTGGGGCTCTTTTAACATCAGCCAGCACCCTCCAGTTTCCCTGCTGCTGCTGGACGGTACTGTTAGACGCACTACTCTCTCAAGATCGATCACGTCTCCTTTCTACAGTTTGATTAGGGCAGCTGGATCGAAGATGCCCCTTTCCCCACAGTCGTAACACCTAGGGCTGTACCCTTTAATGCGGTTGCGAACTGTAGCTGCTGAAACCTCCCTGACGCGATTGGAACGACGATCCTGCCGCACGGCTTCCACCTCCAGTGCATGGGCCAACGCGCCCTTAAGCGTGTCGTGGTGCCCGAGCCTCACAGCAGCTCTGACTTCAAATTCGCGAAAGCCATCGATGGATGTCTGCACCAGGTTCCCTACAATGAGCGCAGGTACAGACTGGTATGTTTTTCGTACCAGCCTCTCCGTCTCGAGGGCCCACTGCTGCAGGTTTTCGTTGATGCGTTGCACGCGATCTTTGAGCTGCGCACCAAAGACGTGTTCCAGGTGAGCATCGCCATATCCCGCCTCCATTGCCTCAAGGAGCTGCTCGTAAGTCACTTCCTTACCGAGAGCTTCCAGAACAGTTAAGGCCTGGTTGCGCAGGCCTAGGGTGAGAGAAGTCATGACCTGACTTTCATTCCAGCCGTTCGCCTTCATGACAGCCTCGAACTGGATTTTGTAGGCCGACCAGGAAGAAGTCCCGTCGAACGGCGGCACTTTGAATCCACGTAGCGAAGGTGTTGTAGCTACCACGGGAGCTGTAACTCCATCCCCAAGTTTAAAGTCGTCCAGCGTTTTTTACGCATCAGCCATCACGTTGTTAACCCGATTGTTCACTTGGTCGATTCGGGGTTCAGCTTCCGACATGCAGTTGTAAAGTTGAGCAACCCTATCCTTCACCTCCTTTATCTATTTTCCAAAGGTAGCGTCAAGGTCCTTCCTGAGGAGCATCTGCTCTTCCATACTGCGCTGCAGCTGTTCTTCCAAACGAAGGGTCTGTTCCTCCTGTCGATGGGCCTGCTACTGCAGCATCATCATAGGAGCACCTAAGTCAGGTGCTGCAGATATAGGAGCTGCTGACGGGCCGACCTTCGTTGTCGGCAGCTGGCCCTCCGACGTCTGCTACATTGCACCACCAAATAGTCTCTGGTCCGTCACCTGTTGGCCTTGACTTCGGGTACAGATGCCCTCCGCGTCATCCTTTGGTAAAGTCAGCATGATTTGATCCCACTTCTGGCACCAATTGTTACAAGCTTGGGCTTCGAAACAATTAAAAACTGCCGATTGAATTAGCAAAATTGACACTAATTACACAACACTAATTACAACTAAAAACCACACTAATAATAAAACACAATTGCACTACTGATCGCTTTAATTCGCAGTTATATCGCTTCAAAGTATTTGTTTATATTGCCAATTCAATCAGCCTCAGATAGTTTTCAGAACCTTCTACTGTAGAAACGTCTAGAATGTTCGAGAACATATCGGTCCCTATTGACTAGGTGTCGATAGTCCCAGAAAGTTCTTCCATAGAAATTTATAGAAGGTTGTTGACTCTCCTAGTTCTGCTACTCGATACTAGAGGGCGCTAGTGGTATTAATTTTGGCGCGCAACAATGCTATGGAAATAGCTTAAGTAAACAAGTCTAGCTGTTTCAACACAATTTAGAAGATTATAACGTAATTTTCCGAACGCTGGCCAGCCGACTTTAATCAGTCGATTGACCTCTCGGTCGAAGCTGGACTTACCTAGTCGGACTATTTGTCCCAAGTAAACGTACTTGTCAACAACTTCGAGCTTAGCGCTTCCAGCAACTGCCAGCATAGGTGTGACATTGACATTTTTTTTACAATTGACAATTTATTAAACATGATCTTTGTTTTGTCTATGTTCATCTTAAGACCTATCCGTTGGGAGACACTATTGAGTTCATTGAGCATAGTTCTTAGGTTCTCCAGCGATTCTACCATAAGAAATATATCATCGGCAAATTGAAGTTGAGTGATGTACTCGCCTTTGATGTTAATACCGTATCTTTTCCAGTCCAGGAGCTGGACCACCTCTTCCAATACAGCGGTTAAGAGTTTTGAGGATATAACGTCTCATTGTCTAATACCTTTCCGCAGTCGGATAGGTTTCGTACTCTGGTTCTGTACTCGAATAACCATCGTAACCAAATACTATCGCTGTCCAAATACTTCACACAGTCAACTTGGTACCGCTAAAGGGGCTGTAGCACCGCCCAAATTTCGATGAAATCTAAGGCTTTCTCATAGTTCAAATACGCAAGGCAAAGTGGCAGATTACACTCTTCGGTCTTCTTTACAATTTGCCGGAGGTTATGTATGTAGTCTATGGTACTAAAGAATTTTCGGAAACATGCTTGTTTAGGAGGCTAGAAGACGTCGAGTCTGAATGCAAGACAATTTGTAATGACTCTTGAAAACAGCACGTAGACGGGGCTCAGAAGGGAAGTCAACAACGAAAGAGTGGGGTCTATTCGAACGCCTGGCTTCGATGTTACAAATGAGAGGGAGGAATCAAGTAATGCGATTACTGCGCACACTGTCCAAGATGCATCTTGTAGAAAACCGTTAGGCTGGCTACTTTGTGCCGGTGTTCGATACTGGTGAGATTGGTTTTAACCTGATTGTGTAATAAGCCTGTAAGCACGCTTTTCCATTGACTTCAAAGCTGCTAGGTGACCAGACCGTACTTTATGGCTATCTAGATGAAAGATTTATTGTTCTGCAATGGACTTTAAAGGTAACGGTAAATAACATACCTTCAACAAAAAAAAATTAATAGGCATCATGATACCGCAAGCACTCTGTAAAAAAAATAACGAATAAACGTAGTATTAAAAAACTTTTACATCAAATGGAAAGGCACGAATTCTCGTAGAATGAGCATGATTAATAGCGTCAGAATCAAGCCGCATTCTTTTAACATCCAGTTTAAATTGAACTATGCGTATACTGAAATATTCTATAGGAATATTCATGTTTTGCTCAGTCTGTTAACCCAAGAAAGAGATCAAGTATTTTTGGTATTATTTACATAAATCCATCCTGTTCTATCAATCACTGCTTACTGAAAATCTGATACGCCCGTATTATAATGCTATTTAAACAGTTATAGCAAAAACATCAAATCTATTTTTTTCATTCTAATTTCTTATATATTTGGATTAATTTGTAAAGTTATGTGTGTCTAAAAAACGTACAATCCCGCTCGACATTTTGCTGATTATTCCCAGGACAGAGGTATTTTCCAAGCCAATGGTAAATAAAAAAAATGACTTTTGAATAAGTATTATATAATAATCTTTATTGAATAAAAATATTCAATTTATTAAAATCGGTCAACAATAGCCGAAGATATCGCTAACAAATAAAAAGACCTTTTTAGAATTCGACTAACAATTGGGAACGGGCCGTAGAGTATGTAATGAATTAAATCATAAATGACGTGTCAACGTTATCAAAAATAGAATACATTATTATATTTTCTTTTTAATCTTAGTACATTTTAGTACAATAACTGTCCTACAGAGTTTTTTTTTAAATAATCGTACATAGAACATGTTAAGCTGCGTAAATGAAATAAGGATAGCTGAAATATGCTTAATAAATAATAAGGAGAAAATTTTGTAGAAAAGAATAAGCAGACTTACTAATAATCTTTGATTATTAATTATTCTTATACCTGTCTCTTTCTATTCTCGCTGAATGAAGAGAAAAAGAGCAATTTTCAGTATTTCTTAATATAAAACGTCAATTTATATAAGTACGGCCGTAACTTCATGTAATTGAGGATCCCGAAATATAAAATTTTCTGTATATTACACACGCAATACACTTCACTTAATTCAAATTTGGAACATTTAATAAATTGGTATTGTCGTTTTAACAAAGCTCCAGTATTTTTGTTTTCATGTATACCTTGTCTCTAACATTAGAAATAATTGGTCAGAATAACAGAAAGCACTTTAGCTATCATTAACAAAATGTATTTGTGCATTCAACGTTCGGGTTAGTGCAAAAAATAACTTTTTAGAAAAAATATAATCAGAGTTCGGAGAAGTAAAAATAATAAAATAATTTCACATACTTAAGTGCTAAGACGTAGTGTATAAAATAATTAAGACTCAAAATAATATCTAATATGTTTATATTGGTACACCAGTCACATGATGGAAAGCTTAATGAAACCTAGGATGGTATGCAGGTTATGTAGTTAGGTATTAAAATACATTCTTTCAGTGTTACTCCAGTAATTGTTATTACACTTTTAGGTTTTAAAACATATGCTATAAATCCAATCTTTGCCAAAACAATTCCCTTTACCAAGGCTGATGAGTGAGACTCTTTAAATCAAAACCAACCATAATTGTGTAATAAGAAAAAAGTGTGGTTTGCAAGATAATGTTTTTACCAGGATTAAGAAAAGACTACTTCGGTGGTTTGCTCATATAGGAAGAATGAACGAGGAAAGAGTGACAAAGCACATCTACATATGTTGCAGATGTGAACGAGTCGGGAAGAATCGTCCTTGATCTTTACGTGGTAGTGCCATGCTGCAGCTATATTAATAGTATAGTTGTAGCACGAATGGGTCGGCTCGAGCGGGGAAGGACCCCGCTCTCACAGAATACCACCGTAAAATAGCAGCTTACTGCTGCCGTGTTTCGTATGGTGAGTGTAGAGAACCGGAGACCTAGAGGCTAAAAGAGGTATTCCATCTTAGTCCTCACGGCTGACGACGCATCTGCATTTTAATTCGCAAGAAAAGATAGATGTAGATGTCTATGGGCCACAGCAACCCCTTACCATCAGGTGGTGTGTGTGCTCGTTTGTCACTCTAATTCTATTAAAAAAAAAAGATGAAAGTTTATCGACCGAATTGGCGAAACATTGAAAACGGGCCAGACTAGGTAGTACACTACACTGACGTGCATGTACGAGTATGCGTAGATATGTGGATGTAAAGGTTGTTAGAGAGGTGTGTAAGGATCGTGACAAATGTAAATCTATAGTCTCTGCCTACCCTTCTGGGTGACAGACGTGAGTGTTTATATATGTTTATGTATTTACACCATAATTTCAATTGAGAAAATAGTTGGGTCCTATTATCAATTAGTTATGCAGCGATTAATAACATAAAAATAAAGATTCGAATTAGTGATTAAAAGGTAAACGTAGCCATATAGTAGCGGCGGAAGAGAATATATACTACCCCAAATCATCTCTTCCGTGTCAGGATAGTTGACAGAGAAGAACTAAAACAGGATATGGATAGCAGCATGGTCCTGATAACAGCTCACAATAATTAAAAACTGCGGTTGTTAACCCGCCTGCAAAGCGTGGTAACTATAGCAAATTACCTTATGACACAATCAAAAGGGGAGGGCTATTTGTAACAATGTGCTTCTAAGAATAATTACTCACTTACTTAGTATACATCTAATGATAATGCTGGTAACATTTTGTATCTATTCGACACCCTTTCAAACCTTCGACCAACTGCCGATAGAATTGAGTTCTAAGTCAATGAAATATCATTCGAAATCATTCAAATTTCGAACCCCCGCAAACCTTAGCTAGCACACAATTGAAACTGTCCGCTGCTAGATAGATGGATGAAATAACCGTTTTGACAAGCATGAGTTTAGATTTATTAGGGAGAAAATGTTTTAGACGATGAAGCGAACGTAAGGTGGCAATAACTTTCCGACTTATATAATTCCTTGAAATTTTTAGTTAAGAGAGTTATCAATATACATGCCAACTGTATTTCACATACTTACTAAATGGAATAAGAATACTATTATAATATATACCAGGAAAGTCTGCTTGATTAATCTTAGCCAGCAACCTTGGACTACCCATTAAAATAGCTTGGAATTTCAATGGATTGCCACAGACACCATAGTGAGGCTTGTAATCGCGTGCAACGAGAACGTTTCAACCGTAATTACTTTGTCTTATTTATGTTATAAAATATTTAAAACGTTAATTAGATAATTATATAGCCGGATGTACCTAACGGCGCTGGTAACGCTTTCGAGTAACTCTAACGCGTTTCTCGATTCTAATTAATAAGGGAGTAAACTTTTAAAATCAGTTTGGAAAGAACGTCATTTCTTATCTATAACGGAATCGAATCCAAAAAACAATTTCCGAGGTAAGACCTTAGTTTAGATAGAATAACAGTTACTCACTTTTCACCTTTCCAATTTACACGTATGAATAAATTGAAAACTGAGAGCACTGATATCAAAAATACTCTTGTGTAAAGACCCCACGTTGATAAATAACAAAAAATTGCGTTATTCAGAAGTTTAATACACTTACTAAGATAAATATAATAGTTAACCACAGATTCTATCTATATTATAAAATCGTGGCAAATATGGCATTTCCCCTATGAGGCAAAGATGAGATTTTTAATGTTGTAATGAATTAATAGATGCTTAATTAAGTAAAGCTCGTATCCTACTAGCCTTAAGAATATTACAAATGTGAATGTTTGTATGTTAGTGGCTCAATCACGTAAAAACTAATGAACAGGTTTTGATAAAACTAGGTAATTTTATAATAATATATAAATTTTTAGGTTTCCAACAAGCGCGACAGATCCATCAAACGGAAACGAAATAAGGTCTCAAAAAGAAATTTAAATATCGGCTCAATAGTATATTCCGGTCTCAGCTCAACTCCCGCAACATTTCAAAAGCAATCAACAGTTACGCAATCCCCATACTGACATATTCGTTTGGTGTAATAAACTGGACTCAAGGTAACCTTATTAATCTACAACGTATTATAAATACCACTCTAACGGCTCACCGCAAGCACCACCCTAGATCCTGCGTACAAAGGACTTCCCAGTGATAGAAGCCTTCATGTTAGCGATCCAGGACCAGGTCACCGATACCCGAAACTTCCAGAGGCACATAATACGCACACCTAACCTTCCCACCGATTCTTGTAGACATTGCCACTCTAGTCCAGAAAACATACAACACATAACATCCGCCTGTAGGGCCCTTGCACAAACCGACTATAAACACCGGCATGACCAGGTAGCTTCCATAATACACCAACATCTAGCGCTTGAATTCAAATTTATACAAAAAATGATACCATATTACAAATAAAAACCGGAAATTATATTAGAAAATAGTAATCATGGAATTAACTGGGACAGGACCGTTATAACGGATAAAACTATCCACTTCAATAGGCCAGATATCACAATGTATGACAAAATACAATAACATTCAATCCATCATTGCTGAAAAACTTACAAAATATCAAGATTTAGCAATAGAACTCAAGCGTCAATAGAATAGAATAGAATAGAATAGAATAGAATGATTTTTATTCAATATGGATTATTACATAATACTTATTGAAAGTCATTATTTTATTTACCACTGGTTCGGAAAATACCTCTGTCCTGGGAAGAACCAGCAAGAAACCCAGGGGGACTTT
Organism: Parnassius mnemosyne; assembly: GCA_963668995.1. Lineage (NCBI taxonomy): Eukaryota > Metazoa > Arthropoda > Insecta > Lepidoptera > Papilionidae > Parnassius > Parnassius mnemosyne. The sequence continues at coordinate 3,314,835 of CAVLGL010000013.1, forward strand.
TTTTTTTAAACATAATTTCAATTAACAATAATTTTGTTTATACAATTTTAAATGAATTTTAATAGAACCAGCATGGTGGCGATCACCTTATTCCCAGGGGTTATTTTCATTCATGTATTCCTTGATATTATAATAACCCTTTTTGTACAGTTTTTCTTTAATAAAACTTTTAAACTTGTTTATTGACAAACTTTGAACATGTTCTGGGATTCTGTTGTAAAAGCGTATACATTGCCCCATAAATGAATTACTAATTCTGTGGAGTCTTGTAAGTGGCATTACAAGCTTATGTTTGTTCCTAGTGTTTAAGGTATGAACATCCTTATTCTTATTAAAGCTATTTATGTTTTTATGTACATACATTACATTTTCATAAATATATTGCGATGCCAAAGTTAATATATTTATTTCTTTAAATTTTTCTCTAAGGGACTCTTTACAATTTAGATTATAAATCGCCCGTACGGCTCTCTTTTGCAAAACAAATATAGCTTCAATATCAGTCGCATTACCCCATAGCAAAATTCCATAAGACATTACGCTATGAAAGTAACTAAAATACACTAACCTAGCTGTCTCAACATCTGTGAGACTTCTAATCTTTCTTACAGCATATGCTGCAGAACTAAGTCTGTTTGCTAATTTAGATATATGGGGGCCCCATTGAAGTTTCGCGTCAATAGTAATACCGAGAAAAACAGTGGTATCCACAAGACTCAACTCCTCCCCATTTAAGAGCACATTGGTTTTCGAATGTTTTACATTAGGTATTGTAAATTTAATACATTTTGTCTTATTTTCGTTTAAGAGCAAATTGTTGGCGTTAAACCAATGTACTAGTTTCGATAGAGCATTATTTACATCGTCATATTTAATTGACTGCCGTTTCAGTTTGAAAATTAAAGAGGTATCGTCAGCAAATAATACTATATCGTGATTGTCCCCTACAAGATAAGGTAAGTCATTAATATAGATTAAGAACAGGAATGGGCCAAGAATCGAGCCCTGAGGAACGCCCATTGATACTACCGATCCGGAGGAACATTTACCATTAATGACGACTTTTTGAGTTCTGTTACTTAAATGGAAAATGGAAAAATGGAAAAGCAGAAGCCATACATATAGTCCAAATAGTTATCTCATCTACCGGAGTCATACCTAAAAGCCTACAACGCAGTTTAGATATTTTGCAAGTACCCCAACACACATTTTACACCCTGCAAATATAAGTTTGTCCCAGCCAGATATTACTCAAAAACTGACGGAGCGCATAGACGACCTGAAGCAGAGAATAGCTGCATGGGTAAAGTGGATTCGGCGATATACCGAGAGGTCAACACGGTTCAACCAGAACCGTCTCTTCCAGAGTGATCGGAAGAGGCTCTATAAATCATTGGAGCGACCGATGGTACGTTGAACGGGCCAAGCACCGAATCAGGCCGACACTGTCGCATTCTGGCGAGGCCAGTGATCAGAGCCCGTAAACCACAGCGAGGTCCTTGGACGGAAATTGTGGGGAGCAGTGTGCGAATATTAGGCCCATGGACACCATCATTATAACGCCGGACGACGTAGCTGAGGCGGTCTGAAGATCCTCGAAATGGAAAAGTCCGGGACTCGACGGACTGCATCACTACTGGCTGAAGGGGTTCGTGGTGTGTCACGCTGTGCTCGCCCGACAGTTTCAAGAGGCTCTCAACCAGAAGTCGCTCTCAAGCCTCTTCACTACTGGGATCACCCATTTGGTTCCTAAAGATCGAGATACCACAGACCCGAGCAAATGCCGCTCCATCACGTGTCTACCCACGATATACAAGACACTAACAGCCATTTTGAGTGCGAGTATCACTCGTCACCTGAACTCAAATCAGGTGATGACGCACGCTCAAAATGGATGTCGGGGCGGTGGTCGTGGAACCAAAGAACCACTCCTCATTGACACGGTCATTGGCAAGGTGGTTAAATGCAACCGTCGGAACCACTCCGTCGCCTTGATAGACTACAAAATGGTACTCGACTCGGTGCTTCATACATGGCTGAAAAGGTTCCCCGAGCTTTATAATCAGTTGGACTGTTTGTCATAGTTATTCTATAAAAAAAAAACACTAGGACGGGAGTAACGTTTTCTTTTTAATAATAAAAAAAAACACATTTATAAATGTGAGGAGACCTGTGCGGACCACTAGACGTATGTCGCTTGTTACTTTAGTCCTTCTCTTCCTTCATCTACATCAGCTCGTTTAGCGAAATAAACCCTAAATAACGTGGCCTAACGTTCAGATTCCATTTCGTTTTTATAATTTTCTATATCGTTGAATGTCGGCCTGGCTAACTACGCTGTGCTGATAATTATACATTTTCAGGGTAAACCTTAAAGATACAGCCTATATAGATCCCACTGCTGGGCACAAACCTACTCTCATCTTTGAGAGAGTTTTCATCATCATCATCATCATTACAGCCTTTGACAATTCCACTGCTGAACATAGGCCTCCCCCAAGTTATGCCACAAAGCACGGTCCTGAGCATCCATCGATTGCCTGCATGAATTACCAGGTCGTCATTCCATCTAGTGAGGGGTCACCCTACATTTCGCCTACCGGTACGAGTCTGCCACTCGAGAACCTTTATTCCCCATCGGTTGTCGGTTCTTCGACCGCTCGGGGTAAACCTTGCGATCATCTGCCAACTGTAACATTATATTAGACATGAAATTAAGCTGTATATAAATTCATTCCATATATATATAAAATTTAATTTTGCTTCCTGTCTATGTTCGCAAGGAGCATGTCAAGACCCTGGTCTTCCGCGAACACCTATTGTTGGTTTTGCGCATCCTTTCCAGAAGAATCTACGTGGTAGAGCCATGCTGCAGCTATATTATAGTTATAGCACGAATGGGTCGGCTCGAACGGGGAAGGACCACGCTCTCACAGAAAACCAGCGTAAAATAGCAGCTTAACGCTGCTGTGTTTCGTATGGTGAGTGTAGAGAACCGGAGACCCTTTTTACTGGCAAAGAGGCATTCCATCTTAATCCTCACGGGTGACAACGCATCTGCATCTTGAGTCTTTATTGAGGATAGATGTAGATGTCTATGGGTCACAGTAACCACTTACCATCAGGTGGACTGTGTGGTCGTTTGTCACCCGATCCTATAAAAAAAAAGAAGACACAAACTTAAAATTTTGTAATTATTGTAGGAATGTGTTTATGTGACTTGGGTGTCTCCCGAAATGGTGCATAATACGGGTACGCTTTAATGGTTATCACTTAACTTCATGGTTGTCAAAAAAAATAATGCTAAAAAAAACAAAAGAGAATATACAAGGTTAAAGAATATTTATAATATTGATCGGAATTATCCCGAGTTATGAAATAAACAAACAACAATAATCCCTTAAATTACATTATACACTATAAAATAAATAACAACCTAAAAACGAAAATTGTGGCTACTAAATTATTCCGAGTCCCAAACGAACGAATCCGAAAAAAAAATAATAAAAAAAATCTGTCAATCGAATACCATGATGTGTCCATACATCTCTTCTTATCTGTGTTATTTATGACGTCTTCGTTTAAAGCCATGCGTTTGCCTCGTATTTTATAGTGAAAAGTGTGAAGAGGTGCATTTTCACCTAAGTGTGAGTGAGAGAATATTGTATTGTATACCATTTTATTATTACGGAATGCTAATCGCGCGCAATCCCGCTCTGAGCCGATCGCGCCAGCGTCGGCAAGCACGTCGCGCAATACCTCCTGGTAAGCATTAACCTATTATTTGGTTTCCTTCGTTCTCTGTCAAAAACGTCATTGAATGGATTTTTTTAGAGTGCACCATGCCGAGGGTACCGAGGAGAGGGAACGCGCGTCAGTCGGTACTCATTCGGATGTTGGTATTGTTTACGGTAGGACGGGCCCGCCAACGCCCGTACGCGACGTGAGCACCTCATGGTAAGTGTGCCAGAACCACCCGCCTTTTGCAGTAAGATAAGGTATTTTTTTTTTACGTGAGTTTTAAACGTGTTTCTAACTTGCAAGGCACGCAAAGGTGGAGACAGGTCGTTCCAACACCGTGACGCAGCGAATCTGAAGGAGCCCCGAAACGCCTTGGTGCGATGTTTTGGAGTGGCAAAAAGTGGATACACTGCCTCCTGTGGTATCTGCTGTGATCACGGGCCCACTGCAGCTTTAGAAAGAAATATTTAGGTTTTCTTGTGGTGATGACACCCCGCGCACATACAGACAGTGACATCCTCGTAGAAATAGTCAGAATAGCTTCCTACGACCTCAAAACGTCGAAAGCTGATGAAACCTCGATTTTCAAAAGTTAAAAAAAGTGGTGAAACCAATAACTTCCTGATTTTTGAAAGTCAAGTAACATAATTTCTTCGGAATGGGCTCCACGCAAAAATAATCGAAGACCATCTATTTTATCAATTTTAGAGAGCGTAGACTCTAAAATTAATAAAATAAATAGTCCTCGATTATCATAAATCTAACTAACGCCACATTATTAGATTCTATCCAGGCGAAGCTGGGGCTCGTAATATCTTTCGTAATATCATTGTAATATGTTCTATTGTTCGTCTGTACACTGTACTGTAACATGTTTGTTCGCGTTTACACGGAATGTATTTTATGGACTATTTTTAATGTAATTATTGGTTACATGTTTTGTTGATTTGTATATAATTTGTAGCAATCAAGTAAAAAATCCTAAAAATTATGTACAAATAAACAAAACAACGAGGAGTGTTTAGCAATATAATTGCGTGTGTGTTATTTAATACTAAAATTTATTTTTAAGTATTCTAATTTTACGAAAAATAGTAATGTTTTGATTTTATGTTTTGTGCTGTTACCTGGCTTCATACTCGTAATACTGTAGTTGAAATTTAATAGCAATGGTATAAGGAATTTACAGGATAGTAATAATATTAGTTCTTATTAGTAACAAAGGTTTTTTTTATTAAGAGTTTTATAATCGCAATTCCTTGGGGTTGAGTACATCGAGTACTCATAACATTGATTCAAAGATTTTTATATTACTTTTATATGTAGAAGTCAAACTTTGCAGTAAGTGAAAAGATATGTGTAGTCATTCCGATATTTGAACTTAATGTGTTGGTAAAAATAGGTTTTAGAAGTCTTTTTTCGTAAGCTGTATATCTTATTTAGGTAAGTGCGAAATGTTCGCCCATAACTATTAAGACCATATGACAAAATCGATTCTACTAGGGCGTTAACTTAAGCGAATTTTAAATGGAACTGATTTCCATATAAAATGACCTTTCGTGGAAATATTTAAAAGAAGAAAAGATTTCTTGTACGTGGTAAAGCCATGATGCAGTTATATGTATGTGGTTATAGCAAGAATGGTACGGCTCGACCGGGGGAGGACCGTACTCTCACAGAATCATAATAACAGCCCTTCACAAGTCCACTGCTGAACAAAGGCCTTCCCAAAGTATGCCACAAAGCACGGTCGTGAGCCACCTGCATTAATAGACTTTCTGCATGTCTTACCAGGTCGTCACTCCATCAAATGGGGGCGGGGGGCGGCCTACACTAGGCTGCTACTCAAGAACCTTGCTTCCCCATCGGTTTTCGGTTCTTTGTACTAATCCGTTGGGCTAAGCAGGTTATTCTGCTTCTACTACTACGGAAATCCTTATTTCTATGTTTAATGCGCAGAGAAACCCCGAGCATAGCCCTCTCCATAACTTGCTACGCGACCTTGAGCTTTCTCATACGGCCAGCAGTGAAGGACTACGTCTAAGTTCCATAGATCGTCACTGGCAACAACTGGTTTTAAAATCTCGTTTTAAGTTTTGAGGTATGCCTGACGAGAAGATGTGTCAAATCTCTCGAATGCTGCCCAGCCGAGTTGAATCCGTCGATTGACCTCTCGGTCGAAGTTGGACTTACCTAGTCGGACTACTTGTCCCAGATAAACATACTCGTCAACAACATCGAGCTTAGTGCTCCAAACAACTATCGGCATAGGTGTAATATGGACGTTAGAGATGACTTTGGTTTTGTCCATGTTCATATTAAGATCTATCCGTAGAGTGATCCATGGTCGTCCGAAAACTTTGGTTGACAATGACGAATTAAAGGCGATTGTAGAAGTTGATGATACTCAAACTACGGCTGAATCAGCAGCAACTTTTAAAATTAGCAGCAAAACAATATTGGTCCATTTGCGTCAAATTGGCAAGGTAAAAAAGCTTGATAAATGGGTGCCCCTCGAACTCAATAATTGCCAGCGCAAAGAACACATCGAGACGTACCTTGCACTGCTCAATTGGCCCCTCAACGAAAAATTACCACTAGAAAAGTGATAGTCACTATTTGTTGGTCTAGCGCCGCCGCCGGTGTGATTAATTACAGCTTCTTAGCAAACAGGATGAGCATTGCTGCAGATGTATACTGTGAAGAACGAAACACACGGATGGAGGAGCTCGCACGTTTACAACTTTGGTCAATCGCTTGTTGCCGCTGCTTCTGCACGACAACGCGCGACCTCATACTGCACAACAGACGGTCTCCAATTTACAAGAGCTGGGGTTGGAAGCTCTCCGTCATGTGCCATACGCAACAGACATTTGGTCTACAGACTTCTAATTTTTTTTTCAGAATTTGAATAATTCATTAGCGGGAAAAAAAATTGTCTCCTCCCGTCCAGCTGATTTATTCAAAAAGAGCATCAATAAACTGCGGCTGCTTAGGCAAAGATGCATCGATTGCATGGATGATTACTTTGATTAATAGAAATAGTTAATTTTTTTTATATAAGATAGGGTGACAAACGAGCATACAGTCCACCTGATGGTAAGTGGTTGCTGTGCCAAGCCTATGAAATTTCCATATTTTTATGAAATAAGTTAACGTTTTTTTTCGTATATGGTATTTCTTCGTGGTAGAGCCACGCTGCAGCTATATTAATAGTGTAGTTGTAGCACGAATGGATCGTCTCCACCGGGAAAGGACCACGCTCTCACAGAATACCAGCGTTAAATAGCAGCTTAACACTGATGTGTTTCGTATGGTGTGTGTAGAGAACCGGAGACCATATTTACTGGAAAAGAAGGATTCCATCTTATTCCTCACAACGCATTTACATTTTGATTCGCAAACAAGGATAAATATAGATGTCTATAGGCCACAGTAACCACTTCTATCCTATAAAAAACGTCTTTATGTATACGTCTGTATGTATGTATGTATGTTAGGTATGTGCCTGTATACCTTTTATTGTACTACTCAAGTTAGCTCATGTATGTTGTTCAAATGTTATCAAAGCACTGTCTTATTCATCTCCCAGTTATTTTTCATATTCAAACCATTGGGGTGGGGGGGGGGGGGGGCACGTGCCCCTGTGCCGCCCCCTCACTGGATCCGCCCTTGGTTACAACGCATCTGCATTTTGATTTTTAACTGAGTATTAACGTCTATGGACCACTGTAAGTTGATTTATCAGTTAGAGCAAATTATTAAGTACATTGATATTTTACCAGGGACTCCGTACGTACCTCGACAAGTTTCATTAATTCTCTAATCGCATTTAAACCAAATCCCTAGACATCGCTACCATCCAATCATTAATTCGATAGTCTGTAGACGTCAGACGGCTATTTATCAATTTCAGATTTCAATCGTAGATTTCTGTTGTCTTGATAATGTGTACGTAATTAATGTTAAATGGTACATGCCTAATAGTGTGAGTGAGATGTAGGTACAACTTCTTAATTGCAGCCTTACTTACACTTATTTCACTCTGTTCATTAACGAATCACAATTTGGCGACCGATAAATGTGAGTGTGTTCAAACTAAAGTGCCGAAATAAAAATCAAGATACTGGTAACGCGAAGTACGTGGTAGAGGCACGCTGTACCGTGTTGTGGCGGTGTAAGAATATTTACTACCCCATATCGTCCCGTGACTGTTGTAAGAGATGACAGAGGGAAAACGAAACAGGTGATGGGCAGCAGCATCTTCCTGATAACAACTCAAGTAATAACAGAATTGCAATAATAAAAAAGTCTGCCTGCAATGTGTAGCAAGTCTGGCAAAATCCCGCCTATAAGGCAATTTATGGGGAGGCCTTTGTTCAGCAGTAGATTTCTTATAGGTTGTAATGGAAGTCACGCTGCAGCTATATTATGGTAATGCAAATGATCACCTTTTACGACACTCACACGACGTTTTGGAGTAGCCGATAAATGAAGCCTCTTTTCACGAGCAGTGCGTCTACTCGCAGACACAGTTCGTTATTTAAATGACGTAACATTATTCTAGGCCGTGTAGAGGTGACCTAAGAAAATACTACTTAGAGGCCTTCAAGAAACAAGCGTGTAGTGTTGCCATATGTGTATTAAATTTGTAATAGTTAGTCAACTCCTTTGTTATACCGCAAAATACCTTCAAGCCTGTCTTGTCATCTAGTCGCTAAATTATGTAAGGGTTGTCACAAAAGCATTTCCTTAGATAATAAAATCATAACATTATATTTTCTCTGTATTCCTCGTAATAATTTATTTTTCTTTACAAAGACAAACTAATTCCTACTTTACAAAACTAGTTGCGTCCCGCTGCTTCACATGATTCATCGTGATGAAAACAAAAGCTTGTGCTTGTGCAGGTAAGCACCGACCTACTTTTACAATATTTTACCTATATTATTTAAGCGGAATACATAAGATATTCATGTATTCCGCTTAAAATATTAGATAGGGGTTGAACAGAATAAATAAAACAGGTTAAAATTATACATTGCTTCTGTTTATTCAATGTACGTAAAAATCATGTGGAAACTCTTATAGATCAACAGTTTTATTACACGCTATTTCTCTTAATAACAAATTCAATAATGTCATTTTCATTTAAAACATATTTAAGTGACTTGATTTACTTCCAATATCAATATTTTGTGGTTAAAATAATACTGAGATGTATCCCTACTACTTATCAATACATTTTTTATATTCGATTAATTCATAATAGTCTTTTTGTAATTTGGCTTTATCAACATTTTGCTTAATTGCTTTTTCGTTCTTGATAAATGAAAAATTTATTCCTTTAAAGTCAAAGAAAGGGACTACCTTTCTTGTCAACCCTTCTTATTTCAATTTCATCTACACAGCTTAGATCTGTTGGTATTATTATTTTGCTTTTATATTCATTGGTAGAATAGCAATATGCATAATCCGCTTAAAGTGCTGGTTTAATTTTGTTGAACAAGTAAAGCCGAATCTAATATTTTGCTGACTCGAAATCGTGCGTAAAATACATTATTTGAATAGATCGTGGTTTTTAAGCTTCCACAAAATGTTGCTTTTCGTGTTTGGATGTGTTGGGAATGTGAGTAGTGTGAAAGACAGTGCCTATGTATAGGTGCGTCCAGTTGTGATAAAGTAATTTATGCTTCACAACTTTTAGTAATAACCGAAAGTCGATGATCTCTGGTCGAAATTATGTAGTACAATATCATAATAACAAAAATATGCAAAGCAATAAAAAATCTTATGTGAACCCTTTCCAATCTGCACGAATCCATTGTATGATTTTCAAATAATTATAAGGTCGTTTTAAATCGTGTTATGTATACGTTATGTAAAAAGAACAATGTTCGATCTCTAAGTGTTCTGTAGGTGTCTTGATACATTTCTGTTCATGTAATTCTGTAAGAGAAAAGAAATACCCCAACAAAAATAAAACAAAATAAAAACCTATAAATTTTTAGACATACGTTGGCACTGCATGTACTGTTGGTACACGTGCAACTGATTTCGTGTATGTGACACTCCTCAACGGGCGTACCGGTATGCAAGAGGAGCCGACTCTCCTTCATACCGCGCATCATAGTTGTTCCGTCTAGTCACCAAGTTCACTCAATGTTAGCTTAGTATTCATTATTTATTTATTTTTTTATTTATTTAATAAGGCTTACCAACTAAATACATATAGAAACAATTATTATGAGGTGCACTTAAAAAAAATTGTATATATACATTTAAATTAAAGGTAAACACAACATATAATAAAAGACTTCCTTTAAGGAGAACAGTTACCTATAAAACTATCACTACAATAAAATAACAAAATTAGAACAAACAAAAAAAACCAAATTTATATAATGTATAAATGAAAAAAAAGGGAGGAAGTAAAAAAACTTTTAAAATGAAAAAATTATTTGGCTGTGTAATGTGTTAATACCTTCCTCTTTAAAACATTTAAGCTATCAAAATGGATATCCACATCACAATTTTGAAATGTTGAATTGAATGCATTCAAAAAAGATGATAAAGGTGTGTTTCTGCCATATTCATTATGACTTTTTTTAATATGAAACGGTTTGTAGTTATGTAGACGAGCACTAATTCTTGGAACAGTGATACCGATATCAAGTAAGAGAGACCGACAGTCAATTTTAAAACTTAAGACCTTGTGCAGGAAAGTTATACTTAATACATCCTTACGCCTTTCTAAAGGTATCATATGGTAATGCTCAAGTCTTTTCTTATAGCTATTAAAAGTGTGATAAGTCCCTTCGATGTAACTGAGTCTAGCTAACATTCTTTTTTGTACCTTTTCTATACGTTGTATATTGTTTTGATAACTAGGATACCAAACAAAGGAACAGTAGTCTATATTGCTACAGATCAACGCGAAATAGAGGGCCTTTAAAGCTGGTATGGACTTAAATGCTGTAGTGATACGTGAGATGAATGCTATTAATCTATTACACTTATTTATTGTGATATCAATATGACGTGTGAATCTCATTTCGGAATCAATGTTTAGGCCTAAATCTTTAACATATTTTACTTGATTAAGACGAGTATCTGCAATATAGTAATTAGTTTCGAATTTTTTATATTTCCTTGAAAATTTTATGTGGTGACATTTTTTTACATTGAGTTCCATCTTATTACATTCACACCATTTACAAAGATCGTTAATATCCCTCTGTAATAGTAACTGGTCCTCTGTGCACTTAACGGTTCTAAAAAATTTCAGATCATCGGCGTATAAAACAAACTGACTGTTATTTAATACATTTTTTATGTCATCTATAAACAAACAAAATAAAATTGGACCCAGGACTGAACCCTGAGGAACTCCAGAAGTAGCTTGAAATATGTGAGATACAAAACCGTTTACATACACATTACACATATGGTGTTACAGTTGTGGGTGGCGGTTGGCATTTAGCATCAGATGTGCTGCATGCTCGTATGCCCCCTATCCTCATACCGTTAGACGCGTATATAGGATAATAAAACAATAGAATAAAACAATAGATAAGCAGCAACATCTGCTTAATAACAACTCTTAATAATATAAAATGGTGATTGCAAACACCCCTATGTGGATCTATAGGGATGCCTATGTTCAGTAGTGAAATTTTATAGGCTGCATGGATGGAATGGACTGTCATATCCCTAACGTGTATACAACATCTATTTAATATGCAAGGCAATGTATCTAATAGAGACCTAAAAGTTATATCATGTATGTATATCTAATAGACATCGCAAGTCTTAACGCTTGGCGTCACGATATAGGAGTGCAACTAAAAGCTTTTCACTTCTAACGCAAAAATCCTGGTATGGAAGTAAGTTTGTTTAACGTAGTATATAATCTACTGCCTCGTTGGTTGTAAGTGCAACTGATTATCATGTGTTCTTGGAGCAGCTTGAAGTCAAATCAGTCAGACGAAGATTGTATCATTAAATATGTACACGCCCCTAGCTGCCCCAACCAAGGCTGACGGGATTAGGGCCCATGAGTAATCCCATCGACGAGCAGCAGAGGGACGGGGCCAGAATATGGCCACGTCGAAATTCCAAGTTCCCGACAAGAATGACAGCGTGCCAATCGTTAGTACTGCTTAAAGACGACTGACTGCCCTTGGGCGTTTTACGCACGACCGAATATCAAACCGGTATGACACTGAGCCGCGCGCCCTCTCGCGTTCGTTCTTGACATTAGCGTTTAGCGTGAACAAACCCCCGTCCCGGACATAAGGATTTAGGTCCGCGAGCAAACCGGGCAGCGGGACAAGGTCGCGACGGCAAGTTGCAAGACCGAATCTACAACCAAACTAGGCCACCTTAGGTGCCCCATCAGGTCTTGCAACCCTAACCAACGCCTCAAAAGATAGCCCTAATATGGCAAGCCGGAGGGTCAGCCTCCACTGGATGCCCCTCCTGGGCATCGCAGCACTTTAATAAGTCCTGTACTGGACAGAAGTCCGACGACCTCTTTCAAACACCTATCTGTGCCCCTATGATTAGTTCCGCAATCCGACCGGATCAGCTCTGCAAACAGCGACGCTACACGAAGCTGCCTAGACAAATTTTGTGCCAGCAGTTTTTTCAGTGCAGAGCGCACCCACAAATTCCACATGAACGTCCTCTGTGGAGAGCCGAACGAAATGCACAGATAGTCCCTAGTATGAATTTTCAACAAGTAGGCCTAGCATTCTTTGGGGGAGGCCTATGTTCAGCAGTGGACTTGTGAAGGGCTGTAATGATGATGATGAGGCCTAGCCAGGCCACCCATCATATTATCATTTACTAAAATAGTGCGGCAGCTGATTTCAATCTGATAATCTCCAAAACTGGCTAACCTGTTAGGCAAGTAGTCCTATGCTCATATTTCAACAAATTTTTCAAAAGCATCAATGTTCAACTACAGAATTAATTCAACCAAATTAATCACCGATGCGCATAGGTCAACTTGCAAATTAAACAAAACAATAACGTAAGGGACAGCCCTACTTCTTCGCAAAGCAAAATGATTAAACACTATCATAAACATATACATAATTTTTCAAATAGCGCGCCATTCAATTTCAAATGAATTCAAATTTTCCTTTCAGCAAACAGACGCAACAATCAAATACAGTGATTAAATATGTGTACAAAACACATGCAGTTGCATTTAAAGGAGTAGATTAAATTCAATTCTTTTAATTTAAATCGCTACAAATAGGAAAATTTCGCAGAAAGCCTAAAGCAGTTTTTACTTTTAATTCAAGTATTTTTTGACTAAGTGCTCGACCAAACTAAATCTAATACCCCTTGACAGCGTGATTCAACGCTCCAGGGGGGCCCTAATCTTCCCACCACCAAGGGGAGGCCACATGGCGTGAACCCGAGATCAATAGAGCACAACCGCTAACAGTCGCCACTCGGGTTGTACGCCTTCACTGAGGCCGTCGGCAACAGAACATTTTGACAAGTGGACTGTTGACGGCTTAAGGCTCAGTGGAGGCGGCCGTGGTGGGAGCTAAGGCGGCAGCTAGCCAGGGCCGCCTCCATCAAATGGGGAACAGTGGTACACCAGACGCGGCCACTCAGCTAACGGGAGTGAGAAGGGTCCAGCGGACCGATAAGTGGCCGTGAAGTTCTTCTCCACACGCTGAAGGGGGGTGATGACACCCCCGCCCCTGAGGGAATTACCCCCCGACTAGTCGGGGGAGGGACCCCTTCCAAACCTAGGGGCTCGGTGGCCAGCCGGCGGGCTCCGAGAGCCGCCCGGCAGAGGGCCCCCGCCCGTGGGGGTCGAGGGCCTGGCAGAGTCCCGAGAGGAGATGCCGTTCGCAACCAAGCACAAAACTGCATGATGATGGCCCTGGCAATGCTCCCTGCCACCAGAATTGTTTAATGTTTATCAAACACTATGGTCGGGATCGACCGGGAATCGAACCCGGAACCGCGCTCTGCTACCAGTTTGTTACGGCCTACGGCTGCTCCCTTAAAGGATCCAATCCTCAGGGGCCCATGAGCTGAAGACTTCCCGAACAGACGTAGGTCGGGACTCAATGTGGCCACGTGGAATCTCTCGAATTACACTAAAATATATGGGGGAGCGTTCTATACTACGGCCAGTCGACCGGCAGAGGAATTAGGCGAAGCTTACTTACCTATATCCAAGGCGACTGGTCCCTCCGGAGTCGATCAGGTCACATGTGGTTGTGTAGTGAAAGGGAAATAAGTGATGTGATGTGTATCTGGGTGTGACTGATGGTGATTGAACCTAGACCTTGGCCGTCGGTAGCAGCCCGAGCTTCGACACCGCTCCAACTTGAGGGGGCCCTCCGAGGCGTCCACAGTCACTTTCCTCTTTCTTCACGATGACAGTCAATTAACTCTATCGTACGATTTACTAACTTACAGAAGCCACTAACTATCGCTGGTTATAAGGTTAACACACAAAACGCACACGGAGTTTACAGTTTATTAAAGGTCACTACCGTTTCGCGTTGCAACAGTTATTTCTAGAATATCAGAGGCCGCACTAGCTAATATTGTCGAATGCACTTATACAGATTCTGAGTCGGTCCCGGGAAGCTCTCCAGCAGGAATGCGCGTCACAAATCCTAGACCGTATATTTACGGGCCGCACCTAATTATTCCGAGTTCCCTAACAGAATGGACCGCGTGCTCACGTCAGCACCGATTAAGGACGACTGACTGCCCTTGGGCGTTTTTCGCACGACCGAAAGTCAAACCGGTATCGCGCCGAGCCGAGTGACATCTCGCGTCAATCCTTGAAAGTGTTTGGCGCGAACAATAAGTAATCCACTACAACTATCCGACAACGATAATTAACCGATTACGTAAAAATAACCATCTACCTACATGACGTATATCTCTAGAAAAACTCCCGCTTGCGCAACCTAGGCCGCGGTTTTTCAAATTACCCACTAACCAAAAAAAAAAGGCAAGCAACAAAGCAACAAAGGAAAATAATTTTTATTATTACGTACAAAAAAATATTTTTACGTATTACGGACGGGCGTGATTGTAGATACAAATTAAACCAATCAAACCAACGCTCCCTGCCACCAGAATTCTTTAATGTTTATCAAACACTATGGTCGGGATCGACCGGGGAATCGAACCAGGAACCACGCTCTGCTACCAGTTTGTACACGCCCCTAGCTGCCCCAACCAAGGCTGACGGGATTAGGGCCCATGAGTAATCCCATCGACGAGCAGCAGAGGGACGGGGCCACGTGGAAATTCCTAATTACAATAAACCAGATGGGAGGACGCTAGAAAGTCATAGTACTTACCATTATCCGAAGCTAACTTCGCACCAAGGCTTGGGCAGGCCGTGAGTGTGTGTAATAGTGGATGGCGAGTAGTGTACAGTGAGATGTGAATGTGTGGGGCCTTATCAAGCATAGGCGACCAGCCGCGGCCGAGTTTCAGGCTGCTCCAAAATGCTGCACCGCTTCAGACTGCTTCGGCTCCGGACCACAGTCACTTTCCTCGTTCGTCACGATTACACTCAATTTACTCTATCGTGCGATTAACTAACTTACAGAAGCCACTAACTATCGCAGGGTATAAGGTTACCGCACAAAACGCAACGGAGTTTCTAGATCAAAGGTCGCTACCGTTTTGCGTTGCAACAGTTAGTTCTAGAATATCAGAGGCCGCACTAGCTAGTATTGCCGAATGCACTTATGCAGATTCTGAGTCAGACACAATGTGTCCCGGGGAAGCTCTCCAGTAGGGATGCGCGCCACAAATCCTAGACCGTATTTTTACTGTCCGCGCTTAATTATTCCGAGTTCCCGACAAGAATGACAGCGTGCCAATCGGTAGTACTGATTAAAGACGACTGACTGCCCTTGGGCGTTTTACGCACGACCGAATGTCAAACCGGTATGACACTGAGCCGCGCGCTCTCTCGCGTTCGTTCTTGAAATTAGCGTTTAGCGCGAACAAAATATATTTACTCTATTTCTTATGGTTACAGCCTATTAAAAGTCCACTGCAGAACATATACCTCCCAAATCGATTGCCTCAAAAGGGAGATCTTTACCATAGTTGTCATACTAGGCAGGCAGTTCTGCAACCGAAGTTTTTATTTGTTAGTTGTCAGAAAGACGCTGTTGCCTATTCCCTTTTTTGTTTCCCTCTGTTACTTCTTATGACATTCGCGGGATTTGTTGGGGTAGCCGATAAGCCCTTGTTTCTTATACAGAGATAAAATAGAAGGATACGTTTAGTCTGCCCGGATATCGTTATAGGTACTTGTTAACTTTAGCTGTTTAAGGTCGATAATAGCACTGCTTAAAATATTACAATTATTCAAGGTACAATTTTTCAAGCTAATTCCCGTGAGTGTTCATCCAAAGCTAATTACATTACTTCCAGAACTTGGAAACAGACGAAAGCTATTTTTTACAACGAACCTTTAACAGTTTGGTTATATTTTAAAATCATTGAAGCGTACAGAGTTAACGACATCGTTTAACCCAATGTTAACATAACGCCCAAAAAATTGATTATAGACATTAAAAAGCAAGGACATGTATTTAAGTGTTTTTTATTTGTGTGGATATTTTCTAATGACTTTTTTTGCTTCTCAAGAAGTATGTTCAAACTAAAGTGCCGAAATAAAAATCAAGATACTGGTAACGCGAAGTACGTGGTAGAGGCACGCTGTACCGTATTGTGGCGGTGTAAGAATATTTACTACCCCATATCGTCCCGTGACTGTTGTAAGAGATGACACAGGGAAAACGAAACAGGTGATGGGCAGCAGCATCTTCCTGATAACAACTCAAGTAATAAATGAATTGCAGTAATAAAAAAAGTCTGCCTGCGATGTGTAGCAAGTCTGGCAAAATCCCGCCTATAAGGCAATTTATGGCGAGGCCTTTGTTCAGCAGTAGACTTTTTATAGGTTGTAATGGAAGTCATGCTGCAGCTATATTATGGTAATACAAATCATCACCTTTTACGACACCCACACGATGTTTTGAAGTAGCCGATAAATGAAGCCTCTTTTCACGAGCAGTGCGTCTACTCGCAGACACAGTTCGTTATTTAAATGAAGTAACATTATTCTAGGCCGTGTAGAGGTGACTTAAGAAAATACTACTTAGAGGCCTTCAAGAAACAAGCTCACTCCTTATTAAACGCACCTGCAATTCCCTTGGTGTTGCCATATGTGTAATAAATTTGTAATAGTTAGTCAACTCCTTTGTTATACCGCAAAATACCTTCAAGCCTGTCTTGTCATCTAGTCGCTAAAATATGTAAGGGTTGTCACAAAAACAATTCCTTAGATAATAAAATCATAACATTATATTTTCTCTGTATTCCTCGTAATAATTTATTTTTCTTTACAAAAACACAAACTAATTCCTACTTTACAAAACTAGTTGCGTCCCGCTGCTTCACATGATTCATCGTGATGGAAACAAAAGCTTGTGCTTGTGTAGGTAGGCACCGACGTACTTTTACAATATTTTACCTGTATAGCAGTATCTCATGTATTCCGCTTAAAATATTGGATAGGGGTTGAACAGAATAAATAAAACAGGTTAAAATTATACATTGGTTGCGTTTATTCAATGTACGTCAAAATCATCTGGAACCTCTTATAGATCAACAGTTTTATTACACGCTATTTCTCTTTATAACAAATTCAATAATGCCATTTTCATTTAAAAACATATTTAAGTGACTTGATTTACTTCCAATATCAATATTTTGTGGTTAAAATAATACTGAGATGTATCCCTACTACTTATCAATACATTTTTTATATTCGATTAATTCATAATAGTCTTTTTGTAATTTGGCTTTATCAACATTTTGCTTAATTGCTTTTTCGTTCTTGATAAATGAAAAATTTATTCCTTTAAAGTCAAAGAAAGGGACTACCTTTCTTGTCAACCCTTCTTATTTCAATTTCATCTACACAGCTTAGATCTGTTGGTATTATTATTTTGCTTTTATATTCATTGGTAGAATAGCAATATGCATAATCCGCTTAAAGTGCTGGTTTAATTTTGTTGAACAAGTAAAGCCGAATCTAATATTTTGCTGACTCGAAATCGTGCGTAAAATACATTATTTGAATAGATCGTGGTTTTTAAGCTTCCACAAAATGTTGCTTTTCGTGTTTGGATGTGTTGGGAATGTGAGTAGTGTGAAAGACAGTGCCTATGTATAGGTGCGTCCAGTTGTGATAAAGTAATTTATGCTTCACAACTTTTAGTAATAACCGAAAGTCGATGATCTCTGGTCGAAATTATGTAGTACAATATCATAATAACAAAAATATGCAAAGCAATAAAAAATCTTATGTGAACCCTTTCCAATCTGCACGAATCCATTGTATGATTTTCAAATAATTATAAGGTCGTTTTAAATCGTGTTATGTATACGTTATGTAAAAAGAACAATGTTCGATCTCTAAGTGTTCTGTAGGTGTCTTGTGTTCAACGGTGGTAGAGCCCTGCAGCAGTTTTTAGCTGTTGCACGTATGGGCCGGCTCGAGCCGGGTTGGTACCACGACCTCACAGAATACCGGCGTGAAGTAGAGGCTCTGCTTCTGCGTTTCGTCTGGTGAGTGCAGGTGGCCGGAGGCCCAATTCCCCCCCCCCCCCCATCAACATGGTAGCGGAATTAGACAATAGACTACCCCAGGAGGGTACCAGTACCCCTGGAGAATCCCTCGCTGAGCATCCACGACCATGTTATTCCAATCCTGAGCGTGGGTGCTCAGGCTGCCCCGCGTATTCTGGGGGGGGCAAAATTCCGCTCAAAAACAAAACTGCTCGGGGCAAGCTGAGCAACAATACCAAGGCGACCCCTGCCACGCTATCCGTGAATTTCTGCAACATCAGGGGACTTCACTCTAACCTAAACGCCGTCCACTACCATCTCGAGACGGCGAAGCCGGCCTTGCTCTTTTTGACCGAGACGCAGGTTTCCTCTCCGACTGATATTTCGTATCTCTCCTACCCGGGGTACAAATTGGAGCACTCCTTTGTGCCTCGGGCTGGAGTTTGCGTGTATGTTAGAGAGGACATCTGTTCTCGACGCCTCGGCAGTCTTGAAGGTTCGGACCTGTCCATCCTTTGGCTACGCGTAGACAGCGACGACCATCCGCGCGTCTACGGGTGCCTCTATAGGTCCCATAGCGGTAATGCCGAAACAGACCGACTCATCGACCACGTCCAAATGGCTACAGATTCCTTGCTACAACAGGTCCCATCCGCAGAGATCGTGATCCTTGGCGATTTTAACGCCCACCATGCCGAATGGCTCGGTTCACGTTTAACCGATCATGCGGGGAGATCTGTTTATGACTTTGCCTTGGCATATGGTCTGACGCAACTGGTTACTTCGCCTACGCGGATTCCAGATGTGGAGGATCATACACCTTCCCTGTTGGACCTTCTGCTGACCTCTCATCCGGACGGATATCAGGTTTCCGTCGATGCCCCTCTCGGCTCTTCGGATCATTGTCTGATCCGGAGTATGGTGCCACTCACGCTCCCTTCGCGGTTGCGTTCTGCAGGTTGCCGCCGTGTTTGGCATTACAGGTCAGCGGATTGGGACGGAATGCGGTCTTTCTTTGCATCCTACCCATGGGGGCGGGTTTGCTTCTCGCCGGATGATCCCAGTGCTGTTGCTGACTCTGTCACTGATGTGGTGCTACAGGGAATGGAACTATTTATTCCATCATCTGTGGTACCCATCGGAGGCAGATCTCAGCCTTGGTTTGGTCGCTCCTGTAAGACTGCATTGCGCAGTAAGCAGGAGTGTTATCAAGCCTGGGCTGCGGCTTCGGTGACTCGGGATGTAAGCACCAGCACACTTAAAAAGAAGTATAACTTCGCCTCCAGGTCCTTCAAAAGAGTTATTGCCAAGGCAAAGTCAGAGCACATAGGCAGAATTGGCGAGAAACTAGTTCGCCTTCCTTCGGGAACCCGTGCATTCTGGTCTCTCGCCAAGGCTGTCCAAGGGAATTTCTGTAAGCCATCACTACCATCTCTGCACAGGGAGGACGACTCACTGGCCCAAGACGCAAAAGACAAAGCCGACCTTTTAGGCTCCCTTTTTGCGTCCAACTCGACTCTTGATGACGGGGGGAAAATACCGCCGACCATCCCGCGGTGTGAGTGCTCCATGCCGGATGTGCTATTCTCACAGCGCTCAGTTCGCAAAGCACTTCTCTCCCTGGACATCCAGAAGTCGAGTGGGCCTGACGGAATCCCCCCAATTGTGCTGAGGACGTGTGCTCCGGAGTTGGCACCGGTCCTAACGCGTCTTTTCCGGTACTCCTACTCCCAAGGCGTAGTCCCGAATTCATGGAAGACAGCTTTTGTCCACCCGATCCCTAAAAAAGGCGACCGCTCAGACCCGTCCAACTATAGGCCTATCGCGATCACCTCCTTGTTCTCCAAAATAATGGAATCCATTATTAACTGCCAGCTCATCCGGTACCTTGAGGATCACCAGCTGATTAGTGACCGCCAATACGGTTTTCGTCGGTGTCGATCAGCTGGTGATCTTCTGGTCTACCTGACCCATAGATGGGCGAAGGCAGTAGAGTCCAAGGGGGAGGCGTTGGCCGTTAGTCTGGACATTGCGAAGGCCTTTGATCGGGTTTGGCACAAAGCGCTTCTTTTGAAGCTGCCTTCCTATGGGCTTCCCGAGAAATTGTGCAATTGGATCACCAGCTTTCTTGCAGATCGGAGCATCAAGGTCGTTGTAGACGGTGCATGTTCTGACTACAAGCCTATTAACGCTGGTGTTCCACAAGGCTGTGTGCTATCACCAACGCTGTTTCTTCTGCATATCAATGATATGTTGCTAACTGGTAACATTCATTGCTATGCGGATGACAGCACTGGTGATGCTCTATACACCGGCCGGGCCAATATTTCTCGGGAAAACGTCGCCGAGTACCGGAACAAACTTGTGTCTGAAGTCGAGTCTTTGCTGGACAAAGTCTCGGATTGGGGGCGACTAAATCTAGTCCAGTTTAATCCTCAGAAGACACAAGTTTGCGCGTTTACCGCTAAAAAGAACCCCTTTGTCGTATCTCCTCAGTTTCAAGGCACTCCCCTTCTTGCCTCAGCCAGTATCGGTATCCTCGGAGTCGACATATCGAGTGACGTGCAGTTTCGTGGTCACTTGGAAGAGAAAGCCAAATTGGCCTCTAAAAAGCTTGGCGTGCTCAGCAGAGCGGGACAGTATTTCATGCCGGCACACCGCCTGCAACTTTACAAGGCGCAGGTTCGGCCTCACATGGAATACTGTTCCCATCTCTGGGCAGGGGCTCCCCAGTGCCAGCTCCTTCCACTTGACCGCATCCAGCGCAGAGCGGCTCGAATCGTCGACGACCGAGCCCTTTCCGATCGGCTCGATTCATTGGCACTGCGAAGAGATGTTGCATCTCTTTGCATTTTCTTTCGCATCTACCATGGGGAGTGCTCTGAGGAATTGTTCGGATTAATCCCAGCCGCCAAATTTCACGAACGCACATCGCGGCAGAACTCCCGATACCATCCACACCATCTGGATGATTGGCGGTCCACCACTGTGCGATTTAGAAGATGTTTTCTTCCTCGCACAACTTCCTTGTGGAATAGGTTACCACCAGGGATTTTTCCGGACCGATACGACTTAGGGACCTTCAAGAAAAGAGCCTACTCCTTTTTAAAAGGCCGGCAACGCATCTGCAATTCCCCTGGTGTTGCGGTTGTTCATGGGCGGCGGTAGTCACTTACCATCAGGTGAGCCGCATGCTCGTTTGCCCCCTCTCCTATAAAAAAAAAAAAAAAAAAAAATACATTTCTGTTCATGTAATTCTGTAAGAGAAAAGAAATACCCCAACAAAAATAAAACAAAATAAAAACCTATAAATTTTTAGACATACGTTGGCACTGCATGTACTGTTGGTACACGTGCAACTGATTTCGTGTATGTGACACTCCTCAACGGGCGTACCGGTATGCAAGAGGAGCCGACTCTCCTTCATACCGCGCATCATAGTTGTTCCGTCTAGTCACCAAGTTCACTCAATGTTAGCTTAGTATTCATTATTTATTTATTTTTTTATTTATTTAATAAGGCTTACCAACTAAATACATATAGAAACAATTATTATGAGGTGCACTTAAAAAAAATTGTATATATACATTTAAATTAAAGGTAAACACAACATATAATAAAAGACTTCCTTTAAGGAGAACAGTTACCTATAAAACTATCACTACAATAAAATAACAAAATTAGAACAAACAAAAAAAACCAAATTTATATAATGTATAAATGAAAAAAAAGGGAGGAAGTAAAAAAACTTTTAAAATGAAAAAATTATTTGGCTGTGTAATGTGTTAATACCTTCCTCTTTAAAACATTTAAGCTATCAAAATGGATATCCACATCACAATTTTGAAATGTTGAATTGAATGCATTCAAAAAAGATGATAAAGGTGTGTTTCTGCCATATTCATTATGACTTTTTTTAATATGAAACGGTTTGTAGTTATGTAGACGAGCACTAATTCTTGGAACAGTGATACCGATATCAAGTAAGAGAGACCGACAGTCAATTTTAAAACTTAAGACCTTGTGCAGGAAAGTTATACTTAATACATCCTTACGCCTTTCTAAAGGTATCATATGGTAATGCTCAAGTCTTTTCTTATAGCTATTAAAAGTGTGATAAGTCCCTTCGATGTAACTGAGTCTAGCTAACATTCTTTTTTGTACCTTTTCTATACGTTGTATATTGTTTTGATAACTAGGATACCAAACAAAGGAACAGTAGTCTATATTGCTACAGATCAACGCGAAATAGAGGGCCTTTAAAGCTGGTATGGACTTAAATGCTGTAGTGATACGTGAGATGAATGCTATTAATCTATTACACTTATTTATTGTGATATCAATATGACGTGTGAATCTCATTTCGGAATCAATGTTTAGGCCTAAATCTTTAACATATTTTACTTGATTAAGACGAGTATCTGCAATATAGTAATTAGTTTCGAATTTTTTATATTTCCTTGAAAATTTTATGTGGTGACATTTTTTTACATTGAGTTCCATCTTATTACATTCACACCATTTACAAAGATCGTTAATATCCCTCTGTAATAGTAACTGGTCCTCTGTGCACTTAACGGTTCTAAAAAATTTCAGATCATCGGCGTATAAAACAAACTGACTGTTATTTAATACATTTTTTATGTCATCTATAAACAAACAAAATAAAATTGGACCCAGGACTGAACCCTGAGGAACTCCAGAAGTAGCTTGAAATATGTGAGATACAAAACCGTTTACATACACATTACACATATGGTGTTACAGTTGTGGGTGGCGGTTGGCATTTAGCATCAGATGTGCTGCATGCTCGTATGCCCCCTCTCCTCATACCGTTAGACGCGTATATAGGATAATAAAACAATAGAATAAAACAATAGATAAGCAGCAACATCTGCTTAATAACAACTCTTAATAATATAAAATGGTGATTGCAAACACCCCTATGTGGATCTATAGGGATGCCTATGTTCAGTAGTGAAATTTTATAGGCTGCATGGATGGAATGGACTATCATATCCCTAACGTGTATACAACATCTATTTAATATGCAAGGCAATGTATCTAATAGAGACCTAAAAGTTATATCATGTATGTATATCTAATAGACATCGCAAGTCTTAACGCTTGGCGTCACGATATAGGAGTGCAACTAAAAGCTTTTCACTTCTAACGCAAAAATCCTGGTATGGAAGTAAGTTTGTTTAACGTAGTATATAATCTACTGCCTCGTTGGTTGTAAGTGCAACTGATTATCATGTGTTCTTGGAGCAGCTTGAAGTCAAATCAGTCAGACGAAGATTGTATCATTAAATATGTACACGCCCCTAGCTGCCCCAACCAAGGCTGACGGGATTAGGGCCCATGAGTAATCCCATCGACGAGCAGCAGAGGGACGGGGCCAGAATATGGCCACGTCGAAATTCCAAGTTCCCGACAAGAATGACAGCGTGCCAATCGTTAGTACTGCTTAAAGACGACTGACTGCCCTTGGGCGTTTTACGCACGACCGAATATCAAACCGGTATGACACTGAGCCGCGCGCCCTCTCGCGTTCGTTCTTGACATTAGCGTTTAGCGTGAACAAACCCCCGTCCCGGACATAAGGATTTAGGTCCGCGAGCAAACCGGGCAGCGGGACAAGGTCGCGACGGCAAGTTGCAAGACCGAATCTACAACCAAACTAGGCCACCTTAGGTGCCCCATCAGGTCTTGCAACCCTAACCAACGCCTCAAAAGATAGCCCTAATATGGCAAGCCGGAGGGTCAGCCTCCACTGGATGCCCCTCCTGGGCATCGCAGCACTTTAATAAGTCCTGTACTGGACAGAAGTCCGACGACCTCTTTCAAACACCTATCTGTGCCCCTATGATTAGTTCCGCAATCCGACCGGATCAGCTCTGCAAACAGCGACGCTACACGAAGCTGCCTAGACAAATTTTGTGCCAGCAGTTTTTTCAGTGCAGAGCGCACCCACAAATTCCACATGAACGTCCTCTGTGGAGAGCCGAACGAAATGCACAGATAGTCCCTAGTATGAATTTTCAACAAGTAGGCCTAGCATTCTTTGGGGGAGGCCTATGTTCAGCAGTGGACTTGTGAAGGGCTGTAATGATGATGATGAGGCCTAGCCAGGCCACCCATCATATTATCATTTACTAAAATAGTGCGGCAGCTGATTTCAATCTGATAATCTTCAAAACTGGCTAACCTGTTAGGCAAGTAGTCCTATGCTCATATTTCAACAAATTTTTCAAAAGCATCAATGTTCAACTACAGAATTAATTCAACCAAATTAATCACCGATGCGCATAGGTCAACTTGCAAATTAAACAAAACAATAACGTAAGGGACAGCCCTACTTCTTCGCAAAGCAAAATGATTAAACACTATCATAAACATATACATAATTTTTCAAATAGCGCGCCATTCAATTTCAAATGAATTCAAATTTTCCTTTCAGCAAACAGACGCAACAATCAAATACAGTGATTAAATATGTGTACAAAACACATGCAGTTGCATTTAAAGGAGTAGATTAAATTCAATTCTTTTAATTTAAATCGCTACAAATAGGAAAATTTCGCAGAAAGCCTAAAGCAGTTTTTACTTTTAATTCAAGTATTTTTTGACTAAGTGCTCGACCAAACTAAATCTAATACCCCTTGACAGCGTGATTCAACGCTCCAGGGGGGCCCTAATCTTCCCACCACCAAGGGGAGGCCACATGGCGTGAACCCGAGATCAATAGAGCACAACCGCTAACAGTCGCCACTCGGGTTGTACGCCTTCACTGAGGCCGTCGGCAACAGAACATTTTGACAAGTGGACTGTTGACGGCTTAAGGCTCAGTGGAGGCGGCCGTGGTGGGAGCTAAGGCGGCAGCTAGCCAGGGCCGCCTCCATCAAATGGGGAACAGTGGTACACCAGACGCGGCCACTCAGCTAACGGGAGTGAGAAGGGTCCAGCGGACCGATAAGTGGCCGTGAAGTTCTTCTCCACACGCTGAAGGGGGGTGATGACACCCCCGCCCCTGAGGGAATTACCCCCCGACTAGTCGGGGGAGGGACCCCTTCCAAACCTAGGGGCTCGGTGGCCAGCCGGCGGGCTCCGAGAGCCGCCCGGCAGAGGGCCCCCGCCCGTGGGGGTCGAGGGCCTGGCAGAGTCCCGAGAGGAGATGCCGTTCGCAACCAAGCACAAAACTGCATGATGATGGCCCTGGCAATGCTCCCTGCCACCAGAATTGTTTAATGTTTATCAAACACTATGGTCGGGATCGACCGGGAATCGAACCCGGAACCGCGCTCTGCTACCAGTTTGTTACGGCCTACGGCTGCTCCCTTAAAGGATCCAATCCTCAGGGGCCCATGAGCTGAAGACTTCCCGAACAGACGTAGGTCGGGACTCAATGTGGCCACGTGGAATCTCTCGAATTACACTAAAATATATGGGGGAGCGTTCTATACTACGGCCAGTCGACCGGCAGAGGAATTAGGCGAAGCTTACTTACCTATATCCAAGGCGACTGGTCCCTCCGGAGTCGATCAGGTCACATGTGGTTGTGTAGTGAAAGGGAAATAAGTGATGTGATGTGTATCTGGGTGTGACTGATGGTGATTGAACCTAGACCTTGGCCGTCGGTAGCAGCCCGAGCTTCGACACCGCTCCAACTTGAGGGGGCCCTCCGAGGCGTCCACAGTCACTTTCCTCTTTCTTCACGATGACAGTCAATTAACTCTATCGTACGATTTACTAACTTACAGAAGCCACTAACTATCGCTGGTTATAAGGTTAACACACAAAACGCACACGGAGTTTACAGTTTATTAAAGGTCACTACCGTTTCGCGTTGCAACAGTTATTTCTAGAATATCAGAGGCCGCACTAGCTAATATTGTCGAATGCACTTATACAGATTCTGAGTCGGTCCCGGGAAGCTCTCCAGCAGGAATGCGCGTCACAAATCCTAGACCGTATATTTACGGGCCGCACCTAATTATTCCGAGTTCCCTAACAGAATGGACCGCGTGCTCACGTCAGCACCGATTAAGGACGACTGACTGCCCTTGGGCGTTTTTCGCACGACCGAAAGTCAAACCGGTATCGCGCCGAGCCGAGTGACATCTCGCGTCAATCCTTGAAAGTGTTTGGCGCGAACAATAAGTAATCCACTACAACTATCCGACAACGATAATTAACCGATTACGTAAAAATAACCATCTACCTACATGACGTATATCTCTAGAAAAACTCCCGCTTGCGCAACCTAGGCCGCGGTTTTTCAAATTACCCACTAACCAAAAAAAAAAGGCAAGCAACAAAGCAACAAAGGAAAATAATTTTTATTATTACGTACAAAAAAATATTTTTACGTATTACGGACGGGCGTGATTGTAGATACAAATTAAACCAATCAAACCAACGCTCCCTGCCACCAGAATTCTTTAATGTTTATCAAACACTATGGTCGGGATCGACCGGGGAATCGAACCAGGAACCACGCTCTGCTACCAGTTTGTACACGCCCCTAGCTGCCCCAACCAAGGCTGACGGGATTAGGGCCCATGAGTAATCCCATCGACGAGCAGCAGAGGGACGGGGCCACGTGGAAATTCCTAATTACAATAAACCAGATGGGAGGACGCTAGAAAGTCATAGTACTTACCATTATCCGAAGCTAACTTCGCACCAAGGCTTGGGCAGGCCGTGAGTGTGTGTAATAGTGGATGGCGAGTAGTGTACAGTGAGATGTGAATGTGTGGGGCCTTATCAAGCATAGGCGACCAGCCGCGGCCGAGTTTCAGGCTGCTCCAAAATGCTGCACCGCTTCAGACTGCTTCGGCTCCGGACCACAGTCACTTTCCTCGTTCGTCACGATTACACTCAATTTACTCTATCGTGCGATTAACTAACTTACAGAAGCCACTAACTATCGCAGGGTATAAGGTTACCGCACAAAACGCAACGGAGTTTCTAGATCAAAGGTCGCTACCGTTTTGCGTTGCAACAGTTAGTTCTAGAATATCAGAGGCCGCACTAGCTAGTATTGCCGAATGCACTTATGCAGATTCTGAGTCAGACACAATGTGTCCCGGGGAAGCTCTCCAGTAGGGATGCGCGCCACAAATCCTAGACCGTATTTTTACTGTCCGCGCTTAATTATTCCGAGTTCCCGACAAGAATGACAGCGTGCCAATCGTTAGTACTGATTAAAGACGACTGACTGCCCTTGGGCGTTTTACGCACGACCGAATGTCAAACCGGTATGACACTGAGCCGCGCGCTCTCTCGCGTTCGTTCTTGAAATTAGCGTTTAGCGCGAACAAAATATATTTACTCTATTTCTTATGGTTACAGCCTATTAAAAGTCCACTGCAGAACATATACCTCCCAAATCGATTGCCTCAAAAGGGAGATCTTTACCATAGTTGTCATACTAGGCAGGCAGTTCTGCAACCGAAGTTTTTATTTGTTAGTTGTCAGAAAGACGCTGTTGCCTATTCCCTTTTTTGTTTCCCTCTGTTACTTCTTATGACATTCGCGGGATTTGTTGGGGTAGCCGATAAGCCCTTCTTTCTTATACAGAGATAAAATAGAAGGATACGTTTAGTCTGCCCGGATATCGTTATAGGTACTTGTTAACTTTAGCTGTTTAAGGTCGATAATAGCACTGCTTAAAATATTACAATTATTCAAGGTACAATTTTTCAAGCTAATTCCCGTGAGTGTTCATCCAAAGCTAATTACATTACTTCCAGAACTTGGAAACAGACGAAAGCTATTTTTTACAACGAACCTTTAACAGTTTGGTTATATTTTAAAATCATTGAAGCGTACAGAGTTAACGACATCGTTTAACCCAATGTTAACATAACGCCCAAAAAATTGATTATAGACATTAAAAAGCAAGGACATGTATTTAAGTGTTTTTTATTTGTGTGGATATTTTCTAATGACTTTTTTTGCTTCTCAAGAAGTATGTTCAAACTAAAGTGCCGAAATAAAAATCAAGATACTGGTAACGCGAAGTACGTGGTAGAGGCACGCTGTACCGTATTGTGGCGGTGTAAGAATATTTACTACCCCATATCGTCCCGTGACTGTTGTAAGAGATGACACAGGGAAAACGAAACAGGTGATGGGCAGCAGCATCTTCCTGATAACAACTCAAGTAATAAATGAATTGCAGTAATAAAAAAAGTCTGCCTGCGATGTGTAGCAAGTCTGGCAAAATCCCGCCTATAAGGCAATTTATGGCGAGGCCTTTGTTCAGCAGTAGACTTTTTATAGGTTGTAATGGAAGTCATGCTGCAGCTATATTATGGTAATACAAATCATCACCTTTTACGACACCCACACGATGTTTTGAAGTAGCCGATAAATGAAGCCTCTTTTCACGAGCAGTGCGTCTACTCGCAGACACAGTTCGTTATTTAAATGAAGTAACATTATTCTAGGCCGTGTAGAGGTGACTTAAGAAAATACTACTTAGAGGCCTTCAAGAAACAAGCTCACTCCTTATTAAACGCACCTGCAATTCCCTTGGTGTTGCCATATGTGTAATAAATTTGTAATAGTTAGTCAACTCCTTTGTTATACCGCAAAATACCTTCAAGCCTGTCTTGTCATCTAGTCGCTAAAATATGTAAGGGTTGTCACAAAAACAATTCCTTAGATAATAAAATCATAACATTATATTTTCTCTGTATTCCTCGTAATAATTTATTTTTCTTTACAAAAACACAAACTAATTCCTACTTTACAAAACTAGTTGCGTCCCGCTGCTTCACATGATTCATCGTGATGGAAACAAAAGCTTGTGCTTGTGTAGGTAGGCACCGACGTACTTTTACAATATTTTACCTGTATAGCAGTATCTCATGTATTCCGCTTAAAATATTGGATAGGGGTTGAACAGAATAAATAAAACAGGTTAAAATTATACATTGGTTGCGTTTATTCAATGTACGTCAAAATCATCTGGAACCTCTTATAGATCAACAGTTTTATTACACGCTATTTCTCTTTATAACAAATTCAATAATGCCATTTTCATTTAAAAACATATTTAAGTGACTTGATTTACTTCCAATATCAATATTTTGTGGTTAAAATAATACTGAGATGTATCCCTACTACTTATCAATACATTTTTTATATTCGATTAATTCATAATAGTCTTTTTGTAATTTGGCTTTATCAACATTTTGCTTAATTGCTTTTTCGTTCTTGATAAATGAAAAATTTATTCCTTTAAAGTCAAAAAAAGGGACTACCTTTCTTGTCAACCCTTCTTATTTCAATTTCATCTACACAGCTTAGATCTGTTGGTATTATTATTTTGCTTTTATATTCATTGGTAGAATAGCAATATGCATAATCCGCTTAAAGTGTTGGTTTAATTTTGTTGAACAAGTAAAGCCGAATCTAATATTTTGCTGACTCGAAATCGTGCGTAAAATACATTATTTGAATAGATCGTGGTTTTTAAGCTTCCACAAAATGTTGCTTTTCGTGTTTGGATGTGTTGGGAATGTGAGTAGTGTGAAAGACAGTGCCTATGTATAGGTGCGTCCAGTTGTGATAAAGTAATTTATGCTTCACAACTTTTAGTAATAACCGAAAGTCGATGATCTCTGGTCGAAATTATGTAGTACAATATCATAATAACAAAAATATGCAAAGCAATAAAAAATCTTATGTGAACCCTTTCCAATCTGCACGAATCCATTGTATGATTTTCAAATAATTATAAGGTCGTTTTAAATCGTGTTATGTATACGTTATGTAAAAAGAACAATGTTCGATCTCTAAGTGTTCTGTAGGTGTCTTGATACATTTCTGTTCATGTAATTCTGTAAGAGAAAAGAAATACCCCAACAAAAATAAAACAAAATAAAAACCTATAAATTTTTAGACATACGTTGGCACTGCATGTACTGTTGGTACACGTGCAACTGATTTCGTGTATGTGACACTCCTCAACGGGCGTACCGGTATGCAAGAGGAGCCGACTCTCCTTCATACCGCGCATCATAGTTGTTCCGTCTAGTCACCAAGTTCACTCAATGTTAGCTTAGTATTCATTATTTATTTATTTTTTTATTTATTTAATAAGGCTTACCAACTAAATACATATAGAAACAATTATTATGAGGTGCACTTAAAAAAAATTGTATATATACATTTAAATTAAAGGTAAACACAACATATAATAAAAGACTTCCTTTAAGGAGAACAGTTACCTATAAAACTATCACTACAATAAAATAACAAAATTAGAACAAACAAAAAAAACCAAATTTATATAATGTATAAATGAAAAAAAAGGGAGGAAGTAAAAAAACTTTTAAAATGAAAAAATTATTTGGCTGTGTAATGTGTTAATACCTTCCTCTTTAAAACATTTAAGCTATCAAAATGGATATCCACATCACAATTTTGAAATGTTGAATTGAATGCATTCAAAAAAGATGATAAAGGTGTGTTTCTGCCATATTCATTATGACTTTTTTTAATATGAAACGGTTTGTAGTTATGTAGACGAGCACTAATTCTTGGAACAGTGATACCGATATCAAGTAAGAGAGACCGACAGTCAATTTTAAAACTTAAGACCTTGTGCAGGAAAGTTATACTTAATACATCCTTACGCCTTTCTAAAGGTATCATATGGTAATGCTCAAGTCTTTTCTTATAGCTATTAAAAGTGTGATAAGTCCCTTCGATGTAACTGAGTCTAGCTAACATTCTTTTTTGTACCTTTTCTATACGTTGTATATTGTTTTGATAACTAGGATACCAAACAAAGGAACAGTAGTCTATATTGCTACAGATCAACGCGAAATAGAGGGCCTTTAAAGCTGGTATGGACTTAAATGCTGTAGTGATACGTGAGATGAATGCTATTAATCTATTACACTTATTTATTGTGATATCAATATGACGTGTGAATCTCATTTCGGAATCAATGTTTAGGCCTAAATCTTTAACATATTTTACTTGATTAAGACGAGTATCTGCAATATAGTAATTAGTTTCGAATTTTTTATATTTCCTTGAAAATTTTATGTGGTGACATTTTTTTACATTGAGTTCCATCTTATTACATTCACACCATTTACAAAGATCGTTAATATCCCTCTGTAATAGTAACTGGTCCTCTGTGCACTTAACGGTTCTAAAAAATTTCAGATCATCGGCGTATAAAACAAACTGACTGTTATTTAATACATTTTTTATGTCATCTATAAACAAACAAAATAAAATTGGACCCAGGACTGAACCCTGAGGAACTCCAGAAGTAGCTTGAAATATGTGAGATACAAAACCGTTTACATACACATTACACATATGGTGTTACAGTTGTGGGTGGCGGTTGGCATTTAGCATCAGATGTGCTGCATGCTCGTATGCCCCCTATCCTCATACCGTTAGACGCGTATATAGGATAATAAAACAATAGAATAAAACAATAGATAAGCAGCAACATCTGCTTAATAACAACTCTTAATAATATAAAATGGTGATTGCAAACACCCCTATGTGGATCTATAGGGATGCCTATGTTCAGTAGTGAAATTTTATAGGCTGCATGGATGGAATGGACTGTCATATCCCTAACGTGTATACAACATCTATTTAATATGCAAGGCAATGTATCTAATAGAGACCTAAAAGTTATATCATGTATGTATATCTAATAGACATCGCAAGTCTTAACGCTTGGCGTCACGATATAGGAGTGCAACTAAAAGCTTTTCACTTCTAACGCAAAAATCCTGGTATGGAAGTAAGTTTGTTTAACGTAGTATATAATCTACTGCCTCGTTGGTTGTAAGTGCAACTGATTATCATGTGTTCTTGGAGCAGCTTGAAGTCAAATCAGTCAGACGAAGATTGTATCATTAAATATGTACACGCCCCTAGCTGCCCCAACCAAGGCTGACGGGATTAGGGCCCATGAGTAATCCCATCGACGAGCAGCAGAGGGACGGGGCCAGAATATGGCCACGTCGAAATTCCAAGTTCCCGACAAGAATGACAGCGTGCCAATCGTTAGTACTGCTTAAAGACGACTGACTGCCCTTGGGCGTTTTACGCACGACCGAATATCAAACCGGTATGACACTGAGCCGCGCGCCCTCTCGCGTTCGTTCTTGACATTAGCGTTTAGCGTGAACAAACCCCCGTCCCGGACATAAGGATTTAGGTCCGCGAGCAAACCGGGCAGCGGGACAAGGTCGCGACGGCAAGTTGCAAGACCGAATCTACAACCAAACTAGGCCACCTTAGGTGCCCCATCAGGTCTTGCAACCCTAACCAACGCCTCAAAAGATAGCCCTAATATGGCAAGCCGGAGGGTCAGCCTCCACTGGATGCCCCTCCTGGGCATCGCAGCACTTTAATAAGTCCTGTACTGGACAGAAGTCCGACGACCTCTTTCAAACACCTATCTGTGCCCCTATGATTAGTTCCGCAATCCGACCGGATCAGCTCTGCAAACAGCGACGCTACACGAAGCTGCCTAGACAAATTTTGTGCCAGCAGTTTTTTCAGTGCAGAGCGCACCCACAAATTCCACATGAACGTCCTCTGTGGAGAGCCGAACGAAATGCACAGATAGTCCCTAGTATGAATTTTCAACAAGTAGGCCTAGCATTCTTTGGGGGAGGCCTATGTTCAGCAGTGGACTTGTGAAGGGCTGTAATGATGATGATGAGGCCTAGCCAGGCCACCCATCATATTATCATTTACTAAAATAGTGCGGCAGCTGATTTCAATCTGATAATCTCCAAAACTGGCTAACCTGTTAGGCAAGTAGTCCTATGCTCATATTTCAACAAATTTTTCAAAAGCATCAATGTTCAACTACAGAATTAATTCAACCAAATTAATCACCGATGCGCATAGGTCAACTTGCAAATTAAACAAAACAATAACGTAAGGGACAGCCCTACTTCTTCGCAAAGCAAAATGATTAAACACTATCATAAACATATACATAATTTTTCAAATAGCGCGCCATTCAATTTCAAATGAATTCAAATTTTCCTTTCAGCAAACAGACGCAACAATCAAATACAGTGATTAAATATGTGTACAAAACACATGCAGTTGCATTTAAAGGAGTTGATTAAATTCAATTCTTTTAATTTAAATCGCTACAAATAGGAACATTTCGCAGAAAGCCTAAAGCAGTTTTTACTTTTAATTCAAGTATTTTTTGACTAAGTGCTCGACCAAACTAAATCTAATACCCCTTGACAGCGTGATTCAACGCTCCAGGGGGGCCCTAATCTTCCCACCACCAAGGGGAGGCCACATGGCGTGAACCCGAGATCAATAGAGCACAACCGCTAACAGTCGCCACTCGGGTTGTACGCCTTCACTGAGGCCGTCGGCAACAGAACATTTTGACAAGTGGACTGTTGACGGCTTAAGGCTCAGTGGAGGCGGCCGTGGTGGGAGCTAAGGCGGCAGCTAGCCAGGGCCGCCTCCATCAAATGGGGAACAGTGGTACACCAGACGCGGCCACTCAGCTAACGGGAGTGAGAAGGGTCCAGCGGACCGATAAGTGGCCGTGAAGTTCTTCTCCACACGCTGAAGGGGGGTGATGACACCCCCGCCCCTGAGGGAATTACCCCCCGACTAGTCGGGGGAGGGACCCCTTCCAAACCTAGGGGCTCGGTGGCCAGCCGGCGGGCTCCGAGAGCCGCCCGGCAGAGGGCCCCCGCCCGTGGGGGTCGAGGGCCTGGCAGAGTCCCGAGAGGAGATGCCGTTCGCAACCAAGCACAAAACTGCATGATGATGGCCCTGGCAATGCTCCCTGCCACCAGAATTGTTTAATGTTTATCAAACACTATGGTCGGGATCGACCGGGAATCGAACCCGGAACCGCGCTCTGCTACCAGTTTGTTACGGCCTACGGCTGCTCCCTTAAAGGATCCAATCCTCAGGGGCCCATGAGCTGAAGACTTCCCGAACAGACGTAGGTCGGGACTCAATGTGGCCACGTGGAATCTCTCGAATTACACTAAAATATATGGGGGAGCGTTCTATACTACGGCCAGTCGACCGGCAGAGGAATTAGGCGAAGCTTACTTACCTATATCCAAGGCGACTGGTCCCTCCGGAGTCGATCAGGTCACATGTGGTTGTGTAGTGAAAGGGAAATAAGTGATGTGATGTGTATCTGGGTGTGACTGATGGTGATTGAACCTAGACCTTGGCCGTCGGTAGCAGCCCGAGCTTCGACACCGCTCCAACTTGAGGGGGCCCTCCGAGGCGTCCACAGTCACTTTCCTCTTTCTTCACGATGACAGTCAATTAACTCTATCGTACGATTTACTAACTTACAGAAGCCACTAACTATCGCTGGTTATAAGGTTAACACACAAAACGCACACGGAGTTTACAGTTTATTAAAGGTCACTACCGTTTCGCGTTGCAACAGTTATTTCTAGAATATCAGA
Source organism: Parnassius mnemosyne (assembly GCA_963668995.1). NCBI lineage: Eukaryota > Metazoa > Arthropoda > Insecta > Lepidoptera > Papilionidae > Parnassius > Parnassius mnemosyne. Next base: position 3,349,706 of record CAVLGL010000013.1, read on the forward strand.
GGCCGCACTAGCTAATATTGTCGAATGCACTTATACAGATTCTGAGTCGGTCCCGGGAAGCTCTCCAGCAGGAATGCGCGTCACAAATCCTAGACCGTATATTTACGGGCCGCACCTAATTATTCCGAGTTCCCTAACAGAATGGACCGCGTGCTCACGTCAGCACCGATTAAGGACGACTGACTGCCCTTGGGCGTTTTTCGCACGACCGAAAGTCAAACCGGTATCGCGCCGAGCCGAGTGACATCTCGCGTCAATCCTTGAAAGTGTTTGGCGCGAACAATAAGTAATCCACTACAACTATCCGACAACGATAATTAACCGATTACGTAAAAATAACCATCTACCTACATGACGTATATCTCTAGAAAAACTCCCGCTTGCGCAACCTAGGCCGCGGTTTTTCAAATTACCCACTAACCAAAAAAAAAAGGCAAGCAACAAAGCAACAAAGGAAAATAATTTTTATTATTACGTACAAAAAAATATTTTTACGTATTACGGACGGGCGTGATTGTAGATACAAATTAAACCAATCAAACCAACGCTCCCTGCCACCAGAATTCTTTAATGTTTATCAAACACTATGGTCGGGATCGACCGGGGAATCGAACCAGGAACCACGCTCTGCTACCAGTTTGTACACGCCCCTAGCTGCCCCAACCAAGGCTGACGGGATTAGGGCCCATGAGTAATCCCATCGACGAGCAGCAGAGGGACGGGGCCACGTGGAAATTCCTAATTACAATAAACCAGATGGGAGGACGCTAGAAAGTCATAGTACTTACCATTATCCGAAGCTAACTTCGCACCAAGGCTTGGGCAGGCCGTGAGTGTGTGTAATAGTGGATGGCGAGTAGTGTACAGTGAGATGTGAATGTGTGGGGCCTTATCAAGCATAGGCGACCAGCCGCGGCCGAGTTTCAGGCTGCTCCAAAATGCTGCACCGCTTCAGACTGCTTCGGCTCCGGACCACAGTCACTTTCCTCGTTCGTCACGATTACACTCAATTTACTCTATCGTGCGATTAACTAACTTACAGAAGCCACTAACTATCGCAGGGTATAAGGTTACCGCACAAAACGCAACGGAGTTTCTAGATCAAAGGTCGCTACCGTTTTGCGTTGCAACAGTTAGTTCTAGAATATCAGAGGCCGCACTAGCTAGTATTGCCGAATGCACTTATGCAGATTCTGAGTCAGACACAATGTGTCCCGGGGAAGCTCTCCAGTAGGGATGCGCGCCACAAATCCTAGACCGTATTTTTACTGTCCGCGCTTAATTATTCCGAGTTCCCGACAAGAATGACAGCGTGCCAATCGTTAGTACTGATTAAAGACGACTGACTGCCCTTGGGCGTTTTACGCACGACCGAATGTCAAACCGGTATGACACTGAGCCGCGCGCTCTCTCGCGTTCGTTCTTGAAATTAGCGTTTAGCGCGAACAAAATATATTTACTCTATTTCTTATGGTTACAGCCTATTAAAAGTCCACTGCAGAACATATACCTCCCAAATCGATTGCCTCAAAAGGGAGATCTTTACCATAGTTGTCATACTAGGCAGGCAGTTCTGCAACCGAAGTTTTTATTTGTTAGTTGTCAGAAAGACGCTGTTGCCTATTCCCTTTTTTGTTTCCCTCTGTTACTTCTTATGACATTCGCGGGATTTGTTGGGGTAGCCGATAAGCCCTTCTTTCTTATACAGAGATAAAATAGAAGGATACGTTTAGTCTGCCCGGATATCGTTATAGGTACTTGTTAACTTTAGCTGTTTAAGGTCGATAATAGCACTGCTTAAAATATTACAATTATTCAAGGTACAATTTTTCAAGCTAATTCCCGTGAGTGTTCATCCAAAGCTAATTACATTACTTCCAGAACTTGGAAACAGACGAAAGCTATTTTTTACAACGAACCTTTAACAGTTTGGTTATATTTTAAAATCATTGAAGCGTACAGAGTTAACGACATCGTTTAACCCAATGTTAACATAACGCCCAAAAAATTGATTATAGACATTAAAAAGCAAGGACATGTATTTAAGTGTTTTTTATTTGTGTGGATATTTTCTAATGACTTTTTTTGCTTCTCAAGAAGTATGTTCAAACTAAAGTGCCGAAATAAAAATCAAGATACTGGTAACGCGAAGTACGTGGTAGAGGCACGCTGTACCGTATTGTGGCGGTGTAAGAATATTTACTACCCCATATCGTCCCGTGACTGTTGTAAGAGATGACACAGGGAAAACGAAACAGGTGATGGGCAGCAGCATCTTCCTGATAACAACTCAAGTAATAAATGAATTGCAGTAATAAAAAAAGTCTGCCTGCGATGTGTAGCAAGTCTGGCAAAATCCCGCCTATAAGGCAATTTATGGCGAGGCCTTTGTTCAGCAGTAGACTTTTTATAGGTTGTAATGGAAGTCATGCTGCAGCTATATTATGGTAATACAAATCATCACCTTTTACGACACCCACACGATGTTTTGAAGTAGCCGATAAATGAAGCCTCTTTTCACGAGCAGTGCGTCTACTCGCAGACACAGTTCGTTATTTAAATGAAGTAACATTATTCTAGGCCGTGTAGAGGTGACTTAAGAAAATACTACTTAGAGGCCTTCAAGAAACAAGCTCACTCCTTATTAAACGCACCTGCAATTCCCTTGGTGTTGCCATATGTGTAATAAATTTGTAATAGTTAGTCAACTCCTTTGTTATACCGCAAAATACCTTCAAGCCTGTCTTGTCATCTAGTCGCTAAAATATGTAAGGGTTGTCACAAAAACAATTCCTTAGATAATAAAATCATAACATTATATTTTCTCTGTATTCCTCGTAATAATTTATTTTTCTTTACAAAAACACAAACTAATTCCTACTTTACAAAACTAGTTGCGTCCCGCTGCTTCACATGATTCATCGTGATGGAAACAAAAGCTTGTGCTTGTGTAGGTAGGCACCGACGTACTTTTACAATATTTTACCTGTATAGCAGTATCTCATGTATTCCGCTTAAAATATTGGATAGGGGTTGAACAGAATAAATAAAACAGGTTAAAATTATACATTGGTTGCGTTTATTCAATGTACGTCAAAATCATCTGGAACCTCTTATAGATCAACAGTTTTATTACACGCTATTTCTCTTTATAACAAATTCAATAATGCCATTTTCATTTAAAAACATATTTAAGTGACTTGATTTACTTCCAATATCAATATTTTGTGGTTAAAATAATACTGAGATGTATCCCTACTACTTATCAATACATTTTTTATATTCGATTAATTCATAATAGTCTTTTTGTAATTTGGCTTTATCAACATTTTGCTTAATTGCTTTTTCGTTCTTGATAAATGAAAAATTTATTCCTTTAAAGTCAAAGAAAGGGACTACCTTTCTTGTCAACCCTTCTTATTTCAATTTCATCTACACAGCTTAGATCTGTTGGTATTATTATTTTGCTTTTATATTCATTGGTAGAATAGCAATATGCATAATCCGCTTAAAGTGCTGGTTTAATTTTGTTGAACAAGTAAAGCCGAATCTAATATTTTGCTGACTCGAAATCGTGCGTAAAATACATTATTTGAATAGATCGTGGTTTTTAAGCTTCCACAAAATGTTGCTTTTCGTGTTTGGATGTGTTGGGAATGTGAGTAGTGTGAAAGACAGTGCCTATGTATAGGTGCGTCCAGTTGTGATAAAGTAATTTATGCTTCACAACTTTTAGTAATAACCGAAAGTCGATGATCTCTGGTCGAAATTATGTAGTACAATATCATAATAACAAAAATATGCAAAGCAATAAAAAATCTTATGTGAACCCTTTCCAATCTGCACGAATCCATTGTATGATTTTCAAATAATTATAAGGTCGTTTTAAATCGTGTTATGTATACGTTATGTAAAAAGAACAATGTTCGATCTCTAAGTGTTCTGTAGGTGTCTTGATACATTTCTGTTCATGTAATTCTGTAAGAGAAAAGAAATACCCCAACAAAAATAAAACAAAATAAAAACCTATAAATTTTTAGACATACGTTGGCACTGCATGTACTGTTGGTACACGTGCAACTGATTTCGTGTATGTGACACTCCTCAACGGGCGTACCGGTATGCAAGAGGAGCCGACTCTCCTTCATACCGCGCATCATAGTTGTTCCGTCTAGTCACCAAGTTCACTCAATGTTAGCTTAGTATTCATTATTTATTTATTTTTTTATTTATTTAATAAGGCTTACCAACTAAATACATATAGAAACAATTATTATGAGGTGCACTTAAAAAAAATTGTATATATACATTTAAATTAAAGGTAAACACAACATATAATAAAAGACTTCCTTTAAGGAGAACAGTTACCTATAAAACTATCACTACAATAAAATAACAAAATTAGAACAAACAAAAAAAACCAAATTTATATAATGTATAAATGAAAAAAAAGGGAGGAAGTAAAAAAACTTTTAAAATGAAAAAAATATTTGGCTGTGTAATGTGTTAATACCTTCCTCTTTAAAACATTTAAGCTATCAAAATGGATATCCACATCACAATTTTGAAATGTTGAATTGAATGCATTCAAAAAAGATGATAAAGGTGTGTTTCTGCCATATTCATTATGACTTTTTTTAATATGAAACGGTTTGTAGTTATGTAGACGAGCACTAATTCTTGGAACAGTGATACCGATATCAAGTAAGAGAGACCGACAGTCAATTTTAAAACTTAAGACCTTGTGCAGGAAAGTTATACTTAATACATCCTTACGCCTTTCTAAAGGTATCATATGGTAATGCTCAAGTCTTTTCTTATAGCTATTAAAAGTGTGATAAGTCCCTTCGATGTAACTGAGTCTAGCTAACATTCTTTTTTGTACCTTTTCTATACGTTGTATATTGTTTTGATAACTAGGATACCAAACAAAGGAACAGTAGTCTATATTGCTACAGATCAACGCGAAATAGAGGGCCTTTAAAGCTGGTATGGACTTAAATGCTGTAGTGATACGTGAGATGAATGCTATTAATCTATTACACTTATTTATTGTGATATCAATATGACGTGTGAATCTCATTTCGGAATCAATGTTTAGGCCTAAATCTTTAACATATTTTACTTGATTAAGACGAGTATCTGCAATATAGTAATTAGTTTCGAATTTTTTATATTTCCTTGAAAATTTTATGTGGTGACATTTTTTTACATTGAGTTCCATCTTATTACATTCACACCATTTACAAAGATCGTTAATATCCCTCTGTAATAGTAACTGGTCCTCTGTGCACTTAACGGTTCTAAAAAATTTCAGATCATCGGCGTATAAAACAAACTGACTGTTATTTAATACATTTTTTATGTCATCTATAAACAAACAAAATAAAATTGGACCCAGGACTGAACCCTGAGGAACTCCAGAAGTAGCTTGAAATATGTGAGATACAAAACCGTTTACATACACATTACACATATGGTGTTACAGTTGTGGGTGGCGGTTGGCATTTAGCATCAGATGTGCTGCATGCTCGTATGCCCCCTATCCTCATACCGTTAGACGCGTATATAGGATAATAAAACAATAGAATAAAACAATAGATAAGCAGCAACATCTGCTTAATAACAACTCTTAATAATATAAAATGGTGATTGCAAACACCCCTATGTGGATCTATAGGGATGCCTATGTTCAGTAGTGAAATTTTATAGGCTGCATGGATGGAATGGACTGTCATATCCCTAACGTGTATACAACATCTATTTAATATGCAAGGCAATGTATCTAATAGAGACCTAAAAGTTATATCATGTATGTATATCTAATAGACATCGCAAGTCTTAACGCTTGGCGTCACGATATAGGAGTGCAACTAAAAGCTTTTCACTTCTAACGCAAAAATCCTGGTATGGAAGTAAGTTTGTTTAACGTAGTATATAATCTACTGCCTCGTTGGTTGTAAGTGCAACTGATTATCATGTGTTCTTGGAGCAGCTTGAAGTCAAATCAGTCAGACGAAGATTGTATCATTAAATATGTACACGCCCCTAGCTGCCCCAACCAAGGCTGACGGGATTAGGGCCCATGAGTAATCCCATCGACGAGCAGCAGAGGGACGGGGCCAGAATATGGCCACGTCGAAATTCCAAGTTCCCGACAAGAATGACAGCGTGCCAATCGTTAGTACTGCTTAAAGACGACTGACTGCCCTTGGGCGTTTTACGCACGACCGAATATCAAACCGGTATGACACTGAGCCGCGCGCCCTCTCGCGTTCGTTCTTGACATTAGCGTTTAGCGTGAACAAACCCCCGTCCCGGACATAAGGATTTAGGTCCGCGAGCAAACCGGGCAGCGGGACAAGGTCGCGACGGCAAGTTGCAAGACCGAATCTACAACCAAACTAGGCCACCTTAGGTGCCCCATCAGGTCTTGCAACCCTAACCAACGCCTCAAAAGATAGCCCTAATATGGCAAGCCGGAGGGTCAGCCTCCACTGGATGCCCCTCCTGGGCATCGCAGCACTTTAATAAGTCCTGTACTGGACAGAAGTCCGACGACCTCTTTCAAACACCTATCTGTGCCCCTATGATTAGTTCCGCAATCCGACCGGATCAGCTCTGCAAACAGCGACGCTACACGAAGCTGCCTAGACAAATTTTGTGCCAGCAGTTTTTTCAGTGCAGAGCGCACCCACAAATTCCACATGAACGTCCTCTGTGGAGAGCCGAACGAAATGCACAGATAGTCCCTAGTATGAATTTTCAACAAGTAGGCCTAGCATTCTTTGGGGGAGGCCTATGTTCAGCAGTGGACTTGTGAAGGGCTGTAATGATGATGATGAGGCCTAGCCAGGCCACCCATCATATTATCATTTACTAAAATAGTGCGGCAGCTGATTTCAATCTGATAATCTCCAAAACTGGCTAACCTGTTAGGCAAGTAGTCCTATGCTCATATTTCAACAAATTTTTCAAAAGCATCAATGTTCAACTACAGAATTAATTCAACCAAATTAATCACCGATGCGCATAGGTCAACTTGCAAATTAAACAAAACAATAACGTAAGGGACAGCCCTACTTCTTCGCAAAGCAAAATGATTAAACACTATCATAAACATATACATAATTTTTCAAATAGCGCGCCATTCAATTTCAAATGAATTCAAATTTTCCTTTCAGCAAACAGACGCAACAATCAAATACAGTGATTAAATATGTGTACAAAACACATGCAGTTGCATTTAAAGGAGTTGATTAAATTCAATTCTTTTAATTTAAATCGCTACAAATAGGAAAATTTCGCAGAAAGCCTAAAGCAGTTTTTACTTTTAATTCAAGTATTTTTTGACTAAGTGCTCGACCAAACTAAATCTAATACCCCTTGACAGCGTGATTCAACGCTCCAGGGGGGCCCTAATCTTCCCACCACCAAGGGGAGGCCACATGGCGTGAACCCGAGATCAATAGAGCACAACCGCTAACAGTCGCCACTCGGGTTGTACGCCTTCACTGAGGCCGTCGGCAACAGAACATTTTGACAAGTGGACTGTTGACGGCTTAAGGCTCAGTGGAGGCGGCCGTGGTGGGAGCTAAGGCGGCAGCTAGCCAGGGCCGCCTCCATCAAATGGGGAACAGTGGTACACCAGACGCGGCCACTCAGCTAACGGGAGTGAGAAGGGTCCAGCGGACCGATAAGTGGCCGTGAAGTTCTTCTCCACACGCTGAAGGGGGGTGATGACACCCCCGCCCCTGAGGGAATTACCCCCCGACTAGTCGGGGGAGGGACCCCTTCCAAACCTAGGGGCTCGGTGGCCAGCCGGCGGGCTCCGAGAGCCGCCCGGCAGAGGGCCCCCGCCCGTGGGGGTCGAGGGCCTGGCAGAGTCCCGAGAGGAGATGCCGTTCGCAACCAAGCACAAAACTGCATGATGATGGCCCTGGCAATGCTCCCTGCCACCAGAATTGTTTAATGTTTATCAAACACTATGGTCGGGATCGACCGGGAATCGAACCCGGAACCGCGCTCTGCTACCAGTTTGTTACGGCCTACGGCTGCTCCCTTAAAGGATCCAATCCTCAGGGGCCCATGAGCTGAAGACTTCCCGAACAGACGTAGGTCGGGACTCAATGTGGCCACGTGGAATCTCTCGAATTACACTAAAATATATGGGGGAGCGTTCTATACTACGGCCAGTCGACCGGCAGAGGAATTAGGCGAAGCTTACTTACCTATATCCAAGGCGACTGGTCCCTCCGGAGTCGATCAGGTCACATGTGGTTGTGTAGTGAAAGGGAAATAAGTGATGTGATGTGTATCTGGGTGTGACTGATGGTGATTGAACCTAGACCTTGGCCGTCGGTAGCAGCCCGAGCTTCGACACCGCTCCAACTTGAGGGGGCCCTCCGAGGCGTCCACAGTCACTTTCCTCTTTCTTCACGATGACAGTCAATTAACTCTATCGTACGATTTACTAACTTACAGAAGCCACTAACTATCGCTGGTTATAAGGTTAACACACAAAACGCACACGGAGTTTACAGTTTATTAAAGGTCACTACCGTTTCGCGTTGCAACAGTTATTTCTAGAATATCAGAGGCCGCACTAGCTAATATTGTCGAATGCACTTATACAGATTCTGAGTCGGTCCCGGGAAGCTCTCCAGCAGGAATGCGCGTCACAAATCCTAGACCGTATATTTACGGGCCGCACCTAATTATTCCGAGTTCCCTAACAGAATGGACCGCGTGCTCACGTCAGCACCGATTAAGGACGACTGACTGCCCTTGGGCGTTTTTCGCACGACCGAAAGTCAAACCGGTATCGCGCCGAGCCGAGTGACATCTCGCGTCAATCCTTGAAAGTGTTTGGCGCGAACAATAAGTAATCCACTACAACTATCCGACAACGATAATTAACCGATTACGTAAAAATAACCATCTACCTACATGACGTATATCTCTAGAAAAACTCCCGCTTGCGCAACCTAGGCCGCGGTTTTTCAAATTACCCACTAACCAAAAAAAAAAGGCAAGCAACAAAGCAACAAAGGAAAATAATTTTTATTATTACGTACAAAAAAATATTTTTACGTATTACGGACGGGCGTGATTGTAGATACAAATTAAACCAATCAAACCAACGCTCCCTGCCACCAGAATTCTTTAATGTTTATCAAACACTATGGTCGGGATCGACCGGGGAATCGAACCAGGAACCACGCTCTGCTACCAGTTTGTACACGCCCCTAGCTGCCCCAACCAAGGCTGACGGGATTAGGGCCCATGAGTAATCCCATCGACGAGCAGCAGAGGGACGGGGCCACGTGGAAATTCCTAATTACAATAAACCAGATGGGAGGACGCTAGAAAGTCATAGTACTTACCATTATCCGAAGCTAACTTCGCACCAAGGCTTGGGCAGGCCGTGAGTGTGTGTAATAGTGGATGGCGAGTAGTGTACAGTGAGATGTGAATGTGTGGGGCCTTATCAAGCATAGGCGACCAGCCGCGGCCGAGTTTCAGGCTGCTCCAAAATGCTGCACCGCTTCAGACTGCTTCGGCTCCGGACCACAGTCACTTTCCTCGTTCGTCACGATTACACTCAATTTACTCTATCGTGCGATTAACTAACTTACAGAAGCCACTAACTATCGCAGGGTATAAGGTTACCGCACAAAACGCAACGGAGTTTCTAGATCAAAGGTCGCTACCGTTTTGCGTTGCAACAGTTAGTTCTAGAATATCAGAGGCCGCACTAGCTAGTATTGCCGAATGCACTTATGCAGATTCTGAGTCAGACACAATGTGTCCCGGGGAAGCTCTCCAGTAGGGATGCGCGCCACAAATCCTAGACCGTATTTTTACTGTCCGCGCTTAATTATTCCGAGTTCCCGACAAGAATGACAGCGTGCCAATCGTTAGTACTGATTAAAGACGACTGACTGCCCTTGGGCGTTTTACGCACGACCGAATGTCAAACCGGTATGACACTGAGCCGCGCGCTCTCTCGCGTTCGTTCTTGAAATTAGCGTTTAGCGCGAACAAAATATATTTACTCTATTTCTTATGGTTACAGCCTATTAAAAGTCCACTGCAGAACATATACCTCCCAAATCGATTGCCTCAAAAGGGAGATCTTTACCATAGTTGTCATACTAGGCAGGCAGTTCTGCAACCGAAGTTTTTATTTGTTAGTTGTCAGAAAGACGCTGTTGCCTATTCCCTTTTTTGTTTCCCTCTGTTACTTCTTATGACATTCGCGGGATTTGTTGGGGTAGCCGATAAGCCCTTGTTTCTTATACAGAGATAAAATAGAAGGATACGTTTAGTCTGCCCGGATATCGTTATAGGTACTTGTTAACTTTAGCTGTTTAAGGTCGATAATAGCACTGCTTAAAATATTACAATTATTCAAGGTACAATTTTTCAAGCTAATTCCCGTGAGTGTTCATCCAAAGCTAATTACATTACTTCCAGAACTTGGAAACAGACGAAAGCTATTTTTTACAACGAACCTTTAACAGTTTGGTTATATTTTAAAATCATTGAAGCGTACAGAGTTAACGACATCGTTTAACCCAATGTTAACATAACGCCCAAAAAATTGATTATAGACATTAAAAAGCAAGGACATGTATTTAAGTGTTTTTTATTTGTGTGGATATTTTCTAATGACTTTTTTTGCTTCTCAAGAAGTATGTTCAAACTAAAGTGCCGAAATAAAAATCAAGATACTGGTAACGCGAAGTACGTGGTAGAGGCACGCTGTACCGTATTGTGGCGGTGTAAGAATATTTACTACCCCATATCGTCCCGTGACTGTTGTAAGAGATGACACAGGGAAAACGAAACAGGTGATGGGCAGCAGCATCTTCCTGATAACAACTCAAGTAATAAATGAATTGCAGTAATAAAAAAAGTCTGCCTGCGATGTGTAGCAAGTCTGGCAAAATCCCGCCTATAAGGCAATTTATGGCGAGGCCTTTGTTCAGCAGTAGACTTTTTATAGGTTGTAATGGAAGTCATGCTGCAGCTATATTATGGTAATACAAATCATCACCTTTTACGACACCCACACGATGTTTTGAAGTAGCCGATAAATGAAGCCTCTTTTCACGAGCAGTGCGTCTACTCGCAGACACAGTTCGTTATTTAAATGAAGTAACATTATTCTAGGCCGTGTAGAGGTGACTTAAGAAAATACTACTTAGAGGCCTTCAAGAAACAAGCTCACTCCTTATTAAACGCACCTGCAATTCCCTTGGTGTTGCCATATGTGTAATAAATTTGTAATAGTTAGTCAACTCCTTTGTTATACCGCAAAATACCTTCAAGCCTGTCTTGTCATCTAGTCGCTAAAATATGTAAGGGTTGTCACAAAAACAATTCCTTAGATAATAAAATCATAACATTATATTTTCTCTGTATTCCTCGTAATAATTTATTTTTCTTTACAAAAACACAAACTAATTCCTACTTTACAAAACTAGTTGCGTCCCGCTGCTTCACATGATTCATCGTGATGGAAACAAAAGCTTGTGCTTGTGTAGGTAGGCACCGACGTACTTTTACAATATTTTACCTGTATAGCAGTATCTCATGTATTCCGCTTAAAATATTGGATAGGGGTTGAACAGAATAAATAAAACAGGTTAAAATTATACATTGGTTGCGTTTATTCAATGTACGTCAAAATCATCTGGAACCTCTTATAGATCAACAGTTTTATTACACGCTATTTCTCTTTATAACAAATTCAATAATGCCATTTTCATTTAAAAACATATTTAAGTGACTTGATTTACTTCCAATATCAATATTTTGTGGTTAAAATAATACTGAGATGTATCCCTACTACTTATCAATACATTTTTTATATTCGATTAATTCATAATAGTCTTTTTGTAATTTGGCTTTATCAACATTTTGCTTAATTGCTTTTTCGTTCTTGATAAATGAAAAATTTATTCCTTTAAAGTCAAAGAAAGGGACTACCTTTCTTGTCAACCCTTCTTATTTAAATTGTATCTACTCGTACACTGCTTATATCTGTTGGTATTATTATTTTGTTTTTATATTCATTAGTAGAAACTTAGCAATATGCATAAAAATTGGTGGTTTAATTTTGTTGAACAAGTAATGCCGAATCTAATATTTTGCTGACTCTAAATCATGCGTAAAATACATTATTTGAATAGATCGTGGTTTTTAAGCTTCCACAAAATGTTGCTTTTCGGGTTTGGATGTGTTGAGAATGTGAGTAGTGTGAAAGACTGTGCCTATGTATAGGCGCGTCCAGTTGTGAAAAAGTAATTTATGCTTCACAACTTTTAGTTATAACCGGAAATCGATGATCTCTGGTCGATATTATGTGGTACAATATCATAATAACAAAAATATGCAAAAAAATAAAAAATCTTATGTGAACCCTTTCCAATCTGCACGAATCCATTGTATGATTTTCAAATAATTATAAGGTCGTTTTAAATCGTGTTATGTATACGTTATGTAAAAAAACAATGTTCGATCTCTAAGTGTTCTGTAGGTGTCTTGATACATTTCTGTTCATGTAATTCTGTAAGAGAAAAGAAATACCCCAACAAAAATAAAACAAAATAAAAACCTATAAATTTTTAGACATACGTTGGCACTGCATGTACTGTTGGTACACGTGCAACTGATTTCGTGTATGTGACACTCCTCAACGGGCGTACCGGAATGCAAGAGGAGCCGACCGGTACTATCGCATACATCGCAGGCAGGGGGAGATTCTACTCTCCTTCATACCGCGCCTCATAGTTGTTCCGTCTAGTCACCAAGTTCACTCAATGTTAGCTTAGTATTCATTATTTATTTATTTTTTTATTTATTTAATAAGGCTTACCAACTAAATACATATAGAAACAATTATTATGAGGTGCACTTAAAAAAAATTGTATATATGCATTTAAATTAAAGGTAAACACAACATATAATAAAAGACTTCCTTTAAGGAGAACAGTTACCTATAAAACTATCACTACAATAAAATAACAAAATTAGAACAAACAAAAAAAAACCAAATTTATATAATGTATAAATGAAAAAAAAGGGAGGAAGTAAAAAAACTTTTAAAATGAAAAAATTATTTGGCTGTGTAATGTGTTAATACCTTCCTCTTTAAAACATTTAAGCTATCAAAATGGATATCCACATCACAATTTTGAAATGTTGAATTGAATGCATTCAAAAAAGATGATAAAGGTGTGTTTCTGCCATATTCATTATGACTTTTTTTAATATGAAACGGTTTGTAGTTATGTAGACGAGCACTAATTCTTGGAACAGTGATACCGATATCAAGTAAGAGAGACCGACAGTCAATTTTAAAACTTAAGACCTTGTGCAGGAAAGTTATACTTAATACATCCTTACGCCTTTCTAAAGGTATCATATGGTAATGCTCAAGTCTTTTCTTATAGCTATTAAAAGTGTGATAAGTCCCTTCGATGTAACTGAGTCTAGCTAACATTCTTTTTTGTACCTTTTCTATACGTTGTATATTGTTTTGATAACTAGGATACCAAACAAAGGAACAGTAGTCTATATTGCTACAGATCAACGCGAAATAGAGGGCATTTAAAGCTGGTATGGACTTAAATGCTGTAGTGATACGTGAGATGAATGCTATTAATCTATTACACTTATTTATTGTGATATCAATATGACGTGTGAATCTCATTTCGGAATCAATGTTTAGGCCTAAATCTTTAACATATTTTACTTGATTAAGACGAGTATCTGCAATATAGTAATTAGTTTCGAATTTTTTATATTTCCTTGAAAATTTTATGTGGTGACATTTTTTTACATTGAGTTCCATCTTATTACATTCACACCATTTACAAAGATCGTTAATATCCCTCTGTAATAGTAACTGGTCCTCTGTGCACTTAACGGTTCTAAAAAATTTCAGATCATCGGCGTATAAAACAAACTGACTGTTATTTAATACATTTTTTATGTCATCTATAAACAAACAAAATAAAATTGGACCCAGGACTGAACCCTGAGGAACTCCAGAAGTAGCTTGAAATATGTGAGATACAAAACCGTTTACATACACATTACACATATGGTGTTACAGTTGTGGGTGGCGGTTGGCATTTAGCATCAGATGTGCTGCATGCTCGTATGCCCCCTCTCCTCATACCGTTAGACGCGTATATAGGATAATAAAACAATAGAATAAAACAATAGATAAGCAGCAACATCTGCTTAATAACAACTCTTAATAATATAAAATGGTGATTGCAAACACCCCTATGTGGATCTATAGGGATGCCTATGTTCAGTAGTGAAATTTTATAGGCTGCATGGATGGAATGGACTATCATATCCCTAACGTGTATACAACATCTATTTAATATGCAAGGCAATGTATCTAATAGAGACCTAAAAGTTATATCATGTATGTATATCTAATAGACATCGCAAGTCTTAACGCTTGGCGTCACGATATAGGAGTGCAACTAAAAGCTTTTCACTTCTAACGCAAAAATCCTGGTATGGAAGTAAGTTTGTTTAACGTAGTATATAATCTACTGCCTCGTTGGTTGTAAGTGCAACTGATTATCATGTGTTCTTGGAGCAGCTTGAAGTCAAATCAGTCAGACGAAGATTGTATCATTAAATATGTACACGCCCCTAGCTGCCCCAACCAAGGCTGACGGGATTAGGGCCCATGAGTAATCCCATCGACGAGCAGCAGAGGGACGGGGCCAGAATATGGCCACGTCGAAATTCCAAGTTCCCGACAAGAATGACAGCGTGCCAATCGTTAGTACTGCTTAAAGACGACTGACTGCCCTTGGGCGTTTTACGCACGACCGAATATCAAACCGGTATGACACTGAGCCGCGCGCCCTCTCGCGTTCGTTCTTGACATTAGCGTTTAGCGTGAACAAACCCCCGTCCCGGACATAAGGATTTAGGTCCGCGAGCAAACCGGGCAGCGGGACAAGGTCGCGACGGCAAGTTGCAAGACCGAATCTACAACCAAACTAGGCCACCTTAGGTGCCCCATCAGGTCTTGCAACCCTAACCAACGCCTCAAAAGATAGCCCTAATATGGCAAGCCGGAGGGTCAGCCTCCACTGGATGCCCCTCCTGGGCATCGCAGCACTTTAATAAGTCCTGTACTGGACAGAAGTCCGACGACCTCTTTCAAACACCTATCTGTGCCCCTATGATTAGTTCCGCAATCCGACCGGATCAGCTCTGCAAACAGCGACGCTACACGAAGCTGCCTAGACAAATTTTGTGCCAGCAGTTTTTTCAGTGCAGAGCGCACCCACAAATTCCACATGAACGTCCTCTGTGGAGAGCCGAACGAAATGCACAGATAGTCCCTAGTATGAATTTTCAACAAGTAGGCCTAGCATTCTTTGGGGGAGGCCTATGTTCAGCAGTGGACTTGTGAAGGGCTGTAATGATGATGATGAGGCCTAGCCAGGCCACCCATCATATTATCATTTACTAAAATAGTGCGGCAGCTGATTTCAATCTGATAATCTCCAAAACTAGCTAACCTGTTAGGCAAGTAGTCCTATGCTCATATTTCAACAAATTTTTCAAAAGCATCAATGTTCAACTACAGAATTAATTCAACCAAATTAATCACCGATGCGCATAGGTCAACTTGCAAATTAAACAAAACAATAACGTAAGGGACAGCCCTACTTCTTCGCAAAGCAAAATGATTAAACACTATCATAAACATATACATAATTTTTCAAATAGCGCGCCATTCAATTTCAAATGAATTCAAATTTTCCTTTCAGCAAACAGACGCAACAATCAAATACAGTGATTAAATATGTGTACAAAACACATGCAGTTGCATTTAAAGGAGTAGATTAAATTCAATTCTTTTAATTTAAATCGCTACAAATAGGAAAATTTCGCAGAAAGCCTAAAGCAGTTTTTACTTTTAATTCAAGTATTTTTTGACTAAGTGCTCGACCAAACTAAATCTAATACCCCTTGACAGCGTGATTCAACGCTCCAGGGGGGCCCTAATCTTCCCACCACCAAGGGGAGGCCACATGGCGTGAACCCGAGATCAATAGAGCACAACCGCTAACAGTCGCCACTCGGGTTGTACGCCTTCACTGAGGCCGTCGGCAACAGAACATTTTGACAAGTGGACTGTTGACGGCTTAAGGCTCAGTGGAGGCGGCCGTGGTGGGAGCTAAGGCGGCAGCTAGCCAGGGCCGCCTCCATCAAATGGGGAACAGTGGTACACCAGACGCGGCCACTCAGCTAACGGGAGTGAGAAGGGTCCAGCGGACCGATAAGTGGCCGTGAAGTTCTTCTCCACACGCTGAAGGGGGGTGATGACACCCCCGCCCCTGAGGGAATTACCCCCCGACTAGTCGGGGGAGGGACCCCTTCCAAACCTAGGGGCTCGGTGGCCAGCCGGCGGGCTCCGAGAGCCGCCCGGCAGAGGGCCCCCGCCCGTGGGGGTCGAGGGCCTGGCAGAGTCCCGAGAGGAGATGCCGTTCGCAACCAAGCACAAAACTGCATGATGATGGCCCTGGCAATGCTCCCTGCCACCAGAATTGTTTAATGTTTATCAAACACTATGGTCGGGATCGACCGGGAATCGAACCCGGAACCGCGCTCTGCTACCAGTTTGTTACGGCCTACGGCTGCTCCCTTAAAGGATCCAATCCTCAGGGGCCCATGAGCTGAAGACTTCCCGAACAGACGTAGGTCGGGACTCAATGTGGCCACGTGGAATCTCTCGAATTACACTAAAATATATGGGGGAGCGTTCTATACTACGGCCAGTCGACCGGCAGAGGAATTAGGCGAAGCTTACTTACCTATATCCAAGGCGACTGGTCCCTCCGGAGTCGATCAGGTCACATGTGGTTGTGTAGTGAAAGGGAAATAAGTGATGTGATGTGTATCTGGGTGTGACTGATGGTGATTGAACCTAGACCTTGGCCGTCGGTAGCAGCCCGAGCTTCGACACCGCTCCAACTTGAGGGGGCCCTCCGAGGCGTCCACAGTCACTTTCCTCTTTCTTCACGATGACAGTCAATTAACTCTATCGTACGATTTACTAACTTACAGAAGCCACTAACTATCGCTGGTTATAAGGTTAACACACAAAACGCACACGGAGTTTACAGTTTATTAAAGGTCACTACCGTTTCGCGTTGCAACAGTTATTTCTAGAATATCAGAGGCCGCACTAGCTAATATTGTCGAATGCACTTATACAGATTCTGAGTCGGTCCCGGGAAGCTCTCCAGCAGGAATGCGCGTCACAAATCCTAGACCGTATATTTACGGGCCGCACCTAATTATTCCGAGTTCCCTAACAGAATGGACCGCGTGCTCACGTCAGCACCGATTAAGGACGACTGACTGCCCTTGGGCGTTTTTCGCACGACCGAAAGTCAAACCGGTATCGCGCCGAGCCGAGTGACATCTCGCGTCAATCCTTGAAAGTGTTTGGCGCGAACAATAAGTAATCCACTACAACTATCCGACAACGATAATTAACCGATTACGTAAAAATAACCATCTACCTACATGACGTATATCTCTAGAAAAACTCCCGCTTGCGCAACCTAGGCCGCGGTTTTTCAAATTACCCACTAACCAAAAAAAAAAGGCAAGCAACAAAGCAACAAAGGAAAATAATTTTTATTATTACGTACAAAAAAATATTTTTACGTATTACGGACGGGCGTGATTGTAGATACAAATTAAACCAATCAAACCAACGCTCCCTGCCACCAGAATTCTTTAATGTTTATCAAACACTATGGTCGGGATCGACCGGGGAATCGAACCAGGAACCACGCTCTGCTACCAGTTTGTACACGCCCCTAGCTGCCCCAACCAAGGCTGACGGGATTAGGGCCCATGAGTAATCCCATCGACGAGCAGCAGAGGGACGGGGCCACGTGGAAATTCCTAATTACAATAAACCAGATGGGAGGACGCTAGAAAGTCATAGTACTTACCATTATCCGAAGCTAACTTCGCACCAAGGCTTGGGCAGGCCGTGAGTGTGTGTAATAGTGGATGGCGAGTAGTGTACAGTGAGATGTGAATGTTTAGGGCCTTATCAAGCATAGGCGACCAGCCGCGGCCGAGTTTCAGGCTGCTCCAAAATGCTGCACCGCTTCAGACTGCTTCGGCTCCGGACCACAGTCACTTTCCTCGTTCGTCACGATTACACTCAATTTACTCTATCGTGCGATTAACTAACTTACAGAAGCCACTAACTATCGCAGGGTATAAGGTTACCGCACAAAACGCAACGGAGTTTCTAGATCAAAGGTCGCTACCGTTTTGCGTTGCAACAGTTAGTTCTAGAATATCAGAGGCCGCACTAGCTAGTATTGCCGAATGCACTTATGCAGATTCTGAGTCAGACACAATGTGTCCCGGGGAAGCTCTCCAGTAGGGATGCGCGCCACAAATCCTAGACCGTATTTTTACTGTCCGCGCTTAATTATTCCGAGTTCCCGACAAGAATGACAGCGTGCCAATCGTTAGTACTGATTAAAGACGACTGACTGCCCTTGGGCGTTTTACGCACGACCGAATGTCAAACCGGTATGACACTGAGCCGCGCGCTCTCTCGCGTTCGTTCTTGAAATTAGCGTTTAGCGCGAACAAAATATATTTACTCTATTTCTTATGGTTACAGCCTATTAAAAGTCCACTGCAGAACATATACCTCCCAAATCGATTGCCTCAAAAGGGAGATCTTTACCATAGTTGTCATACTAGGCAGGCAGTTCTGCAACCGAAGTTTTTATTTGTTAGTTGTCAGAAAGACGCTGTTGCCTATTCCCTTTTTTGTTTCCCTCTGTTACTTCTTATGACATTCGCGGGATTTGTTGGGGTAGCCGATAAGCCCTTGTTTCTTATACAGAGATAAAATAGAAGGATACGTTTAGTCTGCCCGGATATCGTTATAGGTACTTGTTAACTTTAGCTGTTTAAGGTCGATAATAGCACTGCTTAAAATATTACAATTATTCAAGGTACAATTTTTCAAGCTAATTCCCGTGAGTGTTCATCCAAAGCTAATTACATTACTTCCAGAACTTGGAAACAGACGAAAGCTATTTTTTACAACGAACCTTTAACAGTTTGGTTATATTTTAAAATCATTGAAGCGTACAGAGTTAACGACATCGTTTAACCCAATGTTAACATAACGCCCAAAAAATTGATTATAGACATTAAAAAGCAAGGACATGTATTTAAGTGTTTTTTATTTGTGTGGATATTTTCTAATGACTTTTTTTGCTTCTCAAGAAGTATGTTCAAACTAAAGTGCCGAAATAAAAATCAAGATACTGGTAACGCGAAGTACGTGGTAGAGGCACGCTGTACCGTATTGTGGCGGTGTAAGAATATTTACTACCCCATATCGTCCCGTGACTGTTGTAAGAGATGACACAGGGAAAACGAAACAGGTGATGGGCAGCAGCATCTTCCTGATAACAACTCAAGTAATAAATGAATTGCAGTAATAAAAAAAGTCTGCCTGCGATGTGTAGCAAGTCTGGCAAAATCCCGCCTATAAGGCAATTTATGGCGAGGCCTTTGTTCAGCAGTAGACTTTTTATAGGTTGTAATGGAAGTCATGCTGCAGCTATATTATGGTAATACAAATCATCACCTTTTACGACACCCACACGATGTTTTGAAGTAGCCGATAAATGAAGCCTCTTTTCACGAGCAGTGCGTCTACTCGCAGACACAGTTCGTTATTTAAATGAAGTAACATTATTCTAGGCCGTGTAGAGGTGACTTAAGAAAATACTACTTAGAGGCCTTCAAGAAACAAGCTCACTCCTTATTAAACGCACCTGCAATTCCCTTGGTGTTGCCATATGTGTAATAAATTTGTAATAGTTAGTCAACTCCTTTGTTATACCGCAAAATACCTTCAAGCCTGTCTTGTCATCTAGTCGCTAAAATATGTAAGGGTTGTCACAAAAACAATTCCTTAGATAATAAAATCATAACATTATATTTTCTCTGTATTCCTCGTAATAATTTATTTTTCTTTACAAAAACACAAACTAATTCCTACTTTACAAAACTAGTTGCGTCCCGCTGCTTCACATGATTCATCGTGATGGAAACAAAAGCTTGTGCTTGTGTAGGTAGGCACCGACGTACTTTTACAATATTTTACCTGTATAGCAGTATCTCATGTATTCCGCTTAAAATATTGGATAGGGGTTGAACAGAATAAATAAAACAGGTTAAAATTATACATTGGTTGCGTTTATTCAATGTACGTCAAAATCATCTGGAACCTCTTATAGATCAACAGTTTTATTACACGCTATTTCTCTTTATAACAAATTCAATAATGCCATTTTCATTTAAAAACATATTTAAGTGACTTGATTTACTTCCAATATCAATATTTTGTGGTTAAAATAATACTGAGATGTATCCCTACTACTTATCAATACATTTTTTATATTCGATTAATTCATAATAGTCTTTTTGTAATTTGGCTTTATCAACATTTTGCTTAATTGCTTTTTCGTTCTTGATAAATGAAAAATTTATTCCTTTAAAGTCAAAGAAAGGGACTACCTTTCTTGTCAACCCTTCTTATTTCAATTTCATCTACACAGCTTAGATCTGTTGGTATTATTATTTTGCTTTTATATTCATTGGTAGAATAGCAATATGCATAATCCGCTTAAAGTGCTGGTTTAATTTTGTTGAACAAGTAAAGCCGAATCTAATATTTTGCTGACTCGAAATCGTGCGTAAAATACATTATTTGAATAGATCGTGGTTTTTAAGCTTCCACAAAATGTTGCTTTTCGTGTTTGGATGTGTTGGGAATGTGAGTAGTGTGAAAGACAGTGCCTATGTATAGGTGCGTCCAGTTGTGATAAAGTAATTTATGCTTCACAACTTTTAGTAATAACCGAAAGTCGATGATCTCTGGTCGAAATTATGTAGTACAATATCATAATAACAAAAATATGCAAAGCAATAAAAAATCTTATGTGAACCCTTTCCAATCTGCACGAATCCATTGTATGATTTTCAAATAATTATAAGGTCGTTTTAAATCGTGTTATGTATACGTTATGTAAAAAGAACAATGTTCGATCTCTAAGTGTTCTGTAGGTGTCTTGATACATTTCTGTTCATGTAATTCTGTAAGAGAAAAGAAATACCCCAACAAAAATAAAACAAAATAAAAACCTATAAATTTTTAGACATACGTTGGCACTGCATGTACTGTTGGTACACGTGCAACTGATTTCGTGTATGTGACACTCCTCAACGGGCGTACCGGTATGCAAGAGGAGCCGACTCTCCTTCATACCGCGCATCATAGTTGTTCCGTCTAGTCACCAAGTTCACTCAATGTTAGCTTAGTATTCATTATTTATTTATTTTTTTATTTATTTAATAAGGCTTACCAACTAAATACATATAGAAACAATTATTATGAGGTGCACTTAAAAAAAATTGTATATATACATTTAAATTAAAGGTAAACACAACATATAATAAAAGACTTCCTTTAAGGAGAACAGTTACCTATAAAACTATCACTACAATAAAATAACAAAATTAGAACAAACAAAAAAAACCAAATTTATATAATGTATAAATGAAAAAAAAGGGAGGAAGTAAAAAAACTTTTAAAATGAAAAAATTATTTGGCTGTGTAATGTGTTAATACCTTCCTCTTTAAAACATTTAAGCTATCAAAATGGATATCCACATCACAATTTTGAAATGTTGAATTGAATGCATTCAAAAAAGATGATAAAGGTGTGTTTCTGCCATATTCATTATGACTTTTTTTAATATGAAACGGTTTGTAGTTATGTAGACGAGCACTAATTCTTGGAACAGTGATACCGATATCAAGTAAGAGAGACCGACAGTCAATTTTAAAACTTAAGACCTTGTGCAGGAAAGTTATACTTAATACATCCTTACGCCTTTCTAAAGGTATCATATGGTAATGCTCAAGTCTTTTCTTATAGCTATTAAAAGTGTGATAAGTCCCTTCGATGTAACTGAGTCTAGCTAACATTCTTTTTTGTACCTTTTCTATACGTTGTATATTGTTTTGATAACTAGGATACCAAACAAAGGAACAGTAGTCTATATTGCTACAGATCAACGCGAAATAGAGGGCCTTTAAAGCTGGTATGGACTTAAATGCTGTAGTGATACGTGAGATGAATGCTATTAATCTATTACACTTATTTATTGTGATATCAATATGACGTGTGAATCTCATTTCGGAATCAATGTTTAGGCCTAAATCTTTAACATATTTTACTTGATTAAGACGAGTATCTGCAATATAGTAATTAGTTTCGAATTTTTTATATTTCCTTGAAAATTTTATGTGGTGACATTTTTTTACATTGAGTTCCATCTTATTACATTCACACCATTTACAAAGATCGTTAATATCCCTCTGTAATAGTAACTGGTCCTCTGTGCACTTAACGGTTCTAAAAAATTTCAGATCATCGGCGTATAAAACAAACTGACTGTTATTTAATACATTTTTTATGTCATCTATAAACAAACAAAATAAAATTGGACCCAGGACTGAACCCTGAGGAACTCCAGAAGTAGCTTGAAATATGTGAGATACAAAACCGTTTACATACACATTACACATATGGTGTTACAGTTGTGGGTGGCGGTTGGCATTTAGCATCAGATGTGCTGCATGCTCGTATGCCCCCTCTCCTCATACCGTTAGACGCGTATATAGGATAATAAAACAATAGAATAAAACAATAGATAAGCAGCAACATCTGCTTAATAACAACTCTTAATAATATAAAATGGTGATTGCAAACACCCCTATGTGGATCTATAGGGATGCCTATGTTCAGTAGTGAAATTTTATAGGCTGCATGGATGGAATGGACTATCATATCCCTAACGTGTATACAACATCTATTTAATATGCAAGGCAATGTATCTAATAGAGACCTAAAAGTTATATCATGTATGTATATCTAATAGACATCGCAAGTCTTAACGCTTGGCGTCACGATATAGGAGTGCAACTAAAAGCTTTTCACTTCTAACGCAAAAATCCTGGTATGGAAGTAAGTTTGTTTAACGTAGTATATAATCTACTGCCTCGTTGGTTGTAAGTGCAACTGATTATCATGTGTTCTTGGAGCAGCTTGAAGTCAAATCAGTCAGACGAAGATTGTATCATTAAATATGTACACGCCCCTAGCTGCCCCAACCAAGGCTGACGGGATTAGGGCCCATGAGTAATCCCATCGACGAGCAGCAGAGGGACGGGGCCAGAATATGGCCACGTCGAAATTCCAAGTTCCCGACAAGAATGACAGCGTGCCAATCGTTAGTACTGCTTAAAGACGACTGACTGCCCTTGGGCGTTTTACGCACGACCGAATATCAAACCGGTATGACACTGAGCCGCGCGCCCTCTCGCGTTCGTTCTTGACATTAGCGTTTAGCGTGAACAAACCCCCGTCCCGGACATAAGGATTTAGGTCCGCGAGCAAACCGGGCAGCGGGACAAGGTCGCGACGGCAAGTTGCAAGACCGAATCTACAACCAAACTAGGCCACCTTAGGTGCCCCATCAGGTCTTGCAACCCTAACCAACGCCTCAAAAGATAGCCCTAATATGGCAAGCCGGAGGGTCAGCCTCCACTGGATGCCCCTCCTGGGCATCGCAGCACTTTAATAAGTCCTGTACTGGACAGAAGTCCGACGACCTCTTTCAAACACCTATCTGTGCCCCTATGATTAGTTCCGCAATCCGACCGGATCAGCTCTGCAAACAGCGACGCTACACGAAGCTGCCTAGACAAATTTTGTGCCAGCAGTTTTTTCAGTGCAGAGCGCACCCACAAATTCCACATGAACGTCCTCTGTGGAGAGCCGAACGAAATGCACAGATAGTCCCTAGTATGAATTTTCAACAAGTAGGCCTAGCATTCTTTGGGGGAGGCCTATGTTCAGCAGTGGACTTGTGAAGGGCTGTAATGATGATGATGAGGCCTAGCCAGGCCACCCATCATATTATCATTTACTAAAATAGTGCGGCAGCTGATTTCAATCTGATAATCTTCAAAACTAGCTAACCTGTTAGGCAAGTAGTCCTATGCTCATATTTCAACAAATTTTTCAAAAGCATCAATGTTCAACTACAGAATTAATTCAACCAAATTAATCACCGATGCGCATAGGTCAACTTGCAAATTAAACAAAACAATAACGTAAGGGACAGCCCTACTTCTTCGCAAAGCAAAATGATTAAACACTATCATAAACATATACATAATTTTTCAAATAGCGCGCCATTCAATTTCAAATGAATTCAAATTTTCCTTTCAGCAAACAGACGCAACAATCAAATACAGTGATTAAATATGTGTACAAAACACATGCAGTTGCATTTAAAGGAGTAGATTAAATTCAATTCTTTTAATTTAAATCGCTACAAATAGGAAAATTTCGCAGAAAGCCTAAAGCAGTTTTTACTTTTAATTCAAGTATTTTTTGACTAAGTGCTCGACCAAACTAAATCTAATACCCCTTGACAGCGTGATTCAACGCTCCAGGGGGGCCCTAATCTTCCCACCACCAAGGGGAGGCCACATGGCGTGAACCCGAGATCAATAGAGCACAACCGCTAACAGTCGCCACTCGGGTTGTACGCCTTCACTGAGGCCGTCGGCAACAGAACATTTTGACAAGTGGACTGTTGACGGCTTAAGGCTCAGTGGAGGCGGCCGTGGTGGGAGCTAAGGCGGCAGCTAGCCAGGGCCGCCTCCATCAAATGGGGAACAGTGGTACACCAGACGCGGCCACTCAGCTAACGGGAGTGAGAAGGGTCCAGCGGACCGATAAGTGGCCGTGAAGTTCTTCTCCACACGCTGAAGGGGGGTGATGACACCCCCGCCCCTGAGGGAATTACCCCCCGACTAGTCGGGGGAGGGACCCCTTCCAAACCTAGGGGCTCGGTGGCCAGCCGGCGGGCTCCGAGAGCCGCCCGGCAGAGGGCCCCCGCCCGTGGGGGTCGAGGGCCTGGCAGAGTCCCGAGAGGAGATGCCGTTCGCAACCAAGCACAAAACTGCATGATGATGGCCCTGGCAATGCTCCCTGCCACCAGAATTGTTTAATGTTTATCAAACACTATGGTCGGGATCGACCGGGAATCGAACCCGGAACCGCGCTCTGCTACCAGTTTGTTACGGCCTACGGCTGCTCCCTTAAAGGATCCAATCCTCAGGGGCCCATGAGCTGAAGACTTCCCGAACAGACGTAGGTCGGGACTCAATGTGGCCACGTGGAATCTCTCGAATTACACTAAAATATATGGGGGAGCGTTCTATACTACGGCCAGTCGACCGGCAGAGGAATTAGGCGAAGCTTACTTACCTATATCCAAGGCGACTGGTCCCTCCGGAGTCGATCAGGTCACATGTGGTTGTGTAGTGAAAGGGAAATAAGTGATGTGATGTGTATCTGGGTGTGACTGATGGTGATTGAACCTAGACCTTGGCCGTCGGTAGCAGCCCGAGCTTCGACACCGCTCCAACTTGAGGGGGCCCTCCGAGGCGTCCACAGTCACTTTCCTCTTTCTTCACGATGACAGTCAATTAACTCTATCGTACGATTTACTAACTTACAGAAGCCACTAACTATCGCTGGTTATAAGGTTAACACACAAAACGCACACGGAGTTTACAGTTTATTAAAGGTCACTACCGTTTCGCGTTGCAACAGTTATTTCTAGAATATCAGAGGCCGCACTAGCTAATATTGTCGAATGCACTTATACAGATTCTGAGTCGGTCCCGGGAAGCTCTCCAGCAGGAATGCGCGTCACAAATCCTAGACCGTATATTTACGGGCCGCACCTAATTATTCCGAGTTCCCTAACAGAATGGACCGCGTGCTCACGTCAGCACCGATTAAGGACGACTGACTGCCCTTGGGCGTTTTTCGCACGACCGAAAGTCAAACCGGTATCGCGCCGAGCCGAGTGACATCTCGCGTCAATCCTTGAAAGTGTTTGGCGCGAACAATAAGTAATCCACTACAACTATCCGACAACGATAATTAACCGATTACGTAAAAATAACCATCTACCTACATGACGTATATCTCTAGAAAAACTCCCGCTTGCGCAACCTAGGCCGCGGTTTTTCAAATTACCCACTAACCAAAAAAAAAAGGCAAGCAACAAAGCAACAAAGGAAAATAATTTTTATTATTACGTACAAAAAAATATTTTTACGTATTACGGACGGGCGTGATTGTAGATACAAATTAAACCAATCAAACCAACGCTCCCTGCCACCAGAATTCTTTAATGTTTATCAAACACTATGGTCGGGATCGACCGGGGAATCGAACCAGGAACCACGCTCTGCTACCAGTTTGTACACGCCCCTAGCTGCCCCAACCAAGGCTGACGGGATTAGGGCCCATGAGTAATCCCATCGACGAGCAGCAGAGGGACGGGGCCACGTGGAAATTCCTAATTACAATAAACCAGATGGGAGGACGCTAGAAAGTCATAGTACTTACCATTATCCGAAGCTAACTTCGCACCAAGGCTTGGGCAGGCCGTGAGTGTGTGTAATAGTGGATGGCGAGTAGTGTACAGTGAGATGTGAATGTGTGGGGCCTTATCAAGCATAGGCGACCAGCCGCGGCCGAGTTTCAGGCTGCTCCAAAATGCTGCACCGCTTCAGACTGCTTCGGCTCCGGACCACAGTCACTTTCCTCGTTCGTCACGATTACACTCAATTTACTCTATCGTGCGATTAACTAACTTACAGAAGCCACTAACTATCGCAGGGTATAAGGTTACCGCACAAAACGCAACGGAGTTTCTAGATCAAAGGTCGCTACCGTTTTGCGTTGCAACAGTTAGTTCTAGAATATCAGAGGCCGCACTAGCTAGTATTGCCGAATGCACTTATGCAGATTCTGAGTCAGACACAATGTGTCCCGGGGAAGCTCTCCAGTAGGGATGCGCGCCACAAATCCTAGACCGTATTTTTACTGTCCGCGCTTAATTATTCCGAGTTCCCGACAAGAATGACAGCGTGCCAATCGTTAGTACTGATTAAAGACGACTGACTGCCCTTGGGCGTTTTACGCACGACCGAATGTCAAACCGGTATGACACTGAGCCGCGCGCTCTCTCGCGTTCGTTCTTGAAATTAGCGTTTAGCGCGAACAAAATATATTTACTCTATTTCTTATGGTTACAGCCTATTAAAAGTCCACTGCAGAACATATACCTCCCAAATCGATTGCCTCAAAAGGGAGATCTTTACCATAGTTGTCATACTAGGCAGGCAGTTCTGCAACCGAAGTTTTTATTTGTTAGTTGTCAGAAAGACGCTGTTGCCTATTCCCTTTTTTGTTTCCCTCTGTTACTTCTTATGACATTCGCGGGATTTGTTGGGGTAGCCGATAAGCCCTTCTTTCTTATACAGAGATAAAATAGAAGGATACGTTTAGTCTGCCCGGATATCGTTATAGGTACTTGTTAACTTTAGCTGTTTAAGGTCGATAATAGCACTGCTTAAAATATTACAATTATTCAAGGTACAATTTTTCAAGCTAATTCCCGTGAGTGTTCATCCAAAGCTAATTACATTACTTCCAGAACTTGGAAACAGACGAAAGCTATTTTTTACAACGAACCTTTAACAGTTTGGTTATATTTTAAAATCATTGAAGCGTACAGAGTTAACGACATCGTTTAACCCAATGTTAACATAACGCCCAAAAAATTGATTATAGACATTAAAAAGCAAGGACATGTATTTAAGTGTTTTTTATTTGTGTGGATATTTTCTAATGACTTTTTTTGCTTCTCAAGAAGTATGTTCAAACTAAAGTGCCGAAATAAAAATCAAGATACTGGTAACGCGAAGTACGTGGTAGAGGCACGCTGTACCGTATTGTGGCGGTGTAAGAATATTTACTACCCCATATCGTCCCGTGACTGTTGTAAGAGATGACACAGGGAAAACGAAACAGGTGATGGGCAGCAGCATCTTCCTGATAACAACTCAAGTAATAAATGAATTGCAGTAATAAAAAAAGTCTGCCTGCGATGTGTAGCAAGTCTGGCAAAATCCCGCCTATAAGGCAATTTATGGCGAGGCCTTTGTTCAGCAGTAGACTTTTTATAGGTTGTAATGGAAGTCATGCTGCAGCTATATTATGGTAATACAAATCATCACCTTTTACGACACCCACACGATGTTTTGAAGTAGCCGATAAATGAAGCCTCTTTTCACGAGCAGTGCGTCTACTCGCAGACACAGTTCGTTATTTAAATGAAGTAACATTATTCTAGGCCGTGTAGAGGTGACTTAAGAAAATACTACTTAGAGGCCTTCAAGAAACAAGCTCACTCCTTATTAAACGCACCTGCAATTCCCTTGGTGTTGCCATATGTGTAATAAATTTGTAATAGTTAGTCAACTCCTTTGTTATACCGCAAAATACCTTCAAGCCTGTCTTGTCATCTAGTCGCTAAAATATGTAAGGGTTGTCACAAAAACAATTCCTTAGATAATAAAATCATAACATTATATTTTCTCTGTATTCCTCGTAATAATTTATTTTTCTTTACAAAAACACAAACTAATTCCTACTTTACAAAACTAGTTGCGTCCCGCTGCTTCACATGATTCATCGTGATGGAAACAAAAGCTTGTGCTTGTGTAGGTAGGCACCGACGTACTTTTACAATATTTTACCTGTATAGCAGTATCTCATGTATTCCGCTTAAAATATTGGATAGGGGTTGAACAGAATAAATAAAACAGGTTAAAATTATACATTGGTTCTGTTTATTCAATGTACGTCAAAATCATCTGGAACCTCTTATAGATCAACAGTTTTATTACACGCTATTTCTCTTTATAACAAATTCAATAATGCCATTTTCATTTAAAAACATATTTAAGTGACTTGATTTACTTCCAATATCAATATTTTGTGGTTAAAATAATACTGAGATGTATCCCTACTACTTATCAATACATTTTTTATATTCGATTAATTCATAATAGTCTTTTTGTAATTTGGCTTTATCAACATTTTGCATAATTGCTTTTTCGTTCTTGATAAATGAAAAATTTATTCCTTTAAAGTCAAAGAAAGGGACTACCTTTCTTGTCAACCCTTCTTATTTAAATTGTATCTACTCGTACACTGCTTATATCTGTTGGTATTATTATTTTGTTTTTATATTCATTAGTAGAAACTTAGCAATATGCATAAAAATTGGTGGTTTAATTTTGTTGAACAAGTAATGCCGAATCTAATATTTTGCTGACTCTAAATCATGCGTAAAATACATTATTTGAATAGATCGTGGTTTTTAAGCTTCCACAAAATGTTGCTTTTCGGGTTTGGATGTGTTGAGAATGTGAGTAGTGTGAAAGACTGTGCCTATGTATAGGCGCGTCCAGTTGTGAAAAAGTAATTTATGCTTCACAACTTTTAGTTATAACCGGAAATCGATGATCTCTGGTCGATATTATGTGGTACAATATCATAATAACAAAAATATGCAAAAAAATAAAAAATCTTATGTGAACCCTTTCCAATCTGCACGAATCCATTGTATGATTTTCAAATAATTATAAGGTCGTTTTAAATCGTGTTATGTATACGTTATGTAAAAAAACAATGTTCGATCTCTAAGTGTTCTGTAGGTGTCTTGATACATTTCTGTTCATGTAATTCTGTAAGAGAAAAGAAATACCCCAACAAAAATAAAACAAAATAAAAACCTATAAATTTTTAGACATACGTTGGCACTGCATGTACTGTTGGTACACGTGCAACTGATTTCGTGTATGTGACACTCCTCAACGGGCGTACCGGAATGCAAGAGGAGCCGACCGGTACTATCGCATACATCGCAGGCAGGGGGAGATTCTACTCTCCTTCATACCGCGCCTCATAGTTGTTCCGTCTAGTCACCAAGTTCACTCAATGTTAGCTTAGTATTCATTATTTATTTATTTTTTTATTTATTTAATAAGGCTTACCAACTAAATACATATAGAAACAATTATTATGAGGTGCACTTAAAAAAAATTGTATATATGCATTTAAATTAAAGGTAAACACAACATATAATAAAAGACTTCCTTTAAGGAGAACAGTTACCTATAAAACTATCACTACAATAAAATAACAAAATTAGAACAAACAAAAAAAAACCAAATTTATATAATGTATAAATGAAAAAAAAGGGAGGAAGTAAAAAAACTTTTAAAATGAAAAAATTATTTGGCTGTGTAATGTGTTAATACCTTCCTCTTTAAAACATTTAAGCTATCAAAATGGATATCCACATCACAATTTTGAAATGTTGAATTGAATGCATTCAAAAAAGATGATAAAGGTGTGTTTCTGCCATATTCATTATGACTTTTTTTAATATGAAACGGTTTGTAGTTATGTAGACGAGCACTAATTCTTGGAACAGTGATACCGATATCAAGTAAGAGAGACCGACAGTCAATTTTAAAACTTAAGACCTTGTGCAGGAAAGTTATACTTAATACATCCTTACGCCTTTCTAAAGGTATCATATGGTAATGCTCAAGTCTTTTCTTATAGCTATTAAAAGTGTGATAAGTCCCTTCGATGTAACTGAGTCTAGCTAACATTCTTTTTTGTACCTTTTCTATACGTTGTATATTGTTTTGATAACTAGGATACCAAACAAAGGAACAGTAGTCTATATTGCTACAGATCAACGCGAAATAGAGGGCATTTAAAGCTGGTATGGACTTAAATGCTGTAGTGATACGTGAGATGAATGCTATTAATCTATTACACTTATTTATTGTGATATCAATATGACGTGTGAATCTCATTTCGGAATCAATGTTTAGGCCTAAATCTTTAACATATTTTACTTGATTAAGACGAGTATCTGCAATATAGTAATTAGTTTCGAATTTTTTATATTTCCTTGAAAATTTTATGTGGTGACATTTTTTTACATTGAGTTCCATCTTATTACATTCACACCATTTACAAAGATCGTTAATATCCCTCTGTAATAGTAACTGGTCCTCTGTGCACTTAACGGTTCTAAAAAATTTCAGATCATCGGCGTATAAAACAAACTGACTGTTATTTAATACATTTTTTATGTCATCTATAAACAAACAAAATAAAATTGGACCCAGGACTGAACCCTGAGGAACTCCAGAAGTAGCTTGAAATATGTGAGATACAAAACCGTTTACATACACATTACACATATGGTGTTACAGTTGTGGGTGGCGGTTGGCATTTAGCATCAGATGTGCTGCATGCTCGTATGCCCCCTCTCCTCATACCGTTAGACGCGTATATAGGATAATAAAACAATAGAATAAAACAATAGATAAGCAGCAACATCTGCTTAATAACAACTCTTAATAATATAAAATGGTGATTGCAAACACCCCTATGTGGATCTATAGGGATGCCTATGTTCAGTAGTGAAATTTTATAGGCTGCATGGATGGAATGGACTGTCATATCCCTAACGTGTATACAACATCTATTTAATATGCAAGGCAATGTATCTAATAGAGACCTAAAAGTTATATCATGTATGTATATCTAATAGACATCGCAAGTCTTAACGCTTGGCGTCACGATATAGGAGTGCAACTAAAAGCTTTTCACTTCTAACGCAAAAATCCTGGTATGGAAGTAAGTTTCTTTAACGTAGTATATAATCTACTGCCTCGTTGGTTGTAAGTGCAACTGATTATCATGTGTTCTTGGAGCAGCTTGAAGTCAAATCAGTCAGACGAAGATTGTATCATTAAATATGTACACGCCCCTAGCTGCCCCAACCAAGGCTGACGGGATTAGGGCCCATGAGTAATCCCATCGACGAGCAGCAGAGGGACGGGGCCAGAATATGGCCACGTCGAAATTCCAAGTTCCCGACAAGAATGACAGCGTGCCAATCGTTAGTACTGCTTAAAGACGACTGACTGCCCTTGGGCGTTTTACGCACGACCGAATATCAAACCGGTATGACACTGAGCCGCGCGCCCTCTCGCGTTCGTTCTTGACATTAGCGTTTAGCGTGAACAAACCCCCGTCCCGGACATAAGGATTTAGGTCCGCGAGCAAACCGGGCAGCGGGACAAGGTCGCGACGGCAAGTTGCAAGACCGAATCTACAACCAAACTAGGCCACCTTAGGTGCCCCATCAGGTCTTGCAACCCTAACCAACGCCTCAAAAGATAGCCCTAATATGGCAAGCCGGAGGGTCAGCCTCCACTGGATGCCCCTCCTGGGCATCGCAGCACTTTAATAAGTCCTGTACTGGACAGAAGTCCGACGACCTCTTTCAAACACCTATCTGTGCCCCTATGATTAGTTCCGCAATCCGACCGGATCAGCTCTGCAAACAGCGACGCTACACGAAGCTGCCTAGACAAATTTTGTGCCAGCAGTTTTTTCAGTGCAGAGCGCACCCACAAATTCCACATGAACGTCCTCTGTGGAGAGCCGAACGAAATGCACAGATAGTCCCTAGTATGAATTTTCAACAAGTAGGCCTAGCATTCTTTGGGGGAGGCCTATGTTCAGCAGTGGACTTGTGAAGGGCTGTAATGATGATGATGAGGCCTAGCCAGGCCACCCATCATATTATCATTTACTAAAATAGTGCGGCAGCTGATTTCAATCTGATAATCTCCAAAACTAGCTAACCTGTTAGGCAAGTAGTCCTATGCTCATATTTCAACAAATTTTTCAAAAGCATCAATGTTCAACTACAGAATTAATTCAACCAAATTAATCACCGATGCGCATAGGTCAACTTGCAAATTAAACAAAACAATAACGTAAGGGACAGCCCTACTTCTTCGCAAAGCAAAATGATTAAACACTATCATAAACATATACATAATTTTTCAAATAGCGCGCCATTCAATTTCAAATGAATTCAAATTTTCCTTTCAGCAAACAGACGCAACAATCAAATACAGTGATTAAATATGTGTACAAAACACATGCAGTTGCATTTAAAGGAGTTGATTAAATTCAATTCTTTTAATTTAAATCGCTACAAATAGGAAAATTTCGCAGAAAGCCTAAAGCAGTTTTTACTTTTAATTCAAGTATTTTTTGACTAAGTGCTCGACCAAACTAAATCTAATACCCCTTGACAGCGTGATTCAACGCTCCAGGGGGGCCCTAATCTTCCCACCACCAAGGGGAGGCCACATGGCGTGAACCCGAGATCAATAGAGCACAACCGCTAACAGTCGCCACTCGGGTTGTACGCCTTCACTGAGGCCGTCGGCAACAGAACATTTTGACAAGTGGACTGTTGACGGCTTAAGGCTCAGTGGAGGCGGCCGTGGTGGGAGCTAAGGCGGCAGCTAGCCAGGGCCGCCTCCATCAAATGGGGAACAGTGGTACACCAGACGCGGCCACTCAGCTAACGGGAGTGAGAAGGGTCCAGCGGACCGATAAGTGGCCGTGAAGTTCTTCTCCACACGCTGAAGGGGGGTGATGACACCCCCGCCCCTGAGGGAATTACCCCCCGACTAGTCGGGGGAGGGACCCCTTCCAAACCTAGGGGCTCGGTGGCCAGCCGGCGGGCTCCGAGAGCCGCCCGGCAGAGGGCCCCCGCCCGTGGGGGTCAAGGGCCTGGCAGAGTCCCGAGAGGAGATGCCGTTCGCAACCAAGCACAAAACTGCATGATGATGGCCCTGGCAATGCTCCCTGCCACCAGAATTGTTTAATGTTTATCAAACACTATGGTCGGGATCGACCGGGAATCGAACCCGGAACCGCGCTCTGCTACCAGTTTGTTACGGCCTACGGCTGCTCCCTTAAAGGATCCAATCCTCAGGGGCCCATGAGCTGAAGACTTCCCGAACAGACGTAGGTCGGGACTCAATGTGGCCACGTGGAATCTCTCGAATTACACTAAAATATATGGGGGAGCGTTCTATACTACGGCCAGTCGACCGGCAGAGGAATTAGGCGAAGCTTACTTACCTATATCCAAGGCGACTGGTCCCTCCGGAGTCGATCAGGTCACATGTGGTTGTGTAGTGAAAGGGAAATAAGTGATGTGATGTGTATCTGGGTGTGACTGATGGTGATTGAACCTAGACCTTGGCCGTCGGTAGCAGCCCGAGCTTCGACACCGCTCCAACTTGAGGGGGCCCTCCGAGGCGTCCACAGTCACTTTCCTCTTTCTTCACGATGACAGTCAATTAACTCTATCGTACGATTTACTAACTTACAGAAGCCACTAACTATCGCTGGTTATAAGGTTAACACACAAAACGCACACGGAGTTTACAGTTTATTAAAGGTCACTACCGTTTCGCGTTGCAACAGTTATTTCTAGAATATCAGAGGCCGCACTAGCTAATATTGTCGAATGCACTTATACAGATTCTGAGTCGGTCCCGGGAAGCTCTCCAGCAGGAATGCGCGTCACAAATCCTAGACCGTATATTTACGGGCCGCACCTAATTATTCCGAGTTCCCTAACAGAATGGACCGCGTGCTCACGTCAGCACCGATTAAGGACGACTGACTGCCCTTGGGCGTTTTTCGCACGACCGAAAGTCAAACCGGTATCGCGCCGAGCCGAGTGACATCTCGCGTCAATCCTTGAAAGTGTTTGGCGCGAACAATAAGTAATCCACTACAACTATCCGACAACGATAATTAACCGATTACGTAAAAATAACCATCTACCTACATGACGTATATCTCTAGAAAAACTCCCGCTTGCGCAACCTAGGCCGCGGTTTTTCAAATTACCCACTAACCAAAAAAAAAAGGCAAGCAACAAAGCAACAAAGGAAAATAATTTTTATTATTACGTACAAAAAATATTTTTACGTATTACGGACGGGCGTGATTGTAGATACAAATTAAACCAATCAAACCAACGCTCCCTGCCACCAGAATTCTTTAATGTTTATCAAACACTATGGTCGGGATCGACCGGGGAATCGAACCAGGAACCACGCTCTGCTACCAGTTTGTACACGCCCCTAGCTGCCCCAACCAAGGCTGACGGGATTAGGGCCCATGAGTAATCCCATCGACGAGCAGCAGAGGGACGGGGCCACGTGGAAATTCCTAATTACAATAAACCAGATGGGAGGACGCTAGAAAGTCATAGTACTTACCATTATCCGAAGCTAACTTCGCACCAAGGCTTGGGCAGGCCGTGAGTGTGTGTAATAGTGGATGGCGAGTAGTGTACAGTGAGATGTGAATGTGTGGGGCCTTATCAAGCATAGGCGACCAGCCGCGGCCGAGTTTCAGGCTGCTCCAAAATGCTGCACCGCTTCAGACTGCTTCGGCTCCGGACCACAGTCACTTTCCTCGTTCGTCACGATTACACTCAATTTACTCTATCGTGCGATTAACTAACTTACAGAAGCCACTAACTATCGCAGGGTATAAGGTTACCGCACAAAACGCAACGGAGTTTCTAGATCAAAGGTCGCTACCGTTTTGCGTTGCAACAGTTAGTTCTAGAATATCAGAGGCCGCACTAGCTAGTATTGCCGAATGCACTTATGCAGATTCTGAGTCAGACACAATGTGTCCCGGGGAAGCTCTCCAGTAGGGATGCGCGCCACAAATCCTAGACCGTATTTTTACTGTCCGCGCTTAATTATTCCGAGTTCCCGACAAGAATGACAGCGTGCCAATCGTTAGTACTGATTAAAGACGACTGACTGCCCTTGGGCGTTTTACGCACGACCGAATGTCAAACCGGTATGACACTGAGCCGCGCGCTCTCTCGCGTTCGTTCTTGAAATTAGCGTTTAGCGCGAACAAAATATATTTACTCTATTTCTTATGGTTACAGCCTATTAAAAGTCCACTGCAGAACATATACCTCCCAAATCGATTGCCTCAAAAGGGAGATCTTTACCATAGTTGTCATACTAGGCAGGCAGTTCTGCAACCGAAGTTTTTATTTGTTAGTTGTCAGAAAGACGCTGTTGCCTATTCCCTTTTTTGTTTCCCTCTGTTACTTCTTATGACATTCGCGGGATTTGTTGGGGTAGCCGATAAGCCCTTGTTTCTTATACAGAGATAAAATAGAAGGATACGTTTAGTCTGCCCGGATATCGTTATAGGTACTTGTTAACTTTAGCTGTTTAAGGTCGATAATAGCACTGCTTAAAATATTACAATTATTCAAGGTACAATTTTTCAAGCTAATTCCCGTGAGTGTTCATCCAAAGCTAATTACATTACTTCCAGAACTTGGAAACAGACGAAAGCTATTTTTTACAACGAACCTTTAACAGTTTGGTTATATTTTAAAATCATTGAAGCGTACAGAGTTAACGACATCGTTTAACCCAATGTTAACATAACGCCCAAAAAATTGATTATAGACATTAAAAAGCAAGGACATGTATTTAAGTGTTTTTTATTTGTGTGGATATTTTCTAATGACTTTTTTTGCTTCTCAAGAAGTATGTTCAAACTAAAGTGCCGAAATAAAAATCAAGATACTGGTAACGCGAAGTACGTGGTAGAGGCACGCTGTACCGTGTTGTGGCGGTGTAAGAATATTTACTACCCCATATCGTCCCGTGACTGTTGTAAGAGATGACACAGGGAAAACGAAACAGGTGATGGGCAGCAGCATCTTCCTGATAACAACTCAAGTAATAAATGAATTGCAGTAATAAAAAAAGTCTGCCTGCGATGTGTAGCAAGTCTGGCAAAATCCCGCCTATAAGGCAATTTATGGCGAGGCCTTTGTTCAGCAGTAGACTTTTTATAGGTTGTAATGGAAGTCATGCTGCAGCTATATTATGGTAATACAAATCATCACCTTTTACGACACCCACACGATGTTTTGAAGTAGCCGATAAATGAAGCCTCTTTTCACGAGCAGTGCGTCTACTCGCAGACACAGTTCGTTATTTAAATGAAGTAACATTATTCTAGGCCGTGTAGAGGTGACTTAAGAAAATACTACTTAGAGGCCTTCAAGAAACAAGCTCACTCCTTATTAAACGCACCTGCAATTCCCTTGGTGTTGCCATATGTGTAATAAATTTGTAATAGTTAGTCAACTCCTTTGTTATACCGCAAAATACCTTCAAGCCTGTCTTGTCATCTAGTCGCTAAAATATGTAAGGGTTGTCACAAAAACAATTCCTTAGATAATAAAATCATAACATTATATTTTCTCTGTATTCCTCGTAATAATTTATTTTTCTTTACAAAAACACAAACTAATTCCTACTTTACAAAACTAGTTGCGTCCCGCTGCTTCACATGATTCATCGTGATGGAAACAAAAGCTTGTGCTTGTGTAGGTAGGCACCGACGTACTTTTACAATATTTTACCTGTATAGCAGTATCTCATGTATTCCGCTTAAAATATTGGATAGGGGTTGAACAGAATAAATAAAACAGGTTAAAATTATACATTGGTTCTGTTTATTCAATGTACGTCAAAATCATCTGGAACCTCTTATAGATCAACAGTTTTATTACACGCTATTTCTCTTTATAACAAATTCAATAATGCCATTTTCATTTAAAAACATATTTAAGTGACTTGATTTACTTCCAATATCAATATTTTGTGGTTAAAATAATACTGAGATGTATCCCTACTACTTATCAATACATTTTTTATATTCGATTAATTCATAATAGTCTTTTTGTAATTTGGCTTTATCAACATTTTGCATAATTGCTTTTTCGTTCTTGATAAATGAAAAATTTATTCCTTTAAAGTCAAAGAAAGGGACTACCTTTCTTGTCAACCCTTCTTATTTAAATTGTATCTACTCGTACACTGCTTATATCTGTTGGTATTATTATTTTGTTTTTATATTCATTAGTAGAAACTTAGCAATATGCATAAAAATTGGTGGTTTAATTTTGTTGAACAAGTAATGCCGAATCTAATATTTTGCTGACTCTAAATCATGCGTAAAATACATTATTTGAATAGATCGTGGTTTTTAAGCTTCCACAAAATGTTGCTTTTCGGGTTTGGATGTGTTGAGAATGTGAGTAGTGTGAAAGACTGTGCCTATGTATAGGCGCGTCCAGTTGTGAAAAAGTAATTTATGCTTCACAACTTTTAGTTATAACCGGAAATCGATGATCTCTGGTCGATATTATGTGGTACAATATCATAATAACAAAAATATGCAAAAAAATAAAAAATCTTATGTGAACCCTTTCCAATCTGCACGAATCCATTGTATGATTTTCAAATAATTATAAGGTCGTTTTAAATCGTGTTATGTATACGTTATGTAAAAAAACAATGTTCGATCTCTAAGTGTTCTGTAGGTGTCTTGATACATTTCTGTTCATGTAATTCTGTAAGAGAAAAGAAATACCCCAACAAAAATAAAACAAAATAAAAACCTATAAATTTTTAGACATACGTTGGCACTGCATGTACTGTTGGTACACGTGCAACTGATTTCGTGTATGTGACACTCCTCAACGGGCGTACCGGAATGCAAGAGGAGCCGACCGGTACTATCGCATACATCGCAGGCAGGGGGAGATTCTACTCTCCTTCATACCGCGCCTCATAGTTGTTCCGTCTAGTCACCAAGTTCACTCAATGTTAGCTTAGTATTCATTATTTATTTATTTTTTTATTTATTTAATAAGGCTTACCAACTAAATACATATAGAAACAATTATTATGAGGTGCACTTAAAAAAAATTGTATATATGCATTTAAATTAAAGGTAAACACAACATATAATAAAAGACTTCCTTTAAGGAGAACAGTTACCTATAAAACTATCACTACAATAAAATAACAAAATTAGAACAAACAAAAAAAAACCAAATTTATATAATGTATAAATGAAAAAAAAGGGAGGAAGTAAAAAAACTTTTAAAATGAAAAAATTATTTGGCTGTGTAATGTGTTAATACCTTCCTCTTTAAAACATTTAAGCTATCAAAATGGATATCCACATCACAATTTTGAAATGTTGAATTGAATGCATTCAAAAAAGATGATAAAGGTGTGTTTCTGCCATATTCATTATGACTTTTTTTAATATGAAACGGTTTGTAGTTATGTAGACGAGCACTAATTCTTGGAACAGTGATACCGATATCAAGTAAGAGAGACCGACAGTCAATTTTAAAACTTAAGACCTTGTGCAGGAAAGTTATACTTAATACATCCTTACGCCTTTCTAAAGGTATCATATGGTAATGCTCAAGTCTTTTCTTATAGCTATTAAAAGTGTGATAAGTCCCTTCGATGTAACTGAGTCTAGCTAACATTCTTTTTTGTACCTTTTCTATACGTTGTATATTGTTTTGATAACTAGGATACCAAACAAAGGAACAGTAGTCTATATTGCTACAGATCAACGCGAAATAGAGGGCATTTAAAGCTGGTATGGACTTAAATGCTGTAGTGATACGTGAGATGAATGCTATTAATCTATTACACTTATTTATTGTGATATCAATATGACGTGTGAATCTCATTTCGGAATCAATGTTTAGGCCTAAATCTTTAACATATTTTACTTGATTAAGACGAGTATCTGCAATATAGTAATTAGTTTCGAATTTTTTATATTTCCTTGAAAATTTTATGTGGTGACATTTTTTTACATTGAGTTCCATCTTATTACATTCACACCATTTACAAAGATCGTTAATATCCCTCTGTAATAGTAACTGGTCCTCTGTGCACTTAACGGTTCTAAAAAATTTCAGATCATCGGCGTATAAAACAAACTGACTGTTATTTAATACATTTTTTATGTCATCTATAAACAAACAAAATAAAATTGGACCCAGGACTGAACCCTGAGGAACTCCAGAAGTAGCTTGAAATATGTGAGATACAAAACCGTTTACATACACATTACACATATGGTGTTACAGTTGTGGGTGGCGGTTGGCATTTAGCATCAGATGTGCTGCATGCTCGTATGCCCCCTCTCCTCATACCGTTAGACGCGTATATAGGATAATAAAACAATAGAATAAAACAATAGATAAGCAGCAACATCTGCTTAATAACAACTCTTAATAATATAAAATGGTGATTGCAAACACCCCTATGTGGATCTATAGGGATGCCTATGTTCAGTAGTGAAATTTTATAGGCTGCATGGATGGAATGGACTGTCATATCCCTAACGTGTATACAACATCTATTTAATATGCAAGGCAATGTATCTAATAGAGACCTAAAAGTTATATCATGTATGTATATCTAATAGACATCGCAAGTCTTAACGCTTGGCGTCACGATATAGGAGTGCAACTAAAAGCTTTTCACTTCTAACGCAAAAATCCTGGTATGGAAGTAAGTTTCTTTAACGTAGTATATAATCTACTGCCTCGTTGGTTGTAAGTGCAACTGATTATCATGTGTTCTTGGAGCAGCTTGAAGTCAAATCAGTCAGACGAAGATTGTATCATTAAATATGTACACGCCCCTAGCTGCCCCAACCAAGGCTGACGGGATTAGGGCCCATGAGTAATCCCATCGACGAGCAGCAGAGGGACGGGGCCAGAATATGGCCACGTCGAAATTCCAAGTTCCCGACAAGAATGACAGCGTGCCAATCGTTAGTACTGCTTAAAGACGACTGACTGCCCTTGGGCGTTTTACGCACGACCGAATATCAAACCGGTATGACACTGAGCCGCGCGCCCTCTCGCGTTCGTTCTTGACATTAGCGTTTAGCGTGAACAAACCCCCGTCCCGGACATAAGGATTTAGGTCCGCGAGCAAACCGGGCAGCGGGACAAGGTCGCGACGGCAAGTTGCAAGACCGAATCTACAACCAAACTAGGCCACCTTAGGTGCCCCATCAGGTCTTGCAACCCTAACCAACGCCTCAAAAGATAGCCCTAATATGGCAAGCCGGAGGGTCAGCCTCCACTGGATGCCCCTCCTGGGCATCGCAGCACTTTAATAAGTCCTGTACTGGACAGAAGTCCGACGACCTCTTTCAAACACCTATCTGTGCCCCTATGATTAGTTCCGCAATCCGACCGGATCAGCTCTGCAAACAGCGACGCTACACGAAGCTGCCTAGACAAATTTTGTGCCAGCAGTTTTTTCAGTGCAGAGCGCACCCACAAATTCCACATGAACGTCCTCTGTGGAGAGCCGAACGAAATGCACAGATAGTCCCTAGTATGAATTTTCAACAAGTAGGCCTAGCATTCTTTGGGGGAGGCCTATGTTCAGCAGTGGACTTGTGAAGGGCTGTAATGATGATGATGAGGCCTAGCCAGGCCACCCATCATATTATCATTTACTAAAATAGTGCGGCAGCTGATTTCAATCTGATAATCTCCAAAACTAGCTAACCTGTTAGGCAAGTAGTCCTATGCTCATATTTCAACAAATTTTTCAAAAGCATCAATGTTCAACTACAGAATTAATTCAACCAAATTAATCACCGATGCGCATAGGTCAACTTGCAAATTAAACAAAACAATAACGTAAGGGACAGCCCTACTTCTTCGCAAAGCAAAATGATTAAACACTATCAT
Organism: Parnassius mnemosyne; assembly: GCA_963668995.1. Classification (NCBI taxonomy): domain Eukaryota; kingdom Metazoa; phylum Arthropoda; class Insecta; order Lepidoptera; family Papilionidae; genus Parnassius; species Parnassius mnemosyne. The sequence continues at coordinate 3,391,340 of CAVLGL010000013.1, forward strand.
AAACATATACATAATTTTTCAAATAGCGCGCCATTCAATTTCAAATGAATTCAAATTTTCCTTTCAGCAAACAGACGCAACAATCAAATACAGTGATTAAATATGTGTACAAAACACATGCAGTTGCATTTAAAGGAGTTGATTAAATTCAATTCTTTTAATTTAAATCGCTACAAATAGGAAAATTTCGCAGAAAGCCTAAAGCAGTTTTTACTTTTAATTCAAGTATTTTTTGACTAAGTGCTCGACCAAACTAAATCTAATACCCCTTGACAGCGTGATTCAACGCTCCAGGGGGGCCCTAATCTTCCCACCACCAAGGGGAGGCCACATGGCGTGAACCCGAGATCAATAGAGCACAACCGCTAACAGTCGCCACTCGGGTTGTACGCCTTCACTGAGGCCGTCGGCAACAGAACATTTTGACAAGTGGACTGTTGACGGCTTAAGGCTCAGTGGAGGCGGCCGTGGTGGGAGCTAAGGCGGCAGCTAGCCAGGGCCGCCTCCATCAAATGGGGAACAGTGGTACACCAGACGCGGCCACTCAGCTAACGGGAGTGAGAAGGGTCCAGCGGACCGATAAGTGGCCGTGAAGTTCTTCTCCACACGCTGAAGGGGGGTGATGACACCCCCGCCCCTGAGGGAATTACCCCCCGACTAGTCGGGGGAGGGACCCCTTCCAAACCTAGGGGCTCGGTGGCCAGCCGGCGGGCTCCGAGAGCCGCCCGGCAGAGGGCCCCCGCCCGTGGGGGTCGAGGGCCTGGCAGAGTCCCGAGAGGAGATGCCGTTCGCAACCAAGCACAAAACTGCATGATGATGGCCCTGGCAATGCTCCCTGCCACCAGAATTGTTTAATGTTTATCAAACACTATGGTCGGGATCGACCGGGAATCGAACCCGGAACCGCGCTCTGCTACCAGTTTGTTACGGCCTACGGCTGCTCCCTTAAAGGATCCAATCCTCAGGGGCCCATGAGCTGAAGACTTCCCGAACAGACGTAGGTCGGGACTCAATGTGGCCACGTGGAATCTCTCGAATTACACTAAAATATATGGGGGAGCGTTCTATACTACGGCCAGTCGACCGGCAGAGGAATTAGGCGAAGCTTACTTACCTATATCCAAGGCGACTGGTCCCTCCGGAGTCGATCAGGTCACATGTGGTTGTGTAGTGAAAGGGAAATAAGTGATGTGATGTGTATCTGGGTGTGACTGATGGTGATTGAACCTAGACCTTGGCCGTCGGTAGCAGCCCGAGCTTCGACACCGCTCCAACTTGAGGGGGCCCTCCGAGGCGTCCACAGTCACTTTCCTCTTTCTTCACGATGACAGTCAATTAACTCTATCGTACGATTTACTAACTTACAGAAGCCACTAACTATCGCTGGTTATAAGGTTAACACACAAAACGCACACGGAGTTTACAGTTTATTAAAGGTCACTACCGTTTCGCGTTGCAACAGTTATTTCTAGAATATCAGAGGCCGCACTAGCTAATATTGTCGAATGCACTTATACAGATTCTGAGTCGGTCCCGGGAAGCTCTCCAGCAGGAATGCGCGTCACAAATCCTAGACCGTATATTTACGGGCCGCACCTAATTATTCCGAGTTCCCTAACAGAATGGACCGCGTGCTCACGTCAGCACCGATTAAGGACGACTGACTGCCCTTGGGCGTTTTTCGCACGACCGAAAGTCAAACCGGTATCGCGCCGAGCCGAGTGACATCTCGCGTCAATCCTTGAAAGTGTTTGGCGCGAACAATAAGTAATCCACTACAACTATCCGACAACGATAATTAACCGATTACGTAAAAATAACCATCTACCTACATGACGTATATCTCTAGAAAAACTCCCGCTTGCGCAACCTAGGCCGCGGTTTTTCAAATTACCCACTAACCAAAAAAAAAAGGCAAGCAACAAAGCAACAAAGGAAAATAATTTTTATTATTACGTACAAAAAAATATTTTTACGTATTACGGACGGGCGTGATTGTAGATACAAATTAAACCAATCAAACCAACGCTCCCTGCCACCAGAATTCTTTAATGTTTATCAAACACTATGGTCGGGATCGACCGGGGAATCGAACCAGGAACCACGCTCTGCTACCAGTTTGTACACGCCCCTAGCTGCCCCAACCAAGGCTGACGGGATTAGGGCCCATGAGTAATCCCATCGACGAGCAGCAGAGGGACGGGGCCACGTGGAAATTCCTAATTACAATAAACCAGATGGGAGGACGCTAGAAAGTCATAGTACTTACCATTATCCGAAGCTAACTTCGCACCAAGGCTTGGGCAGGCCGTGAGTGTGTGTAATAGTGGATGGCGAGTAGTGTACAGTGAGATGTGAATGTGTGGGGCCTTATCAAGCATAGGCGACCAGCCGCGGCCGAGTTTCAGGCTGCTCCAAAATGCTGCACCGCTTCAGACTGCTTCGGCTCCGGACCACAGTCACTTTCCTCGTTCGTCACGATTACACTCAATTTACTCTATCGTGCGATTAACTAACTTACAGAAGCCACTAACTATCGCAGGGTATAAGGTTACCGCACAAAACGCAACGGAGTTTCTAGATCAAAGGTCGCTACCGTTTTGCGTTGCAACAGTTAGTTCTAGAATATCAGAGGCCGCACTAGCTAGTATTGCCGAATGCACTTATGCAGATTCTGAGTCAGACACAATGTGTCCCGGGGAAGCTCTCCAGTAGGGATGCGCGCCACAAATCCTAGACCGTATTTTTACTGTCCGCGCTTAATTATTCCGAGTTCCCGACAAGAATGACAGCGTGCCAATCGTTAGTACTGATTAAAGACGACTGACTGCCCTTGGGCGTTTTACGCACGACCGAATGTCAAACCGGTATGACACTGAGCCGCGCGCTCTCTCGCGTTCGTTCTTGAAATTAGCGTTTAGCGCGAACAAAATATATTTACTCTATTTCTTATGGTTACAGCCTATTAAAAGTCCACTGCAGAACATATACCTCCCAAATCGATTGCCTCAAAAGGGAGATCTTTACCATAGTTGTCATACTAGGCAGGCAGTTCTGCAACCGAAGTTTTTATTTGTTAGTTGTCAGAAAGACGCTGTTGCCTATTCCCTTTTTTGTTTCCCTCTGTTACTTCTTATGACATTCGCGGGATTTGTTGGGGTAGCCGATAAGCCCTTGTTTCTTATACAGAGATAAAATAGAAGGATACGTTTAGTCTGCCCGGATATCGTTATAGGTACTTGTTAACTTTAGCTGTTTAAGGTCGATAATAGCACTGCTTAAAATATTACAATTATTCAAGGTACAATTTTTCAAGCTAATTCCCGTGAGTGTTCATCCAAAGCTAATTACATTACTTCCAGAACTTGGAAACAGACGAAAGCTATTTTTTACAACGAACCTTTAACAGTTTGGTTATATTTTAAAATCATTGAAGCGTACAGAGTTAACGACATCGTTTAACCCAATGTTAACATAACGCCCAAAAAATTGATTATAGACATTAAAAAGCAAGGACATGTATTTAAGTGTTTTTTATTTGTGTGGATATTTTCTAATGACTTTTTTTGCTTCTCAAGAAGTATGTTCAAACTAAAGTGCCGAAATAAAAATCAAGATACTGGTAACGCGAAGTACGTGGTAGAGGCACGCTGTACCGTGTTGTGGCGGTGTAAGAATATTTACTACCCCATATCGTCCCGTGACTGTTGTAAGAGATGACACAGGGAAAACGAAACAGGTGATGGGCAGCAGCATCTTCCTGATAACAACTCAAGTAATAAATGAATTGCAGTAATAAAAAAAGTCTGCCTGCGATGTGTAGCAAGTCTGGCAAAATCCCGCCTATAAGGCAATTTATGGCGAGGCCTTTGTTCAGCAGTAGACTTTTTATAGGTTGTAATGGAAGTCATGCTGCAGCTATATTATGGTAATACAAATCATCACCTTTTACGACACCCACACGATGTTTTGAAGTAGCCGATAAATGAAGCCTCTTTTCACGAGCAGTGCGTCTACTCGCAGACACAGTTCGTTATTTAAATGAAGTAACATTATTCTAGGCCGTGTAGAGGTGACTTAAGAAAATACTACTTAGAGGCCTTCAAGAAACAAGCTCACTCCTTATTAAACGCACCTGCAATTCCCTTGGTGTTGCCATATGTGTAATAAATTTGTAATAGTTAGTCAACTCCTTTGTTATACCGCAAAATACCTTCAAGCCTGTCTTGTCATCTAGTCGCTAAAATATGTAAGGGTTGTCACAAAAACAATTCCTTAGATAATAAAATCATAACATTATATTTTCTCTGTATTCCTCGTAATAATTTATTTTTCTTTACAAAAACACAAACTAATTCCTACTTTACAAAACTAGTTGCGTCCCGCTGCTTCACATGATTCATCGTGATGGAAACAAAAGCTTGTGCTTGTGTAGGTAGGCACCGACGTACTTTTACAATATTTTACCTGTATAGCAGTATCTCATGTATTCCGCTTAAAATATTGGATAGGGGTTGAACAGAATAAATAAAACAGGTTAAAATTATACATTGGTTCTGTTTATTCAATGTACGTCAAAATCATCTGGAACCTCTTATAGATCAACAGTTTTATTACACGCTATTTCTCTTTATAACAAATTCAATAATGCCATTTTCATTTAAAAACATATTTAAGTGACTTGATTTACTTCCAATATCAATATTTTGTGGTTAAAATAATACTGAGATGTATCCCTACTACTTATCAATACATTTTTTATATTCGATTAATTCATAATAGTCTTTTTGTAATTTGGCTTTATCAACATTTTGCATAATTGCTTTTTCGTTCTTGATAAATGAAAAATTTATTCCTTTAAAGTCAAAGAAAGGGACTACCTTTCTTGTCAACCCTTCTTATTTAAATTGTATCTACTCGTACACTGCTTATATCTGTTGGTATTATTATTTTGTTTTTATATTCATTAGTAGAAACTTAGCAATATGCATAAAAATTGGTGGTTTAATTTTGTTGAACAAGTAATGCCGAATCTAATATTTTGCTGACTCTAAATCATGCGTAAAATACATTATTTGAATAGATCGTGGTTTTTAAGCTTCCACAAAATGTTGCTTTTCGGGTTTGGATGTGTTGAGAATGTGAGTAGTGTGAAAGACTGTGCCTATGTATAGGCGCGTCCAGTTGTGAAAAAGTAATTTATGCTTCACAACTTTTAGTTATAACCGGAAATCGATGATCTCTGGTCGATATTATGTGGTACAATATCATAATAACAAAAATATGCAAAAAAATAAAAAATCTTATGTGAACCCTTTCCAATCTGCACGAATCCATTGTATGATTTTCAAATAATTATAAGGTCGTTTTAAATCGTGTTATGTATACGTTATGTAAAAAAACAATGTTCGATCTCTAAGTGTTCTGTAGGTGTCTTGATACATTTCTGTTCATGTAATTCTGTAAGAGAAAAGAAATACCCCAACAAAAATAAAACAAAATAAAAACCTATAAATTTTTAGACATACGTTGGCACTGCATGTACTGTTGGTACACGTGCAACTGATTTCGTGTATGTGACACTCCTCAACGGGCGTACCGGAATGCAAGAGGAGCCGACCGGTACTATCGCATACATCGCAGGCAGGGGGAGATTCTACTCTCCTTCATACCGCGCCTCATAGTTGTTCCGTCTAGTCACCAAGTTCACTCAATGTTAGCTTAGTATTCATTATTTATTTATTTTTTTATTTATTTAATAAGGCTTACCAACTAAATACATATAGAAACAATTATTATGAGGTGCACTTAAAAAAAATTGTATATATGCATTTAAATTAAAGGTAAACACAACATATAATAAAAGACTTCCTTTAAGGAGAACAGTTACCTATAAAACTATCACTACAATAAAATAACAAAATTAGAACAAACAAAAAAAAACCAAATTTATATAATGTATAAATGAAAAAAAAGGGAGGAAGTAAAAAAACTTTTAAAATGAAAAAATTATTTGGCTGTGTAATGTGTTAATACCTTCCTCTTTAAAACATTTAAGCTATCAAAATGGATATCCACATCACAATTTTGAAATGTTGAATTGAATGCATTCAAAAAAGATGATAAAGGTGTGTTTCTGCCATATTCATTATGACTTTTTTTAATATGAAACGGTTTGTAGTTATGTAGACGAGCACTAATTCTTGGAACAGTGATACCGATATCAAGTAAGAGAGACCGACAGTCAATTTTAAAACTTAAGACCTTGTGCAGGAAAGTTATACTTAATACATCCTTACGCCTTTCTAAAGGTATCATATGGTAATGCTCAAGTCTTTTCTTATAGCTATTAAAAGTGTGATAAGTCCCTTCGATGTAACTGAGTCTAGCTAACATTCTTTTTTGTACCTTTTCTATACGTTGTATATTGTTTTGATAACTAGGATACCAAACAAAGGAACAGTAGTCTATATTGCTACAGATCAACGCGAAATAGAGGGCATTTAAAGCTGGTATGGACTTAAATGCTGTAGTGATACGTGAGATGAATGCTATTAATCTATTACACTTATTTATTGTGATATCAATATGACGTGTGAATCTCATTTCGGAATCAATGTTTAGGCCTAAATCTTTAACATATTTTACTTGATTAAGACGAGTATCTGCAATATAGTAATTAGTTTCGAATTTTTTATATTTCCTTGAAAATTTTATGTGGTGACATTTTTTTACATTGAGTTCCATCTTATTACATTCACACCATTTACAAAGATCGTTAATATCCCTCTGTAATAGTAACTGGTCCTCTGTGCACTTAACGGTTCTAAAAAATTTCAGATCATCGGCGTATAAAACAAACTGACTGTTATTTAATACATTTTTTATGTCATCTATAAACAAACAAAATAAAATTGGACCCAGGACTGAACCCTGAGGAACTCCAGAAGTAGCTTGAAATATGTGAGATACAAAACCGTTTACATACACATTATACATATGGTGTTACAGTTGTGGGTGGTGGTTGGCATTTAGCATCAGATGTGCTGCATGCTCGTATGCCCCCTCTCCTCATACCGTTAGACGCGTATATAGGATAATAAAACAATAGAATAAAACAATAGATAAGCAGCAACATCTGCTTAATAACAACTCTTAATAATATAAAATGGTGATTGCAAACACCCCTATGTGGATCTATAGGGATGCCTATGTTCAGTAGTGAAATTTTATAGGCTGCATGGATGGAATGGACTATCATATCCCTAACGTGTATACAACATCTATTTAATATGCAAGGCAATGTATCTAATAGAGACCTAAAAGTTATATCATGTATGTATATCTAATAGACATCGCAAGTCTTAACGCTTGGCGTCACGATATAGGAGTGCAACTAAAAGCTTTTCACTTCTAACGCAAAAATCCTGGTATGGAAGTAAGTTTGTTTAACGTAGTATATAATCTACTGCCTCGTTGGTTGTAAGTGCAACTGATTATCATGTGTTCTTGGAGCAGCTTGAAGTCAAATCAGTCAGACGAAGATTGTATCATTAAATATGTACACGCCCCTAGCTGCCCCAACCAAGGCTGACGGGATTAGGGCCCATGAGTAATCCCATCGACGAGCAGCAGAGGGACGGGGCCAGAATATGGCCACGTCGAAATTCCAAGTTCCCGACAAGAATGACAGCGTGCCAATCGTTAGTACTGCTTAAAGACGACTGACTGCCCTTGGGCGTTTTACGCACGACCGAATATCAAACCGGTATGACACTGAGCCGCGCGCCCTCTCGCGTTCGTTCTTGACATTAGCGTTTAGCGTGAACAAACCCCCGTCCCGGACATAAGGATTTAGGTCCGCGAGCAAACCGGGCAGCGGGACAAGGTCGCGACGGCAAGTTGCAAGACCGAATCTACAACCAAACTAGGCCACCTTAGGTGCCCCATCAGGTCTTGCAACCCTAACCAACGCCTCAAAAGATAGCCCTAATATGGCAAGCCGGAGGGTCAGCCTCCACTGGATGCCCCTCCTGGGCATCGCAGCACTTTAATAAGTCCTGTACTGGACAGAAGTCCGACGACCTCTTTCAAACACCTATCTGTGCCCCTATGATTAGTTCCGCAATCCGACCGGATCAGCTCTGCAAACAGCGACGCTACACGAAGCTGCCTAGACAAATTTTGTGCCAGCAGTTTTTTCAGTGCAGAGCGCACCCACAAATTCCACATGAACGTCCTCTGTGGAGAGCCGAACGAAATGCACAGATAGTCCCTAGTATGAATTTTCAACAAGTAGGCCTAGCATTCTTTGGGGGAGGCCTATGTTCAGCAGTGGACTTGTGAAGGGCTGTAATGATGATGATGAGGCCTAGCCAGGCCACCCATCATATTATCATTTACTAAAATAGTGCGGCAGCTGATTTCAATCTGATAATCTCCAAAACTAGCTAACCTGTTAGGCAAGTAGTCCTATGCTCATATTTCAACAAATTTTTCAAAAGCATCAATGTTCAACTACAGAATTAATTCAACCAAATTAATCACCGATGCGCATAGGTCAACTTGCAAATTAAACAAAACAATAACGTAAGGGACAGCCCTACTTCTTCGCAAAGCAAAATGATTAAACACTATCATAAACATATACATAATTTTTCAAATAGCGCGCCATTCAATTTCAAATGAATTCAAATTTTCCTTTCAGCAAACAGACGCAACAATCAAATACAGTGATTAAATATGTGTACAAAACACATGCAGTTGCATTTAAAGGAGTAGATTAAATTCAATTCTTTTAATTTAAATCGCTACAAATAGGAAAATTTCGCAGAAAGCCTAAAGCAGTTTTTACTTTTAATTCAAGTATTTTTTGACTAAGTGCTCGACCAAACTAAATCTAATACCCCTTGACAGCGTGATTCAACGCTCCAGGGGGGCCCTAATCTTCCCACCACCAAGGGGAGGCCACATGGCGTGAACCCGAGATCAATAGAGCACAACCGCTAACAGTCGCCACTCGGGTTGTACGCCTTCACTGAGGCCGTCGGCAACAGAACATTTTGACAAGTGGACTGTTGACGGCTTAAGGCTCAGTGGAGGCGGCCGTGGTGGGAGCTAAGGCGGCAGCTAGCCAGGGCCGCCTCCATCAAATGGGGAACAGTGGTACACCAGACGCGGCCACTCAGCTAACGGGAGTGAGAAGGGTCCAGCGGACCGATAAGTGGCCGTGAAGTTCTTCTCCACACGCTGAAGGGGGGTGATGACACCCCCGCCCCTGAGGGAATTACCCCCCGACTAGTCGGGGGAGGGACCCCTTCCAAACCTAGGGGCTCGGTGGCCAGCCGGCGGGCTCCGAGAGCCGCCCGGCAGAGGGCCCCCGCCCGTGGGGGTCGAGGGCCTGGCAGAGTCCCGAGAGGAGATGCCGTTCGCAACCAAGCACAAAACTGCATGATGATGGCCCTGGCAATGCTCCCTGCCACCAGAATTGTTTAATGTTTATCAAACACTATGGTCGGGATCGACCGGGAATCGAACCCGGAACCGCGCTCTGCTACCAGTTTGTTACGGCCTACGGCTGCTCCCTTAAAGGATCCAATCCTCAGGGGCCCATGAGCTGAAGACTTCCCGAACAGACGTAGGTCGGGACTCAATGTGGCCACGTGGAATCTCTCGAATTACACTAAAATATATGGGGGAGCGTTCTATACTACGGCCAGTCGACCGGCAGAGGAATTAGGCGAAGCTTACTTACCTATATCCAAGGCGACTGGTCCCTCCGGAGTCGATCAGGTCACATGTGGTTGTGTAGTGAAAGGGAAATAAGTGATGTGATGTGTATCTGGGTGTGACTGATGGTGATTGAACCTAGACCTTGGCCGTCGGTAGCAGCCCGAGCTTCGACACCGCTCCAACTTGAGGGGGCCCTCCGAGGCGTCCACAGTCACTTTCCTCTTTCTTCACGATGACAGTCAATTAACTCTATCGTACGATTTACTAACTTACAGAAGCCACTAACTATCGCTGGTTATAAGGTTAACACACAAAACGCACACGGAGTTTACAGTTTATTAAAGGTCACTACCGTTTCGCGTTGCAACAGTTATTTCTAGAATATCAGAGGCCGCACTAGCTAATATTGTCGAATGCACTTATACAGATTCTGAGTCGGTCCCGGGAAGCTCTCCAGCAGGAATGCGCGTCACAAATCCTAGACCGTATATTTACGGGCCGCACCTAATTATTCCGAGTTCCCTAACAGAATGGACCGCGTGCTCACGTCAGCACCGATTAAGGACGACTGACTGCCCTTGGGCGTTTTTCGCACGACCGAAAGTCAAACCGGTATCGCGCCGAGCCGAGTGACATCTCGCGTCAATCCTTGAAAGTGTTTGGCGCGAACAATAAGTAATCCACTACAACTATCCGACAACGATAATTAACCGATTACGTAAAAATAACCATCTACCTACATGACGTATATCTCTAGAAAAACTCCCGCTTGCGCAACCTAGGCCGCGGTTTTTCAAATTACCCACTAACCAAAAAAAAAAAGGCAAGCAACAAAGCAACAAAGGAAAATAATTTTTATTATTACGTACAAAAAAATATTTTTACGTATTACGGACGGGCGTGATTGTAGATACAAATTAAACCAATCAAACCAACGCTCCCTGCCACCAGAATTCTTTAATGTTTATCAAACACTATGGTCGGGATCGACCGGGGAATCGAACCAGGAACCACGCTCTGCTACCAGTTTGTACACGCCCCTAGCTGCCCCAACCAAGGCTGACGGGATTAGGGCCCATGAGTAATCCCATCGACGAGCAGCAGAGGGACGGGGCCACGTGGAAATTCCTAATTACAATAAACCAGATGGGAGGACGCTAGAAAGTCATAGTACTTACCATTATCCGAAGCTAACTTCGCACCAAGGCTTGGGCAGGCCGTGAGTGTGTGTAATAGTGGATGGCGAGTAGTGTACAGTGAGATGTGAATGTGTGGGGCCTTATCAAGCATAGGCGACCAGCCGCGGCCGAGTTTCAGGCTGCTCCAAAATGCTGCACCGCTTCAGACTGCTTCGGCTCCGGACCACAGTCACTTTCCTCGTTCGTCACGATTACACTCAATTTACTCTATCGTGCGATTAACTAACTTACAGAAGCCACTAACTATCGCAGGGTATAAGGTTACCGCACAAAACGCAACGGAGTTTCTAGATCAAAGGTCGCTACCGTTTTGCGTTGCAACAGTTAGTTCTAGAATATCAGAGGCCGCACTAGCTAGTATTGCCGAATGCACTTATGCAGATTCTGAGTCAGACACAATGTGTCCCGGGGAAGCTCTCCAGTAGGGATGCGCGCCACAAATCCTAGACCGTATTTTTACTGTCCGCGCTTAATTATTCCGAGTTCCCGACAAGAATGACAGCGTGCCAATCGTTAGTACTGATTAAAGACGACTGACTGCCCTTGGGCGTTTTACGCACGACCGAATGTCAAACCGGTATGACACTGAGCCGCGCGCTCTCTCGCGTTCGTTCTTGAAATTAGCGTTTAGCGCGAACAAAATATATTTACTCTATTTCTTATGGTTACAGCCTATTAAAAGTCCACTGCAGAACATATACCTCCCAAATCGATTGCCTCAAAAGGGAGATCTTTACCATAGTTGTCATACTAGGCAGGCAGTTCTGCAACCGAAGTTTTTATTTGTTAGTTGTCAGAAAGACGCTGTTGCCTATTCCCTTTTTTGTTTCCCTCTGTTACTTCTTATGACATTCGCGGGATTTGTTGGGGTAGCCGATAAGCCCTTGTTTCTTATACAGAGATAAAATAGAAGGATACGTTTAGTCTGCCCGGATATCGTTATAGGTACTTGTTAACTTTAGCTGTTTAAGGTCGATAATAGCACTGCTTAAAATATTACAATTATTCAAGGTACAATTTTTCAAGCTAATTCCCGTGAGTGTTCATCCAAAGCTAATTACATTACTTCCAGAACTTGGAAACAGACGAAAGCTATTTTTTACAACGAACCTTTAACAGTTTGGTTATATTTTAAAATCATTGAAGCGTACAGAGTTAACGACATCGTTTAACCCAATGTTAACATAACGCCCAAAAAATTGATTATAGACATTAAAAAGCAAGGACATGTATTTAAGTGTTTTTTATTTGTGTGGATATTTTCTAATGACTTTTTTTGCTTCTCAAGAAGTATGTTCAAACTAAAGTGCCGAAATAAAAATCAAGATACTGGTAACGCGAAGTACGTGGTAGAGGCACGCTGTACCGTGTTGTGGCGGTGTAAGAATATTTACTACCCCATATCGTCCCGTGACTGTTGTAAGAGATGACACAGGGAAAACGAAACAGGTGATGGGCAGCAGCATCTTCCTGATAACAACTCAAGTAATAAATGAATTGCAGTAATAAAAAAAGTCTGCCTGCGATGTGTAGCAAGTCTGGCAAAATCCCGCCTATAAGGCAATTTATGGCGAGGCCTTTGTTCAGCAGTAGACTTTTTATAGGTTGTAATGGAAGTCATGCTGCAGCTATATTATGGTAATACAAATCATCACCTTTTACGACACCCACACGATGTTTTGAAGTAGCCGATAAATGAAGCCTCTTTTCACGAGCAGTGCGTCTACTCGCAGACACAGTTCGTTATTTAAATGAAGTAACATTATTCTAGGCCGTGTAGAGGTGACTTTAGAAAATACTACTTAGAGGCCTTCAAGAAACAAGCTCACTCCTTATTAAACGCACCTGCAATTCCCTTGGTGTTGCCATATGTGTAATAAATTTGTAATAGTTAGTCAACTCCTTTGTTATACCGCAAAATACCTTCAAGCCTGTCTTGTCATCTAGTCGCTAAAATATGTAAGGGTTGTCACAAAAACAATTCCTTAGATAATAAAATCATAACATTATATTTTCTCTGTATTCCTCGTAATAATTTATTTTTCTTTACAAAAACACAAACTAATTCCTACTTTACAAAACTAGTTGCGTCCCGCTGCTTCACATGATTCATCGTGATGGAAACAAAAGCTTGTGCTTGTGTAGGTAGGCACCGACGTACTTTTACAATATTTTACCTGTATAGCAGTATCTCATGTATTCCGCTTAAAATATTGGATAGGGGTTGAACAGAATAAATAAAACAGGTTAAAATTATACATTGGTTCTGTTTATTCAATGTACGTCAAAATCATCTGGAACCTCTTATAGATCAACAGTTTTATTACACGCTATTTCTCTTTATAACAAATTCAATAATGCCATTTTCATTTAAAAACATATTTAAGTGACTTGATTTACTTCCAATATCAATATTTTGTGGTTAAAATAATACTGAGATGTATCCCTACTACTTATCAATACATTTTTTATATTCGATTAATTCATAATAGTCTTTTTGTAATTTGGCTTTATCAACATTTTGCATAATTGCTTTTTCGTTCTTGATAAATGAAAAATTTATTCCTTTAAAGTCTACCTTTCTTGTCAACCCTTCTTATTTCAACTTCATCTACACAGCTTAGATCTGTTGGTATTATAATTTTGCTTTTATATTCATTGGTAAAAACTGAGCAATATGCATAATCCTCTTAAAGTGCTGGTTTAATTTTGTTGAACAAGTAAAGCCGAATCTAATATTTTGCTGACTCTAAATCGTGCTTAAAATACATTATTTGAATAGATCGTGGTTTTTAATCTTCCACAAAATGTTGCTTTTCGGGTTTGAATGTGTTGGGAATGTGAGTAGTGTGAAAGACAGTGCCTATGTATAGGTGCGTCCAGTTGTGAAAAAGTAATTTATGCTTCACAACTTTTAGTAATAACCGGAAGTCGATGATCTCTGGTCGAAATTATGTGGTACAATATCCTAATAACAAAAATATGCAAAGCAATAAAAAATCTTACATGAACCCTTTCCAATCTGCACGAATCCATTGTATGATTTTCAAATAATTATACGGTCGTTTTAAATCGTGTTATGTATACGTTATGTAAAAAGAACCATGTTCGATCTCTAAGTGTTCCGTAGGTGTCTTGATACATTTCTGTTCATGTAATTCTGTAAGAGAAAAGAAATACCCCAACAAAAATAAAACAAAATAAAAACCTATAACTTTTTAGACATACGTTGGCACTGCATGTACTTTTGGTACACGTGCAACTGATTTCGTGTATGTGACACTCCTCAACGGACGTACCGGTATGCAAGAGGAGCCGACCGGTACTATCGCATACATCGCGGGCAGGGGGAGACTCCACTCTCCTTCATACCGCGCCTCATTGTTGTTCCGTCTAGTCACCAAGTTGACTCAATGTTAGCTTAGTATTCATTACACATATGGTGTTACAGTTGTGGGTGGCGGTTGGCATTTAGCATCTTTCCTATAAAAAAACCACATATAATCCCGTGGGTGGCGTTAGACGCGTATATAGGATAATAAAACAATAGAATAAAACAATAGATAAGCGGCAGCATCTGCTTAATAACAACTCTTAATAATATAAAATGGTGATTGCAAACACCCCTATGTGGATCTATAGGAATGCCTATGTTCATCATTTTCATTACAGCCCTTCACAAGTCCACTGCTGAACATAGGCCTCCCCCAAAGAATGCCACAAAGCACGGTCCTGAGCCACCTGCATCCATCGACTTCCTGCATGTCTTACCAGGTCGTCACTCCATCTCGTGGGGGGACGCCCTACACTTCGCCTACCGGTACGAGGCTGCCACTCGAGAACCTTTCTTCCCCATCGGTTGTCGGTTCTTCGAGCTATATGGCCGGCCCACTGCCACTTCAGCTTACTAATCCGTTGGGCTATGTCGGTCACTCTAGTTCTACTGCGGATATCCTCATTCCTAAGTTTATCACGCAGAGAAACTCCGAGCATAGCCCTCTCCATAGCTCGCTGAGCGACCTTGAGCTTCCTCATACGGCCAGCAGTGAAGGACCACGTCTCAGTTCCGTAAGTCATCACTGGCAACACGCACTGGTTGTACAATTTCGTTTTAAGGTTTTGAGGTATGTCTGACGAGAAGATGTGTCGTAGCTTCCCGAACGCTGCCCAGCCGAGTTGAATCCGTCTATTGACCTCTCGGTCGAAGTTGGACTTACCTAGTCGGACTATTTGTCCCAGGTAAACATACTCGTCAACAACTTCGAGCTTAGTGCTCCCAACAACTACCGGCATAGGTGTGACATGGACATTAAACATGATCTTTGTTTTGTCCATGTTCATCTTAAGACCTATCCGTTGGGAAACACTATTGAGGTCATTGAGCATAGTGCTTAGGTCCTCCAGCGATTCTGCCATAAGGACTATATCGTCGGCAAATCGAAGGTGAGTGATGTACTCGCCATTGATGTTGATACCGTATCCTTTCCAGTCCAGAAGCTTGAAAACGTCTTCCAATGCAGCGGTGAAGAGTTTCGGGGATATGACGTCACCCTGTCTTACACCTCTCTGCAATTGGATAGGTTTCGTACTCTGGTTCTGTACTCGGATAGCCATCGTAGCCCTACTGTACAAGCACTTCAACACTTCGATATACCGACAGTCAACTTGGCACCGCTGAAGGGACTGCAGCACCGCCCAAATTTCGACGGAATCAAAGGCTTTCTCATAGTCCACATACGCCAGACATAGTGGCAAATTGTACTCTTCGGACTTCTGTACAACTTGCCGAAGGGTATGTATGTGGTCTATGGTGCTGAAGCCCTTTCGGAAACCGGCTTGTTCGGGAGGCTGGAAGTCGTCAAGTCTGCGCGCGAGACGATTCGTAATGACTCTCGAAAACAGCACGTAGACGCGGCTCAGAAGGGAAATCGGTCTGTAGTTCTTTAAGAGAGCGTTGTCACCTTTCTTGAAGAACAAGACCACCGCACTTCTGCTCCACGCCTCCGGTGTAATGCCACCATGCAGGACGGAATTAAAGAGCTTCTGAAGGACTTCAAGTACCGGTCTTCCACCCGCTTTCAGAAGCTCCGCTGTAATTCCATCCTCGCCTAGGGCCTTACCGTTTTTAAGGTGCTGGAGAGCCATCCTAATCTCGCTCAGACTGACATCCGGGATATCTTCGGAATAGTGTCGGATGAGACTCGCTCTTGGATCGTTACTCACACTTGCGTGTGGCTCCAACGATGATGTGTACAGCTGCCCATAGAACCTCTCAATCTCACTCAAAATCTCAGGTGTCCCGGAAACGATGCTGCCACATTCTGTCTTCAGCTTTGACAGTTGGCTCTTTCTGGCAGACAGATCTCTGGCAAAGACTTTGGAGCCTTGGTTCCGCTCGATCGCTTCTTCAATACGAGCTGTATTGAAGTTGCGTAAGTCCCGCCGCATGCATTTGGAGATCTGTCTGTTCAGATGCCCGTATGCTGTCAAGTCTGTTGAAGAATGTAGCTTCATCTCCCGTCTAACAGCCATGAGATTAAGAGTGTGATCGGAGAGTTTTTGTGTTCTTCTGCGGCGGGTCTTGCAGAACTTAGCTCCAACCGCATGGACAGTTTCCACGAGCTTTTCATTCATATCGTCCACTTCATTGCAGTCTTCCAGGCACTGAAAACGGTTTTGTAACTCGAGCTGAAAGGTTTCGGGACTTTGGAATAGAGCACGAGGGGGACGGAGCGTTGACTTCATTAGACGAGACCTCTCCAACTTAACGTTTAGGTTCAGTGTGCCTCTAACCATTCGGTGATCGCTACCAGTTTTCACCCTCGCGATCACGGAGACATCACTGAACAGTTGTCGTCTGGTCGTCATAATGAAGTCAATCTCATTTTTTGTCGAACCGTCGGGGCTCAACCAGGTCCACTTCCTGTGGGGCCGCTTCTGGAAGAAAGAGTTCATCATAAAGAGTCCTTCTTTCTCCATGAAGTCGGCCAGCTGCTGGCCCCTTGGGTTCCGTTGCCCTATTCCAAATTTCCCTACTTTCAGCTCACCGTTCTCTCTTGTGCCTAGTTTTGCATTGAAGTCTCCCATTAACACCGTATATTGGGTTTTGGAGGAATGCATGGCTCTAGAGATATCCTCATACATTTCCTCCACCTCCTCATCGGGGTGTGCCGAGGTTGGTGCGTAAACCTGTATGACCTTCAGCGAATACCGTTTGGTGATTCTGAGTATAAGGTACGCAACCCTCGTCGACACACTCCCGATCTTTACAACGTTGTTAACGAGAGACTTGTGGACGATAAATCCGACACCTCCTTGGGACAGATGGTCGCCCTCCCGGTGATAGAGCAAGTTGCCGGATTCGAGGATTACCGTGTCCTCCCCCTCTCTTCGGACTTCGGATAATCCTATAATATGCCAGCGCAACTTGTCTATCTCTTCTTCCAGCTCCACAATCTTCTCGTCAGTCCTCAGGGTGCGTGCGTTGTACGTTGCCAGGTCGAGTCGTCTAAGGTGGCAACCGAACCTCCACCGGAGATTCTTAGCACCCCCTGCCCCGCCGTTACCATGGTCGCCACCGTAGCCAGGAATAGCGGGGCCGCCGGGGACTGGGGGCCGTTTCTTTGTTACTGTCATTCATAGGGGGGGTATTTGCCATAGTTACCACGCTTGGCGAGCGGGTTGGCAACCGCAGTTTTTTTATTGTAATTTGGCTATTATCAGGAAGATGCTGCTGCCCATCTCCTGCCTGTTTCCCTTTGTCGCCTTTTACGACACCCACGGGAGGATATGGGGTAGTGGATATTCTTGACCGCCACTACACGGCAAATGCCTATGCCTATGTTCAGTAGTGGAATTTTATAGGCTGTATGGATGGAATGGACTGTCATATCCCTAACGTGTATGCAACATCTATTTAATATGCAAGGTAATGTATCTAATAGAGACCTAAAAGTTACAACATGTATTTATATCTAATAGACATCGCAAGTCTTAACGCATGGCGTCACGATATAGGAGCGCAACTAAAAGCTTTTCACTTCTAACGCAAAAATCCTGGTGTGGAAGTAAGTTTCTTTAACGTAGTATATAATTGACTGCTTCGATGGTTGTAAGTGCAACTGATTATCATGTGTTCTTGGAGCAGCTTGAAGTCAGATCAGTCAGACGAAGATTGTATCATTAAATATATTTACTCTATTTCTTATGGTTACAGCCTATTAAAAGTCCACTGTAGAACATATACCTCCCAAAACGATTGCCTCAAAAGGGAGATGTTTACCATAGTTGTTATACTAGGCAGGCGGTTCTGCAACCGAAGTTTTTATTTGTTAGTTGTCAGCAAGACGCTGTTGCCTATTCCCTTTTTTTTCCCTCTGTCACTTCTTATGACATTCGCGGGATTTGTTGGGGTAGCCGATAAGACCCTGTTTCTTATACAGAGATAAAAAAGAAGTATACGTTTAGTCTGCCCGGATATCGTTATAGGTACTTGTTAACTTTAGCTTTTTAAGGTTGATAATAACACTGCTTAAAAATATTACAATTATTCAAGGTACTATTTTTCAAGCTAATTCCCGTGAGTGTTCATCCAAACCTCATTACATTACTTCCAGAACTTGGAAACAGACGAAAGCTATTTTTTACAACCAACCTTTAACAGTTTGGTCATATTTTAAAATCATTGAAGCGTACAGAGTTAACGATATCGTTTAATCCAATGTGAACATAACGCCCATGAAATTGATTATAGACATTAAAAGCAACGACATGTATTTAAGTGTTTATTATTTGTGTGAATATTTTCTAATGACTATTTTGGTTTTCAAGAAGTACGAGTATGTTTAAGAGGGAGACAGTAAAGTACATGGTAGAGCTACGGTGCAGCTATATTATGGTTGAAGAACGGATGGATTAGCTCAACTCCCGCGTAAAGTTTTGCTGTGTTTTACATGGTGAGTGTAGTGAATAGGAGACTATTCATTTTCTTTAACTAGACACGAGACATTCCTTCTTGGTCCTAAGGAGTAAAAACGCATCTGCATATTCATTCTTAGTCAAAGATAGATGTAGATGTCTATAAGTTGCAAGATCCATTTACCATGAGGTGGACTGTATGCTTCTTTTTCGCGCTAGTACTACAAGGGTTACAAAACCCATAAGCAACGTAATATCTCCTCGATTAAGAATCAAAACGCAGATGCGTTGTCATTCTTCAGGACTAAGATATAGAAAGCTTCGATACAGTAAAATAGGTTTCCGATTATCATCACTTGTAATACATACAACACCATCATAATGCAGCTGCCATATTACGTGGTCATTCCTCAGTCGATGCAACACATTAGTGCTGCACGCATCGGCCGAGATAAGCCACCTTTTATCCATGTATGAATTCTGCACGCTATATTGACTATCTTGTGGGTCTTGTAGCCATAAAAGCGAATGCTGATCATGTGCTACACTTGTTATTTGTAAAAATGGGTCGGCACAAATCATTAAGGGCGCCTTCACATTAGGTTGCGACCTAATGTGAAGTGCGCTGCTGCCGCATTACTTGCGAGTAATGCGGCAGCAGCGCGGCAGCCGCGCGACTGCTGCGGATGCCTTCTTATTACAAATACAGCCGCGCGACTTGGCGTGAAAGATTAGGGTGGCGCAGTTTATTTCAATAATGGATTCCAACGAGGAAACATCATTGTTGCTCCTGATTTTGTTGTTTACCCTTCGGCGACATCGATGTCGCGTTCATAATAAAAAAAGACAATACTGGATTGATCGCACGCGACTGCCGCGCTAACGTTCGCTATGACAATCACGTGTCGCGCGGCTGTCGCGCTGCTCTTTTTAGTGTGGAAGTCTGCCGTCTGTGTACAGCGCGACTATCGCGTTGCTACTGCCGCGTAGCTTGAGGCTTAATGTGAAGGAGCTGCTAGTGGATTTTTCTACGAAATAAATTATCAGGATCAGGCGGCGTTTCATGTCATGTCTCCCGTGCCTGAGAAAATCAGTTTATACCATTGGCATCGTATAGGATTGCTGTTCCGATAGTGAGGGAATAAATAGTGCGCATACACTCCGAAAGTATACTTCTGTTCTGTGCAGATAGCTAGTCTCCGTTGAAAATGGCCGCCATGATTTAATTTGACCTGGAGGATATTACGGAGATGGTGTATTTAGCGTAAAACAAGGAATAAATAAATAAAAATATTCTCAGTAAAATGCTAATCTGTATTCCATTCGTGAATGGTCTGTCCTAACGTTTCAGGATTAAGAGAGCTGGCATTGTTTTACTTAATTTACTACGAGGAGTGGCAAACCCTCGTCACATCATTTTGTTTAACAAAAACTCTTAAAGATATTAGATTCCACTTCCGACATTTTTTCGGTGAGTGGTTCTTTTTACACGTATTTATTTTAAGAAAGAACCAGTACCACCAGTACTCTACAGAGAAACACGACAGACATACATAATTATAGAATGTTTTATAAATCTTTGGAATTGTTTATTTGACCGAATTAGAATAGAATGCAATATTATTTAAATTCATAATAGATTACAAGTATTTCTTATTGAAAGTTATTTTTTACTTTTACCACTGGTTCGAAATGTCCTGGAAAAAACCAGTAAGCAACCCAGCGCGTCTTCTTTTTTCTTCAAATTAAAATATACAATAAGAAGGTTGTACAAACTACTTACAAAACTTATTTAAAAAAAAACCGCTTGAAAGCGACCATCCATTTTCAGGGGTTATTGTGAACCATGTATCTCATCTACAAGAGTAATAATTGCATACATACCTTATTTTTAAATTATTATCTTATTTCAACTTTAGTCATACATGTATGCCGTAAAACTGTTTTTGGAAGAGCGGATTTTCCTAGGACAAGCAATTTATTTACCTTAAAAGGAATCTTCCAACATAGCTCTAGCTTGTATTTTTAGACTTAAGTTAATGAAATCAAGATTTTTATTTTTATTTTGATGTATTCATTTATATTATAATAACTCTCTTATACAGTTCGTGTTTAATAAAATATTTAAATTGCATATTAGAGAAAACTGGTATTTTTACTGGGATTTTTTATTGACTGTATTTTATAAAATTATGTGTTGGCATAATATTATTTGCAACGGATTTGATAGTAAATGAACTTCTGACATTTGATAACATTAAGCTTCTGGAAGCATCAGTGGTGCCCAACATCTGTTGATATTATTGCCAATCCGCCTGACACACGTGAGGCTATGATATATATTGAACTAGATATCTCAAAACCCGCGCAAAAGAACAAACAGCTGACGTGAAAAACCAATGTTCCGGGAACTCTGCAGTTTGTGATCATATCCTAGACGGGCCCCGCCATTACATTAGATTTTATAGACCACAAATTCTCGCGAAAAAACATCGATTCCTGTTAAGGGGCTACGTGAGGATACGAATTGAAATTTAAAAAACATCCTTATTTCAATAGAGAGGGAGACTGGGTACTGCCACCTGCCTAGGATCCTGTAATTCATAAAATTAAAACTAAAACCAATCATGCCACTGCAAGGCTTCAAGACGCAGTAAGTTCATTCTGCGTAGAGCGGACCAAAAACTAATAATTAAAAAGCTGAAGGTACTCCGGGTTAACTCTGACATCGGGACGTCAATCTCCTCAGTCCCCGTGAACATGGGTGCTGTAAAGCACCAGAAACGTCGAAAATTTAAAAGTAAGTTAATTAAACGCGGTAGAATCCGTAAAAGTAGTTTTATTCAATGTGTAGTGTTCGCATAAATATAAGGAATCATTGTTTGAACTAGATTAGTTTATTTTTGTTATCACTATAGCATTATGTCTTTTTAGATTTTGCTATTGGGAAATGCGACTAACTTAAATACTATTTTTGTTTTGCATAAGAGGGCCATAAGAGTCATTTAAAACCTAAAACCGAAAGAGTATCTCAGAGAAAATAAAAAAAAATTATGTTTGAAGAAACCGACCGTGGAAGAAATCGACCGAAGAGACCGTGGAAGGACCAAGCTCTCACAGAATACCAGCGTAAAATCACAGCTTAATACTGCTGTGTTTCTTATGGTGAGTGTAGACAACCGGAGACCCTTTTTACTGGAAAGAAGACATTCTATCTTATTTCTGGGGTTTGACAACGCATCTGCATTTTGATTCTTAATCGAGGATAGATGTCTATGGCCAGAACATCATTTATAAAAATAATTAAATAGATATTATTTCATATTTCATTGTAATTTTTTGATAAAAATAGACAACAAAATATGATATGTAAATGTTAAATATAATATCACCCCCGCTGTCACTTAGCGCAGGCCTGGAGAATTCTCAGATGATATAAGTAATCCATTTTGGAAGCACCCACTTCCAAATCAGAGCATATACGCACATGTTATGAAAAACATCTTCACGGTGTGCTGAAGTCGATATATTAGCATAATAAACATTTTCATCTCTTTGTTTCATATTTTGTGAATTTTTTCCGAACCCGGTAAAAAACGAATATGACGTTATAACCATTGTTGATATTGGAGTTCGAAATGATGTAATAAAATAGCTATACTTTAATTGAAGCCTTTCAAAAGTCCACTGCAATATTTGTCATGGTTGCCATGCTTGGCAGGCGGGTTGGCAACTACACTATTTTATTGTTATTGAGTTCTTATCAAGAACATGCTGCTGCCCGTCTGCTATTCTGGTTGCCCACTGTTGCCTGTGCACCGTGGACACGGGGACACGGATGACACGGGGTAGTAGGATTCTCTTACGCTGAGACGTATTGTACGTCAAATAAAAAACCGATAACTATTAAATAAAATAACTAACGATTAAATCAATATAAAATTAAAGATTTTACAGAGTATGTACATTCATTTTCCAAAATTGAGAATAGGCCTTCTCATTTCTGAGAGGATATAAAAGAAATCGCCGTACGGCGCCCTCAAACAATATTTATTCATAAAATAAAATACAACATAATAATAATAGTAATAATGTCCTCCAGATCAAATTTCGGTCACGGCGTCCAGTCTCAATGGAGACTAGCCATCTGAGCAGAAAGGGGTTATAGTGCAAAAGTGTATGCGTAATTACAGATGCACTCTCTATTATATCACTCTCATAACCCGATGGGACAGCAATCCGACACGAGAGATCAAGCGCAGGATCAACGGCCTTACATGCTTTCTTCCGACGGGGGTGAAACACCGGCAACTTCCTGACTCTGAGAATTTATTGACAGAAAAACCAGACGAGCGATTCGAACCTGGAACCTCGTGATCAGTACATGTCGTTTACGACCACTATACGAACGAGTCAGGCAAAAAATACAACATAAACAAGCTATAGGTTTACTTTGCGTTTATATTCAGTCAGGTTTTCATATATTTAATACATTACTTTTACCTGATAATTAGAAAGTAGTCTTTAGTATTACGTTAGTTATTTTCACACGATTAACATTACATTACATAAACACTCACCTCTGTCACCCAGAGGCGTAAGCAGAGAGTGCGGACTTTGTTTTGGCACGATACCGACATACCTCTCTCGCCTCCTTTACATCCATATACCTAATCTGGCCATTTTTAATATATCGCCAACTTAGTCAATAAACTTTCATCGAGGACGTCACTTCCCGACTCTGTCTTTCACTTCTGCAACATAGATTTGCTTTGTCACTCTTTCCTCGTTCATTCTTTTTATATGATCAAACCACCGAAGTATTCTTTTCTTAATCTTAGTCTCAACATCATCAACAAATTCAAGCCAGACTTTTTTTCTAGCATACAATATTTCTCTCTGTCATTCAGATTCAGCCCTAACACATTCATTGATGACTGCATTTCTACAGCATTTATTCTACTCTCATGCTTCATCTGCCACGTCCAATTTTCACTACCATGCATAGTAGGGAATAACACAGCATTGTGTATTGCTATACGTGCCTATGTGTTTTTGACACATTCTGACTTCCCACAATAGAGTGTAAAGCCTCATTTACTCTATTTCCTGCGTTAGTCGTCATTTTATATCCTTATCATTTCTACCATCCCTGCTAAATACACATCCCAAATACACAAACTCTTCCACATGCTCAACCAACTCCCCTTCTATTCTTATTTCACATTTAGTTTTACTTTCTTCTCTTTCAAAAACCATCTCTTTCGTCTTACTTGCAATCACTTTCATTCCCTTTTCTTTTAAACCCTGTTCGTTAATATAACATATTCGTCGGCGTACAGAAGGGATTTGACGTTTAACTCGCCCATTCTTAACCCACATTCTTCAACTTTTAAAGTTTCCAAACAACTGTACATAAATAGTTTGAACTGCCACGGGGAAGCTATACAGCCCTGTCTGACACCTTTATGGATGCCAAACCGTCCGAGTAGGCCCCGTGGATCCTGATACAAGTACCAGAGTCCCTATAAGTAGACCATAATGCCTGTATCCACCCAGCGCTCATCTCAAATTTGTTCAGTGTTTGCCATAACACATCCCTGTTAATTCTCGTCTCATATAGCATTAAATCTAGACTGTTTTAATTTCTCCTGGCAGTTCTTATAAGTTTCTAGAACGTTTTAAGATTTGCTTGGAAGTTATCACATATTGTTCTATCATTCTAATCCGTTCTTTTTTGCTTTTTCCTTACATGTACTTCTTTTACCCTCTTATTTATACATCTAAATTCTCCCTTTATTCTTCAATCTAATTTTTCTTACTGCCAGAATTACAAGCTTTGGTTGCTAGTAAATCTAACCATGCTCCATGCTTCTATGCTTTAACTTCCATTCGTACCATTAATAAATGTAATATCTACATATTACAAAAAAAAACATCATACCAAGGTCGCTGAACGGCTTTACTTAGCCTTTAGACAAGAAAAGAACCAGCCCACATTTTTCGAGTAGCGCGACTATTCTCAGATACAATTCGTTATTTTAATGAACTAACATATTACCAGGTGATGTAGAGGGGACTTACGAAAATCCACTACCCCATGACTTCTCTTGGGTTCCGTAAGAGGCGACATAAGTTAATGAAACAGGACATGGGCTGCAGCATCTATTTGATAACACCTCAAAATAATATAAAGCTGCGGTTGCCAGCTATTGTGTGTCTATGTTCAACATTTGACTTTTATACGCTGTGTAGATGGAAGGAACTGTTATACCACTTACGTGTATGCAACATCGCCGCATAGGAATGGCACCTGCAGCGTCAGCAGTCTTGGGAAGTGACTTGACATAGGAAGTCTAATCAGTCTTCTCTGAATACTTAAATCGGCTAACAAAGAACCCTACAAAATATTTTATTAATTCACTTTATTAGTTCATTTTAATTAATTTCTATTTCCAATAAATTAAGTGTATTAAATATATTTTTCTTTGCTAAAAATCCTATTTTGTTGCACGGCATAAGTTACTTGAATTATACGTTCAGATTTAACCAAATTAACCGTAACCGTTACAGCCTATTAAAATTCCACTGATAAACGTAGGCTAGGTAGGTATAGGTCCATAGTTTCTTTTAAAGAAATGCAAATGAGCACGCGGTCCACCTGATGGAAAGTGTAAACCACCGCCCACAAACAACTTCAACGCCAGGGCAATTGGCAGATGCGTTATG
Source organism: Parnassius mnemosyne (assembly GCA_963668995.1). Classification (NCBI taxonomy): domain Eukaryota; kingdom Metazoa; phylum Arthropoda; class Insecta; order Lepidoptera; family Papilionidae; genus Parnassius; species Parnassius mnemosyne. The sequence continues at coordinate 3,416,917 of CAVLGL010000013.1, forward strand.
CCAGCCTTTTAAAGTAGAATAAGCTCGTTCATGAAGGTACCTAAATTGAATCGGTGTGGAAAATTTCCGGTGGTTTCGATAGTTAACGATTCCTCAACAAACTCGTGCGAGAAAAAAACGACAATTAAGTCGGACAGTGGCAAAGTATCCAGATGGTGTGTATTCAGATTGCATCATAAAGGTGACATTTGCTTAACACGTTTGGCGGATAAGCAATCGCAGTCCTTTTATGTTTTAGTTGTTATTAAGAAAACGCTGTTGTGTTCATCTCCTGGTTTGTTTCCCTCTGTTGCCTCTTATGACACCCACGGAGCCATATGGGGTAGGGATATACTGACAACTCCAATCAATCACAATGTCTTTGGGATATCTATGAGTTTTCAACGCTTTGCTCGCCGCATAGTTGAAAGAATCTTTTGACCAGAAGTTGATCTCCACTTTCCCGAGTAAATAATGCACCATTACATGTCTAAAAATGTATGTGATCTCTTTTGAGGCTGACAATCACTCGACGCCTTGATTTAAACAAAGAAGGACAAAGTAAATACGAGTATAAAGCGATATAATTATTACACATTCCATATGTGAAATACCAGAATCGTAGATGTCTCTAAAAAGACGGTCCTTTTCGTAATAAAGTCACTGTTATGAAAATAGAACTAAAATAACAACTGTATAGACAACTGTGGGCTTGTTGAGAAAATGTTCATGCATACATGTATTTTTGAAAAGAATACTGATTATTTGAACAGTTTTCTTCAAACAGATTTGTTATTTTAAAACGTAGCTGAGATCAAAGCTGGCTTTGTTTTTGAGTAGCACGCAGTCTAAGAACATGGAAGTTGAAAACCAAAAATTAACCAAAAGCAAACGGAATGTTTTTATTTATTCAATTATAACAGTCTATCAAAAGTTCACCGCTGAACATAGACCTCTCTCATAGATTGTTATTGTATATATTGTATTTGTTATATCATTATTTTGATTTGTTGTAGGAAAGACACTGCTGTAAATCTCCTTTTTCCTTTTATTCAGGCCCCTCTTACAACACCCTTGGGATTATATGTGGTAGTAGATTCTCTTAAACTATGTTGTATGAAGAAAATCTACTACATGAATTTACACGGAAAAGAGTTAAAAATTTAAAGCGAAACGGTATAATTAAGAAAATATTTTCCTCCGCATGTAGTAGCATCACACGCTACTTATGAAACATAACTAAACAAAGCTCTGGCGAGCCAATGAAGGCAAAAAATCCGTTGTGACACACCGAAGCCATTTACCAATGACTGGTTTGTTTCTAGTATTTAAAGTATGCACATCCTTATTCATATTAAATCTATTTATGTTTTTATATACATACATTACATTTTCATAAATATATTGTGATGCCAAAGTTAATATGTTTATTTCTTAAAATTTTTGTCTGAGGGACTCATTACCAGTACAGATTTGGTGGCATTGAATTGGTTAATCTCTGCATTAACTAATCCAGTATAGGCTCTGATTTCTTATTTGGTGGTGAGTTATAAGCAAACATATTAAATATTTTTAAGAAATGTTTTTTTACAAACACAAAAAATTTCATCAGAATGGTCGAGCCAGTTTCGAGATTTAGCGAAACTAACGGACAGTAATTGATTTTTATAATATAATAAATTTATAATATAATATTGAGATATTGAGATTATTGAAGTGACGTCACATATGCTGTGCTCACCTATAGTATCGATGCATTGTTTACCTCTTTTATGTATATAGTCTATGTCGTATATATTTTGTGTCAACTATGTTCGTGTGTTCTTTGAAATAAATAAATGTATCGTTTGTCCATTCTCGGAAAGCATATACAATATATATATATATATATATATATATATATATATATATATATATATATATATATATATATATTGAGTATTATTAATATATATACAGAGATGAGAACAGTATGCCATGTGAGGCCGAACTTGCGCTTTGTACAGTTGCAAGCTATGTGCCGGCATGAAATACTATCTCGCTCTCCTGAGCACGCCAAGCTTTTTAGAGACCAACTTGTCCTTCCCTTCCAAGTGACCACGAAACTGCACACTATTCAATATGTCGAGGATTCCCATCCTAGCCGGGGCAGCAAGCGGAGTTCCTTGAAACTGAGGAGATACGACAAAGGGGTTCTTTTTAGCGGTAAACGCGCAAATTTGTGTCTTCTGAGGATTGAACTGGGCTAGATTTAGTCGCCCTCAATCTGATCCTTTGCTCAGCTGAGACTCGACTTCATACACAAGTTTGTCCCGGTACTCGGCGACGTTTTCCCGAGAAATATTGGCACGGTGAGTGTATAAGGCATCACCAGTGCTGTCGTCTGCATAGCAATGAATGTTATCAGCTTGCATTATACCATTAAAATACAAAAGAAACAGCGTTCGTGATAGCGCGCAGCCTTGTGGAACACAAGCATTAGTAGACTTGTAATCAGAGCATGCACGGTCTACTACGACCTTGATGCTCCGATCAGCAAGGAAACTCATAATCCAATTGCACAATTTCTCGGGTAGCCCATAGGAGGGAGCTTCGAAAGAAGCACGTTGTTCCAGACCCGATCGAAGGTCTTCACTATTTCCAAACTAACGGCCAACGCCTCCCTCTTGGACTCTACTCTCTCCGCCCATCTATGAGTCAGGTAGACCAGAAGATTACCAGCTGATCGGTCCCGCCGAAAACCGTATTGGCGGTCACTAATAAGCTGATGATCCTCAAGGTACCTCATGAGCTGGCAGTTTACAATAGACTCCATTATTTTGGAGAACGAGGAGGTGATGGCGATAGGCCTGTAGTTGGACGGGTCTGAGCGGTCGCCTTTTTTAGGGATCGGGTGGACCAATGCTGTCTTCCATGAATTTGGGACCACGCCTTGGGAGAAGGAGTACCGGAAAATATGCGTTAAAACCGGTGCCAACACTTTCATCCATCGACTTCCTGCATGTCTTACCAGGTCGTCACTCCATCTAATAGGGGACGCCCTACATTTCGCCTGCCTGTACGAGTCTGCTACTCAAAAACCATTATTACCTATCGGTTGTCGGTTCTTCGAACTATATGGCCGGCCCATTGCCACTTCAGCTTACTAATCTATTGGACTATTTCGATTACTCTGGTTGTACTGCAGATAAAATCGTTTTTAAATCTATCACGCAGAGAAACCTCGAGCGTATCCCTCTCCATAGCTCGCTGAGCGACCTTAAGCTTCCTCATACGGGCAGCAGTGTAGGACCACGTCGCAGATCAACAGGTTATCAATGGCAACAGGCACTGGTGGACAATCTTGTTCACCGCATGCTAATTATGATAATAATGGAAAATCCAGAATCAATATGAAGAAAATCAAAAGAGGCCAACGTTCAGCAGTAGGCTACAAAGTCTCGAGAGTAAAATTTCTGTGGCCCTTTGTGAGTGAAATTTTGGAACATCCACATGAAGTTAAACATATCCCTCTCGAATTTATGATATGGTTTAAAAGAGAATTTTTCACAAAAGAATTCCCTTAGGAGTCACAGTCACACATTTTATTTCGCATATTTTCTGCAGGACTTCGTTATTGAAACAGACTATTTTAAATTCGAAACTCGTTATGAACTACTTTTAGTAATAATTAATAACACAGATCATGTACGTAATAATTCTTTTACGCCACTAACACAAAAATAATAAAATAAATCTTCATTTAAACGAATTCCTATTAACTTGTTAATAAGATATTCAAAAGCTCTCTAATTCCTTAAAACTTTGGATATTATTAAAACGTAATTAAGTTCCCAGCTCTTCAGCAAGTTTTAACAAGATTCCTTTTTCGATATTGATATAGATTCATCTTCGGCGGGCTGAAACGTTAAATCTTGATTAAAACATACATGACGGCATACTAAACATAACATAACATAACATAAACACTCACGCCTGTCACCCAGAGGGGTAGGCAGAGATTATGGACTTCCATTTAGCACGATCCTGACACACCTCTCTCGCTTCCTCCACATCCATATACCTACGCATACACGCTCGTCGGTTAAAGGTACTCTTGATTTGGCCCATTTTTAATATATCGCCAATTCGGTCGATAAACTTTCGCCTAGGGCGACCCTTCCCGACTATGCCGTTCACCTCTGCAACATAAATTTGCTTTGTCACTCTTTCCTCATTCATTCTTTCTACATGGCCAAACCACCGAAGCATTCCTTTCTTAATCCTGGTCACGGCATACTAAATGTTACTTATTGATTTATAAGCAACAAGATTACAATATTTTTCTTCGAACTATGAAGGTCGCTATTTACTTACTGAGTGTGTGAATTAAAGCATCCTTGCATCAAATTAGGCCGATAAACAAAAGTCACTCGTTTAACCACACTATTTATTTTACGAATCCGACACGTTTACATTTATGGCTGAAATCTGCACTTAATTACAAACGGGCGCATCGGCGAGACTCTAGAGACGATTGCCTGCGTGTGGGGGGCGCAGGTGCAGTTAGTCTCAGGTTACATACTCGTATTAATATTGTCATGTCGCTATAGAACTAATTCTTTATCGCAATTACAGATATCTTAAAAGTATCCACTGCTCCATGGCGCAGTGGTTTGCCATTGAGTTACTGCGCAGAGAGCCGCAGTTTTGAATCTCGCACGGAACATTTATTTGTGTGGCCCACAAATGATTGTTCCGGGTTTGAATATTTGTTCTTGTCCATGTTTTTGTAAACATACATATACATATAATCACGCCTCTTTCCCGTAGGGGTAGGCAGAGACCACTTCTTTCCACTTGCTACGATCCTTACATACTTGTGTCGCTTCGTCCACTTTCATTATTTTCTTCATACATGCTCTACGGTTTAGGGTGCTCTCGACCTGGCCTTTTTTCAAGATGTCCCTGATTTGGTCTTGAAATGTCCGCCTAGGTCTACCCCTTCCAGCATTTTCATTCACGATCGCCTTATATACTTTTTTCGTCAATCGTTCTTCATTCATTCTCTCGACATGGCCAAACCATCTTTACCCTTTAACCTTAACCTTTCTCAATTTTTGTCACTACATCTTCTTTCAGACCACAACGTTTCCTTATCTTACTATTTCTTATCCTATCACTAAGTTTGACTCCTATCATACTTCTTAACGCTCTCATCTCAACTGCATTTATTCTGCTTTCATGTTTCTTCTGCCATACCCAAGTTTCACTTCCGTACATGAGTGTCGGAACTAACACCCCCTCATGCACAGCCAAACGAGCCGTGTTAGACACCTTCCGACTACTCATAAAGGAGTGCAAAGCTCCATTCACCATGATTCCTGCATTCACTCTTCTTTCGATATCACTCTAACACTTTCCATCTCTTGTAAACTTTGAACCCAGATACACAAACTCTTTCATCTGTTCAATTTTCTCATCTCCAATCACGATATTGCAGTCTGTCACTGCCTCATCTCTTTCAAACACCAGCACTTTCGTCTTCTTAACATTCATCTTCATTCCCTTCCTAACAGCAGCTCCACTCATAGTAGTTACCATCTCCTGCAACTCCTCGGCCGAAAACGCAAGTAATACTTGGTCATTAGCATAGTGAAAACATTTGACGAGTAACTCATTCATTCTCAACCCGCTTTCATTCTCTTTTAAATCTGTCAAGCAATTGTCCATGAACAGATTAAACAGCCACGGCGACGCTACACATCCCTGTCTAACACCTTTTTCGATATTAAACCATTCAGTGTATGCCCCGTTTATCCTTACACAAGCACTAGAATTCCTATAAAGAGATTGCAATGCTCGTACGAGGATACTTCTCACACCGTTCACGGACAGTGTTAACCACAATTCATTCCTCACCACTCTATCATAGGCCTTTTCTAGGTCCACGAACGCGCAATAAACCTTCTTGTTTTTAGCCAAACACTTTTCGGCTATGCACCGCAAGGAAAAGACCTGATCCGTACATCCCATTCCCTTTCTAAATCCCGCTTGTGCATCCCATACTTTTTCGTCTGTTTCATTCACAACCCTTTCAATCAACACTTTCGCATACAATTTACCGACGACGCTGAGAAGGCTTATACCGCGGTAATTTATGCAGTCCTGCCGTGACCCTTTTCCCTTATACAAAGGCACGATTACGGCTTTGCAGCAGTCTCCTGGTACTTGCCCATTTCGCCAGCACAAATTGAAAAGTCGGTACAGCTGACAAGCCACTATGCCCTGTCCAGCCCTCAGCATCTAGACGGTAATCCTGTCATACCCTGCAGCCTTACCTACTATCATACTTTTCAACGCTTTCACTATTTCATCCATGCTTATCTCACTTTCATCAACGTTTATATAAGTTTGTATGAAAGGTGCAAGATGCTGTACCTGCACTTCCTCTCTTTCAAACAAACTTTCAAAATACTCTTTCCATCTCTTTAACACACATTCTTCTCCTTTTATAATGCTGCCATCTTGACTCCTGATTGTACTCAGCTCCGAGGTAGAAGTTTTTCTACTGGCTGTTTTGATGGATTTCCAGAAAAACTTAATGTTTCACTGGAAATCTTCAGTAGGCCTCCTATCGAAATCATCCTTTCTTTCTTCTTTCTTTCTAGACACAACTTCTTTCGCTGCTGTCTTCAATCTTTTATATTTCGTTCTTGCTTCTTTTATCTCGTCATCCGTTGCCTTTTGAACTTTTTGGTAAGCTTTTGGTGCTAACCAATCCAACCACGCTTTCTTCTTTGCTTGCACAACCCTTTGTACATCTTTATCCTTCCACACGTTATAGTTCCTTCTTCCTTTCTTTCTTCTAGCTACCCCGCATACCTCAATAGCAACATTCACGACCCCTTTTTTAAATGTCTCCCACAAATCTTCAATCACACCTATCTCTTCTATGCCTTTAAAACTTTCTTTCAGTTTCTCTACATACTCATCTTTATTTTCTTTTTCTTGTAGATTTTCCAGTTTTACTCCGTCCAGAACACTCGTAAGCTCGGCCCCTCGGAGTTGCCACCGTTTAAAGAGGCCACGCATTCGGGCTATGACCAGGAAGTGGTATGTGTCGAGGTTTACACCTCGGTATGCCCGAGTGTCTAGCACTTTCTTCCTCAGTCTTGCATCCGCAATTATTAAAATCAATCATACTTCTAAACTCACCCTCATCTCTTGTATACAAATGGATCTTTTTGTGGTCAAACATTGTGTTGGCCACGCACAAATTCCATTCCAAGCATACTTCAAGCAGGTTTCTCCCATTTTCATTCACTCTCTCGTCCCCAAACGTGCCCAGAACTCCTTCATACCCATCACGCTTTACTCCAACCCATCCATTAAAGTCCGTCATTCATTTTGTAAACAAACAAGAGATTAATGCAAGTGATGCAGATGCCTTAACTGTGAGTAATTAAGAATAAGAACAATTAAACGATAAAATCAGTAAAAGTAGTTTTATTCAATGTACAGCTAGCTATAGAGAACCGCAGCGCTAACATTCTACTCATAAAGTGAGTCTTGAGCAAGCGCTAGACATAAACATTATTATTAAAAGAATTACTAGGTATGTAAAATTCACATAAAATTTATCGTTTTATGCATTTGGCAGACATCATCATCATCATTGTCATCATTACAGCCCTTTACAAATTCATTGCTGAACATAGGCCTCCCTACAGAATATAAAAAAGAGGAAGTAGCAAAACATATAATTTATACCAGAACCACTGTCGCCAAACTCACACATTTGGAAAAAAGAAATGTGTACCGACAATTGTGTACCGTTTCAATAAGTCGCTCCTGTAAGACTGCATTGCGCAGAAAGCAGGAGTGTTATCAAGCCTGGGCTGCGGCTTCGGTGACTCGGGATGTAAACACCAGCACACTTAAAAAGAAGTATAACTTCGCCTCCAGGTCCTTCAAAAGAGTTATTGCCAAGGCAAAGTCAGAGCACATAGGCAGAATTGGCGAGAAACTAGTTCGCCTTCCTTCGGGAACCCGTGCATTCTGGTCTCTCGCCAAGGCTGTCCAAGGGAATTTCTGTAAGCCATCACTACCATCTCTGCACAGGGAGGACGACTCACTGGCCCACGACGCAAAAGAGAAGGCCGACCTTTTAGGCTCCCTTTTTGCGTCCAACTCGACTGTTGATGACGGGGGGAACACACCGCCGACCATCCCGCGGTGTGAGTGCTCTATGCCGGATGTGCTATTCTCACAGCGCTTGGTTCGCAGAGCACTCCTCTCCCTTGACATCCACAAGTCGAGTGGGCCTGACGGAATCCCCCCAATTGTGCTGAGGACGTGTGCTCCGGAGTTGGCACCGGTTCTAACGCGTCTTTTCCGGTACTCCTACTCCCATGGCGTTGTCCCGAACTCATGGAAGACAGCTTTTGTCCACCCGATCCCTAAAAAAGGCGACCGCTCAGACCCGTCCAACTATAGGCCTATCGCGATCACCTCCTTGTTCTCCAAAATAATGGAATCCATTATTAACTGCCAGCTCATCCGGTACCTTGAGGATCACCAGCTGATCAGTGACCGCCAATACGGTTTTCGTCGGGGTCGATCAGCTGGTGATCTTCTAGTCTACCTGACCCATAGATGGGCGGAGGCAGTAGAGTCCAAGGGGGAGGCGTTGGCCGTTAGTCTGGACATTGCGAAGGCCTTCGATCGGGTTTGGCACAAAGCGCTTCTTTCGAAGCTCCCTTCCTATGGGCTTCCCGAGAAATTGTGCAATTGGATCACCAGCTTCCTTGCAGATCGGAGCATCAAGGTCGTTGTAGACGGTGCATGTTCTGACTACAAGCCTATTAACGCTGGTGTTCCACAAGGCTGTGTGCTATCACCAACGCTGTTTCTTCTGCATATCAATGATATGTTGCTAACTGGTAACATTCATTGCTATGCGGATGACAGCACTGGTGATGCTCTATACACCGGCCGGGCCAATATTTCTCGGGAAAACGTCGCCGAGTACCGGAACAAACTTGTGTCTGAAGTCGAGTCTTTGCTGGACAAAGTCTCGGATTGGGGGCGACTAAATCTAGTCCAGTTTAATCCTCAGAAGACACAAGTTTGCGCGTTTACCGCTAAAAAGAACCCCTTTGTCGTATCTCCTCAGTTTCAAGGCACTCCCCTTCTTGCCTCAGCCAGTATCGGTATCCTCGGAGTCGACATATCGAGTGACGTGCAGTTTCGTGGTCACTTGGAAGAGAAGGCCAAATTGGCCTCTAAAAAGCTTGGCGTGCTCAGCAGAGCGGGACAGTATTTCATGCCGGCACACCGCCTGCAACTTTACAAGGCGCAGGTTCGGCCTCACATGGAATACTGTTCCCATCTCTGGGCAGGGGCTCCCCAGTGCCAGCTCCTTCCACTTGACCGCATCCAGCGCAGAGCGGCTCGAATCGTCGATGACCGAGCCCTTTCCGATCGGCTCGATTCATTGGCACTGCGAAGAGATGTTGCATCTCTTTGCATTTTCTTTCGCATCTACCATGGGGAGTGCTCTGAGGAATTGTTCGGATTAATCCCAGCCGCCAAATTTCATGAACGCACATCGCGGCAGAACTCCCGATACCATCCACACCATCTGGATGATTGGCGGTCCACCACTGTGCGATTTAGAAGATGTTTTCTTCCTCGCACGACTTCCTTGTGGAATCGATTACCATCAGCGATTTTTCCGGACCGATACGACTTAGGGACCTTCAAGAAAAGAGCCTACTCCTTTTTAAAAGGCCGGCAACGCATCTGCAATTCCCCTGGTGTTGCGGTTGTTCATGGGCGGCGGTAGTCACTTACCATCAGGTGAGCCGCATGCTCGTTTGCCCCCTCTCCTATAAAAAAAAAAAAGAAAAAAAAAAAATTTTCGCGTGATTAGCTAGTAAAAAATAGAAGAGAAATGATTTTTGTTACTCACCATTCATTTGAGTATGAACCGTAAGATCTTAAAATAGAGATTATATCCCTTTTGATAAACGAAGTTTCTAGAAGTTATAAGCAAATTTAGCTTTTTAACGTTAGATGTCGCAGTAATACCGCGATCTGAAAATGCACCATAAAAGCTTCTAAGATTGGCCAAAAAAATTTACTTCGTGACGCTATGTGTCGCAATAATAAATTCACGCTATTATAGGCACTGAATCTGAATCTCCGGTGGAGGTTCGGTTGCCAATCTCCGGTGGTGGTTCGGTTGCCACCTAAAACGACTCGACCTGGCAACATATAACGCACGAACGCTGAGAACTAACGAGAAGATCGTGGAGCTGGACAAAGAGATAGACAAATTATGCTGGCATATTATAGGATTATCCGAGGTCCGAAGAGAGGGGGAGGACACGATAATTCTCGAATCCGGCAACTTTTTCTATCACCGGGAGGACGACCATCTGTCCCATGGAGGTGTCGGATTTATCATCCACAAGTCTCTCGTTAACAATGTTGTAAAGATTGAGGGTGTGTCGACGAGGGTTGCGTACCTTATACTCAGAATCACCAAACGGTATTCTCTGAAGGTCATACAGGTTTACGCACCAACCTCAGCACAACCCGATCAGGAGGTTGAGGAAATGTATGAGGATATCTCTAGAGCCATGCATTCCTCCAAAACCCACTATACAATGTAAATGGGAGACTTAAATGCAAAACTAGGCACAAGATAGAACGGTGAGCTGGAAGTAGGGAAATTTGAAATAGGGCAATGGAACCCAAGGTGCCAGCAGCTGGCCGACTTCATGGAGAAAGAGGGACTCTTTATGATGAACTCTTTCTTCCAGAAGCGGCCTCACAGGAAGTGGACCTGGTTGAGCCCCGGCGGTTCGACAAAGAATGAGATTGACTTCATTATGACGACCAGACGACAACTGTTCAGTGTTATCTCCGTGATCGCGAGGGTGAAAACTGGTAGCGATCACTGAATGGTTTGAGGCACACTGAACCTAAACGTTAAGTTGGAGAAGTCTCGTCTAATGAAGTCAACGCTCCGTCCCCCTCGTGCTCTGTTCCAAAGTCCCGAAACCTTTCAGCTCGAGTTACAAAATCGTTTTCAGTGCCTATAAGACTGCAATGAAGTGGACGATATAAATAAAAAGCTTGTGGAAACTGTCCATGCGGTTGGAGCTAAGTTCTGCAAGACCCGCCGCAGAAGAACACAAAAACTCTCCGATCACACTCTTAATCTCATGGCTGTTAGACGGGAGATGAAGCTACACTCTTGAACAGATTTGACAGCATACAGGCAACTGAACATACAGATCTCCAAATGCATGCGGCGGGACTTACGCAACTTCAATACAGCTTGTATTGAAGAAGCGATCAAGCGGAACCAAGGCTCCAAAGTCTTTTCCAGAGATCTGTCTGCCAAAAAGAGCCAACTGTCAAAGCTAAAGACAGAGTGTGGCAGCATCGTTTCCGGGACGATTTTGAGTGAGATTGAGAGGTTCTATGGGCAGCTGTACATGTCATCGTTAGAGCCACACGCATGTGTGAGTAACGATCCAAGAGCGAGTCTTATCCGACACTATTCCGAAGATATTCCGGACGTCAGTCAGAGCGAGATTAGAATGGCTGTCCAGCACCTTAAAAACGGCAAGGCCCCAGGCGAGGATGGAATCACAGCGGAGCTTCTGAAAGCGGGTGGAAGACCGATACTTGAAGTCCTTCAGAAGATCTTTAATTCCGTCCTCCGTTGTGGCATTACACCGGAGGCATGGAGCAGAAGTGCGGTGGTCTTGTTCTTCAAGAAAGGTGACAACGCTCTCTTGAAGAAGTACAGACCAATTTCCCTTATGAGCCGCATCTACATGCTGTTTTCGAGAGTCATTACGAATCGTCTCGCGCGCAGACTTGACGACTTCCAGCCTCCGGAACAAGCCGGTTTCGGAAAGGGCTTTAGCACTATAGACCACATACATACCCTTCGACAAATTGTACAGAAGTCCGAAGAGTACAATTTGCCACTATATCTGGCGTATGTGGACTATGAGAAAGCCTTTGATTCCGTCGAAATTTGGGCGGTGCTGCAGTCCCTTCAGCGGTACCAAGTTGACTGTCGGTATATGGAAGTGCTGAAGTGTTTGTACAGTAGAACTACGATGGCTATCCGAGTACAGAATCAGAGTACGAAACCTATTCAACTGCAGAGAAGTGTAAGACAGGGCGATGTTATATCCCCGAAACTCGTCTCTTCTTTTGCATTGGAAGACGTTGTCAAGCTTCTGGACTGGAAAGGATGCGGTATTAACATCAATGGCGAATACATCACTCACCTTCGATTTGCCGACGATATATTCCTTATGGCAGAATCGCTGGAGAACCTAAGCATTATGCTCAATGACCTCAATAGTGTCTCCCAACGGATAGGTCTTAAGATGAACATGGACAAAACAAAATCGTGTTTAACGTCCATGTCACACCTGTACCGGTAGTTGTTGGGAGCACTAAGCTCGAAGTTGTTGATGAGTATGTTTACCTGGGACAAATAGTCCGACTAGGTAAGTCCAACTTCGACCAAGAGGTCAATTGACGGATTCGACTCGGCTGCGCAGCGTTCGGGAAACTACGACACATCTTCTCGTTAGACATACCTCAAAACCTAAAAACGAAATTGTACAACCAGTGTGTGTAGCCAGTGATGACTTACGGATCTGAGACGTGGTCCTTCACTGCTGACCGTATGAGGAAGCTCAAGGTCGCTCAGCGAGCTATGGATAGGGCTAAGCTCGGGGTGTCTCTGCGTGATAAACTTAGAAATGAGCATATCTGCAGTAGAACCAGAGTAACTAACATAGCCCAACGAATTGGTAAGCTAAAGTTGCAGTGGGCCGGCCATATAGCTCGAAGAACCGACAACCGATGGGGAAGAAAGGTTCTCGAGTGGCATCTTCGTACCGGTAGGCGAAGTGTAGGGCGATCCCCCACTAGATGGAGTGACGACCTTGTGAGACATGCAGGAACTCGATGGATGCAGGTGGCTCAGGACCGTGCTTTGTGGCATTCCTTGCGGGAGGCTTTGGGATTCAGCAGTGGACTTGTGAATAGCTGTAATGATTATAGGCACAATGAACATAAACATAACGTTGACTTTGTCATGCCTAAACTGTGCTGCTACTGCACCTGAACCTGATCTGACTTATCGATATTCTGTCAATATTAAAGTATAAGAAAATGTATGATAAAATTAGTTAAATAGCAAAATTTATTGGCAATTGCCTTGATATACTACGTATGGCATATACTTGATGGAACGTAATTCATATAGCCGGCATATAATTAGTTATGTTAATGGAAATTTATCAACTAAATGATCATTTTTGAAATGGCAATAAGGAGAATATAATGTAAAATATAGCATAATATAATAGAAAACAATAATTTAGCAATTGTTTATTGTCATGGAAATAACATGTTTATTTGAGAATTGTCGTTTTCACACTTTATATTTAAGTTTAGACGATAATGAATTCGGGTACTAATTGTATATTATGATATTAAGATCACTTTTATTTCAGCTTCATTCCAAAAGTCATCAGTAATACTAAACTACTTACTTCTCGGTCTTAACAACCCTAACAAAAATGTTCATTCATGGGGTATCACCCTATAATTTCGTATATTTTCATAGACATCCAGTATTACGCATTTTCATTAATATGTTAGAGAATAAACAGGACTGAGATATTTTTTATCGAAAACTTTAATATCGGCGAGTCACAACACTACCGCTGCAATTTTTATTCAAAATCTATTAACTGATGAATCTTAGAATAATGAAATAAGGTTGAGTGGTTCTTGTAATATAGGAAATCTGATATTTTGTCCATGTTTAGTCACGTTTCTATTTAAAAAAGAAAAATTTTCACGTGAGTATGGTGCGAAACATCTCTATTCGAAATATTTTTTTTACTTTCGTTTTTCACTTTGACAACGACCCGTTAACTCATGACAATTTGAGCCTGCAATTGACATTCAATTACGCTCTACTTTATCTAATTGTGACACGCTTACACCGCCTACTTAGGGCTTCTTCTTGTTTTTTATATTCCGTGGGCCTCCCCCAAGGAATGCCAAAAAGCATTTAAGGATTTGGCATACGTATATGATTAAGTATAATTATTGATATATGTATCGAAGACCATGATGCCTTTCAACGTTTTTCTCATAGTTGCTTTTTATGACACCCACGGGACGAAATGGAATGATAAGTTTTATACTCCATCATCACAGGGTAATCTACAAGTAAGTACGTAGTATGCTGTCACAAAATATACGACATTGTATGTACGCCTCACCTCGACTTCCCACTGTCAATCAATGATAACGAGAAACCCGCATCGCGGGAATAGAATTGAATAATATCTCTCCACACAGCGTAGCATCGAAATTATATAGGACTCAGAGCTTGATGTATTTATGCTTCGGCTTTTGCGGACGTCACTTCGTTATAAGTTATGTGTGACTGGAAATCCGTGTAACTTGTACTGTGACATCAATCTATGAAATCGTTTTGGGGTTATTATTTTTTAAATAAAAGTAGGAATAATAAACAAGCATACCACCGATTCCGTTGTAAATGGAGGCTGTAATTCATTTCATTAAGAATCGCCGTTTAGTTACTAAGCATTAGATACTCATAATGTACCCAATGTTATCATCTCGTAGGTATAGTAGGAGGCGACAGGGGATGAAGATACAGACCTGTATATACAGGCTGCCCTAAAATGTGATAAATTGATTGATATATCATGAGGGTTCGTCATGCAGCATGATCATTCATGAGATGCATGTCATGGTGAATAACAATCTAAGGTATGTTTATGGAATGTCTGTATCTTTATCTATCTTACTATATTTATCTTATCGACGGGTGCAAAGTAAAAAGGGTCATCTACAAAACAGCTACTTTTCAGGAGAGCGCATAATAGGAAAAAATGCTCCCATTTTGTCAATTTTAAACCAAATTTATTGAAAATTTTATCATTGCTTCATTATTTAATAATGTATCCACATGTATATTTCATTTCTTCTAATTATGTTTAATTTACGAGATATTGTAGTTGTCTGCATCTACATTGCGCTTAAAAATATGACAACTGTGTTAACTACTACTTGGCCGTTTCTACGTGGGAATTCAAAGATTTAGTTAAATACTTTACTAAGTCTTTGAATTCCCACGTAGATTAGTATATTTCAGTAAATACGAAAACTGTAACACTTCCTATTATTAAAATTAGTTAATGACCGTTTTACATCTTATCTTATCGGATCTTTGGTTGAGAATTCAACAGTAAAGGTATAATTATAGCCTTCGTTAGAAAAAAAAAACAATTAAAATTAAATCTAGAAAATTCTAAAGTTTTCATAATTTATAAAAAAATAACATCAGTCATAATAATCAAGTTAGGTTCGTTTCCATGACCTAGTTAACACAATAATAAAAATAAATCCTTTAAAGTACGTTCTATTCGTACATTTTTTTTATAAAAATAGTTAGGTATATCACTTATGATAAAAGTAAGTAGAAAATTAAATTCTAAACAATAATTAAACTCTGTATCAATACTTAAAAAATTACGAAAGATTTTTTTTAATTATTTTAAAACCAATTTAAAAATTATTCAGTCTCATTACCGTCAGTACAGGAACTATGTTTCAAATTTTTATAAAAGTTATGATATCTAGGAGGTATCAGATTTTGCTGGCAGAGGCTTATTAAGTCTTTGTACTTGGCACTTGTAATCATGATGGGTTCATTATAACATTTTTTGGGATCATTAAAGCCACGGTGGGAACGAGTAGTTACTTTTCGCACCAATTCAATTCGCTTGAGTTCTTCGTCATTTAGATCATATTTATAAAAAAAATATTGTGTAAGGATTCTCTGCTTTAACGACTATTTCTCGAACTTGATTCCACTTAACATTCTCATTGTCGGTATTTTTTGTCAATTTAAAATCATATAAACATATTTTGAAATCCAAAATTTGGTCTTGTGTTATTTCTATAACCTCATAAGCATCGCCGGACGTTTTACACCACCGAACGAGTGTATACCATTCTTCAGGACAAAAAATGAATTTTCTCTTCGACGATTTCTCAATTAATGCGTGGACACTATCGCCTTCTTGCTGGGTGTGACCCTTCTCCAAAAATCTGTGATGAATATCAATGCTATACTTTTGAGAGCAGTATACATACATCAGAAACACAATACGGTTCCTGTTCTGACCGCCACAGTTATCGGACCACAGGCGAATATCTTTGATGCCTCTATTAGTTGTCTGTTGTATAAAATTATAAAGGCAACGAGCTACTTCGTTCGAACCCCGCTTAGCTATAGTTTCAGGCCACATATAACATATTCCTTTTTTAAGTCCCATATCAAAAACAGTAAAATTAAAGACAGAAAGTTTACGCTTATAATAAAATGAACTGGTTTCTCCGTGTGGTGTCGACAAAATTTTTTGAAAATCAAAGGTAGCCGAAGTTACAGTTTCAGGATTAGAAGTAGCTTCATTTTTGTCTTGTTTCTTCAAAGATCTCGCTATATTTTTATCTTGTATATGTTTATTGTACTGATCTTGTGCTCTGGTTTGTGAAGGAAGGCAATTTTTAAATGCTATACACACGTCGCACTGGTCTTTTTTAGGAATATAAAAGGCTATGTTCATTTCCTTGTTAACTATGTCTCGGTACTGGCGCGCTGTGTGTACCCTCTCCACAATACTATTTTCCTCTGCCCAAGTCTGGTACAACTTAAACATCGTGGAGAAATTTAAATCAGCCAAGTAAACTTTGTTTGTGTCTTTTCTTGTGTAATGTGACTCCACTGGTTGAAACGAGTTTACATGATCACACACACCTTTTATTATGGCGGCTGTACAAACCTTGTTTTTATTGTTATGACTACCTCTGAAGTCTTTTTCACAGTTACCAGTACTTTTATCATATTTATCAAGAGCACTCTGTATAAACTGATTACTTACCGACAGCGTATTCTTAAACATTGTTTTGCATACTTTTACAGTTCTAGGGCTGGTTTCTTTTAAATTTATTGGAAGTGTATAGTTTACACTGTGTTGGCGTTTAGAATCATTCTCTGTAGTAATTCTTCGTTTCATACAACGTTTTGTATATTTACCTATAAAAACCCATTGCTTTTCGTGATCACAGAAATCCCAAAAACGATCAAAGATAAGTTTTCTATCTTCGTGAGATATTTTTGCGCTACAGTTAAACTTGAAAATAACACATGCCGGCTTAAGATGTTTCGCAGGTTGCAATTTTCCATTTCTGGACTGATGTTGTTTACCTGAATTTAATAGTAATTTACGTCTTGTATCAATCCACTTGTCTTTATTTCTCAATCGCCTTTTTTTGATCTATCAATACTGAACTGACGTCTTTTTCTACCGTTTAACGACGAAGGTGTAGAACATTCACTTGATGCCTCCACCGCCGAAGAAGCATCACTAGTGTTGCTTATAGAAGATTGACAGTTTGAAATTAGTGACATACTCGATGGCCTGCCTGAGTTTATTAAACAGATATTTTGATCTAATTCTGATAATGGACGCGGCGGACTTGAAGTAAATGAGTTGTATTCTGAGGGCGTTGGTGTATCCGATAATTTGCTCGGAGAATCTCTATTATCAACATAAACATTTTCTGAATTAATTTGTATTTCAGATTGAGAGTGAACTGGTGTGACCGACCTAGAGTACACAGAACATGGGGACTTATCTTGCGAAGTTAACTGATACTCATTTGTCTTCATCGCTGACACATCAAGGTCTTCTATAAGATGTTCAATAACTTCATCGGCCAACACAGCATTTTTGTCGAAAAATCCATCGCTTATGTTCTGTAAGCTTTCATCTTCTTTAAAAGGTCGTTTCGGACTTTCTGAACATGAAACAACAGTAAAAAATAACAGTAAGAAAATATAATTTAATTATAAGTCAATTAATATATATAGCTAACAATAAGAATTAACATAGGTAGGTACTCATAAACATAACAAACAATACTAATTTACAAAAGTAAATTGAGACATTTTTTTTTTATAGGAGAGGGGGCAAACGAGCATGCGGCTCACCTGATGGTAAGTGACTACCGCCGCCCATGAACAACCGCAACACCAGGGGAATTGCAGATGCGTTGCCGGCCTTTTAAAAAGGAGTAGGCTCTTTTCTTGAAGGTTCCTAAGTCGTATCGGTCCGGAAAAATCGCTGGTGGTAAACTATTTCACAAGGAAGTTGTGCGAGGAAGAAAACATCTTCTAAATCGCACAGTGGTGGACCGCCAATCATCCAGATGGTGTGGATGGTATCGGGAGTTCTGCCGCGATGTGCGTTCGTGAAATTTGGCGGCTGGGATTAATCCGAACAATTCCTCAGAGCACTCCCCATGGTAAATGCGAAAGAAAATGCTAAGAGATGCAACATCTCTTCGCAGTGCCAATGAGTCGAGCCGATCGGAAAGGACTCGGTCGTCGACGATTCGAGCCGCTTTGCGCTGGATGCGGTCAAGTGGAAGAAGCTGGCACTGGGGAGCCCCAGCCCAGAGATGGGAACAGTATTCCATGTGAGGCCGAACCTGCGCCTTGTAAAGTTGCAGGCGTTGAGCCGGCATGAAATACTGTCCCGCTCTGCTGAGCACGCCAAGCTTTTTAGAGGCCAATTTGGCCTTCTCTTCCAAGTGACCACGAAACTGCACGCTACTCGATATGTCGACGCCGAGGATTCCGATACTGGCTGAGGCAACAAGGGGAGTACCTTGAAACTGAGGAGATACGACAAAGGGGTTCTTTTTAGCGGTAAACGCGCAAACTTGTGTCTTCTGAGGATTAAACTGGACTAGTTTTAGTCGCCCCCAATCCGAGACTTTGTCCAGCAAAGACTCGACTTCAGACACAAGTTTGTTCCGGTACTCGGTGACGTTTTCCCGAGAAATATTGGCACGGCCGGTGTATAGAGCATCACCAGTGCTGTCATCTGCATAGCAATGAATGCTACCAGCTTGCAACATATCATTGATATGCAGAAGAAACAGCGTTGGTGATAGCACGCAGCCTTGTGGAACACCAGCGTTAATAGGCTTGTAGTCGGAGCATCACAATCGCAACGTAGAAAAAGCTATATGGCAGATAGCCGTTTATGCGTCGTTTCGTAAAAAAAATATCAATGATAACCTATTTTCATAATTACAAAAACTAATTATGATTTAACTTCAAAATAACAATAACATTAAACTTGTATTATAAAAAATACGTACCAGAACTAGTTTCACGGTTGTTATCGATAAGTTGTAATAGATCTTCTCGGTTCATAATATCGCATTGTCGTCCCGTTTTGCCCAAATTCACCAATAAATTACGTCTTTCCATGTCTTTTGTGTTGAACTCAAACTGTTTACTAATATGATAACACTTTTACACACACTATAACACTTAACAAACCAAAACAAACAAATATTCGTGCCGGCCGGCGAAGCACATTTGTCATCTGACTGATGACGCAATATGACTGACCGCTGGCCCCCCGCGCGTCCCGCGTATAAACGGTCAGCGGTAGTTGTCCGCATCTACATCGTGCAATTTCAAAAACAGGCGTAGTTGTCTTCTTTTACTTGACAAAAGTACCAAAAATAAGGTGATATTTATATTTTTGATTTTGCTATGTTGTAGAACATGATATTTTAAGTTAGTTTTTACAAAAAACCAAAAATCTCAAAATTGCCGTTAACTTTTTTTACTTTGCACCCGTCGTTATAGTGCTGTACAGTAACTATTTTACTGTCAAAATATAAGCATATTACCAAGTAAAAACAAGGTAAAATTATGGATTGTAGTGTGTGTAGTGTAAATAAACACTTTGCTACAAAATAATTTAGAACGCTTGGCAATAAAGACAAATCTTTCTAACGGTCGGGATCAAAGAGAATAGATTTTTTATAGCATTAAAGTGCTAAAGAAACCTGCAGTTTACCTGATGGTAAGTGGCTACTGCAGCCCATGGAACCAACTTTAAGCAAAGATATCTTCACATGCGTAGAAGCTTCTGCGGATTAAGAAAGAAAAAAGTAGGGGTCAAGATATTTCAAAATAGTTAAACATCGTTATCGCCGAACTTAAATTCTGAAGTACAGTAGGATAATTATAGCCACATCCTCATCTGGACGTTAATCACCTCAGTCCCCCGTGACCATGGGTCCTGGAAAGCACCTGAAACGTCGGGAACTAAAAAATAAGAACAATTAAATGCGATAAAATCCGTAAAATTAGTTTTATTCAATGTGAAGTATTCGCGTAAATATAAGAAATCATTATCTATATCTGTAGTTGTTTACATGGTAGACTCATACTGACGTGAACGTGATTGTGTCGACAAAATCGGGGTTGGACTTGGCTCTCATAGAATACTAGCGTAAAATATGTTGTGCTATTTTTTTCCATTCTGTATATACTATGCTATTAATATATTTACTAAGTACAAAACGATGATACTGTTGATCGTGGTAGAACAAAGCTGTACCTATATTACGATTGTAGCACGAATGTGTCGAGTCGACCGAGAAGGACCCCGCTCTCACAGAACACCAGCGTAAAATAGCAGCTAAATGCTGCTGTGTTTCGTATGGTGGTTCATGTTTGCCAAAGTTGCTACGGTTGGCAAACAAATTGGCACCGCAGTTTTTTGTTTTCTTGGTGTTATTAGAAACACACTGCACATCTTCTGATTTGTTTCTCTAGCTCCCTCTTAATACAACCACGGGATGATATGGAATAGACAAGATAAGGGAAATACAAATTTAAAAAGAGATGTAGGGATGAGTATGCCAACTTTTTCTGCTAACGTCAGTGTCACATGGGTGAGGCTCTCGCAATCATACTGTAATTTTTTATAGAAGTACGGATATCTGTCAAACGAGCACACAGTCCACCTGGTGGTAAGTGTATGCCTTGATTATAATCACACATTCATTGAACTTTTTCATTTTCGTTTTTGTTTTTTTTTTTTGCGTAATATTCTTATAAGATATGCTTTGATTACCTGTGGGACTTTTCCCTTTTTAATTTTGATTAAGAATATCATAATATTAGCTCTTTTTTTATGAAAATTACCAAAATTCTGTAAACCTGCGAAGTTTCTTCTACCGCTACGGATAGGGGAACTAATTAAAAAGTAATGGAAACGGTAGTAGATTGTAAAACAAGTTTTTGATTTCTTACGTCGAAAAGTAAAAACTTTTCATTTCAATACCTGCTTAACATTGACATTAGCTTAAGTTAAATTAAGTTTTTTTTTATATGCAACCACTCCTTTTCTAAGAGTCGTTCTGGATAGGTACAACCCTCTTGAATATATCTGCCGTTAAATAGCAGTGCTTGTTCATCTGTGTTCCGGTCTAAAGTGTATAGGGAACCAGTTGTAAAGGTAGTAAGGTATTACATCTTAGTCCTCAGAATTGACAACACATTTGTATCTTTTTTATTTCAAGTGTCTATGAGTCCAGTAGTCAATAATGGTGGACTGTACGTAATAACTTCCAATTAGTAAAAAAAAAGTTAGAATAGTATCGGTAATGAGAAAACATTAATTTCCTTCATCAATACCTACTCACAATGATAACACAACGCTTTATAAAAGCGTTTCTTGAGTAAAACTTACAAATTGACGTATTTCCCGTGGCAAATTGCTTCAGCATGAAATTTTTTGAAGGGTTTCAAAAGATCCAATTATTTTCTTAATTATAAATTATAAGGGCATACGTATACATTTATATTTTTAAATGTTTTACTGTCTTTTTCTTTGTTTCGTAAGCGATTCCAGCACACTGCCATTAAAGTCCTCGAATATTCCATTACTGCTTTTTTTAATTATTTTAATCTAGCTGGTACCCGGCACCTTGCTACCGGAGAAGAAATAATTGTGGACATATTGTTTTAAATTTGAAAGAGTAATATGATAATACATTTATTGCAGTTGAGTGATACATGACTTTCTAGTAAATTTTTCGGTACGATACGCGCGCCACCTACTATAAGTTAATTGTACTATGCCTATAACTTTTGCGCAAGTGTAAGCAATATGTTGACTAAGTTTTACCGCAATCTGATAAACGTTATGGCAGCGCATAAAAAACGAACAAACAAAGATTAATTTTTCTATATTAGATTAAAATAGCTGTGATAGCTCAAGAAATATGCTCGCTGGAAAACGAGGAGAAGTCCTCTGCCGGGAAGGGGCTGCCATGAATTGGCCGGCGCTAGAAGGGCCGCGGATGTATGCGGAAACATTCCGTGGTCCTGCTAATATGCGGCGAATGTGAAACACGAGTCCGATATAACCCGTCCTATACCCCGCAAGGTGGGTTATGCGTAGGTATTACTTAATAAAAGGACTATGCTCGCTGAACATTTCAAAGTCTTCACTAAATCCAGCTTCGATTCCCGCAGGCACGAATGAAATTATTAATAGCAATTAAAAGTGCTAGTTTATCACGTACTTGGTGGTTAAGAGAAACATCGTGAAGAAAACCGCATGTGTGATAAATCAGAATATTTTTGGACATATAAAATCCAAATATATTTCCTACGTGGTAGAGCCATGCTGCAGCTATATTATGATTGTAGTACAAATAGGATGGCTCGACCGAGGAAGGCTCACGCTCTCACAGAATACCAGCGTAAAATAGCAACATAATGTCGCTGTGTTTCGTATAGTGATAGAGAACCGGAGACCCTTTTTAATGGATACGAGATATTCCATCTTAGTCCTCTGCGATGACAATGCATCTGCATATTGATTCTTAATCGAGGATAGATATATCCACTTAACATCAGGTGAACTGTGTGCTCGTTTGACACCCTTATTCTATAAAAAAAACATAAACTAAAGCAGCGCGACTGACTCATTGCTCCAAACGCTTTCAAAAAATAAGTGGAGGCCTTTTTCTCCATGCCCAAGCCATGATGGCTACGTACTACGTACTATACGTCCCACATTTCTGTGGAACTGGGTGGAACGTATCTAGTCTTCAACTTTGATTTTATGATGTAAACATGAATATCAACCAAAAACTTAAGAGACTTCCCGTGTGTGTTCTCACCTTTTTAAGGACGCAAGTACACCCCTTAATCCTTACTATCTTAAATTTTTTTTAATCTCTTTTATTTCATTAAGCATTTCACAATTTGCATAAGGAAGGGAGCGTCTTTTAAGCACCTTAAGGCACTTGTGTCAGAGACTCCCGCTCTTCCATAGCTATACAAAACTTTCTAGAAACATACAATTACATATTATACAAAAAAAAAAAAAAAAACTAAAAAAACAAAAGTAGTTTAAAATTATTCAACAATAAGTGTGTGTGTGTGTGTGTGTGTGTGTGTTTGTGTGTGTGTGTGTGTGTGTGTGTGTGTGTGTGTGTGTGTGTGTGTGTGTGTCTCTGTGTGTGTGTGTGTGTGTGTTTGTGTGTGTGTTTGTGTGTGTGTGTGTGTGTGTGAGTGTGTGTGTTTAAATTGCTTGGGTATCTTAAATTGCCAGTAGTCTAATGGCGGATTCAAACCACAATTGCTCAGTTTAGTATTCCGTACACTTAACTATGCGGTTACACATAACAAGGACTAAGCGGTAGCTTCATTGGTACGAGTTGGGTCACGCATCCGCGTACGCCGCGGGACATTGTAGAGGTGGCATGAGCGACGTGGACTAGCGACAAACAGAAGCTCAAGGAAACATTTTATACGTGGAAGAGCCATGCTGCAGCTATAATATGGTTGTAGCTCGAATGGGTCGGCTCGATCGGGGAAGGACCATGCTCTCACAGAATACCAGCGTAAAATAGCAGCTTAACACTGCTGTGTTTCGTATGGTGAGTGTAGAGAACCGGAGACCCTTCTTATTGGCAAAAAGGCATTCCATCTTAGTCCTCACGGGTGACAACGCATCTGCATCTTGAGTCTTTATTGAGGATAGATGTAGATGTCTATGGGTCACAGTAACCACTTACCATCAGGTGGACTGTGTGCTCGTTTGTCACCCGATCCTATAAAAAAAACTGATGGAGGTGACCTTCCACCGGAAATTTAATACCTACTAATTTCTAATAGTATTATAAATTATGATAGTTATTTTATTTATTTATTTATTTATTCTTTATTGCATTCCTTAATCTAAAAGAATACAAAGGGCGGACTTAATGCCTTGTGGTATTCTCTACCAGTCAACCCATTTTATGCTTATCGGCAAATTCAGAAGCTTCTATCCAACCATCTTCAAAAAAGAGGAGGAGGTTCTCAATACGTCTGTATTGACTGAGACTATGAGATTGTATTTTTGATCTCGGAACGTTTTTTTAGGTGAACCGATTATGATCATTTTTTTTATTTGAAAGCTGGTGCTTCTCATGTGGTCCCATATAAATTTAATCAAGATCTGACCAGTCGTTTTTGAGTTATCCTTAATAATGCGTATTTAATTGACTTCGACCACATTGATGAAGTTCTCATTTTATTTATATTGTAGTTGGTTGTACGAAATTTTTAATTTTACCACTTATTTAAAGTCGGTTGGTCTGGAATAATCTTTATACATATGGATAGATATCGGTTCGTTTAAAAAAGAACTTGTCTAACGTTTATAGTTTCAGGTGAGAAACATAGTAATTTTAAAAACAAAATAGAAAGCAAAAACCAAAAAATATATTTAAAATAAAAAACCAAAACTATAACGTTTTAGTACTTAGCATTTTTCACATTTATTTTAAAATTGTTTTAATTCAAAGAGTAGAACCGCGGTGCTTCCATCGTCAGCGCAAGTCTAATTAAACTAACGCTGAGGATGTAAAGGGTTATTTGATTGGCTATTGCTGTTTACAGCTGCGTATAGCCCGATTATAATTTGATAAAATCCATTTACAGATTTTTTTATAGAATAAGAGTGACAAACGCGTTAACAGTCCACCTGATGGTAAGTGGAAGCTGTGACCCGTGGACTTCCACATTTATCCTCGATTAAGAATCAAAATTTAGATGCGTTGTAACTCCTGAGGATTAAGGTAGACTGCCTCGTTTCCTCGATTTTTGAACTGTAATAGCCATTTCATTGCAGCATGGTCAGTTCCTAAGTGAAATTTCTGTCCCAGAAGATATTTGCTAAAATGCTGCAATGACTTTACCACAGCAAGTAATTCCAGTCTTGTGACACAATTGTTCCTTTCCGGCTTTGACAAAGATTTGCTGAATTACGCTATAACGACCTCCTGATCACCGTCCCGTTGAGACAACACACCGCCAAGTCCTGTATCACTTGCGTCTGTGTCAACAATAAACTCCTTGCCCGCATCGGGGTACCCCAAAATGGTGTTTTGCATAGACGGTCCTTGAGTTCCTGGAATGCTATATTGCAACTTTCATCCCAGCAGAAATGCCGCTTCTCCACGGCTAGCTTGTGCAAAGGTTTGGCTATATCTGCAAAGTTCTTCACAAATCGCCGATAATAAGAGTACAAACCCAAAAATGCTCTAACCTGTGTCTTGTCTATTGGCACCAGCCAATCCTTGACAGCGGTGATTTTATCTGGATTCGTGCGGATACCTTCTTCCGACGCTACATACCCCAAAAGCTAACTTGCCATTTGAATAGTAAACATTTCTTCGGACTCTGGATCTTCGTGAGCACGCGTTCCAGGTTTTGAAGGTGTTCCTCAAACGTACGGCCTACGATGATGATGTCATCCAAGTATACTAGATAGACATTGCCAATTAGCCTGGTAAGTACTCCATCAACCTTTCAAACGTTGCTGGAGCATTGCACAATCCAAACAGAGTCAGTAATTCATTCTTGGGGCAATGTATACGCTATTACAACAAGGTCCCGGAAAGTGTACAGGTTCTCTCTATTACCAAGTTTAAATGTTTTATTAAGCTGAAACTGTATAAAAAGGGTTATTATAGTATAAATGAATACATGGTTGATAATAACTCCTGGGAATGAGGTGATCGCTTCCAAGCAGTTTCTAAAATAAATTTTGTAAATAGTTCGTAATCATTTATATTGTAAAATTTATTTAAAAAAAAAGTCCCGCTGGGTTTCTTGCTGGTTCTTCCCAGGACAGAGGGTTTTTTTCGAACCAGTGGTAAAGTAAAAAATGACTTTCAATAAGAATTACACATGTAATGTATATTGAATAAAAATATTCTATTCTAAACGGCATAACTTTAAATTGCCACAAACCCTTTCTTGTCGAAAACGCAGTTTCAATCTGCCAGTAGCCACTTTTCTGTGTCTCTGTGTCATCTTTTGGTAAAATCAGCATGATTTGATCCCACTTCTGGCACCAATTGTTACGAGCTTGGGGTTCGAAACAATTAAAAACTGCCGATTGGATTAGCAAAATTGACACTAATTACAGAACACTAATTACAACTAAAAACCACACTAATAATAAAACACAATTGCACAACTGATCGCTTTAGTTCGCAGTTATATCGCTTCAAAGTATTTGTTTATATTGCCAATTCAATCAGCCTCAGATAGTTTTCGGAACCTTCTACTATAGAAACGTCTAGAATGTTCGAGAACACATCGGTCCCTTTTGACTAGGTGTCGATAGTTCCAGAAATTTCTTCCATAGAAATTTCTAGAAGGTTCTTGACTCTCCTAGTTCTGCTACTCGATACTAGAGGCCGCTAGTGGTATTTATTTTGGCTTGCAACAATGCTATGGAAATAGCTTAAGTAAACAAGTCTAGCTGTTTCAACACACAATTTAGAAGATTATAACGTAATTTCCCGAACGCTGGCCAGCCGACTTTAATCAGTCGATTGACCTCTCGGTCGAAGTTGGACTTACCTAGTCGGACTATTTGTTCCAGGTAAACGTACTTGTCAACAACTTCGAGCTTAGTGCTTCCAGCAACTACCGGCATAGGTGTGACATTGACATTTTTTTTACAATTCACAATTTATTAAACATGATCTTTGTTTTGTCTATGTTCATCTTAAGACCTATCCGTTGCGAGACACTATTGAGTTCATTGAGCATAGTTCTTAGGTTCACCAGCGATTCTACCATAAGGAATATATCGTCGGCAAATTGAAGGGGAGTGATGAACTCGCCTTTGATGTTAATACCGTATCTTTTCCAGTCCAGTAGCTGGACCACCTCTTCCAATGCAGCGGTTAAGAGTTTTGAGGATATAACGTCACATTGTCTAATACCTTTCCGCAGTTGGATAGGTTTCGTACTCTGGTTCTGTACTCGAATAACCATCGTATCCAAACACTATCGCTGTCCAAATACATCAGCATTTCGATATACCGACAGTCAACTTGGTACCGCTAAAGTGGCTGTAGCACCGCCCAAATTTCGATGAAATCTAAGGCTTTCTCATAGTTCAAATACGTAAGGCAAAGTGGCAGAGTGCACTCTTCGGTCTTCTTTACAATTTGCCGAAGGTTATGTATGTAGTCTATGTTACTAAAGCATTTTCGGAAACATGCTTATTTAGGAGGCTAGAAGACGTCGAGTCTGAATGCAAGACAATTTGTAATGACTCTTGAAAACAGCCCGTAGACGCGGCTCAGAAGGGAAGTTAACAACGAAAGAGTGGGGTCTATTCGAGCGCTTGGTTGTCCGATGTTACAAATGAGAGGTAGGAATCAAGTTATGCGATTACTGCGCACACTGTCCAAAATGCATCTTGTAGAAAACCGTTAGGCTGGCTACTTTGTGCCGGTGTTCGATACTGGTGAGATTGGTTTTAACCTGATTGTATAATAAGCATTGCATGTAAGCACGCTTTTCCATTGACTTCAAAGCTGCTAGGTTACCAGACCGTACTTTGTGGCTATCTAGATGGAAGATTTATTGTTCTGCAATGGACTTTAAAAGTAATGGTAAATAACTAACGCAAGCACTCTGTAAAAAAAATAACGAAAAAACGTAGTATTAATAAATTTTTACATCAAATGGAAAGGCACGAATTCTCGCAGAATGAACATGAATAATAGCGTCAGAATCAAGCCGCATTCTTTTAACATCCAGTTTAAATTGAACTATGCGTATACTGAAATATTCTAAAGGAATATTCATGTTTTGCTCAGTCTGTTAACCCAAGAAAGAGATCAAGTATTTTTGGTATTATTTACATAAATCCATCCTGTTTTATCAATCACTGCTTACTGAAAATCTGATACGCCCGTATTATAATGCTATTTAAACAGTTACAGCAAAAACTTGAAATCTATGGATTAATTTGTAAAGTTATGTGTGTCTAAAAAACGTACAATCCCGCTCGATATTTTGCTGATTATTCCCAGGACAGAGGTATTTTCCAAGCCAACGGTAAATAAAAAAATGACTACGATAAACAAATTATTTTATTTTATAGGAACTAAGAATAGGGAAGGAAAACTAGCCCCTAAAATACAGGTATAATATCCTAGTTTAGGGGCTGTTGACCATTGTAAATATTTGTGATTGTAATATGTTTATCAATAAAGATTATTATTATTATTATTATTATTACTTTTGAAATAAGTATTATGTAATAATCTATATTGAATAAAAATATTCAATTTATTAAAATCGGTCAACAATAGCCGAAGATATCGCTAACAAATAAAAAAGACCTTTATAGATTTCGACTAACAATTGGGAACAGGCCGTAAAGTATGTAATGAATTAAATCATAAATGACGTGTCAACGTTATCAAAAATGGAATAAATTATTATATTTTCTTTTTAACCTTAGTATATTTTAGTACCATAACTGTCCTTCAATTTTTTTTAATAATCCTACATAGAACATGTTTAGTTACGTAAATGAAATAAGGATATCTGAAATATGAGGGTGGATTGAAAAGTACTCGGCCTAACCAAGAAAATAAACAAATACTAAATCAGTTATATTTTTATTTTTCTACATAATCACCATCAAGTTCAATACACTTTTGCCACCTCCCCTTCCAAGCATTTAGACCGTTGAAAAAATGATTCTTCCTTAGAGTCAAAATATGCGTCTACAGCTGCTTTGAACTCGTCGTTTGTCGAAAATCTTTGACCTCCCAAGTGCTTTTTTAGGTTAAGGAACAGAAAGAAGTCTGATGGTGCCAGGTCAGGTGAATACGGAGGATGCGGTAACAGTTCAAAGCCACAGTTGTGAATTTCAGCCATTGACTGTACTGACGTGTGAACACGGGCGTTATCTTGATGAAACAGTACTTTTCTACTGAGCATTCCTCGACGTTTTTCTTTTATTTCCTCTCGTAAATGACGTAGTAAGGTGCAGTAGTAATCAGAGTTTATATTCTGACCCCTTTCAAGATAATCAATCATAATCACACCTCTCGAGTCCCAGAATACTGAAGCCATCACCTTATTTGCCGACAAAATCGACTTAGCCTTTTTAGGGGGTGGTGAACCAGGTCTTCTCCACTGTTTTGATTGTTGTTTTGTTTCCGGTGTACAGTAATGAACCCATGTTTCGTCTATAGTAACAAAACGATTCAAAAAATCATCTGCATCGGCTTCAAATAACTCCAAACAGTCGCGTGAAATAGTCAATCGCGTCCTTTTTTGTTCAACTGAAAGCAGTCGCGGAACCCACCTCGCAGACACCTTGTGGAAACCCAATTCGTTGACAATGATGTTTTGAGTTCATTCATAAGAGATGCCTATAATCTCGGCTATCTCTCTAATTTTTAATCTGCGGTCTCCCATTATTAAATCAAGTACTTTTTTAATATTTTCGTCAGTAGTTGACGTCGAAGGCCTTCCAGAGCGGGGTTCATCTTTCACACTCTCTCTACCACGCTTAAATTCTGCTATCCATTTTTTGACGGATGAATATGACAGAGCACAATCGCCTAATGTACTGACCATGTCATCATGGATGGCTTTTGATGATAGCCCCTTCTTATGGAGGTACTTAATGACGGCACGCTGCTCGATTTGCTCCATTCGCGGAAATTATGTCCGATTACTTTGTTAATAAATTTATAAAATCACAACTAATTATCGCACACGTTTCGAACTTCACACAATGAACTAGTCTGAACTAAACTAAATAATATGGATAGATTTGATTTTTAGAATTGAATGGATCTGTGTTAGGCCGAGTACTTTTCAATCCACCCTCGTATTTTTAATAACTATTGGGGAGAAGAGTTTGTAGAAAAGAATAAGCAGATTCACTAATAATCTTTTATTATTAATTATTTTTATGCCTGTCTCTTTCTATTCTCGCTGAATGAAGAGAAAAAGAGCAATTTTCAGCATTTCTTAATATATAACGTCAATTTATATGAGTACGGCCGTAACTTCATGTAATTGAGGATCCCGAAATATAAAATTTTCTGTATATTATACACGCAATACACTTCACGTAATTCAAATTTGGAACATTTAATAAATTGGTTTTGTCATTTTAACTAAGCTCCAGTATTTTTGTTTTCATGTATACCTTGTCTCTAACATTAGAAATAATTGGTCAGAATAACAGAAAGCACTTTAACTATCATTAACAAAATGTATTTGTGAATTCAACGTTCGGGTTAGTGCAAAAAATAACTTTTTAGAAAAAATATAAACAGAGTTCGAAGAAGTAAAAATAATAAAATAATTTCACATTCTAAAGTGCTAAGACGTAGTGTATAAAAGAATTAAGACTCAAAATAATATCTAATATGTTTATATTGGTACACCAGTCACATGATGGAAAGCTTGACTAAACCTAGGATGGTATGCAGGTTATGTAGTTAGGTAGTAAGGTACCTTCTTTCAGTGTTACTTCAGTAATTGTTATTACACTTTTAAGTCTTAAAACATACGCTATAAATCCAAACTTTGCCAAAACAATTCCCTTTACCAAGGGAGATGAGTGAGACTCTTTAAATCAAAACCAACCATAATTGTGTAATAAGAAAAAAGTGTGATTTGCAAGATAATGTTTTTACCAGGATTAAGAAAAGACTACTTCGGTGGCTTGGTCATGTAGGAATAATGAACGAGGAAAGAGTGACAAAGCACATCTACATATGTTGCAGATGTGAACGAGTCGGGAAGGGTCGTCCTAGATCTTTACGTGGTAGTGCCATGCTGCAGCTATATTAATAGTATGGTTGTAGCACGAATGGGTCGGCTTGACCGGGTAAGGACCACGCTCTCACAGAATACCACCGTAAAATAGCAGCTTACTGCTGCCGTGTTTCGTATGGTGAGTGTAGAGAACCGGAGACCTAGAGGCTAAAAGAGGCATTCCATCTTAGTCCTCATGGCTGGCAACGCATCTGCATTTTAATTCGCAAGCAAAGACAGATGTAGATGTCTATGGGCCACAGCAATCACTTACCATCAGGTAGACTGTGTGCTCGTTTGTCACTCTAATTCTATAAAAAAAAGATGAAAGTTTATCGATCGAATTGGCGAAACATTGAAAATGGGCCAGACTAGGTAGTACACTACACTGACGTGTAGTGTACTACCTAGTCTATAGTATATCGTGCCAAATGGAAATCTATAGTCTTTGCCTACCCTTCAGGGTGACAGACGTGAGTGTTTATATATGTTTATGTATTTACACCATAATTTCAATTGAGAAAATAGTTGGGTCCTATTATCAATTAGTTATCCAGCGATTAATAACGTAAAAATAAATATTCGAATAAGTGATTAAAAAGAAAACGTAGCCATATAGTGGCGGCGGAAGAGAATATATACTACCCCAAATCATCTCTTCCGTGTCAGGATAGTTGACAGAGAAGAACTAAAATAGGAGATGGATAGCAGCATCTTCCTGATAATCATCATCATCATTACAGCCCTTCACAAGTCCACTGCTGAACATAGGCCTCCCCCAAAGAATGCCACAAAGCACGGTCCTGAGCCACCTGCATCCATCGACTTCCTGCATATCTTACCAGGTCGTCACTCCATTTAGTGGCGGGACGCCCTACACTTCGCCTGCCGGTACGAGGCTGCCACTCGAGAACCTTTCTTCCCCATCAGTTGTCGGTTCTTCGAGCTATATGGCCGGCCCATTGCCACTTCAGCTTACTAATCCGTTGGGCTATGTCGGTCACTCTGGTTCTACTGCGGATATCCTCATTTCTGAGTTTATCACGCAGAGAAACTCCGAGCATAGCCCTCTCCATAGCTCGCTGAGCGACCTTGAGCTTCCTCATCCGGCCAGCAGTGAAGGACCACGTCTCAGTTCCGTATGTCATCACTAGCAACACGCACTGGGTGTACAGTCTCGTTTTCAAGTTTTGAGGTATACCTGACGAGAAGATGTGCCGTAATTTCCCGAACGCTGCCCAACCGAGTTGAATCCGTCGATTGACCTCTCGGTCGAAGTTGGTTTGCCACTATGTCTGGCGTATGTGGACTATGAGAAAGCCTTTGATTCCGTCGAAATTTGGGCGGTGCTGCAGTCCTTTCAGCGATGCCAAGTTGACTGTCGGTATATCGAAGTGTTGAAGTGCTTGTACAGTAGGGCTACGATGGCTATCCGAGTATAGAACCAGAGTACGAAACCTATCCAATTGCAGAGAGGTGTAAGTAAGGGTGACGTCATATCCCTGTTATTATATATATATAGTTTCCTGATAATAGCTCACAATAATTAAAAACTGCCGTTGTTAACCCACCTGCAAAGCGTGGTAACTATAGCAAATTACCTTATAACACAATCAATAGGGGAGGGCTATTTGTAACAATGTGCTTCTAAGAATACTTAATCACTTACTTAGTATACATCTAATGGTAATGCTGGTAACATTTTGATTCTACTATTCTATCTATTCTACTATTCGCCCTTTCAAACCTTCGAACAACTGCCGATAGAATTGAGTTCTAAGTCAATGAAATATCATTCAAAATTCAAATTCGGCTAGATAGATGGATGAAATAACCATTTTGACAAGCATGAGTTTAGATGTATTAGGGAGAAAATGTTTTAGACGATGAAGGGAACGTAAGGTGGCAATAACTTTCTGACTGATATAATTCCTTGAAATTTTTAGTTAAGAGAGTAATCAATATGCATGCCAACTGTTTTTCACATACTTACTAAATGGAATAAGAATATTATTA
This sequence comes from Parnassius mnemosyne, assembly GCA_963668995.1. Lineage (NCBI taxonomy): Eukaryota > Metazoa > Arthropoda > Insecta > Lepidoptera > Papilionidae > Parnassius > Parnassius mnemosyne. The sequence goes on from CAVLGL010000013.1 coordinate 3,450,026, forward strand.
TAATATATAGCAGGAGAGTCTGCTTGATTAATCTTAGCCAGCAACCTTGGACTATCTATTAAAATAGCTTGGAATTTCAATGGATTGCCACAGTCACCATTGTGAGGATTGTAATCGTGTGCAACGAGAACGCTTCAACCGTAATTAATTTGTCTTATTTATGTTATAAAATATTTAAAACGTTAATTAGATATTTAAATAGCCGGATGTACCTAACGGCGCTGGTAACGCTTTATAGTAACTCGAACGCGTTTCTCGATTCTAATTAATAAGGGAGTATGCTTTTAAAATCAGTTTGGAAAGAACGTCATTTCACGTCGAAAACGGAATCGAATCTAAAAACAATTTCCGAGGTAAGACCTTAGTTTAGATAGAATAACAGTTACTCACTTTTCACCTTTCCAATTTACACGTGTGAATAAATTGAAAACTGAGAGCACTGTGATCAAAAATACTCTTGTGTAAAGACCCCACGTTGATAAATAACAGGAAATATATTTTTTCAGAGGTTTAATAGAGTTACTAATAGAAGAGTTAACCACAGATTCTATTTATTACATAAAATCGTGGCAAATGTGGCACTTCCCCTATGAGGCAAAGATGTGGGTGGCTTATGTTCGGCAGGAGATTTTTAATAAGTTGTAATGAATTAATAGATGCTTAATTAGGTAAAGCTCCTATCCTACTAGCCCTACAATATAAGAAATATGAATGTTTGTATGTTAGTGGCTCAATCACGTAAAAACTACTGAACGAATTTTGGTAAAATTTGGTAGTTTTATAATAATAATAATAAATAGTATTGTTATTTATGTATATTTATCTTTTTCATTTACACTTATACATTCATACCACCCAACGAGATGAGAAAACTATATAGATACTCCACCATAATAATAATAATCACTTTATTTCGCCCAACAAATATAACATTACATAATTAGTATCATTATGTTATAACATAGCCTATTGTTCGTAATAAATTATAATATAAATAAAAGTGAATTAAAAACAAATAAGTAAATAAAACTATTTCTGTAAGTACGTAGTTGACTTCAGATTATTTATTTGTCAGTACCTGAACCATACAAAGTAGTTCAGGCACTGACAGCCAAATATTTTCGAGAACATCACTAGGATGCCGTTGGAGCTGGTTCTGGTCCTACGTTTATTTACGAGTATTTTATTTATAGATTTATAAAATAGGGCGCAAACGAGCATGCGGCTCACCTGATGGTAAATGACTACCGCCGCCCATGAACAACTGCAACACCAGGGAAATTGCAGGTGCGTTGCCAACCTTTTAGAAAGGAGTAAGCTCTTTTCTATGTACTAGGGATGTACATAGCTTGCGTATGATCGTGCTGAAGCAATCCACTCGCGCTTCAGCGAACATCGATAATGCGCTGCAGATTCGAGGCAGCCCATCAACACACAAAATGTATTAAAGTATTACATGCGCAGGGCGCAGTACTGCTGTTGAAAGTAATTAACCCAGAGGCTGCTCGTGTCGTAACCTTAATTTCTTTATAGATAACAAACCAGAATATATATAAAATATATGATAGGTCTATTTCAAATTACAGTTTAATAATTAATCGCGAGCGGAACCGCGAGTAAAAGCAAATTTTTAATAAACACAAGAATGAAAACAAATTTCTTGATCCGTCTAGGATCACAACTAAAAGATTTTTTTTCAATGCAGCAATTTAAGAACTCTGAATGTTTTATACAGTTTTTTTTTTTGTTTATTCTGTCGTCTGTTCAGGTTCAAATTCAGACTTGACTTATTTTGAAGTAAATGCGCGAGCAAGTTGTATGAAGCTCGTTTCTATGCATAGAGCTGACTTTATTTGCTTTCCTTTGGTACTTGTGAACAAAATGGCATTGAAAATGTCAGGGAGTATTCTCTTTTTTGTCTCTTTATGTAATGTACTTCTTTTTTTTAATCAATAAAATGCTATATAAAACTTGTAACAAAAGGTTATTTAAATTTCACATTATAACCAGTAGAAGAATATCGTCTTTCTAATACTACTCTGTCTACTAATCCACAAGGCTATGTCGGTTACTCTGGTTCTACGGTGGATATTCTCATTTCTAAGTGTATCATGCAGAGAAATCCGAGCATAGCTCTCTCTCTAGTTTGCTGAGCGACCTTGAACTTCCTTTTACGGCTAGTAGTGAAGGACTACGTCTCAGTTCCTATCCTAACCTAACAATTCGTTATTGTTACTGTTAGCTTGGGGTTCGAGACCATTACAAAATTATCAAGTGAATTACCTAAATTGACACTTTAATTACAGAACACTAATTAAACTAGCAAAGACTTGCCGTGTAGTGGCGGTTAAGAATATCCACTACCCCATATCTTCCCGTGAGTTTCGTAAACGGCGACAAAGGGAAACAGGCAGGAGATAGGCAGCAGCATCTTCCTGATAACAACAAACTTACAATAAAAAAACTGATGTTGCCAACCCGCTCACTAGGCGTGGCAACTATGGCAAATACCCCCTATGATGAGAGTAACAAAGAAACGGTCCCCAGTCCCCAGCGGCCCCGCTATTCCTGGCTACGGTGGCGACCATGGTAACGGCGGGGCAGGAGGGGCTAAGGTTGCCACCTAAGACGACTCGACCTGGCAACATACAACGCACGCATCCTGAGGACTGACGAGAAGATCATGGAGCTGGAAGAAGAGATAGACAAGTTACGCTGGCATATTATAGGATTATTCGAAGTCCGAAGAGAGGGGGAGCACACGGTAATCCTCGAATCCGGCAACTTGCTCTATCACCGGGAGGGCAACCAAGGAGGTGTCGGATTTATCGTCCACAAGTCTCTCGTTAACAACGTTGTAAAGATTGAGAGTGTGTCGACGAGGGTTGCGTACCTAATACTCAGAATCACCAAACGGAATTCGCTGAAGGTCATACAGGTTTACGCACCAACCTCGGCACACCCCGATTAGGAGGTGGAAAAAATGTATGAGGATATCTCTAGAGCCATGCGTTCCTCCAAAACCCAATATACGGTGTTAAAGGGAGACTTCAATGCAAAACTAGACAAAAGAGAGAACGGTGAGCTGAAAAAAGGGAAATTTGGAAAGGGGCAACGGAACCCAAGGGGCCAGCAGCTGGCCGATTTCATGGAGAAAGAGGGACTCTTTATGATGAACTCTTTCTTCCAGAAGCGACCTCACAGGAAGTGAACCTGGTCGAGCCCCGACGGTTCGACAAAAATGAGATTGACTTCATTATGACGACCAGACGACAACTGTTCAGTGATGTCTCCGTGATCGCAAGGGTGAAACATGGTAGCGATCACCGAACGGTGAGAACAAAGGTTAAGTTGGAGAGGTCTCGTCTAATGAAGTCAACGCTCCGCCCCCTCGTGCTCTGTTCCAAAGACCCGAAAACTTTCAGCTCGAGTATACAACAAAAAAAAGCAACGATATGAATGACAAGCTCGTGGAAACTGTCCATGCGGTTGGAGCTAAGTTCTTCAAGACCCGCCGCAGAAGAACACAAAAACTCTTCAATCAAGACACTTTCAATCGCATGGCTGTTAGACGGGAGATGAAGCTACATTCTTCAACAGATTTGACAGTTTACAGGCAACTGAACAGACAGATCTCCAAATGCATGCGGCGGGACTTACGCAACTTCAATACAGCTTGTATTGAAGAAGCGATCGATCGTAACCAAGGCTCCAAAGTCTTTGCCAGAGATCTGTCTGCCAGAAAGAGCTAACTGTCAAAGCTGAAGACCGAGTGTAGCAGCATCGTTTCCGGGACACCTAAGATTTTGAGTAAGATTGAGAGGTTCTATGGGCAGCTGTATACGTCATCGTTGGAGCCACACGCAAGTGTGAGTAACAATCCAAGAGCAAGTCTTATCGAACACTATTCTGAAGATATCCCGGACGTCAGTCTGAGCGAGATTAGAATGGCTCTCCAGCACCTTAAAAACGGCAAGGCCCCAGTCGAGGATGGAATTACAGCGGAGCTTCTGTAAGCGGGTGGAAGACCGGTACTTGAACTCCTTCAGAAGCTCTTTAACTCCGTCCTCCATGGTGGCATTACACCAGTGGCGTGGAGCAGAAGTGCGGTGGTCTTGTTCTTCAAGAAAGGCGACAATGCTCTCTTGAAGAACTTCAGACCGGTTTCCCTTCTGAGCCGCATCTACGTGCTGTTTTCGAAAGTCATTACGAATCGTCTCACGCGCAGACTTGACGACTTCAAGCCTCCCGAACAAACCGGTTTCCGAAAGGGCTTTAGCACCATAGACCACATACATACCCTTCGGCAAGTTGTACAGAAGTCCGAGGAGTACAATTTGCCACTATGTCTGGCGTATGTGGACTATGAGAAAGTCTTTGATTCCGTCGAAATTTGGGCGGTACTGCATTCCATCTAGCGGTGCCAAGTTGACTGTTGGTATATCGAAGTGCTGAAGTGTTTGTACAGTATAGCTACGATGGCTATCCGAGTACAGAATCAGAGTACGAAACCTATCCAACTGCAGAAAAGTGTAAGACAGGGTGACGTCATATCCCCGAAACTCTTCACCGCTGCATTGGAAGACGTTTTCAAGCTTCTGGACTGGAAAGGATACGGTATTAACATCAATGGCGAGAAAATTACTCACCTTCAATTTGCCGACGATATCGTCCTTATGGCAGAATCGCTGGAGGACCTAAGCACCATGCTCAGTGACCTCAATAGTGTCTCCCAACGAATATGTCTTAGGATGAACATGGACAAAACAAAGATTATGTTTAATGTCCATGTCACACCTATGCCGGTGGTTGTTGGGAGCACTAAGCTCGAAGTTGTTGATGAGTATGTTTACCTGGGACAAATAGTCCGACTAGGTAATTCCAACTTCGACCGAGAGAATCGACGAATTCAACTCGGCTGGGCAGCGTTCGGGAAACTACAACACATTCTCGTCAGACATACCTCAAAACCTTAAAACGAAATTGTGTAACCAGTGCGTGTTGCCAGTGATGACATACGGATCTGAGACGTGGTCCTTCACTGCTGACCGTATGAGGAAGCTCAAAGTCGCTCAGCAAGCTATGGAGAGGGCTATGCTCCGGGTTTCTCTGCGTGATAAACTTAGAAATGAGTATATCCGCAGTAGAACCAGGTTAACCGACATAACGGATTAGTAAGCTGAAGTAGCAGTGGGCCGGCCATATAGCTCGAAGAACCGACAACCGATCTTGAGTGGCAGCCTCGTACCGGTAGGCGAAGTGTAGGGCAACCCCCTACGAGATGGAGTGACGACCTGTTAAGACATGCAGGAAGTCGATGGATGCAGGTGGCTCAGGACCGTGCTTTGTGGCATTTCTTGGGGGAGGTCTATGTTCAGCAGTGGACTTATGAAAAGCTGTAATGATGATGATGATGATGATGATGAATTAAAACTCAAAACCACACTATAAAAAAAACACAATTGTACTACTGATCACAATAGTTCGCAGTTGTATCGCTTCAAAGTATTCGCTTGTATCGCTTATTCAACACTGACCCAGGTCGCGGTCCATACTGGCCTTAAATAGGGCCTCAAATAATTCCAGAACCTTCTACTGTAGAAACATCTAGAATGTTCGAGTACACACCGGTCCCGACTGACTAGGTGACCGATAGTTCTAGAAAGTTCTTCCATGGAAAGGGGATATATGAAATTGAGTGCTTGACATCATTCATAACAGTCATATAAAAATATGTATTAATATATGTAATAATTGGGACAACCATAAAAACATTTTTTTAAAACTGAAGAACAAAAAAGCTTATGTTTTTACTATAGCAAAAACGAAACGTTATTAAATATTTTTCTGTATTTTGTCTATGGCAATAGATAATGAAGATTATTTTATAATAAAATAGCCTTCATTCCAAAGTTTGCGAAAGCTAGTGTCACTGATGTACTTTCGTGAACAGCGCTTCGATATGACAACAAAAACGGTTATATATGCTTGACCGAGTCTCTTTGCCAATTTTCCACAACTTTTGCTAGGTAGCATTCCAATGTCTGATTAAATCGTTCTACCATTCCATCAGATTGTAAGTGATAAGAAGTAGTTCTTGTGATTTGGAATGGCGAAGACTTCTAGCCACTTAGTGAAGTAATCCCCTCGAGATCCCTTTACAGCCGCACAAGTTGTACATTTGCGATAGCAGTCTGCGATATCGTCACCACAGTGGACCCAGTAAAACCGTTTTTGGATCTTCAGTAGAGTTTAACTCCCAGATGGCCTCCTAAACAACCATTATGGTACAGCTGTAGAACATCCAATACATTGGCTTTAGGGACAACCATTTGCAAATGACAACCCCCCTATCATTTTCCCATTTACGGCACAGGACTCCATCCTGAATCAGCAAGCTGTCCCATTGGGCCCAATAGCTTTTCGTGGTCAAACTCATCGCTAAGAGCACTGGGCTTCATCTATTCTATAATCGGCTTGATGACCGAATCTTCCTGCTGTGCATGTCGTAGGCTGTCCTTCCACTCATTGCTGAGCTGGTCAGTCCTGAGCATCCTCACAGATACCAGTTCCGTATCCTCTTGCCTGGTACAATGATTGCAATCTTCAGGAAAACGTCATCTTGACAATGCATCTGCGTAGCCATGAGATTTCCCGCTGTATGTTCGATCACAAAGTCGTATTTCTGCAGTAGTTCAATCCATCTCGCAACTTGTCCTTCTTGATTTTTGAACTGTAATAGCCATTTCATTGCAGCATGGTCAGTTCGTAAGTGAAATATCCGCCCCAGAAGATATTTGCTAAAATGCTGCAATGACTTTACGAGTACCACAGCAAGTAATTCCCATCTTGTGACACAATAGTTCCTTTCCGGCTTTGACAACGATTTGCTGAAGTACGCTATCACAACCTCTTCATCACCGTTCCGTTGAGACAACATACCGCCTAGTCCTATATCACTTGCGTCTGTGTCAACAATAAATTCCTTGCCCGCATCGGGGTACCCCAAAATAGGTGTTTTGCACAGACGGTCCTTGAGTTCCTGGAATGCTATATTGCAACTTTCATTCCAGCAGAAATGCCGCTACTCCTCAGTTAGCTTGTGCAAAGGTTTGGCTATTTTTGCAAAGTTCTTCACAAATCGCCGATAATTGGAGTAAAAACTCAAAAATGCTCTAACCTGCGTCTCGTCTTTTGGCACCAGCCAATCCTTGACACCGGCGATTTTATCTGGATTCGTGCGGATACCTTCTTCCGACGCTACATACCCCAAAAGCTAACTTGCCGTTTGAATAGTAAACATTTCTTTGGACTCTGGATCTTCATGAGCACGCGTTCCAGGTTTTGAAGGTGTTCCTCAAACGAACGGCCTACGATGATGATGTCATCTAAGTAGATCAGACAGGCATCTCCAATTAGCCCGGTAAGTATAAGCTTCATCAACCTTTCAAACGTAGCTGGAGCATTGCACAATCAAAACGGCATGACTTTAAATTGCCACAGACCCTTTCCTGTGGAGAATGCAGTTTTCTCCTTGTCCTTAGGGTCAATTTCAACCTGCCAGTAGCCACTTTTCAGGTCCAGCGTACTAAACCACTTTACGCCTGTGAGCATGTCCAGCGTGTCATCAATTCTTGGCAAAGGATAGCTGTCCTTCTTCGTAACGTCGTTCAGACGGCGGTAGTCAACACAAAACCGCATGCTGCCGTCCTTCTTCTTTACCAGCACCACAGGTGAACACCATGGACTAGATGAAGGTTCAATAACACCATCCTTCACCATTCCCCCAATCATGGTTTCCACTTCTTCCACTCGTTGCTGAGCTGGTCTGTCCTGAGCATCCTCACAGATATCACTTCCCTTCCTTAGTACAATACTTGAAATCTTCAGGACAAGGTCTTCTTGACAATTCATCTGCGTTGCCATGAGATTTCCCGCTGCGATGTTTGATTACAAAGTCGTATTCCTGCAGTAGTTCAATCCATCTCATAATTTGTCAGTTTGGATTTTTGAACTGTAACAACCATTTTAGTACAGCATGATCAGTTCGTAAATGATATTTTCACCCAGAAGATATTTGCTAAAATTTCGCAACGACTTTCCCGTCGGGTGATACAATTGCTCTTTTCCGGATTTGATAACGACTTGCTGAAGTACGCTATCACAACCTCTTGATCACCATTCCGTTGAGACAATCACCGCGAAGTCGTATATCACTTGCATCAGTGTCAACTATAAATTCCTTGTTCGCATCAGGGTACCCCAAACTAGGTGTTTTGCACAGACGGTCGTTGAGCTCCTGGAATGCGATATCGTAACTTTCATCCCGGCAAAAATGCCGCTCTCCTCGGTTAGTTTGTGCAGAGGTTTGGCTAAACATGCAAAGTTCTTCACAAATCGCTGATAATAGGAGCACAAACCCAAAAATGCTCTAACTTGCGTCTTGCCTTTTGGAACCGGCCAATCCTTGACAGTGACGATTTTCTCTGAATCCATGCGCATACTTTCTTCAAAAACGACATACCCCAAAAAGCTATCTTGCCGTTTGAAAAGTGAACATTTCTTCGGACTCAACTTGAGGTTTCGAAGGTGTTCCTCAAACGTACGGCCTAAGATGATGATGCCATCCAAGTAGACTAGACAAGCATCGCCAATAGGGTATTACACCCATTTTCAAAAAGTGTTTTTAATGAATCCTAGAGTGATAATGGACCACTATAATTTTTATATAATTTTTTTTTAAATCGAATAGTGCCATATAAATTACTTTTAATCTATCGTTTTAAATTTTCACTTGAAAACGATAGCCGCCATCCTGTTCAATTCGTGTCGTCACTAGCCTAGATTTTTGCCGATATTGTAAAGAAGTAAGATACTTTTGGATGTTTAAGAATGAGTTATCATCTATATCATTCTAGTGTTGTACCTGAATGCAAAAATACGAGCATATGAACGCCGGGAAAGTTAAGGATTCAAGTGCCAACTGATTTAAATATGAGAAATACTTGGTTAAAACTGGCAACAAGAGACCCGAAGGCATTGTCTACAAAATCTAAAATATACTCTAGTGAAGATCGCTTTGAAGTAAGTTATACTTATATTTAACTATCGTTTATACAAAACAAAACAACATGACATGATAGGTATCTATCGGCACTCTAATTATGTAATAGATTTGATTAATTGCTCGTCTGTCCCGCCCTGTGTGGGCCATTCTGACAGCCTTTGCAAGTGCAGTGCAGTGTTTTACTTAATTCGTGTTTTCTTCTATTATATGGAAATAATGATTAACGTTCTGCTTTTTCATGGAATAGCTGAGGCTTCTGAGATTGACCTCAATCAGCAAGTTCTACAACTGTTGCGTAAGTACCTGAGTCTAACTCAGATTTCAGATGACTTTATCTACAAAAGCAACAGACTTGGTGTTCAATCTAATACCCGTCCAAGCCCATTTCTTGTGCACTTTAATGATCATTGCACTATGCCTGAGAATTGGAAATTAATATTTAAACTGAACGGGTCCATCTTTTCAATGTATGCATTCCTCACTAAATTCCGTCAGGCAATACATAAGAATACTCGTAAGCATTTCGGAATTAGAAATGTGTGGACTATAATATTAATGGGGCAATCTATGTAAAACATTCGGAGGTCCGAACGAAAATCTCCACTAAAGAGGAACTGAATGGTTTAATAGCGAAGTTCCCCATGGATGGCTCTCCTGAGAGTTCTAATAAGACCTCCAATATGAGCAGCACAAAGATCACACCAATACAACAGTGCTCTTCTATTCGACAACATGAGGCAGCACGTCGCCATCAAACTTCACCGGTAACTAACTTTGATGACGTAAAGAGATCCAGATGACTGGCAGGCAAGAAGTAATAAAATATTAATATTATATTCAACTAAATACATTTATTTACATAACCTAATATACAATATTTTATTACATGTATACAAAAAAAAAACTAATTTTACGGATGTTATCGCGTATATTAACTTATTTTATATTCCCGACGTTTCGAGCACTTTACAGCACCCATCACAAGTCACGGGGGGGGGGGGGGGACTATTTAAATTCATAAATTCGAAGAGACTATTAAATGACTTTTTTTTTTATAGGATAGGGTGACAAACGAGCACACAGTCCACCTAATCGTAAGTGGTTACTGTGACCCATAGACATCTACATCTATCCTCAAAATAGACTCAAGATGCAGATGCGTTGTCACCCGTGAGGACTAAGATGGAATGCCTCTTCGCCAGTAAAAAAGGTCTCCGGTTCTTTACACTCAACATACAAGACACAGAAGCGTTAAGCTGCTATTTTACGCTGGTTTTCTGTGAGAGCGTGGTCTTTCCCCGGTCGAGCGGACCCATTCGTGCTACAACTATACTACTAATATAGCTGCAGCATGGCTCTACCACGTAAAAAACAAACTATTCAAATAAACTACAAACACTATTCAAATAAATTTAAAACACTTTATTTAAATGTATAGTGTTCGCGTAAATATAAGATATCATTATATGTATACAATATAAACAAACTATAACTAAACAAAAAACTAAAACTATTAACTTAATTATCAAGCAGTCCTACTCCCCGTAGCATCGTCCTAAGAACGCTAGCTGCGTTTCGCCGCTGAATGGCTATACTTAGACTTTGAGCAAGAAAAGAACCAGCTCTCTTATCACTAGCAGCAACGAATTCGCAGGTAGAGTTTCTTTAGGAACTTCACCGCAAGTGGACCCCAATTTTCTAACGCTTTTAACACACTTGACCATGATATCCGTTTTGCTATCCTTTTCCATCTCAAATTTGTCCGTCCACGTGGGGCAAACGACTTTACAGTGGGTTGACCTAGTTTCTGGCGTATAATTTCCCCATTAATCTTCTCTGTTTTTATTAACTCTATCACATACCACATTGATTGTTCGTACCATGTATGCCGATGAACTACAAATTTATGAACAGTCTGATATTTGTTACATACATAATGCGATAAACATACAAATTAAATACCAATCTCAAGCTGCATCCTGCATGTATTACGTCACTCCATCGAGAACCTTTTTCCCCTATCGGTTGTCGCTACTTCAAGCTATATTCAGCTTATTAATCTGTTGATCTATGTTGGTTACTCTGGTTCTACTGCACATATCCCCGTTTCTGAGTTTATCACGCAGATAAACCCCGAACATAGCCTTCTCCATAGCTCGCTGAGTGACCTTGAGCGTCTTCATATGGTCAGCAGTGAAGAATTACGTCTCATATCCATAAGTCATCACTGGCAACACCCATTGATTGTACAATCTCGTTTTCAGGTTTTAAGGTATACCTGACGAGAAGATGTGTCGTAACTTCCCGATCGCTGGCCAGCCGATTTTATTCCGTCGATCGACCTCTCGGACGAAGTTGAACTTACTTCGTCGGACTATTTGTCCCAGGTAAACATAATCATCAACAACTTCGAGCTTAGTGCTCCCAACAACTACCGGCATAGGTGTGACATGGACATTGGACATGATCCTTGATTTATCCATGCTTGTCTTAAAACCTATCCGTTGAAAAACACTATTAAGGTCATTAAGCATAGTGCTTAGGTCCTCCTGCGATTCTGCCATAAGGACTTTATCGTCGGAAAATCGAAGGTGAGTGATGTACTCGCCATTGATGTTAATACCGTATGCTTTCCAGTACAGTAGTTCGAAAACGTCTTCCAATGCAGCTGTGAAGAGTTTTCTGATATAACGTCACCCTGTCTTATACCTCTCTGCAGTTGGATAGGTTTCGTACTCTGGTTCTGTACCCGGATAGCCATCGAATTCCTGCTGTACAAACACTTGTCGTAAAGCGACAATTAAAAAAAAAATAGAACCTAACCTAAGTACAACAAAACAACAAAAGTAGAGCCAGAAAACAATATATTTAAATTTATAAAAGGTATTTACAATTTTATAAAAAAATGAAATGAGGATGATGATGAATGAAGTGAGAGTACAATTAGATTATAAAAAAAAAAAATAAAGGTGAGAGAATAGGGGAATATAGTGTTGTAGTGGGGCCTAAAAGTCGAAGCGACACACGTTGCGTTTGTAGAGGTAGGTTTCTTAGCAGCGACGGCACGCAGCGCCTGAAGCCAGCACACGCCGTTTGCGCTTGTAGAGGTAGGTTTCTTAGCAGCGACGGCGCGCAGCGCCTGGAGCCAGTACACGCAGCGTCCGGAGCCGGCGCACGTAGCGCCTGGAGAAGGGGCGCGCAACGCTTAGAGCCAGCAGTTGCAGCGCCCAAAGGTAGTGCCGGCGGTAGGTGCACTCGGCGCCTGGAGTAAGTAGTCGTAGCGCCCGGAGTAGTGTGGCCCCCGCGCTTGTAGTAGTCTCGAAGCGACTTCCGAGGTAGATGGAGGCTTGTAGGAATCCGGAGTGGTGCGGCTCCGCGTTTGAAGAAGGCTTCGCCGAAGACTTCACGTGTAGGTGGAGGCTTGCAGGATCCCGGGGCAGTGCGGCCCCGGGATAAGGCCTTTAGGAGATACTTCCAATTCGCGAGCTGAAGCGAGACTGCCTTTCTTCACCGATTGTTCGGCTTTTATACCTTTCTAGAGAGAACGGAAAAATTATTTAAATTATACGCAAATTTTTTGTAAATGGTCAAGAGAAAAGAGGATTTATGTGGAATTATCGAAATAGGAATAACAGATCGGTAGCAAATTTGAATATAATTACCATGGAAACGATATAAATAAGAAAGACAAAACATGTCAAATTTTTGTTTTTGGTTTATAATAAGAAAACGGTAAGATTTAAGTGGAAAATGAGATATTATTGATATAGGAAAAAAGGTAGCGCAGCTGCCCACACAAAGCCCAAGATTGTAGAGTTACGGAAAACTAGCTAAAAGATCGAAAAAAGGTAGACTCCATTGACACCAATTCAAAAGTGCTGATAATGTGAAAATACGAAGTAGAAATGATTTGTTATTGTGTTCTTATGGTTTAAAATCGTTACAGGATCCTATGGAAATAAAGGTGATGTAAAATATCCAGTTTTGAGGTGAATGCAGAAAATCGAAACAGAATGGAAAAATGAATTTAAAATAATGTAAAATGATACGTAAGTAGTATAACACTACATTTTCCCCCCGACCCTGGAAAATTTTTGACTCAGCAAAAATTTTGATATATACATTCTAAAATAAACCATAAAAACACAGCTTTGCAGAAACAGACATCACCAGGCAAAATCAGATATACTATCTCTTACATACATCATCTGCCATTCAGGTAAGGGTGGAGTTCACATTCAATGACTACCACTCTAAAAGTGTGTTTTCGAAACGACATTAAGGCTTATTTAAGGAGTAGTCATCCGCTCCTGCGTGGAAAAAAAATAAATTAGTCGAAGAAACACCACTCTTAAAAGTGTGTTTTCGAAAGGACATTCAGGCTTATTTAAGGAGTTGTCATCCGCTCCTGCGTGAAGATAAAGATAAAGAAATCAATCTTAAGCAAGCTTTAGTCGCTATGACTTAAGTAAAGATAAAGAACGGCCAGAGCGGTAGGGCTCAAAGCCAGAGATCAGCAACATCACTAGCGAGATGTGTCTGAAATAATAAGAAGTGAAGATTAACCTACCAAACAAACAAACAAATTAAAAGAAATAATAGCAAGGTGAAAATGATGGTGATATTTATACATATATACAAATTAAATGTGATATTTATACATATATACAAATTAGCAGTTAATAAATGTTTAGATATTTATACATATATACAAATTAACAGTTGTAAATGCTTAGAAAAGTTATGAATCGTCTCGCTTCAGCTTTGAAAAACAATTTTATATAAAGTGTAAAGTTCAAAGTTAAGTTTAAGAAATAAAGATTTAATTGAAAAGTTATACCTCTTTAAGTTACCTAGAATAAAAATATTAGAGTGATGAATGTAAGTGAAGTGTTGAATGTAGGTCCAAATATAAGCCAGATAAGTTGAAACACTAGATGAAGTGTTGTTTTAGAATTTGGAAGGTATGAAAAGGATGAATAAATGAATGATGAATAATGAGTTAAGAACGAAAGGGAGAGCAATTAAATCAAAAGGGAATGGACAAGGCGCAGTAAAGGTGAAGAATTAAGAGAGAAAGAGGACTTTTACGTTGGGCGCCAAATGTCGTGAAGCGACAATTAAAAAAAAATAGAACCTAACCTAAGTACAACAAAACAACAAAAGTAGAGCCAGAAAACAATATATTTAAATTTATAAAAGGTATTTACAATTTTATAAAAAAATGAAATGAGGATGATGATGAATGAAGTGAGAGTACAATTAGATTATAAAAAAAAAAAATAAAGGTGAGAGAATAGGGGAATATAGTGTTGTAGTGGGGCCTAAAAGTCGAAGCGACACACGTTGCGTTTGTAGAGGTAGGTTTCTTAGCAGCGACGGCACGCAGCGCCTGAAGCCAGCACACGCCGTTTGCGCTTGTAGAGGTAGGTTTCTTAGCAGCGACGGCGCGCAGCGCCTGGAGCCAGTACACGCAGCGTCCGGAGCCGGCGCACGTAGCGCCTGGAGAAGGGGCGCGCAACGCTTAGAGCCAGCAGTTGCAGCGCCCAAAGGTAGTGCCGGCGGTAGGTGCACTCGGCGCCTGGAGTAAGTAGTCGTAGCGCCCGGAGTAGTGTGGCCCCCGCGCTTGTAGTAGTCTCGAAGCGACTTCCGAGGTAGATGGAGGCTTGTAGGAATCCGGAGTGGTGCGGCTCCGCGTTTGAAGAAGGCTTCGCCGAAGACTTCACGTGTAGGTGGAGGCTTGCAGGATCCCGGGGCAGTGCGGCCCCGGGATAAGGCCTTTAGGAGATACTTCCAATTCGCGAGCTGAAGCGAGACTGCCTTTCTTCACCGATTGTTCGGCTTTTATACCTTTCTAGAGAGAACGGAAAAATTATTTAAATTATACGCAAATTTTTTGTAAATGGTCAAGAGAAAAGAGGATTTATGTGGAATTATCGAAATAGGAATAACAGATCGGTAGCAAATTTGAATATAATTACCATGGAAACGATATAAATAAGAAAGACAAAACATGTCAAATTTTTGTTTTTGGTTTATAATAAGAAAACGGTAAGATTTAAGTGGAAAATGAGATATTATTGATATAGGAAAAAAGGTAGCGCAGCTGCCCACACAAAGCCCAAGATTGTAGAGTTACGGAAAACTAGCTAAAAGATCGAAAAAAGGTAGACTCCATTGACACCAATTTAAAAGTGCTGATAATGTGAAAATACGAAGTAGAAATGATTTGTTATTGTGTTCTTATGGTTTAAAATCGTTACAGGATCCTATGGAAATAAAGGTGATGTAAAATATCCAGTTTTGAGGTGAATGCAGAAAATCGAAACAGAATGGAAAAATGAATTTAAAATAATGTAAAATGATACGTAAGTAGTATAACACTACACACTTCAGTATTCCGATATACCGACAGTCAACTTGGCATCGCTGATGGGGCTGTAGCACCGCCCAAATTTCGACGAAATCAAAGGCTTTCTTATAGTCAAATACGCAACGCAAAGTGGCAGATTGTACTCTTCGGTCTTCTGTACAATTTGCCGAAGGGTGTGTATGTGTTCTATGGTACTAAAGCCTTTTCAGAAACGTGCTTGTTTAGGAGGCTAGAATACGTCATGTCTGCGCGCGAGACGATTCGTAATGACTCTCGAAAACAGCGCACATTGTCCGAAATGCATCTTGTGGAAAACCGAAAAGCTGGCTAATTTTCGCCGGAGTTCAAGACTAGTGAGATTGGTTTTAACCTGATTGTGGTCACCAATAAGCCAGTCATCACGCTTTTCTATTGATTTCAAAGCTGCTAGGTGACCGGACCGTACTTTGTGGCAATCTAGATGGAAGACTTATTGTTCAGCAATGGACTGTAAAGTTAACGGTAAATAAATAATCTTCAACAATAAAAAATTAAATATGTATCATGATACCGCAAAAACTCGCGAAAAATAAAGTAACGAAAAAACGTAGAATTTAAAAAACTTACATCAACCGGAAAGGGACGAAGAGTGACTATTTCCCGCAGAATGAAATTGATTAATAGCGTCTAAAGCAAGTCGCATTATTTTTCGTCCAGTTTAAATTGAACTATTCAAATACTGAAATATTCAATGGGTAGGTTCATATTTTCCTCAATCTGTTAACCCAAAAAAAAGACCAAGTATTTTTGGGTATAATTTGCATAAATCCATACTGTTCTATCAATCACTGCTTACTGAAAATCAGATACGCTCGTATTATAATGCTGTTTAAATAGTTACAGCAAAAATTTAAACCCTATTTTTCACCCTTGAAAGTGGAATTTTTTTTAAAACTTAATAAATAGAATAATTTGTAAACTTAATAATAATAATAGGCGTAGGGAAGTGACGACCCCATCGCCCGCTGACGTAACAGTTAAGTGACAAAACTGCTATGTCAGCGCAGTCAGTCAGTGCCTTGCCAAGAGGTGTGAGCGCCGTGCCTCGGCAGTATTGAGGGTGCAAAGGCCCGTTTGTGCTTACGGCCACACTATTAAACGGCGCCGGGTCTGGGCGTCTCCCGTTAATTGACGCCCAATTTAATGGATGATGGAAAATAATAGAGCGCGCATAGGGCCGCTGCCTGTGGGTCGCCGGGGCACGTCTGGAGCTGGCGCTGGACGTGACAGCATGCGAGCCGCCAGTAGAGCGCGAGGTGCTGCACGACCACCTAGCATCCCCTCGCGTCCATCATCCCCACCAGACGGCTTGGTGTCGGCGGGGTCCTCTCGGACTCGGCAAGCGGCACCCGCCGCTGGTGGAGTACGTCGCATGCGTTGGACAAAAAATATGAACATAAACGCATTGCGGGCGTACTATAGGGCGAAAGGGGAAGAAACTGGAGGGATAGCGTATCGGGCTCGGATGCATCGCTTTTTTGCTTAGCTTGAGCCGTCACTTCCCGTCACGGAGCAAAACCTGGCAGACCTAGTTCGGTACATCATACGCTCGAAAATATTTGATGATGCCGAACTCGAACGACTACGACGTGAGGCTATTCCCTCATCGAATGAACCGGCTATAGCTGGGGATGCGGCTCTTCAGGCCACAGACTAGCAGCCACATATAGAGGACGCCATAGATCTCCCTGCTCTGGTTGGTTCAGGCAATGATGGAATGGTCACCCAAGAACTAGAGCAGATGAGGGGTAAATTGGAGGAGGCGATTGTGGAAACGCGCAGTACGCCTCTCGAAAGACGAACGCGACTCCCACGCATACCCCTAAGCAAGCGGAATCGGGCTGTCGTGAGGGCTCTCAACCCAATGCTGGTGACCTATTTGGAAGCCAGCCGGGACCTTTGCGAGGCGGACTCAATTCTTTTTGGCGCCGCACTGGCAGTTTGCCGTATTGTTGGTGCCAAACTTCCCACGGCTGGACGCGCTACTAGACAAAGTAGCGCCACCCCAGCCTGCAGAAGAAGGATTGAGGACCGTATCGTAAAGGCAAGGGCCCTCATCGGCAGGCTGATAAGCTTCAGGTCGGGCAATAATAAGCCGCGAATTGTGCGCACCGTCAGAATGGCGTTTGCTGGGACAAATATCAGTTTGCATAGACGACCTGAAGCAGAGAATCGCTGCTTGGGGGAAGCGGATTCGGCGATATACCGAGAGGTCGACACAGTTCAACCAGAATCGTCTCTTCCAGAGTGATCAGAAGAGGCTATATAAATCATTGGAGCGACCAATGGTACGTGGAACGGGCCAAGCACCGAATCAGGCCGACACTGTCGCATTCTGGCGCGGCCTGTGGTCAGAGCCCGTAAACCACAGCGAGGGCCCTTGGACGGAAGTTGTGGTGAGTCAGTGTGCGAGTCTTACGCCCATGGACCCCGTCATTATAACGCCGGACGATGTAGCTGAGGCGGTCCGAAGGGCCCCGAACTGGAAAAGTCCGGGGCTCGACGGGCTGCATCACTACTGGCTGAAGGGGTTCGTGGTGTGTCACGCTGTGCTCGCCCGACAATTTCAAGAGGCTCTCGACCAAAAGTCGCTCCCGAGCCTCTTCACTACTGGGATCACTCATTTGGTTCCTAAAGACCGGGATACCATAGACCCGAGCAAATACCGCCCCATCACGTGTCTACCCACGATATATAAGACACTAACATCCATTTTGAGCGCGAGAATCACTCGTCACCTGAACTCAAATCAGGTGATGTCGCGCGCTCAAAATGGATGTCGGGGTGGTGGTCGTGGAACCAAGGAACCACTCCTCATTGACGCGGTCATTGGCAAAGTGGTTAAACGCAACCGTCGGAACCTATCCGCCGCCTGGATAGACTACAAAAAGGCATTCAACTCGGTGCCTCATACATGGCTGAAGAGGGTCCTCGAGCTGTACAAGGTTGACTGTACAGTTAGAGACTTCCTCGGGCAGTGTATGGGGCAGTGGAGTACGAACATTGGTCATCTAGGCGAGCGGATGACGGCTGCGGAGAACCACATAAGGATAAGAAGGGGTATCTTCCAGGGCGATTGTCTGAGTCCAATATGGTTCTGCCTCTCTCTGAACCCTCTCAGTACCTTACTGGAGGGCTCCGGGAGGGGATTTCAGCTTCGGAGGGGAGGTACAAAAGTGACCCACCTTTTCTATATGGATGATCTCAAGTTATTCGCCTCCAGTCGCTCTCATCTTGTGGAATTGCTAAACATCACTTGTGATTTTAGCAATTCTATTGGAATGGGGCTGGGGACGGATAAGTGTGCAGTCCTCCATGTTGAAAGGGGAAGGGTTGCTAACTCTAAGGGCATAGATTTATCTATGCCCATCAACATAAGGACCCTTTCCGAGGCTGAAACATACCGATACCTGGGTATGTCACAGAACATCGGTGTTGATGAGGCGGGTATGAAACAGTCAGTTTGCGATGTATTTTATGCACGCTTGACCAAAGTGCTTAACAGCCTTTTGTCCGGTGTGAATAAGACGCACGCATATAACGGTTGGGTTATGCCTGTTCTCATGTATACCTTTGGCATACTTAGGTGGACTCAGACCGAACTAAACGCTCTGGACAGAAAAGTCCGCACTATAATGACGTCCCACAGGATGCATCATCCGAGATCGTCAATAATGAGGCTGTACTTGCCGCGGAAGCATGGTGGGCGCGGCTTTTTAAGCGCGGTTACCATGCATAATCGCGAAGTGTGCAGCCTCCGTAATTACTTTCTGACGAGAGCGGATGATCCATACTATAGGGACGTTATTTCTTGTGATAAAGGACTGACCCCTCTATCCTTAGCCAACGAGCAATGGCAAGACCCAGCAGTACAGTGCATTTCCGACCGGGAGACCGTATGGAAGGAGAAGGAGCTCCACGGGAGGTTCTATAAGGCTCTACATGAGCCTTTCGTAGACACAGTCGCCTCCCTTCACTGGCTACGTTTCGGTGACCTCTTTGGGGAAACCGAGGGTTTTGTCTGTGCGATACAGGATCAAGTTATTAAGACCAACAATTATCGGAGATACATCCTAAAGGATGGCGCCGTCGACATCTGTCGAGCTTGTCGCCATCCCGGTGAGTCACTTAGGCATGTCATCTCCGGTTGTTCGGCGCTTTCTAACTCTGAGTATTTGCATAGACACAATCTAGTAGCCAGGATTCTACACCAGGAGCTCGCTCTGAAATACGGCCTCGTGGATCGGAAACTGCCGTATTATAAGTACTTGCCGGAAGCCGTGCTCGAAAATGACCGCGCCATGCTCTACTGGGATTGGGCCGTCATCACAGACAGGACTATTCTTGCGAATAAGCCTGATATTCTGCTGATGGACCGGGCACAGTCAAGGATCTTTTTGGTCGACATTACCATTCCTTATGACGAGAACCTCGTGAAAGCCGAAACAGATAAGGTGACAAAATATCTGGACCTGGCTCACGAGGTTACCGGCATGTGGGGTGGTCTGCCGACCGAAATTATTCCTGTGGTCGTTTCTGCGAACGGGATAATCCCAGTCAGCCTCCCGGGTCATCTGAGGCGACTGGGACTCCGTGACGGACCGCTCCAAGCTCAAATGCAGAAGGCGGTGCTCCTCGATACCACCCGCATCGTCCGCCGGTTTCTTTCCCTTTCCCCCTAACCCTCGGCCGTCTGGTCTCCCCTGCCGAGGGCTTCCATCTGGTTGGGTTTTTATATATTTATGTATTTTTTATGTATTTATTTTATTTTATTCATATTTATGTATGTTTACCATTTTGATTTACAATTATATATTTATACTGCCCAACCAGATGAGAAAACTTTATAGATACCCCAAAATAATAATAATAACCTCTATCCTAAGCCAACGAGCAATGGCAAGACCCGGCAGTACAGAGCATTTCCGACCGGGAGACCGTATGGAAGGAGAAGGAGCTCCACGGGAGGTTCTACAAGGCTCTACATGAGCCTTTCGTAGATACAGTTGCCTCCCTCCACTGGCTACGTTTTGGTGACCTCTTCGGGGAAACCGAGGGTTTTGTCTGTGCAATACAGGATCAGGTTATTAAGACCAACAACTATCGGAGATACATCCCAAGGGATGGCACGGTCGACATTTGTCGAGCTTGTCGCTATCCCGGTGAATCACTTAGGCATGTCAACTCCGGTTGCTCGGCGTTTTCTAACTCTGAGTACTTGCATAGGCACAACCTAGTAGCCAGGATTCTACACCAGGAGCTTGCTCTGAAATACGGTCTCGTGGATCGGAAACTGCCTTATTATAAGTACATGCCGGAATCCGTGCTCGAAAATGACTGCGCGAGGCTCTACGGGGACCGGGCCATCATCACAGACAGAACTATTCTTGCGAATAAGCCTGATGTTGTGCTGATGGACCGGACACAGTCAAGGATATTTTTGGTTGACATTACCATTCCGTATGATGAGAACCTCGTGAAAGCCGAAACAGATAACTGAACAATATATCTGGACCTGGCTCACGAGGTGACCGACATGTGAGGGGGACTGCTGGCCGAAATTATACCTGTAGTCGTTTCTGCGAACGTGTTAATTCCAGTCAGCCTCTCGGGTCATCTGAGGCGACTGGGACTCCGTGACGGACCGCTCCAAGCTCAAATGCAGAAGGCGGTACTCTTCGATACCGCCCGCATCGTCCGCCGGTTTCTTTCCCTTTCCCCCTAACCCTCGGCCGTTTGGTCTCCCCTGCCGAGGGCTTCCATCTGGTTGGGTTTTTATTTATTTATGTATTTTTTATGTATTTATTTTATTTTGTTGATATTTATGTATGTTTATCATTTTCATTTAAAATTATATATTTATACAGCCCAACCAGATGAGTAAACTATATAGATGCCCCAAATAATAATAATAATAAAGGTTTTATTCATATACACGGTCTTACAAATACATATACCATGGTAGACTTCTTCTATTGAAAGTATAATGCACCCGTATCAGCAGTAAGCCCCTCTTCTATATCATACAATTTACAAAGCAAGAACCGCTTGTACTAAATTTAAAGAAAGTGTAGTGTGTGTGTAATTTGTGTGTAGTGTATGTGCGTGTAATGTGTTGTGTGAAAGTTTTCATACTTTTCTCTCTGCACAGCCTTACGACATAAAAAGTCTTGGGATCAGCGTTTAGCCACTGAGCACAGTTGGTAGTTACATATACAACGACATGGAGGTTATGTGTGTATGTATGTAATGAATGAGTGTAGTATTTACACATAAATATCATCACATCAAAATTCTAATTTTAACAGGTTTTCAACTTCAATAAATTCTAATGTCTTCAGCCATTCAGTGAGTTTTAGTTTACAGTTTCTATAAGTCATAGGATATATATCTAGTATTTTATTTATTTTATTATATAAATGAGACGTGATGTTTTTGTACTGATTGCGAGCAAATTTAGTGTTGGTGTAATTTAGTGTGGCGACTCTATCTTTTCTTCTTTTAGTTGAAATATTATTGTAATATAATATAATATAAATAATATAACTTAAATGTGCCTAAAAAATTTTAATCACACTGGACATCTTACGGGTTATTCCCAGAACAGAGGTATTTTCCAAACCAATGGTAAATAAAAAAATACTTTCAATAAGTTTTATGTAATAATCTATATTTAATAAAAATATTCTATTCATTAAATTTGGTCAACAATATCCGAAGATATCGCATGACAAATAAAAAACACTTTTTTTAGAATTTGACTAGCAATTGGGAACGGTTCGTAAAGTATGTAATGAATTAAATCTTCAGTGACATTGATATGTCTGGTAGTGATAACAAATGGATCACGTGGTCCTTCACTGCTGGCTATACGAGGAAGCTCAAGGTTGCTAAACGAGCTATGGAGAAGGCTGTGCTGTTTCTCTGCGTGATACATTTAGAAATGATGATATCTGCAGTAAAATCAATGTAAGCCGACATAGCCCAACAGATCTGTAAGCTGAAGTGGCAATAAGCCGGCGATATAGCTGGAAGAAAAGACAGCTGATGGGAAAGAAAGGTTCTCGAGTGAAAGCCTCGTAAAAGACCAGCACCCTACATAACACAGTAAGTGTAGGGTAGCCCTCGTCAACGTTGATACGTTATCAAAAATGGATTAAATTATTATATTAGAGTTTTTTTTTAATAATCGTACATAAAACATGTTTAGCTACGTAAATGAAATGAGGATAGATTAAATATGTTTAATAAATAATGGAGAGAAAAGTTTGTAGAAAAGAATAAGCAGACTTGATAATAATCTTTGAATATTAATTACTTTTATAGCTGTTTCTTTTTATTCTAACTGAATGAAGAGAAAAAGAGGAAATTTAAGTATTTCTAAATATATAATATCAATTTTTATGAGTACGGCCGTAACTTCATGTAATTGAGGACTCCGAAATATAAAATTTTCTGTATATTACATACGCAATTCACTTAACTTAATTCAAATATGGAACATTTTATAAATTGGTTTTGTCGTTTTAACACAGCTCCAGTATTTTTATATAATATATAATTAGACACAATGACAAAAAGCACTTTAACTATCATTTACAAAATGAATTTGTGCATTCAACATTCGGGTTAGTGCAAAAAAAACTTTTTAGAAAAAATACAAACATGGATGGCAGCATCTTCCTGATAACAGCTAAAACTAATTAAAAACTGCGGTTGCCAACCCGCCTGCAAAGCGTTGTAACTATAGTAAATTAAGGCCCTACCCTACGACGCAATCAAAAGGGGAGGGCTATGTGTAGCAATGTACTTCTAAGAATACTTACTCACTTACTTAGTATACATCTAATGGTAATGCTGGTAATATTTTGTATCTATTCGACACCCTTTTAAATCTTCGACCAACTGCCGATAGAATTGAGTTCTAAGTCAATGAAATATCATTCGAAATCATTCAAATTTCGAACCCCCGCAAACGTTAGCTAGCACACACTTGAAACTGTCCGCGGCTAGATAGATGGATGAAATAACCATTTTGACAAGCATGAGTTTAGATTTATTAGGGAGAAAATGTTTTAGACGATGAAGGGAACGTAAGGTGGCAATAACTTTCTGACTTATATAATTCCTTGAAATTTTTAGTTAAGAGAGTTATCAATATACATGCCAACTGTTTTTCACATACTTACTAAATGGAATAAGAATATTATTATAATATATACCAGGAAAGTCTGCTTGATTAATCTTAGCCAACAACCTTGGACTACCCATTGAAATAGCTTGGAATTTCAATGAATTGCCACAGACACCATAGTGAGGCTTGTAGTCGCGTGCAACGAGAACGCTTCAACCGTAATAACTTTGTCTTATTTATGTTATAAAATATTTAAAACTTTAATTAGATAATTAAATAGCCGGATGTACCTAACGGCGCTGGTAACGCTTTATAGTAACTCTAACGAGTTTCTCGAATCGAATTAATAAGGGAGTAAGATTTTAAAATCAGTTTGGAAAGAACGTCATTTCTTATCTATAACGGAATCGAATCCAAAAAACAATTTCCGAGGAAAGACCTTAGTTTATATAGAATAACAGTTACTCACTTTTCACCTTTCCAATTTACACGTATGAATAAATTGAAAACTGAGAGCACTGAGATCAAAAATACTCTTGTGTAAAGATCCCACGTTGATAAATAATAAATATAGCGTTATTCAGAAGTTTAATACAGTTACTAAGATAAATATAATAGTTTTTATTTTTTTTTTATAGGAGAGGGGGCAAACGAGCATGCGGCTCACCTGATGGTAAGTGACTACCGCCGCCCATGAACAACCGCAACACCAGGGGCATTGCAGATGCGTTGCCGGCCTTTTAAAAAGGAGTAGGCTCTTTTCTTGAAGGTCCCTAAGTCGTATCGGTCCGGAAAAATCCCTGGTGGTAAACTATTCCACAAGGAAGTTGTGCGAGGAAGAAAACACAGATTCTATCTATATCATAAAATCGTGGCAAATATTCCATTTCCCCTATAAGGCAAGATGCTTATGTTCGGCAGGAGATTTTTAATGTTGTAATGAATTAATAGATGCTTAATTAAGTAAAGCTCGTATCCTACTAGTCCTAAGAATATTACAAATGTGAATGTTTGTATGTTAGTGGCTCAATCACGTAAAAACTACTGAACAGATTTTCATAAAACTAGGTAATTTTGTAATAATATATAAATACTAACCTATATCTAACGGCTCACCGCAAGCACCACCCTAGATCCTACGTACAAAGGACTTCCCAAAGACGGAAGCCTTCATGTTAGCGATCCAAGACCAGGTCACCAATACCCGAAACTTCCAGAGGCACATAATACGCACACCTAACCTTCCCACCGATACTTTCAGACATTGCCACTCTAGTCCAGAAAACATACAACACATAACATCCGCCTGTAGAGCCCTTGCACAAACCGACTATAAACACCGACATGACCAGGTAGCTTCATAATGCACCAACATCTTGCGCTTGAATTCAAATTTATACAAAAAATAATACCATATTACAAATAAAAACCAGACATTATATTAGAAAATAGTAATCATAGAATTTACTGAGACAGGACCATTATCACGGATAAAACAATCCACTTCAATAGGCCAGATATCACAATGTATGACAAAATACAATAACATTCAATCCATCATTGCTGAAAAACTTACAAAATATCAAGATTTAGCAATAGAACTCAAGCGTCAAGCCATCTATATAGTCCCAATAGTAATCTCATCTACCAGAGTCATACCTAAAAGCCTACAACGCAGTTTAGATATTTTGCAAGTACCCCAACTTTATACCCTGCAAAAAACTGTCATTCTCACCACCTGCCGGCTCACACGCAAATTCCTCACCACTTCATCCGTCACCTCTGCTTACACCATCACCTAGCACATACTCACGCTTGGCTTCGGCTCGTGTGATTTAGTTTTAAGTTACCTCTTTAATAGGGAGAATATATATATATATATATATATATATATATATATATATATATATACATAAAAATAATAATAAGTTATAATAATATAAGTAGGCGTAGGGAAGTGACGACTCCATCGCCCGCTGACGTAACAGTTAAGTGACAAAACAGTCAGTCAGCGTCTTGCCAAGAGGTGTGAGCGCCGTGCCTCGGCAGAATTGAGGGTGCTAATTTGGGCCCCTTTGTACTTACGGCCAAATCATGAAACGGTGCCGGGCCTGGGCGTCTCCCTTTAATTGACGCCCAATTTATGGATGATGGAAACAAATAGACCGCGTATAGGGCCACTGCATGGTGGTCGCCGGGGCGCGTCTGGAGCTGGCGCTGGACGCGACAGCATGCGGGCCGCCAGCCAAGCGCGAGGTGCTACTCGACCACCTAGCAGCCCCTAGCATGCATCGTCCCCACCAAATGACTTGGTATCGGCAGGGTCCTCTCGGACTCGGCAAGCGGCACCCGCCGCTGGTGGAGTACGCCGCATGCGTTGGACGAAGGAAATGAATACAAACGTATTGCGGCCATATTTTAGGGCGAAAGAGGAAGAAATTGGAGGTTTTGCGTACCCGGTTAGGATGCATCGACTTTTTGCTGAGCTGGAGCCGTCTATTACCGTCACCGAACAAAACCTAGCAGACCGAGTTTGGTACATCATGCGCTCAAAAATATTTGATGACGCCGAACTCGAACGGCTACGACGTCAGGCTATTCCTTCGTCGAATGAAAATACTACGACGGGAGATGTGGCACGACGAGTTGCAGAGTAACCCGCACACGTACATGCCGCCGTAGGTCTCCATGTGGTTTTATCAGACGACGATGGAATAGTACCAACCTCTCAACCAGAAGTCGCTCTCAAGCCTCGTCACTACTGGGATCACCCATTTGGTGCCTAAAGATCGAGATACTACAGACCCGAGCAAATGCCGCCCCATCACGTGTCTACCCACGATATACAAGACACTAACAGCCATTTTGAGTGCGAGTATCACTCGTCACCTGAAGTCATATCAGGTGATGACGCACGCTCAAAATGGATATCGGGGAGGTGGTCGTGGAATCAAAGAACTATTTCTCATTGACACGGTCATTGGCAAGGTGGTTAAATGCAACCGTCGGAACCAATCCGCCGCCTGGATAGACTACAAAATGGTATTCGACTCGGTGCTTCATACATAGCTGAAAAGGGTCCTCGAGCTTTACAAGGTTGACTATACAATTAGAGACTTCCTCGGGCAGAATATGGGGCAGTGGAGTACGATCCTTTGTCGTCTAGGTGAACGGATGACGGCTGCGGAGAACCACATAAGGATAAGAACGGGTATCTTCGAGGGCGATTGTCTAAGTCCAATCTGGTTCTGCCTCTCTCTAAACCCTCTCTGTACCTTACTGGAGGGATCCGCGAAGGGATTTCAGCTTCGTAGAGGAGGTACAAAAGTGACCCACCTTTTCTATATGGATGATCTCAAGTTATTCGCCTCCAATCATTCACATCTTGTGGAATTGTTAAACATCACTTGTGATTTTAGCAATTCTATTAGAATGGAGCTGGGTACGGATAAATATGCGGTACTCCATGTCGAAAAACGTGAGGTCGCTAACTCTGAGGGCATAGACTTATCCTTGTCCATCAGTTTAAGGACCTTATACGAGGCTGAAACATACCGATACCTGGGAATGTCACAGGACATAGTTATCGATGAGGCGGATATGAAACAATCAGTTTGCGATGTTTTTTATGCACGCTTGACAAAATTACTCCACAGTCTTTTGTTGGGCATGAATAAGAACGGTTAGGTCATGCCTGTCCTCATATTCAGGTGGACTCAGACCGAACTGCTCTGGATAGAAAAGTCCGCACTGTTTGACGAAACATGGTGCATACTTACTTCATAACGAAATCGGATGATCCATTCTACAGGGACGTCATTTCGTGTGGTAAAGGGCTAACCCCTCTATCCTTAACCAACGAGCAATGGTAAGACCCAGCAGTATAGTGCATATCCAACCGGGGGACCGTATGGAAGGAGAAGAAGCTCCACGGAGGTTCTACAAGGCTCTACATGAGCCTTTCGTAGACACAGTTGCTCCACTGGCTACGTATTGGTGACCACCTCTTCGGGGATACCGAGTATTTAGTCTGCGCAATACAGGATCAGGTTATTAAGACCAACAACTATCGGAGATACATCCTAAAGGATGGCGCCGCCGACATCTGTCGATCTTTTTGCCATCCCGGTGAATCACTTAGGTGGGTCATCTCTGGTAGTTCGGCGCTTTCTAACTCTAAGTAAGTGCATAAACACGACCTTGTAGCCAGGATTCTACACCAGAAGCTTGCTCTGAAATACGGTCTCGTGGATTGGAAACCGCCTTATTATAAGTACTTGCCGAAAGTCGTGCTCGAAAATGACCGCGCGAGGCTCTACTGGGACCGCGCCATCATCACAGACAGAACTATTCTTGCGAACAAGCCTGATGTTGTGCTGATGGACCGGACATAGTCAAGGATATTTTTGGCGAAATTACCATTCCGTATGACGAGAACCTCGTGAAAGCCGAAACAGATAACTGAACAATATATCTGGACCTGGCTCACAAGGTGACCAACATGTGGGGTGGACTACCGACCTAAATTATACCTGTAGTCGTTTCTGCGAACGAGTTAATCCCAGTCAGCCTCTCGGGTCATCTGAGGCGACTGGGTTTCCGTGACGGACCACTCCAAGCTCAAATGCAAAAGGATCTCCTCCTCGATACCGCCCGCATCGTCCGCCGGTTTCTTTTCATTTCTCCCTAACCCTCAGCCATTTGGTCTCCCCTGCCGAGGGCTTTCATCTGGTTGTGTTTTTATTTATTTATGTATTTTTTATTTATTTATTTTGTTTTATTGATATTAATGTATGTTTATCATTTTTATTTATATTTATATATTCATGCAACCCAACGATATGAGAAAACTATATAGATACCCCACCATAATAATAATAATCAATTTATTTCGTCCGACAGATATAAAATAGGTCTATCCCAAGTTATAGTTTTTTTTTTATCCATGTAGTAAAAAAATAGTCGATTATTTAATTAATCGTGAGCGGAGCCGCTAATAAAAGCAAATTTTTAATAATCACAAGATTGAAAATCATTTTCTGGATTCGTCTAGGATCACAATTAAAAGAATATTTTTTCAATGCAGCATTTTGAGAACCCTAAATGATTTATACAGTTTTTTTTTTGTTTATAATGTCGTCTGTTCAGGTTCAAATTCACACTTGACTTATTTTGAAGTAAGTGCACGAGCAAGTTGTATGAAGCTCGTTTCTATGCATAGAGCTGACTTTATTTGCTTTCCTTTGGTACTTGTGAACAAAATGGCATTGAAAAATGTCGGGGAGTATTCACTTTACTTAATTTATTTCTTCAATTTTTACAATACTAAAGTTTCATATTTCTTTATATTTTAGTTTATGTTCAATTTTTATTACAGTATAGAACCATTCTCTCACCAAATATCAGCTTATAACGTATTTTATAGCATGAGGGTGACAAACGAGCATATAATCCACTTGACGGTAAGTGGATGCTGTGGCCCATAGACATCTACATCAATCCTCGTTTAAGAATCAAAATGCAGATACGTTGCCACTCTTAGGACTTCGATGGAATGCCTCGTTTCCAGTAAAAAAGGTATCCGGTTATCTACACTCACCATAAGAAACACAGCATGATTAAGTTGCTATTTTACACCGGTATTCTGTGGGAACGTGGTCCTTTCCCTGTCGATCGGAACCATACATTTTTTTATAAAACAAAGATGACAAACGAGCACACAGGCCACCTGATGGTAAGTGGTTGCTGTGGCCCATAAACATCTACATCTATCTTCGTTTGCGAATTAAAATGCAGATGCGTTGTGAGCCGTGAGGACTAAGATAGAATGCCTCTTTTCCAGTTAAAAGGGTGTCCGGAAAACATACATGCTACATGCAAATATTAATCGAGAAAATGTTTTCTTTAATACTTTTTTTAGGTGGTAAAGTCATTCTGCAGCTTTATTAGTAATATAGTTATAGGACAAATGGTTCGGCAGGACCACGCTCCCAGATATTGTCACGTTTGTCCTATATAAAACCAAAACAAAATTACAAACCTAAATTTAAAGGTTATTCTTTTCGGTGATTTTTACATCGTTAAATAAAAATTATCCATCAAATAAATTATAATTCAATAATAAAAGAGAAAAAATTGAACCATTTCATTCATACAACTGTAACTATTAATTTGTTTAAGTTCTATTTTATTCCATGAATATTTTATGTTAGGCTTTAAAAATCAGCTCTTGATCACATAAATACACAAGGTGTTTTCATCACTAAATACCACTTTTGGCTTTAACACAAGTCATTAAATTATAATTGAATGCCTTATTTAGAGCTCTCAAAAACTTTGGCCAGACACCACTTTATTTTTGATTTATTAAAAGTACTTTAGAAACTAAATTTATTTGGCAACCTGTTGACTCATACAACTTGATAAGTGGATGGAGTGTATAAAATTACATTTGGAATATTTTTATAGAGCAGTGCCTACGCTGAACATAAAATTGATGTAGTATATGGTGGAATAATATTATGGTGATCACGAATGGTTTGGGTTTACGGAGGAACAACCACTATCTCACTGAACACCAGCGTAGAATAACAACTTAATGCTTCCGTTTGGCATAGTGGGTGTAGAGAACCGGATACCCTTTTAACTGGTAATGAGGTGTTCTTAGTCCTCATATCTCTAATGATTCTTGTGAATCTATAAAAGTGGTCTTTGTGCAAATAGTAAATTATCAAGAATCCACTTTTAACTAAGTTTTTTAACCACCGACGAAAAAATAGGGGCGTAAGTGGCATCATAGCGCCTGAACGGATAAACCGATTCTGATTAAGGCCTTAACAGTGGTTGAAATGCCTAAATCTTGGATATTTAAGTAAATAAATATCTATAACTGTTCATTTAATCCACAAAGAAAAAATACAGGGTAACAGAAGTAGATTTGGTAAATGTTTTTAATTGACCAAATTGTTATTTTTGTCAACCCCTTATTAGAAAAAAATCCACAAAGATCCACCTATCTTTGTCATATTTTGCAAAATTTCTCCAAAACGGCACAAGCTTTTTAAATAGTTCTTAATTAGTTTCTTCTTTTAGTTGAAATATTATTGTAATATAATATAATATAAATAATATAACTTAAATGTGTATAAAAAAAATTTTATCACACAGGACATCTAACGTCATTCCCGTAAATAAAAAAATACTTTCAATAAGTATTATGTAATAATCTATATTTAAGGCTTTAACTAGTCTGAATGACCTTGACGAAACGGCGATCGCAGCGATTTTAGCCGATGTGAACACCGTCTAGCAACTACGTTCTGTATTACTTATAAAAGTGCAAAGATTAATAGACTGCAGAGATGACAATTATATAAGTGACATACTGCCTGTTATGCTTGCGCGTCACTGAGAATTATGTCGCGGTTACGCATCTTCAATTACATTGCACGGTGTGGTGCTGTAGCTTTGTCCGGTAGGCATCACGAGCTATCAAGTGTTCAAGTTTCAAGTACGTAAGAATTTTTATTATATATATTAAATCGTATTTATTTGTGTCATATTAAAAATATGTCGTCAAAGCGTTCGCTGTAAATTTTCCCGTGTTTGATCCCCGACAGCACGAATGAAATTTGTAATTGCAATTTTCGTCAACACGCATTGGGGAAGCACGGCGGGCATTTCCTTGCCCTAAAACCCTCTCAGAAATAAAAAAAGAATCCTGTACCCAGTAGAGGGACTTGTACAGCCTATTACTTTACTTTGTAGCAATATTAATATTCGTTTCAGATATAGAAGGGTACCTTATGGTGACAAAAATATCATGTGGAGGCGACGAGAACGTAAAACATCTTTGTACCTAGATAAAACGTTCGAAAGATTGTCAGTCATGTCATACGCCACATTTTCTATAGAGCGTAGAACATTGCAGATAGGGCAAAATAAAAAATAATCCAATATATTATGGGAACTATTTATTAATAATATATACATTTATAGGTATTTATAATAAAAATAATGAACAAGCTGCAAGGTTCAACTAATAATGTTTTTTGTAAACACAATCGTAAAATTCCTGTTTTAATTTTTACCAATGGTTAATTGATGAAACGTAGTCCAGATCACTTCATATAAAACATATAATTTAATTAAAATTGACACATGACCTATTTGGCCTTCTACTTACAACTGGGCGGAAATTTGAAAAGAAGATTTTGTCTTTTCGCACAAGTATTGTTTACAACTGGCGTGGTTTCGAAAAGCGTGATTAAGTGTCAGCGGTATATAAACAATTAAACACTGAACTTTATTGAAATTTATTTTTTTGTTTATTTTTGTTATATCTTCTTAAAAACTGACGCCATCTCACTATTTTATTATTTGTTTTTTTTTGTACGCATAAGGATAAGTTAGACTAAGTTAGATTAACTTGGACAAGTTTATATTTTTTTTTATTTTATCACAAAATTTCCGCAATAAATTATTACCTTTTCTACAGTGATTCTCTCCTCTTAGTTTCGGCGTGACTGTAGGATGTTATAGTGAGTCGCCGTCAGTTACTAAGCGGCCATAAATCATTTTATGTATGTATAGACATACATATATACATTTTTTGATTTTAATATTTATGTTTTTTGAATTGTGATTGATTTTTTGAGACCTGGTAAAATTATTTTTTTCCATACCAATTGATGGGCCTGAGTATAATGCCAGTTATGCTCTTTGGCTGAATTTATTTTTTATTTTATGCTCAATTGCAGATAAAACAATATTGATTGCGCATTTCTAAAACAAAATTTTACCTCTTCTCCTTCTTATAATAGCTCCTGCACCTAACACGGCGAAATAGTTATTATTATCTATAAGACCATTTGCGAAAACAGTTTTTGTTAACAGTTATGAGTGCAACATTTTATCAGCTGCTTTGTTTATAGTGCCTTGAGCAACACTTTGCCGGTTTCTGTACAGAAAATGATGCTGGCTTTGCCAATACGGATGGCCGCTACCATTGAATATAATACCCGCTATGTTACACTTATTTACATTGAAACTTTAATTACCATTTGCATAAAATTCTTAATAGCACTTTTTACACAAGAAAGTAAACTTTTAGATCAGTCCATTTTGTTTTTCACTAATTAAGTAAAAAGTAAAACAAACCAATAGGGCCGGGAATTAAAATTTCTTGCAATTTTTTAAAGAAAAGCGTGACCTTATCATAATATAAAAGTCAATCATTTAGACATGTGATAAAACTTTTAAGTGTGCCAGTCAAACATTAATGATGATATTCGGGTCATTATACTGGAAATAGTCTTTTAAATATTTTGTAGTACAATTGATAATCTTCAGTATGATTGACAGTGTATATGACTTTTATAAGTCTATGTTATTTTTGATGAAAATTATTATTGCAGATAAAAGCCCTTTCACATTTATTTTAGTCTCGAATTAAATTAATCAAAATGAAAATAATAACATTGGCTTTTTATAACTGATCTTTAAATGTAAAACACTGACTTGAAATTATATAATTATGGGTTTTTTTTTAAATTCATTGAACTTTTTTAAGATTTTGTTAAAACTCTATTGGTAAAAAAATATATATATATATATATTATAGTTCTTGATGAAAATAATGTATGCGCGTTACATCGCATCCCATCAAGAATTTGTAATGTAATTCTTGGTATAAAGCTAAGACGTGATAATAACTGTAAACAATAGAATAACAAAATAATGAAAACATTTACATTTACATACAAAACATTTACAAAAATACTTGCTTTATAACCTTATAAATATTATTTGACCGTAATAAATTAAAACAAGGTAGTCTTGGGCATGAAAGTAAAAATAAATATTTTCGATTATTTTTGCAATATCTAAGAGCCTCGCCAGGATCAGCGGACGATTCTGATCCATTTAAAGATGCTAAATTTCAGCAAGCACTGTCAAATTCAATAGGAGTGACAGATAAACGGTTCTTGATATAGAAAGGTAAATAAATTATTTAACCTATAAAGTAAAATCACTTTATTACAAATCAAAATAGCCCAATAGCTTTATTAACATGAGACATAATTGTACGAGTGCTTACAATACTTAACATTATTTTACTGAAATCTCAGAAAGTTTTTTTTTTAGAATAAGGGTGACAAACGAGCACACAGTCCACCTGATGGTAAGTGGTTGCTACGGTCCATACACATCTACATCTATCCTCGATTATGTATCAAAATGTAGATGCGTTGTCACCCGTGAGGACTAAGATGTAATGCCTCGTTTCCAGTAAAAAGGTCCTCCGGTTCTCTACACTCACCATACGAAACACAGCAGGGTTAAACTGCTATTTTAAATGTTATTCCGTGAGAGCCCGTGGCCCTTCCCCGGTCGAGCCGACCCATTCGTGCTACAACTATACCTAATAAATATAGCTGTAGCATGGCTCTACCACGTAAAAAAAGTTGACGTTGAAAATTTATGTATTTTTAGAAGCAACTTTGCAATTATTTTCTATTGAGTTAATTTTTGTGGAATCGTGTTTTGCAAACCGCCACCTGAAATACGTACAATTTTTTTCGATAATGACGTGAAATTACAAAACCATCCCCATGCATTTCAATGTGGCTCTATTCAGCCTCTTAATATGAACATACCTCGGATTTCAGAGATAATGGAATATATGTTATTATATTATTACTGTTCCGTGTAAGGCAACCTTTATACTTATATACATATTCTCATCATATTTTTATGGTTGGTTAGAAAAATTATATCTTTGCTTGCATTTAGCAAACTTTCACAGGGTAAATTTTTTTTTTACTATTTTTACCCAGCAAGTAGTAAAGCAACTACAATCCCATCGGTAAGTGGTTATGTAGTCTAGTGACTTAACAAAAACCTATTCACTCTTGCCTAATAGTACTAGGTAAGTATTATTTGCGACCTATTTGTGTGTGTGTGTGTGCGCGCGTGCGTGCTTGCGCGTGTGTGCGTGTGTGTGTGTGTGTGTGTGTGTGTGTGTGTGTATGTGTGAAGAAAAACGTATGAGAATACGTGAAGAGGAATAAAGGTTGAGTACTAATTCGCTTACCTGTACGAGGTTGCCACTCGTGGACCTTTCTTCCTATTTTTTATATGTTTTTTCAAGTTATATAGCTAGCCCATTACCATTTCACTGTAATATTCCGTTGAGCTATGTCAGTTACTCTGGTTTTAATGCAAATTCCTTTATTTCTAACTTTATCACGTAGAGAAACCCCTCTCCAATTTAAAATTTTTACATTTTTTAGATGATAGTTTGTCTAACAAAAAAAAAACCATAAACTCAAGAATGTCTTTATATAGTTATTTATGCTTAGGTAAGCACCATTCTTTTATTTATTTAAATTGTTTGATTTAATTTGATAACAGTGTACCTAAATGTAAGTATCTGTATCTTTATTTCTCTCCCCAATAATATTTTATTAAGTCATACTTATAAAAACAGCGTTTTATTGTAATACATAATTATAAAATTCATTATCAACTAATTAATAAAAATATGCAACAATAAAATTACATAGGTATTAAAAACGATCGAAATCTAAGTAACGAGAGCATGTTCGTCGTTCCACATCTAAATTATATAAAAATGCATTTTTCAATTTCACTAATCAACGTCGCCGCAAAAATTTCTTCTTCTTTGGGCACTTTAAAAATTCATTTATTTAGAAAATAATATTTACAGTTACCAGTGTACAGATATTAACTAAATTAAATATTTCTAGTCATAAAAATATTTATAATTGAGTATAAACTTTTAAAAAACTAATATATATTTGAACGAAGTCGCTCCAACACCGACGTGCGGTCCACCCTCGACGATGTCCGAAAACTTCCCTATATATAATGTACTCTGTGACGGACTGTGACAGAGCTTACATGGCGACGGAGCATGCGCGCTCGCGTAAATATATTCAATTTCAGGGAAAAATGATATATTCTCTTATAAAACGGGTAATAAAAATAAAACTCAATTAAAAATACTAATATTTTTAAGACCTTTTTTTTTAGTGTAAGAACTATTTAAAAAGCTTGTGCCGTTTTGGAGAAATTTTGCAAAATATGACAAAGATAGGTACTCTTTGGGGATTTTTTTTCTAATAAGGGGTTGACAAAAATACAATTTTGTTAAATTAAAAACATTTACCAAATCTTCTGTTACCCTGTATTTTTTCTTTGTGGATTAAATGAACAGTCATTGAGATTTTTTTACTTAAATATCCTAGATTTAGGCATTTCAACCACTGTTAAGGCCTTAATAAAAATATTCTATTCATTAAATTTGGTCAACAATATCCGAAGATATCGCATGACAAATAAAAAAGACTTTTTTTAGAATTTGACTAGCAATTGGGAACGGATCGTAAAGTATGTAATGAATTAAATCATAAGTGACATTCATATGTCTGCTAGTGATAACAAATGGATCACATGGTCCTTCACTGCTGGATATACGAGGAAGCTCAAGGTTGCTAAACGAGCTATGGAGAAGGCTGTGCTGTTTCTCTGCGTGATACATTTAGAAATGATGATATCTGCAGTAGAACCAGTGTAACCGACATAGCCCAACGGATCTGTAAGCTGAAGTGGCAATAAACCGGCGATATAGCTGGAAGAAAAGACAGCCGATGGGAAAGAAAGGTTCTCGAGTGATAGCCTCGTAAAAGACCAGTACCCTACATTACACAGTAAGTGTAGGGTAGCCCTCGTCAATGTTGATACGTTATCATAAATGGATTAAATTATTATAATTATTTATTATTTTTTTAATAATCGTACATTAAACATGTTTAGCTACGTAAATGAAATAAGGATAGCTGAAATATGCTTAATAAATAATAAGGAGAAAATTTTGTAAAAAAGAATAAGCAGACTTACTAATAATCTTTGAATATTTATTATTTTTATAGCTGTTTCTTTTTATTCTAGCTGAATGAAGAGAAAAAGAGGAAATTTAAGTATTTCTAAATATATAATGTCAATTTTTATGAGTACGGCCGTAACTTCATGAAATTGAGGATAACGAAATATAAAATTTTCTGTATATTGCACACGCAATACACTTCACTTAATTCAAATATGAAACATTTAATACATTGGTTTTGTCGTTTTAACAAAGCTCCAGTATATTTTTGTTTTCATATAACCTTATCTCTAACAGTAGATATAATTAGACACAATGACAGAAGTCACTTTAACTATCATTTACAAAATGAATTTGTGCATTCAACATTCGGGTAAGTGCGAAAAAAACTTTTTAGAAAAAATATAAAGATGGATGGCAGCATCTTCCTGATAACAGCTAAAAGTAATTAAAAACTGCGGTTGCCAACCCGCCTGCAAAGCGTTGTAACTATAGTAAATTATCCTACGACGCAATCAATAGGGGAGGGCTATGTGTAGCAATGTACTTCTGAGAATACTTACTCACTCACTTAGTGTACATCTAATGGTAATGCTGGTAACATTTTGATTCTATTCGACACCCTTTCAAACCTTCGGCCAACTCCCGATAGAATCGAATTCTAAGTCAATCAAATATCATTCAAACTTATTCAAATTTAGAACCCCCTCAAACGTTAGCTAGCACACACTTGAAACTGTCCGCGGCTAGATAGATGGATGAAATAACCATTTTGACAAGCATGAGTTTAGATTTATTAGGGAGAAAATGTTTTAGACGATGAAGGGAACGAAAGGTGGCAATGACTTTCTGACTTATATAGTTCCTTGATCTTTCCAGTTAAGAGAGTTATCAATATACAGGCCAACTGTTTTTCACATACTTACTAAATGGAATAAGAACCACACTTTTTTCTTATTACATAATTATGTAATAAGAAAAAAGTGTGGTTTGCAAGATAATGTTTTTACCAGGATTAAGAAAAGACTACTTCGGTGGTTTGGTCATGTAGGAATAATGAACGAGGAAAGAATGACAAAGCACATCTACATATGTTGCAGATGTGAACGAGTCGGGAAGGGTTGTCGTAGATCTTTACGTGATAGTGCCATGCTGCAGCTATATTAATAGTATAGTTGTAGCACGAATGGGTCGGCTCGACCGGGGAAGGACCACGCTCTCACAGAATACCACCGTAAAATAGCAGCTTACTGCTGCCGTGTTTCGTATGGTGAGTGTAGAGAACCGGAGACCTAGAGGCTAAAAGAGGCATTCCATCTTAGTCCTCACGGCTGACAACGCATCTGCATTTTAATTCGCAAGCAAAGATAGATGTAGATGTCTATGGGCCACAGCAACCACTAACCATCAGGTGGACTGTGTGCTCGTTTGGCATTCTTATTCTATTAAAAAAAAAGATGAAAGTTTATCGACCGAATTGGCGAAACATTGAAAACGGGGCAGACTAGGTAGTACACTACAATGACGTGCATGTATGCGTAGATATGTATATGTATAGGTTGTTAGAGAGGTGTGTAAAGATCGTGCCAAATGGAAATCTATAGTCTTTGCCTACCCTTCAGGGTGACAGACGTGAGTGTTTATGTATTTACACCATAATTTTAATTGAGAAAATAGTTGGGTCCTATTACCAATTAGTTATCCAGCGTTTAATAACATTAAAATAAAAATTCGAATTAGTGATTAAAAGGTAAACGTAGCCATATAGTAGTGGCGGAAGAGAATATATACTACCCCAAATCATCTCTTCCGTGTCAGGATAGTTGACAGAGAAGTACTAAAACAGGAGATGGATAGCAGCGTCTTCCTGATAACAGCTCGCAATAATTAAAAACTGCGGTTGTTAACCCGCCTGCAAAGCGTGGTAACTATAGCAAATTATCTTATGACACAATCAATAGGGGAGGGCTATTTGTAACAACGTGCTTCTAAGAATACTTACTCACTTACTTAGTATACATCTAGTGGTAATGCTGGTAACATTTTAATTCTATTCGACGCCCTTTCAAACCTTCGACCAACTGCCGATAGAATTGAGTTCTAAGTCAATGAAATATTCGAAATTATTCAAATTTCGAACCCCCGCAAACGTTAGCTAGCACACACTTGAAACTGTCCGCGGCTAAATGAATGGATGAAATAACTATTTTGACAAGCAGGAGTTTAGATTTATTAGGGCGAAAATGTTTTAGACGATGAAGGGAACGTAAGGTGGCAATAACTTTCTGACTTATATAATTCCTTGAAGTTTTTAGTTAAGAGAGTTATCAATATACAGGCCAACTGTTTTTCACATCCTTACTAAATGGAATAAGAATATGATTATAATATATACCAGAAAAGTCTGCTTGATTAATTTCAATGGATTGTCACAGACACCATGGTGAAGCTTGTAATCGCGTGCAACGAGAACGCTTCAACCGTAATTACTTTGTCTTGTTTATGTTATAAAATATTTAAAACGTTAATTAGATAATTAAATAGCCGGATGTACCTAACGACGCTGGTAACGCTTTATAGTAACTCGAACGCGTTTCTCGATTCTAATTAATAAGGGAGTAAGCTTTTAAAATCAGTTTGGAAAGAACGTCATTTCACATCGAAAACGGAATCGAATCTAAAAACAATTTCCGTGGTAAGACCTTAGTTTAGATAGAATAACAGTTACTCACTTTTCACCTTTCCAATTTACACGTATGAATAAATTGAAAACTGAGAGCACTGAGATCAAAAATACTCTTGTGTAAAGACCCCACGTTGATAAGTAACAAAAAATAGCTTTATTCAGAAGTTTAATACAGTTACTAAGATAAATATAATAGTTAACCACAGATTCTATCTATATTACAAAATCGTGGCAAATATGGGATTTCGCCTATGAGGCAAAGATGCTTAGGTTCGGCAGGAGATTTTTAATGTTGTAATGAATTAATAGATGCTTAATTAAGTAAAGCTCGTATCCTACTAGCCCTAAGAATATAACAAATGTGAATGTTTGTATGTTAGTGGCTCAATCACGTAAAAACTACTGAACGGGTTTTGATAAAACTAGGTAATTTTATAATAATATATAAATACTTAGGTTTCCAACAAGCGCGACAGATCCATCAAAAGGAAACGAAATAAGGTCTCAAAAAGAAATTTAAATATCGGCTCAATAGTATATATCGGTCTAAGCTCAACTCCCGCAACATGTCAAAAGCAATCACCAGTTACGCAATCCCAATACTAACATATTCGTTTGGTGTAATAAACTGAACTCAAGGTGACCTTATTAATCTACAACGTATTATAAATACCACTCTAACGGCTCACCGCAAGCACCACCCTAGATTCTGCGTACAGAGGACTTCCCAGAGACGGAAGTCTCCATGTTAGCGATCCAGGACCAGGTTACCGATACCCGAAGCTTCCAGAGGCACATAATACGCACACCTAACCTTCCCACCGATATTCCCGAAAACATACAACACATAATATCCGCCTGTAGAGCCCTTGCACAAACCGACTATAAACACCGGCATGACCAGGTAGCTTCTATAATACACTAACATCTTGCGTTTGATTTCAAATTTATACGAAAAATGATACCATATTACAAATAAAAACCAGACATTATATTAGAAAATAGTAATCATAGAATTTACTGGGACAGGACCATTATCACGGATAAAACTATCCACTTCAATAGGCCAGATATCACAATGTATGACAAAATACAACAACATTCAATCCATCATTGCTGAAAAACTTACAAAATATCAAGATTTAGCAATAGAACTCAAGCATCAATGGAAAGCAGAAGCCATTCATATAGTCCCAATAGTTATCTCATCTACCAGTCATACCTAAAAGCCTACAACGCAGTTTAGATATTTTGCAAGTACCCCAACACACACTTTACACCCTGCAAAAAGCTGTCATTCTCAACACCTGCCGGCTCACACGCAAATTCCTCACCACTTCATCCGTCACCTCTGCTTACACCATCACCTAGCACCTACTCACGCTTGGCTTCAGCTCGTGTGATTAGGTTTTAAGTTACCTCTTTAATAGGGAGAATATGGATATATACATAAAAATAATAATAAGTAATAATAATATAAGTAGGCGTAGGGAAGTGACGACCCCATCGCCCGCTGACGTAACAGTTAAGTGACAAAACAGTCAGTCAACGTCTTGCCAAGAGGTGTGAGCTTTGTTGCTAATTTGGGCCCGTTTGTGCTTACGGCCAAATCATGAAACGGTGCCGGGCCTGGTCGTCTCCCTTTAATTGACGCCCAATTTATGAATGATGGAAACAAATAGCTCGCGTATAGGGCCGCTGCATGGTGGTCGCCGGGGCGCGTCTGGAGCTGGCGCTGGACGCGACAGCATGCGGGCCGCCAGCCAAGCGCGAGGACCTGCTCGACCACCTAGCAGCCACTAGCATTCATCGTCTCCACCAAATGACTTGGTATCGGCAGGGTCCTCTCGGACTCGGCAAGCGGCACCCGCCGCTGGTGGAGTACGCCGCATGCGTTGGACGAAGGAAATGAATACAAACGTATTGCGGGCATATTTTAGGGCGAAAGGGGAAGAAATTGGAGGTTTTTCGTACCGGGCTAGGATGCATCGACTTTTTGCTGAGCTGGAGCCGTCT
The DNA here is from genome assembly GCA_963668995.1 of Parnassius mnemosyne. NCBI lineage: Eukaryota > Metazoa > Arthropoda > Insecta > Lepidoptera > Papilionidae > Parnassius > Parnassius mnemosyne. The sequence continues at coordinate 3,491,251 of CAVLGL010000013.1, forward strand.
ATTACCGTCACCGAACAAAACCTGGCAGACCGAGTTCGGTACATCATGCGCTCAAAACTATTTGATGACGCCGAACTCGAACGGCTACGACGTCAGGCTATTCCTTCGTCCAATGAAAATACTACGACGGGAGATGTAGCACTACGAGTTGCAGAGCAACGCGCACCCGTACATGCCGCCGTAGATCTCCATGTGGTTTAATCAGACGACGATGGAATAGTCGCCCAGGAACAAAAGCAAATGAGGAGCATATTGGAAGAGGCGATTAAAGAAACAATAGAGAGAATAGCAAGCGAAATCGGGCTGTCGTGAGGGCTAGGCTCTAAACCCAATGCTGGTGACCTATTTGGAAACTAGCCGGGACCTTTGCGATACGGATTCAATTATTTTTGGCGCCGCACTGGCAGTATGCCGTATTATTGGCACCAAACTGGCTGGACGTGCTACGACACAAAGTAGCGCCATTCCAGCCTGGAGAAAAAGAATTGAGGACCCTATTGCAAAGCCAACAGCCCTAATCAGCAGACTGAAAAGCTTCAGGTCGGGTAATAATAGACCGAGAATTGTGCGCACCGTCAGGATGGCGTTTGCTGGGACAAATATAAGTTTATCCCAGCCAGATATTACTCAAAAACTGACGGAGAGCATAGACGACCTGAAGCAGAGCATCGTTGCTTGGGGAAAGTGGATTCGGCGATATACTGAGAGGTCAACACGGTTCAACCAGAACCGTCTCTTTCAAAGTGATCAGAAGAGGCTCTATAAATCATTGGAGCGACCGATGGTACGTGGAACGGGCCAAGCATCGAATCAGGCCGACACTGTCGCATTCTGGCGAGGCCAGTAATCAGAGCCCGTAAACCACAGCGAGGTTCTTGGACGGAAAGTGTAGCGAGTCAGTGTGCGAATATTACGCCCATGGACACTATCATTATAACGCCGGACGACGTAGCTGAGGCGGTCTGAAGAGCCTCGAAATGGAAAAGTCCGCGGCTCGACGGACTGCATCACTAATGGCTGAAGGTGTTCATGGTGTGTCACGCTGTGCTCGCCCGACAGTTTCAAGAGGCTCACAACCAGAAGTCGCTCTCAAGCCTCTTCACTACTGGGATCACCCATTTGGTTCCAAAAGATCGAGATACCACAGACCCGAGCAAATGCTGCCCCATCACGTGTCTACCCACGATATACAAGACACTAACAGCCATTGTTAGCGAGTGCGAGTATCACTCGTCACCTGAACTCAAATCAGGTGATGACGCACGCGTAAAATGGATGTCGGGGCGGTGGTCGTGGAACCAAAGAAACACTCCTCATTGACACGGTCATTGGCAAGGTGGTTAAATGCAACTGTCGGAACCACTCCGCCGCCTGTATAGACTACAAAATGGTATACGACTCGGTGCTTCATACGTGGCTGAAAAGGGTCCTCGAGCTTTACAAGGTTGACTATACAGTTAGAGACTTCCTCGGGCAGTGTATGGGGCAGTGGAGTACGATCCTTTGTCATCTAGGTGAGCGGATGACGGCTGCGGAGAACCACATAAGGATAAGAAGGGGTATCTTCGAGGGCGATTGTCTGTGTCCAATCTGGTTCTGCCTCTCTCTAAACCCTCTCTGTACTTTACTGGAGGGATCCGGGAGGGGATTTAAGCTTCGTAGAGGAGGTACAAAAGTGACCCACATTTTCTATATGGATGATCTCAAATTATTCGCTTCCAATCATTCACATCTTGTGGAATTGCTAAACATCACTTGTTATTTTAGCAATTCTATTAGAATGGAGCTGGGGACGGATAAGTGTGCGGTCCTCCATGTAGAAAGAGGTGAGGTCGCTAACTCAGAGAGCATAGACTTATCTATGCCCATCAGTTTAAGGACCCTATCCGTGGCTGAAACCTACCGATACCTGGGTATGTCACAGAACATAGTTATCGATGAGGCGGATATGAAACAGTCAGTTTGCGATGATGATGTTATGCACGCTTGACAAAAGTACTCCACAGTCTTTTGTCGGGCATGAATAAGACACACGCATATAACGGTTAGGTCATGCCTGTCCTCATATATACCTTCGGCATACTCAGGTGGACTCAGACCTAACTGAACGCTCTGGATAGAAAAGTCCGCACTGTTATGACGAAACATGGTGCATACTAACTTCATAACGAAATCGGATGATCCATTCTAAAGGGACGTCATTTCGTGTGGTAAAGCGCTAACCTCTCTATCCTTAACCAACAAGCAATGGTAAGACCCGTACAGTGCATTTCCAAACGGGGGACCGTATGGAAGGAGAAGGATCTCCACAGAGGTTCTACAAGGCTCTACATGAACCTTTCGTAGACACAGTTGCTCCCTCCACTGGCTACGTTTTGGTGACCACCTCTTCAGGGAAACCGAGTATTTAGTCTGCGCAATACAGGGATCAGGTTATTAAGACCAACAACTATCGGAATTACATCCTAAAGGATGGCGCCGCCGACATCTGTCGAACTTCTCGCCATCCCGGTGAATCACCTGTACTAATGGGTGTTCCTCAGGGCTCGATTCTCGGCCCATTCCTGTTGTATATTAATGACTTACCTCACCTTGTAGGGGATAGTCATAATATAGTATTATTTGCTGATGATACTTCCTTGATTTTTAAACTTAAACGTCAATCATTTAAATGTGACGAAGTGAATAATGCTATATCAAAATTAGTGCGTTGGTTTAACGTTAATAATCTGCATTTGAACGGAAATAAAACTAATTGTGTTAAATTTACAACAACGAATGTTAAAAATCTGAATACCAATGTGTTTTTAAATGAGGAGGAATTGAGCCCTGTTGTATCCACTGTTTTTCTTGGCATCACTCTTGACGCAAAGCTCCAGTGGGGCCCCCATATATCCAAATTAGCAAGCAGACTAAGTTCTGCAGCCTATGCTGTAAAAAAGATTAGAGGTCTCACTAGTGTCGAGACAGCTAGATTAGTTTATTTTAGTTATTTTCATAGCATAATGTCTTATGGGATTTTGCTATGGGGAAATGCGGCTGATTCAGAAACTATTTTTGTTTTACAGAAGAGGGCCATTAGAGCTATTTACAATCTAAAACCGAGAGAGTCTCTTAGAGATAAATTTAAAGAAATTAATATATTAACTTTGGCCTCTCAGTATATTTACGAAAATTTAATGTATGTTCACAAAAACAAAAATAGTTTTGGCAAAAAAAGTGATATACATTCTGTAAACACTAGGAACAAACACAAGCTAGTGATGCCAGTTTCTCGACCCCACAGAGTCAGTAATTCATTTCTGGGGCAATGTATACGCTATTACAACAAGGTCCCGGAAAGTGTACAGGTTCTCTCTATTACCAAGTTGAAATGTTTTATTAAGCTGAAACTGTATAAAAAGGGTTATTATAGTATAAATGAGTACATGGTTGATAGTAACCCCTGGGAATGAGGTGGTCGCTTCCAAGCAGTTTCTAAAATAAATTTTGTAAATAATTCGTAATCATTTATATTGTAAAATTAATTTAAAAAAAGTCCCGCTGGGTTTTTTGCTGGTTCTTCCCAGGACAGAGGGTTTTTTTCGAACCAGTGGTAAAGTAAAACATGACTTTCAATAAGAATTACACATGTAATGTATATTGAATAAAAAATATTCTATTCTATTCTATTCTAAAAAATCACTTAGGCGGGTCATCTCTGGTAGTTCGGCGCTTTCTAACTCTGAGTACTTGCATAAACACGACCTTGTAGCCAGTATTCTACACCAGAAGCTTGCTTTAAAATACGGTCTCGTGGATTGGAAACTGCCTTATTATAAGTACTTGCCGAAAGTCGTGCTCGAAAATGACCGCGTGAGGCTCTACTGGGACCGGGCCATCATCGCAGACAGAACTATTCTTGCGAACAAGCCTGATGTTGTGCTGATGGACCGGACACAGTCAAGGATATTTTTGGTCGACATTACCATTCCGTACGACGAGAACCTCCTGAAAGCCGAAACAGATAACTGTACAATATATCTGGACCTGGCTCACGAGGTGACCGACATGTGGGGTGGACTACCGACCTAAATTATACCTGTAGTCGTTTCTGCGAACAAGTTAATCCCAGTCAGCCTCTCGGGTCATCTGAGGTGACTGGGATTCCGTGACGGACCACTCCAAGCTCAAATGCAAAAGGCGCTGCTCCTCGATACCGCCCGCATCGTCCGCCGTTTTCTTTTCATTTCCCCCTAACCCTCAGCCATTTGGTCTCCCCTGCTGAGGGCTTCCATCTGGTTGTGTTTTTATTTATTTATGTATTTTTTATTTATTTATTTTATTTTATTGATATTAATGTATATTTATCATTTTTATTTATATATTATATTTTATTTATAAATATTCATACAACCCAATGAGATGAGAAAACTATATAGATACCCCACCATAATAATAATAATCAATTTATTTCAACCGACAGATATAAAATAGGTCTAACCCAAATTATAGATTTTTTTTAATCCATATAGTAAAAAAATTGTCGATGATTTAATTAATCGTGAGCGGAACCGCTAATAAAAGCAAATTTTTAATAATCACAAGATTGAAAATCATTTTTTGGATTCGTCTAGGATCACAATTAAAAGAATATTTTTTCAATGCAACATTTTGAGAACCCTGAATGTTTTATACAGTTTTTTTTTAATATTCTGCCGTTTCTTTAGGTTCAAATTCACACTTGACTTATTTTGAAGTAAGTGCGCGAGCAAGTTGTATGAAGCTTGTTTCTATGCATAGAGCTGACTTTATTTGCTTTCCTTTGGTACTTGTGAACAAAATGGCATTGAAAAATGTCGGGGAGTATTCTCTTTATGTAATGTATTTCTTCTATTTTTACAATATTAAAGTTTCATATTTCTTTATATTTTAGTTTTAATTTTTATTACAGTATAGAACCATTCCCTCAGCTTATAACGTATTTTATAGCATGATGGTGACAAACGAGCACATAGTCCACCTGGCGGTAAGTGGATGCTGTGGCCCATAGACATCTACATCAATCCTCGCTTAGGAATCAAAAGGCAGATATGTTGCCATTCTTAGGACTACGATGGAATGCCTCGTTTCCAGTAAAAAAGGTATCCGGTTATCTACACTCACCATACGAAACACAGCATGATTAAGTTGCTATTTTACACCGGTATTCTGTGGGAACGTGGTCCTTCCCCTGTCGATCGGAACCATACATTTTTTTTATAGAATAAGGATGACAAACGAGCACACAGGCCACCTGATGGTAAGTGGTTGCTGTGGCCCATAGACATCTACATCTATCTTCGTTTGCGAATTAAAATGCAGATGCGTTGTGAGCCGTTAGGACTTAGATAGAATGCCTCTTTTCCAGTTAAAAGGATGTCCGGAAAACATACATGCTACATGCAAATATTAGTCGAGAAAATGTTTTCTTTAATACTTTTCTTTAGGTGGTAGAGTCATTCTGCACCTTTATTAGTAGATAGTTATAGGACAAATGGTTCGGCAAGACCTGGAGGGTACCACGCTCCCAGATATTGTCACCTTTGTCCTATATAAAACCAAAACAAAAATACAAACCTAAATTTAAAGGTAAAAACTGTTATTCTTATCGGTGATTTTCACATCGTTAAATAAAACTTATCCATCAAATAAATTATAATTGAATAATAAAAGAAAAAAAATTGAACCATTTCATTCATACAACTGTAACTTTTAATTTGTTTAAGTTCTATTTTATTCCATGAATATTTTATGTTAGGCTTTAAAAATCAGCTCTTGATCACATAAATACACAAGGTGTTTTCATCATTAAATACTACTTTTGGCTCTAACACAAGTCATTAAATTATAATTGAATGCCTTATTTAGAACTCTCAAAAACTTTGGCCAGACACCACTTTATTTTTGATTTATTAAAAGTACTTTAGAAACTAAATTTATTTGGCAACCTGTTGACTCATACAACTTGATAAGTGGATGGAGTGTATAAAATTACATTTGAAATATTTTTATAGAGCAGTGCCTACGCTGAACATAAAATTTATGTAGTATATGGTGGAATAATATTATGGTGATCACGAATGGTTTGGGTTTACGGAGGAACAACCACTATCTCACTGAACACCAGCGTAGAATAACAACTTAATGCTTCCGTTTGGCATAGTGGGTGTAGAGAACCGGATACCCTTTTAACTGGTAATGAGGTGTTCTTAGTCCTCATACTGTAACGGGCTGTAATAGGCGATACTGTCATTAGAACTTCATAGTTTTGATCGATTAAATGAAGCACGACATACATGAGATAAAATAGAATTAGTGGAATGGAAAATAACCCAGTATATCATAACGAATGCAAATAGAAATATTTTACGTCTTTCTACGCAAAATATTATTAAATGAAGAATGAAAATAAATAATACGTTTTTTTACTTACACAGCTAAAGATGGTGCAGATTACAATAATCAACACTAAAATGATAAATTGTAGTAAAATAATCTTATCCATATATCATCCATAGTCATACGATAATAATCTATGATCCTAACGTAACAACTAGGCTGGAGTATATAAATTCTATGGTCCTCAAACTAGGCATTCCTGTGTCGTGACGACCTGCTATGAATTTCTTTCATACATGGCTTTCATAAATTATTCACTTCTACATTATAGATTTTCAAATTCAGTGATAGAATGTTAAAAGAACATCTAAGCATAAAATCGAAAACTCAATTTAAGACAAATCGCCTTGAAAGTCGATTGGGAAATAAAAACCAGGCTATGATTAGATTTTACTTAATATTAGGTTCAAAGCATTGATTATATTAATAAAAGATTCAAGGTTTGTATTTTAACCAATAAATTATATTCGTTACTTATCGACTTTGGAAAAAGAGGAGGTTATATATATTCGATGTTCACCAATTCTTTGGTTAGACCTTAAGAGATATTCCAATTAAGTTTAAAAAAAAATTCCACCCCTAAGTTTAACTACTTTGCTTAATTGTCAGCGTACAAGAATTACACTACGCCATACCATCCCGCAAAGTGTAACGGATAGATAGAAACTAAACATGAAGATGGGCACTACTATCTTCCTGATAAAACCTAAAGGAAGATACAAGTTTAAAGTGTAAAACATAAATTAAAACATATAAAAATTTACTAAAAGGGAAAAAATATATAACTTATGTCACTTCCACAATTAAGACGACTCTAACTACACCTCATATGCTAAAATCCATGAAGCCGTTTAGGCTACAGAGCGTGCCAAAGAAGTAGACATACATCATCATCATCATCATTACAGCCCTTCACAAGTCCACTGCTGAACATAGGCCTCCCCCAAAGAATGCCATAAAGCACGGTCCTGAGCCACCTGCATCCATCGACTTCCTGCATGTCTTACCAGGTCGTCACTCCATCTCGTGGGGGGACGCCCTACACTTCGCATACCGGTACGAGGCTGCCACTCGAGAACCTTTCTTCCCCATCGGTTGTCGGTTCTTCGAGCTATATGGCCAGCCCACTGCCACTTCAGCTTACTAAACCGTTGGGCTATGTCGGTTACTTTGGTTCTACTGCGGATATCCTCATTCCTAAGTTTATCACGCAGAGAAACCCCGAGCATAGCCCTCTCCATAGCTCGCTGAGCGACCTTGAGCTTCCTCATACGGCCAGCAGTGAAGGACCACGTCTCAGTTCCGTAAGTCATCACTGGCAACACGCACTGGTTGTACAATTTCGTTTTCAGGTTTTGAGGTACGTCTGACGAGAAGATGTGTCGTAGCTTCCCGAACGCTGCCCAGCCGAGTTGAATCCGTCGATTGACCTCTCGGTCGAAGTTGGACTTACCTTGTCGGACTATTTGTCCCAGGTAAACATACTCGTCAACAACTTCGAGCTTAGTGCTCCCAACAACTACCGGCATAGGTGTGACATGGACATTAAACATGATCTTTGTTTTGTCCATGTTCATCTTAAGACCTATCCATTGGGAAACACTATTGAGGTCATTGAGCATAGTGCTTAGGTCTTCCAGCGATTCTGCCATAAGGACTATATCGTCGGCAAATCGAAGGTGAGTGATGTACTCGCCATTGATGTTGATACCGTATCCTTTCCAGTCCAGAAGCTTGAAAACGTCTTCCAATGCAGCGGTGAAGAGTTTCGGGGATATGACGTCACCCTGTCTTACACCTCTCTGCAATTGGATAGGTTTCGTACTCTGGTTCTGTACTCGGATAGCCATCGTAGCCCTACTGTACAAGCACTTCAACACTTCGATATACCGACAGTCAACTTGGCACCGCTGAAGGGACTGCAGCATCGCCCAAATTTCGACGGAATCAAACGCTTTCTCATAGTCCACATACGCCAGACATAGTGGCAAATTGTACTCTTCGGACTTCTGTACAATTTGCCGAAGGGTATGTATGTGGTCTATGGTGCTAAAGCCCTTTCGGAAACCGGCTTGTTCGGGAGGCTGGAAGTCGTCAAGTCTGCGCGCGAGACGATTCGTAATGACTCTCGAAAACAGCACGTAGACGCGGCTCAGAAGGGAAATCGGTCTGTAGTTCTTCAAGAGAGCGTTGTCACCTTTCTTGAAGAACAAGACCACCGCACTTCTGCTCCACGCCTCCGGTGTAATGCCACCATGGAGGACGGAATTAAAGAGCTTCTGAAGGACTTCAAGTACCGGTCTTCCACCCTCGCGATCACGGAGACATCACTGAACAGTTGTCGTCTGGTCGTCATAATGAAGTCAATCTCATTTTTTGTTGAACCGTCGGGGCTCGACCAGGTCCACTTCGTGTGGGGCCGCTTCTGGAAGAAAGAGTTCATCATAAAGAGTCCCTCTTTCTCCATGAAGTCAGCCAGCTGCTGGCCCCTTGGGTTCCGTTGCCCTATTCCAAATTTCCCTACTTTCAGCTCGCCGTTCTCTCTTGTGCCTAGTTTTGCATTGAAGTCTCCCATTAACACCGTATATTGAGTTTGGAGGAATGCATGGCTCTAGAGATATCCTCATACATTTCCTCCACCTCCTCATCGGGGTGTGCCGAGGTTGGTGCGTAAACCTGTATGACCTTCAGCGAATACCGTTTGGTGATTCTGAGTATAAGGTACGCAACCCTCGTCGACACACTCCCGATCTTTACAACGTTGTTAACGAGAGACTTGTGGACGATAAATCCGACACCTCCTTGGGACAGATGGTCGCCCTCCCGGTGATAGAGCAAGTTGCCGGATTCGAGTATTACCGTGTCCTACCCCTCTCTTCGGACTTCGGATAATCCTATAATATGCCAGCGCAACTTGTCTATCTCTTCTTCCAGCTCCATGATCTTCTCGTCAGTCCTCAGGGTGCGTGCGTTGTACGTTGCCAGGTCGAGTCGTCTAAGGTGGCAACCGAACCTCCACCGGAGATTCTTAGCACCCCCTGCCCCGCCGTTACCATGGTCGCCACCGTAGCCAGGAATAGCGGGGCCGCCGGGGACTGGGGGCCGTCTGTTTGTTGCTTTATTCATTGGGGGGTACTTGCCATAGTTGCCACGCTTGGCGAGCGGGTTGGCAACCGCAGTTTTTTTATTGTAATTTTGGCTATTATCAGGAAGATGCTGCTGCCCATCTCCTGCCTGTTTCCCTTTGTCGCCTTTTACGACACCCACGGGAGGATATGGGGTAGTGGATATTCTTGACCGCCACTACACGCCACTACACTAGACATACATACATATAAACATTCTCGAAAAACATTACCCTACTTCTGGGGCAGTCGGGTAAAAACAGCAGTCGCCTGCCAAGCGTAACAACTAAATCAAATAACCCATATGAGGCAATCTATGTTGAAAGCCTATTTTTAACGGTCGTCTTTAATAAGATGTAATGATGAATGAGGCATTTCATCTTAGACCACAGGGGTAGTATCGCAATGATATTTGATTCTCAATCGATGATAGATGCAAGTTAAGGACTGTGCGGTGAATAACTTAGCGGTCAACTACCGCAAAGTGCACTTCGCCAGAGGATGCCTCACTTAGAGGCAAAACATGTATTGTAATATCGACGGTGGTGTGTCTTTTCTAGTGTAGTGGGGTAAGGAGTAGTGGTGCTGGGACAAGTGGTCACGGGAATAGTGCATGCAATTGAGGGAAGACGGGAGGTGCTCTTCCATCTAAGTTTCGCGTTTTTTATTTCGCGGATCTTAACGAATTAATTTTTAAAGTCTTCAGTCTACTAGAATTCCGCAAAGTAACGCCTGATTCCGTGAATTGTCATAGATGCAAGTGTCAATGGGTTCACAACATCCAATTACCATCGGGTGGACTTTGTATCCGTTTGTCACCCTTAGTTATAAAAAAAACTGTTATTAAAGCCTATTTGACTACGATGCAAACAAGTGCGTTATACTCTTTCAAAAATGATAACTTTGCTTTTACGAGTTAGCTTACCAACAAGTTATCTTAAACATTCGAACACTCGCTAAAGTTTTAGCTTTATTTTGTTATTATGGTATAATTCAATTTTTAGTCTTGTAGCAAGTTTAAATAAGTTTTGTCTTTAGTTAGCTGTACTTGGTCTCAGACTTAAACGACAAGGTCATCCGCTTCGATTTAAAAATATGGATTAGGAAGATTAACTCCCAAGCAGCATACAAGCTGTATACGAGCTCTATTGAAGTTAGTATTTGTACTAGCAGGTGTATTTTATGGCTGTAAAAAAGCTGTATAAGCGCTTGTACAGTTATTATAAGTAAAAAATTGGCACAAAGTATGTAGCTTTGTGGCCGGTGGAAGGAAAAGTGGAGATATCCCGCCGGGCAAGGTGTTCTGCCCAGGGAGCGGCCAACGCTACGAATTGTAGTTGGGAGCTATTCTATATATACTGCTTTAACTTCGGAACTTTGTTAGCGCTATTTAGGCTTTGATGTGTTTAGCTTTTTATTTTCGCCGCCACATCACCCCCTGCTCAGACTGGAAGTCGATAGTGCAGTCCGATTGCCGGTGCATCCTTAATGCCGGTAAACTTTGCTTTTCTGGCAATCTATGCATTCTCTGGCCCATTACCGGAAATTTTTCTTTGCACCTGACCACATAAATCTCTCTGTCACTAATTTCATCATTGCTTTAGTACCTGGGTGACTTAACCGATGTAGTGCATTAAAATTGGTTTTCTGAAGGCGGCTGTGATAAATGGACATGGATCCACTGTGGAAATGTCACAGTATACGTTTGTGTTGCAATCGGGAGTTTTTATCTTTCTGAGTTTTCGAGCGGTACCTTTTTCCAATAGTTCTTGCAGTTCAGGATCAACACCTTGAGAATGAGCATGAGCTTGGTAATCGATGCGCTGCGATAATTCCTCGATACGAGAGGGAGCATCTGCGACAACATTATCCTGGCGTTTTATGTACCGAATATCTGCAGTGAATTGGGAGATGTAGTCCAGGTAACGGAATTGTCTCGGTGAGCATTTCGACGGTTGTATAAGAAGACACATGTAAGCGGTTTGTGGTCTGTAAATATTGTAAATGATCTAGCTCCGACCATATGTCTCAAATGTCGGATAGCGTCGTAAATGGCTAGAAGTTCACGGTCGTACGGACTATATTTCTTCCACGCAGATGTCAGACGTCTTGATAAAAATGCCAGAGGTTTCCAGATTTTGCTACCACATCATTGCTGAAGTGCTGCGCCGATCGATGTATCAGATGCATCAGTAAAAATTGCCATGTCGGCATCAGGCTCCGGATGTGAAAGAATAGTAGCATTTGATAGTCTCGCCTTGCAATTATTAAATGCCTTGGTCATTTCTGGGGTCTCTGTGGCCATAGGAAGGAAAAGAGGAGATCTCCCGCCGGGTAAGGTGTTCCCGGGGAGCAGCCAACTCTCCGAGTGGTAGTTCGGAGTTATTCTATATATACTGCTTTTAATTTGGGAACTTCGTTAGCGCGATTTAGGCTTCGATGTGTTACGCTTGGCGCGACGACAGCGCCGCCACAGCTTTATGTGTTCGTAGCACTATTCAGTAGCTGTACAAGCATAAAAGAGGCTGTATAACTGCTGTATTATAGCTGTTATTTGGTTTGCAAGGAAACTTTTACACGATATTTTCTTATATGAAACTTTTAAAAACAAACGTTCTAAATTGGTTTTTTAACGGGATCACAAATGAATGAAAAACAAAAGGAACGTTTATTAAATGATGGTGATATTTAATGTCTTAACATATTAATATTATATATTATATATATATATATATATATAATATTATATATTATATATATATATATATATATATATATATATATATATATATATATATTATAGGATTGGAGTTAAGTTTTAACAGTGATAATTTGTGAATTGAAAGTTCAACATTATATTTATGCTAAACTTGTACATGTTTTATATCAAAAAATTGTCGCACCAGTAAAATAATAAAATAATATAAACACAAAATAATAAATATGGTAACTAAATATAGGTTGTATAGGTTAGAATAAAAATATTAAATTTATGGATATGGAGGCACATTGGGGCACAGTGATCAGTAGTCAAACTGAAATTAATGGTATAGGCTTACACTAATGTCTAATATTCCCAAAATTATATTTAAAATTTTGGTTTTTATGGATCTTAAAATGGCGTCTTAGTAGCTGTACTATGTATGTTATGGATTATGTCATGCAGCCATTAGTTTTTAATCAGTTCTATAATAGGATATTTTTATTACTTATGCTTTATAGCAGTTTTTTCAACAAAACATATAATCCTCTTTAGAGATACGTATAATAGATGAAAAACCTTATCTTGGGAACAGTGTTGGATAAATATAATTTAGATTTAACATGATCTTTAAACTGCAAAAAATATTTTTCTTTTTTTTCACTGAACCAATATAAACACGCAACACATTCAAAATAGCGATATTCTGTCACTTCAAATTTAAGTTGGACTATGGTTGTTATTTATTCTTTTAGTTTTATACCCCTCTCACAGACAGAAGTCATAAAACTACTGTATTTACAAAAGTATACAGTGACACCATAAGGGGAATGCCCACTGTTCATAGACCCTTCGGCCATGGGTGCCCACATATAAAAGCATATGGAAATGATAATATGCAATTAAAAGAATGAAATGGTTAAGGAATTGGTTTTAAAAAAGTCCGGATTTTTAAGATATAAAGGTTTTTTATTTTCACAAGAACAGTTTTTTAACAACATATGACTTCGTATTTTCGTGACATTTAAACCACAATTGACACAGCGTAAATATCTTCTTTAATGAGTTACTGAGAGCTGGGAAGAACTCTGGCCGGTATGAAAGCTGGGGTCATGGTTAACAGTGGATATCGAGTCCAAGTTCGTGCAGAGGTTATCTTAAGAAGTGGGAGCGGGATCTATTTTCAGGCCGTGGTAAATAGGGTAAGAAGAATTATCGGAGTCCATTTAGAAAGCTTATTCGTTGCTTAGATAACAAATCCGCGAGAAAACAAACAAAATAACACAAAAGCAAAGGAATTCGACTTATGACTATTTAATTTTGATAATAATAACACGGACCTAACTGTCAGATACGATGTTGCCAATTAACAGGCATAAAATCGATAAATAGATAGCGATTTTTTATTCGATTTATACTTTCATAAAAAGGAATAATCTTTGATTCGCTTTAAGTTCAGCACGCCTTATAAAATATGTTTTGTTTTATTTATTTAAATTCCATTTTAAATGTATTTTTAAGAACAGATAAACTGTGCAGTTGCATTTTTGTTATGTTCTAAAGAGTTCATGGTAAATCAACTAGCAATTCGCTTGTTTAACTATCATAACATCATAATAATTATCGAAAAATAATATTACCATTATAACAATGACACCATAAAATTCGATTGAAAAAACAGAATCGACTTTTTAACGAGATTTGTGATTGGCAACACTTTTTATTTTATCGACAAACTAATGACTTGCGGACTTACCTAATTTCATTTTTATCTTTTCGGTACTTTATTTTGTGCGAAAATATTGCAATCTTTTTTGGATACATAAATAACGCGATTAAGTACCATAAAAAAACATGTATTTTTTTAACAAATGCAAATTGTTGGGCGTTTCGTGGCCAGAATTGGGCATTCCCCTTTACAATTGCCCTTTTTTGAGTGCATTTCAGAACATATTCTTCAGATGCCGATGAGTCTGTTATTATTTTCCATTCTGTTTGTGCGGACCGCAAACTCAAAGGTCGTGGCTGTCGTGAACAACTTCTAACACAAACATTTTAAGCTGAGCAGGAATGGTTAAATGAAATATTAGTAATATTTAATGGGATTGCTAGTTTTTTTTTTTATTTAAGAATAATAGTCTCCATCACTCCTAAAATAATACGAATCTAATGACATCTCATATTATATTCGTTTCAGAGCGTGTCAAAGAAATAGACATCGTACATACATACATACTCTCGAAAAACATGACCATCAGTCTGGGACAGTCGTGTAAAATATAAAACTAACTTAGGTTAGGTTTAGGTTTAAATAATTTATTCTCACAAAAAGATTAAAAAATCCACTTACGTGAGAACAATAATATAAACTTAATCTAGGTAATGGTCACCGTCTTCACAGTTCCATCGTGACACTCTCCGAAATTACAAGTCAGCATCTTTCAAGAATGTAGTTGTGCAATTGAGACTTGAAATTGTTAAAGGAATCTATATTTTTAATATGAGAAGGTAGGCTGTTATAAAAGTATGCTCCCTAAAAGGTAATAATTTTTTCCCTAATTTGGTACGTGTCTTTGGCAATACCAGCAAGCTAGGTCGACGAAGACTGCATTTGGATATTTGTGACTTTTTAGTAAAGGACAAACTAGTTTGAATGTTTTTACACATGATCTTCCTAATTAGAATGCAAGTGCTATATAAATAAAGTTGTCGAATGTTCATTATTTTTGTGTCATCAAAAATTTTACGAGTCGATGTTAAGTATGGGTAGGAGAAAAGTATTTTTATTGCTTTATTTTGTGCTCTTTGTAGTTCCTGCAATTTTGTTTTGGCTGCACTGCCCCAATATTTCTATTAAATATAATATATGTGATTTGATAAGTGATTTGTAGATATTGAAACATAGTTTCCTAGGTATACATTGATTAATGTTGCGGAGTGAACCTCTTAGCGACGATAATTTGCTTTTTATATATTCTATCTGTTTGTTCCATGTTAAATTACTATCCATTCTCAGACCAAGATAGTTTTCACAAGTTTTTTGTTCGAGTGGAATATTGTCAATGGTTAAAGGAGCATGCGAAGGAATTATTTTATTCTTCGACTTGTAGATAATATAGCATGTTTTTGAGATGTTGATTGTTAACAGGTTGGACTGAAACCATTCAAACAATATGTTATGGTCTTCTTAAGCTTTTGAGGTGATTTCGTCCATATTAGTACCAAAATGGAATAGGCGTGTATCGTCCGCGTACAAAGTTAAATGGCCGTATAGTCTTAAATCCGTTATATTGTTAACATAGATAAGGACAAGAAGCAGCCCCAATATGGACCCTTGTGGGACACCATAGGTAAAGGGTTGGGTATTGCTTTGGTTATTATCTATTTTAACTCTCTGTTATCTATTTGTTAGGTACGACTCAAACATTTTAAGGGCACTAACTTTGATACCAATGTGCTCTAACTTTTTTAAAAGTAACTGGTGACTTACGGTATCAAAGGCTTTTTTCAGGTCGATATAAATGCCTAGAACAATCCTTTTTTATCCAGGTTTTCTTTTATTTATGTTGTTAAATCTACTATTGCCGCATTTGTATTGCTTTTTGACCGAAAACCGTACTGAAGTGGAGATATAAAGTTAAAGGAATGAAGGTAACTTGATAAACGGTTATGTATTACTTTTTCTAGGATTTTCGACAATACTGGTATTACAGAAATAGGGCCATAGTTTCTTGGGTCAGTTGTGGGCCCGAATTTGTAAATTGGTGTTACTTTTGCAACCTTCAAAGTGTCAGGAAATTCGCCGTCAGTCACAAGTTTGTTTATTGAATGTGCCAGGCCTTCAGAGATTAGATCTTGTAAACATTTTAGGTTTTTTGTGCTGATTTTGTTTATTCCACTACTAGTATTGGGATTAAGGTTTTGAATAATTTTATTTATTTCATTTGCATTACATGGGGTAAAGGCGGATAGTTAATGATCGTTTATTTTTTGTTGTATGAAATCAGGATTCAAGGTACTATCGTGATATTTGTCAGGTATTTTGTTTACTAATAGAGAACCTATAGTAGAAAAATATTTCTTTAAAATATCACAAACTTCATCTATGTCGCTAATTAGTTCAGAGTCTATTAAGAGCTTTGGAGGAGCACTAATTTGCTTTATTTTGTTATTTGCTAGGTTATTTATAAGAGCCCACATCTTTTTAGGATTATTAGTATATTTTGTAAATAGTTTATAGTAGTAGGAATTTTTCGCATTTTTTATCAGTTTAGCTATTGTGACTTTTTTTGCTTGTATTCTTGTTTTAGTCTCGTGTCATCCTGATTTTTTTTGTGTTGCAACCATAGGTAATTCCTTTGGGCAATCCCAGTGATTATATCACTGTTGATCCAGTGCTTTTTAGGGTGGTTCAGTGTTTTCGTTTTCACTACTCGATTATGTGCTACGCATTGTTTTATTTTATTTTCAAGATATTCGTAGGTGTATTCCGTTGTACTTGGCTTCCGTTTCATATGATTCCATTTCAGTATATATTATTTTGTAATCTATTGCCTCATAAGTCGTTCTTACTTTCTTGGGTGGTTCATATTTATTCAATTACAGGAAGACCTGTTTGTGCTCTGTCATGTACGAGTTAATAATAACAAAATTGAATTGTTCACATTGAAGATTTGTGCTGACATGGTCTAAGATAGATTTCTTCGTCTCTGATTGTCTTATTGTATGTTTGTACTTAGTTGAAGTTTTGTCATTCGTAAGTAAATCAATGTTGAAATCTCCGAATATAACTGATCTCTTTTATTGTAGCAACTGTGCACCATATATTTCTAAAACTTTTCAACATTGGTGTGTCCGGGTTTGTAACTTCAAAAACTTAAAACAAAATAGTCCTAAGTAATAATACCTTCTGAGGTACTAAGCATTATTCGTTATTCTCCGATATACTTACATAAGTTGTTCTTCCGATTATAGCCCGATTCTATAATAATCCGACTTCAGAAGCTATTAGACATTATTTGCTTTTATTTTTGAAGTCGTTTGCAGTTTTTATTTAAAGTTTATTTATTTTATCTTTTTGAGTATTTTTATGTAGTATCACTAGCTTTATATCATACTTTTGTCGATACATTTTGACAAACATAAAAGAAAACGCGTAAACATATAGAACCGTATCCATTGTTTAAACTCGGTTAACAAAATCAAAAAAGCTTAGCACTAGCAGTCGATGAGTGAGAAGGAAAGAAATGCCATATTACTCTTTGCCGGGTCACTAAATATGATCTTGAATTTCTTATGAATAGCTCGCTGCGGTGGAATATTTCTACAGAGCGAATTCAGGCTTACATAAAAAGAAAACAATCGAAAGTTTTTCCTTTCACTTTGTAAAGAAAACAGGTTCCATGCATAGAGATGAGCGTTTGTGAAACGAGAATCCTTTTCCGGTTGCCTACTTCAAATATGTGTGAAGCAAATTTATTTCAGAGAAACTATGGAAAGTCGATATAAAGAAATCCATATCACAAATATATATCTGCGAATGTAGCACCCCATTGCTACATTCCCAATAAATAATGTTTTATATTGCTTTCAAAGTTCCGTATAGTGACGAACAAACATTTTATATTTTCGTAGTAAAAAAACACAAAAGTAGTCTGTATTGCCAGATCTTTTTATTTCGCTAGTGATTTATATACTCTTTGATTTCGCAAACTTTTACTAATATATTTATCCATGCATCCATTACAGCATATAAAAGTCTACTGCTATACATAGGCCTCCCCATAGATTGCCTCATACGAGAAATTCGGCCATAGTTGCCCCAGTTGCAAACCGCAGTTCTATTTTGAGTTTTTATCAGGAAGATGCAGCTGCCCATATCATCATCAGTTTCCCTCTGACGTCTCTTACGACACCCACGGAACGATATTGTATAGTGGATTTATACTCGCTACTAACTTCTTGAAAACATGTAAAGAGAATTTTTCACTTCACATACATACAAACGGAATATATGTAAACAAAATAGAAAACTTATTTATACTTAGTTTTTTTTATTTATGTTAGTTTAAGAATTAAACAATAAATTATTTATCATATTTACGCGAATACTACATATGGGATAAAATTAATTTTAATGATGTTATAGAGTTTAATTTTAAATTTTTTAATAGCGGGTTACCCAAAATACATAAACCATACGCACTACTACGTCCAATAGTAAACGAAATTGATTTAACATAATATTAATTAGCTCCACACTTGGCAAAATAGATTTGTGATTGTGTATAGAAAACAAACCCATAGTAATCAATATAAAAGCGGTGAATCTCACCACTATACATCACAGTTAGGTACCGGCATAAAATCTTTGTTAAAGAGAGCATAAGAGTCGTATCGGTAGTGAAAAATCGCCTATCGTATATGATACAACAAAGAAGTCGTATGAGGAAGAAACCTCCTAGTAAATCGCACAATAGTGGACCGCGAAGCATTCAAATGATGTGGATGGTATCGTAAGTTTTGTTGCCATGTGCTTTGGTGAAATATGTTTCCTGGAATCAATCCGAACAATTCCAAAATGGAATGAGATACAACAAACGTTCCCAGCGCCAGTGAATAAAGCTGATCATAAAGAACTCGGTCGTTGACCATTCGATCCACTTTGCTATGGATGCGGTCAAATGGAAGGTGCGGCCACTGAAGTTCCCGGCCTAGAGATGAGAATTATAATCCATGTGAAACCGAACCTGCACCTTGTAAAGTTGCAGGCGGTATGGTGCAACGTTACAAGACGCAGGCACAACGTTCTTCTAAGGATGATTCGTAAGATTATTGAATTTAAGAAACATCTTAATTTCAATAGAGAATGTGGCCTGGAACTTTTTTTTATAGGAGAGTGAGCAAACGAACATTGGGCTCACCTGATGGTAAGTGACTACCGCCGCCCATGAACAACTGCAACACCAGGGGAACCAGGGGAATTGCAGATGCGTTGCCGGCCTTTTAAAAAAGAGTAGGCTCTTCTCTTGAAGGTCCCTAAGTCGTATCAGTCCGGAAAGATCGCTGATTTTAATCGATTCCACGAGGAAGTCGTGCGAGTAAGAAAACATCTTCTAAATCGCACAGTGGTCGACCGCCAATCATCCAGATGGTGTGGATGGTATCGGGAGTTTTGCCGCGATGTGCGTTCGTGAAATTTAGCGGCTGGGATTAATCCGAACAATTCTTCAGAGCACTCCCGTAATAAATGCGAAAGAAAATCAAAGGGATGCAACATCTCTTTGCAATGCCAATTAATCGAGCCGATCGGAAAGGACTCGGTCGTCGACGATTCGAGCCGCTCTGCGCTGGATGCAGTCCAGTAGAAGGAGCTGGCACTGGGGAGCCCCCTGGGACCAGTATTCCATGTGAGGCCGAACCTGCGCCTTGTAAAGTTGCAGGCGGTGTGCCGGCATGAAATACTGTCCCGCTCTGCTGAGCACGCCAAGCTTTTTAGAGGCCAATTTGACCTTCTCTTCCAAGTGACCACGAAAATGCACGTCACTCGATATGTCGACTACGAGGATTCCGATACTGGCTGAGGCAAGAAGGGGTGCTGAGGAAGTGCCTTGAAACTGAGGAGATATGACAAAGGGGTTCTTTTTAACGGTAAACGCGCAAACTTGTGTCTTCTGAGGATTAAACTGGACTAGATTTAGTCGCCCCCAATCCGAGACCTTGTTCAGCAAAGACTCAATTTCTGAACTGGAACTATAATCTGGTTGGCATCTAATGATTAATGAAGTTAAATCCAAGCTCAAGAATACCTACTTACTGCAAGACATCAAGATATTGTAAGTTTTTTCAGTGTAGATCGAACTAAAAAATTTTTACACAGTTGAAAAAATTAATATTTAAATAAAACTAATTTTACGGGTTTTATCGCTTAAACGAGTATTAACTTCTTTTATATTCCCGACGTTGACGTTGACGTGCTTTAAAATGCTCGAAACGTAGGGAATATAAGTTAATATACGCGATAAAATCCGTAAAATTAGTTTTATTTAAATGTGTAGTGTTTGCGTAAATGTAAGAAATCATAATATTTAATAGTTATTAAACAGACGACAAGCTCCATAGCAGTTGCTTAAAGTATAAGATCTATAGTCATGTTACCGTTACCGCTACCGTCAGAGCCTATTAAAGTCCTGAACATAGGCCTCATAAAGGGCTGGACATATGTAGGCCTTCCCCATAGATTGCCTCTTAGGGGGGATATTTGCCACAGTTGTCACGCTTGGCAAGCGGTTTGGTAACCGCAGTTTTTTCATTTTTTGCACGCGCACGCGCACACGCACGCGCACACGCACGCGCACGCGCACACGCACACACTCACACTCACACGCATGCATACTATACACTACACTACACTAACATAAATATATAACACCATACATACATATATGTATTTATACACTAATTCACACTTAATTAGTATTTTATCCTGGATATTCGTTGTAATTATATTTCATTACAATATAAGAATAACTTTTTTATCTATCTATCTATTGTATTCCTAGAATAATTTTATACAATGTCATAGCATTCGATGGGTGAGAACCTGGTGACTTGTACTACAGGCTTATATATGCCTACTTTAGGCACCAGCTTCTCACATAATAGAATTCTGTATATGTACTACTAGATTTACATTGCCATACTTTATGTTATGGGAGAAGATAAATAAAGACTTTATTATTATGGGGTATCTATAAAGGTTTCTCATCTGGTTTGGCAATATAAATATATAATTGTAAATAAACATGATAAACGTACATAAATATCAATAAAATAAAATAAATACATAAAAAATACATAAATATATAAAAACCCAACGTTTGGTCTCCTCTACCGAGGGCTTCCAGCCCTCGGTAGAGGAGACCAAACGGCCGAGGGTTAGGGGGAAAGGGAAAGAAACCGGCGAACGATGCGGGCGGTATCAAGGAGCACCGCCTTCTGCTTTTGAGCTTGGAGCGGTCCGTCACGAAGTCCCAGTCGCCTCAGATGACCCGAGAGGCTGACTGGGATTAACCCGTTCGCAGAAACGACCACAGGAATAATTTCGGCCGGCAGACCAGGTCGTGAGCCAGGTACAGATATTTTGTCAGCTTATCTGTTTCGGCTTTCACGAGGTTCTCGTCATAAGGAATGGACCAAAAATCCTTGTATGTGCCCGGTCCATCAGCACAATATTAGGCTTATTCGCAAGAATAGTCCTGTCCTGTGATTCACCGGGATGGCGACAAGCTCGACAAATGTCGACAGTGCCATCCCTTAGGATGTATCTCATTTATCTTATTATTATTTTTGTCTTATTATTATTATTATTAATTTCATATCTAATGGTAGCCTTAGTTAAATATGACATCAGGACGTCAAACACCTCAGTCCTCCTTTCCCTGTAATCGATCTGTAAAGATGGGTGTTGTGCTTGAACACTTGGAAATTAAAAAAACCGGCAAAGTGCGAGTCGGACTTACGCACCGGGTTTTCGTTCTTTGTTCGGAAGTTTAAAACAACACTTGATGTAACTAAAAATTTATGCTTTTCGCAATTTTTCTTTTATCTGTACTATAATACGTTGCTTCGTACCAAATTTTAAGATTCTGAGTTCATGGGAAGTACCCTGTAGGTTTTGATTCCCTTGCGAATGTCGAAAATTTGCGGCATAAACGGCTGTATCTTTTGATTGCCTTGGCTTAGAAGTTTGATTTTTTCACAGCTTCAAGGGACAGTAGACTTGAGTATTTGATATAAATTTCAGCTTGATACCTTCACGCGTGCCTGAGAAAAAGTGTCTTGACAGACAGACAAACAGACAGGCGGACAACAAAGTGATCCTATAAGGGTTCCGTTTTTCCTTTTGAGGTACGGAACCCTAAAAAGTGAGTTAAACTTAATAGATATAAATTTCGTAAAATTAGTTTAATTCCAAATTATATACTCTTCGATTTCAACGCCGTGTAGTGGCGGTCAAGAATATCCACTACCCCATATCCTCCCGTGGGTGTCGTAAAAGGCGACAAAGGGAAACAGGCAGGAGATGGGCAGCAGCATCTTCCTGATAATAGTCAAAATTACAATAAAAAAACTGCGGTTGCCAACCCGCTCGCCAAGCGTGGCAACTATGGCAAATACCCCCCCTATGAATGTAACAAAGAGACGGCCCCCAGTCCCCGGCGGCCCCGCTATTCCTGGCTACGGTGGCGACCATGGTAACGGCGGGGCAGGGGGTGCTAAGAATCTCCGGTGGAGGTTCGGTTGCCACCTTAGACGACTCGACCTGGCAACGTACAACGCACGCACCCTGAGGACTGACGAGAAGATCGTGGAGCTGGAAGAAGAGATAGACAAGTTGCGCTGGCATATTATAGGATTATCCGAAGTCCGAAGAGAGGGGGAGGACACGGTAATCCTCGAATCCGGCAACTTGCTCCATCACCGGGAGGGCGACCATCTGTCCCAAGGAGGTGTCGGATTTATCGTCCACAAGTCTCTCGTTAACAACGTTGTAAAGATCGGGAGTGTGTCGACGAGGGTTGCGTACCTTATACTCAGAATCACCAAACGGTATTCGCTGAAGGTCATACAGGTTTACGCACCAACCTCGGCACACCCCGATGAGGAGGTGGAGGAAATGTATGAGGATATCTCTAGAGCCATGCATTCCTCCAAAACCCAATATACGGTGTTAATGGGAGACTTCAATGCAAAACTAGGCACAAGAGAGAACGGTGAGCTGAAAGTAGGGAAATTTCGAATAGGGCAACGGAACCCAAGGGGCCAGCAGCTGGCCGACTTCATGGAGAAAGAGGGACTCTTTATGATGAACTCTTTCTTCCAGAAGCGGCCCCACAGGAAGTGGACCTGGTCGAGCCCCGACGGTTCGACAAAAAATGAGATTGACTTCATTATGACGACCAGACGACAACTGTTCAGTGATGTCTCCGTGATCGCGAGGGTGAAAACTGGTAGCGATCACCGAATGGTTAGAGGCACACTGAACCTAAACGTTAAGTTGGAGAGGTCTCGTCTAATGAAGTCAACGCTCCGTCCCCCTCGTGCTCTGTTCCAAAGTCCCGAAACCTTTCAGCTCGAGTTACAAAACCGTTTTCAGTGCCTAGAAGACTGCAATGAAGTGGACGATATGAATGACAAGCTCGTGGAAACTGTCCATGCGGTCGGAGCTAAGTTCTGCAAGACCCGCCGCAGAAGAACACAAAAACTATCCGATCACACTCTTAATCTCATGGCTGTTAGACGGGAGATGAAGCTACATTCTTCAACAGACTTGACAGCATACAGGCATCTGAACAGAGAGATCTCCAAATGCATGCGGCGGGACTTACGCAACTTCAATACAGCTCGTATTGAAGAAGCGATCGAGCGGAACCAAGGCTCCAAAGTCTTTGCCAGAGATCTGTCTGCCAGAAAGAGCCACCTGTCAAAGCTGAAGACAGAGTGTGGCAGCATCGTTTCCGGGACACCTGAGATTTTGAGTGAGATTGAGAGGTTCTATGGGCAGCTGTACACGTCATCGTTGGAGCCACACGCAAGTGTCAGTAACGATCCAAGAGCGAGTCTCATCCGACACTATTCCGAAGATATCCCGGACGTCAGTCTGAGCGAGATTAGAATGGCTCTCCAGCACCTTAAAAACGGTAAGGCCCCAGGCGAGGATGGAATTACAGTGGAGCTTCTGAAAGCGGGTGGAAGACCGGTACTTGAAGTCCTTCAGAAGCTCTTTAATTCCGTCCTCCATGGTGACATTACACCGGAGGCGTGGAGCAGAAGTGCGGTGGTCTTGTTCTTCAAGAAAGGTGACAACGCTCTCTTGAAGAACTACAGACCGATTTCCCTTCTGAGCCGCGTCTACGTGCTGTTTTCGAGAGTCATTACGAATCGTCTCGCGCGCAGACTTGACGACTTCCAGCCTCCCGAACAAGCCGGTTTCCGAAAGGGCTTTAGCACCATAGACCACATACATACCCTTCGGCAAATTGTACAGAAGTCCGAAGAGTACAATTTGCCACTATGTCTGGTGTATGTGGACTATGAGAAAGCCTTTGATTCCGTCGAAATTTGGGCGGTGCTGCAGTCCCTTCAGCGGTGCCAAGTTGACTGTCGGTATATCGAAGTGTTGAAGTGCTTGTACAGTAGGGCTACGATGGCTATCCGAGTACAGAACCAGAGTACGAAACCTATCCATTTGCAGAGAGGTGTAAGACAGGGTGACGTCATATCCTCGAAACTCTTCACCGCTGCATTGGAAGACGTTTTCAAGCTTCTGGACTGGAAAGGATACGGTACCAACATCAATGGCGAGTACATCACTCACCTTCGATTTGCCGACGATATAGTCCTTATGGCAGAATCGCTGGAGGACCTAAGCACTATGCTCAATGACCTCGATATTGTTTCCCAACGGATAGGTCTTAAGATGAACATGGACAAAACAAGGATCATGTTCAACGTCCATGTCACACCTATGCCGGTAGTTGTTGGGAGCACTAAGCTCGAAGTTGTTGACGAGTATGTTTACCTGGGACAAATAGTCCGACTAGGTAAGTCCAACTTCGACCGAGAGGTCAATCGACGGATTCAACTCGGCTGGGCAGCGTTCGGGAAGCTACGACACATCTTCTCGTCAGACATACCTCAAAACCTGAAAACGAAATTGTACAACCAGTGCGTGTTGCCAGTGATGACTTACGGAACTGAGACGTGGTCCTTCACTGCTGGCCGTATGAGGAAGCTCAAGGTCGCTCAGCGAGCTATGGAGAGGGCTATGCTCGGAGTTTCTCTGCGTGATGATGAACTTAGGAATGAGGATATCCGCAGTAGAACCAGAGTAACCGACATAGCCCAACGGATTAGTAAGCTGAAGTGGCAGTGGGCCGGCCATATAGCTCGAAGAACCGACATCCGATGGGGAAGAAAGGTTCTCGAGTGGCAGCCTCGTACCGGTAGGCGAAGTGTAGGGCGTCCCCCCACGAGATGGAGTGACGACCTGGTAAGACATGCAGGAAGTCGATGGATGCAGGTGGCTCAGGACCGTGCTTTGTGGCATTCTTTGGGGGAGGCCTATGTTCAGCAGTGGACTTGTAAAGGGCTGTAATGATGATAATGATGATGATGATTTCAAGGCTCTTTGATTTCGCCAATTGATATTCTTACGTTTGAATATATTTAAATAGAAAGTTTCATACGTTTATTATGTATTAATATGTTTTAGTAATTAAATACTCATTGAAAATATATCGACAGAATTTGACTTGTAATAAAATTGTTTCAACAGGGTCAATCTATCTATCTATACATGATAACATTAAATTGGTAAATTGCGTTTTCCTGTTGGTATTATATTTTTTGTAATAAAAGTGATTGAGAGGGGCTAAGAATAAGTATTGAAATACATTTCTACCATCTTTAGAATTGTCTGTCTGTTTGTTTGTTAACTTATCACGTATAAAGTACTAATTTATATTTAAAAAAAATCGTTACAGAAATTATAAAGCGTATCTTCGCGTAACATTTAGTCTTTCTTTTATTAAAATCGGTTCATTCCATCAAAAGTTATAATTACTAATCTGAAGTATGGGTACGAAATATGGGTACGAATTTGTTCAGGGGTGACGTTGAGCCAGTTTAATGCTGATGTATTACATATATTAAGTGTAGAGAAACGGAGAACTTGTAACGAGGCATTACATCTTTGTCCTCAGGGGTAACGGCGCATATGCATTTAGATTGTTAATCGAGTGTAATGTTGGAAAGGTGTCAATGAGAAGAGAGGCGTCTTACTCTTGTTATGACTTTAATTAGACTACCTTGTATTGTTCACTTAACACGAATATATAATGTCGTGGGGGCTACATTTCGCGAAAATAGTTTTATAAATCATAGCATCCACTTACCAACAGATGAACAGTGTATTCGATTATAACCCTTATTCTATGAAAATAATCTGAAATAATAAAACCACTTTCAATTTATAAACCTATTGATATGAATATGTAAATATGAATGAATGAATGAAACTCGTATATACTTTATTTTACACAAGAAATACATATGAGAGAAAAAAAAACATAAATTATGTAAAGGTACAATTGGCGTTGTACTTTGGTACTAGTTTAAGTAAATTTAGTCTAAGAAATAGCGGTTAACATGTTCAAAAAACATTAAATGTCAATAATTATAACAACTAACACAATATTTTAAGATCATATTTTAAACAAAACTCTTAAACAACTAGATAAATACTGACCTTTCTGATATAAGTATGAACTTAGAACCAAAAGAAAATTCAAGTATTATCTACAAGCGTTTTTTCTTCAGCTTATCCTCGCTGATCCTCCAAACCCGATATCATTGGATATATTGAGGGTTGTTTGTGCAACACCCAAGCAATTTGTAACGTATCTCTAGACTTGATTGTCCTTTACCTGAAAGATATCCCACTTGCATACATAATTTATTAATGTATATATTGTATAATAAATGTATATCCGGCGGTAATAAGTACATTAATTTATAGGTTATTGTTAAAAATACTAAAAAATTCCTTCGTGTGTGTTTTTGTTTTTGTTTTTTTGCCTGTTGAGCAATAAAGCCACATCTCGACGGGTACCTCGCGCAGACGATCATTGAGTTCGTGGGCCATCCATTTGTTAAGTTTTTTTTACCTTTCCAATTTGAAGGTAATAGACCAATATTGTTTTAATTCTAACGTCAAAAACTGCTGATAATTCAGCCATAGATCGAGTATCATCAGCTTTCACAATCGCCTTTAATTCGTCATTGTCGACCAAAGTTTTTGGAAGACCACACAAATTTCGACCTTAAAAATGAACCCCATGGCATTTTAGTTTACATGGCATGTTAGGCATAACAGGTGGTGCGTTCGTTTGTACGTAGTATTCGTTCCGTATACGTCGTTGATGTTGCGGGCCGCTTGTGCCGCGTGTTTGTCATGACGGTTCTCATATTCCATAATTACTCGAACGTTTAACGTATCCATGATGGTAAATAAGATTACAATGCGATGAAAACATAACATAAAAAAAAATTAAATTTGAATTCTTAGCTAAACAAAAATTATTGTGATTTGAAATTGCCTGTACTGTAGAAAGGAAATTTCATAGTCAAACCTATTATATCCACTACCCTATATCATCCCGTAGGTGTCGTAAGAGGCGACAGAGAGAATCAAACCAGGAGATGGGTAGCAGCATTTTCCTAAAAACGACCACAAATAAGAGAATTGGTTGTCATCCTCCCTATGCGGCAATCTATGAGGGAGACCTGTATTCTGCAGTGGACTTTAATAAGCTGTAACGGTAACGGTAGCGGTATCCTACGCAGGTGAAGCCGGGACCTTATTACACTATACATTTAGAGTAGTTACAGTTTTACCTTTACCGTAATACGTCCCGGTTATTTATTGCGAAATTCCATTTAAGACTTTTTTACAATGTAAATAGATACCTACATAATTTATTAATATATTAAATACAGCGCTACTAGTAATTTTGATACTTAAATATAGATTTCTTGAATAACTTAACTACAGCGCCACCAAATGGATCCTAGTACAGCTATGGACCATCGTGTTGACAGCACAAATATTATGCAAATATAACGTGCTTACATATATATGTAGGCAGTAATAAAAATTCTGTAAAAGATATTTGTAAAACGTTTGGAATACTTGCATTAATAATAATGTTTAAAACAAAAAAAAATCGTGTGCGTATTGCGTATAGGAAAAATAGATGTATAATAACGGATGTTTTTCTGTTCGCAAGGAAAAAGGCAGAAATATTTTTGTAATGAAAATTTCCTTTCAAAGTCAATATCAAAAATATTTTATTCGTAAACAAAACTAATTATATAAAACAATTTTGGTGAAAAGTCTAGTAAGTAAAAATATACCTGTATCAGGCAGTTACGGCTCATTCAGACTAAAATAAGACAAATAAATATTTATTTAAATTACTGTGTGTAGAGGCGAAGAGAGGTGTGTAGATGATATTTTTTTAATCTAATACATTAGTAAACTAGTACTATAATTTTCAGATTTAAACTTAATATACGTATATAATGCAGATTTAAGAAGATATTCAGTGACGAAATAACCAAGTGAATTTAACCAAGGTAGAAAGAAGTTCCTTTTTAGAAAGGCGAGAAAAAGAAACAGAAACTTTTTTATTCTTTTTTTTTTATAGGATAATGGTGACAAACGGGCACACAGTCCACCTGATGGTAAGTGGTTGCTGCGGCCCATAGACATCTACAACTATCCTCGTTTTCGAATCAAAATGCAGATGCGTTGTCACCCGTGAGGACTAAGATGGAATGCCTCATTTGCAGTAAAAAGGGGCTCCGGCCACCTGCACTCACCAAGCGAAACGCAGAGCTAAACCTCTACTTCACGCTGGTATTCTGTGAGGTCGTGGTACCACCCCGGTTTGAGCCGGCCCATCCGTGCGACCACTGTTAACTATAGATTATAATAGTTATAGTACAAAATATATACATTTAATATAGATTATAATTAGTACTTATTTTGTTTAATTAACACTGGTTCGAAAAAATCCTCTGTCCTGGGAAGAACCAGCAAGAAACACAGCGGGACTTTGTTTTAATTAAAAGCTTACAATCATGTATGTTACACAATTAACAACACAAAACAAATTAGAAATAGCTTGGTAGAGACCACCTCATTCCCAGGGGTTATTAACATCCATAAATTCATTAATATTATAATAACCCTTTTTATACAAACTTAGTGTAATAAAGTATTTTGAACTTTGAGTGGGTCAAATTTTCTGTTTTTTTTTTAATTTGTAAAAGCGTATACATCGCCCCCGGAATGAATTACTGACTCGTTGGAGTCGAGTAACTGGTACTACTAGATTGTGTCTGTTCCTGGTATTTGCAGAACGAATATCACTTATTTTTTTAAACTACTTTTATAAGTTATATATTGTTTGTTAATATATTAATTTCCTTAATATTTTGTCGCAGGGACTCTTTAGGCTTAGATCATAAATTGCTCTTATGGCCCTCTTCTGTAAAACAAATATAATTTCACTGTCCACATAGCAAAATATCATACGACATTATGCTATAAAAATAGCTAAAGTAAACTAGTCTAGAGACGTGCGTGGTTGGACACTTAGTGTTTTATTTACTTTATTGTACAAAAATCTTTAAAACATAATTTACAAATGATTTCTTATATTTACGCGAACAATGTGTAGACATTGAATAAAACTAATTTTACGGATTTTTTCGCGTTTAATTAACTTATTTATTTTATTTTTATTAATTCCCGACGTTTCGGGTGCTTTACAACACCCGTGGTCACGGAGGACTGAGGCGATTGACGTCCCGATGTCAGAGTTAACCCGGAGTAGGTACCTTCAGCTTTTTTAATTATTAATTTTGGTCCGATCTACGCAGAATGAACTTACTGTGTCTTGAAGTCTTGCAGTTATATGCTTAGATTTAGTTTTAATTTTATTAATTACAGGATCCAAAGCAGGTGGTAGTACCCAGCCTCTCTCTCTATTTCTTTATTTTATTGAAATCTTTATTTCTTCTCTTTCTCTATATCTTTATTTTATTGAAATTAGGATGTTTTTTTAATGTCAATAGCCTCACGTAACATCCTTACCAGGAATCGATGTTTTTTCACGAGAATTTGTGGTTTATCAAATCTAATGTAATGGCGGGGGCCGTCTAGGATATGATCACAAACTGCATACTTCCCGGCACGTTGATGCTTCACGTCAGCTATGTGTTCTTTTACGCGGGTTTTTATTGATCGTTTTGTTTGCCCTATATCTGAGAGACCACATTCACAATGAAGCTTGTACACTCCTGCATCTTGTAGAGGAATATTGCACTTGACGGATGGTAAGAACTGACTAATCTTCTTCGGCGGCTTGAAGAATGTTCTAATAGAAGCTCGCTTCAAGATGTAGCCAATCTTGTCTGTGACACCTCTAACATATGGTAGTACAGCAGGCACACGCTCGACTGTGGCCGGCTTCACTCGGTCACTGTGATGTAGGCGCGACACCCGAAGCTTGCTGTTGTGCAGAACCTGCTTGACGTGCTGAAGCTCGGCGGCCAGATGTTTGCTGTCACAGATCCCTCGTGCTCTCTGTAACAAAGATTTGCCCACGGTAGCTAACTGTGAAGAACGATGGTGGAATTCACCGTTTAAATATCGGTTTGTATGGGTCTTTTTTCTATACACAGTGTGACCTATGGTGTTATTAGGTTTTCGAATGACTAACACATCTAGAATATGCAGTATTACTCAGACATTGCCTTACATCTGGCTACCTATTGTGGAAGGAAGAGATTTACAAGCAAGTAGATGGTGTTGCGATGGGCTCACTGGTATTTCCCATTGTCGCCGATATTTTCATGGAGTTACTAGTGCAGTAAGCAGGGCTTTCTCCTCAAAGTGTACCTCGGCAGTTTTGCCCCAGAATTTAACGTATCTTATCCAGGCAGCGGCGTGGTTATGGTACGCAGTAATCGCACACTGCTCGTTTGTATCCTTACGTAGCTCTCGCAGGGCATAGCGAAAGCTGCTCAACATACTCACCACGCTGTCTACGTGGTTTTCTATGAAAAAGTTGAGCCCATTGTTATCCCGAGGGGTGACAATGTGCGAATTTCCCCAATCAATCTATCTTCCCTATAAAGCAATGTTTGGGGGAGGTTTATGTTCAGCAGATGACTTAGATAATCTGTAACGGTAAATAGGTGTTTATTTTTATTATTAAGTGTGTAAAAAATCTGTAAACTTTTAATCTTAGGGACATCTGAGTTATTCTCTAAGCTATTTTCTTGTAATACTAATAACCAAAATGTTTGCGTCTACCTTTGATGTCACGACGGCGCCTTTGACAAGATGTGGCACGTGCCGAGCCGGCGCGACACAAAGGCGATCATATCAAAGCGAACAGACTATGAGACCATATTTATAACCAAACTTAAATCATATTAATTACTTAACGCGTGGCAATCGCCAATGATTTTAAGTCGTCATTGACTTTAAAAAGGCCGGTAGTTAAAATGTTTACTTAAAATTATTAGATTAATTATATTTGCGGATAGACGTGGAACCGTGAAGTGGCAGTGTAAGAATATCTACTACCCCAAATCATCCCGTGGGTGTCGTAAGAGGCCTTCCTAATAACGACTAAAAATAAAAAACTGCGGTTGCTAACCCGCTTGCCAAGCGTGGCAACTATGGCAAATATCGCAAATATCCCCTCTTTGAGGCCCTATGTGACATTCCAAGGGGAAGGCCTATGTTCGGCAGTAGATTTTGATAGGCTGTAACGGTAACGGTAAGGCTGGATAGATCAAATTCTGCATAATATAGCCCTCGTCAAAGGAATAACAAAAATAAGACTTTTCTTTATAGAAGAAATCTCTTTTGTAGAAAGCTTTGTCATTAAAGACACTTGAAATACTAAAAATAAACAAACCCAATTGTTATTAACAGTAATTATAAAACACTCAGAAAAGAGAGAAAGTTTATACCCTACGTCACTTTAAGACAAATTTAACAACACTCCATATGTTAAAATCCATCAAGCTAGGTAGGCTACAGAGCGTGTTAAAGAAATAATCATACATACATACACACATACAGTCGTAAAACATTACCCTCTTGCTGGGGCAGTCGGGTAAAAATATCTTTTTTTTATTTCTTATTTAAATCCACTTTGTTGATCGGCACACATTTTCTATATCACACATAAACATATTCCTATCCCTGATACATGGATAAAACTGTAAGTACTCATATTTAGTTAAACAATTTAAAACATCAATTAGCCATATTACTCGTTGCAATGATAACAAAACTGAACACCCATTAAAACTAACTTTAGGAACCAACATTAAATTACCGCCAAATAATAGAATGAATTGAAAGTGGGCGGAGGTTTCGAAGTTAGATAATTTGTTGATAACTTAATAAAAGGAAAGTTAAAGTATCCAAATACTTTAAACAATAACAAGTTTGTTGCGTTGTGATCTTAGCCTTAGCCTCATATAGAATAGAGGAATACAGCAAGATATTCTTTTTCCTTATCATTAGCTTGCAGAAACCCACTGCTGGACTTGGGCCTCTCCCGTTGTAAAGAATATTTTCCTTAATCATCACGCTTGGCAGGCTGTTTTTAATAGAATAAGAAAGATATGCGATCACATAGCCGACCTGAACTTAAGTGGATAGACATCTTCATCTATCCTTGATTAAGAATCCAAATGAAGATACATTGTCACCCCTGAGGACTAAGATGGAACGTCTTGTTTCCAGTAAAAAGGGTCTCCGGTTCTCAACTTCCTGCAACAACCATAATATAGTTACAGCATTGCTTTACCACGTAAAACGCAAGATTAAAGCGCAGTAAAAGACGTTCCGTACCTTTGTCGCTGCTCCCCGCTGGTCTTGGTTATGTGGTTCGCTTAAACAAGATAGTTATACCACCGTTTATCAGCAACTATTGTATCTTCTTACATTTCCTATGGTCGCCACTTTCATAATGTATATATAGCCAGAAATAGGTAAGAGAGTGGTGGTACTTATGCAAACAGACTCCTGGGTAGAAAAAGAATGACATCTACTGGTATCGAGGCATTCCATGTTTGTCCTTAGGATGACAATGCATTTGCATTTGGCTTCTTAATCGAGTATAGATGTAGCTGTCTATGTGGGCCCAGCATGGACTTACCATCCGGAGGACTGTGTGCTCGTTTGTTGCCTTTAGTATAATAAAAAACTGGCCAAGTGCGTGTCGGGACACGCACTATGTAGAGGTAGGGTTCTTTAGTGCTCTTGTAATGAATATAATGTGGGCTTTCTTGATAATGAGCATAATAAGTGAGTTTGCGGTTTGACCGTTATAACGATTAAATTACCCCAAATATGAAGATAGTAACTGAAGGGCTTATTTTGAAATCAGACTTATAGAGAGTATTCAAAAAATATTAAAAAAACTTTTCGATTTTGAGTATAATACAATTTATATCAAATCATAATAATATTCATCAAATCATCTATATATTCTCGGCAGTGCAGACATATATGACCCAAATTATCCTGAGGTCGCCTGCGTAAACCAAAAGCGTGACAAATAAAACTGTATGAGGCTATATTATGATTGTAAGAATACCTTGGATGAGGCCTACACTAACTACCAACTAAAATATAATCAAAATTAGTAAGTGAGAAAGATCCACTCTATCCCGCAAATGAAAAGTGGAGCTATAGTAGTAATGCATATAAGTCGTTTTCTTCATAAAATGTTTATTTCTTACAGTTTAGAATAACATTACAAAGTTATAATGCAACGAAATTGTTACTAATCCAAGTGCATTTTATAAGTTGGTCGGGGTTACTCCTTATATTGTTAATTTTACTTAGCTGTGATGGTTTTCCTTTTAACTTCATTATATATACTACTACGGTGTATAATTTTCACATTTACAAAAACAGCGACTTAGTTGGTAGGGGGAGGGGGGGCACAACACTAGATTGGAGGTACCCATACAAGTAATTAAGATTTTATTTCACAGTTTTCTAGGCGTGATTGATATCTATAACAATGTCAAATTACAGATTTGTAACACCTAGGGTCTTTGAGAGAAACCGCGGACGGACCGACGAACGCACGAATGGACGGACGTACATGGCAAAACTATAAGGGTTCCTTGTTGTTTGGCTACGGAACCCTAAAAAGGTGTTGTGAGTTGGTGTCTTGCCTATGTTACATATTTAGTTCATTAAAACTAGCCATACTGAAAACTTTTACAAACACTAAAACGCTATTTTGTTTGAATAAATATTCAGGTAGCGAAAGGAAAACTAACATTACTTTTGAAATAAGTGTGGCCCTTATTTCAAAAGTTATGTTAGTATTAGATAGTGTCTCTACAGCAATTTTAACATGGGGTGTTAAATTTCATTTTCTTTATGATTAAAACAAAAAAAAATCTTATCGTTCCCAAGTAGCATAAGATACAGATATCCGAGTAAGGACTACGCAATCCCAGAATACAAATGTTAAATAGCAGCATAATACTGCCTCGTATCTTTTGGTGAGTATACAGAACCGGAAACCCTTTTTACTGGAAACAAGGCATTACATAGTCCTCCATATTACCTTTCTATAACGAGACAACAAAGTCTACAATCACCCTCGTCTATAAAAAGCAAGTCTTTCTAACAAATCACTCTCAAGGGGTTTTGAATGGAATTGAGTTTCCGTTTTCATGTCCAAGCGTTAAAGTTTTATTACAAAATTAAAACTTTAAGGCACAGGCGTCTCTACACTGTAATTGTTGCATTGTACATTTTTTCCTCATTTAAAAGTATCTTGTAATGACAAAAAAATAAAAGACAAAGACAAACCTGATCTCCCAGTCACAGCTCCTTATTATTAAACGTCGGAGAATCCTCATGGAAACCCGTCTGTCGCGAAGGTGACAGAGAGGTTATGCCAGACTCTTATCCGCTAAAACCCCACGGTGTTCATATCTTTGCCCTTAGTTGAGGCTACGGGAACGCTTTCGTACTCTTCCACAGTCCAAACGCGATAACCCTTACAGAGATGTCTCGATGACGGAGTGGAGCTGGAGTTCTTCACTCTTTGGTTATGTATGAGCTCACGGTAAACACACCTTACGCGCCACCTTGAGGCCTTATGTAAAATCCAGTCACAGCTCCTGGGATCGAACCTCAATTAAATCCACCGTTTCTTCTTCTTCTTCTAAGCGTAATGCAAAAGTCCACTGCTGAAAATGGGACTTGAGTTATTCGTCACGCTTGGCAGGCTGTATAAAGATTGTAGTACCAGATGTCTCACACCTTTACAGCTGCACGTTGAAAGCAGCTTTATGCGTGGAAGATGCACGCTGCAGCTATATACATTGTATAGTTGTAGCACGAATGGGTCGGCTCGACCGGAGAAGGACAAATCTCTCACAGAATACCAGTGTATAATAGCAGCTTAATGCTGCTGTGTTTCGTATGGTGAGTGTAGAGAACCGGAGAGCCATTTTAATGGAAAAGAGGCATTCCATCTTAGTCCTCACGGCTGACAACGCATCTGCATTTTGATTCGCAAACAAGACTAGATGTAGACGTCTATGAACCACAGCAACCGCTACCTATTAGGTGGACTGTGTACTCGCTTGTCACCCGTATACTATAAAAAAATTGCAAAACGCTATTCAAGGTGTATTGGATTAAAGGCGATTACGTTGAAAAATAAATACAATTCACATATATTTATACTAGTTTTATTGCGATTCCAAAACCTATTGATCAACAAATATAATACAACGGCTAACAACTTTCCCGCGTAACTCTGGGGTTAGTTTTCAGTGAAATGAGGTACACATGTAATTTGCACATTAATAAAATCAGAATAATTACTCGTGCAAACCAGTTTTTAAGAACCTACAGTAATTAAGGATTGGTGATTTACACTATTTGCTGGCGTAGAAAAGATTAATTACTATTGGCTTTGAAATTATTAAAGGGATTATGACTTGTAATATTAATGGGTTTCACCAGCAATTTTCGTACATAATGTGTAAGCGTAGTTTCTTGAAAAGCCTCTAAAATAATATTTTAAGTTCCAGAGTGACGTATGGACGCTCTAGACGGAAATTTCGTCTACCTATTGAGGCCACGATGTAGCTATATCATTGGTGTGTCACTAATGGTTTTGCTTGGTCGTAGAAAGGTTACGCCGTCATAGAATATCTGATGTGTTTTATAAAGTGAATGTAGAGATCCGGGTACACTTTTAACTGTAAGCGAGGCATTCCATGCTAGTCTTCAGAGGTGGTAACGCATCAGCATTTTGATTCTCAACCGAGGGTAGATGTTTATGGGCCATAGCACCCACTTACCATCAAGTGGAGGGTGTGCTCGTTTGTCGTTCTTATTCTTTAAAAAAATTATTATTATTTTATACTACACGACATTTTAAGAATAATAGCATTATTAAGACTCGTTTATAACGCTGCGCATTGTTCACACAACTTTTAATATCACATTGAACCCACAAAGTGAAGTTTTACAAGGAACAGAAACTTGTATTATGTTATATATTATTATTTTCAACAGTCTTAAAACAGTACAGTAAGTTTAATATACGACCTCGGGGTGAAATTGAAAACGATTTACGACTGAAGTTATATCGTTTACAGTCCAATCTACACTGATTATGGCCTGTTAGGTACTTTACAATTATTATCTCACCGTTACTTGTAGCTAATATGACTTTGGGAAACTTCATCAAGTTTTCTTGTCACCTATATCGATCGATTAAAGACGAAAGTCTTACGCCAGGACGTGACCACACTGACGAAGCGATTACTTCGCAAACGTGAAGCCTACTCCAAAAACTACGGATATCAACGCAAATATATGCTCAAAGTTTCCTTGATAGATATTTTTTTTAAAACAATAATCCTTTTTTCATAGAATAAGGGTGACGACCACACAGTCCACGTGGTGGTAAGTGGTTACTGTGGCCCAAATACATCTACATTTATTCTCAATTAAAAGTCAAATGCGTTTGACTCCTGAGGACTAAGATGGAATGTCTAGTTTCCAGTAATTAGGGTCTCTAGTTCTCTACACTAGACATACGAAACACAGCAGCAAACATTAATTTGAAATTTTACACTGGTATTCTGTGAGAGCGTGGTCCTTCCCCGTTCGAGCCAACTCATTCATACTACAACCATCATATAGCTGCAGCGTGGCTCTACCATATCCTCCTACCTTCAGTTAAGATTGCATCATCTGTTTTTTACATGAAGCAACTAGTGATACCCCGTGATATTCCAGTGACGCAACAAGATTGTACAACCAGGACTTATGTGACTTAAGGATCTGAGACGTGGTCCTTCACTGCTGGCCATATGAGGAAGCTTAAAAATGAGGATATCCACACTAGAACCAAAGTGACCAGCATAGCCCAACGGATTAGTAAGCTGAAGTGGCAACGGGCTCCCATATAGCTCGAATACCGATAAACGATGGGGAAGAAAGATTATCGAGTGGCAACCTCGTACCGGTAAGCGAAGTGTAGGGCGATCCCCCACTAGATGATGTGATGACCTGGTATGATATGCAGGAAGTCGATGGATACAGGTAGCTCAGGACCGTGCTTTGTGGCATTCCTTGAGGAAGGCTCATGTTTAGCGGTGGACTTGTGTAAGGCTGTAACTACGACGCTGCAGTGCGTGTTGTTAGACTTCAACATCATCATCATTTTTTTAGCACGTTCCGTCAAAAGTTCTGCCTATAGTGGGACATAAGGCTGTTACTTTAGTTAATTTAATAAACCGATATTAAAAGTTTAAGAAAAATAGAAGAGCAGAAATGGAAACCGCGGAGCAAACACATTTTATCTAGGATTTTAAATTGTAGCTTTTAACGAACGCCCTTGTGATTTCTCTAAGCGTTATTAATGTTACTCTTGGCTCTTGGTTTTATGAACTCTTAGAAATCTTATAAAATATTTACAACGACCACATTCAATACAGTTAAATATAACTTCTACTGTAAGTATGCATTATCTTTATTGATAAAATATATGACTTAAATTTCGTAATGACTTACGTAGCCGCTTGCTGTAAAATTACAGTTCTAGTGCGTTTATAAAAATGTAATGCAGGCGTTTTTTTTTTAACAATAATGTCTTTAAATTATATATAATATATAAAATTATATATAAAAATTTTTATCGTATAGTGGCGGTGTAAGAATATCCATTACCCCATATCATTCTGAGAGTTTCGTAAAAGGCGACTGAGGGAATCTGAAACAGCAAAGCATTATTCTGATAACAGGAAAATAATAAAAAATGACCACTGTTAAGCATGGCAACTATGGTAAAATCCCCCCATTTGGCAATTTGTGGGGAGGCCTATGTTCAGCAGCGGACATAGGCAGTGAAAATGTAATAAAGAATCCACAATTTCAGAATGACTAAGAAAGTAAGACGGAGCGCTTCGTACAAATTCAAGTGACGCAAATACCAACTACCAGTTCCACTGGTTCGGAAATAACCTCTGTCCTGGGAAGAACCAGCAAGAAACCCAGCAGGACTTCTTTTTCTACCCACTTCAACAGAAGGAGTTTATTATAGTATATGTTTTTTTATGTGTATTACCTCATAACTCTTTTCTGAGTAAACCGATTTAGACTATTCTTTTTTATTTTGAAGCTAAACCTCACGTGTTATCAAGGTATGATCGGATGGCCGAGTCTTCTTAGGATTCTCCACAAATTCAAAAGTCAGGGTGGAGATCTAACAGATAAGCAAATTCAAGCATTAAACTATTTTCAAAAAACAAATATGATTAATGATGATGCCACCACCTAAGCAATTTATTTCAATAAGTTAGTAAATGTAATCATGCTTATATTACGAAATGTTGTAATGTCAGAAAGGTGTTGAATGAATAGAAGACGTGGTTCCAGTTTGAGAATTTATTTATACTGATCAATAAACTTACATATATTTCTTACACTACTAGTAGGCTGGAGGCACATACACTACATACATTCAAAGAAATGTAGTCCTTTTGGTTAATATCGAGTTCTTAATTACTTTAAGCGTATTGAAGTTCAACATAGAGATAGGCCACACGCCCATGTACTATTAAGGTTAGATAATTCACGAAAAAATGCGTTTGGAAACGATTAATACCCTCATTTCGTTGAATTCATCAGAAGCTTCAGTGCACATCAAAATTCAAACACATAAACACAAGTTCACTTGATATAAAAATAC
The DNA here is from genome assembly GCA_963668995.1 of Parnassius mnemosyne. NCBI lineage: Eukaryota > Metazoa > Arthropoda > Insecta > Lepidoptera > Papilionidae > Parnassius > Parnassius mnemosyne. The sequence continues at coordinate 3,530,400 of CAVLGL010000013.1, forward strand.
TCGCGCATATAATCGGCAATGTCATTTTGAGGCACCTTTCATGCCTGTTCGAAAAGCTACCATTGTCATACCATTAGACAAGAAAAATCCGGAGCTAAAAGAACACGTAAAGGTAAAAAGATATAAGACAAAACATTGACCATTTTTATCACAGCAACAATTCAGAAAAATGCGACAATTGTTTTAACCCTTTCATATTAAACGTATCCTTGTTGGGTATAAATGGATTTTCAATTAATTACTGAAGCATACTCGTGTGCTCAGTACGTTGTTGATTACATCAATAAGACTTACAGAGGAATAAGTAACTTACAACAAAAACTCGTTGAAATTATAAATGATAATCCAGACTTTTATATTATCGCTGCTATGAAGAAACTTAACGTCAACGTGCTGAACACAATTGAAATGTCAACCCAGAAAGCTACGTGGCTTCTATTGCGTGAATATATTCCAACATACTGGCCGCAACAGCAAGATGGAATCCGAAAAACATTAAAGAATTGGCAAAACTTGAAGATGGTGATACAAATATATGAAAAGAGAGTGGTTAGACAAGTACGACAAAAGATTTGCTAAAATTGACAAGATCACTCTAGATCAGTTCGTTTCGCGATATAGTGTCAATGCTAAAAGAGGGATTACGAAACGGAAAATACAAAAAATTATAAGATTCCGAAATTATGATATGGGGAAAGAGTTAACAGATTATAAAAGTGAAATAGTTACGTTACTTATGCCTTATAGAATTGGAAAAACCGATGTTTTAACTGATATGAAGTTCTTTCGTATTTTAAAAATGAAGGTCTTATAATGAAGAGAAGGAAAGACTTTGAATCTAATTAAAATATCGCAAAAACAATGGAAATTTGTGCACCATTATGTCGGGAAGAGACGGAGTTTAACAATGTACAGTCAAAAAACGACGACCAGAATCATGTTAATGTTCAAGAAATTCCAGATCCTTACCAACAACTTTGACAAGATCCTTACTCGTGTATCAACAATGACGTTGTATCAACGACGATGGAAAGGAAATAATTTCCCATTAAAACCAGCTTGCTCATTGACCATCCATAAATCGCAAGGCGGAAATTTCGATGAAATGGTTTACAAGTACAGTAAAACCCATTCACAGCCTTTAGTCTACGTAGCCTTATCCAGAGTTACTCAAGAAGGACTTTATACAGTATCTAATGATGATTGTCAACGTTATTACAATTGCAGACGCGAAAATTAAGCGATGCTTCCGTTACGAAACGAGTTCACTCGACTATCTACTGTCCATCTCAATACAATTTTTTTAAATATTTTTTTAAATACTAGTAATGTCATTAAACATTATTAATATTCTTTTTAACCACTTCTGGTAAGCTTAAAATGCTTGTGTTAGAAGTGGTTGACGATAGTAGTCGAATGGCGGATTCAAACCCTCGTTATGAGGACCAGGTGACAACTGTTCAGTGATGTCTCTGTGATCGCGAGGGTGGAAACTGGTAACGATCACTGAATGGTTAGAGGCACTCTGAACCTAAACGTTAAATAGGAGAGGTCTCGTCTAATGAATTCAACGCTCTGTACCCGCCGTGCTCTGATCTAAAGTCCCAAAAACCTTTCTGCTCGAGCTAAAAAACCGTTTTCAATGCCTAGAAGTTTGCAATGCAGTAGAAGATATGAATGACAAGCTCGCGGAGACTTTCCATGTGGGCGAAGCTAAGTTCTGCAAGACCCGCCGTAGAAGAGCACGAAAACTCTCCGATTACGCTCTTAATCTCATGGCTGTTAGATGGGAGATAAAGCTGTAACATTATATATATATATATATATATATATATATATATATATATATATATATATATATATATAGACTTACAGGCTTTCCACAAGAAACTGTGTCATTTCCTCAGATCATTTCCAGACCTCTGATTTTCAAGTATTATTAGGTAGTATTGGCAAACAATAGTTGGCGGTTTGTCGAGAGCACCTATCCAAATTTAATACCACATAGTAAGAAAGAAAGAAAGAAAACATTTATTGCTCAAATACGCCACATGTACATTTAAACCATAAACATAAAAAATACATAGATAGTAAAAAGAAAAAAAAAAGAAAAAAAGAAGAATACAAAAAAAAAATATTAAACACATCACACATTTTACGCACACAAGTGTGTTTTTTTTTTTTTTATAGGAGAGGGGGCAAACGAGCATGCGGCTCACCTGATGGTAAGTGACTACCGCCGCCCATGAACAACCGCAACACCAGGGGAATTGCAGATGCGTTGCCGGCCTTTTAAAAAGGAGTAGGCTCTTTTCTTGAAGGTCCCTAAGTCGTATCGGTCCGGAAAAATCCCTGGTGGTAAACTATTCCACAAGGAAGTTGTGCGAGGAAGAAAACATCTTCTAAATCGCACAGTGGTGGACCGCCAATCATCCAGATGGTGTGGATGGTATCGGGAGTTCTGCCGCGATGTGCGTTCGTGAAATTTGGCGGCTGGGATTAATCCGAACAATTCCTCAGAGCACTCCCCATGGTAGATGCGAAAGAAAATGCAAAGAGATGCAACATTTCTTCGCAGTGCCAATGAATCGAGCCGATCGGAAAGGGCTCGGTCGTCGACGATTCGAGCCGCTCTGCGCTGGATGCGGTCAAGTGGAAGGAGCTGGCACTGGGGAGCCCCTGCCCAGAGATGGGAACAGTATTCCATGTGAGGCCGAACCTGCGCCTTGTAAAGTTGCAGGCGGTGTGCCGGCATGAAATACTGTCCCGCTCTGCTGAGCACGCCAAGCTTTTTAGAGGCCAATTTGGCCTTCTCTTCCAAGTGACCACGAAACTGCACGTCACTCGATATGTCGACTCCGAGGATACCGATACTGGCTGAGGCAAGAAGGGGAGTGCCTTGAAACTGAGGAGATACGACAAAGGGGTTCTTTTTAGCGGTAAACGCGCAAACTTGTGTCTTCTGAGGATTAAACTGGACTAGATTTAGTCGCCCCCAATCCGAGACTTTGTCCAGCAAAGACTCGACTTCAGACACAAGTTTGTTCCGGTACTCGGCGACGTTTTCCCGAGAAATATTGGCCCGGCCGGTGTATAGAGCATCACCAGTGCTGTCATCCGCATAGCAATGAATGTTACCAGTTAGCAACATATCATTGATATGCAGAAGAAACAGCGTTGGTGATAGCACACAGCCTTGTGGAACACCAGCGTTAATAGGCTTGTAGTCAGAACATGCACCGTCTACAACGACCTTGATGCTCCGATCTGCAAGAAAGCTGGTGATCCAATTGCACAATTTCTCGGGAAGCCCATAGGAAGGCAGCTTCGAAAGAAGCGCTTTGTGCCAAACCCGATCAAAGGCCTTCGCAATGTCCAGACTAACGGCCAACGCCTCCCCCTTGGACTCTACTGCCTTCGCCCATCTATGGGTCAGGTAGACCAGAAGATCACCAGCTGATCGACCCCGACGAAAACCGTATTGGCGGTCACTAATCAGCTGGTGATCCTCAAGGTACCGGATGAGCTGGCAGTTAATAATGGATTCCATTATTTTGGAGAACAAGGAGGTGATCGCGATAGGCCTATAGTTGGACGGGTCTGAGCGGTCGCCTTTTTTAGGGATCGGGTGGACAAAAGCTGTCTTCCATGAATTCGGGACTACGCCTTGGGAGTAGGAGTACCGGAAAAGACGCGTTAGGACCGGTGCCAACTCCGGAGCACACGTCCTCAGCACAATTGGGGGGATTCCGTCAGGCCCACTCGACTTCTGGATGTCCAGGGAGAGAAGTGCTTTGCGAACTGAGCGCTGTGAGAATAGCACATCCGGCATGGAGCACTCACACCGCGGGATGGTCGGCGGTATTTTCCCCCCGTCATCAAGAGTCGAGTTGGACGCAAAAAGGGAGCCTAAAAGGTCGGCTTTGTCTTTTGCGTCTTGGGCCAGTGAGTCGTCCTCCCTGTGCAGAGATGGTAGTGATGGCTTACAGAAATTCCCTTGGACAGCCTTGGCGAGAGACCAGAATGCACGGGTTCCCGAAGGAAGGCGAACTAGTTTCTCGCCAATTCTGCCTATGTGCTCTGACTTTGCCTTGGCAATAACTCTTTTGAAGGACCTGGAGGCGAAGTTATACTTCTTTTTAAGTGTGCTGGTGTTTACATCCCGAGTCACCGAAGCCGCAGCCCAGGCTTGATAACACTCCTGCTTACTGCGCAATGCAGTCTTACAGGAGCGACCAAACCAAGGCTGAGATCTGCCTCCGATGGGTACCACAGATGATGGAATAAATAGTTCCATTCCCTGTAGCACCACATCAGTGACAGAGTCAGCAACAGCACTGGGATCATCCGGCGAGAAGCAAACCCGCCCCCATGGGTAGGATGCAAAGAAAGACCGCATTCCGTCCCAATCCGCCGACCTGTAATGCCAAACACGGCGGCAACCTGCAGAACGCAACCGCGAAGGGAGCGTGAGTGGCACCATACTCCGGATCAGACAATGGTCCGAAGAGCCGAGAGGGGCATCGACGGAAACCTGATATCCGTCCGGATGAGAGGTCAGCAGAAGGTCCAACAGGGAAGGTGTATGATCCTCCACATCTGGAATCCGCGTAGGCGAAGTAACCAGTTGTGTCAGACCATATGCCAAGGCAAAGTCATAAACAGATCTCCCCGCATGATCGGTTAGACGTGAACCGAGCCATTCGGCATGGTGGGCGTTAAAATCGCCAAGGATCACGATCTCTGCGGATGGGACCTGTTGTAGCAAGGAATCTGTAGCCATTTGGACGTGGTCGATGAGTCGGTCTGTTTCGGCATTACCGCTATGGGACCTATAGAGGCACCCGTAGACGCGCGGATGGTCGTCGCTGTCTACGCGTAGCCAAAGGATGGACAGGTCCGAACCTTCAAGACTGCCGAGGCGTCGAGAACAGATGTCCTCTCTAACATACACGCAAACTCCAGCCCGAGGCACAAAGGAGTGCTCCAATTTGTACCCCAGGTAGGAGAGATACGAAATATCAGTCGGAGAGGAAACCTGCGTCTCGGTCAAAAAGAGCAAGGCCGGCTTCGCTGTCTCGAGATGGTAGTGGACGGCGTTTAGGTTAGAGTGAAGTCCCCTGATGTTGCAGAAATTCACGGATAGCGTGGCAGGGGTCGCCTTGGTATTGTTGCTCAGCTTGCCCCGAGCAGTTTTGTTTTTGAGCGGAATTTTGCCCCCCCCAGAATACGCGGGGCAGCCTGAGCACCCACGCTCAGGATCGGAATAACATGGTCGTGGATGCTCAGCGAGGGATTCTCCAGGGGTACTGGTACCCTCCTGGGGTAGTCTATTGTCTAATTCCGCTACCATGTTGATGGGGGGGGGGGGGGGGAATTGGGCCTCCGGCCACCTGCACTCACCAGACGAAACGCAGAAGCAGAGCCTCTACTTCACGCCGGTATTCTGTGAGGTCGTGGTACCAACCCGGCTCGAGCCGGCCCATACGTGCAACAGCAAAAAACTGCTGCAGTGGCGTACACGGCAAACAGACCGCACTCAGCTTAATGCCGCAGTCGATACGAGACTACAGCGCTGGTTTTCAGTGGGCCTGTGAATTAAGTGACGCACGGACGTTCACACCGTCATTGATAGACTAATAATAATTAACATAGATTACATGAATGAACTAACTGGATCTAGTACAAAGAATATCCGAAATTTTTTTTTTAAAAAGTATTGTTATCACCATAAGAGTCATGTATCTATGAGGTATTAGTTGGAAATAATATGAAAGAAGAAACACTAAATGATGGCATCCTACAAAAATATTTTCTCACAGGTATGTAATCATAACCATAATCTTAAGCAACAATATTATCACTAGAAACAATATTTTAATAAAGTCACTAATGATTGCACGTTAAACATATACTTGTATCATAGTTATAATTAATAGCATGAAAAACGCTTTTATTTCAGCATTTAAGTATCAAAAAATAAAAAATAAAGTACTATGCACTCTTATGCTTTCCGTATGACCCCGCCGGACAGCGCTAAGTGTCTGTAATTATTTAGGTAGGTAAATATCAAGCCATAGCTTTTTGAACAATAATTAGGTGAGTTTTATATTTTATTTTAAATGTATTTAATTATTATTAAATATATATATAATTATATATAGTATTATAGTTCCTTAAGCTTTTTTACATCATGGAGAAGGCAAACTAGCGTACAGTCAACCTAATGGTAAACAAACTGTGGCCCATGGATATTTACGATCACGAGGCAAACAAACCGTTACAGATTGCAAATACGTTGCCAATCCTGAGGACTAAGATCTAATGCTCTGTGCCACCCGTAAAATATAGTGTAGTATGTGGTTAGTCATGGTTGTGAGATGAAGGTCGAATTTCTCTACTTCGAAAAATGTACAATATTAAATAAAATTTTCCAGAGATACCAATTAACATTTACTCTACCAGATGACGGACTATCATCTTACGATGCCATTAGTGCCGCTCTCACTATTCCTAATTAGTTGACATCTGCATGTACAACATCAACTCCCACAAACCAAAGTGAGAGTTTTCTTTTAATGGTTTATTGTAGATATATGTTTGATTTAAGCCTATTTAGGTACCTATTTATGAAATAGTAATTGCTACTATTTTATTATTGACATTAAGTAAGCTGCATAGAAATACGATAACTGCATAATATAGCGTGTTTATTTTTCAGGCTTATTCAAAGGAAAGATCTAAAAATAATTCGATTCCCAACACTGCACTTACACCAAGAAAAATAACAAATTGCCGCAACACCTATATTATCAGAAAAAATATAATAAAAGATTCCAAGGTAAACCTTTTTTTTTAAGAAAAAAATTGCTGGATTGATAAAATTTCATCAAAATTAGTATTTATCAAGCGTCAACTTAAGAAAGAAATGTAAAAGTGGGAAGCTCTTACGAGCTAAGTATTCACTACAAATGCGATGTTTTGCTTTAACTCTCTGTACTATATACAAGAATTTCTTTCTTAATGGAAAAGACTAACCCACAAAAATATATTCGATATATATATATATATATATATATATATATATATATATATATATGATAAGACCAAAATATGTAAACCGACAGCAACACTACTTATCTCAATGTAACACAGGATAGCCTCTCAGCAACACCGATTCTCCTTGCCTGCACTAGAAGAATTACAACAACGAACAGAACCACGACACTATCTTAGCACTAGTAGAACGACCACACTCGTTGAATGACTTAAGCGGAATCTCTCGCGCACGGCACCTACAGTGAACTTTATACTACAGACACAAGAGGGGGTTTCTCGATATACCCTCCATTCTACCTCGATCCAACCGGGTATTTTATAGACGCTCCGACACGGCCGTCCTGACGTACGACCGTCCTCGGGCGTGTATTTTCATGCATTCCTGTAACAAACACTATTAGTCACCAATTCGTCCGCTCGTCCGTCCTAACACGAGCAGGTACGTCTTCTTAGTTCGCTAAACTAATTGTTAGATAGCGCTGCTTGTTGCGCTATGGTGCCATCAATCCATGACACGGCCCTTCCTGACTAGCACCCGTTTTCGGTTGCAGTATCTGTGGACAAAAATATGCTCAGAGTAATCTAGCTCGGCTATCCTGCCATTAGAAACAAGGTCGATTCCAAATGGTACTTTACTTCTCCTAAGTCTAAGTACAATAGTCAACTGTCATAATTAACAATGCCTTGTTATTAAGGCTTCTTACACAGTGCTTCCTGCACAACATGATTTATTGTGGAAGGTCCGATCAACAAGTTCCAACACAGTAATTTTAACAATTTTTTACTCTTTAAAATTCATAAGCAATGCATATTCAACTCGTGAAACTTTCATTGAAATCTGTGCACCAACACAGACCAGAATCGCACCAACGATTCTTTACATATCCGCCGTCACATATGCCAGAATCGCACCAACGATTCTCCACATATCTGCCGTCATATATGCTACAATACCCAAGGGTCACTGTGCACCAACACAGGCCAGAATCGCACCAACGATTCTTTACATATCTGCCGTTACATATGTCAGAATCGCACCAACGATTCTCAACATATCCACCGCCAAATATGCTACAACACATCTGCCGCCACATATGCCAGAATCGCACCAACGATTCCCTACATATCTGCCGCCAAATATGCACCAACACAGACAGAAATCGCACCAACGATTTCCTACAGACCCATCGCCATATACGACTCCTAATCTGGCCCATTTTTAATGTATCGCCGATTTATTAACAGTTCAAATGAAAGCTTCTATTAAAAGCAACTAATGTAATTCCAACTTTAATGAATAAATTTCGCGCCTTGATTTGTTGTAGCCGTGGTCTTATATATTTGTTAATGTTACTCATGAGGTGCGGTCTAAAGTTTTGAGTACGAGTATACAAGCATTCTTAATCAAATTTGGTCTCACTACCACCGTTATCAACTATGACATCTAATTCTCTATGAACTTGGTGATCGGTGATCTTGCACACATAATCATGGGGGTATTTGTTACTTTGCACATTAAACTTTGACATATTTCGGTTAAATTTACAAAATTACTTACACTTTTGTCACAACACAATCTTTGATGATAGGGCATTCGGCCCAGAATCATAAGAAAATGGGTACGACTTACCAGTATTCATCAGCACACCGCTGGGATTGCTCACATAGTAAACATCAACACGTCGCTCACTGCTCGCCTCTGCGGCAGGCGTAAGGCAAGCGCTCGTGGCTATTAAAACAAACCAGCACACGCCACAGTTAAGCTGCCATGAAGCAAGCTCACGCGGTCAAAACAACCGCACAGGGCGTGCCGCACTCTCACAGCGAGCCGTCGCATCTCACTAGCACCAGCGAGATGCTGCACCGTACCACGCACTCGAAGCGTTAACGGGAGCAGCAGGAGCACCTGAGGGTTCACAGGCATCTTCGGGGTTGCCGTCATCGGGATCTGCGTTAAAAACAAGTTGTTAGTTATCAGGACAACATACACAGTTGCCTATCCTCTTATCCATCACGCATACGAGGCCCTCAAACAGAAATACGCTCTCATGCCATGAACTAAAACAAAGCACTTCGCTTTCACAAGTATGCATACATCTCCATACGAAGTATCTCACACATACTCTTTGAACTTGCGAGATCCCATGTTAACCACGTGAACCACGTTAAAAACGTGGACCAGGACAGCGCCTGCCAGGACAGAGCCTGATACATGTTTAGAAAATACTACTGCGCACACAGAGTAAACGACTTCCGCGCACACAGAGTACGACTTCTGCGCATACAGAGTACACGACTTCAGAGGCATCGTCATGTATAGCATACGCGCGCTCCGGGAAATCACCCGTCACGTGTACAGCATACGCGTGTGCCGAAGCCAGGCCATGCTACATCTGGACCCGGCAGTCCGTTCCGACCAGCAAGGCACACCATCGCCTACGCTCGCGCACATGTAATCATATCACACGTACTACTGTAACACAAAAGAAAACATTAAAAAGATTCAGTAGGAACTTTTTTCTAAAAAATGCTGCAGTACTCTCAGGTCACTAATCTTTCCAGGGCTACATATACTGAGCTGCAGCTACACGACAACCTCTGGTAGGGTTCGATACTCATGTAAACTTAAATACTCTCTTCAATGTCAGAACTAATTTGCTCTACTTAGCTTTCATCAGTTATACTTTGGTTTTCCGGCATTTTTCGCAACCGATTAAAAATGTAAACACTTATTCTTACAAAATATTTTTTAAGACAATGTAAGGAATAGATTTGCTTTCCTCATGTATCAAATGGTGATCGGTAGCAGCGGCAAATAACGTGGTCGCGGCGTCATAAGCCGACAGCATATTTCCACTCAAGAGCGAGCGCCACAGCACCACGCGTTCCACTAAACCCTCAACATCAAATCCCAATTTTATCGACTACGTAATACTCGCAGTAAACTGTAACACTTATCAACACATTAGAACACAGTAGTACAACTTAGTGTTTTTAATTAATAGCCCATTAAAGTTAAACTTTTTTTTCGGTACATCGTTTAAACATTTTAAACTTTAAAATTAGCCCATGTAAATCACATCTCGTGTATCAAATTATAACATAACTTGAGCAAGTTAAACTTCCACTGAATGCAAACTATAACTCATTTAGAATACCTCCAACATTTCTTTCGACATTTGTTATCATATTTGGGTACGTTAAGAAATAATGAAATTACTTGCGGGTACTTTCTATTATAAATTAAATAAAAATATTTAACCTTTGGCTTAAAACATTTCACTTTAAACTTTTACTCTACACTTTAATGATTCGTCAGTGTCATAAATACGGCAACAAACTGGATTTAGGAAGTTGAACACAAAAACAAAATGCGAGGCGCATCATAGTATTTCACCAACGATATAACCCTCACACTATTCAAAGCTTATAGGTGGGCAGTAACAGGGACTTTATCCCACTTCTGATATCGAAAATGACAACAGGAGATCCCACTTCTGATGTCGGAGAATTCAACAGGAGATCCCAATTTTGATCTCGGAAATACATCAGGATAGCGTTAACTGTTAAAAATAAAAAGTGTGAGAGCGGATGTTCAACTTGCTCTCGTGCTTACGCAATTAATTATTATACAGTAATAAGACAACATAACGCACTATACATTCAGTATAGTGAAATTACAGTTCGACCACACCGTAACACGTCTCCGCCACAATTACACACCAGTGTAACGTGAGGTACGTAATTACATGATAACACCAAAATATGTAAACCGACAGCAACACTACTTATCTCAATGTAACACAGGATAGCCTCTCAGCAACACCGATTCTCCTTGCCTGCACTAGAAGAATTACAACAACGAACAGAACCACGACACTATCTTAGCACTAGTAGAACGACCACACTCGTTGAATGACTTAAGCGGAATCTCTCGCGCACGGCACCTACAGTGAACTTTATACTACAGACACAAGAGGGGGTTTCTCGATATACCCTCCATTCTACCTCGATCCAACCGGGTATTTTATAAACGCTCCGACATATATATATATATATATATATATATATATATATATATATATATATATATATATATATATATATATATATTGTGGGTTTTGTAAATATATATTATCATCATCATCATTAAAATTTTCCCCATCGGTTGTCGGTTCTTCGAGCTATATGGCCGGCCCATTGCCACTTCAGCTTGCTAATCCGTTGGGCTATGTCGGTCACTCTGGTTCTACTGCGGATATCCTCATTTCTAAGTTTATCACACAGAAAAACTCTAAGCATAGCCCTCTCCATAGATCGCTGAGCCAACTTGAGATTCCTCATCCGGCCAGCAGTGAAGGACCACGTCTCAATTCCATAGGTCATCACTGGCAACACGCACTGGTTGTACAATTTGGTTTTCAGGTTTTGAGGTATACTTGACGAGATCAAGTGCCGTACGCACGTACACGCACGCACGCACGCTCGCACGCACGCACACTCTCACGCACGCACGCACGCACGCACACTCTCACGCACGCACGCACGCACACTCACACGCACGCACGCACACTCTCACGCATGCATGCACGCACGCACGCATGCACGCACGCACGCACGCATTCATGCATCCACGCATGCACGCACACACGCACGCACGCATGCACGCACTCTCACACATTCCATGATTTTACCTTGTTTTAGCTTGGTAATATACTTACATTTTTACAGTAAAATAGAAACTGTAGAGTACGATAAGATATATATGTACATTAACATGTCCATAAATAGACGCTAGATGATAATGCATCATAACATATGTCTCGTGAATGTTCACGCTTCATGAAGTACCCACGTGTTATACCAACCAATTTATCCCATTTTAGGGCAGCCTGTACAACAGTGAAGAGGTTTGTTTCGTCATCCTCTGTCGCCTCTTAATATACCTACGATAATATTGGGTACATTACGAGTATCTAATGCTTGTACTCCACGGTGATCCTTAATTAAATGAATTATTTCTTAATAAAATCAATGATAAATGTCGATGTCTATGCAGCCAACATCTATCCAAAATACAATCAGTTGTATTTTTTTTTATAGGATAGGGTGACAAACGAGCACACAGTCCAGCTGATGGTAAGTGGTTGATGTGGCCTATAGACATCTACATTTATGCTCGTTTGCGAATCAAAATGCAGATGCGTTGTCACCCGTGAGGACTAAGACAGAATGCCTCTTTTCCAGTAAAAAGGGTCTCCGGTTCTCTACACTCACCATACGAAACACAGCAGCATGAAGCTGCTATTTGACGCTGGTATTCTGTGAGAGCGTGGTCCTTCCCCGGTCGAGCCGACCCATTCGTGCTACAACTATACTACTAATATAGCTGCAGCTTGGCTCTACCAAGTAAAAACTATTACACGTATTTATTATCACTACTTTTAAAAAAAAATAAAAACCCTGAATCGATTTGATTGGTCGTTGTCACACTACAAGTTACGTGAATTTCCAGTCACATGTTAAGCGTCTCCCACACAGAAGCGGCTTGCGGTGGCGGCTAACCGCGAGCCGCAACTCCAGCCGCTGCAACAACATACCACCGCGGTCGCAGCGGCGGTCTGAAGTGCCATTCGCTGAGTTGTCTGTACTACGATTGGACGTCAGTAACATGACTAACCGTGGCGAAGTCTTTTATATTCTGCAATATTATCATATATTTTGTTTCTAATTCTTATGCTTTTGTAATCACGTAGCGAATTATCATAAAGTACTGGATAATTTTGCGCTGTTTCTATTAAAATCTCTCATTTTTCACGCTATACACGTGGCCTGTTGTAAAAATTTGCAACTGACCGCGCTGCGGCCACCGACTGACCGCGTACTCGCGTACGCACGTGTTGGCAAAAGGGGCGGGGCATGCGGCCGCGGCCAGCCGCTCGCAGATCGCGACATGGCCGCGTGGGTTTGCAGACTCACTTACATTGCAAGCGAATACAACTGGCCGCCACCGCGGCCGCCACCGCAAGCCGCTTCTGTGTGGGAGACGCTTTAACGTAGTGACGTCCGGAAGAGTACCGAGCCAGATGTATTTATGTTTCGGCATAAATACATCTAGCTCGGTACTTACCCTATATATTTTTGATGCTACGCGGTGTTGGGAGACATTTTTCAATTCCATTCCCGCGTCGCGGGTTTCTCGTTATCATTGATTGACAGTGGGAAGTCGAGGTGAGACGTACATGAAATGTCGTATATTTTGTGACACCATACTTACTTACTTACTCGTAGATCACCCTGTGATGATGACGTATAAAATTTATTATTCCATTTCTTCCCGTGAGTGCCGTAAAAAGCAACTATGAGAAAAACGTTGAAAGGCATCACGGTCTTCGATACATATATCAACAATTATACTTAATCATATACTAGCGTAAATATGCTCTATTATTGTTTTTCATTCTGTATATACTATGCTATTAAAATATTCACTAAGTAGTTTATTTTATTACGTAACATATAGTCGTTGAAACGCTTAGGTATGTTTATAAAACAATAAAAAATGTTGAGTAAAAGTGAAACATATATAGGTATATGTTAAATCGATTAAAACTTCTTTATATAGGGTTATTTTAGGAATACTCGGCCAAATTTGCAGAGAAGGTTCAGAATAAGTAATATAGGCGAGGATGAAGAAAAATTAATTAAACAAATCTCAAACATTGTCTTTTTTATCTTTTAAATTCAGAATGCGTGGTTATGCATGATTATAACTAATTGTCATTCACTAAACACTAAAAACAAGGATACTGTTGATCGTGGTAGAGCCACGCTGTAGCTATATTATGATTGTAGCACAAATGGGTCGGCTCGACCGCGAAGGACCCAGCTTTCACAGAATATCAGCGTAAAATAGCAGCTAAATGCTGCTGTGTTTCGTATGGTGAGTGTAGAGAACCGGAAACCCTTTTTACTGGCAAAGAGGCATTCCATCTTAGTCCTCACGGGTGACAACGCATCTGCATCTTGAGTGTTTATTGAGGATAGATGTAGATGTCTATGGGTCACAGTAACCACTCACCATCAGGTGGACTGTGTGCTCACCCGATCCTATAAAAAAAAAAGCTTAATGCTGCTGTGCTTCGTATGGTGGTTCATATTTGTATTTGTATTTGTTCATGGCAGGCGATTGCCACCGCAGTTTTTGGTTTTCTCGATGTTATGAGGAAGACAATGCCTATCTCCTATTTTATTTCCCTTTGTCGCTTCTTTCTACAACCACGGGACGATGTGGAATAAAGAAGATAATAGATAGGATGCCAACTCTTACTCTTAATTCAAGTCTCGCAATTAGACTGTAATTTTTTATAGAATTAAGACATATGTCAAACGAGCACACAGTCCACCTTAAAGTAAGCGCGTGCCTTAAATAATGACAATAAATTCATTGGAATTTCCCATTTTTTGTGTAATTTTGTTATAGAATATGCTTTGATTACCTATGTGACTATTAATTCTAAATTTTACTAAACATACCATATAATTGGCAGTTTTATAAAAAAGATACTAAAAAAGTAAACCTGCGAAGTTTATTTCAGCGCTTCTTCTACGGACAGGGGAACTAATTCAAAATGATTGTAATGATAGTAGATTGAAAAACAAGTTGACATTTGACAAATGAAATTTTGATTTACTACGTCTAAAAGTAAAGTTTTCATTTCAGTACCTGCTCAACATTAACATTAGCTAAAGTCAAATTAAGTTTTTTCTTTTTGGAAGGAGTACTTTTCTAAGGGTCCGTTTTGATATGTACAACCTTCTTGGCTATATTTACCGCTTGTTAGCAGTATTTATACTCCTGTGTTTAGGTATAAAGGGTATAGGGAGCGAGTTAAAATGGTTATAAGGCATTATATCTTAATCTTCAGAGATAACAACATATGTGTAGCCATCTTTATTTGAAGTTGTTTGCAGGTTTCAGTAGCTACTTACTATTAGGTACTGTAAGTAATCACTTCAAATTAAATTGAAAAGAAGTTGAAATGGTGTTGACAGTGAGAAAACATTAATTTACTTCATCAATACCTAATCGCAAAGATTACGCAACTCCTTATAAAAGTCTTCCTTGAGTAAATCTGACGAATTGAAGTTTTCGTTCATTAGCCATTAGAAAATTGCTTCAGCTTGAAATTTTTCTAAACATCTCAAAAGCTCCAATTATTTTCTTAATTATAGAGTATAAGGACGTACGTATACAATTTAATTTCTGAGTGTTTTATTATCGGCTCGTTTGTTTCGTAACTGTTTCCAACACACTGCCATTGAAGACCGTGAATATTCCATTACTGTTTTCTTTTCAAATTGCAGACTTGCCTCGAATTTGGAGCCAGTTACTATCCCTGTCTTAATCGTCCATAATACTATACCTAAGAGTAATTTATTACATTTAAGTACTCTGAGTAACATACACTTATTTATAATAGTAATAGACGGCCATAGTGTGAAAATAATATACGTGGTAGAGCCATGCTGCAGCTATATTAGTATACGTGGTAGAGCCATGCTGCAGCTATAGTAGTAGTATAGTTGTAGCACGAATGGGTCGGCTCGACCGGGGAAGGACCACGCTCTTACAGAAACCCAACGTAAAATAGTAACTTAACACTGCTGTGTTTCGTATGGTGAGTGTAGAGAAACGGAGACCCTTTTTACTGGACAAGAGGCATTCCATCTTAGTCCTCACGGGTGAAAACGCATCTGCATTTTGAGGCTTTATTGAAGATGGATGTAGATGTATATGGGTCACAGTAACCACTTACCATCAGGTGGACTGTGTGCTCGTTTGTCACCCTATCTCATAAAAAAAGGAAATTCGTTATGGCAATATCGCAAGATAGAAAAGGATAGCAAATCCCATGACTCTGTGACCGATTTTGAATGACAGGTCGGCACAAGTCAGCAGGCAAGAAATGAGTTGCTAGGTATTTTGGATTTTTTGAGCATGATAGTGGTTATTATTAGTAAGGGTTTGTCTTAAACAATGGTTACTTGTTTTGTGAGTGACTGCAGTGTCTATAGTAGAAAGAATCCTGGTGATTGCACATTTCACAGGTTGCAAATTCTCAAGATGTCCTCACTGTTATGATGCGTTAATTTTGGTTAAAATTTATGTTATGTACTGTTTTAAATATAGAATATTTTCAATTATTTTGTTAGTTTTAATATTTTGCAAAGAAAAAGTCACGTTGATGACAGTTTGACAAGATTTTTATAAAAGGAAGTAAGGATGAGTATACTAACTTTTTCTTCTAATGCCAGTCACACACGAAAGAGGCTCTCGTGATCAGACTGTATTTTCTTATACAAGTAAGTATGTCTGTCAAACGAGAATATAGTCCACCTGCTGGTAAATGCGTAGCTTGAATAATAACAACAAAATTCATGGAATTTTTCAGCATCAGCGTCTTCCTAATAACGACTAAATTAAAAAAACTGCGATTGCCATCCCGCTCTGGAAACTATGTCAACTATCCCCCTTATGAGTCAGTCTGTGGGGAGATCTCAGTTTAGTTGTGAATTTTATAGGCTGTTACAGTAACAGTAACGGTAAGGTAGCCGTGATATATTAGGTGATCTTTGGTGCCCGCCGCAAAAGGGAGAGAAGAAGTCCTCTCTCGAGGAGGGGCTTCCATGGGGCGGCCGACGCCGCTAGCGCCGCGGATGCGTGAGAAAGCGTTCCCGTGACCATGCCTTGTAAATAATTTCAGGGGCATTTGCGACAAAAATCCCTTTGGGGTTTCCCCATTTATGTTGGTAAACATGTAAAAAAAAATTTGGTCTAAATCGGAGGTGTCCCTAGAACAGAATAGAATAGAATAGAATGATTTTTATTCAATATGGATTATTACATAATACTTATTGAAAGTCATTATTTTATTTACCACTGGTTCGGAAAATACCTCTGTCCTGGGAAGAACCAGCAAGAAACCCAGCGGGACTTTTTTTTTTAAACATAATTTCACTTAACAATAATTTTGATTATACAATTTTAAATTAATTTTCATAGAACCAGCATGGTGGCGATCACCTTATTCCCAGGGGTTATTTTCATTCATGTATTCCTTGATATTATAATAACCCTTTTTGTACAGTTTTTCTTTAATAAAACTTTTAAACTTGTTTATTGACAAACTTTGAACATGTTCTGGGATTCTGTTGTAAAAGCGTATACATTGCCCCATAAATGAATTACTAATTCTGTGGAGTCTTGTAAGTGGCATTACAAGCTTATGTTTGTTCCTAGTGTTTAAGGTATGAACATCCTTATTCTTATTAAAGCTATTTATGTTTTTATGTACATACATTACATTTTCATAAATATATTGCGATGCCAAAGTTAATATGTTTATTTCTTTAAATTTTTCTCTAAGGGACTCTTTACAATTTAGATTATAAATCGCCCGTACGGCTCTCTTTTGCAAAACAAATATAGCTTCAATATCAGTCGCATTACCCCATAGCAAAATTCCATAAGACATTACGCTATGAAAGTAACTAAAATACACTAACCTAGCTGTCTCAACATCTGTGAGACTTCTAATCTTTCTTACAGCATATGCTGCAGAACTAAGTCTGCTTGCTAATTTAGATATATGGGGGCCCCATTGAAGTTTCGCGTCAATAGTAATACCGAGAAAAACAGTGGTATCCACAAGACTCAACTCCTCCCCATTTAAGAGCACATTGGTTTTCGAATGTTTTACATTAGGTATTGTAAATTTAATACATTTTGTCTTATTGCCGTTTAAGAGCAAATTGTTGGCGTTAAACCAATGTACTAGTTTCGATAGAGCATTATTTACATCGTCATATTTAATTGACTGCCGTTTCAGTTTGAAAATTAAAGAGGTATCGTCAGCAAATAATACTATATGGTGATTGTCCCCTACAAGATAAGGTAAGTCATTAATATAGATTAAGAACAGGAATGGGCCAAGAATCGAGCCCTGAGGAACGCCCATTGATACTACCGATCCGGAGGAACATTTACCATTAATGACGACTTTTTGAGTTCTGTTACTTAAATATGAAGTAATAAGTTTAAGCGCCAAATTTTTTACACCGTAATGTTGTAGTTTCCTGATTAATGTATCATGATGAACACAATCGAAAGCCTTGGAAAGGTCACAGAAAATACCTAAGGCATCTTGTGAATTCTCCCAGGCATTAAAAATATATTTCATAAGCTCAACACCAGCGTCAGACGTCGAGCGACCCCTTGTAAAACCAAATTGATTTTTATGAAGTAATTTATTTGTATTAAAAAAAATTAACAATTGATCCAAAATTATTTTTTCAAAAATTTTACTGAGAGTTGGTAGTACAGAAATAGGTCTATAATTAGCGGGGTCCAATGTACTACCAGATTTAAATAAAGGTATTACTTTACTATACTTCATTAAATCAGGAAACACACCAGAATCGATACAAGTATTAAAAATAATAGCAAGATGAGGTGCAATTAAATCTATTATGGACGTAATCACTGTAACGGAAATCCCCCACAAATCTGCGGTTTTCTTTACATCAATGGTTTTGAAGTATTTTACAATATTATGAGGTAATACTTTTTCAAATCTAAATTCTTTTAAACAGGTATTAACATTCTGTTTAAGTAATGATTCGGCGACAGTTGGAGAAGCATTCAATGACTCTGTTGTCAAGATAGGAACATCAGTGAAATATTTCTCAAACACCGCTGCAACTTCTTGATTTGATTTAGTCAATTCATTATTAATTTTTAATTGATAGTTTGAATTACGAGGTTTCTCATTACCGGTTTCGCTGTTAATTATACTCCACGTCATTTTAATTTTATTCTTAGCTGTCTTAATTTTGTTACTAATATGTAATGATTTGGCTGTGGAGCAAACTCTTTTAAACATTTTAGAATAATTTTTTACATATTCTTTAAAAGCATCGGAAAGATTATACGATCTTTCATGGTAAAGGTCATATAACCTTCGTCTGCTTTTACGGAACGGAACTATATCCAAATTTTGGAACATCTACCTGTGAAGAGTAAAATATCCTTTTTGATAAAAGAAGTTCCTTAACATTTGGTGTTAAATTCCATACTTTACATTTTAGCTCGTATATTTTCCACGGGACTTTGTTATTGAAACAAACTCTATTTTAAACTTGAAACTAACCATGAAGTACTATTAATAATAACACAGATCATGTACGTAATTCTTTTATGCAGGTAACATAAAATAAATTTAAATTCTTCATTTCGACGAATTGCTATTAACTTGTTAATAAAATATTCAAAATCTCTCTCATTCCTTAAAACTTCGAATATTATTAAAACGTAATTAAGTTCCCAGCTTCCCAGCAAGTTTTAACAAGATTTCTTTTATGCTACTGATAAAGGTTCATCTTAGGCGGGCTGAAACGTTAAATCTTGTTTAAAACGTGCATTATGGCATATTAAATGATATTTAATGATTTATAAGCAACAAGATTACAATAACTTTCCTCTAAATATTTCTTAATCGCAATTACAGACATCTTAGGAGTAGCCGAGTATTCGAATCCTGCACGAAACATGTATCTATGGCCTACAAATAATTCTTCCGGTTTTGAATATTTGTCCTTGAGCAATTTATATTTGTAAACTGGCTCCAAGATGTAAGAGAAAATCCAAATGTGGGGTAACGGTTTCTAAAAAATAATTAAAAATAATCCATTATGTGTACCGTAACTTACGATACCTATGGAACGTTATGGTATACCTAATGGATTACGTAGGTCACTCAATAAGTCTTGAGATACACAAAAAGTATTGTAGATACTTTTAATATTTATTTTACATCTTTTCATGATATTCTCCATCATGTTTTGTACAAAGTTCCATTCGCATATACCAACTCTGAAAACACTTTTACCAGTCTTGATCTGACAGGTCGGAAATGGCTTCTACGTAGGCAGCCACGGCTTCTTCGGCGCATGAAAAAACTTGCCTTTTATATTTTCTTTGACTCTTGGGAACAAAAAGAAATCACAAAGAGCTAAGTCAGCGCTGTAGGATGGGTGATATAGAGTTTCATCACCAGATTCATCAATAAATGCTTTTGTTCTACTGAAGGTATGTGAAGAGGCGTTATCGTGATGCAGCATGATTCCCCGAAGCCCGGTTTTTGGTCTTCTCTCCCGCACACCTTGAAAATCTTTGGGTACTGCAACTGCAGTGTACCATTCAGAGTTGAATAACCTACAATTTTCCAGCATTGACGTCGGCAAATGTCCGCTCCGCGAAAAAAAACTAGCCACCATTTTTTTTGCTGACGTTGCAAGGTCTTTGCAGTTTTGTCGGTAGCTGTCCTTCTGAGTAGACCCATACCGATGATAACCTATATTTTCCGGATCATATTTATAGATCCATGTCTCGTCACCAGTAATGATTTCTGAAACACGCCTAGATGTCCCGTTTTCAAAACGTAGACGCATTTTATGGCACCAATCCACACGAGTCTTTTTTTCGCTTTCGGAGAGCAAACGAGGTATTCATCGACAACAAAGCTTCCTCACTCCAAGATGTTGATGTAGGATGGTATTAATGCTCCCCAAACTAATGCCTACAATCTTTTCAATGTCAATATATGTGATTCGTGGGTCTTCTTGCACCAACATTTCAGTAGTCCATACATTTCCTGCTGTTTGCGGGACCCCGCTTCTTTGGTCATCCTTAAGATTAATTTTACCCCTTTTGAATTCAGCAAACCACCTAAAAATTGTTGCGCGTGATAGAGCTGAATATATAATAATAATAATGCTGATTGTTACCGTTGTAAACTTAATTGTTCGGTTAAACCAAATTTAAAATCATAATACATCATAGCTTTTTTTTTATAGGATCGGGCGACAAACGAGCACACAGTCCACCTGATGGTAAGTGGTTACTGTGACCCATAGACATCTATATCTATCTTTTTTAAATAAAACTAATTTTACGGATTTTATCGCGTATATTAACTTATTTTTATATATTCCCGACGTTTCGGGTGCTTTCCAGCACCCGTGGTCACGGGGGACTGAGTTGTTTTACGTCCTGCTGTCATAGTTAGCCCGGCTACCTTCAGTTTTTTAATATTAATTTTTGGTTCGATTTACGCAGAATGAGCTTACATTATCTTGAAGTCTAGCAGTGGTATACTTGGGTTTGGATTTGATTTTATTAATTATGGAATCCCAAGCAGATGGCAGCACCCATCCATCTTCTCTATTGAAATTAGGATGTTTTTTAATTTCAATAGCCTCGCGAATCATCCTTGGGAGCAATCGGTGTTCTTTTGCGAGGATTTGTGGTCTATCAAATCTAATGTAATGGCGGGGACGATCTTGAACATGTTCACAAACTGCAGACTTCCCGATACGTCGGTGCTTCACGTCAGCTATATGTTCTTTAACGCGGGTTTTAATAGATCTTTTTGTTTGTCCTATGTACGAGAGACCACATTCACAATCCAGCTTGTACACTCCTGCATCTTGTAGAGGGATTTTTAATGGAAGCTCGCTTCAAGATGTAGCCAACCTTGTCTGTGACTCCTCTTACATAGGGTAGTACAGCAGGCACACGCTCGACTGTGGCTGGCTTCACTCGGTCACTGTGACGTAGGCGCGGGACCCGAAGCTTGTTGTCTTGCAGTACTTGCTCGACGTGCTGAAACTCGGCGGCCAGATGTTTTCTGTCACAGATCCCTCGTGCTCTCTGAAACAAAGATTTTCCCACGGTAGCTAACTGTGAAGGATGATGGTGAGATTCACCATTTAAATATCGGTTGGTATGGGTATTTTTTCTGCACACAGTATGACCAATAGTGTTATCAGGATTTCGGATGACTAAAACATCTAGAAAAGCTAAAGTATTGTTTGCCTCTAACTCCATTGTGAATTGTATTTTAGGGTTTATGGAATTAAGGTGGTTTAAAAATGCAGTTACTTTGTCAGATGGTAAAATTGTGAAAGTATCGTCTACGTACCACTTGTAGAATCTTGGATTTACAGGAGCAGTAAGAAGGGCTTTCTCCTCAAAGTCCTCCATGAATATGTCGGCGACTACGGGAGATACAGGTGAGCCCATTGCCACTCCGTCTACTTGCATGTAGAACTCTTCTTTCCACAATAAATAGCCAGATGTGAGGCAGTGTTTGAGTAATACTGCATATTCAGTAGGCATGTTGTTATCTTCTAGCTTTCTAGTAACAATTGAGATGCAGTCTTCAATAGGTAGGCATGTGAATAGTGACTGAACATCAAAACTGACCATAGTTTCATTGTCAGCGAGATACTCAAACACTGCCTCACATCTGGCTATTTATTGTGGAAAGAAGAGTTCTACATGCAAGTAGACGGAGTGGCAATAGGCTCACCTGTATCTCCCGTAGTCGCCGACATATTCATGGAGGACTTTGAGGAGAAAGCCCTTCTTACTGCTCCTGTAAATCCAAGATTCTACAAGCGGTACGTAGACGATACTTTCACAATTTTACCATCTGACAAAGTAACTGCATTTTTAAACCACCTTAATTCCATAAACCCTAAAATACAATTCACAATGGAGTTAGAGGCAAACAATACTTTAGCTTTTCTAGATGTTTTAGTCATCCGAAATCCTGATAACACTATTGGTCATACTGTGTGCAGAAAAAATACCCATACCAACCGATATTTAAATGGTGAATCTCACCATCATCCTTCACAGTTAGCTACCGTGGGAAAATCTTTGTTTCAGAGAGCACGAGGGATCTGTGACAGAAAACATCTGGCCGCCGAGTTTCAGCACGTCGAGCAAGTACTGCAAGACAACAAGCTTCGGGTCCCGCGCCTACGTCACAGTGACCGAGTGAAGCCAGCCACAGTCGAGCGTGTGCCTGCTGTACTACCCTATGTAAGAGGAGTCACAGACAAGGTTGGCTACATCTTGAAGCGAGCTTCCATTAAAACGTACTTCAAGCCGCTGAAGAAGATTAGTCAATTTTTACCATCCGTCAAGTGTCAAATCCCTCTACAAGATGCAGGAGTGTACAAGCTGGATTGTGAATGTGGTCTCTCGTACATAGGACAAACAAAAAGATCTATTAAAACCCGCGTTAAAGAACATATAGCTGACGTGAAGCACCGACGTATCGGGAAGTCTGCAGTTTGTGAACATGTTCAAGATCGTCCCCGCCATTACATTAGATTTGATAGACCACAAATCCTCGCAAAAGAACACCGATTGCTCCCAAGGATGATTCGCGAGGCTATTGAAATTAAAAAACATCCTAATTTCAATAGAGAAGATGGATGGGTGCTGCCATCTGCTTGGGATTCCATAATTAATAAAATCAAATCCATACCCAAGTATACCACTGCTAGACTTCAAGATAATGTAAGCTCATTCTGCGTAAATCGAACCAAAAATTAATATTAAAAAACTGAAGGTAGCCGGGCTAACTATGACAGCAGGACGTAAAACAACTCAGTCCCCCGTGACCACGGGTGCTGGAAAGCACCCGAAACGTCGGGAATATATAAAAATAAGTTAATATACGCGATAAAATCCGTAAAATTAGTTTTATTTAAAAATGTGTAGTGTTCGCGTAAATATAAGAAATCATTATGTAAACCAGTACGGACTGGTAATTGCAAATAAAATTCGCCGTTTAGAAGATTTCATGACCAAGCGCGCAAGATATGTAACAGCATTGAACTTTCTAAAGCGGTGCCGCGATCACCATCTCATTCCTACGTGCGTCAAAATATCTACTAAAAAGGACATTCGAGGAAGCGCTAAGATCTTAAATCAGGCAAGTAAAAAGTTGTTACGAACGGTGATTCAGCAAAAACGGTTCGATTTACAAGTCATAAATAATACCATAGACAATTTGTCCAGTGAGTTAAAGACAGTTTTAACGACATTTGATTTTAATAATTGCATTGAAACTTTAAACCAACGCGAAATATCGAAATACAATGAATGCAAAGACAAACAAATAGAAAAATACCAAAAATTAACTATCAAATCAAATGCCAAACATCCATGTCAACGTCGAAACGAAACGCAACAACCGTTGACCACAGGCGCAAACAATAAACAACGCACGGTCTATAATTTGTCAAAAGAAACACTGGACGAACCTACAATAAAAGTATTGTCGAAAGGCTTAAATTTTGCTATAACGCCGCAAAAAATCCCGTACGAAGAAATTATCTGTAGTGTTGAGGATTGTCTGTTTAGGAATAATATTGGTAAAGAGGATTTAGAGGCTATACGTCAAGACATTTCGTCCTTGTTACGTCGAAGTTCAGCGCCGAAACTAAATCTTCCAAAAGACGAATTTAAAGCGTTGTACAACTTACGCAACAGACCAGAGCTCACTATTCTCCGCGCGGATAAAGGAAATGCTACGGTAATAATGGACACGTCAGAGTATAATTTCAAAATACAACAACTTTTATCGGACGTAAGTACATACAAAAAGGTCAAAATAGACCCTACAACTAATACACTCAAAACAACTACTGATTTAATAAAGAAATACTCCGAAAAATTAGATCTTGACGTGAATTCGACAATACCATCATGTGCCAAACCACCGAGGTTGTATGGGTTACCGAAAATACACAAACCAAACGCTCCACTACGTCCTATAGTAAGCCAGATCGATTCACCAACTTATAAGTTGGCTCAACACTTGGCAAAAATACTGTCACCACTAAGAGGACATACCAGAGCACACACAAAGGATTCATACCATTTTGTTAGTGATATTAAAGACCTACATCTCGCTGACAATGAAACTATGGTCAGTTTTGATGTTCAGTCACTATTCACATGCCTACCTATTGAAGACTGCATCTCAATTGTTACTAGAAAGCTAGAAGATAACAACATGCCTACTTAATATGCAGTATTACTCAAACACTGCCTCACATCTGGCTATTTATTGTGGAAAGAAGAGTTCTACATGCAAGTAGACGGAGTGGCAATGGGCTCACCTGCATCTCCCGTAGTCGCCGACATATTCATGGAGGACTTTGAGGAGAAAGCCCTTCTTACTGCTCCTGTAAATCCAAGATTCTACAAGCGGTACGTAGACGATACTTTCACAATTTTACCATCTGACAAAGTAACTGCATTTTTAAACCACCTTAATTCCATAAACCCTAAAATACAATTCACAATGGAGTTAGAGGCAAACAATACTTTAGCTTTTCTAGATGTTTTAGTCATCCGAAATCCTGATAACACTATTGGTCATACTGTGTGCAGAAAAAATACCCATACCAACCGATATTTAAATGGTGAATCTCACCATCATCCTTCACAGTTAGCTACCGTGGGAAAATCTTTGTTTCAAAGAGCACGAGGGATCTGTGACAGAAAACATCTGGCCGCCGAGCTTCAGCACGTCGAGCAAGTACTGCAAGACAACAAGCTTCGGGTCCCGCGCCTACGTCACAGTGACCGAGTGAAGCCAGCCACAGTCGAGCGTGTGCCTGCTGTACTACCCTATGTCAGAGGAGTCACAGACAAGGTTGGCTACATCTTGAAGCGAGCTTCCATTAAAACGTACTTCAAGCCGCTGAAGAAGATTAGTCAATTTTTACCATCCGTCAAGTGTCAAATCCCTCTACAAGATGCAGGAGTGTACAAGCTGGATTGTGAATGTGGTCTCTCGTACATAAGACAAACAAAAAGATCTATTAAAACCCGCGTTAAAGAACATATAGCTGACGTGAAGCACCGACGTATCGGGAAGTCTGCAGTTTGTGAACATGTTCAAGATCGTCCCCGCCATTACATTAGATTTGATAGACCACAAATCCTCGCAAAAGAACACCGATTCCTCCCAAGGATGATTCGCGAGGCTATTGAAATTAAAAAACATCCTAATTTCAATAGAGAAGATGGATGGGTGCTGCCATCTGCTTGGGATCCCATAATTAATAAAATCAAATCCAAACCCAAGTATACCACTGCTAGACTTCAAGATACTGTAAGCTCATTCTGCGTAAATCGAACCAAAAATTAATATTAAATAACTGAAGGTAGCCGGGCTAACTATGACAGCAGGACGTAAAACAACTCAGTCCCCCGTGACCACGGGTGCTGGAAAGCACCCGAAACGTCGGGAATATATAAAAATAAGTTAATATACGCGATAAAATCCGTAAAATTAGTTTTATTTAAAAATGTGTAGTGTTCGCGTAAATATAAGAAATCATTATCTATATCTATCCTCAATAAAGACTCAAGATGCAGATGCGTTGTCACCCGTGAGGACTAAGATGGAATGCCTCTTTGCCAGTAAAAAGGGTCTCCGGTAAAGCTCGCAAATGTTCACGGTTAAGATCCATCGTTTTAAATAAAAAACGCGGAAAGCGTTGCAGGAAAATTAATAGAACTTTGTTTTTTATTTAAATATTGAGCAATTGGCTTATGGAATTCGGTATTTAAATAAGTTTGCTTTTTAGAAACATATAACACTGGTGCGTTCCATTCTAAATTTCGAGCATGTGAAAACTTATTGAGTGAGCTACGTATTTTTATTTTAGGTATCGTAAGAGGCGACAGAGAGAAATAAAATAGAAGATAGGCAGCAGCGGCTTCCTGATAACAAAATAATAAAAAAACTGCAGTAGTCAAGCGTACAACTAAAGCATTAAGGTCCCTTATCAGGCAATCTTTGGGGAGGCTTTTTTATCCGCAGTGGACGTTAGGCTGCCAAAAGTAATAAAAATAATCATACATCTGTATCCGCAAATGCCGAACGTTTGCATCATTTTATCATCGTCAACTGTATAGGATTTGTAAAAAAAGGCCAAAATAAATTATTTCGAATTATTTATTTAGTCAAATTCTACATCATCATATATATAACACCATAATTATATGCAAATGATGCATATATATATATATATTTGCAAATAGCATCAGTTGTATGCTTATTTATTATCCCTACTTTTATTAAAAATAAATACCCCAAAACGGTTTTATAGTTCGATGTACACGTTGTGAATTTCCAGTCACACGTAACTCATAACGAAGTGACACCCGGAAAAGTGAAAGCATAAATACATCAATCTCGGTACTCAATATATTTTCGATGCTACGCGGTGTAGAGAGACATTATTCAATTCTATTCCCGCGTTTCAGGTTTCTCGTTATCATTGATTGACAGTGGGAAGTCGAGGTGAAGCGTACATAAAATGTCGTATATTTTGTGAGAGCATACTACGTACATACTAGTAGATTACCCTGTAATAATAACGTATAAAATTTATCATACTATTTCTTCCTGTCGGTTTCGTAAAAAGGGACTATGAGAAAAACGTTGAAAGGCATTACGGTCTTGGATACATATATTATTTATTATACTAAATCATATCGACACCCCCAAGAAAAAATAACTGGTAATGTGCTATCATCAAAATTATGTCAGATTCATAATTTATATTATTCGTAATTTTTCTAGCTTTATTTAAGGAGATAAAATAAATAACATTTTGCTGTACGGAATTCACAATGTTTTTAATGACCAGAAAAGTATGATATTATCTTATCAATACAGAAATATTTCTTTGTGTTTCATTTAGTAAATTACAGAAATGTTTAAAAAATAATGTTTAGTGCACGCGATTGAATAACAGGTTGACTGGAAGAGAATGCCATATGGTACCCCTAGTTGGTGTGTTGCAATAAAGGATAAATAAACAAATAAATAAATAGAATAACTTCAAAAATTAACTGAATTTTTACCATGATAGTTCTAAAATAATAAAATAATATTCATATAACATTTTCCTGGGAATAAGCTGAACCTACCTACCTTTTGCTTTGGGTTTTAATTCAAAAATGTATAAAATCCCAGGTGACACTACCGATAAATTTAAAAAAAAACTCCCCAAGAATCATATCTGATAGCTGTATTTTCGAGTAATGATCTTTGGAGAAAAATATTTACTTATTACGTTTCCTCGCAATTTTTTTTAGCATATTGTTAATATAAATAGGAAGAGACTGAACTAAGTATATACCTATTTATATTTTACATATTTTATAAAATGTTTTGATGGGGAAATACAAAACGGGGACACGGAGTACATAATGATTGCTTTATTTTTCATATAAGTATTACTTTTGATAATTACAAACCTTCATTAATTAATTATTAAATACATTATAGAAGTTTATTTTAACATTCGAGTTAAATAAAAATGTTGACTTGAGTTATGTTTATGAGGCTTCATCATGCTTCATGTTTATATTCTTTTATCTGTTCCTGAAAAATATAAAATAATAATAAACTTATTATCATTTTAGCTGCATGAATTTTAAAAACATAATGATCTTAACAGAGTTAAGTGCACCAAGTGTTTGAGGATACAGATGCACTCTCTATTCTCTCATCCTCAGTATGTTAAGAAAATCGTCAATCATTCATGGACTGACTACAGAAAAATGCAACTTAATCTCGCAGATCTATTGATCCGCACAGCTATTACTTAACCAGGAGTTCATCTTTTCTACGAATAACGCTGTAGATGATGAACACGTCACTTAAGCCCTCGGCACAATGTCGTCGGCCATCAAGCATGAAACGGGCATTGAGCATTTTGAGTATCAAATATTACGGAGTTTATCTATGATGGCACATTGAACGGCGCGTCTCATGCGCAGGTCTCTAATGGCGCTTTAAGAAAATTACTGAATATATTATATCTAACTACGCTAAAAGTTTATTTGTCATTTTATCAAAAGGGTATTTATCATTGTGACTTGGGAATATAATCCGAAGCTCCACACAACCCCTTGGGGAAAATAGCGTGATGCTATGAATGTGACTAATTTTGAATGACAGGTCGGTACAATTCAGCACGCAAGAAATGAGCTCCTAGCTATTTTGGATTTTTTTGAGTATTATAGTGGTTATTTTTATTACAAGTTTGTCTTCAATAATGGTTATTTGTTTTGTGAGTGACTGCGGTGTCTACAATAGAATGAATCCTGGTAATTGCAAATTTAACGTGTCAATTCTCAAGACTTCCTCACTGCTATGATGCATTTATTTTTGATTAAATTTTATGTTATGTATTGTTTAAAATATTGATTATTTTATAAAAGGAAGTAGGGATGAGTATACCAACTTTTTCTCCTAATGCCAGTCACACATGAAAGAGGCTCTCGTGATCAGACTGTATTTTTATAGCATTAAGGATGTCTGTCAAACGAGCATAAAGTCCACCTGGTATGCTTGCCTTGAATAATAACAACACAATTCATCGAATATTTCAGCAGCAGCGTCTTCCTAATTATGACTAAATGTAAAAAATTGCGGTTGCTAACCTGCT
Source organism: Parnassius mnemosyne (assembly GCA_963668995.1). Lineage (NCBI taxonomy): Eukaryota > Metazoa > Arthropoda > Insecta > Lepidoptera > Papilionidae > Parnassius > Parnassius mnemosyne. The sequence continues at coordinate 3,559,860 of CAVLGL010000013.1, forward strand.
CTAAAAGCGTGGCAACTATGGCAACTATTTCCTCTTATGAGGCAGTTTGTGGGGAGAGGCCTCAGTTCAGCAGTGAACTTTAATAGGCTTTAACGGTAACGGTAAAGTAGCCGTGATAAATTAGGTGCCCTTTGGTGCCAATATGCGACGAACTTGGAAAACCATGCCCTTTTAGTAGGTGAAAGTCCTACATAAACCGTCCTTGCCCCTACGAGGCGGATATGAGTAGGCATTGTCCCGTCTAAAAAGGCTATACTCGTTTTTAATTTTAAAGTCTGCAGAAATCCCGGATTCGATTCACACAGACACCACTGAAAATTTTAGTAGCAATTTTCAGTGCTGATTTACCACGTGTTCGGTGGTTAATGGAAATATTGTGAGGAAACCCACATGCTTTAAAATAAGGATATCTATACAAGTAAATAAAATTGTAGTGTCTGTTTGTAATGTCAAAATAACAACTTTTTAATAAACGCATATAAAATTTCATACGATGCTTATAACAAAAACACAGTTTTTAAAAAAAATATCTGTTTGGCTGTCTGTTAGTTCTGGCTAATCTCTGAAATGGCTGTACTGATTGTATAGATAAAGAGTAACTCAGTCTACTTATATTTTAGAAAAATAATTAGTGTTCCGCGCAAAAAAATAAAACTCATAAAATCCAAACGCAATAAATTACACACGGGCGAAGTCGCGGGGAACAGCTAGTTAATATATAAATTTATATAGAGCAGTATAAGGTCCTCCTTGAGTCAAATTTTTGAACATCTATCGGGGAAGGTGAACAATCCGACTCAAGTTGAGGCTAAGGTTTAAAAGAGCCTTTTTCATAAAAGAAGTTCCATAGCACCGTAGCTCATGTAGTGAACACTTTTAAATAAGATTTTAATGTAATAAAATGTTTACAGTGACATATAAAATGATATTCTTTGCAGTAGGTACAAGCTCAGTTTATCCGGTTGACTTTAAAAGCAGTTCAATGATCGTGACTTATTTCATTAACAAACACTTTAGAAGGTTGCGCTAGTCTAGAAGTGTTCCCTTCCTGTACCAATAATCTCTAGTGCTCTAAATCCTGGTACCAAAAAAATCTGACAAGTCCTTCCAAGTTGGAAGCTTCTAATGGTCTAGTGTTTGCTCGAAGTGTTGATGAGAATCAGGATCCAATTTCATAAGAAAAACATGAATTACAATGTCATCCCATTGATCTGTGAGTACATCTAATCTTTTTAGACAAATCATGCATTCAGATGTTTTATCTAATAATTCCCGAATTGATTTAGCGCTTACTACCGTAATTTTTCATTAGTTCAAAAACCCGCTGACATACGCATTGACTAAACTTCTTTATCATCGTATCGATTATTTAATAATTTCCAAATTACATCGTAATTATCTTTTGAAACTGTTATATGCTTAATAAATTGTTAGCCTCACCTTTTAAGCAATTCTTCAAATACTGGCATTTTTTGATCTTTAAAAGTTATTAATTCGCTATATTATCCAGTTAATACAGGTAATTTCACCAGCAGCAATCTTATTGCTACCGTCTGAGTGTTCTAAAGATTTGCTGTGATACTCTCATTAGATTGCATTTGAACTGTTGCCGATTCCACTGTTTCTAATATATATGTCCTTGTGTTTAAATATTATTTTTGAAAAGGCTCCAAGTGTATATCAGTGCTGCGGTAACTAGCATGTGCGGTAACTAGCTCTACTACTACTAGCTGTAGCTGTTTACATGGTAGAGCTATGCTGCAGCCATATTATTGCTACAACGCGATTGCGTCGACTAAATCGGGGTTGGACCACGCTCTCGTAGAATACTAGCGTAAAATATGTTCTGTTATTGTTTTCCATCCTGTATATATCATGCTCTTAAAATATTTACTAAGTACAAAATATGGGCTACCGGTACAATGTTGTCACTCGAGAACCTTTCTTCCCTATCGGTTGTCGGTTCTTCGAGCTATATGGCCGGCCCACTGCCACTTCAGCTTACTAATCTTAATCGGTTACTCTGGTTCTACTGTGAATATCCTTATTTATAAGTATATCACGTAGAGAACCTCGAGCATACCCCTCTCCATAACTCTCTGAGCGACCTGGAGCTTCCTCATACCGGCAGCCGAGAAGGACCACGCTCAGATCCAAAAGTCACATAGCACGCACTGGTTGTGCAATCATGGTTGCTCACGGCGGACTAGTTGCTTCATATGCAACACACATGACTCAATCTTCACTTAAGAATATGATACTTGATAGTTGTTGTAGCACGAATGGGTCGGCTTGAACGGGGAAGGACCACGCTCTCACAGAATACCACCGTAAAATAGCAGCTTAATGCTGCTGCTGTGTTTCGTATGGCGAGTGTAGAGAACCGGAGACCCATTTTACTGGAAAAGAGGCATTCCATCTTAGTCCTCACGGGTGACAACGCATCTGCATTTTGATTCGCAAACGGAGAGAGATGTCTATGGGCCGCAGCAACCACTTACCATCAGGTGGACTGTGTGCTCGTTTGTCACCCTTATTCTATAAAAAAAAAAACAACGTTAGAAACGAGTACTTAGACTTAATAATGTTAGTTTTAAAATTTATTGTAGTTGTGTATTATAATAATCATTATTTTATAGAATAATAGTGACAAACGAGCACATATGCCACTTAATGGTACGAGGATTCTATAGCACATCAACCCTCGGTTAAGAATTAAAATGCAGATGCGTTGTCACCTCTGAATACTAGGATGGAATACCTCTTTTCCAGTTAAATGTGTCTCAGGTTCTCTATATTCACTACACAAAACGCAGCAGATATTCTGTGACAGCTTAGCCTTTCGACGGCCGAGCCAAACCATTAGTGACGATATCTTTATCATGATCCCAATACGTACAAGAAATTTCCGTTTAAGGCATCCATAATAATAATAATAATATTCCTGTGGTCGTCTCTGCGAACGGGTTAATCCCAGTCAGCCTCTCGGGTCATCTGAGGCGACTGGGACTCCGTGACGGATCGCTCCAAGCTCAAATGCAGAAGGCGGTGCTCCTCGATATCGCCCGCATCGTCCGCCGGTTTCTTTCCCTTTCTCCCTAACCCTCGGCTGTTTGATCTCCCCTGCCGAGGGCTTCCATCTGGTTGGGTTTTTATATATTTATGTAATTTTTATGTATTTATTTTATTTGATTGATATTTATGTAAGTTTATCATTTTCATTTACAATTATATATTTATACAGCCCAACCAGATGAGGAAACTATACAAATACCCCATAATAATAATAATCTTTATTTCGGACCAAAATTAATCCATAGTAGTGTTAGTAACAATTGGCTTATAAACTATTGTTAGTAAACATTAATGTATGGACAAACTTTTTCAAAATCGGAGGATTATAGTTCTCCGCTACTGTTTTCAAAATGCTGTTGTGACTATCTCTCACCCTTCTAAGCAGCGAAGCTGTTTTCTTACGTATTATCGCATGAAAACCGTCCGTGCGAGCTTGCGCAAACATCTCCGACACACTACAGTATCGAGGCAGTCCCAACAACATTCTGAAAGCATTATTATATTGAACACGCAGGGCATCCAGTGACCTTTTAGTGTAATTGATCCATAGATTGCTCGTATACAGACTCTGGCAGTATGCCTTAAATAGGGTAATTTTAACTAAGTCCGTACATCGAGCAAATCTACGGGCCAGCATGTTACTCCTGACCGCTAGAGCACTGCGTTCCCTCTCAATGTCTACATTATCTTTCAGGTCATCTGCAAGATAATGAACAAGATATTTAAAGGACGTCTCTTTTTTAAGTTTTGACCCATTCAAGAACAGGTCAGGTTCATCAGTCCTAGGCTTGCCCCTGACCCCAAAGACAATGTACTCACATTTTTGACATTATATGCCAACCCATGAGACTCAGCATAGGCTACACACACCTTCAGTAACTCTTTTACTGCCCTCACCAACGGTCCCATCAGCACCATGTAATCTGCATAGCTGATGTTGTTAATACTAACCCCACCAACACTGCATCCGACATTCTTGCTCCTGAGCTCGCCTATGAGATCATCTATATATAGGTTGAATAATCTGGGAGACGTTAGACCCTCCTGCCTTACCCCGCATTCCAACTTGTACGGTTCACTAAGAGTATCGTCCCATTTCACATGATTTATTTGTTTACTGTACCAATATTTGAGCAGACCACATATCTCTGACGGTACACCCCTGTCCTCCACCTTCCTCCAGAGCACGTCATATGAGACGAGATCAAATGCCCTGGAAAGATCAAGGAAACAGGCATATACCGGGATACCCCGATCTACGTAATATCGAACGGTGTGCTTCAGACTTAAAATAGCACTTTCGGTTGATATTCCTGGTCTAAACCCGAACTGTGTGTCATGCAGTTGAATGTGGTCACTTAAGATGGTATCAAGCACACCGTCCAACACCTTTGCTATGATAGTCGCTAAGGAAATAGGACGATAGTTACCCTTGTCAGAGATGTCTACCGTCTTGTTCTTCACAATGGGAACTACTATTGTCTTCATCATATTTGTAGGTAAGTAAGAGTGACTAATACACACTGTGAAGAACATGGACAGGACTCGCGGCAGGTGAAATCCAGCGTGTTTCAGGTGCTCAATGCTGAGCCCGTCATGTCCTGGAGATTTACCTCGGCTCATACCTATTATGATACTGCGTATCTGTTTAGCAGAAATATGCACAAGAGGTTCCTCTCCCCCACAAAGGGTCCCAGCACTACACCTGTGTTGAGGGCCCAAGTGGAGATTGTACTTTAAAATGTTCCATGAACATATTAGCGATGTCACTGGGTTCACTAATTCCTTCCACGCTCGTAGCAAGACTAGTCTTAGATTCCAAGATATTGGTCGACTTCCAGAAATTTTTAAAGTCCCTATTTGCTCTTTTTTGAGCTAATCTATCCATTTTGATTTGCTCAGCATTTTTCTGACAAAATTTGAGTTTACTCTTAAAAATTTTTCGATTTTCACTCATTTCATCATAAATAGGACCAGATAAGGGACGACCACTGAGTACCCAGGTCTTAAAACTACATCTGGCCTCATAGTGAGCGTCGTTTACATAGCTGTTCCACTCACATACTCGCTTACCCCGCCTTGGCCCCCCCTTACAAGTCACTCTGGATTCCTTAGCCGCTTCAGATAATATACTAACAATTTGTTCACACAAATTATCTAATGCGACCCTATGTTCGGCCCAGCCACAGAAGCCATTCGCACAGTTTATAAACTCATGAGGAAAGTCAATGTCCCGCAATTTGCTATTACAAAAGTTTTGGTAACATTGCGTCTCTACATTTGTTCTTTCACCCCATAAGACCAGGTTTTTATCATGACTTCTAAGTGTCCGTTTAGGCCTGACCACCTCTAAGTTACATTCTAAATATATTGGTAAGTGATCAGAAATGTAAACATCTTCGGAGACACCTACACTCTTAATTGCATTCCAGGCTGATTTGGATACTAAACAGTGATCTAGCCACCTCCTACTTCCATGAGCGTCACTTATGAAGGTGTAGGTATCACCGTCCACTCCCAATGCTTCTATATCCGCACAAACCCACGACTGATCAGAACAAAAGTTATTCAGTTCATTAAAAAATAGTTCATGAGGGTGCGCATTAAATTCTCCAAGCATAAAAACATTTTCTATATCCCTACTCGCTATGATAGCATTGATCTCACTCAATATATCTGTAAAAATTGGTAGATTGTCCGCACAGTCCGTAGGCATATAAACAGAAAAGACAATAATATTGCGACCCCCAGTCGTGGCTGTAATGGCCACTAATCGAGAGATAGTACAGTTTACAACAGAAACTGACTCAAAAATACCCTTCCTCCAGAGAATAGCCACCCCTCCCCCATGAGGTCTTCCTCTCAATAATCCCTCCGATATGTCTACTGCAGACTTACCCGTGTATTCAAACTCACGACTAATAGAGCTTAGGAAAGGAACATCATATGGGAGTAGCCACGCCTCCTGAAGAGCGACCACATCTGACCACATACATATGCCCCTAATATCATAGCCAGGCTAATCCATAGCCTTCTCTATAATAATAATAATAATAATAATCATGGTTTTTCTATCATCACTCCATACAAACACACCACTCTTACACACCTGATGTACATGGATGACATAAAACTATACAGTAACACTACACAGTCACTGCACCGCCTTGCAGACATCACCCAATCTTTCTCAAACGACATTCATATGGAGTTTGGGATCGACAAGTGCAAAACGTTCTCGGTTAAAAACGGAAAAATTAACCGTTATAGCTATAGCCTAATATCAGGAGACACGATTGAACTCCTAGAACCCTTGGCCGCATATAAATACTTAGGTTTCCAACAAGCGCGACAGATTCATCAAAAGGAAACTAAAGAAGGTCTCAAAAAGAAATTTAAACATCGGCTCAATAGTATATTCCGGTCCCAGCTCAACTCCCGCAACATGTCAAAAGCTATCAACAGTTACGCAATCCCCATACTAACATATTCGTTTGGTGTAATAAACTGGACTCAAGATGACCTTATTAATCTACAACGTATTATAAATACCAATCTAACGGCTCACCGCAAGCACCACCCTAGATCCTGCATACAAAGGATGACTCTTTCAAGAGCCGATGGAGGAAGAGGTATAATAGATGTCCTCAACTTGCATAACAAACAAATCAGATGCCTTCGACAATATTTCTATCAACGCTCAGAACACTCACCTCTCCACGAAATAGTAACCTTAGCCGACAAACGCTTCACACTACTTAACCTTGCAGACCGAAATACACAACGCAACGAACAGATCACTGACGTAAAAGAGAAGATCGCCTCATGGCAACAGAAGTCCCTACACGGAAGGCACTATCACGACCTGCAGCAGCCACATGTCGACAAAAAAGCGTCGAACGCATGGCTGAGGCGCGGTGAACTCTTCCCAGAGATGGAGGCCTTCATGTTAGCGATCCAGGACCAGGTCATCGATACTCGAAACTTCCAGAGACACATAATACGCGCACCTAACCTTCCCACCGATACTTGCAGACATTGCCACTCTAGTCCCGAAAACATACAACACATTACATCCGCTTGTAGAGCCCTTGCACAAACCGACTATAAACACCGGCATGACGAAGTAGCTTCCATAATACACCAACATCTTGCGCTTAAATTCAAATTTATACAAAAAATGACACCATATTACAAATATAAGCCGGACATTATATTAGAAAATAATAATCATAGAATTTACTGGGACAGGACCATTATCACGGATAAAACTATCCACTTCAATACGCCAGATATCACAATGTATGACAAAAATAACAAAACTACTTACGTTATTGACATTGCCATACCAAACACCCATAACATACAATCCACCATTGCTGAAAAACTTACAAAATATCAAGATTTAGCAATAGAACTGAAGCGTCAATGGAAAGCAGAAGTCATCCATATAGTCCCAATAGTTATCTCGTCTACCGGAGTCATACCTAAAAGCCTACAACACAGTTTAGATATTTTGCAAGTACCCCAACACACAATGTACACACTGCAGAAAGCTGTCATTCTCAACACCTGCCGACTCACACGCAAATTCCTCACCACTTCATCCGTCACCTCCGCTTACACCATCACCTAGCACCTGCTCACGCTTGGCTTCGGCCCGTGTGATTAGGTTTTAAGTTACCTCTGTAATAGGGAGAATATAGATGAATAATAATAATAATAATATATTAGTTTATGATGATGTATGTCAGTCTTTCACGCAAAAACTACCTAATGGATTTTAATGAAACTTTACAATAATATAGCTCATACATCAGAACAACACATAAGCTATAACTTATAAAAATATTATGTAATTTGGCCAAAATATAACGTTAAATGTTAAGTAAGTCTGAAAAAAATCTGTCATCTAGCTATTTTCTAGCTATTTTGGCGTGAACACGTGTCACGCAAAAACCTTTGCACCGATTTGGATGGAACTTTTACTGGCACGTAGCTGATGTTATAAGAAGGAACTTAAGCTACCTTTATCTTTAATTAAACGCGTGCGACGCTGCGGGGAACAGTTGGTACAATACATAATCTAAATCTTTAGAGGCTTTCCAAGAAACTACTCGTATAGTTACATTAAAATTGCTCGCTAAATCCATTAACATTACAAGTCCTAATCCCTTTAATAATTTCAAAGCTAAAAGCTATTAATCTTTCTACGCGAGCAAATAGAGTAAATCACCAATCCTTAATTACCGTGGGCTCTTATGAGCTGTTGTGTAATTATTGTGATTTTATTAATGTGCAAGTTACGTGTGTAGTTTCAATGACCCATGAGTTACGCGGGAAGGTCAGTCACATTGTATCAGCAGAAGGGGGCCATAAATTATACAAATGCCTTATATTATTTTAGTTATTTTATATCACTTGCAACTATGATTATATGTTTCATTTATTATTTCTGTTTAACATTAAACTTAAATTAAGAAAACAAATTATAGTCAGTCTTTATAGCTCTTCTTTCTTGACTTTTCATAACACAAATTCAGGCTCGACGACTCTTTTCATATGTATAATTATCTTATATGTTTGTAATCTTAAAATAAATATATAAAGTGTAATAAAGTGCAATCAATCTGTTGTTCATTGTAAAACATTTTTCAACACGAAATGGTCAACAATTTCTCTGTAGATTCCTTTAACAATAGATAAGTCTCCTTAATATTAATTTAGCTTAACATTAATTTTGACGGCTCCGTGGGGGTGTTTAGATTTTTTTTTCATATCATCTTAAAATATTGTGTAGTTCTTGAGGTTATTGATTTAGGCATTTGGCATTGAGTTATGACGCCTAGGACTGCGGGTTCGAATCCCGCACGGTATTTGTAAAGCCTACAATTTTTTTTCTTTTATAGAATAAGGGTGATAAACGAGCACACAGTCCACCTGATGGTAAGTTCACCCCAGAGGTCTGAAATGAAATGCCTCGTTTTCAGTAAGTATTGTCTACGATTCTCTACATTCACTATATGAACACACAGCATCATTAAGCTGCTATTTTACGCTGGTATTCTATGAGAGCGTGGTTCTTCCCCGATCTAGCCAACCCATTCATGCTACTGCCATATTATAGCATCAGAGTGGCTCTACCAACAACTCCTTGGATCCAACACTTATTCTTCTTCTTTTTAATCATACTGTAAATATTAACTGCTGAACGTGGCATAAAAAATTTGTGACTGGTAGATCAGGTTTCAAACTTTTGTCTTTTAAATGAGGACATAAAGCACTTTTCAACTTTAACAGGTTAGGTGGGCCTTTACTCTAAAGTTTTAATTTTGTAATATAACTTTAATGCTTGGACATGAAAACGGAAACTCAATTCCATTCAAAACCCTTTGAGAGTTGTTATTGTGAAAGTCATTTGTTAGAAAGGCTCTTGACTTGTTTTAGACAGGCAATATACATATAGGCTTTCCGAATGGGCATCGTACAGTGCAGACGACCAGGCTACATAAACACGTATTACTAATAGCAATAGTGCAAAAATCGGTTTAATCACTGTGACAATACTTGCGACGGAGCGTATTGAAGAAGCCAGCTACTACCACGTAAGTCATTCATACCCTACCGTGCGCATACACAGATATAAGATGAATGTTCTACGCTTAAAAGAAGTGACTTGAGAGATACATTTAGCGATTCACAACTTAATGAGTCTAAAATCACTTTTCGATGACATAAGAGTGCCAAAAGGAAGTATGTAAATTGAATAACAAAATGTCGCAGACAATGTCGATGCTAACCACAATTTGCACTAATCAAAAGGAATTCATGGAAAAAATATCTTCAGATGTAGCTGATTTGAATGTACAAATCAATAAAATTAAATTGACGATCAACCATGTTAATACAGAAAACAAAATAATAAAATCTCATATTTCAAACTTAGAGAAAAACAAAAACAGTGAACAGCAGATCTGCCATCTTGAATCCGAAATCAAAAACCTTAAAATAATTACAGGAGCATCTTTCCTATATTACGTAGCTGAAAAAATCATGGCAAAATAAGTGAGCGCAAACACAGAAATAAAAATATCGTTATCATTGGGATCTTTGAAAATGTAGCATTGGTTAGAGAACATAGAATAGAGTTGGATAAAGCTGAGATAATGAAGATATTAAAAACAACAGATTCCACTGGTCCTTTTCCGAAAAAAATCGTACGACTTGTCAGTATACATCTGGTATTCATCGTCCAATCAAAATTTTCTTTGAATCTCAAGATATCGTTAAATACACATTGAATAATAAAACAAAGTTGAATGATGATATAATGAGGTTATATTCAGACCAAACACCGCAACAAAAATTATACTGAATGGAGCTTATTAAAGAGTTAAATGATGGAATAAAAAAGGATAAGAAAATATATCAATAAATATTCAAATCCTTAACTACAGTCACCTTTATAATATCAGAAACACAGGAAGAGGTGGTGGTGTATCAATTTTTGTTCACAATGATTTGAAGCATTGCTACGTCAGCGACACTTATTTGTATGGTAATCATTTCCTTTGGATTTATCTCGAAAAACATTGTCTGGAAATTGGAATTGTATATAGAAAACCAGATGCGAATATAAAACAATTTTTGATGAATATTTTGCACAAATAAATAAACATAAAAAAGCTATTATTATTGGTGATTTAAATTTTAATCTACTGTCCAATAATCGTGGAACCTTTGCTTACAAATAAACTTTGGAAGATAATAGTTACAAAATTATAAATACGATAGACCGATACTATCGTATTTATATTTTTTTCTAGGGAAACTGAAACAAATAAATCTATTATTGACTATCTACGTACTAACACTAATGAAAGATATATTCACTTTTATATTTTAGAGTCGCCCATTTTAAATCACAAGCAAATATATATAGAGGTTAAAAAGTATGAGCCTGCTCCTCTCAATAAATTTTAATATGAAGCTGTAAACTACGCGAAACTTTATGCAATTATGCATAATGAAAAAGAAGCAAATGAATCTAAATGATATGATAAATTGGAAAAAAGGCTGTTAGACAGTATAAGAAAGAGTATCAATAATAAAGAAAATATTTTAAACCCCCGACGATTAGACTGGATAAATAAAGAAATAATGAATGAAATAAATACCATAATTATTCTATAGAAATAATATAAAAATAACCGCAAAAATTGTATTAGGAAAAATTAATTTATATATTAAAGAAATGAAGTCACAGAAAATATAAAAAATGATGCCAACTACTACTTTAAAGCATTTAGAAATTGCAAAAATAAAGTATTAAAGTAAGTCTTATTCTACATAGTAAGGTAACTTGTTGCCCGTACATTCCAAAATCTAGTAATGCTTATCTATATAATCGGCATAAAGAAGTCGGCGGCCGAATTTGCACGGAGTCGGAACGAGTCATCGCTGTCGCTAGAATTTTTTTATAACGACCTACATTTTGTATCTTTTTTATAATTTGCATTGTTACATTGTACCAATAGCCCAAACCCAATTTATATTAAGCTATAGATATGTAAGTCTCATAAGTGAATGTAAAATTCTTGAGTAAATAAAGTTTTTCTTGAACCGTATATGGAAGTTAAAAATGTTATCTTGATTAAGTCTTTCTGAATAATCTGAGTTTTAATTTATAAAAGTAGTGTGAAAACAAGCACACAATCCACCAGATGGTAAATGAATGTTGTAACATATAGACATCTATCCTAGATTATAAATCAAAATGCAGATGCCTTTTCACCCCTGAGGACTATGTAATGCCTTGTTCCCGTAAAAAGGATCTCCGGTTGTCTATATTCAGCAAACGATACAATGCAGTATTATGCTGCTATTTTACGTTTGTATGCGTATGGAGAGCGTAATCCTTCCCCGGTCCAGATGAGCCATTCATGCTACAGCCATAATATAACTGCAGCATGGCTCCACCATGCTGCAGTTATATTATGGCTAATGCCGTGTAGTGGCGGTCAAGAATACCACTACCCCATATCCTCCCGTGGGTGTCGTAAAAGGCGACAAAGAGAAACAGGCAGAAGATGGGCAGCAGCATCTTCCTGATAATAGCCAAAATGACAATAAAAAAAACTGCGGTTGCCAACCCGCTCGCCAAGCGTGGCAACTATGGCAAATACCCCCCTATGAATGTAACAAAGAGACGGCCCCCAGTCCCCGGCGGCCCCGCTATTCCTGGCTACGGTGGCGACCATGGTAACGGCGGGGCAGGGGGTGCTAAGAATCTCCGGTGGAGGTTCGGTTGCCACCTTAGACGACTCGACCTGGCAACGTACAACGCACGCACCCTGAGGACTGACGAGAAGATCGTGGAGCTGGAAGAAGAGATAGACAAGTTGCGCTGGCATATTATAGGATTATCCGAAGTCCGAAGAGAGGGGGAGGACACGGTAATCCTCGAATCCGGCAACTTGCTCTATCACCGGGAGGGCGACCATCTGTCCCAAGGAGGTGTCGGATTTATCGTCCACAAGTCTCTCGTTAACAACGTTGTAAAGATCGGGAATGTGTCGACGAGGGTTGCGTACCTTATACTCAGAATCACCAAACGGTATTCGCTGAAGGTCATACAGGTTTACGCACCAACCTCGGCACACCCCGATGGGGAGGTGGAGGAAATGTATGAGGATATCTCTAGAGCCATGCATTCCTCCAAAACCCAATATACGGTGTTAATGGGAGACTTCAATGCAAAACTAGGCACAAGAGAGAACGGTGAGCTGAAAGTAGGGAAATTTGGAATAGGGCAACGGAACCCAAGGGGCCAGCAGCTGGCCGACTTCATGGAGAAAGAGGGACTCTTTATGATGAACTCTTTCTTCCAGAAGCGGCCCCACAGGAAGTGGACCTGGTCGAGCCCCGATGGTTCGACAAAAAATGAGATTGACTTCATTATGACGACCAGACGACAACTGTTCAGTGATGTCTCCGTGATCGCGAGGGTGAAAACTGGTAGCGATCACCGAATGGTTAGAGGCACACTGAACCTAAACGTTAAGTTGGAGAGGTCTCGTCTAATGAAGTCAACGCTCCGTCCCCCTCGTGCTCTGTTCCAAAGTCCCGAAACCTTTCAGCTCGAGTTACAAAACCGTTTTCAGTGCCTAGAAGACTGCAATGAAGTGGACGATATGAATGACAAGCTCTTGGAAACTGTCCCTGCGGTCGGAGCTAAGTTCTGCAAGACCCGCCGCAGAAGAACACAAAAACTCTCCGATCACACTCTTAATCTCATGGCTGTTAGACGGGAGATGAAGCTACATTCTTCAACAGACTTGACAGCATACAGTCATCTGAACAGACAGATCTCCAAATGCATGCGGCGGGACTTACGCAACTTCAATACAGCTCGTATTGAAGAAGCAATCGAGCGGAACCAAGGCTCCAAAGTCTTTGCCAGAGATCTGTCTGCCAGAAAGAGCCACCTGTCAAAGCTGAAGACAGAATGTGGCAGAATCGTTTCCGGGACACCTGAGATTTTGAGTGAGATTGAGAGGTTCTATTGGCAGCTGTACACGTCATCGTTGGAGCCACACGCAAGTGTGAGTAACAATCCAAGAGCGAGTCTCATCCGACACTATTCCGAAGATATCCCGGACGTCAGTCTGAGCGAGATTAGAATGGCTCTCCAACACCTTAAAAACGGTAAGGCCCCAGGCGAGGATGGAATTACAGCGGAGCTTCTGAAAGCGGGTGGAAGACCGGTACTTGAAGTCCTTCAGAAGCTCTTTAATTCCGTCCTCCATGGTGGCATTACACCGGAGGCGTGGAGCAGAAGTGCGGTGGTCTTGTTCTTCAAGAAAGGTGACAACGCTCTCTTGAAGAACTACAGACCGATTTCCCTTCTGAGCCGCGTCTACGTGCTGTTTTCGAGAGTCATTACGAATCGTCTCGCGCGCAGACATGACGACTTCCAGCCTCCCGAACAAGCCGGTTTCCGAAAGGGCTTTAGCACCATAGACCACATACATACCCTTCGGCAAATTGTACAGAAGTCCAAAGAGTACAATTGGCCACTATGTCTGGCGTATGTGGACTATGAGAAAGCCTTTGATTCCGTCGAAATTTGGGCGGTGCTGCAGTCCCTTCAGCGGTGCCAAGTTGACTGTCGGTATATCGAAGTGTTGAAGTGCTTGTACAGTAGGGCTACGATGGCTATCCGAGTACAGAACCAGAGTACGAAACCTATCCAATTGCAGAGAGGTGTAAGACAGGGTGACGTCATATCCCCGAAACTCTTCACCGCTGCATTGGAAGACGTTTTCAAGCTTCTGGACTGGAAAGGATACGGTATCAACATCAATGGCGAGTACATCACTCACCTTCGATTTGCCGACGATATAGTCCTTATGGCAGAATCGCTGGAGGACCTAAGCACTATGCTCAATGACCTCGATAGTGTTTCCCAACGGATAGGTCTTAAGATGAACATGGACAAAACAAAGATCATGTTCAATGTCCATGTCACACCTATGCCGGTAGTTGTTGGGAGCACTAAGCTCGAAGTTGTTGACAAGTATGTTTACCTGGGACAAATAGTCCGACTAGGTAAGTCCAACTTCGATCGAGAGGTCAATCGACGGATTCAACTCGGCTGGGCAGCGTTCGGGAAGCTACGACACATCTTCTCGTCAGACATACCTCAAAACCTGAAAACGAAATTGTACAACCAGTGCGTGTTGCCAGTGATGACTTATGGAACTGAGACGTGGTCCTTCACTGCTGGCCGTATGAGGAAGCTCAAGGTCGCTCAGCGAGCTATGGAGAGGGCTATGCTCGGAGTTTCTCTGCGTGATAAACTTAGGAATGAGGATATCCGCAGTAGAACCAGAGTAACCGACATAGCCCAACGGATTAGTAAGCTGAAGTGGCAGTGGGCCGGCCATATAGCTCGAAGAACCGACAAGCGATGGGGAAGAAAGGTTCTCGAGTGGCAGCCTCGTACCGGTAGGCGAAGTGTAGGGCGTCCCCCCACTAGATGGAGTGACGACCTGGTAAGACACGCAGGAAGTCGATGGATGCAGGTGGCTCAGGACCGTGCTTTGTGGCATTCTTTGGGGGAGGCCTATGTTCAGCAGTGGACTTGTGAAGGGCTGTAATGATGATGATGATGGCTCCACCATGCTGGAAATTAAAAGAAGTTCGAAGACATCGAAAACACGCAACACAGTGGACTAACTGCTCTTTTACTAAAGGTGGCTTGTGTTTGGGCTGCAACTACACATTTTGTACAAATGAGATGATTATACTACCATTTTTTAAAGTGAATTTGATCTCTGTATCATTTACTGTACTCGGGACGATATGGAACAATTGATTTTCTGAATCAAAACGTCTAGAGTACCGACAAAAATTACTAGTATAAATAAGTCGATTCTGATGTGTTTCGTATGGTGAGTGTTAAGGGCATTAAACCTTAGCATTTCAGGTTTAAAACGCTTCTACATTTTGATTCTTAATCGAGGGTAGATATAGATATCTAGCATCCACTTACGAACAATAAGTGGATGCGGGACACACAGTTTTGTCACCTGTGAGGAAACCTGCAGCTTTGTAAAGAACAAAGCTGCAGGTTTCCTCACAGTGTTTTCCTTTACCACTGAGCTCGTGGTGAATCAGCATTTAAAATGCTATTTACACCTCAATTAGTGTACACGGGATCTAACCCGACTTACGCGCGTACTGCGATTTATTTTAGGTGAGAGAAATCATAGACCTGCTTTAGAAATTAAGATAAGCCGCTTTTTTTAGGATTCCACCGGGAATCCATTGCTACTGGCATACGACCCACGATTTTTAACGTGGTAGAGCCATGCTGTTGCTATATCGATAGTATAGTTGTAGCACAAATGGGTCAGCTCGACCGGGGAAGGACCATGCTCTCACAGAATACCAGCGTAAAATAGCAGCTTAACACTGCTGTGTTTCGTATGGTGAGCGTAGAGAATTGGAGAATACTTTTACTGGAAACGTAGCATTAACTTAATCCTCACGAGTGACAACGTATCTGCATTTTGATTATAAACGACGATAAATGTAGATATCTATGGGCCACAGCAACCACTTACCATCAACCGGGGTGGAACAAGGACCTCACAGAATACCAGCGTGAAGTAGAGTTTTACTTCTGCGTTTCGCTTGGTAAGTGCAGGTGGCCGGAGGCCCAATTCCCCTCCCCTCCTCCCTTAACATGGTAACAGAATCAAATAAAAAACTACCTCAGTAGGCTACCAGCACCCCTGTTGACGGAGAATCCCTCGCTGAGCAACCACGACCAAGCTATCCTACTCTTCCTCAGCGTGGGTGCTTAGGCTACCTCTGATATTCTGGGGGGGGGGGGGGGGGGGGGGGTGAAATTTCGGTCGACTAAAACTGCTCGGGGCAAGCGAAGCAATAAAGCAACCTCTGTCACGCTATCCGTGCATTTTTGTAACATCAGGGGACTTCATATCAACCTTAACGCTGTCCACTACCATCTGTAGACGGCGCTTTTTAACCGAAATTCAGGTGTTCTCTCCGGCTGACACTTCATATCTCTGCTACCCGAGGTACAAGGGTCCTTTGTGACATCTGTTTTTTACGCCTTAGCAATAATTTAATCCTATAAATAATAAATAAATGCGCGTAGACAGCGACGACCATCCCCGCGTCTACAGGTGCCTCTATAGGTCTCATAGTGGTAATGCCGAAACAGACCGACACATCGACCACATCCAAATGGCCACAGGTTCCTTGATACAGCAGATTCCATCCGCAGAGATCGTGATTCATGTGGTGACTTTATCGCACACCACACTGAATGTCTCGGTTCACGTTTAACCAATCATACGGGAAGATCTGTTTATGACTTTGCCGTGGCATATGGTCTTACACAGCTGGTTACTTCGCCTACGCGGATTCCAGATATAGAGAATCATGCACCTTCCCTGTTGGACCTTCTGCTGACCTCTTATCCGGACGGAAATCAGGTTTCCGTCACGTCCCTCTAGGCTCGTCCGACCATTGTCTTGCCGGAAGTGTGGTGCCACTCACACTAACGTCACGGTTGAATTCTGTAGGTTGCCGCCGTGTTTGGCACTATAGGTTGGCCGATTGGGATAGGAAGCTTTGCTTCGTGACGGGTTTACGTCTTGCCGGACGATCCCAGCGTTGTTGCAGGGTATGGAACTTTTTATTCCTTCCTCTGTTGTGCCCATCGGAGTCAGATGCCAGCCATGATTTGGTTCCTCCTGTAAAATAGCATCGCGTTATAAGCATATTTTATTTGATTATAATTTTGAAAACATAATTATCATTACAAAAATATTTTTTTTATTTTTTTTTATTTTCCCGGCGAATGGAAAAACATCCGTTATTATACAACCAATTCTTTCTATAAACACAATAGGCATACCTTTCTTTTGTATTCGATATTATTATCGAGGCAAGTATTCCAAATGTTTCTACAAATATTTTTTGAACAAATTTCCTTATCGCACGGTACGAATTAGGCGGATGGGTGCTAGGCGAGAAAAAGTATAAGATTTTTCTATCACGACCCCCTTTCTATAGTGCGAGCGAGATGGAGTAATATACATCTCCCCCGCCTTATATTATTAATTAAAATTAAGTGTAACGCTTCCCCCCCCCCCTCTTTCTTTAGTTTTCTTTAGAATCTATATATCGTCATATATGTCTGTTTGTAATATCAAAATACCAGCTTTTTACTAAATGCATATGAAAGTATATACGCTACTTATAACAAAAACACAATTTTTAAAATTTTTGTCTGTCTGTCGGTCTATCTTTCTGTCTGTTTGTCCCGGCTAATCTTCGAAACGGTTGGACCAATTTCGACGGGAATTTCGTAGGCAGATAGCTGATATTATAAGGAGTAACTTAGGCTACTTATAATTTAGAAAAAGAATTTGTAGTGTTATGCTACTTACATATGTATATTTTTCATTATTTTAAATTCATTTTTCCATTCTGTTTCGATTTTCTGCATTCACCTCAAAATTTGATATTTTACATCACCTTTATTTCCATAGGATCCTGTAACGATTTTAAACCATAAGAACACAATAACAAATCATTTCTACTTCGTATTTTCACATTATCAGCACTTTTAAATTGGTGTCAATGGAGTCTACCTTTTTTCGATCTTTTAGCTAGTTTTCCGTAACTCTACAATCTTGGACTTTGTGTGGGCAGTTGCGCTACCTTTTTTCCTATATCAATAATATCTCATTTTCCACTTAAATCTTATAGTTTTCTTATTATAAACCTAAAACAAAAATTTGACATGTTTTGTCTTTCTTATTTAAATCGTTTCCATGGTAATTATATTCAAATTTGCTACCGATCTATTATTCCTATTTCGATAATTCCACATAAATCCTCTTTTCTCTTGACCATTTACAAAAAATTTGCGTATAATTTAAATAATTTTTCCGTTCTCTCTAGAAAGGTATAAAAGCCGAACAATCGGTGAAGAAAGGCAGTCTCGCTTCAGTTCGCGAATTAGAAGTATCTCCTAAAGGCCTTATCCCGGGGCCGCACTGCCCCGGGATCCTGCAAGCCTCCATTTACACGTGAAGTCTTCGGCGAAGCCTTCTTCAAACTCGGGCCGCGCCACTCCGGAATCCTACAAGCCTCCATCTACCTCGGAAGTCGCTTCGAGTCTACTACAAGCGCGGGGGCCACACTACTCCGGGCACTACTACTACTTACTCCAGGCGCCGAGTGCACCTACCGCCGGCGCTACCTTTGGGCGCTGCAACTGCTGGCTCTAAGCGTTGCGCGCCCCTTCTCCAGGCGCTACGTGCGCCGGCTCCGGACGCTGCGTGTACTGGCTCCAGGCGCTGCGCGCCGTCGCTGCTAAGAAACCTACTTCTACAAGCGCAAACGGCGTGTGCTGGCTTCAGGCGCTGCGTGCCGTCGCTGCTAAGAAACCTACTTCTACAAACGCAACGTGTGTCGCTTCGACTTTTAGGCCCCACTTCAACGCTATATTCCCCTATTCTCTCACCTTTATTTTTTTTTTAAACTAATTGTATTCTCACTTCATCCATCATCATCCTCACATCATTTTTTTTATAAAATTGTAAATACCTTTTATAAATTTAAATATATTGTTTTCTGGCTCTACTTTTGTTGTTTTGTTGTACTTAGGTTAGGTTCTATTTTTTTTTATTTTTTTTTATTGTCGCTTCACGACAAATTAGGGTTCCGCGCAACATAATTAAAACCCTAAATTACACGCGGGCAAAGTCGCAGAGAACAGCTAGTAATATAATATAGAGAGATAATATAATATATAATATCGGTGAGAGCGTGGTTCTACCCCATTCGAGGTGTTCCATTCGTGTTACAGCTATATTATGGCTGCAACGTGGCTGTACCAGGTAAAGACATCAAAAATATATGCTATTAAGCCAATAAACCAATGTCAGGATAGATCTAAATCTAGAGTAAAATATAGAGCCGCAACAAAGCTACATATGTGAGTTGAATATGTAACTTACTTATGCAAAAAACTACTATATTATGGTAAAATTAAAAATATTCCAAAACTAGACTTCAACCAGACTGTTCAAGATTAAACTTCATATTTGACTTTAAACTGAAATTGTTTCTTTACCATAAATTAACTAACTTAGTTGATTTATAGCTAATACGCTGATTTGATGTTTTGATTTAATTATTATTTGCTACGTTGATATGAAATTCTGATTCGATTAATATTTGACATTTGCAAATTAATCTCATTCATAGTATTATTTACGTGGAATCACATTTTGTGTTGGGTTTTTATTATATTATGTAATACTATTTATTTTAATCAATGTTTTTTAAGTTTTTTTCACATTTCGACGCTTAATTTAAAGTTGGCTTACAGGCACATAAACTCTAATCTGAAGACAAATTTCAGCCTACTCAACTAGGCTTTGGCACTAGAGGTGGCCGTGAAGTGGCGTTACATTCAGAACATACTTTTTAAACAAACTCTGATGCATCTGCATGAAAGCATTCCTTAGGTCAACCATCACAAGACACTTTTAACTCTAACAATATCCCCGAAATTTATCATTACTTTTAGCAATGTTACAGTCAAAATAATAACTTGTTTTACGAAAACCATATTATCGAATAGGAATCCGAATAGCAGCGTTGATTTGTTAACCCCATCAGTTCCCCTGTGGTAGCAGCGTCGATGAGTTTGGGCTCCACAGACTTTCATGTAAGAAAAGTGCTAGTAGGTTTTCACGGCACGATTCTTTGAACGATGTCATCCGAAGTGCTCTTGTCTCTTTAAATGTTCCCTCGGTTTTAGAGCCTTATGGAATATTTAGAGACTATGGCAAGAGACCAGTAGCTTGGGAGAGAGGTAAAGCCCTAGTGGGATGCTACTTGCGTAGATACTTTGGCGACCTCTCAACTCAGGGGTACCTCGTTTAGAGCCAGGGTGGTATCAGAGGCAGCTCAACAGAGTAAGTGGCGCAAATAGCAGTTTAAAACTATAAGATACTGTGAGCTTGTACTACGTAGATCTGACCAAAAATTAATAATTTAAATAGAGAAGATGGTTGGGTGCTACCATTTGTTTGGGATCCCATCATTAATAAAATTAAATGTAAAACCAATGTTTATTTATTTTTAAAGGCCGAAGGACTAAAATATACAGTCTGGTAGTTGTTTGTTTAAATATTAACTTAATTAACGTTTAATAGCTCGACTACCTGGCTACACATGGACATCGTAGTAAGGAGTATTAAACCCTACAGACTCTAACTAATTTTCCTATACCTAGCAGCCCCTAGCAGTCCCTAATATTCTAGCCCTGTCGTATAAATATACATATATAAATTAGATAAGTACGGGATGTCTGCACCATGAGACCTAAGGTAGCAGACGGACAGAGACAGGATTTCAGGGTTAGGTGATGGGGTTCTCTCACTGCCAGTCAAGCAGACTCACAAGACTGATCAGAGGTTCTGACGTCTACATTTTTTATAGGATAAGAGTGACAAACGAGCACACAGTCAACCTGATGGTAAGTGGATGCATAAGACTAAGATGGAATGGGTAATTTTCAGTAAAAAGGGTATCCGGTTCTCTACACTCACCATACGAAATACAGCAGCGTTAAGCTGCTATTTTACGCTGGTATACTGTGAGAGCGTAGTGCTTGCTCGGTCGAGCCGACCCATTCGTGCTACAACCATAATATAGCTGCAGCATTGCTCTACCACGTATAAAGTTGTCTTGGCCGCAATGAGAGAGAGAGGTCTTACCAGGAGTCTCGACGATAATAACGAAGACGTCGTCTAGTGTTGAAAGAGAATTTATCTAGCGAATCATTACAATTTATATAATTGTATTGAGGTCAGTCCAGTCACTGATATACGTCATTACTAATATTATTCAGCAAAACCATTGGTGTACGTGAGTTCTAATAACGCGGTGAGCGTGTTGCTGCGTTGTAATGTTCAGAACTGAACATCTTGGCGTCTCTCAGGAATAGGTTTCAGCCGTTAGAGTTCCATCAAATCTTGCTTTAGAGGTGGCTGATGGTCTTGGGGTGGTTGCTGTCGGCCAGCAAGCAGGTCTCGGGCTGGTCTGGGCGGATGTGGCTGCGGCTGCTCAGCGTCTCGCCTGCGGTGTGTCGCACGTGACACCCTGCCAGTCATGTGTGATTTAAAGCAAAAGGCGAATAAAAATATAATGGTAACTATGCTAAATACTACTGAGCTATCTATAACTGAATAAAAACTACTATCTATAGTTTGCCATATAGTATGTTCTAATTGTGTCTGAAGAGTCTGTTTTCAGTCATTAGTTGACAGTGCACTATTATTTGAGTCTGCCAATGAATTTGACTGACTAGAACAGTTCCATTTAATGCTGCTTAAGTTAAAGTCTCCTAGAAACATAGTTAGCGATAAACTCATCAACAATATGCTTTTGAACAGGTAATGATACGTAAAGTACACACAAATATAAATGATCCGTTGTATTGGAATCATTGAAACGATCAAGGGTGACCAACAAGTCTTCGCATTTAGATTCAAAGCTCTGCAAGCGCACGGAAGGAATCCGTTTTGAGACAGCGATAAGTACCATCCCGCTATTATTTTTGGGATAATAGCCAATAGTCTCTCTGTCCCGTCTATAGACAACGTAACGGTTATCGAAAAGCTCAGAATTGAAGACGCTTCTATTTAACCAAGTCTCACTTAAAATAATTACATCGTAAGAATTACAAACGGGGTCATTGAAAAATTCTATTGTTTTGAATCTTATACCTCGCACATTTTTATCCAATGCGTCAGTAATTTTGATATAGCTGGATTTGATTAAGATATAACTGGAGCTTTCAGTACATGCTTACGAATACTTTGACGTCTCTCACCCACACAAATGTAGAGTTATTTTGCCTTCAGATCAGCTGCAGCGTGACTTTGTTTATTTTTTTTTTCTCCATCGTATCCTAGATGTGCTGTATTTAACTTGGGAACAGTGAGATTGTTGAGGTTGAATTTTATAGCTGTGGCCATAAAACTTTCTCAAAAAGTTTCGATAATCTTCAAAGCTGTTATTACAAACCGATTGAAGGATTGGCGTCTATCTCGAATACGCAAAACAGCACACCGATTAAGACACGGGATCGAGTATAAACGACTCATGTTGCGTGAGTTCAGATGGCGCGGGAGTAATTTCTCTCAACGAAACCCGAATTTTACGCACTCAACAAAACATCCAACATCGAGTCATGATTTTTTCAGATCAAGCAGGTCGCGGTTTAAGGGGCAAATTACAAAGTTTACTAGGAAAGGATTATCAGGTTACTTGTTTTTTAAAGCCAAATGCAAAACTAGCAGAATTATTAAAATCATGTAATAGACTAAGGAGGATTATGTAATTATTGTAGGTGGTTCAAATGATAATGATCTAATGGAATTTCAATCATTTTTATATTTTACTTTACACCAAATTAAATGTACAAATATTCTGGTATGCGACATTCAAAAAAATTATAATTTTAATGAAACGAAGTTAAATAACTTAGTTCAAACGATTTGTAAAAGGTTCAGTCATACGTCTTTTGTGCCCTTGATGTCGAATAATATTCATAATGATGAACGTATGCTTAGAAATGTAAATATTGTTGCAAAATTAATTCTTCGTGAAATACTGAGAGTGACATATAAAATAAATTATATTAACTTTATAACTAAATTACGTAACTCGAATAATAGTAAAAATAATGTGAGGGGCGATGTTTCTGGCCATGTAAGTTTAACAGCTGATAATATGAAGTGCACAACAGGCACTCAAACTGAGGATATACCTCTATAAAGTTGCATTTCGCTTTTTCGTCAATAATAATAAACTAAATAAGCAGCACAAAAAAATTTTTATGAATATTTTTTTTATAAAAATGTCTGTGGTGTAACTAACAAAAAATGTGAGATAGAACTGTATATTAATTCTGTAAAATCTAAATTACAATATGTTTGTTTCTGTGAACATTTCTTAAATGAGGTTTCGGCTCCTTTATTTAAATTAGAGGGTTATAAATTAGTGGCTTACAATTTCCGAGCTAATAAAAAACGAGGTGGCTCAATGATATTGGCTTTAAATGATATAAAATGTGAAGAAGATGATTTCTGCAAAAAAGTATATAAGTCTGAACATTTTGAAGTTTGTGGTATTAAAGACATGAACTCGCATATTTATGTTTGTTGTTGCTATCGAAATCCTATACAGAAAAATTTTGATTTTTTTATGGAACGATTGGAGCGTTTATTCGAACATTTTTTTAGTAAAAAATGCATTTTGTGTGGTGACTTCAATATTAATTTATTGAACTATGATAAACAAAAAAATGAATTTTTGAACCTGTTAAGTTGTTATAATTTTAAATATTTAATTGACTCAGCAACCTTTTTGCGCAATGATGTAACATCTTGTCTTGACAATGTATTTACGAATATGGATACTACAAATATTGACAGCAGGGTAGAACATAATGGTCTAGCAGATGGTCACGCTGGTTTATTTTGCACAGTAAAATTGGAAAATCAAATGATTCGCAACATGAATTAAAGTATTAAAATTAGTCGTAGAGTTTTAAGTAATCACAACTTAGCAAAGTTTAGAAAGAAAATTTGCAGAATAAATTGGTACAACCTAGGAATAAATTCTTTTTTAAATAAATTAAGTTATACTTTTAAAAATTGTTATAAGAAAAAAACGAGAAAAATAGGGCCAAAAAAAAATACATTACAGTGGATCACAAAAGGTATTAGGGTATCTAGTAAGATGAAGAGGTTTCTGTCATTAAATGTTAAAATATGTAACGGAGTGTTTGCAGATAAATATAAAAGGACATATATACAGATATATAGAAGAATATTGAGAAAAGCAAAACAAATAGCTATACAAAGAAAAATTGAGTTGGCGATAAATTCTAATAAAGGAATTTGGAATATTGTCAATGATAGTAGGAAGAAATCGTTTAGTAAAAAAGGACATAATATAGTACTAAAGGTAAACAATAACCTCATAAGTCATCAACAAGATGTAGTAAATGTTTTCTCGAGCCATTTTAGTGAAACTATTTCATTAAGTAAGAATGCTAGTGATTCAATCTCCGCACAATTAATTCTGGAACAAAGTGTGAAGAGAGTTTGTAGCGTTATGCTACTTACATATCATTTCACACTATTTTAAATTCATTTTTCCATTCTGTTTTGATTTTCTGCATTCACCTCAAAACTGGATATTTTGTATCACCTTTATTTCCATAGGATCCTGTAACGTTTTAAACCATAAAAACACAGCTTTGCAGAAACAGACATCACCAGGCAAAATCAGATATACTATCTCTTACATTCATCATCTGCATTCAGGTAAGGGTGGAGTTCACATTCAGTGACTACCACTCTAAAAGTGTGTTTTCGAAAGGACATTCAGGCTTACTTAAGGAGTTGTCATCCGCTCCTGCGTGGAAAAAAAAATTATTAAGAGAGTAGTCAGCCGCTCCCAAGTGAAGATAAAGATAAAGAAATTAATCTTAAGTAAGCTTTAGTCGCTATGACTTAAGTAAAGATTAAGAACGGCCAGAGCGGTAGGGCTCAAAGCCAGAGATCAGCAACATCACTAACGAGATGTGTCTGAAATAAAAATAAAAAGTGAAGATTAACCAACGAAAATTCGAGGTCCTAAAGCAAGATGTGTTGAAGAACACTAGATCACCAAACAATCAAACAAATTAAAAGAAATAAAAATAATAAGGTGAAAATGATGATGATATTTATACATATATACAAATTAACAGTTAATAAAAGTTAAGAAAATTTATGATTTTACATCTTTGATTTGCCACTTGCCTCTAACTCTATTAGGGTCTTCAAGCACATAGACTAGTGGTGACAGTTTAGCTATCACTTTGCACTTGATGAACTTAGGGGCAAGTTTAGCATTAAAGTATGCGCCGGCATTGCTTAAAACATGGTTTTTACGCCAAACAGTATCTCCCACATTAAATTCTTTAAAAAACCGGCGAAGATCATAGCGAGCGCTATTTTTAGCGTGAGCTAAGTGAAGTTTAGTTTGAACTTTGTGAAAGATAGATGAGAGGAGACCAGCATTAGACGCGTAAATATCACGAGGCATAAATATCAATTCCTCGAGGCTCTGAGTTGGAGTATAGAAGGAACCACAAGGTATTGTTTCCCTACCAAAGACTAGAAAGTTTGGGGTAAAGCCAGTAGCTACATTTGTAGCGCTGTTCATTGCGTACTGAGTCTTAGCAAGATGGTTGTCCCAGGATCTATGATCGTCTCCTACTAGAGATGCTAGAGCTGTAATAATTGTACTATTAAACTTCTCCGTAGGATTAACATGAGGACAATATAAAGCTCTGTGAAAAATACAAGGAACGTTATAAGAATTTAAGAATGAGTGGAATTCTCACGACTGAAATTGAACGTCATTGAACAATGCGAAAGTCCTTGGTTATCTCCAGTTCTTATCACTCCGAAGAAGAATGGTGAATGGCGTTTCTGCGTAGACAGCAGGAAGCTTAACTCAGTTACACGTCGTGATGCTTATAGTCTGCCACTAATAAGCGAAATTTTGGACAACCTGAGGAATTCCAAATACTTATGAAGCATCGACATTGCGAAAGCATTTTGGGAGATTCCCTTGAATCCTGCTGATAAAGATAAAACTGCATTTTATGTACCTGGAAGAGGTAAGTTTAGATTCAAGGTAATGCCTTTTGGTCTCACTAACTCACCTGCAACTCTGCAAAGATTAATGGATATGCTTTTTACTCCTGAATTTGAGCACAAGGTATTTTGCTATCTGGATGACATCGTTATTATTAGCGAGACTTTTGATCAACACATATCGCTTCTCATGAAAGTTCGTGAAAAACTTTCATATGTTAATCTGACTATTAACTTTGAGAAGAGTCAATTCTTCAGGAAAGAACTGAAATACCTTGGTTTTCTAGTGGACGAGTATGTTCTACGTTCTGATCCAGATAAAATAAAAGCTATTTTAGAATATCCTGTACCTACTTGCAGAAAAGAAGTACGAAGATTCATAGGCACCTGCAGCTGGTTCAGAAGATTCATTCCAAACTTTAGCACTATTGCCTCTCCACTCAACGAACTAACCTGTTCCGGGAAGAACGCTCCTAAATTTTTATGGAATTCACAAGCTGCAGCCAGGCGCAGCGAGTGCCTACTCCAGGCACAACGTGTGCCTACTCCAGGCGCAGCGTGTGCCTACTCCAGGCGCAGCGTGTGCCTACTCCAGGCGCAGCGTGTGCCTACTCCAACCGCTGCGTGTGCCTAGACCAGGCGCAGCGTGTGCCTACTCCAAGCGCTGCGTGTGCCTAGACCAGGAGCTGCGTGTGCCTACTCCAAGCGCTGCGTGTGCCTACTCCAAGCGCTGCGTGTGCCTACTCCAGGCGCTGCGTGTGCCTAGACCAGGCGCTGCGCGCCTACCTCAGGTACAACCTGGGCATACTCCGTGAGCGGTGAGCACCACCGCCAAGCGCGGTGTGCCACTTGGGTCTTTGGGCTCCGCTTCAGTACTCATCTATCTTTATTATCTTTTTTTTAATAATTGTAATTCACGTCATCCATCATCATCATCATACTTCATTTTTTTATATAAAACTGTAAATATCTTTTTAAATTTTAAATAAATTATTCTTTGTTCTATTTTTGTTGTCTCGTTGTTGTAAGGTTAGGTTTATTTTGTTTTTTAATTGTCGCTTCACGACAAGTTGTGACAGATATGCGTTTTACCGCTGTTACTAGTCATGAAATTTTAAATATGGTTGAGCAAATGGAAAATAAAAGATCACATGGTTATGATGAAATACCCACCAAAATTATTAAAGATAATATTGATATATTGGCTGAACCTTTAACTTATTTTTTCAATAAATGTGTGGAACAAACTTTGTTTCCTGATCAGCTTAAAATTGCGCGGGTACTTCCGGTACATAAAAAGGGAAGTAAAATGGAAACCAAAAACTATAGGCCGATTTCCTTGCTACCTATATTATCAAAAATTTGAAAAATTATCAAAAAGCTGATCAAGGTAAGATTAGTAACACATTGACGACAAAATTCCAAATTAAATGAGAGGCAATTTGGGTATCAACCATATGTGGGTACTATAGAAGCTATAAATACACATGTAGTATGTAGACTCAATGATAAATATAAAGTAGGAGGTAGGCATTTGACACGATCAATCACGATAT
Source organism: Parnassius mnemosyne (assembly GCA_963668995.1). Lineage (NCBI taxonomy): Eukaryota > Metazoa > Arthropoda > Insecta > Lepidoptera > Papilionidae > Parnassius > Parnassius mnemosyne. Next base: position 3,587,773 of record CAVLGL010000013.1, read on the forward strand.
GCTGCTACTGAAATTGGAACATTACGGAATTAGAGGCTCAATTTTAAAGTTATTGGAATCCTACTTATCAAATAGGAAACAATTTGTTGAGATTAAAACAATAATAGACGGTGAAGAAACGGTATACAAATCGAAATTGACAACCATAAAGAAGGGCGTTCCACATGGCTCCATTTTAGGACCCATACTATTCATAATATTCATTAATGACTTAACTGCTTACACCCATACTAAACAGCATGATGTAAAATTAACTATTTATGCGGATGATACCAACGCGATTGTATCTGCTAGCTCGGTAAACGAATTAAATACTAAAATGAAAAACACACTGTATGACTTTAAAAGTTGATTTACTACAAACGATCTTTTATTAAATACAAATAAAACATACGCAATGCTTTTTAAATCTACAGCAAGACAAAAAGATTCAATAAACGTTAATATTGACGGTATAAGTATTGACTCTGTTGAATCAGTCAAATTTCTAGGAATCCACATAGACATGTATTTAAATTGGAATAAAGAAATTAAAGCACTAGAATCCACTAGCAGTTCAGCATGCTATGACTTAAGAAGTTTACGAGAAAAAGTTACGTTAGAACAGCTAAAAATGGTTTATTTTGCTCTGGTAGAATCTAAACTACATTATAGCATAATATTCTGGGGCAATAGTTATAAGTATAATATTAAGGCAGCGTTTGTACTGCAAAAAAGGGCGATCCGTACCATGTTACGTATTCCACAAATTGAATCGTGTAAGGAACATTTCCGAAATCTTGGCATATTAACGGTCCCCTGTCTGTATATCTTAGTTTCACTGACTCATTTAGTAAAGAACTTTCACAAATATGAAACATTCGAAGAAAGGAAAAAGAGAGATATGACCCGCCGAAAAGATTTAAAAATTTCTATCACACCAAGATTGAATGTTGTACGCCACAGCACAAGATATCAAGCCATTGGACTATTTAATTCTTTGCCTACCTCATTTAAAACTATTTATTGCCACCACAAATTTCAAAATAAGTTAAAATCTTTATTAATTAAAAAAAGCTACTACTCAGTTGACGATTACTTAAATGACAAAAATAAACTTAATCAATGTTAATTTTTATTGTTTATGTATTGTATAATTTTTAATGTAGTTTGTAGTGTATTATGACAAAGAAAAGTATTTAATTAATTTGTTAAATGATGTTTAAATTTTTATCGATTCTAATTTTAATTAAAATAATTGCATGTAAATGTCTTTATCCATGTAATAAATTTCCAATACAATGTAATATTGTTCTATGGAATAAATGACTATGACTATGACTATTTTATGACCCAGACGCACTGAATTTCTAAATTGTAGCTCGGGAAAACTGTTATAAATGAAGCAACTGGGTAGATAAACTACGTGTAGTTTTGCACAGGGTTTCGTTTTCAGTTTTAAGTTCTGTGTTTAAGCCTTCTGTGTTTAGTTCTCAGGCTTAACTTTTTCTTGTTCAGAATTAAAGAAGCTGATGGAATCCTCTATTGTGTCAAGTTGCTTGGATTTCTGAGGTAATAGTATTCTAATATTCTATCCGACTCATCTCTTATAATATCTCTTATTGTCAGGGGTTATACAGCCACAGCTACTGGTATTAGACGTAGCGCTTGCACGCAGCGTTACGTTTTCATTATAAGACACAGCCGTGTCAAGATTTTTGCAAATGGAAGAGTGTGCTGATGTATTTATTGGTACATGGCATTGGTTTGTTCTTTTTTTTATTCACATAAGCTTATTTATAAGCTGTTATGAATGGTCAAGCAAAAGAAGAAATATAAAAGAAACAAAAAAATAAATTTTAACAAATCAACTAATCTTCACAGATTATAATTTCAACATTATATATCTCTTTATATATAAAAATTACATGTCACATTGTTTGTTCGCGATAAAGTCCTAAGCCACTGAAATTATTTCAATAAAATTTTGCACACTGTGTGCAGTTTGGTCCAACTTCAGAGATAAGATAGCTTTTATCCCGATTTTATATATATATATAATAACAATAATAATTGAATATAATACTAAATTGCACTAATTTGTTTAAATTATTCTGTTGAGATTATTCTGTGTGGAACTCGATTGACTTTCAAATGATCATGGGTTTATGTCATTAATGTAATTGTCAATTGTGTAATATGCTTTTCTAATCAAATTGTTTTTACATAATTTTTAAATGTATGTAAAGGCAAGTCAAGCATTCAAGTATTTTTGTCGAAAAATCGAATGCCTTGTGCCATAAATGAATTGTAAGTTTTCTTTATTCTAAAAAATGGTATTACAAGTTTTCTTTTAATCAATCAATCAATCAAATTATTTATTCGTTTTCACAGGTATTAAGGTTGACCATATTATAATTTTTAACTATCTCCGTGAAATGCTTTTACAGCATACGAATATATATGTATATTCACACATTATAAAATAAACATAAATGAATAAATCAAAATCACAGTTAAATTAAGTAAACAAAGTCAAAAAACATAAATTATTAAATTACATATTATTTAAATCATTCGTAAATAGGAATTCATTGACATTATAATAACATTTATTCATAAGAAAATTACTAAGAGTACGTTTAAATTTTTGCGCATTATAACATTTTATGTGATCGGGTAATTTGTTATATAATTTAGGGGCCATATCAACAACACTTTTTTTCATAAGGGCAGTTTTACATACATTTGTCTGGATTTTTGTTTGCGAGGACGAAGGTTAACAAAATATTGTTGTACTCTCATATCAAAAAGATCCGGATTGTACTTTACAAACATACATGTTTCTAGTATATACATACAGGGTAATGTTAATATTTAAGAGATCTAAAGTATGGTATGCAACTTTCTGTAGGCTCTATCCCACATATAGCTCGAACACACTGTTTTTGAGCTTTCATCATTAATTATCTGTATGTTGACAGTCCCCAAAATATGAAACCATATCGCAGGGTCGAAGCCACAAAGCCATGGTATGCTGTTAGAACAGTCTTTCAGTCAACTATTTTTGACAATTTATATAGTGCAAATGAAAATTTATACATTTTATTACAGATTTCTATTGAATTCAATTCCCATGACATGTTGCTATCTATAAACAGCCCTAAGAATTTAGCAACTTTTGTTTTATTATCATAACTTATCTTTTGAGTTGGGGTACTTTTTCTCTGTGTAAATTGCATTATTTTTGTTTTTTCTAGATTAACTTTTAGATTATTTGCTTTTAACCATTTAATAATATTTTCAATAGTTAATATTATTTTGATATTCTGCTACATTGTCACACTATACAAAAATAGTGCTATCGTCTGCAAACAGTATCATTGGGTATTTACAAGATTCAACAATATCATTAATGTATATTATAAATATCAAAGGACCCAAGACACTACCTTGAGGAACGCCATGCTTTATTGTTCTATTATTAGACGTATACAGGGTATTTTTGGAACGCTCCCGAAAACTAAGACAGGCGACAGCACCAAGTATACCTTTGATCATGGGTCATAAATAAATTTGATCCTGATGAAAAAAAAAACATATTTTTACAACGTTTTATTAGCTTTATTCACGCGCCATCATGTTAGTACAGCTAAATGAAACGATAATTTCATAAAAAAAATCATGAAAATACTGAAACATAAAACCAGCAGTGGAAACTGAATTGATATCACCTGACTAATGGAGGTTAATGTACGCGCGAACGGTGAAAAAAGAACGCTGGCCTTGAACTTGGGCACTGAGCGATTTATCACATATTGGCCAGTATTACTGTGCCTGCATGCTATTGGTTCCCGCGCTTTGTTCGCTCCAAAAATACAGTCGCATACACAGCTTACTTTGCGACTCGCGACGATGTTTTAAAAAGGAAGGAAAAAAAATTATTTATATCTATTGTTTTATGACTAAACTAGTGAACGAAAAGGTAAATATGATAGGAGAAGGTGAATGGGGAAAATTGTGCAGTAAAGTTAAAATTGTTGAGGAAGAATACCGAAAAAATTACCATGTGATCGACCTGATGACGGAAGCTCAAGCGAAGATGAAAGTGATGATGAAGTAGCATCCAGTAACACCAACACACCATCAACATCTGGCTTCTATGTGACCCAAGACGTCATAATGGACGACGTGTCACCCTTAGCTTAAGTTTTTTTGTTACAAACTACTTTATATTTTACGATAGAAATAAAAAACAATGCTCAAGTAAACATTATCTATTTTTAATTCCCACCTCTTCCAAAGTTCTAAGTAGCTAGTAAAACACCTATTATGATTCTACAATAAAACAATTAATTACTATAATATTATAAAACAATAGCCCAATACCATGTAGTACTTTAGAACGCGACTGTACCCACACTCACTCCGCTGTCGACCTGTATCTAGCTCGGTATGAAACAATGCTGCGGTCATAAGAAAAAAAGGCGCATCTAACAATTTTCGAATAAATTACCATTCGACTCATGATAAGAAGACGCATCTACTAATTTTTTTTAATATTCACTAATATCAATATTTAAGAAATTATCGTCAGAATTTTAGACGTAGCTGTTGATCACAGATGACATTTTATTAGTAGAAAAGACTTATACAAATTCAACATAAAAGAAAAGACTTATTTAACCAGTTGCTACGTCATCTTTAACAATATTTGCATCGATTACTTAAATTTAAATTATTCTTGTCTTATTATTTTATATCTTATTATTAAGAGCTCATATCTTATTATTAAGAGCTGGTGTTTCACATGTGGTCCCAGATAAATTTGATCGAGGTCAGACCAATAGTTTTTGAGTTATTCTTAATTATTTATATTAAAGTCGGTTGTACAAATGTTTTAATTTTTAATTATTATCGTAGTAAGTCTTGTATGATATCCCCTTTAAAATCATTACTCAAGAGTTGCGGGTTGTTATTTTTTGTGTCTCACTACCAATGCTTTTCTAATATTTACTAAGAAAAAAGTAGTAAATTACTATTAGCGTCCTTTCAACTTCAAATGACCTTTCCAAAATATGTAAAAATGTTAAATGAATGGTAGTTTTGTTTTATTTATTAGGTTGGGAAGACCCAAATAGTTATATGCGTCTTTCCTTCGATGTTTTTGTGTTGCCAGGTGTACTTTTTTAATCTAAGATGAAAAGGAAAATTCGTTTTATTTAAATAAATAAACAAATTAAAAAAAAATAAGTTCGTCCTTAAAATCTTCATGTCTCTACGTATATATTTCAATATAGATACCTTTTAATATACTTTAGACACGGGGTCTGAAAGAAAAATTCATCAATTTATTTTTTATTTCCATTTTACGTTTTTGTTAGTTACTTCCTTTTTTATTATGACGGCAGAATGCCTAACCCTGTCGCCTCACGCTTGTGACGCAGTAGGTTTCAACCTTGACGGGGTTCGTTCGTTTTAGTTTTTGAGACAGTTCCGTGTTGATTTTGTACACGCGTGCGCGAGCGACAGTTCAATCGTTTTGTTTAATAAATTTACTTGTGATTACGTGTTGATATTAAAGTTTTTGTTACGTTTTTGGATTCTTTTTTGTTTTAATAATGCCTAACGCGTACGTTTATAGTGGTCAACATGTTAGGTATCCGAACCTAGGTACACGAAGTATCGCTAAATAAATTGTTAAGACGTCGGGATGGTACAAGTGTGTCATACTGTGCAGTGCACAAAGTGTTGAAGCGTAACCAATGCGCCCATACAAATTGCACAAAGTGCAAGCTTTAGTTCCCGGCGATCACGACCGCCGACGAGTTTTCTGCCGTTGGTTATTATACCAGCAACAACGTGTGCCTGGTTCCATTGAGCACATTATCTGGACGGATGAGTCGACATTTACCAGAAACGGCCTGTGGAACCGAAGAAATACACACGTGTATTCAGAGGTTAACCCGCACGCTGTTCGACAAACCGGGCACCAAACCCGATGGTCGGTTAACGTATGGGCAGGTTTATTTAAGTATCGCATACTGGGACCAGTGTTTCTGCCAGAGCGACTGAACGGACAGCGATACCTAAATGTATGTGAAAGAAAGGGTTTTTAATCGTGAATGTGATAGTGCTGAAGAAATGCGCCAAAGGATCGTGGATGCTTTCGAGAAACAACGTACGGACTGTGTCGAAGACCACACGATGATGCCCCGCCTGCACCCAAATCTGCCTTGAAATGAATGGAGCACAATTTGAGCCGCATCTCATAAGACCACGGAGGATTTAGAGCAGTAAGCTGTTTCATAACTATTTTTTTTTTAAATAACTTAGTACTAGACTAATCTGAATAGGTACATAACTGAATACATGAGAATAATAAACATACCTACACGATGAATAAAAACGCATGACTCCAACCTTGGTTACATTTCATTTAAGTATTTCTTCATTAGCGGGGAATCGAACCAGTTATTTGGGTTATTTAACCTGTAAATTCGGATTAAAGTGGCTACGTGGAGATAAGCACAGTGGCAAAATAGTAGGTTAAGTAGATAAGTTAGGTATTTAGACACGTGTTGTAAATTATTATATTGTGGGATGGCCCGCTAGTTGCGGGCCGCGCGAATTTGTGTTCGCGCGTACATTGACCTTTATCTAGCTCAGGTCAGGTGATATCAATTCAGTTATTCCACTGCTGGTTTTATGTTTCAGTATTTTCATGATATTTTTTATGAAATTATCGTTTCATTTAGCTGTACTAACATGATGGCGCGTGAATAAAGCTAATAAAACCTTGTAAAAAGATGATTTTTTTTTCATCAGGATCGAATTTATTTGTGACCCATGATCAAAGGTATACTTGGTGTTGTCGCCTGTCTTAGTTTTCGGGAGCGTTCCAAAAACACCCTGTATATTTTTTCTTGCTTAGTAGAGATACAGATCTGACTGATTACAGTTTTTTGACTTTGAATTTGACGATAATTATTGGGAATTTGTTGATCACCTTTTTTAAATAATGGCTTTACTACGGCTGTTTTTAAATTGTTTGGGAATATACCTGTAGTAAAGCTTAAATTTATAATATGACTCAAAGGTCTTGCTATTGTAGAGCTAACATGTTTTATTACTCTTGTATTAACGTCGTCAAAACCAACACTGTTAGTATTTTTTAGACTATTTATAATTTTACAAACTGTGTCAGGTGTTCTCGGGCTTAAAATAGAGGTATATAATTTTTATTGAAGCGAAATAAATGATTTGAAGTTACATTATTTTTACAATTATTGTTGGCATTGTCATTATTATTATTATTTAAAGAAATATCAGTATTAATACTATAATTGTCAGGTTTTATGTCATCAATAAAAAAGTTATTAAAGGCATTAGTGATGTCAATAGTGTTAGTAAGATATTCATTACCTAATCTTAGCTCCTGTATTGGTTCTTTGGGAATACTTGTTTTGGGTTTATTTATAACAGACCAAGTAGCTTTCATTTTATTTTTCGACTTATTTATATAATATTCATTTTGTGAATGTTGTGTGTTTTTTATTATTTTCTTTAATTTTGATGAATATTCTTTTAATGGTGATAGAGCATCTTTGCTTTTATTTCTCCTAAAGTGCCAAAGTAAATCCCGCTTTTTATACAACATGCCTTCAGTCCCTTTGATATCCATTTTGGTTTAGAATTAAGAGTATTTTTTATAATTTTATAGGGGAAGCATAGATCATACAAGCATTTGAATATGTCAAAAAATCTATCGTAAAATGTATTAGGATCCAAAGAATTAAATGTATCTTGGAAACTTAGACTATCAATACATCTTTTAAATGTTTGGTTTAAAGGTTTTTGTAGCTAAAATCTCTTCGTTTAATACTCTACGAATTGATTGTACATATTTTTTTTACAGGACATTTTAAAATTTGCGCCATATGATCTGAAAGGCCTAGTTCAATGACTTCATTTTTTGGTCCTCTTATATAATGTGCAAAATTGTCTATACACGTTCCACTTGCAACTTTTGTCGGTTTTTTTATCTCTAGCTTCAGATTGTAGCTTAACAGTAGATTCTTAAATTCTCGACTAACAGAAGTGTTTTTCAAAATATCGATGTTGAAATCGCCACAGATAATTATATTTTTATTTTTCGTATTTATAATAGAATTTAGAATTTAAATGTTTAATTTCTAGTATTAAGGTCATCTATGTCACTATATGTATTACATATATGTATATTTTTTCCTAAAAAATTGTATATTAGAGTATATGGATTGTATATTATATTAGATAGTATATTAGAGTATATCGTTCCTTTAGAGACACTTGTTTACCCAAGTTATAAATGGAACGAACCGCTCTCTTTTGCAAAACAAATATCACATTGTTGTCCGCTGCCATAACCCATGGTAAAATGCCAAAGTACACAACACTATGGAAGTAACTGAAATACAGTAAGTGAGGAGTTTCCACATCAGTTAACTCTCTAATCCTACGTACTGCAAATGCAGCAGAACTTCGTTTTTTAGCAAGAGTATGAACGCTCCACTGAAGCTTAGAATCCAATATAATTCCTAAAAATACTGTTGAGTTAGCCATCTTTAACGATTCCTTATTAGTATTTATACTCATGGTTACATTTTTTTGGTTAGTCAGTGTAAATTCATTGAATTTAGTCTGTTTCGCATTTAATAGAAGATTATTAACCGTAAACCACCGCTGTATTTGCGAAAGAGCAACATTTACATCGTGAAAGTTAGATTTGTTGCTATCTAAACCGAATATAAGAGAACAACAACTCATTCAACAAAGACTCGACTTCAGACACAAGTTTTTTCCGGTACCAACGAAGTTTTCCCGAGATATATTGGCAAGGCAGTTCCCGAGATATATGCAGTGTATAGAGCATCACCAATGCTGTCATCCGCATAGTATCTTAGAATGTTACCGATTTACAACATATCATTTATAGGTAGAAGAAACAGCGTTGGTGTTAGCAGGCAGCCTTGTGGTACATTAGCATTAATGACCTTGTAATCGGAGCATGCTCCGTATACTACGACCTTGAGGCTCCGATCTGCAAGAAAATTGGTGATCCAATTGCACAATTTCTCGGGAAGCCCATATGAAGGGAACTTTGAAAGAAGCGCTTTGTGCCAAACCCGATCTAAGGCCTTCGCAGTGGACTCTACTGCCTCCGCCCATTTATCAGTCAGGTAGACGAGAAGATCACCAGCTGATCGACCCCGACGAATATCGTATTGGCAGTCACTAATCAGCTGGTGATCCTCATGGTACTGCATGTGCTGGCAGTTTATAATGGATTCCATTATTTCGTCTTGTTTGTCGTAATTCATTAAATCGATTAAAATGCCAGAAAGCTGCCGTGGATCTAATGGCAATGTCACTTTTTTAGCCCGTTACAGACCAATATTTTCTTGTTCTGTTGTAGGGAGGATTGTTTTTTTAAAGTAACCCTCGCATTATGATTTTATCCTGTTTGTTGGAGGCAGTTTACATACATAAATGGCACAAGAACAAACAACCAGACCCGGATAATTATTTTTAAGTCATACAAAAACTTGCGGGGTTCGAACCCGCGGCTTCCAGCACTGCTAAGCCACTGCGACACGGAGAAGCTACAGTCACTTTAACATTAAGTGATATAGATAGACAGCACGTGACTTCGCGGCATCTTAAAACTGAGCAGCGTTTGAGTTTTTGGGCATTAGTCGAGCCAATACGGAGCAGTCATTTAAAGAAAGTCACCTCCACACTAAAAAAAATTCCTCTATTGTAGAGGCGTTTCACAAACATAAATGAATATGGAACAATTGTAGCTCATACAAACAGTTTTGCCTAAGAAAACTACGGTTGCTAACCCGCTTGTCAAGCGTGGCAACTATGGCAAATATCCCCTTATGAGGCAATCTATGTTGGAGGCCCATGTTCAGCAGTGGTACAAATTTTTGTACGTGGTAGAGCCATGCTGCAGCTATATTAGTATGGTTGTAGCACGAATGGGTCGGCTCGACCGGGGAAGCACCACGCTCTCACAGAATACCAGCGTAAAATAGCAGCTTAACACTGCTGTGTTTCGTATGGTGAGTGTAGAGAACCGGAGACCTTTTTTACTGGAAAAGAGGCATTCCAGCTTAGCCCTCACGGGTGACAACGCATCTGCCTTTTGATTCGCAAACGAAGGTAGATGTAGATATTTATGGGCCACAGCAACCACTTACCATCAGGTGGACTGTGTGCTCGTTTGTCACCCTATCCTATAAAAGAATTTAAAAAAAATAGGCTGTAATAGTAACGGTAACGATAGAGGCGTTTTACAAACATAAGTGAACACGCAACAATTTTGGATCATACAAACTGTTTTTCCCTGCGATATTTAAAACCGCGAACCGCACAGCGCAACGAAACACCTGTGTTACATGCTCGTCAATTATACTTACTCGTATTATTATATCAATAAATGGTAATCGAAAATTATAGAATAACAATTAATTTTATATATTTTAATGCGTTTGGTTTCTTTTATTTATCATGATTTCTTATATTTAAGCGATCACTACGCATTAAGTGAATCTAATTTTTACGGATTTTATCGCGATTAATATTACTTTTTAATTCCCGACGTTTCAGGTGGTTTATAGCATCCATGGTCACGGCGGGGACTGAGCTGTTTGACGTCCCTGTGTCATACTTTAGCCCTTCTACCTTCAGTTTTTGAATATTGATTTTGGACCGATCTACGCAGAATGAGGTTATAGTATCCTGAAGTCTTGCAGTGGTATACTTGGGCTTGGATTTAATTTTATTAATTAAAGGATCCCAAGCAGATTGCAGCACCTATCCATCTTATCTATTGTAATTACGGTGCTTTTTAATTTTAATAGCCTCGCGAAACATCATACTTGGTAGGAATCGATGTTCTTTTACGAGGTTAATGGCGGAGACGATCTTGAAACTGCAAACTTGCCAGAACGTCGGTGCTCGGTGATCTGGCAGCTGAGCTCCAGCACGTCGAGCAAGTATTGCAAGACAACAAGCTTCGGGTCCCTCGCCTACGTCACACCAAGTAAAGCTGGCCACAGTCGAGCGTGTGCTTGCTATACAACCTTATATCAGAGGAGTCACAGAAAAGGTTAACTACAATTTGAAGCGATCTTCGATTAAAACATACTTCAAGCCACCGTAGAAGATTAGTAATGTTTTACCATCCGTCTTGCACCCTCCAAGCCACGGTGTTTGCTGACAAACTGACACTTTTAAATAAATTTACCTTTTCGGGGCATATTTCTTCGGCTACTGCAATCAACATTCTTTTATCATTTCGCCATCAGTGAATGGTTTTACACGTTTCCGATTTCAAGAGCCACACGAAAGCTGGCGCGAGTTGTAGACTCTTGTTCAGTATTCGCTTTGGTAAACAAAGATTGCAGCGATTTCAGTCCACGCTTCAAAGCTTCAAATTTTTTCGTCCGCAAACTTCCTATATATTTGGAGTAATTTTGAATACTTTTAACAGTGGTAGAGCCAGGCGGCAGCTTTTGCTGTCGCACGGATGGGCCGGCTCGAACCGGGGTGGTACCACGACCTCACAGAATACCAGCGTGAAGTAGAGGATTACCTCTGCGTTTCGCTTGGTGAGTGCAGGTGACCGGAGGCCCTTTTTACTGGAAATGAGGCATTTCATCCTAGTCCTCACGGGTGACAACGCATCTATATTTTGATTCGCAAACGAGGATAAATGTAGATGTCTATGGGCCACAGCAACCACTTACCATCAGGTTGACTGTGTGCTCGTTTGTCACTCTATCCTATAAAAAAAAATACTTTTCGATTCATACTGTCGTTTCATGCTATATTCTTTGAGAACAGCTATGGTTCCATTACAAATTAAACATAGCGCATTATTACTGGACTCAATCACAAAATACTGAAAGTTCCATTTATCTTTGAACGTTCTGCATTCACTGTCAATTTTTCGCTTCTTTTCCATACTAATATCGACATCACGCTATGAAAGTAACTAAAATAAACTAATCTAGCTGTCTCAACATTGGTGAGACCTCTAATCTTCCTTACAGAATGTGCTGCAGAACTAAGTTTGCTTACTAATTTAGATATATGGGGGCCTCATTGAAACTTCGCGTCAATAGAACCAAGATAAATAGTGGTATCCACAAGACTTAACTGCTCCATATTTAAGAGCACATTGGTATTTGAATGTTTAACATTAGGTATTTTAAATTTAATAGCTTTTTTCTTATTGCCGTTTAAGAAGAAATTGTTGGCGTTAAACCAATGTGCTAATTTTGATAGAGCATTATTTACATTGTCAAAATTAATTGACTGTCGTTTGAGTTTGAAAATTAAAGAGGTATTATCAGCAAATATTACTATATCGTGATTGTCCCATACAAGATAAGGTAAGTCATTAATATAGACAAAGAACAGGAATGGGCCAACAATCGAGCCCTGAAGAACCCATTGATACTTCTGATCCGGAGGAACCTTTAACATTGAAAAGGTAGTATATAACCTTTACCAGGAAAGAGCCCAGGAGCGGATGATGTGAAAAACGAGATAAATATAGCTGGAAAAGAAAAAATTACAAAACCACTTACCAAGCTCTTTAATATCATTCTTTACAAAAATGAATTACCAGTACCCAGGACTTGCACAGAAATAGCTCTACTTTAAAAAAAAGGGGGACTTAAAACAAATAACAAATTATAGACCCATTAGCATGATGTCCTGTCTATACAAAGTATTTCAATAAACCCTGTTACAACTCATAACAAAAGCAATCGATGAAAACCAACAAATCGAGCAGGCCGGCTATATGAAAAAGTATTCCACGACAGATCACATACATACACTCAAACTTATTATAGAAAAATGTACAGAGCATGAGTTACCTCTATATAGATATAGACTTCGTAGATTATTCAAAAGCCTTCGATTCCATAACATATAATTCTATTAAGCACGCATTAAACGAGCAAGGAATCGAAAAAGATTATGTTAAGCTGATTAAAACCATCTATGTTAACATTTCACTGTCCGGTTTTTAGACATAATAGTAAGACAATAGCAATGACCTATATGTGGTACACGGGACAGCTAAAGGGTCAAAAGTATGACAAGAGTACATTTGGATAACAAAGGACCATAGTTCCGTATAGAACGAGGGGTCAAAGAAAGAGACTCGATTTTACTAAAATTATTCATCGCTGTAATAGAATTCATCTTCAGAAACCTCAATTGGAAAGATATGGGCATCAATGTTTTTTTTTTAAACTATGATGAATCCAGTCAATATCATAATCGTGAGATTACTCTCAAAAATAGGCGTGTACTTGCAGACATGTCCTTTTTATACGGAATATGCAACGGATATATAGATTGCCCTGAACTATCAACCAAAATATTTTAGTTTCTGCGCCCCGAAAGTTAGAACGAGACTCACAAATTATTTGCTGTAACACGATCAAAATCAAATTACGCACAAAACGCATTGGTCGGTCAATTGCATAGAACTTTTAATAACCAATTTAATGTTACTGACATTTTTCATAGTAGTAGGAATGTGTTTAAGAGGGAAGTTCTTGAAGTACTTGTAGGAAATGGTTAATATGTATATTGAACACACACACATACACACACACACACACACACACACACACACACACACACACACACACACACACACACACACACACAAGCGCGCGTACATGGACACACAGATCAGGGAGAAAGAGAGACGCGCCGTTTTTAATTGTTAATTCTAAAATTGTATGTTTTTGTGGCTCAAACTTATTGATTGTCGGTCGATTAATTTAAGTTAAAAAATTTATAAAGTAGATCTCCGTTATTGGCTGTAAGTTTATTTCTTAAGTTCGTTTACATTGTAATTAGGGCTGAGAATCTTGTAATAAATAAATAAATAAAAACAGTGTGTACTTCTCACACCTCCAATTTGCAGAAGACATCGTTCTACTCTCTAAAAACCCAAAACAACTAGAATACATGCTAGGGACACTCAGCCACCATAGCGAAATAGTCGGACTACAAATAAACAGGGATAAAGCGAAGATTATGACGAACAGAGTCAAAGAACCTATATCAATACAGGCACTATCCCTTGACTACGTCGAGGAATTGCTTAACATGTGCATGTCAAACTTGGCCACTAAAAAAAGGATATCTTAGTAAAATAAGAACATGCCAAAGAGGGATAGATAGATGCTACATGAATATAAGACTAAAAGATCGAATTCAAAGCGCTTTGATCAAGAAAAGAACAAAGGCAAGAGATGTGGTCGAAAAAATCCTGACGCTAAAATGGAAATGGGCTGACCATATACAGAGAGTAACAGACAGTAGGTGGTCACAAACAGTAACGAACTGGTACCCATTATATAAGAAAAGAAGAATACACACTCGACATAGACTTCATCCACTTATAGCAGATCGCTACAGCCACAGAGTCGACAGCTTGCCAAATACATTTCGTTTCTAAACGATTTTTAATAAGTCGTTGAAGTGGAAACTGTATGGCAAAAGTTTTCTATAGGTCAGAATACGGCGTTCAGGTGTTCAATTATATTTTAATGACTTGTGTCAGAGCCAAAAGTGGTATTTAATGATGAAAAGACCTTTTGTATTTATGTGATCAAGAGCTTATTTTCAGATCCTGACATAAAATTTTCATGGAATAAAATAGAAATTAAACAAATAAAAAGTTACAGTTGTATGAATGAAATGGTTATTTTATATTCAGTTATAATTTATTTGATGGACAATTTTTATTTGGCGATTTAAAAATCACCGATAACAATAACAATTTTTATCTTTAAACTAAGGTATGTAATTTTTTTTGTTTTTATAGGATAAATATGACATTCTGTGGGAGCGTGGTTTTTCCCCGGTCTTACAGAACCATTCGTCCACACATACACATAAAGCTGCAACATGACTCTGCCACCTAAAAAATGTATTACGCTATAAAGAAAAAATTTTTTCGATTAATATTTGCATGTAGCATGTATGGTTCCGATAGACCGGGAAAGAACCATGCTCCCACAGAATACCAGTGTAAAATAGCAACTTAATGCTGCTGTATTTCGTATGGTGAGTGTAGATATCCGGATACCTTTTTTACTGGAAACGAAGCATTCCATCATAGTCATAAAATAGGCAACGCATCTGCATTTTGATTCCTATTTGAGGATTGATGTAGATATCTAAGGGCCACAGCATCCACTTACCATCAGGTGGACCGTGTACACATTTGTTACCCTTATACTATAAAAAAAATTACAAACTGTCTATGTCCAACTCCTGGGCACAGGCGTGGTCTCATTTCTGAGAGGGTTTTAAAACAAGAAAGTGTCTACTGCGTTGCATCAATGCGTGATGGCGAATTTCACATGTCTTCGAAATATTTTTTTTAATTTAACACACATGCAGGTCTCCTCAAGATGTTTGCTTTCACCGTCGGGAACGTGGTAAATTACCTAAAGTACTTTAAAGTAAATCATTGATTTCGTTGATGCCGGAGGGTATCGAACCCTGGTTGTTCGCGTATTGTGACATTTTCAACGAGCGCTTAGTCTCAATGCTACCACGGCCCTTACTTATGGTATCAATAAATTTATATCTCAATAATAATATATATCTCACTAATCAATAAATTTCTTATACTAATATTAAAAAAGGTAAAGTTGCTAGTGGGTAACTGCTGATTCCGTTCTGAGAATTCCTCCACTGACAGAAAGCTACACTCTTCCCGATTGATACCGACTATGATGATAGTGTAATAACAAATTTTAATATGAAATTGGTATGTAAATTAAAATTAACAATCACAAATTCAAGCGTGGCAATTAAGTTGACGCAGTTATTTTATAGTTGCAGCACGAATGTTTGATCGGGGAAACGCCAAGCTCGTCACCAGCCTGAAAGACCAGCTTAATCCTGCTGTGTTTTTTATGCCGACTCCAGATAATTAGAGACCTATTTTTCAGGTAACGAGATATCCTTTTGTACACCTCGGGGGTGTTTTACTCTGAAAATATATAATTAAATGAACACTGCACGGTAACGATTTTACCTAAAATATTCATGGAACACATTAGAAGTTTATAAGTATCATTAAATAAATGAAGTATACAAGCTAACGGCATTAACGCCAACCACGATGCGACACAGAGCAACCTCGCTGTTATATTAGTTCTTTTTTATAGAATGTGACAAACGAGCACAGTCCACCTGCTGATAAGTAGATGTTGTAGGCTATAGACCTTTACATCTATCCTGTATTACAAATCTTTATATCATCTGCATAATACAAAATACAGATGCGTTGTCATCACTGAGGACTAAAATGGAATGCCTCGTTTCCAGTTATAAGCGTCTCCGATTCACTACACTCACCATACTAAACACATTAGCAACGTATTAAGCTGGTAATTTGTGAGAGCATGGTCCTATCCTGAAAAAAATTGATCATATAACAAAATATAAAAAATTTGAAACTGTTATCATGTCAAAAATCAAATAAATATGTTATATTCCCTTGGTGATTTTTTTGTCAACAAACACCAAAGGAAAGCAGAATAAGTCAGCTATATGCATGGAAATTACCTTCATACAACTTACTCCGCACTTACTTCAAAATAAGTTTAGTGTGAATTTGAACCTGAAGAGACGGCAGAATATAGAAAAAAAATCTGAATAAAACATTCAGGGCTTTTAAAATACTGCATTGAAAAAAAAATTTTAGTTGTGATCCAAAATCCGAGACAGTTTTAGAAAATTATTTTCATATTGTGCTTAAAAATTAGCTTTTACGCGCAGTTCTACTCGCGATTAATTAAAAAAACTGACTAATTGTTTTTCATCATGGACTAAAAAGACTATAATTTGGGAAAAATCTACGTTGCCTTTGCCTTATTCTGGTTTGTTACTTATAATATTACCAAGTTTTATCAAAATCCGTTCTGAACGTTTTACCTGAATGAGCCACTAACATACATACATACAAACATTCACATTTGTAACATACGTAGGGCTAGGAGGATACGAGCTTTACGTAACTAAGCATTCAATAATATATTATAAATTATTGAATATTTCTTGCCGAATATAAGCCACCCTCATCTTGCCTCATAGGGAGAAGTGCCATAGCGGCCATGCTTTGCAGTCGTCAATCTATTATATCATAAAAATAGAATCTGTGGTTAACTGTTCAATTAGTAACTTTATTAAACCTCTGAAGGAAGATATTTCTTGTTAATTAGTTTCTTGTTAACTCAGTTCTTTCAATTTTTCAATTGGAGTTTTTAAATTGGAAAAGTGAATAACTGTCATTAGATTTTAACTGAAGGCTTACTTCCAAAATTGTAATCAAATTCATTTCGGGTTTTGATTCAAAATAATGCTATTTCATCAGGTGGCATTTTGAAGCACCAACCCATATGTGACACCAGTACTCCATGCACGACTGGATTTGCGCTTTATATAAGGTAAAAAGCTGCCCCGGTGTGAAGTACCGCCGCACCCTTGCAAGGAAACCAAGTTTCCTTCAACCCCTAGTAACTGAAGGCGGTCAGTGTACTCCAAGGATACATTATGGACAGCCAAGGTGAGCGGGCTCCTTTTAGTGGTAAAAAGATTAGCTTGTTTTGGAGGCGTATATATCACGAGATTGGCATCGCCCCATTCGGAGACTGCCTGTAGTTTGAGACTCACACGCTCAACCACAGCCTCTCTTTTTGACTGGATTTGATCCCAACTGGCCCAAGCACTTGGTTGGTATCTCTCCACAACCGTGCTGACGTCTGCATACCCATAGATAGCTGGATTGAGCAGATGATTTATACGCAGCAGGAAGAGAGTTGCATAGAAAACGGACACCTGAGGAACAGCGGCGTTAATCGCCGCAGTATCGGATTAGCAGCCATCGACGACGACCCGGTGAGACCGTTCACTCAGAAAGTCCTTCACCCAGACAATCAGGCCAGGGGTAAAGCCGTACGCTGAAAGACAATAAGACTAGCGTGCCAAACCCTGTCAATGGCCTTCGAAACATCTAGGGAAACAGCAAGTGCTTCACCACTGTTCTCAAGGGCTTCGCCTCATATGTGAGTGGCATACGCTAGAAGGTCCCCAGTTGATCGATTTCGGCGAAACCTGTACGGGCGATCACTGAGGAGATCATTTTGCTCTACGTATGCCATAAGGTGGTCATTCAATATACGTTCCATAATCTTGCAGAGTATGGAGGTAATTGAAATTGGCCGATAGTTGGCAGGGTCGGTACTGCTACCTTTTTTAGGCGCAGGCTGCATATTGGCCAACTTCCAATATTTGGGAACTATTCCAGTCCTGAATGAGAGGCGGAACAAGCGTGTCAGCATTGGAGACAACTCAGTTGCACAGACCTTTAGAACTATAGCTGGTATAACATCAGGTCCACTAGCTTTGTTCACGTCTAGACTTCGCAAGGTTTTAAGAACCTTCTTGTTAGTAACACGGACCTCTGACAAAGAGGTATCGCAGTGAGATAATTGAGATGGTACGCTGTTGATACTGTCCAGACGCGAATTGCAACCAAAAAGATAATCATAAAGCCATTTTCTCCTTGGACGCATGGGCCAGTGAGCCAGCTGGTTTTTCAAGCGGAGGCAGTATAGGTTTGTCTCGACCACTTTGACGAGAGATCAAAAAGCTCTACTGCTAGATGGTTTTACAGAGAGATTTGTACCGATGCGTTTAATGCGGTCGAAACTGACTTAGCGTAATGCCTTTTTACAGGACTAACATCCGGAGCTTTGCGTACTCGAGCATCAACCCTGGATAAGTACGCCATATGTTTGTGCTTTTCTGCTATAAATAGGACAAATTAATTTAGATAAAACTATTCTCGTCACATGCGATTACAAGCCTATGGTGTCTATGGCAATCCATTGAAATGCCAAGCTATTTTAATGGATTGTCCAAGGTTGCTGTCTAAGTCTAATGAAGCAAGCTACCCTACCTAACCTAACCCACACAGCACACACATGCGTCACCCGTGTCAATGTGTATGTAATTCTCGTGAAATATGATAACGACCGCAACCGGCGGGACGGCAGTCTGTAAGCGAGTAGTTCAGTTCCTTTTGGGTGTATTGTGTGAACACGCGTGTCGGGTTTGACGAAATAATTCGGCTACAAACTGATGTGAACTGTTTAATCAGTTTCCTCCCTGCACAATCTTTCTATCAGATGACTCTGGTGAACCCAATTAGATTACTGCTAACATAAGAAAATGTACCTAAATAAAAATCTATATAAATAATATCATAGAGGTTTGCAGTTGTGCGTGCATCACGGAAAAACGACTGGATGGATTTCAATGAGGTTTTCTAAGTTTTATTTCATAAACACTTGACCTATCTAAAAACAATATATTGCGATATCTTCATTTAATATAAATTTATTAAAGTTTAAGAAACAACGATTTTTATAAGCACTACATGTTCAGTGATGTGTGGTTTCTTACCGCGGAGAAGTGGAGAAAGTGCTGTAGCGTGCATGCGCAGTTGTCCATATTTTACGTGGTAGAGCCATGCTGCAGCTATATTAGGGTTGTAGCACGAATAAGTCGGTCTGATACCAGCGTCAAATAGCAGCTTAATACTGCTGTGTTTCGTATGGTGAATCGGTGACCCTTCTACTGGAAATGAGGTATTCCATCTAAGTCCTCAGAGGTGGCAACGTATATGCATATTGATTCTTAATTGAGGATAAATGAGAATCTCTGTGGATTACATTATACACTTACCGTCAGGTGGACTGTGTGCTCGTTTGTCCCCTTATTCTATTAAAAAGAAAAAAAGACAGGAACTCTCTTCTACCTCTGCCTCATGATAAATTTAGGGCCATCCGCGCATCATTTGCGCGAGCGACCTGATGCTGTTCAGTTGCACTTTGATCCATCCCCCCCCCCCCCGTAGTTTCCTTTAGTTTTCTCAGTAATTTTTCACCGTTGAATAACAAATTTTCGTATAATTCGTTTTCTTACAGTCGTATTTATATATTATAAAAGTAGAACTTTGTAATGGCTCGCGAATTCATTTATATAACGTTTAAAAAAGAATTGTTCTGCAAAAAATATACTTATTATTGACCTTGGCCAGACCATAGATTTGAATAAGTTGGCCCAAAACAATGTCGGAACCTGAGAGATAACCTCCGACATTTTACATCAAGTTATGTTCCATTCATAATTAATAATTAGCACCATCTAGCGTATCTAACGTGGTACTACTACAAAGTATTTTTTTTTTGTAGTTTTCTTACAGATGACGTTAATAATACAATTAATATATAAAAATCTAATACTCGTAAATAAAAATTGTTATATCTTCAATTTATTTAAATGTGGATAAAATAATATTTTTATGTTTGATAAGACATCTAGACGTGAATCGAAAATACTATGTCAAAGCGCAAACCTGAAAGTGCGATCGATCGACTGCTGTGATCGCAACGCGAACGATCACAGCAGTCGCGGATATCAGCTAGTATTAAATATAACTTAAAACATTAATTATTTTATACACTGTATCTTAGCAATTCAGAATGTGAAATTATTTTATTCTTTTTAGTTTTCAAGTCGGCTTTTACGTGAAACGTACGTTGAATGCGTAAAAACATTATGCCATTGTTAGTTAAAGTGCGTTCTGTCATTCTGACTAATTATTCGTAATGTTGGAGACAAAGTTACATGAAGAAAAAAAAACGAAACTTTGTTATAACCACAAGAGCAATTTATTAAACGTTCCATTTTTGAATTTAGTAAAGTATTGCGTGTGAAATATATTATATATTTTGGAATTATCTGTTACATGAAGTTACTACTGCGTTTCTCTTAAAAATCGATATTAATTTAAAAATGCTCAAATTTGCTATTGTCCTCCTCATTAAGTAGCAATAGAATGAGATAGGTATAAAGATAATTATTTATCAAAAAATATTAGTAAATCTGCTCACTCTTTTCTTCAAACTCTTCTCCCAATTCTTAGTGCAGATAACCTGATCTCATCTACGTACCTAAAATATTACGTTGTGTCACGAATGACTCGACTTCATCGTTGAAGTGGATGGAGGGGAGGCTCTTTCCCTTCAATTCTCTTCACTCACCATACGAAACATAGCAGCATTAAGCTGCTATTTTACGCTGGTTTTCTGCGAGAACGTGATCCTACACCGGTCGAGCCGACTATAGCTGAGCATGTCTCTACCACTGTAATAAAATTCGAACGTAATATACGTAAAATACGTATAAGTAATATAAAATAGTGGTAAATCAGCACTGTAAATTCCATCTAACAATTTCATTGTTGAAGGATCGAACCCGGGTTGCTCGCATACTGTGAAATTAACAGCGAGCGCTTTAGTTAGGTACAACACGGCTTACTAATACGTACCTGCCATATTAATTATTGTACTTAAATTTACTGAACTTGAAAAGAAAATATAATAAAATATTCCATTTTTGATAACGTTGATACGGCATTTATGATTTAATTAATTACTTACTCGACGGCCCGTTCCCAATTTTTATCCGAATTCAAAAAAGGTATTTTTACTTATATTACGCGATATCTTCGGCTATTGTTGACCGATTTTAATAAATAAAATAATTTTCATTCAATATAGAATGTTACATAATGCTTATTGAAAGTATTTTTTATTTACCATTGGTTCGAGAAATACCTTTGTGCTGAGAAGAACCAGCAAAAAACCAGCGCGATTATATATATTTTAGACATATTATAACTTTGTAAATGTCTCTATTAAATAAATTTACAGAAAATCTCCCCCCTCCCCTCCCCCTAATCGAATAAAAATATGATTGAAATTGTCGCTGTAACTATTTGAACAACATTGGAATAAGAGCGTATCAGATTCTATCTAGATTACTGAAAATCTGTGATTGATAGAACGCGATTGATTCACGCAAATTATACTTGCAAATACTTTCTCCTTTCTTGTGTTGACAGGCACAGTGCCAATAGACGAATATTTCTGTATTCGTATAGGTCATTTTAAACGGGATGTTAAGACAACATTGCTTTTTTGACGCTATTAATCAAGTTAATTCTGCTTGAAATCCTAGAACTTGATCCCATTCCAATTTATGTAAGAGATATTTGATGACTAAATTTTTTCGTTAGTTTTTTACTTCATACTTATTGTATCGTGATATTTTGAATTCATTTTCCGTTGAAGATTAATTATTTATCGTTACCGTTACAGCCTTTCAACCACTGCAGTACATAGGCCTTCCCTCTAGATTGCCACGAACTACGACCCTGAGCCACATGCATCCATCGACCGCATGCATGTTTCATCAGATCGTCACTCCATCTACTGGTCACCCAAAACTGTGCTTACTAGTATGAAACTGCTAATTGAGAAAGTTTCTTTGTTATCGAGCTATATGGCTGGCCAATAGCCATTTCAGCTTACAAATCCTTTGCTGCAAGCAAGTTAGGAGTCCTTGCAAGGGGTCCTTGCAAAAGCACTCTTTAAAACGCACAAATCCAATCGTGCCATTGCTTAATGCTGCCATTTATGGACTGGTGCTGCAAAATGCCATTCAGCAGCTTCTAACTCAACGGAAAGGCGTAATAATAAGCTTATTGGTGACCCCAATCTGGTTAAAACCAATCTTACCAGTCTTGAACACAGGCGCAAAGTAGCCTTTCAACAGGATGCATTTCGGACAGTGTGCGCAGGAATTGCATAACGTGATTCCTCCCTCTACCTTCCACCATCAGATAACCAGGCGCTCGGCTAGTCTCCGCTCTTTCGTTGTCAACTTTCGAAACAAACGGCATTGCTTCATAGTTCGTCATGTGTACATCAAAGGAATGAAATGAGTTGCCAGCATTTATCTTTCCGTCCGATTACAATGTGGGCGTCTTCAAGGCTTGTGTATAAGCTTTTGTTAAGTTAGTTCACTTTACCATCTCTGGCTGCATCACCATCAGGTTTGTAGTGAAGCTCTGGCTTAGAATAATAAAAATAAGATCCACTGAGCTGTGCCAGTTACAGTCATATATGCAGTGGCATGTTTAAAAAATGTAACTTTATACGTTCTACTAAACATCGTTAAAATTTTTATATGCTCTTAAAAATCACTATTTGATATGAGTCTGTTCTATAATAAAAAATGTTTTAGGAAAAAAGTTATTTAATCCCGTTAGAGTAAGTTGTACATCAGCCTAGTGTTAATGTTTTAAAATCCATCATCTCCATTATTCCTCTCAATGACTGGTTGCTAATCTGTTTGCCAATGGTGGCAACTATGACGAAAATTTCTCATATGAGGCAATCAACAGAAGCTTATGTTCAGCGGATAACTTTTGATAGCTTGTGATGATAAAAGTAACTCTTATAACATGTTCAAAAGAAAATTTTCGTTAAAATTGTACTTAAAAGTGTTCACTGACAGCTTTTCATGTCATTAGTTGCGTCATAACAAGTGCTAACAAGGTATACCCTCTTATTTCAGAGAGGTGACAACGCATTTGCATTATGACTGTTTTCATTACTCATTGCAGCTTAACGTCTACTGTAGAAAAAAAAACTTCCCCAAATATTGCCTCACATGGGGCCTTAATGCCTTAGTTGCCACGCTTGGTTGATAGGTTAACAACTACAGTTTTTAGTTTTGTTTTAAGGAAGTCGCTGCTGCCCACCTTCTGTTTTAATTCTCTCTGTCGACTCTCATGACTCCCACGACGGGACGATATGGTGTACCTAATGAATTATTTTATTTATTTTTAAAAAACGTTACTCCCACACTAGAATTTTCTCCTGTATCATGTAGTCAGTTTACAAACACAAATTGCACAGGGACAAAAATATTCAGACCCGGAACAATTAGTTGTGGGGCATACAAATACTTGTTCTGTGCAGGTTTCGAACCCGTGGTCCTCTGCGCAGCAACTCAGAGCTAAATTACTGCGCCATGGAGCCGTGAATACTTTTAAGACGTCGATAATTGCGATAAAGAAATAGTTCGAAGAAAGTTATTGTAATCTTTGTTGCTTATACATCATTATGTTAGTAAAGTAACATTTAGTATGCCGTAATGCATATTTTAATCAAGGTTTAACGTTTCAGCCCGCCTAAAATGAACCTTTATCAATAGCAAAAAAGGAATCTTGTTAAAACTTGCTGGGAAGCTGGGAACTTAATGCTGCCATTTATGGACTTTAAATTTTTTTTATAACGTTTTGATAATTAGATATCCGAAGTTTTAAGGAATGAGAGAGGTTTTGAATATTTTATTATCAAGTTAATAGGAAGTCGTTTTAATGAAGAATATTAATTCATTTTGTATTAGCGGCGTAAAAAAATTATTACGTACATGATATGTGTTATTATAAAAAGTAGTTCATAATTAGTTTCACGTTTAAAATAGAATCTGTCTCAATAACTAAGTCTTTCGGAAACTATTAGGTCGGGGATAAAGTTTCTTCGTGTTTTGTATAAAAATCCAAAACATTATTTTCAAATTTTAATTATGATATATATGTGGTATTTTGTTTGACAACTTGTCGCCATCTTGTAGGTAATGACATAATTCCGTTGCTGTAAAAATCTTCGGATTTTTGATTTTAAAAAAAATGCGACAAGTAGTTTTGACACTCATCTATTGATGTTAACCTAACACTACCACCCAAAGTATTCTTAAGACACCGAAACAGGTGAAAATCTGAGGGTGCAAAGTTAGGACTATATGGTGGATGCATTAAGCTTCCCAGCCAAGCTCTTTCCATTTTTGCTGAGTGGTCAAATCTGTGTATAGTCTTCTCACCTCACCACTCCTTTTCTGTTGATCACTTCCGACTTTCTCAGTTTCTTGCTTGAGTCTCATTAGTTATTGGCGCTAGAAATCCGAATTGATGGCATTGCCCGCCAATAAAAGCCCATAATAAACGAAGCCCTTCCAATCCCACCATACACACAGCGTCACCTTGGAATCCGGTTTACGCTACAGTCTGTGGAGCTTGACTACCCTTTGACCATGATTTTTTCGCACATTCTTGTCTTAGGTGATCTACTTTTCATTACCAGTGATCAATATTTTTCAAAAATGGTTCGGTTTCCTTACATTTCAATAGAGAATCGTAAATGAGCACACGATTCATTAGGTTTCTTTCAGTGCACTCGTGTACCCAAATTTTTTCTACGTGGTAGAGCCATGCTGCAGTGGTTGTAGCACGAATGGGTCGGCTCGACCGGGGAAGGACCACCCTCTCACAGAAAACCAGCGTAAAATAGCAGCTTAACGCTGCTGTGTTTCGTATGGTGAGTGTAGAGAACCGGAGACCCTTTTTACTGGCAAAGAGGCATTCCATCTTAGTCCCCACGGGTGACAACGCATCTGCATCTTGAGTCTTTATTGAGGATAGATGTAAATGTCTATGGCTCACAGTAACCACTTACCATCAGGTGGCCTGTGTGCTCGTTTGTCACCCGATCCTATAAAAATAAAAAAAATAAAAAATAAAATAAAAAATACCGAGCTTTTTTGTGTAGCCAGACTTTTTCAAATGGGTCAAAACTGTTTCATGATCAATCCTCAATTCCTCGGCTATGTCGTAACTTCTTATATGCCGATCTTGCTCCACTTTTTCAATTTTATCCGTATAAGAAGACCAGAGCGAGCTGTCTTTGACATCCCAATTTCGGAACTAAAAACGCTTGAACCAAATTTGTCCTACTCTTACTGACATTGCATTAGGTCCATAAACGGAAATTTTTTCGCGGCTTGAGTGGCATTTTCCCTTTTTTGTAACAAAACTTTAGGATGCATCGAATTTCTTCGTTAGTTTCGCTCACTTAGGCGGACAGAAAACTAATTGAAAAACGGCGGGAAAGTGTTTTTTACTTTTATTTTTCTTTATCTTAATATTCTATGTGTATTGATATTAAACCAGCCAGATACAAACATCGTACAACCAAAGAGATTTTTCTTCAATTTTATACAAACAAAATACGAAGAAACTTTTTCCCATAGACTTAGAATATACTGGCGTATATATGTAGACTAACATAGTGTGTAAGTGAGAAGAAAATTTCTTATGGCAATAATGCAAGATAGAAAAATTTTGAATGACAGATCAGCACAATTCAGCATGCAAGAAATAGCTCCTAGATATTTAGTAATTTTTTAAAGTGTAATAGTGATTATTTTTAGTAAGTAACTTTTTTACAAAATGCTGACTTGTTCAGTGAGTGATTGTGGTGTTAATAATAGAAATAATCCTGATAATTGCACATTTCACAGTTAAATTCTCAAGATGTCGTGAATGTTATGAAGCGTTTATTTTTGGTTAAAATTTATGTTATATACTGTTTAAAATATAGAATGTTTTCAATTGTTTTGTTAATTTTGATATTTTGTAAAGAAAAAAGTCACGTTTATGATAATTTGTATGAATTTGGTAAATACATTTTATACAAAATATTTTACATTTACGGTAGGGATTGACTCAACTATATCAAAATTAATGTCGATTTTTATCTTAAATGTTTATAATAAATCGATAGACTTGCCTACACAACAAGAAAATAAATCCTCGGCTTGCCTTCTAATATGTAATTTTATTTTGTCGTTTGTCAAACATATTCCCTCCGGTAATGATTTCTTATATTTACGCGAACACTACACATTTAAATAAAACTAATTTTACGGATTTTATCGCGTATATTAACTTATTTTACTTTCCCTGTGTGGCTGTGTGGCGATGGGCTCACCTGTATCTCCCATTGTTGCCGATATATTCATGGAGGACTTTGAGGAGAAAGCCCTGCTTACTTCTCCCATAAAGCCAAGATTCTACAAGCGGTACGTAGACGACATTTTCACAATTCTACCTTTAGATAAAGTAACTGCATTTTTAGACCATCTTAACTCCTTAAATTCTAAAATTCAGTTCACAATGGAGTTAGAGGCAAACAATTCTTTAGCTTTTCTAGATGTGTTAGTAATTCGGAATCCTGATAACACCTTGAGCCACACTGTGTATAGAAAAAAGACCCATACAGATAGATATTTAAACGGTGATTCTCACCACCATCCTTCACAGTTAGCTACCGTGGGTAAATCTTTGTTTCAGAGAGCACGAGGGATCTGTGACAGTAAACACCTGGCCGCCGAGCTCCAACACGTCAAGCAAGTTTTGCACGACAATAAGCTTCGGGTCCCACGCCTACGTCACAGTGAACGAGTGAAGCCGGCCACAGTCGAGCGAGTGCCTGCTGTACTGCCATATGTCAGAGGTGTCACTGACAAGATTGGCTACATCTTGAAGCGTGCTTCCATTAAAACATATTTCAAGCCGCCGAAGAAGATTAGTCAGTTTTTACCATCAGTCAAGTGTAATATTCCTCTGCAAGATGCAGGAGTGTACAAGCTGGATTGTAAATGTGGTCTCTCTTATATAGGACAAACTAAAAGATCCATAAAAACCCGCGTTAAAGAACACATAGCTGATGTGAAGAATAGACGCTCCGGGAAGTCTGCAGTCTGTGAACATGTACAGGATCGCCCCCGTCACTACATTAGATTTGATAGACCACAAATCCTCGCTAAAGAACACCGATTCCTTCCAAGGATGATTCGCGAGGCTATTGAAATCAAAAAACATCCTAATTTCAATAGAGAAGATGGCTGGGTGCTACCATCTGCTTGGGATCCCATAATTAATAAAATTAAATCCCAACCCAAGCATACAACTGCAAGACTTCATGATACTGTAAGTTCATACTGCGTAGATCGGAACAAAAATTAATAATTTTTAATCTGGAGGTAGCCGTGGTTAACTATGACATTGGGACGTCATACACCTCAGTCCCCCCGTGACCATGGGTGCTGTAAAGTGCTTGAAACGTCGGGAAAGTAAAATAAGTTAATATACGCGATAAAATCCGTAAAATTAGTTTTATTTAAATATTCCCTCCGGATTCTATAATTAGAAAAAATGGTTAAGGTTCATTGTACGGGTTGGTTGTAATGCAAAGAAGAACTCAACAATTTGCAACAAACATTTTCTTGAGAAGTATAAAAGAAAAAGTTGAATAAAAACAGTTTTATTAAAAGGAGTCATTTCTACGTTATTTGTACCAGTAAGTAAAATATTGATTTAATAAGACTTCAAAATTTAACTTTCAAAACTTTAGATAAATAAAGATTAATGCTGAAATTTAGAATCGTTTGGCAGGGGGGGCAGAGGGGGAGGGGGAGTGAGTGAACGTCCCCTTACTCCGGACACAACTACCATTAAAAGGTAATACACTATTCTTGAGAAAAATCATAAAGAAAATCCCATAGACCTAACCTCAAAATGATAACATTTATCGTCTCCGGCACGAGGGGTGAAGAGGGGAGCACGAGTGTGCCCTATCAGGGAAAGCTACTTTACCCTTAAAGTATCGTTTATGAGTATTGGGTTTTTGTAAAATCAAAACCTCACTTTTTTTACACAGGAATATTGACCCAAAGTTACTTCTACAACGGCTTCGGCGGAGCAGGGAGTACAGCCCCTTCGCCCTTGCGAAGCGTAACCTTGTGTTACGTGCCTACGGTTTTACAAAAACACTCTAGGAGTAGGGCAGATATCATTCATTTCGTTTTATTTGGTTAAAGCATTTTCTTTGCAACACTCATGTGTATACAAATTTTTACTTTATGTTATCTGCCATCACGGCAACATACGCACTATTGATTTACATCGTACATGTTTAGTTCACAAAATAAAGACTAAAAAATATTTTCAATGTTCACGTAATGAGTCAAAGACTCACAAATATAATGTGACAGGCGTTTATAAGCGTTGAATTGCATAGTAACCATTTTGAAATGATTCTGATACTGGTTTTGTTACTGTGACTTATGACAAATCTGCGCCACACACACTTTCTTAGACTCCCACAAAAAAAGAAATATTAAAAAGCTTGATAGAATACTTAAAGATTTTAATTGTAAAAACCTGTTCTACTTGTATAGATAACTTTATTGTCAATTTTAATGAATGTAAAGGAGGTCAAAAACTTTCTGATCATAATGTAATTAAATAAGAATTAGTTCATCAAAAAAACTGTAACAATAAATATGAAACTTACATAGGCAGAAACTTTTCAAGGAATAATCTTGAATATTTTAATTATTTGTTCAACAAATATAACACTAGGATTAAATCAAAAATTATGATGACTGATGACGCGAACGCAAGAATGAGAATTTTACATCATTATTGCAACATTGCTTTTCCAAAAATATAAAATCAAGTAAGGAGCAAACATAAAAAATGGACTACATTAGGTATAGAAACTAGTAAGAAAAACTTAATTAATATGGAAATATTACATGATCATTACCCTACCCAACAGAGAAAATTTAAAATTAAAAAATATAAGAAATTATTACTAAAAACAATGATAACCACAAAAAAATTACAATATCGTATCAGGTTTAAGGAGGCAAAAAATAAAATTAAAGAATCGTGAAAAATTATAAATGAGCAGATAGGGCAAAATAAACGGCAAAATACAAAATCTAGAATTGAATCGATAAAAAACGATAGCGGACAAATTATTACAGAATCTCAAAAAATTGCAAGAAGTTTTAATGATTTTTTCTGCAGTATTGCACATAGATTAACGAATATTTAGAAATTGACGCAGAAAATTACATGAAATATTTAGATTACCCCAATAGGCCACTAACATTTATTTCTTTTTACCCATTAGATTATACAGAGCTAAAGAAGATTGTTACTAGAATGAAGCAAAAATCTACATTAGACATTTACGATATGAGCACTAGGACATTAAGAAATCTTATTAGAAAGAACAATAATTTATTCGAATTGATATTTACTGTTTTCAATTTGTGCTTAGCTAATGGCATATTCCCCGACGTACTCAAACTGGGTAAGGTTGTACCGCTTTTCAAAAAAGCGGATTCCACAGAGCTTAGTAATTACAGGCCAGTTTGTATATTGCTGACTTTATCAAAAATATTAGAAGCCATCATAAAGTCTAGAATTATAAGGTACTTTGAAGAAAATCATTTATTTACAACGGCACAATTTGGATTTAGAAGAGGACGATCGACCGAAATGGCCATAAGAATAATAATTTATTTCATTTTAGAATCTTTGGACAGCTCGAATAAATGTGCCAGTATTTTTTGTGACTTATCAAATGCTTTTGATTGCTTACGGCATAATGTATTAATATTAAATTGCAGCATTATGGTTTTCAAGGAGTTGATCTAAACTTATTAAAATAACCGCAGCCAAGGTGTATCAGTAAATCACCAAACTTCTTCAGCGAGTTCTGTATCAATCGGAGAACCACAAGGTTCGATTTTAGGTCCTGTTTTTTTTTATCTATATTAATAATCTTGGTATTTCAATGACAGACTATACATATTTAAGTTTATTTGCAGATGATACACATGTTGGTTTAGTAGCCTCATAGGTAGAATCCTAAGAAGACTCAGCCATCCGAAATCGTTAGCACTTATTGTCAAAAACTTATTTGGCCTACCTAATTGGCGCATCGTTGCAAAATGATCCCGCTTACGCGCAGATTAGGAAATAAGCCGCAGAATTAGGTACTGACTTCATATAAGTTAAATGTGTTTCCAAACATGCATTAAATATTGATAATAATCAATCATGTAATTGGCCGGAATGAGGTAATGGCTGCCATGAAGTTTCTAAATGTTTTGAAATTTAATTGTATAAAATACAATATTTTAAAGTAAAGTTTAAAAATGAAGTCCCGCTGGGTTTCTTGCTGGTTCTTCCCAGGACAGATGTTATTTCCGAAGCAGTGGTGAAGCTTAAATGACTCTCAATAAGTATTATTGTAAAATATATTCAATAAAATGACTATTATTTTCTAATCTAATGATTTTATATACATATACAACATGTAACAAGAACCCTCTGGTTCCCGTTAAGTACGTTATCAGGATCAGTATTGAAACCTATACAAATAACTTTTTTTAAAAACTCGACCATACTTTATTTTTTATTTTATAGATTTTTTTTAATTTTATGTGGCTTTATTACCTCTTACTGACTCTAGCCGCTGCTAAAGCCAAGTAAAGTGGGGTATTTGACAATCCTCTTACTGCCCAGACAATTCAGAGGTAATAAAACCACATACAATTTGAATACAATTTTTTTTTAAATAAAATAAAAAAAATATTGTTCGAGAGTTTAAAAAAAAGTTATTTCTATACGTTTGAATAATGATCCTTATAACGTATTAAACGGGAACCACAGGGTTTTTGTTACATATTGTATATAGAGAATGCGTTTACTACAATATGTTGAACATGGTTTTAGTTTGGTTTTTGTGTCACTTGAATTGTACTCAGCTCCCATCTTTCTTTCTTAGTCAGTCTGAGATTGTGGATTCTTTATAACATTTTCACTACCTATATCCACTGCTGAACATATGCCTCCCTGCAAATTGCCTCATAGTTATATAGATTTTACCATAGTTGCCATGCTTAGCAGGTGGGTTGTCAACCGCATTTTTTATTATTATCCGTTGTTGTCAAGATAACGCTGCTGCCCATTTCCTATTTCTGTTCCCCCAAGTCGCCTTTAACGACACCCTTGGAACGATATGGGGTAGTGGATGTTCTTACACTGCCACTACACGATAAAAAATACATTATTGATATTTACAATTGAAATAATTATTGATAAAAATAGCTGCATATTTATTAGTCATTACGAATATTCAAGGCATATATTTAATCAATAAACATAATCAAACATACTTAAAGTGGAAGTTATATTTAACTGCATGGAATGTGTTTGTAGTTAATATTTTATAAAATTTCTAAAAGTTTATAAATCCAAGAGCCAAGAGTAACATTAATAACTCTTAGAAAAATCACGAGGGCGTTCGTTAAAAGCTACAATTTAAAATCCTAGATAAAATGTGTTTGCTCCGCGGTTTTCATTCCTGCTCTTCTATTTTCTTAAACTTTTAATACCGGTTTATAAAGTAAAGTAAAGTTCGGGTTCGGCAGATTCCACATATACTCGAAACATTATATTCGTCAGACATGCAGGTTTCGCGTTTTTTTTTCTGCCGAGTGCTATCGATATACTAACGCATCGTGCACGAAATTATAAAATGCAATCTCAAGTCCTGATTTGCTACATGCTTGGAGATAAAGGAAAACATCGTGACGAAGCCTGCATGTCAGGGAAATAAAAATATTTCGAGGTCATGTGAAGTCTAACAATACGCACTGGAGCATCATAGTTACAGCCCTACACAATTCGATCGCTGAACGTAGACCTTCCCCAAGGAATGCGACAAAGCACGGTCCTGAGCTACCTGCATCCATCGACTTACTGCATATCTCACCAGGTCATCACATCATCTAGTGGGGGATCACCCTACACTTCGTTTACCGGTACGAGGTTGCCACTCAAGAATGATTCTTCCCCATCGGTTATCGATTCTTACAACAACATGGCCAGCCCGTTGCCACTTCAACTTACAAATCCGTTGGGCTATTCCGGTAACTATGGTTCTAGTGCGGATCTTCTAATTTTTAAGCTTCCTTATGCGACCAGCAGTCAAGGACCACGTCTCAGATCCATAAGTCACATAATTCACTGGTTGTACAACCTTGTTGCATCACTGGAACATCACAGCGGACTAACTGCTTCATATGTAACACACAGGATGCAATCTTGACCGAAGGCGGGAGGATATTGTACGTGGTAGAGCCACGCTGCAGTTAAATTATGGTTGTAGCACGAATGGGTTTACTTGAACGGGAAGGACCACGCTCTCACAGAATACCAGCGTAAATTTTCAAATTAATGTTGCTGCTGTGTTTCGTATGGCGAGTGTAGAGAACCAGAGACCCTTATTACTGGATACTAGGCATTCCATCTTAGTTCTCAGGGGTGACAAAGCATTTGCCTTTTAACTTTTACTTTTAACCAGGTGAACTGTGTGATCGGCAGCCTTATCCTTTAAATTTCTTTTTAATTATCCATCAAAGAAACTTTGAGCATATCTTTGCGTTAGTACCCGTAGTCTTTGGAGTAAGCTTCGTTTGCGAAGTAATTGCATCGTCAGTGTGGTCATGTCCTGCCGTAAGACTTTTGTCTTCCATCATTCGATATAGGTGACGAGAAAACTTGACGTAGTTTCCCAAAGCCATATTAGCAACAAGTAACAGTGAGATAATAATTGTAAAGTACCTAATTGATCATATCAATGTTTGGTCATCAAAATTTGGTAATCAAAGATTGGGACTATAAACGATATAACTTCAGTCGTAAATTGTTTCCAATTTCACCCCGAGGTCGTATATTAAACTTACTGTACTGTTGTAAGACTGTTGAAAACAATGTTATATAACATAATACGAGTTTTTGTTCCTTGTAAGAGTTCACTTTGAGAGTTCAATGTGATATTAAAAGTTGTGTGAACAATGCGCAGCGTTACAAACGACTCTTAATAATGGTATTATTCATAAAATGTTATGTAAAATTATTATTATCATTTTATAGAATAAGGATGATAAACAAGCACACTCCACTTGATGGTAAGTGCAACAACAACCCTCGGTTATGAATCAAAATGCAGATGCGTTGTGACCTCTGAAGATTAGGATGGAATGCCTCGTTTATAGTTACAAGTGTCGCCAGTTCTCTTCATTCACTATACAAAGCACATCATATATTCTGTGACGACGTAACCTTTCTACGAACGAGCCAAACCATTAGTGACACACCCATGATATAGCTACATCGTGGCCCCAATACGTAGATGAAATTTCCGTTTAGGGCGTCCACTACGTCACTCTGGAACGTAAAGCATTATTTTAGAGGCTTGTCAAGAAACTACACTTACATATTATGTACTAAAATTTTTCGTTAAATCCATAATCCCTTTAATAATTTCAAAGCCAATGGTAATTAACCTTTCTACGCCAGCAAATAGTGTAAATCACCAATGCTTAATTACTGTAGGTTCTTAAGAACTGGTGTGTAATTATTCTGATTTTATTAATGTGCAAATTACATGTGTACCTCATTTCACTAAAAACTAACCCGAGAGTTACCTGGAGAGGTTGTTAGTGGTCGTATTATATTGGCTGATCAATAGGTTTTTGCAAACTCAATAAAACTCTAGGATAAATATATGTTAATTGTATTTATTTTTCAACATAATCACCTTTTAATCTAATACACCTTGAATAGCGTTTTGCAATATTTTTTTATAGTATACGAGTGACAAGCGAGCACACAGTCAACTCTCGTTTGTGAATCAAAATGCAGATGCGTCGTCAGCCGTCACGACTAAGATTGAATGCCTCTTTTTCAGTAAAAAGAGTCTCCGGTTTTCTACACTCACCATACAAAACAAAGCAGCGATAAACTTCTATCTTACGCTGGTATTCTGGGAGAACACCGTACTTCCCCGGTCGAGCCGACCCATTCATGGTACAACTATACGATTAATATAGCTGCAGCGTGGCTCTACCACGTAAAAAGCTGCTTTCAACGTGCAGCTCTAAAAAAAAGTGTGACATCTGATACTATAATCGTTATTCAGCCTGCCAAGTGTGACGATTAACTCAAATCCCACGTTCAGCAGTGAACTTAATCAATCCCAGAAACTGTGACTGGGTTTTACATAAGGCCTTGAGGTGGAGCGTACGATGTGTTTTCCGTGAGCTCCTACATGAAGAAAGAGTGGAGAACTCCAGCTTCACTTCGTCATCGAGATGAACTCTGTAAGGGTTATCGCCGTTGGGGCTGTGGTAGTGTGCGAAAGTGTTCGCGTAGCCTCGACTAAGAGCGAAGAGATGAACACCGTGGCGTGGGGTTTTAGCCGATAACTGTCCAGCATAACCTCTCTGTCACCTTCGCAACACACGGGATTTCATGAGGATTTTCCCACGTTTAACAATAAGGAACTGTGACTTTGAGATCAGGTACCTATTTTGTCATTACAAGACACATAAATGAGGAAAAAATATCAGGGTATCAACGATAACAGGGTAGAGAATTCTGCGCCTTAAATTTTTAATTTTGTTATAAAACCTTAACGCTTGGACATGAAAACGGAAACTCAATTCCATTCAAAACCCCTTGAGAGTGATTTGTTGGGAAGGCTCTTGCTTTTTATAGACAAGGGTGATTGTAGACTTTGTTGTCTCGTTATAGACATGTAATATGGTCGAAGTTAAAAATATTATCTTGAAGAAGTCTTTCTGTTTAATCTGTCAATTTTTTTAAAACAAAGTAAGGAATACAAACAAACAATCAATCCACCTGATGGTAAATAAATGCTTTAACTTATATACATCATTATCTATCCTCGATTGAAAATCAAAATGCAGATGTCTTGTCACCCAAAAGAATTATTAGTGTCTTGTTCCCGGTAAAAAGGGTCTCCGGTTCTCTACACTCACCTAACAATACGAGGGAGTATTATGCTGCTATTTTACATTTGTTTTCTGGGATTGCATAGTCTTTCC
This sequence comes from Parnassius mnemosyne, assembly GCA_963668995.1. NCBI lineage: Eukaryota > Metazoa > Arthropoda > Insecta > Lepidoptera > Papilionidae > Parnassius > Parnassius mnemosyne. Next base: position 3,623,389 of record CAVLGL010000013.1, read on the forward strand.
TTGGCTATCTGTATCTATTGCTACTGAGGAACGATAAGATTTTTTTTTAATCTCAAAGAAAAAGAAACTTAACACCCCATGTTAAAAGTGTTTTAGCGAAACAACAATCTATTGAAATAAATGCCACCCTTATTTCAAAAGTTATGTTAGTTTTCCTTTCGCGTCTGAATATTTATTAAAATAAAATACTATTTCGGCGTTTGATAAATTTTCAGTATGGCTAGTTTTAATAAATTAAATATGTAACGTAATCAATATAAAAACTCGCAACAAAACCTTTTTAGGTTTGGTAGCTATACAACAAGGAACCCTTATAGTTTCGCCATGTACGTCCGTCCGTCCGTCCATACATACAGAGACCCTAGGTGCAACAAATCTGTAATTTGGCATAGTTATAGATATCAATCACGCCCAGCAAACGTGAAATACATACATACATACATAAAAACTCACGCCTGTCACCCAGAGGGGTAGGCAGAGATTGGTCGATAAACTTTCGCTTAGGGCGACCCTTCCCGACTATGCCGTTCACCTCTGCAACATAAATTTGCTTTGTCACTCTTTCCTCATTCATTCTTTCTACATGGCCAAACCACCGAAGCATTCCTTTCTTAATCCTGGTCACAACATCATCTTGCAAACCACACTCTTCTCTTATTAAACAATTTCTCACTCTGTCATTCAGCTTCATCCCTAACATACTCCTTAATGACCGCATTTCTACAGCATTTATTCTACTCTCATGCTTCTTCTGCCACACCCAACTTTCACTACCATACATTAAAGTAGGTACTAACACAGCATTGTGAATTGCCATACGTGCCTTTTTGGACACATTCTGACTTTTCACAATAGAGTGTAGAGCCCCATTCACTCTATTTCCTGCATTCACTCGTCGTTCTATATCCTTATCATATCTACCATCCCTGCTAAACACACATCCCAAATATACAAACTCATCTACTTGCTCTACCAACTCCCCTTCTATTCTTATTTCACATATCGTTTTACTTTCTTCTCTTTCAAAAACCATAACTTTCGTCTTACTTGCGTTCACTTTCATTCCCTTTTCTTTTAATGTCCTGTTCATTAATGTAACCATCATTTGCAACTCGGCTGCCGACGACGCAAGTATGACTTGATCATCGGCGTACAAAAGGCATTTGACGGTTAACTCACCCATTCTTAACCCGCATTCTTCTACTTTCAAATTTTCCAAACAACTGTCCATAAATAGGTTGAACAACCACGGGGAAGCCTCACAGCCCTGTCTGACACCTTTATGGATGTCAAACCAGTCCGAGTAGGCCCCGTTGATCCTGACACAAGCACAAGAGTCCCTATATAGAGACTTCAATGCCTGTATCAGACCAGCGCTCAATCCAAATGAGTTCAGTGATTGCCATAACACATCCCTGTCCACTCTGTCATAAGCCTTCTCCAAGTCCATGAACGCACAAAAAACTTTTTGGTTTTTGGCCAAAAACTTCTCGGCGATCATGCGCATGGAAAAGACCTGATTCGTACATCCCATTCCCTTTCTAAATCCTGCTTGCACATTCCAAATTTTTCCGTCAGTTTCTTTCATAACTCTTTCAATTAGTACCTTAGCATACAGTTTTCCCACAATGCTAAGAAGGCTGATACCACGGTAATTTTTACAGTCCTGCTGTGATCCTTTTCCCTTATATATTGGGACTATCCCGGCTTTGCACCAGTCTCCCGGTACCCGCTTAAGTTCCCAACATAAATTAAACAAGGTGTACAGCAGGTCTGCCACCACTCCTTCTCCAGCCCTTAGCATTTCGAGAGATACTCTATCATAACCGGCTGCCTTACCTGCTTTCATACTTTTCATTGCTTTCATTATTTCATCTATACTTATATCTCTATCTATTTCCTCTTCTTTCGGAATTTCTATTTCATTTAATTCAAACGTCTCATCACTCATAAACACGCTTTCAAAGTATTCCTTCCATCTCCTTAAAATCAAAACTTCGTCATTCAGAATACAGCCATTCTGGTCTCGTATAGCATTCATTCTAGGCTGTTGTGAATGTCCCCTGGTAGTTCTTACGAGATTCCAGAAACGTAAAATAAAATCTTAAAAAACATTTTATTCATGTGTGTGTGTGTGTGTGTGTGTGTGTGTGTGTGTCCCCGTCTAACAACTAAACCGCTGTTTTTGTAAAGGTGAAAAGTATACAGAATAGTAGTACAATATGTAATGAAGTTAAAAGGAAAACTATCGCAGCTAAGTAGAATTAATAAGTTAACGAGTAATAGTCGATCAACTTATAAAATGCACTTGGATTAGTAAAATATCGTAACAACTCTATAGAGAATGACCTGAAACTAGCTGCATATAACTTTGTAAGGTTATTGTAAACTGTAAGAAATAAACATTTTATGAAAAAAACGACTTATATGCATTACTACTATAGTTTAACTTTTTCATTTGTGGGATAGGCAGAGAGGATCTTTCTTACTGACTACTTTCGCTTATTTTAAGTTGTCAATTATGTAATTATGTAGGTCTCATTCAAAGTATTCATATAATCATATAGCCTCATAGATTTTCAAAATCGAAAAGTTTTTTAATCTTTTTTGAATACCAATCTCGATAAGTCTCAATAGGCCTATTTTAGTCGTTATAACGGTCAAACCGCGAACTCACTTATTATGCACTTATTAACAGTGGTAGAGCCACGCGGCAGCTTTTGCTGTCGCACGGATGGACCGGCTCGAACCAGGGTGGTACCACGACCTCACAGAAAACCAGCGTGAAATAGAGGTTTACCTCTGCGTTTCGCTTGGTGAGTGCAGGTGACTGGAGGCCCTTTTTACTGGGAATGAGGCATTCCATCTTAGTCCTCACGGGCGACAACGCATCTACATTTTGATTTGTAATAGAGGATAGATGTAGATGTCTATGGGCCGCAGCAACCACTTACCATCAGGTGGACTGTGTGCTCATTTGTCACCCTTATCCTATAAAAAAAATTAAATGAGCAACTAAGGAAACCTACCTCTACATTGTGCGTGTCTCGACAGGCACTTGGCCAGTTGTTTTGTTATACTAAAGCTAGGGTCCCATAACCTGCTTTCTCACAGTTCAGACCGCGCCAGGTGAGACCAATACGCCGTGGGAACCATCGCATCCGAAGAGGCCTGCGGTGGCCTATTGTCGCCCGATCGATCCATCGGAAGTCGGTAAGTTCAAAGGCGCGGCGCGTGCCTTTGAACGTGTCGTGCCTATCGCGGCCTGTACGGGCGCGTCTGTGTCGGTTGCAATCGTTCATTTCAACTACGGCGGTACCTGTGCGTACACGCTCATGATCATCCCCTTTAGCGATATATATGTTCTGTGCTCATCATGGAGTGGACGAACGACCTTATATTCGACTTTTTAACTCTTTATGAAAATGAACCAGCGCTTTGGAATAGTTCGTCGCCTCAACATAAAAACAAGAATGATGTCCATGATGCGTGGTTACGCATAAAAACTAATTTAAAAGATGGAACTATCCCTACCATGGAGTTAAAAAAGAAAATTAATGTCTACCTACAGAAATATGAAAGCTAAAATGAAGAAGTCAATGAAAACGGGTAGTGGCACCAATAATATTTATAAACCGGAATGACCATTCTACGACATAATGGCAAAATTTTTGGATGTCGTGTATAAACCAAGAAACACAAAAACTAAGATAACGATGAGTAACTTTTATTTGTACCTAATAATAATAGTAAAGGCCTTTTATCATACGAGTACCTTTATTATTATTATTATTTTAATAATGAAATCATTCTATTTTATTAAAAAATAATAGGAGTATCTATTACAGTGAACAGTATTATTTGTATTTATTATTAATTATACTATATCGAATATAACCTCACGTCACGTACAGTCAGCCACGCTACAGATCAACCTACCATTTACGTATTTTATCTCAATCTCCGAAATATGAAGTTATTACAAACTTATGAAACAATAAATTAATAGTTATTCTGCCACGGAACTGCGCCAACTCATTCATTCTTGATCATTCCGCCAAGAGCCAGGTTTAACAACGCCTTCATGATCAGAATCAAAACTGCCAACTGGTGTATATATTTGTCTTGGTATTTTAGATTTCCTTAGAAAATTGTGTAATAACACACAAGTCATAACTATGTCCGTCACCTTGTCGGGCTGTAACAGAATAGGTTTATTTAGTACTCTGAATACAGAAGACAGTATTCTGAAAGCGTTTTCGACTATTCGCCAAGCTCTTGACAAACGATAGTTGAAGACTCTTTCTTTTGTTCCTTTGTTATGGTTCCCAGGATATGGCTTGATCATGTTAACATTAGGGCGAATGCACTATCAGCTACGAAAACGTACGGCGTCTTTTCTTCTTTTAATGGTAAAAGATGTGGTTGTGGTAAATCCAGTTCAGAACGACATAGTTTTTTATAGAACTCCGTGTTTCTGTACGAAACGCCATCGCTTATTCTTCCCTGGCAACCACAATCCACAAAAATGAAGTTGTAGTCAGCGTCAACCAAAGCTGAAAGTACGATGCTGAATGTTCCCTTATAGTTTATGTATTCTAAACCACTGTGAATAGAACTTAGTATCACGATATGCTTTCCGTCTAGTGCACCTTGACCATTGTCATTGGGAAGTTCCAATTGCAGTCAAATTCTTCTGCGATCTCCAACCATTCACGTGATGACCGCGGCGACTGTAACAAAATAGTTTGTTAATTTAGACAATAATAAGTTGCAGGAAAAAGTTTTGATAATAATAAACTTCCTTCTCGATTACTTTCAGATATCAGATGAGAGTGAAGATGATAGTAAGGACGAATGTAATGAAACAAACGCATTCAAAACTTATCCCAAAGAAAGAAAGTTAACTAAATGAGACTCAAAATCGGATGGATGAAGCATACAAATATTTCAAACAATTAAGACAAATGTTACAAAGATATAATAGACTCACGTACTTACAACTACAGTACTAAATGAAACTAAATGCTCAATAAAATTAATTTCATATTTTCTCCTAAAAACCAAGAATGATGTCAGACTATGCAGTGGTAGAGTGGCAAATCGCTCCAGCATTTTGAGGCTGCGTATCTAAAGCTACCCCGAAATAACTCAACGAAATTTTAGAAACCACTCAAATCGCCGTGTTTTATGTTCCTGCGTGTCACAGGAGTAAGTTTATTTGCAAATAAAACATAAAACTTATTTCATTATACTTACTTATTCTTATGTTTACTTGATTCCCGACGTTTTTTGTGACGATGGTAAGTGAATGTTGTGGCCCATAGATTAGATGTCTATCTATCTTTAGTATCTATCGTTATTTAGTATTAATTATAAAGCAAGGGGAATCTGTCTTCAAGGCAAGAGTGAATAGGCTTTTATTACCTTAAGGCAGTAAGATTTACCATCTAAAGGTTCATAACCACTTACCATCAGGGATTATAATCAAGTACTGGTTTATGATAAGTAACAAAAGAAGAAATAAATCTTATATAATTCGAATAATGTTCGATAGATGTGTAGACAATATCATTTGTGATTTTACCGCTCATAATGCTTTATACTAATTAAATGGTCTAATTTCTACGCCGAGACGCGAATCTAATTACTATTTTGATTATCATGCATATTTATTGTATGTTATTTGTATTATAATTATGTATATTTATTTCTTTACGGCTTTGGTTGCTTAGAAAAGATCGCTATATAGCGATAAGTCCGTTAAATTGTACACTTTACTTGCTTTTAAATGTTGTCTGTATTTTTATATTATGTGGTGTACAATGAAAGCATACTCATTCATTCATTCATTATTTATATTTTATTTTAACCGTTAGGAAGGCAAAGTTTTTCGAAACTGAAATAGCATCTACGTTAATGTAATGATCTTTATAGGGCTCTCTATAGATCTTGGATTTTATTTCCGGGTACGTATACTGTTGTACAGATTATTCCAGGATTTTGTTAAAATTTTCGTAATCAATTACCTATTTGGATATTCCTGTAATTGACTTCTTTAGCATCATCGATGTACTCATAACGTTAAATAATTTTATATAAATTTGCTAATTTGTTGTATACGTGGTAGAGCCATGCTGCATCTATATTAGTAGTATAGTTGTAGCACGAATGGATCGGCTCGACCGGGGAAAGACCACGCTCTCACAGAATACCAGCGTAAAACTGCTGTATTTCTTATGGTGAGTGTAGAGGACCGGAGACCCATTTTACTAGAAAAGAGGCATTCCATCTTAGTCCTCAAGGGTTACGACGTATCTGCATTTTGATTCTTCATTGAGAATAAATGTAGATGTCTATGGGTTACAGCAACCACTTACCATCAGGTGGACTGTGTGCTCGTTTGTTACCCTATCCTATAAAAAAATATAAAGTAGATTATGTTAAATATTATTTTGATATAATTAAACAAAGTAAAAATGAGCTTACCAAGAAATTAAATATGTAAGCCATGACGAGGAAAACCACAGCAGCACAAAGATAACCAGCGAATCAATAAACTGAAGGGGCGGTGGGTTGGACATGTAGAATGTAGGTCTAAAAATCGACAATTGATTGGGTAGGAACATTCTCAAGCGGCAGCCTGATGAAATAATAGAATTGAATCATTTTATTCAATTTAAATTACAAGAGAACTTATTGAGAGTGACTAAAGCTTTACCTCTGGTCCGGGAAAATGCTGGTTTTTCTCACGACAAGGGCCGTGAGAAAAATCAGCAAGAAATCCAGCAGCTGCAAATTATAAAAAAATAATTAATTTTCAATATAATATTTTATACAATTAAGTATGAAAACATTTAGAAACTGCATGGTAGCGATCACCTCATTTCCAGGTGTTATTATGAATCATGTACACTTTAGTAGTATATAACTCTTACTAAACAATTTTGCTTAAATTCATCACAAATGGTTCGGCTCTTCTGTGAAAGAACCACTCTGTCACTGAACACCAGCGTAGAATAGCAACTTAATGCTTCTGTTCGCATAGTGGGTGTAGAGAACCGGAACCTATTTAACTAGTAATGAGGTATTCTTAGTCCTCATATTTTTCATAATTCTTGCGGATCTATAAGTGTGGTCGTTGGGCAAGTAGGAAATTATCAAAAATCCAGTTTTAACTCAGTTTTTTAACCCTCGACAAATGAAGAAAGAGGGGTGTTATATGTTTGTAATGTGTATCTGTGCATCTGTCTTTCTGTGGCATCATAGCTCCTGAACGGGTGAACCGATTTTGATTAAGTTTTTTCCGTTTAAAAGTTCTCTTAATCGAAAATTTTATTAGCTATATTTAAATAAAATCTGTTGAGCCGTTTAAAAATCATTAGTTCTTTATGTTTTGGGTTTTCTTTTTTAGTTTTATAGTTATTAGCTAATATCTCAAAAACTATGTTCGATAGGTTAAAAAGGTTAAAATAAAAATTTAAGTTCTATTAATTTCCAGAAAAAACTTATAGTATTTATTGGAAAACAAGCTTTCAGAGGCGTTGCTAATGCCAGAATCCGGGTCCATCATCGGATCACCTCCATTGCACCATATTATTGCACTATCATCGAAGTTACATAATAAGTGTGCCAAATATCAACTCAAAGGGATATCAATGCTTTAAAAATTGATTACAAATTTCGAACCGGAAAGACAGAAGAAATCATGCCAAATAAAACTTGTTAACAAGGTTCTTTAAATTTCACATAATAACTAGTAGAATACGTCTTTCTTATACTATCTGTCCATTAATCCGCTAGGCTACCTCGAGCATAGCTCTCTCTCTAGCTCGCTGAACGACCTTGAGCTTCCTCATACGGCCAGCAGTGAAAGGCCACGTCTCAGATCCTATACTAGTAGTTATTGTTATAATTATTATAGTTCATCACTTACTTAACGTGGCTCTATCAAATAATCAGCTACCACTGTCCCTTCCATTCACTGACACTCTTTGTAACATTGTATTTATTAATATTATACCTGTTACCTTAATATTATGTTCAGCGTAGGTACTCTGCTATAAAGGCGTAGAAATAATCAAATATAATTTTATACGTTCCATCCACTTAGAAAATTGTGAGTCGACAGCTTGCCAAATACATTTCGTTTCTAAAAGATTTTTAATAAGTCGTTGAAGTGGAAACTGTCTGGCAAAGCTTTTGATAGGTCAATATACGGCGTTCAGGTGTTCAATTATAATTTAATGACTTGTGTCAGAGTCAAAAGTGTAGTTGTAAGTCTAGTTGTTAAGTCTATGACACTTGGTAAAGCCATATGGAGAATGGGTGTGAACAGTAGCGTTGTATGTGTGAACCGGGTATGAAGTGTCAGTTGTTACGGTGTGGGGTCCATGCTCTCTCTGCTCAGCAAGTGAAGTAGGACAACAGAACATGTAAAAGTCTTAGGGAGTTGATATTTCGCTTAAAAACCTAATTAATGTAGTAAGAGTTAAATAAAAAGACACCTGATATTCATGGTAGTACTTTCCTTCCGGTTCTATATACTCACCATATATACACCATATAATTTCAGGGATTATTTTTCTATAGAATAGAAGTGACAAACGAGCACACAGTCCACCTGGTGGTAAGTGGATGCTGTCGCCCATATACATCTACATTTATCTTCTATTAAGAATCAAAATACAGATGCGTTGTCACCCCTGAGGACTACGATGGAATGCCTCGTTTCCAGTAAATAGGGTCTCCGATTCTCTACACTCACCATACGAAACTCAGCAGCGTTAAGCTGCTATTTTACGCTCGTTTCGGTCATGCCGACATATTCGTGCTACGAATACAGCTGCAGCAATACACTACTAATTATAACAAAAATATACGTAAAATACGTACAAATAATATAAAAAGTAGTGACAAATGAGCACTGTAAATTGCATCTAACAATTTCATTGTTGCCGGCGTGGATCGAACCTAGGTTATTTTGAAATTTACAGCGAACGCCTTAGTTAGGTACAGCACAGCTCACTAATACGTACTTATACGAACGCATAATAATTATTGTACTTTAATTAATTAGGTTGAAAAGAAAATTTTATAAGATATTCTATTTTTGATAACGTTGATACGGCATTTATGATTATTTCATTACTTAAGGCCAGTTCCCAATTGTAAGCCGAATTAAAAAAAATAGTTATTTTTATTCAATATAGATTATTACATAATACTAATTGAAAGTTTTTTTTTTAATTTACCATTAGTTCGGAAAAACCTTTGTACTGAGAAGAACCAGCAAGAAACCCAGCGCGAATATATATTTTTAAACTCATTATAACTTTGTAAATGTCTCTATTAAATAAATTTACAGAAAATTTCCTCTCATAAGGGAAGAAAAATATGATTGAAATTGTCGCTGTTACTATTGGAACAACAATGGAATACGAGCGTATCAGATTTTCAATAATCAGTGATTGATAGAACGCGATTGATTCACGCAAATTATACCTACAAATACTTTGTCTTTTCTTGTGCTGACAGGCTTAGCAATAGACGAATATCTCTGTATTCGTTTAGGTTATTTTAAACTGGATGTTAAGATAACATTGCTTTCTTTTTACGCTATTAATCAAGTTAACTCTGCTTGAAATCCTCAAACTTCGTCGCTTTCCAATTTATGTAAGAGATATAAGTATGACGAATATTTTTTATACCATGATATTTTAATTATTTAAAGATTAATTATTATTTACCATTACCGTTATAGCTTTTCTACCACTACTGTACATAGGCCTTCCCTCTAGATTGCCACAAAGTACGGTCCTGAGCCACATGCACACATCGACGGCGTGTCTATTTCATTAGGTCGTCACTATTTCTAGAGGGGGGTCGCCTAACATTGCACTTCCCAAAACGGGGCTGCCAGTCGTGAAATTTTCTTCCTCATCGAGACATATGTCCGGCGAATAGCCATTTCAGCTTACTGATCCTTTGCTACATATAAGTAAGAATTCTGTAAAAGGTGTGGCAGTACATCTATTTTATATAAGAAGGGGCAAACGAGCATACGGCTCACCTGATGGTAATTGACTACCGCCAGCCATGAACAACTGCAACAACAGGGAAATTGCAAATGCGTTGTCGGCCTTTTAAGAAAGAGTAGGCTCTTTTCGTAAAGGTCCTTAAGTCGTATCGCTCCGAAAAAATTGCTGGTGGTATTCGATTCCACAAGGAATTCATGCGAGGAAGAAAACCTTTTGTAATTCGCACAGTAGTGGACCGTCAAACATCCAGATGATATAAATGTATCTCCAGTTCTGTCGCGATGTGCGATGGTAAAATTAAGCGGCTGGAATTAGTCCAAATAATTAGTCTGATCACTCACCGTGGTAGATACATCTATTCGTAGCGCCAGTGAGTCAAGTCGATTAGTAAGAGCTCAGTTGCCGACGATTCGGACCGCTCTGCACTGGATGCGATCAAATAGAAGGAGCTAGCACTGGGGAGCCCCGGCCAAGAGATAGGAACAGTATTCCATGTATGGCTGAACCTGTGTGCCGGCATGAAATATTGTCCCGCTCTGCTGAGCACGCCAGTGTTTATAAGTCCAATTTGGCCTACTCTTTCAAGTGACCACGAAATTACATGTCATTCGAAATGTAAACGCCGAGGATTCCGATACTGGCTAAGGTAAAAAGAGGAGTGCCCTGAAACTGAGAAGATACGGCAAAGGGGTTCTGTTTAGTGGTAAACTTGTGTCTTCTGGGGATTAGATTTAGTCGACCCAATCCGAGACTTTGTTTAACGAAGTCTCGACTTCAGACACATGTCTATTCCGGTACTCGGTGACGTTTTCCCAAGAAATATTGGCACGACCGGTGTATAAAGCAAAACAAGTACTTTACACCGAGACAGCTGCTTCGGCGGTTCCAAGATTATGGTAGATAGGTTGAAAAGTATAATTATTGTAATTGTCAACCTATCTGCCATGACTTTGTATTAATTTATATACGTGGTATAGCCATGCTGCAGCTTTATTATAGTTGTAGCACGAACGGATCGGCTCGACTGGGGAAGGACCACGCTATCACAGAATACCAGCGTAAAATAGCAACTTAATGCTGCTGTGTTTCGTATGGTGGGTGTAGAGAACTGGAGACCCTTTTTACTGGAAACGAGGCATTCCATCGTAGTGACAACACGTCTTTATTTTGATGGTAAATCGTAGATACTCGTAAATGTAGATGTCTATAAGCCACAGCATCCACTTCCCACCACGTGGACTGTGTGCTCGTTTGTCACCCTTATTCTATAAAAAAAAGAATCCATGAAATTTCTCAGATTCTTTAATAAGGCAGTTCATCCGGAGATGTAATTCCTGTAAATATGGCTCGTTTCATTTTTTTGAAGTTAATAAAAGTCATCGATATAAACAATTGTTTTGCATTCTACTACGAAACTGTTGTTTAAGCTCCTGGATAAGGATACGGTATTAACATCAATAGCGAGTACACAACATGGACAAAACATAGATTATATGTAACGTCCTTGTCACATCCATGCCGGTAGTTGTTGGGAGCACTGAACTTGAATTAGTTGACGAGTATGTTGAGCTGGGACAAATAGTCCGACTAGGTAAGTACAACTTCGCTCAATGGACGGATTGAAATCAGCTGGGACCGCGTTCGGGACATTACAACACATTTTCTCGTCAGGTCAAAACTTGAAAACGAGATTGTACAACCAGTACGTGTTGCCAGTGATGACTTATGGATCTCAGATGTGGTTCTTCGCTGCTGGCCGCATGATGAAGCTCAAGGTCGCTCAGCGAGCTATGGAGAGGTCTATGCTCGGGGTTTCTCTGTGTGATAAATTTAGAAATGAGGATATCCGCAGTGGAAACAGAGTGACTGACATAGCCCAACGGTACTAATCCGTTGGGCTATGTTCTGGGCTATGAGCTTTAGTGACAATGGGTCAGCCATACTTATAGGTCGAAGAACCGACAACTGATGAGAAAAAAGGTTCTCGAGCGGCAGCCTCGTACCGGTAGGCGAAGCGTAGGGCAGCCCCTCACTAGATGGAGTAAGGAACTGGTAAGATATGCAGGAAGTTGATGGATGCAGGTAGCTCAGGACCATGCTTTGTGGCATTCCTTGGGAAGGCATATGTTCAGCAGTGGACTTATGAATGGCTGTTATGATGACGATGATGATGATGATAATGATGAAGGGTATCCCTTCATCATTCAACCCATCTGCCATGATCTTGTATTAATTTATTTACATTGTAAACGTGGTAGGACGTGGTCTCCAGTTTCCTACACTATGCATACGAAACACTGCAGCATTAAGCTGCTATTTTACACTGGTATTCTGTGAGAGCGTGATCCTACCCCCGTCGAGCCACCTATTTCTGCTACAACCATAATATAGCTGCAGCGTGGCTATACAACGTAAAACGCTTGACCAGATCGCAGTACCGAAAGTCTTGCACCTTTGTTGCTACTCACCGCCAGTGGTCTGGATTAAGTGGTTGGCGTAAGCGAGATGGTTATACCGTCTGTTAGCAACCATTAGATTTTCTGGTGTTTTCCATAGTCGCCTCTCTCGTATATATCGGCAGAAATTGATAAGATAAACTAACTGAGATGAAATTCGCCATTTAAATATCAGTTGGTATAGGTCTTTTCCCACACATAGTGTGACCAATAGTGTTATCAGGATTTTGAATGACTAAAACATCAAGGAAAACTAAAGAATTGTTTTCCTCTAACTTCATTGTGAAACGTATTTTAGAATTTAAGGAATTAAGGTGGTCTAAAAATACAGTTACTTTATCATATGGTAAAATTGTGAAAGTGTCGTCTTAATGTTGTTAGAGTACAAGGTATCTGTGATAGAAAACATCCAGCAGCACGTATATTGCAAGACAACAAGCTTCAAGTCCCGCGGCTACGTCACAGTGACCGATGGCGGTTACGGTCGAGCATTTGCCTTGTGTGCCGTGAAGCGACCTTCCAAACATACTTCAAGCCGCCGAAGAAGTTATTAGTCAATTTTTACCATCCGTCGCTCCAAAATATGCAGGAGTGTACAAGCTTGATTGTGAATGTGATCTCTATTACACAGGACAAACAAAAAGATCTTTTAAAACCCGCATGAAAGTACATATAGCTGCCATGAAGCACCGACGGTCTTGGATGTGTGGAGTCTGTGAACATTTTCAAGACTGTCCCTGCCATTACGTCAGATTTGATAGACCACAAATCCTCGCAAAGGAATACCGATTCCTACCAAGGATGATACGCGAGGCGATTGAGATTAAAAACATCCTAATTTCAATAGAGAAGATATGGATGGGTGCTGCCATCCGCTTGGGATCCTATAATTTTAATCCTTTATTCTTTTACTTGGTAGAACCATGCTGTAGCTATATTACTGGTATAGTTGTAGCACGAATGGGTCGGTTCGACCGGGGAAGGGCCATGCTCTCACAGAATTCCAACGTAAAATAGCAGCTAAATGCTGCTGTGTTACGTATGGTGAGTGTAGAGAACCGGAGACCCTTTTTACTGTTAAACGAGGCATTCCATCTTAGTTCTCACGGGTGACAACGCAACTGCATTTTGATTCGTAATCGATGATAGATGTAGATGTTTATGAGCCACAGCAATCACTTACCATCAAGTGGACTGTGTGCTCGTTTGTCACCCTTATACTATTAATTAAAAATTAACAAAATTAAATCCAAACCCAATTATACCACTGCAAGATTTCAAGATACTGTAAGCTTATTCTGCGAAGATCGAACCAAAAATTAATATTCAAAAACTGAAGCTAGCCCAAATAACTATGACATTGGGATATCAAACATCTCCGTCCTCCCCGTGACCATGGGTTGCTGTAAAGCACCCGAAACTAAGTAAAAATAAGTAAATTAAATGCGATAAAATCCGTAAACATTGTTTTATTCAATGTATAGTATTCGCGTAAATATAAGAAATCATTAAATATCCAGGTCTGGAAAGGATCACCATTATATTGCACAAGTTATGGTAGTATTAGATAGTTTATTCTCTAACGCACTTTTAACATGGGGTGTTACAATAATTTAAAATTAAAAATTTTGTACAGCCGACCTCAATATTAGTTATTAAGAATAACTCAAATAAATCAAAAACTATTGGTCTGACCTTGATCAAATTCATATGGGACTATACGAGAACTATCAGCTTTCATATAAAAAAACCATCATCGAAATCGGTCCACCCAGTAAAAAGTTATGAGGTAACACACATAAACAAAAAAAAACATACGCGTCGAAATGAGTACCGTCTCCTTTTTGGAAGTCGGCAGAAAAATCTTATCGTTCCCCAGTAGCAATGGATTCCTTTTTGAACCTTTCTGGACCCTTTTTACTGGGAACAAGGCATTACTTAGTCTTCAAGGCATCTGCATTTTGATTTTTAATCGAGAATAAATAAATGTGTCTATATGTTACAGCATTCATTTACCATAAGGTGGATTGTCTGCTTGTTCGTCACACTACTTTTATAAAATAAAACTCCGATTATTCAGAAAGACTTCTTCAAGATAACATTTTTAACTTCGACCATATTGCCTGTCTATAACAAGTAAATAGTCTACAATCACTCACGTCCATAAAACGTAAGATCCTTTCTAACAAATCACTCTCAAGGGGTTTGAATGGAATTGAGTTTCCGTTTTTATGTCCAAGAATTAAAGTTTTTATTACAAAATTAAAACTTTAGGGCAGAGGCTCCTCTAACCTATTAAAGTCGCATAATGCTTTATATCCTCATTAAAAGAAAAAAGTTTGGAACCTGATCTACCAGTCACAACTTTTTATTTATATAGAATAAGGGTGAGAAACGAGCACACAGTCTACTTGATGATAAGTTTACCCATGAGGGCTGAGATAGAATGCCTCTATTCCAATAAAAAGGGCCTCTGGTTTTCTGCAGTCACTATACGAAACACAACATCATTAAGCTGCTATCTTACGGATGCTGACGGCTCCGTGGCGCTGTGGCTTAGCAATGAGTTGTTGCGCTGGGGGCCGCGGGTTCGAATCCCGCACGGAGCAACTATTTGTATGGCCTACAAATAATTATTTCGGGTCTGGATGTTTGCCTTCGTGCAATCTATATTTGTAAACTGCCTCCACGATACAGGAGAAAATTCTAGTATTGGGGTAAAGTATAAAAAAAAATGGAAAAAAAAATTTTTACGCTAGTATTCTGTGAAAACGTGGTCCTTTCCCGATCGAGCCGATTCATTTGTGCTGCCATATTATAGCTAAAGAGTGGCACTATCAAGAAGTCATTGGAACGAGTTATGTGCATTGTTCAGAAAACTTTTAAAATCGCATTGAACTCTCAAAGTGAAGTCTTGCAAGGAACTACGAGTAGTTCTTATATATGTAGTATTATGTTACATAGTATTGTTTTCACCTCTTGACGTCGGGGGAAAATTGCAAACGATTTACGACTGAAGTTATATCGTTTACAGTCCCAATCTGCACTTATTATGACCAGTTAGGTACTTTACAATTATTATCTCACCGTTACTTGTTGCTAATATGGCTTTTTGGTAATTTTTGGTAATTGGTCAGCCACCGCAGAGTCTACATCACCTGAGGATGCCTCGTGTAGAGGCGAAACACGTGTCGTATTGTCGTCAGTGGTGTGTCTTTCCTAGTGTAGTGGTGTTGGGAGTAGTGGTGCTTGGATTAGTGGTGACGGGGATAGTGCACGCAATTGAGGGAGGGCGGGAGGTGCTCTTTATACTAGGTAAGACACATCATTTTATTTTATATAGCGGATGTTTGCGAAGTAACTTTTTTTTAAAAGCTTTAATATAATGGATTTCCGCAAAGTAACGCCTGATTCTATTAATTATTAATTAATATGGCTTTGAAAAACTTCGTCAGGTTTTCTCGTCACCTACACCGCACATTTAAAGACGAGAGTCTTTCGCCAGTACGTGATTATACTGACAATTTGATTACTTAAGCCTATTCAATAGACTACGGATACCAACGATATGCTTAAAGTTGCTTCGAGATTCTTAGCACCCCTTACTTAGTCGACATAATTACAATTAAATAATAGGCAAGACTTATAATATCAATTTTACCTTTAATTTATTTGAGTCATAGCTTATGTAATAAAATGTTCTGATAGATGTTTACAATTATTGTTTGTAATGTTTTAAACAAAGAGGAAAATTAATATTTTAAAATACACTATGATTTTCAATAATTACAATCTTGTCTGTGACACCTCTGACATATGGTTTTACAGCAGGCACACGCTCGACTGTGGCCGGCTTCACTCGGTCACTGCGACGTAGGCCCGAGAACCGAAGCTTGTTGTCGTGCAGAACCTGCTTGACGTGCTGAAGCTCGGTGGCCAGGTATTTGCTGTCACAGATCCCTCGTGCTCTCTGTAAAACAAGATTGGCTACATTTCGAAGCGAGCTTCTATTAGAACATTATTTAAGCCGCCGAAGAAGATTAGTCAGTTCTTAGCATCCGTCAAGTGCAATATTCCTCTACAAAATGCAGGAGTGTACCAGCTTGATTGTGAATGTGGTCTGTTATATAAAGGGCAAACAAAGCGATCTATCAAAACCCACGTAAAAGAACTCATAGCTGACGTGAAACACCAACGTTCCGGGAAGTCTGCAGTTTGTGATCATATCCTAGACGGCCCCTGCCATTGCATTAGATTTGATAAACCACAAATTCTCGCGAAAGAACATCGATTCCTGCCAAGGATGATACATGAGGCTATTGAAATTAAAAAATATCATAATTTCATTAGATAGGGAGGCTGGATATTACCACCTGCTTGGGATCCTGTAATTAATAAAATTAAAACTAAACCCAAGCATACCACTGCAAGACTTCAAGACACAGTAAGTTCATTCTGCGTAGATCGGACCAAAATTAATTATTAAAAAAGCTGAAGGTACTCCGGGTTAACTTTGACATCGGGACGTCAATCACCTCAGTCCCCCGTGACCACTGTTGCTGGAAAGCAACCGAAACGTCGGGAATATAAAATAACTTAATTAAACGCGATAAAATCCGTAAAAGTAGTTTTATTCAATAAAAATCTGAAGGTACTCCGGGTTAACTCTGACATCGGGACATCAATCACCTCGGTCCCCTGTGACCATGGGTGCTGTAAATTACCCGAAACGTTGGAATTAATAAATAAAAATAATTTAATTAAACGCGATAGAATCCGTAAAAGTATTTTTATTCAATGTGTAGTATTCGCGTATATATAAGAAATCATTACATAATAGTGGTTATTACTCGTAACAATTGTTAAATGTTCTGTGAGTGGCTGCGGTTCTAATGATAGAAAGAGTCCTAATAATTGCACATTTCACAGGTGAATTCTCAAGACATCCTGCACTGCAATGACGCGTTTATTTTTTGGTTTAAATTTATGTTTTAGAAGTGTATTGTGTATACACGCCTTATTTATTTAAAGTTGGCTGCAAGTGTCCATGGGCTTAGAAACTTACCATTACGTGTTTTGTAAGTTAGGTGTCGGTATGAGATTTTTAGAGAACATTATTTTTTTCTTTACTTCTTTATTCTTTATTTTTAAAAAGTTACCTCTACACTGGGATTTTCTCCTGCATCTTGGGGGGAGTTTACATACATAAATTCCACAAAGACAAACATCCAAACCCGGAAAAACTATTTGTAGGCCATACAAACACTTCTTCCGTGCGGGATTCGAACCCGGTGCCCTAAGCGCTGCAATTCATTACTAAGCTACTGTGCCCGGAGCCGTCAATTTACTTCATCACTACTTAACTCTTTATAAAAGGTTTTGTTTAGTAAAACTGACGAATTTCATTCATAAGGGCCAGGACACACCGAGAGGCAACACGGCGCGACACGGCGCGACGCGGCGCGCACATTTTAAGATAGTGTTACAAAATATTACTTTATTTACATAAACCACCTTTAGTTTTTTTTATATAGGAGAAGGGGCATACGAGCATGCGGCTCACCTGATGGTAAGTGACTACTGCCGCCCATGAACAACCGCAACACCAGGAGAACCAGGGGAATTGCAGATGCATTGCCGGCCTTTTAAAAAGGAGTATACTCTTTTCTTTTCATATACTTTTCTTTATCATTAATATCGAGCATATCTTATTGTGTTTCCTACAGTTTTCTTTGCGATTAAGTCTAATTTTTTCAATACATCAAGCAGCAACAGTCGGATCAAACGGAAATCTAAAAACGAATTCATTTAAATTGGCAATAACATACATGTAATTATTAACTTCACTTCATTAAAACAAAATTAATATATTGATGCTATTTGGCTAAGTTAACTATTATATTTAACTTAAATTAATACACCACTGTTGGTTAGTGGCAGAACGTATCGTATTTTTTGAAAACGTTAAAGATATGTAAATCAGAATTAAAATTAAAAAAAACCAATCATAGGGTATGTTATATATCCTAAAACACATACCATAAAAAAAGGGAAAAACAACTCCACATCATTACAACAAAACAAAATAAACACATTTTTTTTATATTTTTATAGGTTAAGGGTGGCAAACCAGCATCTGATAGTAAGTGGTTGCTATGGCATGTAGACATCTACATATGTCCGCGTTTGCGAATCAAAATGAAGATGCGTTGTCAGCCGTGAGGACTAAGATCGAATGCCTCTTTTTCAGTAAAACGGGTCTCCGGTTCTTTACACCCACCATACAAAACACAGCAGCATTGAGCTGCTATTTTACGCTGGCATTCTGTAAGAGCGTGGTACTTCCCCCGTCGAGCCGACCCATTCGTGCTAAGACAATTAACATAGCTGCAGCATGGCTCTACCACGTTAAAATAAAAATACCATGATAAAATAAAAAAAATATTCCAAAACCAGACTTAGACTGTTTAAGTATTAAACTTCACAGAATACTTTGAACTGAAATTGTTTATATATCATAAATGATCTATTTTAATTGATCTAACTTGATTGGCTTATACCTAATACGGTGATTTGACATTTTGATTTAATTATTATTTGCTACGTTGATATGAAGTTCTGATTCAATTATTATTTGGCATTTGCAAATCAATCTCATTCATATAATTTACGTGGAATCACATTGTGTTATATTTAATTATATAATATAAACACTATTCAATTTTAATCAATCTCTTTTTTTTGGAATTCTGACAAAATATATGAAAAATTGAGGTATTCAGCAACTAACGTTTGACGTTATCGTTTCTGCAAATAAATTATATTGTCTAATGAGCACGTCCGTCTCCCCAAAATTGTGATTTTAACGATACTTTATCAACAAATTGGTTTTCAGTGCTTAGAAGATTGCAATACAGTGGACGATATGAATGACAAGTTCGTGGAAACTGTCCATGCGGTCGGAGCTAAATATTGCAAGTTCCGCCGCAGAAGAACACAAAAAGTCTCCGATCACACTCTTAATCTCATGGCTGTTAGACAAGAAATAAAGCTGCAGTTTTCAGCAGATTTCGCAGAATACAGATAACTGAACAAACGAATCTCCAATTGCATACAGCGGGACTTACGCAGCTTCAATACAGCTCGTTTTTAAGAAACGATCGAGGGGAACAAGGGCACCAAAGTCTTTGCCAGAGATTTGACTGCCAGAAAGAGCCAACTGTCGAAGGTGAAGGCTGAGTGTGGCAGCATCATTTCCGGAACACCTGAGATTTTGAGTGAGATTGAGAGGTTCTATGGGCAGCTGTACACGTCATCGTTGAAGCCACACGTAAATGTGAGTAACGTACAGCGTAGGCAAATTGTACAGAAGACCGAGGAGTACAATTTACCACTATTTCTTGCATATGTGGACTATGAGAAAGCCTTTAGTTCCGTCGAAATTTGGGCGGTGCTGCAGACTTTTCAGCGGTGCTAAGTTGACTGTCGGTGTATAGAAGTGCTGAAGTGTTTGTACACAGTGTGAGTACATAACCAGAGTACGAAACCTATCCAACTGCAGAGAGGAGTAAGACAGATTGACGTTATATCCCCGAAACTCTTCACCGCTGTATTGGAAGACGTTTTCAAGCTCATGGACTGAAAATGACACGGTATTAACATCAAACTCCCAGAAAATGTACAAAATTTGTCAATAAGCAAGGTTAAATATTTTATTTAAGAAAAATTGTACAAAAAAGGTTATTATAATATCAAAGAATACATAAGTCAAAAGAGCCTCTGGAAATGAGATGATCGCCACCATGCCGGTTTTATTAAAACTCGAATTCCGAATGACTGTAACATCTAGGAAAGCTTAAGACTTTTTTTACTCCACCTCATCATAGCATTTTAGAGTTGTAGAGGTAAACTAGTCTAAATATGCAGTAATTTTGTGCGGTGGTAGAATTGTGAAAGTATCTTCTGGGCACCGCTTGAAGAATATTGGAATTCCAGGTGCAGTAAGAAGGGCTTGCTTTTCAAAGTCCTCCATGAATATGTCGGCAACAATAAGAGATATAGACAAGCCCATCGCCCCACCATCTATTTGCTTGCAGAACTCTTCCTCCCACAATAGATAGCCAGTTGAAAGGCAATGTCTGAGTAAAACTGCATATTCTGCGGGCATGTTGTTTTCCTTTACCTTCCTAGTCATAATTGAGATGCGGTATTTAATAGGTAAGCATGTAGATAGTGACTGGAAATCAAACCGGACCATATTTTCCTTGTCAGCAAGATATATGTCTTTAATCTCACTGACGAAATGGAATAAATACTTTATATGCGCTCTTGCGTGTCCTCGCAGCGGTGACAGTGTTTTTGCCATGTGTTGAGCTAATTTATAAGTTTGTGAATCAATTTGACTCACTACTGGACGTAGTGGAGCGTTTGACTTGTGTATTTTGGGTAACCCATATGGGGTGGTTTAGTACATGGTCGTATTATCAAATTTGTGACCCCCGTGACCATGGGTGCTGTAAGTTTCCAAAACTTCAGAAATTATAGAAGTTAAAATTAAACGTGTTAAATCCTAACAAGTATAACAAATCATTGAGTAATTAACTGTTACCGTTACTGTTCTCCTATAGAAATAGCCTCATTTGGGGATATTTGCCAAAGAAGCCACGTTTGGCAAGCGGGTTGGCAACCGCAGTTTTTTATTTTTAGTCGTTATTAGGAAGAGGCTGCGGCCTATCTCCTGTTTTGTTTCCCCCTGTCGCCTCTTACGACACCCACGGGATGATATTAGGTAGTGGATATTCATACACCGCCACTACACTGGTAATGAATTGTTAAATACCAAAATAAACTAAGTATGAAATCTTATATTTACATGATTCAAGAAGTTAGTAGTGAGTATAAATTCACTACTCAATATCCTTCCGTGGTTGTTGTGAGAGGTGATGGGAGTGGGGGGGGGGGGGGGGGGCAACTGAAAATAGAGATGGGCAGTAGCATCTTCCTGATAAAGACTCAAAATTATAAAACCTGCGCTTATCAACCCACAAGCCAAGCGTGGAAACTATGGACTATTGCAGAATCACCACTGATGAGGCAATATATGGGGGAGACCTATGTTCAGCAGTAAATTTTTGTACGCTGAAATGTAAAGTTGAATAACGTAGTTAGTAATAAAATGTGGCGAAATCAAAGAGTATATAAATCAGATTTGCTTTGTCACCCTTTCCGCATTCATTCTTTCTACATGACCAAACCACCGAAGCATTCCTTTCTTAATCCTGGTCGTAATTATCATCTTGCAAACCACACTCATCTCTTATCCAACAATTTCACACCCAGTCATTCAGATTCTGCCCTAATATACTCCTTAATTACCTCACTTTTACAGCCTTTATTCTACTCTCGTGCTTCTTCTCCCACACCCAACTGTCACTACCTATAATCTATGTTGCAGATGTGAACGCCAGTGTCGGGAAGGGATACTCTAGGCTAGAAAGTTTGTTGACCGAATTGGCGATATATCGAAAATGTGCCAAATGAAGAGTACCCTTCACCGACGAGCATGTATGAGTAGGTATATAGGATGTAAAGAAGACGATAGAGGTGTGACAGGATCGTGCCAAATGGAAGTCCGTAACCTCTGCCTACCCTCTGGGTGACGGTTGTCAGTGTTTACGTATGTTTGTGTGTGTATAAATCACTAGCTTACCAAAGATCTGTCAGTGCAGACTTTATAACTTTGATTTTTACTTCGAAAATATAAAATGTTTGCTCGTCACTTTACCAAAACTTTGAAAGCAATAGAAAACGTTATTTATTGTGGAATGTAGCAATAGGGTGCTACATTTGCAGATATATATTTGTGATATGGATTTGCTTATATCTACTTTCTATAGTTTCTTCGAAATTAATTTGCTTCACACATATTTGAAGTAGAAAAGCGGAAAAGGATTCTTGTTTCAAAAACGCTCGTCTCTATGCACGGAACGTGTTTTCTTTACACAGTGAAAGGAAATGCTTTCGAACGTGGCTGAATATTGTTTTTTTTATTAAATCTGAATTCGCTTTATAGTAAGGTTCCACCGCAGCGAGCAATTCATAAGAAATTCGAGGTCAAATTTAGTGACTCCTCAAAGAGAATAATATGGCATTCCTTTTCTTCTCACTCATCGACTGCTTGTACTAAACTTTTTTTATTTTGTTAACAGAGTTTCTAAAATCAATAAGTTTTGTTCGACGCTTATGTTTTCATGTATGTCAAAATGTATCGCTAAAAGTATCATATAAATTTTAAGAAAATTTTCCATGTCTAAGGGTGGGAAAATAGGGGATGAACATTTTAATGTACCTATTAAAAGTACATTCTAATCATTACCTTGAACTTATGATGTTCCTTAGATCATTTAAAAAGGCAAATAAATAAAGTTATAATAAAAGTAAAAACTGCTACTAAAAGAAAAAAATGTGTAATATTTATTTATTTATTTATTTATTTATTTAACAAATTACAGAGAATATATTATGGTACAACATAAGCTTACTGAAAACTTTACCGTGTACCACAAGCCGCCGACTTAAAATTTGACAGATAAGCTACACCTTAATCTACAAAATGTATATAACGCAACACTATTAAACAGTAACTGGCGCAGTCAACAGGCGGTAAATCGGCAATACATAATTAACTAATAGTGTATTAAAAGACGTGAGTCTTGCCACCGCCGACTTCGCTGCGTCAAAAACCGGTCGTTCCTGCGTGGCGTATACAGGAGGTGATAAAAATATATTGATAATAATGGAGATAATATTTAATAGTAGACAAGTATAATAATTTGTTGTATAATTATTCTGCTGTTGGGTTATATTCTTAGAGGCGACAACGGATTGACTCAACTGTCGTTAGATCATATTTATTATACTTTGATATTATAAAGAACTATTTCAATAAAGATATTAGAACTTATAACGAGAAGGCTGTACCTACTAAACGCACCAACCAAACGAATTTGTATATAATATACAAAGACATTTAATATTTAAATCTCTTTGATAAAATACTAAGAAACTTTTTCTCTGATCTATTATATTTTTCTTCGACTTATAAATAATTTTCTTTTGACAAATGTCATTTCATCAGATCAAACCCCACAAGCAGCACCTGTTTACAAGTATTGTATGTGGCAGCCGTAGATACATTTGACGGCTCCTTGATCCAGTGGTTTAGAAATGAGTTTCTTTATAGAATATGGGTGGCAATCGAGGACACAGTCCATGTGACTCATGCTGTGACCCATAGACATCCACATTTGTTCTCGATTATGAATCAAAATGCATAATCGTTGTACCCTGAGGACTAACATGAAATGCCTCGTTTCCATTAAAAAGGGTCTCCGGTTTTCTATACTACATACGAAACACAGCAGCTGCTATTTGACACCAGTATTCTGTGAGAAAAAAATTTGAATTTTTATGGCCTACAAATAATTGTTTCGGATTCGTATGTTATGCAGTTTTCATAAATAAATTTCCTGTGAAATTTATACATGAAAACTGCCTCCATGATACAGCAGAAAATCCTAGTGGGGGATAATGTTTTTCTTAACAAAAAATGGGGGAAAAAAGATATTTCACCACAACCATATTAAAAGGAAGTGAAGATGACCTTGTCGTTTAAAACAAAGGCCTAGTATTAACAACGAAGGAGAAATCTTATTTAAACTTTAAACGAGACCAAAAATTCAATTAGACCATAATAACCAAATAAAGTTAAAACATCACCAAGTGTTTGAAGTAACTTGTTGGTAAGCTTATATAAACAAAGTTAACATTTTTGAAAGCGTATAACGAAGTCGCGTGCATCGTAGTCGAATAAGCTTTATTAACAGTTTTTTTATTCCAAAAGTAAGAGTGACAACCGGGCATAAAGTTCATTCTATGGTAAGTGGATGCTGTGCTCTCCCTGGGATATATAATACATTATGTATTATATATGCTGTGCACCCATTGACACTTGCATCTATGACAATTAATAGAATCAGGCGTTACTTTGCTGAAATAGATTATATCAAAGATGATAAAAATTGTAGTTTATTAACTAAGATATATATAAAAATGATGTGTCCTTACCTAGTTTGAAGAGCACTTCCCACCCTCCTTCAATTGAGTGTTAAATTATTATAGATACTGGAAAGGGAAGGTAATTTATTAACAGATTTGTAAGATAGTTTAGATTTTGTATATAAGTATCCGTTTATATATTTACTATAAATTTTTTTCTTTATTACAAAGTAGATAATATTAAGTAGATAGTTTAAAAATATTTTATTTATTTGCTTTTTGTTATGAGATATAATGTTTTCACTAATTTATTAATTTATGGAGTGGTGTTGCACCTAACACAGCTTCTCAAATCATCCAGGGTTGACTGGTAGAGAATGCCACAAGGCATTAAGTCCACCCTTTATATCCCTTATTATAAGGTAGATGTAAAAAATAATAAATAAATAAATAAATAGTTAATATATTTTATTCAACTACTTACCCACAATACTAGATTGTTTGTATTTACGATTTAAATTAAGTTTGTATCATGTTACCTATTTCCGGTTCTTGGTTTCATCTTGGCTTATCGAATGATCAAGTGCTGACTTATTACTTAAATAATTACTGTCATTTATTATATTTATAAAATAATTTAATAAAGATAAATAAATAACAATTAAATAGCAACAACTGACGCTGTAACCTTGTTAGCTTTCGGCGAACCTAACATCTATGTTATAAAATGTGTATAAACAATTATTATCAGTTATTATTTGCTGAAACATTGATTAAAAGGTGTAGTGTTTGCTTATATGTAGTATACAGTAAATATTGTTATTTGTTTTATTTACTAATAATTTACCATGCACAAATACACAAACATACATTTATATATAAGTCACTGTCTCGAGCGCACCGCGTCAGTTACACGAGAGCCTCGGGCGAGAGTGGACGTGTTGTTTAGTTAAAGTGCGTGCCGAGCCTGTGTTACACTACAGTGGTTAGAGAAGATAGCAGACATTACAAGTGGCGACGAGGATGGGATAAGTACCTATTTAGTATAAAGATATAATCAAAAATAGGTTAGCAATGTGCAACTATTAGCATTGCAATTGTAAATTAATTCCTAGAGTACCCGCGGAAAAAAAACTGTGGATTATGAATTATGATTTATTGTTTTTAACCCTGTTCTGATCATTTTAATAATTTATATAAAATATATGTTCGCATTTGACCACGCTTATGGTGTGCTAAAATTTATTTTCTTTATGTAGCAATGATAAAATAATGATTTATTTTAACATATGTCTATTAGCACAACTTTTATATAAAAAGATTTTTGATGGAAAAATAGTAGATGTTACTAAAAACTCGTCTCGATTCGAACCGAAATACAATGTCGTTAGCTAAATTTTAGTGGCATTTAATGTGATATTTATCGCCTTTAATGAAAATACTATTTTACCGCTTTCATGGCATATATAAGTCTTACAAAAAATCGTGGACACTTCACGACTTCTGTACATTGCAAAGTAGGTAACTAGTAATACTGTTTATTTATTTATTTATTTGCTTTTTAAGGGAAACATACAGTGCAATAATAAATTACATAATAAAACATATAAAAGTAATCCTAAAAACCAATGAAGTTTCCACAGATATCTAATACATAATAAAAGCAAACCACAATATTATTATTGTATAAAATTAAAAATATAAAAGAATAAAACAAGCTAAATGGTATTCATAAATTAAAACATTAAGTAGTAAGTAGTTAAAAGTAACATTATATATACAACTCAAAGTGATACTACCAATTATATATTAAGTTTTACAATATTTTCTTTGTAACTATCATATTCAAGGTGAAAAATATCTAATATTTACAATATTTTAAGTTAAACTTTTGCATGTACGAGATACAAAATTATTTGAGGCATTTTTTTGTTTTAACTTTAGGTAATGCAAAAAGTGGTTTATTTCGTGCACCTAACCTGTGACACGCAAGATTCACCCTGCCTAAAAGTAAGGGAGAGTCGATGATATTATGAAGCAATTTGTACAACAACATTTGATCTCTTATATCACGGCGTTTCTCGAGGGTATTGCTGTCTAAGTTATCAATAATGGTAAATGCGCAATATAGGTATTGAATTTACCCAAAGCCTAAATGGCACAGCGATGGAAGTAGTCGGTATAACAAATAAACCGAAAGAGAAGGGCGAGTGTTATGGAACATATTATTATCATGAAACTGAGTTTGGGTACCAAGATACCAATCATTAAATTGAGTTGGGTACTAAGATACCATCATTAAATTGAGTTGGGTACTAAGATACCATCATTAAATTGAGTTGGGTACTAAGATACCATCATTAAATTGAGTTGGGTACTAAGATACCATCATTAAATTGAGTTGGGTACTAAGATACCATCATTAAATTGAGTTGGGTACTAAGGTACCACCATTAAATTGGAGCTTGGGTACTAAGGTATGTACCACCATTAAATTGGACTTTGGGTTCTAAGTTACTACCATTAAATTGGACTTTGTGTACTAAGTTACTACTATTAAATTGGACTTTGGGTACTAAGTTACTACCATTAAATTGGACTTTGGGTATTAAAATACCAGCATTAAATTGGAAAAGAAAAATATAAGAAACTGTTTCAGTTTGCCACTAAAATAATAATAATAATGATACCGTTATCAGCTTTAATGTGATAGCACATCTATGGCTATAAGGTGTGGAAAATGGGAACGGTCTCTACTAATCTATCTGGACGTAGCTGAAGTTATATCAGCACTCGAGAAACGAGCTACGCTATTGCATTTTGGTGGCTCTGGGATAAAATAAACCGTTGATGTATTTTAAGTAGCAAAATAAAAAAACTCTACGAGTTTTTTCAACCTAAACGGAGCAAAGTTTATGAGCGGCATGTTTTTCGATTGCTAAAACAGAAAAAAGGAGAGACATTTGAGAAGTTTTTGATAAGATTGCGTCAACAAGCCGAAAAGTGTGCATTCGAAAAGCAAGATGATCATTTCATAGATCAAATTGTGGAAAAGTGTAATTCGAAATTGCGCAAGAACCTTATATCTTACAAAACGTGGGAAGAGTTAAAAAACAAAAAAGTATATGCTTTTAATCAAATGTAAAGACCAAACAAGACATTATTAGCATAGGGTAGTAACTCTCCTTTGGCAATAGAGGGTTCATTTGAAACTATACTCGAAGTCGATGGACGAAAGGAACATACAACCATTTACGTGATTTTGGGGGGTACTAGAAACCTGTTTGGTAAGAACACAGCAGTTCGACTGGGTGTCTTAAAACTTGGTATCGGGATAAATCAAGTGGAGAGTAAAAGCAAGCCGATCCCCTTTAAAGAGAAGGTTGCAATCAAAATTAAGGAATCACTAAACAGTGATATAATTGAAGAAGTGCAACGCCCGTCTAAATGGGTTTCACCAATGTTCCAATCATGAAAGAAAATGGTGAATTACGTTTGTGCGTAGATATGAGATGTACGAACGCAGTTATATTGCAAGAAAACCACCCCCTGCCTACTATGGACCATTTTTGCCTAAAATGAAGAAAGCTAAATATTTTAACAAATTAAGACATAAAAAAAATGCCTTCCATCAAGTGGAAATTCACTCTGAATCCAGACACATAACGACTTTTATAACCCCCAAAAGATTATATAGATATAAAAGAATAATGCTTGGAATTACCTGCGCTTCCGAGATTTTTCAGAAGATCATTGAAAGGATGCTGATAAACTGTGAAGGGGTCGTCAATTTTATTGATGATATCCTGGTATTCGGGAACAGTGAAGAAGAACATGATGCATTACTAAAGAAAGTTCTACAGGTACTTAGTAAAAACAACGCCGTGCTGAATAGCAATAAATGCATATATAAAACGCAGGATGTGAATTTTCTGGGACACAGGCTTACACATGAAGGAGTAAACCCTTCAACAAGTACGTTGAGAGCATTATGAAATTTAGGGTCCCAAAGACCATAGAAGAACTCCAAAGTTATTTAGGACTCTTAAACTACATAAACAAATGGATACCTAACTTGGCCGCCATGACAGAACTTCTGAAGCACCTGTTAAGACAGAAGATGAGCAAAAGGGAGAGCTTGGAAAAACAATGGTCTGGAGAACAAGATAAAGCATTCCAAAAACTCAAACGGATGCTCACGGAAATACAGATTTTAGGGTATTATGACGTCAGAGATGAAAGACAGGTGATAGCAGATGCTAGCCCTGTCGGACTTGGTGCTGTCCTTGTACAAAATTATACAAATGGCCCTAGAATTATTGCCTATGGTAATCGAGCTTTGACAGACTGCGAGCGCAGGTATAGCCAAACGGAAAAAAAAGGCACTAGCATTAGTTTGGGGGGTCGAACATTTTAATATTTTTATTTAGAAAGCCTTTTGATTTAGTCACTGACTACAAGCCGCTAGAGATATTGTTCGGGTCTAAGTCAAAACCATGTGCGAGGATTGAACGATGGATACTGAGGCTACAGTCATTCATTCAAGGTTATATACAAGCCAGGAAAAACAAATATAGCACATCCATTGTCACGATTATGTAACTATCCTGATAACCCACCAAAAGGAAAAGACCAGCATGTGTACCAAATAGTGGAAAATTCTAGACCAGTTGCTATACCAATGAGTTCCATTGTAGCATATTCAGAAAAAGAACAAGAGATTTACAAAGTGAAAAAAGGTGTTTATCAGAACGACTGGGACGATTCGATTAAGAAAACGAGTTGTGTTTCCATGATAGCATTCTACTTCGTAGAAATATAATTGTAATACCACAGCAACTCTGCAAGAGTGTATTAGATGCTGCATAAGAGGGTCATCCAGGTATCGTAGCGATGAAGGGACGCTGGAGATCAAAGGTATGGTGGCCCCGTATCGATAAAGACGTAGAACAATTAGTAAAGGCTTGTAAATGTTGTACGTTAGTGGGTTTGCCAAACCCAACTGCACCAATGAGGAGACGAGAGTTGCCTGCAGCTCCATGGATAGATGTCACAATGGATCTAATGGAACCATTGCCAAGTAACGAGTATCTGTTAGTAGTGGTCGACTACTATAGTCGATACAAAGAAGTAAACAATTACAAAAACATCACAAGCTTACAGATTATTAAAATGGTAAAAGAAATGTTCAGTAGACTTGGTTATCCTATTTCTATCACCGCAGACAATGGCAAGCAGTTCATGAGTGAAGAGTTTCGATCCTTCTGCAAAGAATGTAACATTAAGTTATTTAGTACTGTACTATATTGGCCTCAAATGATCGGCGAAGTTGAAAGACAAAACAGAGATATTTTGAAACGTCTTCGTATCAACCAGATCGAGAGGAAGGATTTAAAAGAAATGTTTATGGGAGTATCTTTTAATGTATAACAGCACCCCTCCTTACAGTTACCGGAAAGTTAGCGTCTGAACTGTTTTTTCACCGAAAAAGTAGGGATAAAATTCCATCAATAGGTGAAATAAATTACAGACAATCATTTAGATTCAGATATCAGGGATAGAGACAAAATACAAAAAAGGAAAAGGAAAAGAGTATATATATATAGAAAACGCAGAGCAACTCGCTCAGATATAATACAGGGAGATAAGGTTTACGTAAAAGCAGTGGAAAATAATTGTTATGAGTTATAATGAAAAAAAGAAAAAAATCTTGATAAGAAAGAGATGTAGTGTTTGCTTATATGTAGTATACAGTAAATATTGTTATTTGTTTTATTTACTAATAATTTACCATGCACAAATACACAAACATACATTTATATATAAGTCACTGTCTCGAGCGCACCGCGTCAGTTACACGAGAGCCTCGGGCGAGAGTGGACGTGTTGTTTAGTTAAAGTGCGTGCCGAGCCTGTGTTACACTACAGTGGTTAGAGAAGATAGCAGACATTACAAAAGGTATTTTATAATTTATGATATATTTATATCGATATAAGGAAATAATTTCTGTTCGCGCCAAACGCTGTTTTCGGAATCGATGTCAGAGGGCGTGCGAGTCGATGCCATACCAGTTTGACTTTCGTTCGTGCGTAGAACGCGCGAGCGCAGCAGTCATCTGCCAGCGGTGCTAACGTCAGCACGCTGTCATTTTTTGTTCGAGAACTCGGAATAATTAGGCGCGGCTAGTAAATATACGGTCTAGAATTTGTGACACGCATTCCTTGCTGGAGAGCTTCCCAGAAATAACTGTTGCTACGCGAAGCGGTAGTGACCTTTGATCCGGACACTCCCTGTTAGTTTTGTATGTTAAGCTTTATAACAAACGAGAGTTAGTGGCTTCTGTAAGTTAGTTAATAGTACGATAGAGTTAATGGACTGTCATCGTTACGAATAAAGAAAGTGACTGTGGGTGACTCCGCGGGAGATTACCACATTTTGGAGCAGCCTGGAACTCGGCCGTTGCTGCTCGCCTATGCTTGCCAAGGCCCCACACATTCACACATCACTGTACACTATTCGCCATCTACTATTACACACACTCACGGCCTGCCCAAGCCTTGGTGCGAAGTTAGCTTCGGAGAATGGTAAGTACTATGTGTTTCTAGCTTTCTCCCATATTGTTTATTGTAATTAGGAAATTCCACGTGGCCATATTCTGGCCCCGTCCCTCTGCTGCCCGTCGACGAAATTACTCATGGGCCCTAATCCCGTCACTCTTGGTTGGGGCAGCAACGGGCGTGTACAATTACCAAGTGACATCTTGGGTGATATTGAGTTATATACATCATTAGAATTAGCAAAAAATACTGCGTCGATATGTCATACTTTCGTACCGCTATTTCGTCGCTTGGTAACTTAAAAAAATCACATTTTCCCAATATTCGGCGACCATGCGTCTAAAATTTTACCGATTTATGAATAATTTTCACTTGATAGGTATTCGATTTTAGCTTTATACACTTAGTAATTTTTGCCTTGACTCAAATTAATGCGTTTAAACATAAAGTACCTATTTTATTTCTTACGGTATCTATATAAGCGTTACTTAAAAAAATTTGCCAGATTAAACTATTTTTTCTCGTCATTTAAAACTTTGTAACACACCTTAATTATGTACTCATTTTCATTCGGTATTTTTTTCCTAAACGCAATGGACTTAAAAACGTAATATAGTATTTTGGCTGCCTAAAATAGATATATTTTGTCGTTTGGTAATATTTTACTTGCCGTTTTTGTTTACTATTTTTGTTACTTAGATAACTATTTCTGATATGAAATTTGTATAAAAATGAGCTTATCCCTATTGCATGTATTTTGTTTTGTCACATACACGTACTTTAAAGCAGATTTTGAGTGGATGTTGGTAACAAAATATCGATTACACTTCACCGAACTGTCCCATAGGCAACGTAGTATGGCAAATATACCCAATATATAGTAACTAAAGCTCTAAACAGTTAGGGCTTGATCTTAATTGTGTTGTTTAATTGATAGTTAACCAAAATATTTTCACCCAATATGTTTTTTTGATAGTGAAACGTTTTTGTAATTTTAGAATTTATTTTGATCTCTCAAATTTGTATTACTTTAAACACTTGATAGCAATTTTTTTCTTAGTTGATATTGTGTTTTACCTACCTATACTGATTTTGAAATTACTTATTTCTGTAGTATTAGTGTAATAGTAATTATTTTAGTTTATTTTTACAAACATTTGATTTGAGTATAGTAATATGTATCTTAAATATTTAATGACAGCAGCCCCACGTTATTTACAAAATCAGCTATCCACTTTGCAAGAGATTTGTCTCCAATATTCGTTTGTTAGAAGTTTATGTAGACGTCATTAACAAAGGGTTAATGAAGTCACTGGCCTAAAACCTCCATCAACCCACACTTTTTTTTATAGGATAAGGGTGACAAACGAGCACACAGTCCACCTGATGGTAAGTGGTTGCTGCGGCCCATAGACATCTAGAGCAGCGTGGTGGTTTATGCTCTAATTCATCTCTCATCAGATGGAAGCTCATACTCAGCTGTGGCTGATTGTAGATCACTACAAGGGCTGTAATGATGATGATGATGACGATGTCCGTCGAAAACCTTTGTCCGAAAGTCCTTGATTTTGTGTAGTAAAACCTTTATTCATTGTTACTTGTTCAAAAAAAAATCCTACACTAACCTTATTTCACTTGTACTATGATTAAAATTGGTTGGCAGAATACTTTTTTAATTTCTATTTAGATTTTTTATAGGATAAGGGTGACAAACGAGTACACAGTCCACCTGATGGTAAGTGGTTGCTGTGACCTATAGACATCTACATCTATCGTCTATTACAAATCAAAATGCAGATGCGTTGTCATCCATGAGGACTAAGATGGAATGCCTCATTTCCAGTAAAAAGGGTCTCCGGTCCTTTACACTCACCGTACGCGTTAAGCTGCTATTTTACGCTGGTATTCTGTGAGAGCGTGGTCCTTCCCCGGTCGGGCCGACCCATTCGTGCTACAACTATACTATTAATATAGCTGCAGGGTGGCTCTACCACCTAAAAAATGATTTTTACCCACTCGTTTATGTCAAATATGCGTTTTTTTTTCATAAAATAAGTATGACAAACGACTCACAGTCCACTTGATGGCAAGTGTTTGTGTGATGTCTACCTACATCTATCTTCGATTACGAATCAAAATTTGCAATGCGTTGTCACCCGTGAGGACTAAGGTGGAATGCCTCTTTTCCAGTAAAAAGGGTGGAAGGAAGAGTTCTACATGCAAGTAGACGGAGTTGCAATGGGCTCACCTGTATCTCCAGTAGTCGCCAACATATTCATGGAAGACTTTGAGGAGAAAGCCCTTCTTACTGCTCCTGTAAATCCAAGATTCTACAAGCGGTACGTTGACGATACTTTTACAATTTTACCATCTGACAAAGTAACTGCATTTTTAAACCACCTTAATTCCATAAACCCTAAAATACAATTCACAATGGAGTTAGAGGGAAACAATTCTTTAGCTTTCCTAGATGTTTTAGTCATCCGAAATCCTGACAACACAATTGGTCATACTGTGTACAGGAAAAAGACCCATACCAATCGATATTTAAATGGTGAATCGCACCATCATCCTTAACAGTTCGCTACCGTGGGAAATTCTTTGTTTCAGATAGAAAACATCTAGCCGTCGAGCTTCGCAACGTCGAGCAAGTACTGCAAGACAAAGGAGACCGGACAAAGGTCATAGTCCGGACTTCTTTTAGTTCGCAGCGCTGCGTGTTTTGCCAGCTCGTCAGCTCGTTCATTTTCTGGAAAACCCGCATGGGCTTTAATGCAAAAGAGTTGTAATGTTTTTTGTTGCCCCAAGTCCCTGTAAACCCCGAAAGTTGTCTCCGCGCTAGAAAGGATCCGCTCAGTTGCCATGTATATGGCCAGTAATTCTGCCTGGTAAACAGTAACGGTAAACGGTACAGTAGTCCGACAGTTTGAGCTTCAGAGTTCGGATCTCGGCGGCACTATTCCAAAAATATAATGCCGGTCCAACCTTTCCCTCTATTTTACTCCCGTCGGTAAATATTCGGAGACTCTGGATGTTGTTGAGTCTTGTTTCGTCCTCATTTACCAGGCATATGAATTAGTCGTCATGCAAGTTCATATCGGACGCCGGATGAGGCAATTCCGTGCAGCTCACCTTTGTTTCCACCACTCGGTCTGCCAGTACTCCTCTCTTTGCTTCAAAAAGTGATGCTGCTTCTTGGACTCTTAAATCCTTTACGGTACGCTTTTATGATTTTTTGAGCGAATCCTCTCTGCACAGTATTTAGTTGCTTTCTGACTCCCAACATTTTAGCGGCTGACGCCCACACGCTCACCGCGTACAATACTACCGGCTCAACGACCGCCGTGTACATCGTCCTGATGATCTCTGGTTGAAGGCCCCAACCAACCTTTGCAGCTCTCGATAGTTGTCCGTAGAGTGCTGTAGCCTTCCTACTCACATTTCTCACATGGGTGTTGAAGGTGAGTTTCTTGTCTGCGGTGACACCAAGCACCTTAATCTCCTCCGACTTGCCAATGCCTATCCCGCTCATGTTGAGACGTGGAGAATCGTATTTCAATTTGTTAGTTATAACCATAGCATTAGTCTTATGTGGCGCGAATTTGAGTTTGTTACGGATTCCCCACCTCCGAAAATGTTCAAGAGCGGCATTCGCACGTCTTTGGATCTCAAGAGCCGTGTCACCCGCAAACAACAGGACGTTGTCGTCGGCAAACGCTTGACACCGATCACCCCTTTTCTCCAGCTCTTTAAGCAAAGGGTCCAGAAGCAAGTTCCACAGAACCGGACTACCTATGGAGCCCTGTAGGCACCCCTTTGTGGTTGTTTGTGTTTGCTCCATACCCGCATACCTCACTCTAACTTTACTGTCCTGGAGATAACTGTCAATTAATTTCGTAATGTTTATGGGGCATCTTTCCTCAGCCAACCGACATCTAATTGCTGGCCACCAAGCACTATCGAATGCTCCCTCTATGTCAAGAGATATCATGGTCACTATCTTCTTATTTCGTAACTGTCTACGTATGTAATCCATCATGTCATAGAGGGAGTCTTTGGTGCTTTTCTGTGGTGTGAAGCTTGGTTTCACACCACAAAGAACCACTGAGAACTAAAATCTGGTTTAATGTGCCACCTTACCCTTCTTATAACCATCTTCTCCAGTACTTTTCCCATAACTGATAGTAGACCTAAAGGTCTGTAGGCCTTCGGATGTGTGTAATCCTCCCTTCCTGGCTTTCGTAGGACCACAACTACTGCTTCCTTCCATATTATGGGGAAGTGTCCTAACTCAAGGCATTTATTTGCAAGACTCAAGTAAATACCGGGGTTTTGGGAAATGGCCTCTCGGCAGATATCAGCCGTGAAGCCGTCCCCTCCTGGAGCCTTTTTTGGTTTGAAACTGTTCAAGGCATAATTTAGCTCAGAGATAGTGAATTGCATTTACTTCTTAGGCTATTTCTCTTATACGCTCCGGGTAAAAGGTTTCTGCTCATGGTCTTCACGCCGTTTTGCTGTTCTGCCGATTACCCGATACATCCCGTCCCATAAGCTTTCTTTGTTCTGTTTTCCACAGAACTCCTTCCAGCTTCTGACTTGGGCCTTTTTTGCTTCATACTCATATTTGTCTTTCGCTTCTAGGTCCTTCTTGACGACGGCGGCTCGTCGCACCGCGGCAGCACATCTTATGAGGTGGCTCAGGACCGTGCTTTGTGGCAATCCTTGGGGGAGGCATATGTTCAGCAGTGGACTAGTGAAGGGCTGTAATGATGATAATGGCATGCTTCGTATTTAGTTAAAAGGTACGGTTCTTTACACTCACCACCATACGAAACACAGCAACATTGGGCTGTGTGAGAGTATAGTTATAGTTCTTCCTCGGTAGAGTCGACTCATTCGTGCTGTAACCATAATAGAGTTGCAGCATAGCTCTACCACATACAACTACCATCTGTAATACATCAGATATAAAATACCCAAACAAGTGCGGGTTGCTACCCGCACTAGTTTGGGTATCTTGAAATAATTTGTTAGTCAGATCAGAAATGCGGAGATATTGTAATAGGTCTTTGCCACCTTACGATCCCTCTATAGTCTAAAGAACTTTCTTACTGTCTCGACTAAGCTGACACTTGTGCAAACACTTATAATTCCCATAATTGATCATGGAGATGTGTGCTACCCAGATTTGAACTAAAATCTGCTTAATAAGCTAGAGCGCCTTCTCAATAATCGTATTGGATATATATTTGGTCTAAGAAAATATGATCACATCTCTCATTGTCGTAATTGCCTAAAATGGCTCACTATTCTAAAAAGACGAAACTATAGAATTGTGCTTGTTATTTTCTAAATTTTTAATAATCAAATTTCTCTGACATATCTTAAGGATAAATTTCAGTATCTGTTTTCATCTTATGATAATGTTCTTCGCTCCTCTTCTAATCAATAATATCGGCATTCCATCTCATTTCATTAGGTTAACCATCAATTCCTTTACTATTCAGACAATACTACTCTGGAACTACTTGCCCGAAAACGTAAGAAGAGCGCCGGAAAAAGCGCTGTTAAGACGTTCAGAGTGATGATGATATATTTCTATATATTAAGATGTATTATTATTTACAATTTGTAATAAATGTATATATATATTTATTTAGAATTGCACTGTCTTTGCTCTGTTTGTCTGTTTGACTGGCAGAGAATGCCGATAGACATTAATTCCGCAACAGTGTTACAAACTATTTTATTAATGTGTTAACAATAAAGGTTAAATAATTAAATTAAATATTTAAAAAAGTCTCTTCGAGACTAATAATTGACTCGATACCCGAAGTATCAGTAATCCCCTCATGGGGCAATGTATATACTTTTATGAGAAAGCCACTAAAAATATGCAGGACTTATCCAAGAAAAAGTTTTAAAATGTTTATTAGGCATAATTTTTTTAATAAGGGTTATGTAATTATTAAAGAGTACATAATTGTTGAGAACCTGAGAACCTGAGGATTGAGGTGTTCGCTACCATACTGCTTCTAAATATTTTCATGCTTAATTGTATAAAATATAATATCGTAAATTAATGTTTAAAAAAGTCCCCCTGGGTTTATTGCTTGTTCTTCCCAGGGCAGAGATTTTTTTTCCAAACCATTGCTTCAAACATGTTATTTATGTATTGAATAAAAACTATTCTAATTAAATTATAGCACATAAATGGAAATAAAATAACTTCAGGTCATACAAATAGTTGTTCCCTGCGGAATACGCAACCGCGGACCGCATCGCGCAACAAAACATCTGCCTTACATACTCGTCAATCATAATTACTCTTATAATTGTATCAATAAATGCAAATCGAAAATTTTAGACGTAAATTAATTTTACATTCTTAACGTTTAATTACATTCATTTTTTTTAAATTAAATCACGACGTTCCGAAAAATTAAATTAAGCAAACGCGTTTCATTACTTATCCTAATTTATATTTCATTCCCTATGTTCTTTTAATGGAACATGGGTGACAAACTAGCACACAGTCTACCTGATGGTAATTGAACGCTGTAGCCTATAAACATCTACATATATCCTTAATAAATTTTATAACAATCTCATTTTTATAATAGTTTGTATTTATTATAAGAGCAAGGGAACCTGCGCTTCATTAAGGCATGAGATAATAGGCTTTTGGTACGCTAAGCCTGTGCGTTTTACCATAAAGTTTCGTCATTCACCACCAGATTGGATTATAGTTAAGCATTGTAATTATGCAAAATTTAAAGAACTTATTTTTAACTTCCCGCCATGAAAATCAATGATTTTTAACTCGGTTTTCGAAAATCAAGTTCTCATCAGATCTTCGTGTGTGTGTGTGTGTGTGTGTGTGTGCATTCGTGCGGTGAGTGCGTGCGTGCTTACATGCATACGTGCGTGCGTTCGTGGGTACGTGTGTGCGTGCGTTTGTGTGTGTCTGTGTGTGTGTGTGTGTGTGTTTGTATGTGTGTGCCATTAGATTTCATGTAATTTTAATCAATTTGGGTCGATAGATTTTGAGAAGTGTCAACAAAAATCTGTGACAAAATGTTTAGTATGAAATCAATATGTTTATAAAAATCAACAATCACAAATTTCCAAGTACGAGTAGAGACATGCTGCAGTTATATTATGGTTGCAGCACGAATGGTTCAGCTCGGCCAGGGAAAGGTCACGCTCACACGTAATACCAACCTCAAATAGCAGTTGTGTTTCTCATGGCGACTGTAGAGAACTAGAGACCTTATTTTTCTGGTAACGAAGCACCCTGTCGTATACCTCGGGGGTGTGTTAGTAGAGACTCCGAAAACTATTGGAATAAATGAACACTGCTCGGTAACGATTTTACCTAAAATATTCATGGACTGCATTAGAAGTTTATACTATTAAAATAAATGAAGTATACAAACTAAAATGCTGCATTTACCTACATTGTGTATAAAATAAGGGTGAAAAACGAGCACAGTCCACCTGCTGATAAGTGGATGCTGTGGGCCATAGACTGACATCTATCATCGAATATGATTCAAAATACAGATGCGTTGTCAT
Source organism: Parnassius mnemosyne (assembly GCA_963668995.1). Lineage (NCBI taxonomy): Eukaryota > Metazoa > Arthropoda > Insecta > Lepidoptera > Papilionidae > Parnassius > Parnassius mnemosyne. The sequence continues at coordinate 3,662,077 of CAVLGL010000013.1, forward strand.
CACTGAGGACTAAGATGGAATGCCTCGATTCCAGTAAAAAGGGTCTCCGGTTCTCTACACTCACCATACGAAACACATTAACGACGTATAAGGCTATATGGTTTTGTGAAAACATTGTCCAATCCCGGAAAAAATAATGAACATAAACTAAAATATAAACAAATATGAAAATGTTATCATGCTGAAAATCAAAGAAGTACAATACATGAAAAGAATACTGCCCGACATTTTTCAATACTATTTTGTCAACAACACCAAAGGCAAGCAAATAAAGTCAGCTCTATGCATAGAAACGAGTTTCATACAACTTGCTCGCGCACTTACTTCAAAATAAGTCAAGTGTGAATTTGAACTTGAATAGACGATTTTAATAGTGAATTTGAACCTGAATAGATTAAAAAAACTATATAAAACAGGCAGACATTCAGGGCAGGTGAAAAAATTATTATTAATTTAGTTGTGATCCGACACGGCTTCAGAAAAAAAATGAGTGATTTTTTTACGATGCAAGCGCACACCGACACCTCTAAGCGATAACTTCATTTGGTTTCTTGGGAACTGATAACTATATTTAAGGTAGTTAATTTTAGTTATTTTTGTTTTGTTACATTAACGAAGTATACTTGCTACGTACCTACATAAGTACACACACACGTTTGTTTTTTTTACCATGGACTGTAATTGGACTGTAATTTGGGATATGCCTATGTTGCCTATATCCTATTCTGGTTTGTCATTTGTAATATTACCAAGTTTTATCAAAATCCGTCTTGGAGTTTTTACGTAAATAAGCCACTAACATACAAACAAACATTCACATTTGTAATATACTTATATTATGTAGGTAGTATTATATCATAAATAGAATCTGTGGTTAACTGTTCTGTTAGTTACTCTATTAAACCTATGAAAAAAGATATTTCCTGTTACTTATCAACATGGGATCTTTGCACAAGAATATTTTTGATCATAGTGTTTTCAGTTTTCAATTTATTCATAGATACGTGTAAATTGGAAAGGTGCAAAGCGAGTAACTGTCATTCGATCTAAACTGAAGGCTTATTCCCGAAATTGTTTTCGAATTCGATTCTGTTTTCGATGTAAAATGAGGTTTTTTAAACTTATTTCAAAAGCTTACGCCCTTACTAATTCGAATTAAGAAACGCGATCAAGTCACTATCAAGCGTTATCAGCGCCGTTGAATATTCATGGCGACTGAATGTGTGTGTATGTATGCATTCGTGCGGGAGTGCGTGCGTGCTTGCGTGCACGCACGTTCAATGAACGCACGCACGTATGCACGCAATGTGCGTTCAATGAACAGATATTTCATTATCTGTAGATCATTTTTAATGGATTACAAATTTACTTCTTAACTATTTTATAACATTAATAAGACAAACTATTTATGGTTTAAGCGTTCTCCTTGAATACGATTACAAGCCTAAGGAATCTGTTTCAATTCATTGAAATGCCAAACTACTTTTGTTGGTAATCCAAGGTTGTTGGTTAAGTTCAATCAAACAGACTCTCCCCTTATATCATAATCATCATTCATTATTACAGCCTTTCATAAGTGCACTGCTGAACATAGGCCTCCCCCAAGGAATGCCACAAAGCACGGTCCTGAACCACCTGCATCCATCGACTTCCTCCATGTCTTACCAGGTTGTCACTCCATCTCGTGGGGGGTAGCGCTACACTTCGCCTACCGGTACGAGGCGGCCACTCAAGAACCTTTCTTCCTCATCGGTTGTCGGTTCTTCGAGCTATATGGCCGGCCCACTGCCACTTCAGCTTACTAATACGTTGGGCTATGTCGGTTACTCTGGTTCTACTGCAGATATACTCATTTCTAAGTTTATCACGCAGAGAAACTCCATAGCTCGCTGTGCGTACTTGAGCTTCCTCATACGGCCAGTAGTGAAGGACCACGTCTCAGATCCGTAAGTCATCACTGGCAACACGCACTGATTGTACAATTTCGTTTTAAGGTTTTGAGGTATGTCTGACGAGAGGATGTGTCGTAGTTTCCCGAACGCTGCCCAGCCGAGTTGAATCCGTCGATTGACCTCTCGGTCGAAGTTGGACTTACCTAGTCGGACTATTTGTCCCAGGTAAACATACTCGTCAATAACTTCGAGCTTAGTGCTCCCAACAACTACCGGCGTAGGTGTGACATAGACTTTAAACATGATCTTGGTTTTGTCCATGTTCATCTTAAGACCTATCTGTTCGGAGACACTATTGAGGTCATTGAGCATGGTGCTTAGGTCCTCCAGCAATTCTGCCATAAGGACTATATCGTCGGCAAAACGAAGATGAGTGATGTACTCGCCATTGATGTTAATACCGTATCGAGTGACGTGCAGTTTCGTGGTCACTTGGAAGAGAAGGCCAAATTGGCCTCTAAAAAGCTTGGCGTGCTCAGCAGAGCGGGACAGTATTTCATGCCGGCACACCGCCTGCTACTTTACATGATGATCTCTGGTTGAAGGCCCCAACCAACCTTTGCAGCTCTCGATAGTTGTCCGTAGAGTGCTGTAGCCTTCCTACTCACATTTCTCACATGGGTGTTGAAGGTGAGTTTCTTGTCTGCGGTGACACCAAGCACCTTAATCTCCTCCGACATGCCAATGCCTATCCCGCTCATGTTGAGACGTGGAGAATCGTATTTCAATTTGTTAGTTATAACCATAGCATTAGTCTTATGTGGCGCGAATTTGAGTTTGTTACGGATTCCCCACCTCCGAAAATGTTCAAGAGCGGCATTCGCACGTCTTTGGATCTCAAGAGCCGTGTCACCCGCAAACAACAGGACGTTGTCGTCGGCAAACGCTTGACACCGATCACCCCTTTTCTCCAGCTCTTTAAGCAAAGGGTCCAGAAGCAAGTTCCACAGAACCGGACTACCTATGGAGCCCTGTAGGCACCCCTTTGTGGTTGTTTGTGTTTGCTCCATACCCGCATACCTCACTCTAACTTTACTGTCCTGGAGATAACTGTCAATTAATTTCGTAATGTTTATGGGGCATCTTTCCTCAGCCAACCGACATCTAATTGCTGGCCACCAAGCACTATCGAATGCTCCCTCTATGTCAAGAGATATCATGGTCACTATCTTCTTATTTCGTAACTGTCTACGTATGTAATCCATCATGTCATAGAGGGAGTCTTTGGTGCTTTTCTGTGGTGTGAAGCTTGGTTTCACACCACAAAGAACCACTGAGAACTAAAATCTGGTTTAATGTGCCACCTTACCCTTCTTATAACCATCTTCTCCAGTACTTTTCCCATAACTGATAGTAGACCTAAAGGTCTGTAGGCCTTCGGATGTGTGTAATCCTCCCTTCCTGGCTTTCGTAGGACCACAACTACTGCTTCCTTCCATATTATGGGGAAGTGTCCTAACTCAAGGCATTTATTTGCAAGACTCAAGTAAATACCGGGGTTTTGGGAAATGGCCTCTCGGCAGATATCAGCCGTGAAGCCGTCCCCTCCTGGAGCCTTTTTTGGTTTGAAACTGTTCAAGGCATAATTTAGCTCAGAGATAGTGAATTGCATTTACTTCTTAGGCTATTTCTCTTATACGCTCCGGGTAAAAGGTTTCTGCTCATGGTCTTCACGCCGTTTTGCTGTTCTGCCGATTACCCGATACATCCCGTCCCATAAGCTTTCTTTGTTCTGTTTTCCACAGAACTCCTTCCAGCTTCTGACTTGGGCCTTTTTTGCTTCATACTCATATTTGTCTTTCGCTTCTAGGTCCTTCTTGACGACGGCGGCTCGTCGCACCGCGGCAGCACATCTTATGAGGTGGCTCAGGACCGTGCTTTGTGGCAATCCTTGGGGGAGGCATATGTTCAGCAGTGGACTAGTGAAGGGCTGTAATGATGATAATGGCATGCTTCGTATTTAGTTAAAAGGTACGGTTCTTTACACTCACCACCATACGAAACACAGCAACATTGGGCTGTGTGAGAGTATAGTTATAGTTCTTCCTCGGTAGAGTCGACTCATTCGTGCTGTAACCATAATAGAGTTGCAGCATAGCTCTACCACATACAACTACCATCTGTAATACATCAGATATAAAATACCCAAACAAGTGCGGGTTGCTACCCGCACTAGTTTGGGTATCTTGAAATAATTTGTTAGTCAGATCAGAAATGCGGAGATATTGTAATAGGTCTTTGCCACCTTACGATCCCTCTATAGTCTAAAGAACTTTCTTACTGTCTCGACTAAGCTGACACTTGTGCAAACACTTATAATTCCCATAATTGATCATGGAGATGTGTGCTACCCAGATTTGAACTAAAATTTGCATAATAAGCTAGAGCGCCTTCTCAATAATCCTATTGGATATATATTTGGTCTAAGAAAATATGATCACATCTCTCATTGTCGTAATTGCCTAAAATGGCTCACTATCCGAAAAAGACGAAACTATAGAATTGTGCTTGTTATTTTCTAAATTTTTAATAATCAAATTTCTCTGACATATCTTAAGGATAAATTTCAGTATCTGTTTTCATCTTATGATAAGGTTCTTCGCTCCTCATCTAATCAATAATATCGGCATTCCATCTCATTTCATTAGGTTCACCATCAATTCCTTTACTATTCAGACAATACTACTCTGGAACTACTTGCCCGAAAACGTAAGAAGAGCGCCGAAGAAAGCGATGTTAGGACGTTCAGAGTGATGATGATATATTTCTATATATTAAGATGTATTATTATTTACAATTTTAACATTTATGTATTCTATTTTTATATGTAAGTTATATATTATATGTATGTATTTAGATTTTATGTATATATATATTTATAATTGCACTGTCTTGTTGGTCTGGTTGTCTGGTTGACTGGCAGAGAATGCCGATAGACATTAATTCCGCAACAGGGTTACAAACTATTTTATTAAGGTGTTAACAATAAAGGTTAAATAATTAAATTAAATATTTAAAAAAAGTCTCTTCCAGACTAATAATTGACTCGATACCCGAAGTATCAGTAATCCCCTCATGGGGCAATGTATACACTTTTATGACAAAGCCACTAAAAATATGCAGGGCTTATCCAAGAAAAAGTTTTAAAATGTTTATTAGGCATAATTTTTTTAATAAGGGATATGTAATTATTAAAGAGTACATGATTGTTGAGAGCCTGAGAACCTGAGGATTGAGGTGTTCGCTACCATGCTGTTTCTAAATATTTTCATGCTCTTAATTGTATAAAATATAATATCGTAAATTAATGTTTAAAAAAGTCCCCCTGCGTTTATGCTTGTTCTTCCCAGGGCAGAGATTTTTTTTCCAAACCATTGGTTCAAACATGTTATTTATGTGTTTAATAAAAACTATTCTAATTAAATTATGGCACATAAATGGAAATAAAATAATTTCAGGTCATACAAATCGTTTTTCCCTGCGGAATACGCAACCGCGGACCGCATCGCGCAACAAAATATCTGCGTTACATACTCGTCAATCATATTGATACAATTATACGAGTAACGTATAATTGTATCAATAAATGCAAATCGAAAATTTTAGACGTTAATTAATTTTACATTCTTTACGTTTAATTACATTCATTTATTTTAATTAAATCACGACGTTCCGCAAAATTAAATTAACTTTTTAAATTAAAAAAATTCCGAAAAATTAAGAGGATATCCGCAGTAGAACCGGAGTAACCGACATAGCCCACCGGATTAGTAGACATAGTAGCATTACAAGGACGATTGTCTACTGGTAATTATGCAAAATTTAAAGAAACAATTTTTAACTTCCCGCCATGAAAATCAATGATTTTTAACCCGGTTTTCGAAAATCAAGTTCTCATCAGATCTTCGTGTGTGTGTGTGTGTGTGTGTGTGTGTGTGTGCATTCGTGGGTGCGTGTGGGCGTGCGTGTGTGTGCACGCGCGCGTGCTTGTGTGTGTGTGTGTGTGTGTGTGTGTGTGTGTGTGTGTGTGTGTGTTTGTGTGTGTGTTTGTGTGTGTGTGTTTGTGTGTGTGTGCCTTTAGATTTCATGTAATTTTAATCAATTTGGGTCTATAGATTTTGAGAAGTCTCAACAAAAATCTGTGACAAAATTTTTAGTATGAAATCAATATGTTTATAAAAATCAACAATCACAAATTTCCAAGTACGAGTAGAGACATGCTGCAATTATATTATAGTTGCAGCACGAATGGTTCAGCTCGGCCGGGGAAAGGTCACGCTCACACGTAATATCAACCTCAAATAGCAGTTGTGTTTCTCATGGCGACTGTAGAGAACTAGAGACCTTATTTTTCTGGTAACGAGGCACCCTGTCGTAGACCTCAGGGGTGTGTTAGTAAAGACTCCGAAAACTATTGGAATAAATGAACACTGCTCGGTAACGATTTTACCTAAAATATTCATAGACTGCATTAGAATTTTATACTATTAAAATAAATGAAGTATACAAACTAAAATGCCTCATTTTTTTTTACTAATGGATGCTGGATGATTTGGGCCATAGACTGACATCTATCATCGAATATGATTCAAAATACAGATGCGTTGTCATCACTGAGGACTAAGATGGAATGCCTCGATTCCAGTAAAAAGTACTCTACACTCACCATACGAAACACATTAACGACGTATAAGGCTATATGGTTTTGTGAGAACATTGTCCAATCCCGGAAAAAATAATGAACATAAACTAAAATATAAACAAATATGAAAATGTTATCATGCTGAAAATCAAAGAAGTACAATACATGAAAAGAATGCTCCCCGACATTTTTCAATACTATTTTGTCAACAACACCAAAGGCAAGCAAATAAAGTCAGCTCTATGCATAGAAACGAGTTTCATACAACTTGCTCGCGCACTTACTTCAAAATAAGTCAAGTGTGAATTTGAACTTGAATAGACGATTTTAATAGTGAATTTGAACCTGAATAGATTAAAAAAACTGTATAAAACAGGCAGACATTCAGGGCAGATGAAAAAATTATTATTAATTTAGTTGTGATCCGAAACGGCTTCAGAAAAAAAATGAGAGTGATTTTTTTACGATGCAAGCTTACACCGACACGTCTAAGCGATAACTTCATTTGGTTTCTTGGGAACTGATAACTATATTTAAGGTAGTTAATTTTAGTTATTTTTGTTTTGTTACATTAACGAAGTATAACTTGTTACGTACGTACATAAGTATACACACACGTTTTATTTTTACCATTGACTGTAATTGGACTGTAATTTGGGATATGTCTATGTTGCCTATATCCTATTCTGGTTTGTAATTTGTAATATTACCAAGTTTTATCAAAATCCGTCCTGTAGTTTTTACGTAAATAAGCCACTAACATACAAACAAACATTCACATACAAATGTGATTATATTTTGTTCTGTTTGTTACACTATTAAACCTATGAAAAAAGATATTTATTTCCTGTTACTCTTATCAACATGGGATCTTTGCACAAGAATATTTTTGATCACAATGTTTTCAGTTTTCAATTTATTCATAGATACGTGTATATTGGAAAGGTGAAAGGCGAGTAACTGTCATTCGATTTAAACTGAAGGTTTACTCCCGATATTGTTTTCGAATTCGATTCTGTTTTCGATGTAAAATGACGTTTTTTATACTTATTTTAAAAGCTTACGCCCTTACTAATTCGAATCAAGAAACGCGATCAAGTTACTATCAAGCGTTATCAGCGCCGTTGAATATTCATGGCGACTGAATATGTGTGTATGTATGCATTCGTGCGTGAGTGCGTGCGTGCTTGCGTAATTGCGTGCTTGCGTGCTTGCGTGCTTGCGTGCTTGCGTGCTTGCGTGCTTGCGTGCTTGCGTGCTTGCGTGCTTGCGTGCTTGCGTGCTTGCGTGCATACGTGCGTGCGTTCAATGAACGCACGCACGTATGCACGCAATGTACGTTCAATAAACAGATATTTCGTTGTCTGTAGATCATTTTTAATGAATTAAAATTTACTTCTTAACTATTTTATAACATTAATAAGACAAACTATTAATGGTTTAAGCGTTATCCTTGAATACGTTTACAAGCCTATGGTATCTATTTCAAGTCTGAAATGCCAAAATACTTTTGTTGAAAATGTTTTTATATATATATATATATATATATATAGGTATATATAAAATTCTTTTATTAAATAATTATTTAAAAAAAATTCATCGCGGTAAACTAGCGAAACCAGTTTGTCGTCATGTCACTAATACAATGAATAGGTTGTTAGTTGTTATCATGCTTAACTTTATCAATTATACGATGGTAGTTATTAAAAATAATATATTTATGCGTATAGACGTCTGCAAGCACCACTACAAACCGTTTTGCGGTTTAATGGTGCTGTATAGTAACTATGCACTATTGTAATATGTTTTATGTATCATTAAATAAAAATAATAGGTATGTCTGACGAGAGGATGTGTCGTAGTTTCCCGAACGCTGCCCAGCTGAGTTGAATCCGTCGATTGACCTCTAGGTCGAGGTTGGACTTACCTAGTCGGACTATTTGTCCCAGGTAAACATACTCGTCAACAACTTCGAGCTTAGTGCCCCCAACAACTACCGGCATAGGTGTGACATGGATATTTAACATGATCTTTGTTTTGATGACATGATGTTCATCCTGAGACCTATTCGTTGGGAGACACTATTGAGGTCATTGAGCATGGTGCTTAGGTCCTCCAGCAATTCTGCCATAAGGACTAAATCGTCGGCAAATCGAAGATGACCGTATCCTTTCCAGTCCAGAAGCTTGACAACGTCTTCCAATGCAGCGGTGAAGAGTTTCCAGGATATAACCTCACCCAATCTTACACCTCTCTGCAATTGGATAGGTTTCGTACTCTGGTTCTGTACTCGGATAGCCATCGTAGCTCTACTGTACAAACACTTCAGCACTTCGATATACCGACAGTCAACTTGGCACCGCTGAAGGGACTGCAGCACCGCCCAAATTTCGACGGAATCAAAGGCTTTCTCATAGTCCACATACGCCAGACATAGTATCATATTACTCTATACTCCTCGGACTTCTGTACAATTTGCCGAAGGATATATATGTGGTCTATGATGCTAAAGCCTTTTCGGAAACCGGCTTGTTCGGGAGGCTGGAAGTAATCAAATCTGCGCGAGACGATTCGTAATGACTCGCGAAAAGAGCACGAAGACGCGGCTCAGAAGGGAAATCGGTCTGTAGTTCTTCAAAAGCGCGTTGTCACCTTTATTGAAGAACAAGACCACCGCACTTCTGCTCCACGCCTCCGGTGTAATGCCACCATGGAGGACGGAATTAAAGTGCTTCTGAAGGACTTCAAGTACCGGTATTCGGCCCGCTTTCAGAAGCTCCGCTGTAATTCCATCCTCGCCTGGGGCCTTGCCGTTTTTAAGGTGCTGGAGAGCCATTCTAATCTCGCTCAGACTGACGTCCGGGATATCTTCGGAATAGTATCGGATAAGACTCGCTCTTGGATCGTTGTGAGTGTGAGTTCTTGCGTGTGGCTCCAACGATGACGTGTAAAGCTGCCCATAGAACCTCTCAATCTCACTCAAAATCTCAGGTGCCCCGGAAACGATGTTGCCACACTCGGTCCTCAGCTTAAACAGTTGGCTCTTTCTGGCAGACAGATCTGTGGCAAAGACTTTGGAGCCTTGGTTCCGCTCGATTGCTTCTTCAATACAAGCTGTATTGAAGTTGCGTAAGTCCCGCCGCATGCATTTGGAGATCTGTTTGTTCAGTTGCCTGTTTGCTGTCATATCTGTTGAAGAATGTAGCTTCATCTCCCGCCTAACAGCCATGAGATTGAGAGTGTGATCGGAGAGTTTTTGTGTTCTTCTGCGGCGGGTCTTGCAGAACTTAGCTCCGACCGCATGGACAGTTTCCACGAGCTTGTCATTCATATCGGCCACTTCATTGCAGTCGTCTAGGCACTAAAAACGGTTTTGTAACTCGAGCTGAAAGGTTTCGGGACTTTGGAACAGAGCACGAGGGGGACGGAGCGTTGACTTTATTAGACGAGACCTCTCCAACTTAACGTTTAGGTTCAGTGTGCCTCTAACCATCCGGTGATCGCTACCAGTTTTCAACCTCGCGATCACGAACATATCACTGAACAGTTGTCGTCTGGTCGTCATAATGAACTCAATCTCATTTTTGTGGAACCGTCGGGGCTCGACCAGGTCCACTTCCTGTGGGGCCGCTTCTGAAAAAAGAGTTTATCATAAAGAGTCCCTCTTTTTCCATGAAGTCGGCCAGCTGCTGGCCCCTTGGGTTCCGTTGCCCTATTCCAAATTTCCCTACTTTCAGCTCACCGTTCTCTCTTGTCCCTAGTTTTGCATTGAAGTCTCCCATTAACACCGTATATTGGGTTTTGGAGGAATGCATGGCTCTAGAGATATCCTCATACATTTCCTCCACCTCCACATCGGGGTGTGCCGAGGTTGATGCGTAAACCTGTATGACCTTCAGCGAATACTGTTTGGTGATTCTGAGTATAAGGTACGCAACCCTCGTCGACACACTCTCAATCATTACAAGGTTGTTAATGAGAGACTTGTGGACGATAAATCCGACACCTCCTTGGGACAGATGGTCGCCCTCCCGGTGATAGAGCAAGTTGCCGGATTCGAGGATTACCGTGTCCTCCCCCTCTCTTCGAACTTCGGGTAATCCTATAATATGCCAGCGTAACTTGTCTATCTCTTCTTCCAGCTCCACGATCTTCTCGTCAGTCCTCAGTATGTTGCCAGGTCGAGTCGTCTAAGGTGGCAACCGAACCTCCACCAGAGATTCTTAGCACCCCCTGCCCCGCCGTTACCATGGTCGCCACCGTAGCCAGGAATAGCGGGGCCGCTGGGGACTGGGCGCGGTTTCTTTGTTACTGTCATTCATAGGGGGTATTTGCCATAGTTGTCACGCTTGGCGAGCGGGTTTACAACCGCAGTTTTTTTATTGTAAGTTTGCTGTTATCAGGAAGATGCTGCTGCCCATGTCCTGCCTTTTTCCCTTTGTCGCCTTTTACGACAACCACGGGAAGATATGGGGTAGTGGATATTCTTAACCGCCACTACACGGCACGCGTTCCATATTATATTCCCCTTGTATATTATAACAATATTCTTATTACATTAAGTAGGTTTGTAAAATACCTTGGCCTGTATATTGATTCTTTTAACTGGAGAGTTTAGAAAATTGGAAAGTCAATGCCACCTTATACCCTTTATATAGTCTAAAACATTTTCTCCCTAATAAATCTAGGCTCATGCTTATCCAAATCTTTTCATTTCATCCATACGTCTAGCAAACTTGAACACTTTCGTAAATAATAATAATTCTTATTTGAATCACGATTCGATTGTGCGCTACCAACGTTTCCGGGAGTTCAAAATTTGTATGAGTTCGAAAATTTAACTCTATTCTATGGAGAGGTAGGTTTGAAAAGGCGTCGAATAAAATAAATATGTTACCACTATTTCGATAACAACCTTTTTTTATATAAAATTAGGGTGACAAACGAGCACATAGTCCACCTGATGGTAAGTGGTTGCTGTGGCCCATAGACATCTGCATCTATCTTCGTTTGCGAATTAAAATGCAGATGCGTTGTCAGCCGTAAGGACTAAGATAGAATGCCTCTTTTCCAGTAAAAAGGGTCTCCGGTTCTCTACACTTACCATACGAAACACAGCATCATTAAGCTACTATTTTACGCTGGTATTCTGTGAGAGCGTGGTCCTTCCCCGGTCGAGCCGACCCATTCGTGCTACAATTATACTATTAATATAGCTGCAGCATGGCTCTACCACGTAAAAGATCTCACAACAATATGCTCCTAAACATAGGCTTCCCCATAGATTGCCTCGTAGGGTAAATATTTGTTTTAGTTGCCACGCTTGGCAAGCGGGTTGGCAACCGCAGTTTTTATTTTTGGTCGTTATTAAGAAGATGCTGTTACCCATCTCTGATTAGTTTCACTCGAACAATACGAATAGGTCGGTTCGTCAGAGGAAATTCACTGGCGCTGCGAAGAGATGTTGCATCCTTTTACATTTATAATGTGGTAAAGCCATGCTGCAGCTATATTAGAAGTATAGTTATAGCACGAATGGGTCGGCTCGACCGGGGAAGGACCACGCTCTTACAGAATACCAGCGTAAAATAGCAGCTTAATGCTGCTGTGTTTCGTATGGTGAGTGTAGAGAACCGGAGACCTTTTTTACTGGAAAAGAGGCATTCCATCTTAGTCCACATGGGTGACAACGCATCTGCATTTTGATTTGTAATCGATGATAGATGTAGATGTCTATGAGCCACAGCAGTCACTTACCATCAGGTGGACTGTGTGCTCGTTTGTCACCCTATCCTATAAAAAAAAATATTTTGCATCTACCACAGGGAGTGCTTTGATTAATTGTTAGGATTTGTTCCAGCCACCTAATTTCATGAACACACATTGCGGCAAAACTCCCGATACCATCTATACTATCTGGATGTTTGGCCATCCACCACTGTACGTTTTACTACAAGTTTTCTTCCTCATACGAACTCTCTGTAGAATAGTTTACCACCGCGATATTTCCGAACCGATACGACTTAGGGACTTTCGTGAAAAGAGCTTACTTCTTTCTGGCCGGCAACTCACCTGCAATTCCCCTGGTGTTGCAGTTGTTATGAGCGGCGGTGGTCACTTACCATCAGGTGAGCCGTATGCTCATTTGCCCCCTCTCCTATAAAAAAGATCTTTTCACAAAAATTTCGACGTAAGGCGATACTTATGTATAACTAGCGACGCGTCCGGTTTCGCCTAGATAAGATATAGTAATCACTGACCATTTATTTTATAAATTTATCGGATAAAATATATCCTATATCTCTCTTGGCATTTCTCTTTATTTATTTGTAAGGTTTTATCACAGTCGATTCAGCCATTCTAAAGATTAGACCGGACAGACAGACAAATTTAAAAAAAAAATTATTTATGTCTTAATAGTATCTTATATTTCTTTTACGGAGAGACAATTCAATTTTATATAGATATATATATGTATAAGAAGATTCTTAAAAATCGACCGGCGTACGTAATGAGAAGGATAGCACCCGCAATTATATAATCAATACGGTAATTTGAAATAAATATACATATAATGCACGGTGCGACGGTGGTGTGGTGCTCCGCCACTTTGATTTAATGCTATACCATTACCATTACAGCCTATTAAAATCCACTGCGGAACATAGCCTCCCCCATAGATTGCCTCATAGAGGAAATATTTGCCATAGTTGCCACGCTTGGCAAGCGGGTTGGGAACCGCAGTTTTCTATTATTATTCGTTATTAGGAAGACGCAACCGGCCATCTCCTGATTTTTTTCGATGTAGTAAGTAAATATTAATAACTAGCTTTGCCCGCGGCGTAGCTCGCGAATATAGGTTTTACTTAAAGAATTTGACGTTTAGGGTAAGAGAATATTAAACGATTTATATCATTACTGTATGAATAAGTGGTAACAAAATAAATCGATATGCTCAAAGTTCTAAGTCGTTTATGATAGAGCTTCTGTGTAAACGACGATAGAAGTAGACTTAGCCGGGGCGTACACAAGAAGGTTACGGGGACTACTAACGCGGGAAAAAGCAACATAGAGTTGGTCATGTGCAAAACAGTCAGTACTGAGGTTGAGGTCCACTCCTGCAACGCGTAAAGTTTGACCTTGCGCTTTATTTACGATCGTCGCATAACACACGCTGAGTGGGAAACACACTTAAAATAGGGATGTTAGATGATCATCGATGTTAAAAATTAAAACTTCGATGTTTTAACATCGATGTTGACATATGCCAAACATCGAAACATCGACGTCAATGAACCCATAATCGATAATTGGGAACTTGCAAACAATGCGAACTCGCCAAATCAATATCAACTAAATCTTACATCTGCTCTGAAGATTAAAAATTTTGAATAATGCAGAATTTCTGTACGCATCGTTAACCTAAAAAAATGTCAGTATGGTGAGTCAAACTTAATTGTCAAGTGTCTCCTGTAATGTCACAATGGTCACTGCTTTCGCTTTATTTTGTAGTGTCGTTGTCGGTTGTCGCATAATAACTATTCTATGTAAATTGATATTCAAGTTAATTGTTACTTTTCCCTTGCTGTGTATACCCACATAATTTTGAAACAATGTGTAAGTATCTACACATATATAAAAACCATCGATAATGGTCAACATCGATGTTTTGAGTAGCCTAAACATCGAACATCGATGTTGAGCTATCGATGTCATCATCGATGTTATTATCCCTATCTTAAAACTGAAGCCTGAGCCGTGGTAGCTCAGATGACTAGCGCTCGCTGTAAGCTTCACAGTACTCGAGCAACCCGGATTCGATCCCCGCCGGCACCAATGAAATTGTTAATTGCAATTTTAAGTGCTGATTTACCACGTGCTCGGCGGTGAAGGAAAACATCGTGAGAAACCCTGCATGTCTGAGAAATAAAAAAAATATTTCGATGACATGTGAAGTTCGCCAACACGTATTGGGGCAGCGCGGTGGACATTTCCTTGCCCTAAAACCCTCTCAGAAATGAGAGGAGGCCTGTGGCCAGCAGTGGGACGTAAATAGGCTGCAACTTTACTTTACTTTACTTGAAACTGAAAGGAAAGTTATTTGGTATTAGAGGGATTCTGGGTATAAAACAATATCACTATCACGACATTTATTGCAATTTTGCTACTTTTAGTCGAGTTTTGTTGAATAATATGCATGAGACCGATATATCAAAACGTAACTAATAACGTTATGTTATCAAATATCATATCATATCGATAAACCTAAGAACATAACCGTTATCACATATCCAACCAAAACCCAAAATCAACTAACCAACGTACGAAACGTAAAACGCAAACTGTAACGATATGCCATAAACCGAAAACGGCCCAAAACCAAAACTAACCGATGTCCTTTGATATTCGTTGTTTCTCGTTCTAGCGACAGTATCATAAATACGTATGAAAGAGATGAAGCGAATATGGATTTCGTTGCGATGTTTTGGTTGTTATCATAAAACGGTGCACGTAGTGAAATATAATTATAAGTTCCTTAACAAAAAGGTCGAATTTTAAATGGTTAAAATTGCCTAATTTTTTAAGTTTGTGTAGTTGTGAGAGTTGTCAGATTTAAATGATCTTTAGGACATTAGGCACTAGACTTAGATTTGTTTGATCACATTATATTTGATTTAGGCAATTTTTGTTTATGTGAAATTTAGAATTTGATATTTTTTCAAACGTAACTTAACGTAACGTAATTACGCACTTGACATTGGTGGCGTGTGCCGTTCACTATGAAACTATCTGTAAAATTATTAATTTTTGACGTTGCGTTTGTGCATTTATTTGTAATATTTGTTTGCATTTTATACATTTGTTTGAAAACTTTCCTGTCAGTCATAAGCCTAGTTAAGTATATGAAGGTAAATCGCCAACTTAAATAATCATTATAAAAAATAATGATTATTAATATAATAATAATAAATAAACTATGTACCTATAATAATTTTCCATATATTATATGTATATAAATTATGTTTACTACTTATGAATACAGATTAATTATAGACTTCGAAATCAAACTCTGATCCTACGTCTCACTTTAAAAAAAATATGGGTATAAACATTATAGACATAAATGAGAATAGAAAGAGTGTAATTTTAGACATTTATAATACTATATTACTGCATAACAATCATAAATTATATATTAACATACATGTCTAAATATTACATCTAAGATTATATTAGAGCCTCTGACTTCTAAACTAATATAATCGAAGTAATTCGTAAAATAAATGTTGCACTCGTTCTACAGTTTTCAGGCATAGATGAGGCACTCTGAAAAATAATTAGGTGACGAAACGTGGAAAGTTTCTTCTGCGCTTTTATAGATGGCGTAGGGATTATAAATTACTGAAAATTACACAAGAGGGCGCTATCACCTAGGTTCAGTTGCTTATTCTCGTCTAATTTAATTTAAATATTAATTAATTTGTTTTATGTAAATGTAAATATTTATTATGTTTGTTTGAGATAACCATGGTGTGAATTGCTTCCTATATATATATATATATATATATCGGCGTATTTCAAAACTTTGCTAGCATGATTTAGGCTTCGATATAAATAATAAATACCCACAGTGGCGCCATCTTTTAATAGATTATGTAAAAATATCGGAAAAAATTGTACTTTTACTGTGAGATGGCACTAGTATCAACGTAAAGCAAGCTACTGAGGACCTTCATGCCCCTGATTTTAGGTTATGTTTCGGTTGTAAACTTGTAAACCATTATTACTGATATCGATATTTAAAAACGGTTTTCAATAACGATATGAAAACTAAATATCAGTTATGTAACCGTTGCAACGGTTTTTTGCAAATTTTAGAAAACGCCCATGCTTATTGAATATTTGAATATTTCAATATCTCTTATTTCTGGTTTTTGTTTCTGATGATTTTTGTGATGTGTAGTTGGCCTATACGGCTCTTACAGGCAGGCATAGATTACTGTATATACCTTATAGGCTTGCAACTTTGTTAGACTCATGGACATAAATTATTTCAGTGAGTCTCCATACGATTCACCTTCGAAAAATCTTAACACCGCAATTCAGAAAAGGTTGTAATTTGTACAACGCCATCTATTACGGTCTTTGTGAGAAAACATCCTTTTTTAATTTAAGGAAAACATATTTTTTACTGTGTTTTAAGTACTATAATAGAACGATACGAAATATATTATAATAGAACGTTTTTTTTTACACAAGAATCTTTTTATTACTATTTCTGAGATTTTGTGGCGCTATTAATCAAATTCGAACCTACATTTCAAAATAATAATCATAACTTTCGATAGAATTAACCAATTTCAATAAAACAAAGATTAAATGAACTTGATAATATGCTTTATGATTTTCTTAAGGATTTCATTGAAAAAAAGATGTTTACTCAAAACGTCATGCGTCCATAAACAAACAGACAGACCGTCAGATAGTACAATTCCAAAAATTATAAAAATGTATTATTTAATGATTTACAGTCCCCATAATGATTTTAGTCACAAATTAATATACCATAAAATATTCAGAAACAGACACAACATGTTATTACCATTTTTATTATATGTATTATATATTTAAAGAGAGATGGCGCTGTTAACATCAATTCTAAAAATAAGAGATTAATTGACACGTTTAATACAATAAAAAACATAAAAGAACTTAGAAATCAGTGCCTGCATAGTAAGCAAAAAAGAAAGTTTGATCCTCGCCGAAAAACGAAATTGTTAATAGCTCTTAAAATTTGATTTACCACATAGAGTACTCGGCGGTAAAAAAATAAAAAATAAATGAGATTGTCAACACGCAGTAGGGCAGCGTGTCGTTAATATAAAGATTAGAAGCAAATATGAAACTCATCTACAGGAAAAAATTTTAACCTGCCTTTTTGTATCACATTTGTGCCACACCACCATCTATCGATGAAATTGGTTAACTATTGTACTTTAATTTAGTTTAGATAATAAGGTTAATATGTTTTGTATATATTTATTACGTTCTTTATGTAATTCTTTCGTTTACTGCGTTTTAGATATCATTATAGAACATTATTTTACATCATTTAATTATGTTATGATTTATAATATGATTTTAATTTAAAATGTACTTGATGACTCATCCAACGCCACTATTGAACAAATTCGTACCTATACTTAGTACCCATACTTCCGAATATTTGTCATAACTTTTGATGGAGTTAACCAATTTTAATAAAATAAAGACTAAATGTAACCTGAATATACACTTAATAATTTCCTTAACTATTCTTATGATATAAATTAGTACTTTATACGTGATACGTTAACAAACAAACAGACAGACAGACAGATAGACAGACAGACAGACAGATAGACAGACAGACAGACAGAAAAATCTAAAAATGGTAGAAATGTATTTAATTACTTATTTTTAGTACCTCTCAATCACTTTTATTACAAAAATATAAAATGTACAGACATCTGCTATTTACATTTTTATTATATGTATAGATATTCGCTATTGTATCCACCAGTGTATTTGTGTAGACGTGCCAAATTATTTACACTTCCCTTTTTTAATTTCGTTTATATATAACCTTAATTGTTAAACAATCAAATATTTCACGAAAGAAAAATATTATTCTTAAATTAATAACACAAATACAAATACAAATAAATAAGACGGACACGGTGAAGACAAATGATTTACTATAAGAAACTCACAAAAGTGAAACTGATTGATGAGGCGATCGGTTTGATAGGATTGTCTGATCTAAATTTAATAACCAATGAAATATGACCCGCGAAAGCGCCAAAAATTTGCCAACCCTAATCGATTAGTCAACACGAGAAACAATTCATCTCAGCTTAATCATAATCGCTTGTGAATTATCAATCATTTATGAGATAATTATTATAAATACGTGTGGTATTATTTCTTATTATTTTCGAAGGAGTGTAAAGTTTTTTTTTATTTGGAAGAGTTTTTTTTATAGGATAAGGGTGACAAACGACCACACAGTCCACCTGATGGTAAGGCGGCCCATAGACATCTACAACTATCCTCTTTTGCGAATCTAAATGCAGATGCGTTTTCACCCGTGAGGACTAAGATGGACTGCCTCATTTCCAGTAAAAAGGGCCTCCGGCCACCTGCACTCACCAAGCGAAACGCAGAAGTAAACCTCTACTTCACGCTGGTATTCTGTGAGGTCGTGGTACCACCCCGGTTCGAGCCACCCATCCGTGCGAAAGCAAAAGCTGCCGCGTGGCTCTACCACTATACTCGTATATATCATAATATCTGTCTATTCATAATATGATAATCGAACGATTTTTTTTATTTATACGATTATCGTTTGATTTATTAATTTTTATTCGTCTGATATATTTTTAAATATGTTAAATTTGAAAAATAGATATGTAAATTAAAAACATTTTTTAAAAATTTAGACAGTTAATGAAATAAAGTATAATACAATATACTCTGATAATTACTCGGATCTAATAAAACATTACACCAATTTTGCAATATCAGTGACACTAGGTTAAGATGCGGCTGAGGCGGCCCTTGGGTCACACAAAAGCCGCTTACATTATAATGATATAAAATATAATATTGAAAGAATTTAACTTTTTAATTTTAAAAATTATCGAACGCATAAGTATTTTCGAAGTGAAAACATTATAATATAATATATCTATAGGATTTAGCCTGTGAGAGAATGAGATAGAATACGCTGTAGACCGCGAACTCAAAAGGTTGTGGGTTCAAATCCGTCATTCGACTTCTGTCTTTGTACTTTTGTCTTTTTTTAATATTGCTAGTATTTTCTTTAATAGTGTTTCCTACTACCTCGGTCTCCTTTTTGTGTGGTGCTTTAAAGATGGTTAATATAAATTTTAAATGTTGAAATAAACAATATTGTTTATTTGTTAATTTTTTAACAAATAAACCATGTTTAATAAAATTATCTTAATTTATTTTATTTATTTATTTATTTAACAACATAAGTATAAAAACACAGGTAACTGAGGATCCTAAACTAAGCGCAGCTTGTATCTCAGGACCCTGGCATGCGATATTACAAAATGGTTTGTCACTGGACAACATTTACTTAAACATATACTATACGGTAATTTTAACAAAACATGATTGATATCGGAGGTTAAAAATAATGTTTCTAATACAAATAATATGGTGGTCTTATTTCACTACACAATTAAATTAAAAATTAACTATAGCGCTTGTAGATGACTCTGTAATAGTTGAAATTAGAATGAGTACGATCGAGTCCACTTTGTGAGTAAGTGAGTACGTGTGTGTGTGTGTGTGTGTGTGTGTGTGTGTGTGTGTGTGTGTATCATATGTGCTATTTAATTAGCTCTTCAGTGTCATTATATGTTAGAGTATAGAGCATGTTCTTTTAGTAAGGTTTTACATGAGGAAAGTGAGAGGTCTCTAAGGTCAATTATTTTTAATATTCTATTGTAAATGAAGTGATGAGTGAAGGTGGGACAACGTTTAGCTAGATCTGACTTTATGATTGGAAAGGGGATTCTAAAGGTTCGTTTGCTTCTTAAATCATTGTAATCCGGGCGAGATCTTACAGTTTTGTGCACTTTGAGTGTGGCATTGTAAATAAACAGCTGTCGTACCCGTAGTACTTTAAATTCTTCATACAGGGAGTTGGTAGGGTAGGTGAATGGTTTATTCAATATTACTTTAATTAGTGCACGTTGAGCCCTTTCCAATATCATAAATGCAGTCCTCCCAGCGCGGCCCCAAACACAAATGCAATACTGCAGTATAGATTGGCATATTGCAAAGTACACCTGACGTATGATATCAACAGGAGTACAAACTCGCAGTTTTTTCATAATGAAAATGAGCTTTCGCACACAGGAAGACAGATTTGAAATATGGGCATCAAACTTTAGGTTTTTATCTATGATAACTCCAAGATATTTGGTCATTTTAGAGCGCGCAATCTGTTCACAGTTACAGCCATGCAGATAGGTATAATCATTCTGCAGTAATGAATTGTTAAAGGAATAGCAATCGGAGGACTCGTTCGTCTAGATTTAGAAAAGCATATGTATGTAGTCTTTTTCTGATTTAGTGTAAGTAGATTTACATTTAAGGACATGGCAATCCGAGATAGGCCTTGTTCCGCGGTACTGTATACTCGACTCCATGTCGTATCGTGAAACAATATGGTTGTATCATCTGCGTAAGCGATTACATTTGAATTAGGCAATTTTTTTTTCGAGGATATCGTTCAAGTACAAAGTGAAGAAAGTAGGTCCAAGGGTACTGCCCTAGGGAACACCAAAATTGACATGCAGTTGCCTACTAGTGTGTTTTCCTACTTTTACGCGCTGTTTTCGCATTTTAAGGTAAGTTTCAAACCATTGAAGTGTATTTCCCCTTACTCCAGCGGCTCCTAGCTTTTTCAAGAGGAGGCCAACAGAGACAGTGTCAAAAGCTCGCGACAGGTCGAGAAAAACACCTATGCAACATTTCCCACTCTCCACGTGTTGTGATATCTGGTCAGCTAGTGCTGCAACAGCGTCGTCGGTCGATTTTCCCTGTCGAAAACCATATTGCTTATCCGAGATAATTCGATTTTTATGTAGAAAACGGACAAGTTGCCTATTCACTATCTTCTCTAGAATTTTCAATATGATGCTAAGTAAAGAGATTGGTCTGTAGTTTTCCTGCAAGGTTGGAGAGTCATTTTTGAAAATAGATGACACTGCTGCAATTTTCCAGGATTCTGGAAAAACTCCCTTTTCTAGGCTTAAATTAAATATGTGAACGAGAGGAATATAAATATTACTGCAGGACTTTTTAAGCAGCGTAACAGTGACATGGTCCAATCCTGGAGAACTGTTGGTTTTTAGGTTGTGAATGATTCGGCTCACTTCTTGTACATCAGTAGGATGCAGATAGAAATAATTTGGGTTAAATTTTGAACATCTGTGATTCTTGATAAGTTGGTCTTGAGATGTGCCTAAGTTACTTAAAATTTTTTCAGCGTAGACCTCCCCTATTGTTGCGAAACGGTGATTACATTGGTCTAAAGATGAAGTTGGGTTGTTCAGATCCTTGATAAGTTTTATGGGGTGGGACTCTGACGTAGAATTATAGCATAGGCTTTTAATTTTATTCCAAAGACTGCGTGCATTGTCCTTGTTTTCAGTAATTTCCTTTCTGTTATGTTCAGCTTTAATATTCCGTAGTAGAGTATGAAAAAAGTTTCTATACCGTGTGTAGACCAATAATTTACGTTGGTTATTCGGATCAGCTCTATACTCAAGGCGCAATTTGTCCCGGTGTTTCATGCATCTTATTAATCCAGGGGTGATCCAGCATTTTATGTTGCTCTTTCTGCGACCTACTTTAACTTCCTGCGTGTACTTATTGATTGCGTATGTAATAGCATCATTAAATTTGTTTGAGGCGGTATTAACATTATTTTCGCTTGTTATTTCATTCCAGTGCAAACTGTTGATATATGAGGCAACCGACTCCCAGTCTGTTTTTCGTATCATGCGTACTTTACTTCTATGTCGGTGGATTTGCAAAATAATTTCAGCCAGAGCAAAATCATGATCCGTAATAGATGATTTGCAGACGAGGCCTGAGGACTTTGTCTCAGATTTTATGAATATGTGGTCAAGGCATGAGGCTCCTCTAGTTGGCTTTGATATCGCTGGATATAGACCATGAGATGCCATCAAGCGTAAATATTAATGTCACCTGCAATTACTAGGGTTCGTTTGTGTTGAATGTCAGAGAGTACAGAGTCTAAAGAGGAAATAAATCGATCGGTATTTGAGAAGGAAGGAGAGAGGTAAATTCCTAGGACTGTAAGGTCGTTATTTTTATTTATGAGGGTCTCCTCATAAATATAAATAACGAAGATGATAATCTTATCAGCGTCATCCAATTTATGTACTTGAGGTGCAATTTCACTATTCCATGAGTTTTTTACGTAAGCGACGATCCCACCGCATTTGTTTACTTGTGATAAGGATTGATAGATTTTGTAACCCTCCAATGGTTCAAAAATGATACCATCACACAGCCAACATTCCGTCAATACAATGACATCAAAATCCAGGTCCAAACCAAAGAGAATATAATCACTACGTTTAAGAGGCGGGACTTCCATAGTAAAAATATTTGCATGAAATTACGCCAAGTTACTCTACCAACATCAAGATATGACATTTAATTTTGAGAAACAGTGCTGACAATGTTGACGAATTACAATAGTGCTGTAATATCTATCCTCGAATAACTTTATCGATATAACCTTTATCGATATACTGTTTATCGATTTTTTTACATAAGAAAAGTTAGATCTCTATAATGAATTATTTATGAGAAATAAAATTTTTAACGTGTGGATTGAGTAAAAATGCCGATGAAGATAAGAAATCATTGTATTTTACACACAGCAATTTGTATTTATATCTCAATTAGGTACAAAAGTATATAGAAAATATAAAATAAAAAACGCACTTTTATAGTAGTAATTAATTAAGTAAAAAATAAATGACGACTCCGTAGCGCAGTGGCTAAGCGTTTGGCTGCGGCATTGCAGGACCGAGGCTTCCTTCCCGCACTGAACAATTGTTGCTATGCTGTAAAATAAATAGTCTGCGTTTGGATGCTTGTTTTCAACGTTAGTTTTTTTAAGGGTAAAAATATTAGGTTTTTAATACTGATTGGATTAAATTGGTTTTATGTGTAACAAATACTATGTACAAATCGCTAGGCTTCTTCACAGAGGCACCTATGTACATACTATTCGCAGAGATCGTTTACTAATTGTCGCTTTCAAAATAAGTGCTCATTATAGCTAATGTTATTGATGAATAAAATAATGATTTAGTTATATAATCTAATTCTTGCCAAAATGTGACTTTAGAGGGGTATTATCTTTTGCTACATGTAAATGAAGCCTAATTAACATACACATAAATTGTGGAAGTTTAAAGTAAGTCCACTAAAGAAATAACAGTTCGTTTTAGTTGGGTTCATATGCAATGTTTGTCACAAATATGTCTTAACATGTGAATCTTTTCAATTGGTGCATGTGCCAGCTATTTCACCCATTGCTTGCATCTGAAAAAATAATATAAATAAAATCACAGTATTATTGAACAAATAGAATGTTACCAGTCAGAATTGACTTGTAGTTTCTAAGTATAGTTCGTTTTGGATTGCCAAACCATCGAACTATCAGATTTAGGAAATAGTGTGTTTGTATTTGTGCACACAATCGTACACTATAAAAACTTGTCCTACATAGATGGCTAGTCCAAAAATATACTCGCGTTGAATATCATATTACTATTAAAGTTAAAATCACCACATACCTTTCATCATCTAAGAGAAATATTGTTACGAATAGCCTTTTCTTGTTATCATTTTTTCCGCTTCTTGCACCATTTAATTGGAAAGTTTTATAATGCATATTTAATTTCTTAACAATTCTGTAAATGAACAACGGCTCCTATAGAAAATTAAAAGCAATCTTAATTAATAAAATATATACAAATATAATTGTTTGATTTGACATTTGAACCTATTTCATTTGACAATGTCGTTAATAGACATATCACGAAAAGCATAAAGAAGAGTAACCGTCATTAAAATTTGACCCCTGTAGTACATATAATTTTTACTATGGAAGTTGCACCAGCCTGGTCCAAACGTTTGAGACCTATTTTAAAATCGTCAAAATTACGTTGATAACTTCGTATATTGAATGTCAAATCTTTTAAACTATGCTCATCATTAGTAAGAACACTCTTGTATTTTTCCATAGAGTCTATACTACGACAGTCTATGGCCAGTGATTCATCTATATCATTAACAATGCTAAGTAAATCCATGTTTAATTAATATAAATATTAAGACAAATATAATATTATTCTGTTACTGAAGTTGCTTACAGCTGCAAGAGTGGGAATGTTGTTATTAATTCGTGAAAATAACTTTAAATCTTTGTTGGTGTGTATTTCATTGCGACTGCTTATGTATAGTGTAGTGAGTTGTGTGTGTTTTAATATGAGTGTGTATAAAATTGACCTAGACCTATTTTTGCGTAAATCAATTGACAAGAATTGGTAAAATATATGAATGAATTTGTAACTTAAAACTAAATTTAATATAAAATATGCGCAAAAGACGGTGCAGTTATAATAAAGTAAACAACGTCTTGTGAATTGCTAAACGTCTGCTTGAGGTTGTGTAACAGGCGGGCAGTGACGTAATAAGTCGGAGGAGTTCCGGATCGTAATTGGAGGGCTTCCCTTCTGTTTACAAATATTGAAAGCGCCATTTTTGTTCCAGCAGAATTTGAAGCCACATTCCTTGGCTCTCTGTCTTGAAATGCGAAATAACTGCCGATTTTCTTTAGTCAGCCGCTCATTGAAGTAAATGTTTCTTGCACTGCTAGGTAAATCTAGATCCTTACTATTGAGGTTGCGTCTAGATTTTCCTGCGAGTAAGAACTCATCGCTTATTCCGTCGTAGAAATCTCGCAACTAGTGGACGAGGTTGCCAGTCCGTCGGTGACTTACTGTCATTGTTTTTATCGCTCTTTGACGGGAACCCACTCGCGTTACGTAGTCTAAGTTGTTGGCGTCGAGGTTGATTCTAATTTTTGCGGCCGTTGTTAAAATATCATCGGATTTCGTTGGTGGTTTCTGTTATGCCCGTGATTTCAACTTCGTTCTTTAGGTGAATTTGTGCTTGAGTATTAATTTCCTGGTTAAGTTGTTCAATAGTAGAATTCAACCTGAGGACCTCCGATTCATTTTTTTCAAGCGCGCGGGTTTTATCCTCTGCTCGCGATAACTTGATTTTATAGTCATCTAGTCGTATATTGCACTGCATCAAGTGATCAGTTAGTGACTTGAGGTGGGCTTTTAATTCTCCTACATCTTCGCGAAGTAATTTTATTTCCGAAGCCAGCAGAGATAACTGACATGAGTTTGCTGCCAAAGAGGGTGATTCAACCACCACTGGACTACAGCTGTCGATATCTTCGTTGCAGACGGGTGAGCGTATGGGTTTGTTCGTGTTATCGGTTTTTGGCGTCGCACAGCGGCACTGTGGGCATATCCATGTTGATCTTGTTATCTCTGTAATCTTACGATACTCGGATATATTAACACACAAGGGGTGGTATTGATAATCGCACTTTGTGCATTTCATTAGTTGGTTTCCCCTTATAGTTTTATTACAAGCCGCGCAGTTTACCATATTGACAAATATTGTGATATTCTACTTTGTGAGTCAGTTGTAAAAATATAAAATCTATTCGTATGCAACGTTACAATAATTACTCACGCGTGAATTCTCGACCCACCCGCTGTCGCTTGAAACCGACTTGTCGAAAAGGGATGAATTATTTTATGTGCGTAGCCCGTCTCTTTTACCCGAGGTGAAATGGGGCGTTTCTCAGCTCACGTAGACGTCGAAATTGCATTTTTAGGTTAAACAGATATTTTACACGCTGCACACCAAACTAGCGGTAGTTACTGTTAATTTATGGATTATTTTGTTATATATAAAACCTGCATTTCAAAACGCACAGCGACACGTTCGCACTGTTGACTGTCTGGATTCGCAATCCAATGTGTGAAATGTGTAAATCCATTTATAAACAATCCATAACTTCAGATCATCTAGCGTCTATTTCACGTGCCACCTTGAGAGTCAATAAATTTTTGTTCGATAAAATGACTTTATCTATAGAATGAAGTAGATGGCGCTATTACAAAGCAATTTCGCTCGAGACAAAATATTTCTTTGTTTTATTACACTAAAGCTTAATCTCAAAATAAGGATTGTAACATTAATAAATTAATTTGCTATAAAATTAAACTTTTATCTTATATTTTATGCCGCACTAGTTGTTGAAAAATATCATATTAAATATATCATTTGTCGTGAAATATTTTTATTTTATATTTAATTTCATTTGTAACTTTCACTTCTACCGTGTGTGAACTGTACGCATGTTTTTTTTTATTTATACGATTATCGTATGAATAATAATTTTTTAATCACACGATTGTGGTGTGATTAGCAACAGTCTTTTTATTTATTCATGTAGATTTTTCTGTTACTTTGTGACTCTTAGGTGACTCTTGTATCTTAAATAGCTGACCGATGATATAAAGTGAAAGGTGTTTTTTGATTCATCTCTCATTTCCGGAGTATGCCATTAACCGATTCAGTGCGCATCGATTATTTTTCATTGTGGCGTATCGGCGCATTGGCGCGAATCGTGTAATTTTAAAATTCGTTATAATTCGCTCAAAATGCGTTTTTGGAAAATTTATCCACAACAAGATATTCATTATTTTGCAAGTAGTTCATACCTACAGCTTCGATTCTGGATATTTTGAGAATTTGAAATTTTTAGGGGTTGTCTAGGGGTTGTTTGTTGTCTTAACTTGTACATGGTACTCTTTTTACTGTCTGGTTTTTTTTGAATGAAGTTCCTTATCGTACGGTACGAATTCGACGGATGGGGGCTAGGCGAGAAAAATTTTAAGATTTTTCCGTCACAACCCCTTTTCTATAGTGTGAGCGAGATTGAATAATATCCATCTCCCTCGCACTTTTTCTTATCTTAAAAAAACGAAAAATTATTGTAGGGAAATATGTTTAAAAAAAGTCCGGCTGGGTTTCTCGCTGGTTCTTCCGAGGAGAAAAGTATTTTCCGAACCAGTAGTAAATAAAAAAAAACTCAATAAGTATTATGTAATAATCAATATTGAATAAAAATAAAAAATAAAACCAAGAAGCAAACCTTTTGGTTTAAGACCGAATTGCGATCACGGCGGCCAGTCACAAGGACACTAGCCATCTGCATAGAATGGGATTATAGTGCCTGAGTGTATGCATAAGCATAGGTGCACTGATAGTCAATGGGACGGCACCTGACACGACTGGACAGAAATCAGGTGCAGGACCAACCGTATTTACGTGCTTTCCGCGACACGGGAGTGGAACACTGCCAACTTCCTGATTTTGGACTTCTGTTAAGGATTTCTTAACAGAAAAGCCCAATTACTGATTGTTAGGCCCGACTCGGGATTTGAACCCAAAGCAAACGTACTTCCAACCAATACACCAACGTGGCAGTCAATGCGTTGTATGTCGAAAGCAAAGGAAGGACTTACCGAAATTCTGGTAGTCCGTTGGGAAAGGGAGAGGTAAAAATTAAGTAATTCAAGTGCACACTCCGAAATGAATCACATAGAAATATATCGAGAGGATGAATTCTGTGCGAAAATCAACTGTTTTCAATATTTGCTACACTCAACCTTCTAACAGGGTTAAGAATAGAACGTGCCAAATATATAGCTTGTACTACTTTTCAAATTGCCGAAAACAAATTTAAGGTGATATTTAAGAGATTCCTTTTTTCATTATATGTACATCAGAGCAATGAGCATTTGCAATAAACTTGAAAAAGTTAATGTACTTAGTATTTATTTATAGTTTAGTCAAAAAGTTCAAAAATGTGTTAATTCTTGTTGCCGCTCTTACAAATATGTATGCTCATTTGATTCGCAATGACATCTCAAAAAATGCATCTCGATGATTTTATTAGCATGTAAAAAATTGCAATTGCTATTACCAAAATAAGATGAAAAAAATAACTCACAAACTATTAATATTTAGGAACTTTATAAAGAAGATCCATAAAGAGGAGAAAATTTCCAACCAAAAAGTTTTGACTCTCAGAATTCTATCTCTATTATTTATTATTTTTATTTTACACCGAAAATAGGACTCCGTGAGAGCGTTACGGTTAGAGCGCATCGCCGCTGAAGATTATTATATTAGAATAGACATAAAATGTTTTTTTTAGTGTTAAATATTAATTTTAAATTTTAAAAAAATTATGGTATCATTAAAATACTTGAATAAAAATAAAACAATTTATGTCGATTTTTAAAGAAGTTATACGATTGTTAATTTACTTTTTTTCCAATGTCTGTTTTTACAAAAGCCGACATAAAAGTTTTAATAATGAACCAAAAAATGTTTTGCTTCTTGGAGTAAAGATCACACACAAGATCACGTCATAAAAGTTTATTAAAGTTTTAAATTTTGTTTGTTATAACTTTTTTAAGTGAACAAATATAATTATAACGTAATTATATTGCTATTTTTTATGTAACAATGACTGTCGGGGGTGTGTCTGGTTGTTTGTTAAGAATGTTGAATTGATAACGTCCGAAATAGTAAAAAATCACTTTATTTAAAACAGTTACAAAAATGTTAATAAATTGTTATGAATGCACCCGACACTGTTGCTTAACGAAAATGCACTAAAGAAATTGGCGGCGTTGCGCCAATTGCTGACAAAGGTGTTTGGTTTCGCCGAACAATGACATTAATAAATGCAGAAAAAAATTACGTAATTTTTCAAGAAATTGTTTATAAATAAATAGACAAGTTTACATAAAATTTACCAATTCTTTGTCATGGCAACTGATGAATGGTGATTGATCAGGTTGATGATTTTAAAAAAATCCTGAAACATATTTTCTATTTGTTTATAATCGTTTTATATTTTGATTGTTTAAATATTTAAGTAAGATTTTTTTTAATACATATAATTGGCATTTCTCTATAGGTTAACAAAAAAGTTTTTTTTAAATAATTTAATTGATTACGAAGTTAATAATTTGTTACAAACAATTTTAAACCCCGGTTTATTTTCTTTTTTTTTTCTGAAAGAAAAAATTAAGAGAACAGCCATTTACAGGGTTATTTTGCAATAACCAGTCACAGAAGGTTTAGAATAAGTAACATAGGGAAACGGTGAAAAAACTAATTAAATAAAATCTCCAACATTCTGTCGTTTTTATCTTTTAAAATTCAAATTTGCGTAGTAATGCATTATTTTAACTGATTTTACTGCGCACGTACACATTTGTAAGGGTGGATTGGTGGGCAAAAACGTTGTTGCCCATAAATCACATTCAATTTGGGATAATTTCAAATAAAAGTAGGCCTTATTTACTCGTATTTTCAAAAACTGGAATAACGGTATATCATTATTTATATATTTGAACTAAAATTTAAAATTTGGCTACTCTTTGAAAAATAATCATGTATAACAAAGTACTGAATTTTTTTATAAAACATTTAATTTTGTAATAAAAACTTAAAGAATTTTTTAATACCATGTTATATATGGCTGTTTTTGTATTTTTTTCTTTTCATAAAGAAATAACCGGGAGTAAAAAATTGTTTGTAACAAAATTATGAAAATTTTATAAAAAAGAATTATCAACCTATAGAGACACGCCAATTATGAGTTTTAAAGCGCTTCATCTATGTATCAGTATGTAAAGAAAATCTGTTTACACTTGGCATAGTAAGCATTGAGCGCCACGCGCGCTCTATAGCTTGCTTATAAATATGTTCAAAGATGTATGTGAACATAGCATATTATCCGGTATTCGAAATGGATCTATTTCTCAACTCCTAAAACTGGATTTCTCAATTTTTTTTATATGATAGGGTGACAAACGAGCACACAGTCCACCTGATGGTAAGTGGTTGCTGTGGCCCATAGACATGTACATTTATCCTCTTTTGCGAATCAAAATGCAGATGCGCTGTCACCCGTGAGGACTAAGATGGAATGCCTCTTTTCCAGTAAAACGGGTCTCCGGTTCTCTACAGTCACCATACGAAACACAGCAGTGTTAAGCTGCTATTTGACGCTGGTATTCTGTGAGAGCGTGGTCCTTCCCCGGTCGAGCCAACCCATTCGTGCTACAACTATACTACTAATATAGCTGCAGCATAGCTCTACCACGTATAAATTAATTGATCACAGATTTATATGCGTACTGCCTAAAATGAACTAATGTCAAATGTTGGAGTTTTGGTGGGAACTTGACAGGCGGCGGATTGCTGCTCCTGTATTATTGCTTAAATAATGGTTTGAAGTGGATTTACTTCACCGTAAAAGTGGTGAAATTTTATGTATTAAATGTCCGCGCATATGAACTGTTAGTGGAAACGGCGAAACAAGTGCTGCGATGGTGATGTGAAACCTGGAACAAGTGGTCTGAAATTTCCGCACACTTTATTTCTATTGGAATGTAGATTTATTTTATTTTCCAGGTTTATAAATGAAAACAAAGAAAACATTAACAATATGAATAATATAATAAAATAATACAATAGCTACTAAATATAGGTATGCACCTGCCTACAGAGAAATTTACAGAACTATAGCTATGCGCACTCTAGGCCATAGTAGCGTGGCGCGCGCGCGATTCGATATTATTATTATGATTGGCTCACCCTAGCAGCCGACCACCCGGCCGCCCGCGTGTGAGCATCGAAAGTTACCAAATGCCAACCGAGCGCTCAGGCGCTATCTCTCTCTCTTTTCGCTTTGCCTCTATTTCTAACGCTGAATGAAACAGGCTTTTCAACCATGCTCGCGTTGACGATAGACGGACCGGTAAGGGTCCTCTTAAGGTACTATAACAACAGTATGCTGGCTCAAGTAGTCAAAATCTTCCAAAAACTACGCAATGTGACGCATCAACATTTTGTGTAGCAGTGTACCATAAAGGATTATTATAGACATGGCTTAAAAAACAAGCATTCAAGCCAAAACTCTTAATTAAAAAATGAACCAATGTCAATGTCAAAAGTTTAAATGTTATGTCATTGTCATCAATTGTCATAGTCAAGCTCAATCTCAATTCAAAATTCAAAAGAATAAAATAAAAGAACACAAACACTTTAAAAAACCTGGTGTGTCTATACTATACCTTACCTTATTATATTTATTTCGTATAATTTATTTGTACAACTACAACTTGTACTATTTGTCCTTTTTTCAGTCATACATGCTTAGTTTTTAGTAAAAACTATGGATGATTTTCCAGTTCACAGCTTAAGGGAATCTACCCGAAACGTACTAAAATTAAATCGGAGATTTCATAGGGATGAAGTGAGTGATGTTCAACGTTCCATCAAAGAATTAAGGTATTGTAATAACTAACCCATGATTTTTTGCCTTAAAAGCGACAAAATGTCTACAGGCTAATAGGCTCCCTCTTACTCGCATTATCTGCGTTTGTCCTCTTTATAAAACTACCCCATTATATGGAGTGACTGTGATGCAGAAAATCGATGGATGTAGTAATTCAGGACTGTGATTTGTAGTATTTCTGGGAGGAGGCTTATATTCAGCAGTGGACTTGTGGGGTCTGTAAAGATGATGATGATCAATCTTTAATTATTCTACCTGACTAGTGTTGTTAGTGCCCATAGCCTTGCCAGCCTTACCAGGATACCCAACATGAAGATGAGTGTCCTATTGGTTTACAGTTCTTTTCACTTACTTTATGTAATAATATCATTATGTTACAATTTTATGGGTCTTCTATGAGTTTTGTCCTTTTCTGGTTGATCAAGTCAAACCATATAAGCTGACACCATAATAAAACTGGACGTAGTTATACAAAAATGTTCCAACCCACAAGTCATTCAAAAATGAGTTCTTAGTCTTCTTTACTTTCTGGCTTCTCTTAAAAGAATTCTGCCAATGTCAAGTCAGTCATGGAAGTGACAGTCAAAAATGAGTTAAATATACAGATCTACTTATTTTGACATCTTCGTGGAGATCAAAATAAGTAGATCTGTATATTTAACTTGGAACGTTTTTGTATAACTATGTACTACTGCAGTGTAATTCTGCTACGTCATGATTGTACTACAGAGAGGTGTGTTTAAAGTATTATGTGACTACTAAATGTGGTACAACCATATATTATGGTTGGCTCAACTGTGGAAGGACCACACTCTCACAGAATACCAGTGTAAAATAGCAGCTTAATGCTGCTGTGTTTTGTATGGTGAGTGTGGAGACCTCTTTTGCTAGAATTGAGGTATTCCATTGTAGTCCTCAGGGGTGACCATGCATCTGCATTTTCATTCTTAATCGGGGAAAGATGTATATGTCTTATAAGCCACAGCATCCACTTACGATCGGATGGACCGTGTGCTCATTTCTCACCCTTATTCTATAGAAAAAATACTGCAGGCTTACTTTCGTATTTCAGTATATCACCACAGAGTGTTGCTGATGCAGTTCAGAAGCTTAAAACTAAGTGTTTAATAACTATCACAGATCTTCAGACTCTCAAAAATGGCTTGATGGAGGATTCAAAGAATATTGAAGTTGTTTTGAGTACTCATGGAGCATTACGAGGTCTTGTTAGAGAACTTTCAGGTAATAATATTATTTGTTGGAAGATTACTCCTCTAAGTGGTAATAACAGTGGTAGAGCCAAGCGGCAGCTTTAGCTGTTGCACGGATGGGCCGGCTCGAACTGGGGTGGTACCACAACCTCACAGAAAACCAGCGTGAAGTAGAGGGTTACCTTTGCGTTTCGCTTGGTGAGTGCAGGTGGCCGGAGGCCCTTTTTACTGGAAATGAGGCATTCCATCTTAGTCCTCACGGATGACAACGCATCTACATTTTGAATTGTAATAGAGGATTGATGTAGATGTCTATGGGCCGCAGCAACTACTTACCATCAGGTGGACTGTGTGCTCGTATGTCACCCTTATCCTATAAAAGAAAAAAGTAATTTAAATAAAATTTATATTTCCCAGTCACAACTTTACATTATACTAGTGGTAAAAATTAAAATAATTGTACAACCAACTTTAATATAAATAAAATGAGAACATGATCAATGTAGTTGAAGTCAATTAAATATGAATTTTTGAGGATAACTCACAACTAGATCTTGATCAAAGAACAATGGCAGACTCAAACATAAATTTTGTTGACAAGAAATGGTAGCGTCTATATATCAAAAATATCTTAAAATGTTAAGCATCAGTCCCTGAGTAACTTTGTCAAAGAAGTTTGCCCTGAAAGGTGTCAAAAAAAGATATTTAGATTTGAACCTTTTTAGGTTATGTCTTATGCCACTAGGAAAAATCATGCGTCCTGTGGTTGTTTGGTGTTAGCTTAATACATTCTCAACATATCGTGCCTACCTACATAATTGAGAGTTTTTAGATTATTATATCTCTATTAAATATTTGCATACTATAAATGTATATTTCTGGCATGGCTTCTGGGCCTTTGTGCCATTTTGTTTAGCTAGTGTTGCCATAACATTAAATGGAATTATAATGTATTATTGCAGGAAGTCCTTTGTAAGAGACTTATTTTAAACCATATCACTTTTATTTTTATTATTACTGATAGTGTAGTTATTACTAATAATAACTTCCTATAAAAATATTTTGTTTGTGTGTTGTGTTGGTAGTGTTACAGTGTATACGAAAATGTATGAATTTAGTAATTGGCAACACTTGAATAGTGTAAAATGATTAAAGTCATTTGATATTCCCAAAATGTACGTTATTTTCTGTGACTGTAATTAAAATACATTTTTATTGAAAAATCATAGAAAGATAGTTAAACTCATTTTATATATAAGTTATTCTAGATGCAATAATTTTTGTCAACTATTTTTCTGCCCTTGTTATTTATATGGGACCACTTGAGAAGCACCAGCTTTCAACTAAAAAAAGAATCATCAAAATCGTTTAACCTAGAATAAAGTTCTGAGGTAAGACACATAAAAAAGATATACAGTCGAATTGAGAACCTCCTGCTTTTTTGAAATCGGTTGAAAAACAGAAAAACAGTAAACAGTTAAAGGTAAATGTAAGATAATTTATTGAATGACTAGCTAAATTAACCAAGTAGTAATATGTGTAGACTTAGACACACATTCCTTCAGTATACACATTTACAAGATGTGTATATAGAAGAAATGGTCACAATGAACAAGCAAACAAGCTAAATCATCAAAGGACCTAGATAAAATGACCCACTCCATATGAGAAGCCAGATTTTAATAGATACCAGTAAACAACTCTGTAGTGACATGGGGACATAGGGAGTGGCATAACACACTCACACCTACAAATTGCTGTTTGAAAAATTTTTAGCATTGTCATTGTGACTTGCTTAGTATTATCATGTTTTTTACATGTCACAATGATGATGCTGTCATATTTATTTCTTATGTGAATAATGATAACAATATGTAAAAATAATGGTAATCGTCCGTAGAATATCAAATCCTTTTTCTACCGACTTCAAAAAGGAGACGGTACTCAATTCGACTGTATGGTTTTTTTTATGTGTGTTACCTCATACCTTTTTTCTGAGTGAACCGATTTCGATGATTCTATTTTTATTTGAAAGCTGTTGCTTCTCACGTGGTCCCATATAAAACTTGATCAAGGTCTAACCAATAGATTTTGAGTTATTCTTAATAATTTATATAGAAGTCTGTTGTACAAAATTTTTAATTTTAAATTATTTTTATAACACTAAAAGCAACAAACATACAGTACACCTTATAATAATTGGCCACTACAGCCTGTGGACTCTATTATCCGACTCCAAACCGAGAAGGCTACAAGTGCATAGTCACCCCCATAAAGTGGAATGTCTGAAAGGCATTGTACAGGCTAGCAATAGCCTTTGAACCAAAACAACAATTTTACTGCTTGGTACAGAAGATAAGTAGTTACCTTGGGAGATAGACAGACAGAATAGAAATCCATGTTGGTTGGTTGGTGGTTGGTTGGGTGTGTTACCTCAGGACTTTTTTCTAGGGAAACCGATTTTGATGATTCTTTCTTCCATATTCTCAACTTGTCGCGTGTTTGTAAATAGCAAAAAATGTGACAAACAAGTGACGGCTCAGTGGCGCAGTGGCTTAGCAATGAGTTGCAGCGCTAAGTGCTGCGGTGCGAATTCCGCACGGAACAAGTATTTGTATGGCATACAAATAATTGTTCTGGGTCTGGATGTTTATCCTTGTGAAATCTATGTACGTAAACTGCCCCCGCGATACAGGAGAAAATCCTAGTGTGGAGGTACCATTTTTAAAAAAGAGAGAAAGAGTTTTTAATGTCGGTTAAAAATGGTAAGTAGGTAAATTATCTGAGTTTCAAAGACGTTCACATTTTTATAATCTTAATTTTTCTCGATGTTGCATATTAACCTTGCTCACCTTAAACAATAATGTTGTTATTATCAGCAAATGACTAATACATTGCATAACACCTCGGTGTATTCTACTACCCTTAGAGCATTTATAAGCAAGCTATGCTTATAAGTACTTGTAAGCTACTATCAACTAATATCAATTTGTTTTCTCATAACACTTAACCCTACAGTGGGAGCGGCTTTAACAAAGGCGCGTAACGGGCTGAGTGATACAGACTCTCGTACGCGGACGTATGTTGCTTTATGATTTAATACGCGCCGGACAAATTTTTTATGATGATTTAATCGGTAAGCTATTTTAACGAAGGTCGCTTCCGAGGCGTGCAAAGTATTATGAACATTAGCGACGTTGTAACTAGGTTTAAACTCGCAACTTTGCTATCAGAAAGTGATTCTTCTGTTCTTGTACTATTATTTATTCTGTGTTTATACCTTAACCTACTGTTGAAAAAGGAACATGAACAACAACACAACAGGAACTTAAAAACCAATGTCAATGTCGCGAAATTTGTTCCTCCAGTTGAGTACATTCAGTTATGAACCACTTTCATTTTTTTATAGGAGAGTAGGCGAACGAGCATGCGGCTCACCTGATGGTAAGTGACTACTGCCGCCCATGAATAACTGCATCTACAGGGGAATTGCAGATGCGTTGCCGGTCTTTTAAAAAGGAGTAGGCTTTTTTCTTGAAGGTCCATAAGTCGTACCGGTTTGGAAAAATCGCTGGTGATAATCGATTCCAGAAGGAAGTTGTGCGAGGAAGAAAACATTCTCTAAATCGCACAGCGGTGGACCGCCAATCATACAGATGGTATGGATGGTATGGTATGAACAATTCCTCTGAGTACTCCCCGTGGTAGATGCGCTGAAATAAGCAAAGAGATGAAAGCAAAGACATCTCTTAGCAGCAGCAGTGAATCGAGCCGATCGGAAATGCGTTCAAGTGGAAGGAGCTGGCACTGGGGAGCTCCAGTCCAGAGATGGGGACAGTATTCCATGTGAGGCCGAACTTGCGTCTTGTAAAGTTGCAGGCGGTGTGTAGGCATGAAATACTGCCCTGCTCTACTGAGCATGCCAAGCTCCTCAAGGTACCGTATGAGCTAGCGGTTAATAATGGACTCCATTATTTTCAAGAACAAAGAGGTGATGGCGACAGGCCTATAGTTGGACGGATCAGAGCAGTTACCTTTTTTAAGGATCAGGTGCACGAAAGCTGTTTTCCATGAATTCGGGACAACGCCTAGGGAGTAGGAATACCGGAAAAAACGCGTTAGAACCGGTGCCAACTCTGAAGCACACGTCCTCAGCACAGTTGGCGGGATTCCGTCAGACCCACTCGACTTGTGTATGTCCAGGGAGAGGAGTGCTTTGCGTACTGAGCGCTGTGTGAATCGCACATCAGGCATAGAGCACTCACACTGCGGTATGGTCGGCGGTGCGTTTCCACCGTCATCGAGAGTCGAGTTGGACGCAAAAAGGGCGCCTAAAAAGTCGAACGGGAGTCTTTCTCTTTTGCGACGTGGGCCAGTGAGTCATCCTCTCTGTGCAGAGATGCTAGTGATGGCTTACAGAAATTCCCTTGAACAGCCTTGGCGAGAGATCAGAATGCACGGGTACCCAAAGGAAGGCGAACTAATTTCTCGCCAATTATGCCAATGTGCTCATACTTTGCCTTGGCAATAACTCTTTTGAAGGACCTGGAGGCGATGTTATACTTCTTTTTAAGCATGCTGGTGTTTACATCCCGAACCGCCGAAGCCACAGCCCAGGCCTGATAACACTCCTGCTTACTTCGTAATGCAGTCTTACAGGAGCGACCAAACCAAGGCCGAGATATGCCTCCGATGGTTACCACAGATGATTGAATAAATAGTCCCATTCCCTGTAGCACCACATCAGTTACAGAGTCAGCAACAACGCTGGAATCATCCGGCAAAAAGCAAACCCGCCCCCATGGGTAGGATGCAAAGAAAGACCGCTATTTGTCCCAATCCGCTGACCTGTAATGCCAAACATGGCGGCAACCTGCAGAACGCAACCGCGAGGGGAGCGTAAGTGGCACCATACACCGGATCAGACAATGGTCCGAAGAGCCGAGAGGGGCATCAACGGAAAACTGATATCCGTCCGGATGAGAGGTCAGCAGAAGGTCCAACAGGGGATATGTATGATCCTCCACATCAATTCATGTAAGGAAAAATCATAAACAGATCTCCACGCATGATCGGTTAAACGTGAACCGAGCCATTCGGCGTGGTGGGCGTTAAAATCGCCAAGTATCACGATCTCTACGGATGAGATCTGTTGTAGCAAGAAAGCTGTAGCCATTTGGGCGTGGTCGATGAGTCGGTCTGTGTCGGCATTACCCCTATGGGACCTAAACATGCACCCGTAGACGCGGGGATGGTCGTCGCTGTCTACGCGCAGCCAAACGATGGACAGGTCCATACCTTCAAAACTGTCGAGGCGTCGAGAACAGATATCCTCTCTGACGTATACGCAAACTCCAGCCCAGGGCACAAAGAAGTGTTCTAATTTGTACCCCGGGTATGACAGGTACGAATTATCAGCCGGAGAGGACACCTGCGTCTCGGTCAAAAAGAGCAAGGCCGGCTTCGCCTTCTATAGATGGTAGTGGAAGGCGTAAAATTTCGAGTGAAGTCCCCTGATGTTGCAGAAGTCCACGGATAGCGCGTGGCAGGGGTCGCCATGGTTTTATCGCTCTGTTTGCCCCGTGCAGTGCAGTGTTAGATAGAGCGGGATTTTGCCCCTCCCTAGAATACGCGGGTCAGCCTGAAGCCTGGAAGAAGAGAGTAGATGCTCAGTGAGAGATTATCCATTACCAGGGGGGCTTCGGCCACTTGCACTAACTAAGCGGAACGCGTTTCGTTGCGTTGCGTTCTACTTTACGTTGGTATTCTGTGAGGTCGTGTGAGGCCCTGGTTCGTGCCGGCCCATCCAAGCATGGATGTACACTGTTAAATCTTCTATATTACGGTATACAACATGTAACAAAAACCCTGTGGTTCCTGTTAAGTGCATTATAAAATTATCATCAAAAATTTAATATTAAAAAAAATTAAAATTGTATGAGGTTTTATTACCTCTGCATTGTCCGGGGTGTAAGAGGATTGTCAAAGAACACGTTTTACCGATGCTCATGTCAATTAAAGTTAATTATTAGAAGTCATTAGAATCTTACTGCGACACATTAAATTATCGTAACTATGAGAGGCCAAAGTTAATATATTTATTTCGGTTCTAAATAGCTCTTATAGCCCTCTTCTGCAAAACAAAATAGTTTCTATATCAGGCGCATTTCTCCATAGCATCAAAATCATATAATACATTCTAATATTTGCAATAGTGAGAATTCTAATCTTTTTTACAGCATAGCTGCAGAGCTTAGTCTGCTTGCTAGTTTAGATTTTTCTTTTTGATTTTAGGTCATGACATAAGAAAACAATGTGCAGCTGCTGGATGTTGCTGCAACTTGGCTCTTGGCGATGCCAGAGCGTGCATGGCGATTGCAAAGGCAGCTGGTCCATATCTAAATGCAGCACTAGATAACCTTACTACTGAATTAGCGGTAAGTATATTATATTAGAATTATTATTGCCACTTCAGTTTATTAACGGATTAGTAAGCAATGGACCGGCCATATATCCCAAAGAGTCGGCAACGAGGAAGGTTCTCGAGGGGTAACCTTATTAGCGAGGTGTAGGACGGCCGCGCACTAAATGGAGTGACAACCTGACAAGATATGCATGAAGTCAACGGATGCAGGTGGCTCAGGACATTAGCTTGTGGCGCTTCTTGTAGCTTGTCCCGAGGAATACCTATTTTCAGCAATGGACTTTGTAAAGGGTTGTAATGATGATGATGATTATGTTTTGTGTTTTTACAATAAAGCTTTGAGTTTAGTCTATACTTCTCGTAGTAGTACATCACCAGAGTATAAATAATAATAAATACACATTGGATATAATTATAGGACATGATAGCATTATATCCTAGAATGTTAATGAAATTCTTATATTTATTATTAATTTCTTATATGCTCGTTCTGCGTAGATCGGACCAAACACTAATATTAGAAAGCTACGTCAAACACCTCAATCCCCTCTGTGACCATGCATGCTGTAAAGCACCCGCAACGTCTGGAATTAAAAAGTTTTTTTTTTAGTATAGGGTGACAAACAAGCACATAGTCCACC
Organism: Parnassius mnemosyne; assembly: GCA_963668995.1. NCBI lineage: Eukaryota > Metazoa > Arthropoda > Insecta > Lepidoptera > Papilionidae > Parnassius > Parnassius mnemosyne. Next base: position 3,702,052 of record CAVLGL010000013.1, read on the forward strand.
TGATGGTAAGTGGTTGCTGTGACTCATAGACATCTACATTTATCCTCAATAAAGGATCAAAATGCAGATGCGTCGTCACCCGTGAGGACTAAGATGGAATGCCTCTTTTCCAGTAAAATGGGTCTCCGGTTCTCTACACTCACCATACGAAACACAGCAGTGTCAAGCTGCCATTTTACGCTGGTAATCTGTGAGAGCGTGATCCTTCCCCGTTCGAGCCCACCCATTTGTGCTACAACTATACTACTAATATAGCTGCAGCATGGCTCTACCACATATAAAAGTTCTTGGAATCTTGTCCCTGCTGCACTGAAAAAGAGGAAAGGAATATGGTATCAATATTAATGAAGTAGGCAATTCTTACAGGCAATACCTTTTACGAGCTGTAAAAAAAACTTGAATATTTTTACATAGGTATGTACTTATGTTAAATCTTATTCATATTTTATTATTGTAAAAATCAAATATCACTTATAACAGTAATTGGAAAATTTAATAGCAATCAATGATAGTCTTGCCGTGTAATGGCGTTCTAAGTATATCCACTATCCCATATTGTCTCGTGGATGTCGTAAGAGGTGACAGAAAGAACTGAGACAGGAAATACGTAGCAGTATCGATATATATGTACTACGTACTACATTGCGCATTCCGAACATACACTATGTTCAACTGAACTGTACTGCAATCCGTACCATTCAGTGTGTCATTTAGTATGGTTTCAATCTACTAGTTGCAGTGTGAACCAGCGCTAATAATACAAGGTTTAAAATTAAAGTTTAAACCTAGACGTAAATAACAATTCAGTAGTAAAGTAAGTAAAATTATTTGTTGTTCAAGTGAATAAATAGGTAATAATATCGTAATATTACAAAAGAAAAGATCATGAAAAAATATATTTCTTTATATAAACTGACCGTGCAGGCGCAACGCGCTTAAATCAACTGCGCATGCGCGACTTTACTATCTCCCACGCATGCGCGAAGACATAGAGTAGTACACATTTTTTGTTTAGAAAGGCTTCTCTAGTACGTAGTACATATAACTCAATGAGTGGCAGTATCTTTCCGATAAAAACTAAAAATTATAATAGACTGCGGTCAGTGGCGGATTATCCTTAAGATAAACTAGGCACGTGTCTAGGGGCACAAGGTCAAGAAAGGACACGTGCTCAAGTTTTTGTACAAAAAATATATATTAGACTAGCTGTTCCCCGCGACTTCGACCGCGCGTAATTTATTACGATTGGATTTCAAGGGTTTTTAATTTTTTGCGAGAAACCCTAATTCTTTTCCTAGAATAAAAGAAGGCCAACTTACTTCTTATAGCAATATCATCAGCTATCTGTCAGTGAAAGTCCGGTCAAAATCGGTCCAGCCGTTTCTGAGATTAGCCGGAACAAACAGACAGACAGACAGAAAGACATAAAAATTTTAAAAATCGTATTTTTGTTATAAGTATCGTATATTCTTTCATATGCATAAGTAAAAAGCTGCTATTTCGATAAACAGACACTTCAATTTTATTTAGAAAGAAAGAAAGAAAATAAGTTTATTTAGTAACACATTTTTGAAGTTTGCTAACAATAATAACATATTAAGATAAACGGTTACTAAAAAGGTACCCAACTCAGCATAGTCTTGGTACTAACAAAGTACTTCGACACTGATCTTCCATGGGTGCCAATAACATTTAACAAAAACAAAACTTAACATTATTCATTACTAGCTTTTACCCGCGACTTCGTCCGCATAAGTTTTTTTGTTTTCTCCCGGCTATAAGTCCCCCTGCAACAATGTCCCACTATCGTGTTCCAGTCCTCAACTTCACATCAAAATTTGTTCAAAAGCAACCTAAGCTACATAATGGATAGCTCCGAATGTTTCCTTAGTAAATATAAAAAGTAAATAATGGAAATCGGTTTAAAATACTACTAACTACCTACCTGCCAACCCCCGATGTTAGACAGTGTGACATCTCTGGCCAACACATGGAGATTCTGTGGACTTGAAACACGTGAGCAAGCCACGTATAATTGTCCGTGAGAAAAACAACTCTTTTCTAAATTAATGCCGGCTACTTTTAATGTTTGCCCCTGAGCTTTATTTATCGTCATAGCGAATGCGATTTTCAGCGGAAACTGTAATCTCTTAAACTGGAATGGCAAATCTGTCGGAATTATGGGTATACGGGGGATTAAAACGTTCTCTCCTTTTGCCATTCCAGTCATAATGATTGCTTTTACAATATTGCGACCGAGGTGTGTCACTTGCAACCGTGTGCCATTACACAGTCTTGGTGCATCTAAATTCCGCATTAAAAGGACAGGAACGCCTACTTTCAGCCTCAGTTTGTGTGAAGGTACTCCCGACAGTTCTAAAGAATTAAGAAATTCTACAGGGTATGATGTTACTTGTTCAGTATCCATTACAGTGTCTACAGAGAGAAACTCAACAATATCACCTTCCACGCGTGACATAATTTGCTCGTTTATCTGTCCCACCATTTCATTCGTCGGCGCTAAAATTGCTCTTTCACATAACCAGTCTCTATTCCTCATATTAGTTAGCAGTTCGCTATAGACGAAGTTATTTAGATCATCTGGATTATGCACAACATTGCAGAATTCACGATCCAATGTAATCATGCCATTACCATCCTTTGCCATACGATCTTCTCCAATTTTAAGAAGAGCAGCAGCATATTGTCCAGATTGTACATCATTGTGTAGTTGCACTCTCATATTTGTAGACAGACTAAACGTTTTTACGTGCACCCATAACGTTGACGCTTTTAAACACGCATTTATTTCATCTGCAGGGGTGCCTTTAGTGATAACCGGCAAAGTCTGTCTAAAATCGCCCGCTAAAAGTACCACCATCCCCCCCATGATATTTGGATTACTCTTGATGTCTTTCAAAGTCCGATCTAGAGCTTCAATTGCTCTTTTATGGGACATAGTACACTCATCCCAAACTAATAATTTACATTGCTGCAACATACGTCCACGCTCGCTGTTTTTACTTATATTACAGACTGGCATTTCTTCATGGGCTAAGTTTAATGGCAGTTTAAGCACCGAATGTGCCGTTCGACCACCATTGAGCAGAGTGGCGGCTATTCCGGAAGAGGCAACTGCTACAGCAATTCCTTTATCTTTTCGGATTTGCGCTAAAAGCAAGTTTAAAAGAAAGGTTTTTCCCGTGCCTCCGGGAGCATCCAAAAATAACAAACCACCTTCGCCATCTTCGATTTTTTTGAAAACATTGTCAAATACTAACCTTTGTTCTGGGATCAAACGTGGAACAGACTCTGTCAATTGTTGTTGTAAGGAAGCAGTATCGTAATCTAGTTCCCGTATTAAATCGCTACTGATTTCCTCGGTTCTCTGTGGTCTGATCATTCCATAATCTGATAAATCCTTTCCAGAAATTGTTTTAACCTGGTCTTCAATTTTTGTCAGACCCTCATTGTAAATTAAATCACTGTACGTGACATTGGGATTTTGCTCTTGTAATCTGTGCAATATATCGTCGGTCATATCATTTTTGTATTTATCCCACAATTGTTGAGGATTTGAAAGACCACATGTCGCTACTAATACAGCAAATAGCTCTCTCATCTTGCCTGCTGATCTACATTGAGCAGCTTCTTCCAGTGTCACATCCCAATGGTTGTCATTCTCCAGTAATCCTCTTGCCTCACATGCCTCTCGAAATGTAGGATAATCTTGTGTGTTGTATTTTTTTAGATCATTGAAAGAGGTAGGTCCGCGCACATGGTGTAAAAGCATGCGTAGACAAAAACATTCCATGTTACTAACATGAACTGTATAAACTCGTCCTAAAGCATCTCCAGATTTGACGCCAGGCCAATCGTGAACTGAAGTACCTTGAATGCGGCGTTTCCAAGTTTTCCTACTTGCATCCCAAGTATAATACCTCGGCACCTCGACATAAAGAAGAGTTTTTGCAAACTCATCTCTGATACAAAGATCAAAAAAAGCAGTGAGTGTGGTTTTTGGCGGAGTAGTTATTCGTTCGTGGAAATTGTGTTCATTAAAATAAACGCGTTCACCATTTTCTAAATGCACGCTGAGATGTGTCACGGTGGGATGCCTTTCGTGCAACGGAAATGCTAACAGACGCCACACGGCTTCGTTGCTGCTGACATACCGACCAGACTGATAAGTTTGTACCTCATCTACGGGATTCGCAAGATCAGTATTTCTAAAATTGAAAATAGCTTGATCACTACCCTTGTTTATATATTTGCAAATATATTTGATGGCGCGTACTGAACTGCATGCCTCAACATTTATGTGGGCGTTAAACATTTTTGATAAAATTGGTGAATAGGGGACTACCCAACTATTATCAACCGTAACGTAGCTACCATTTCGGAGCTTCACGGTTGCTGTTCGACCTCCGTCTGCTGGCGCTCTTCTACGATACTGCGGGTATCCGTGGTCGTTGTGAACGGTCTCTTTCACTAACTTGCGAGGAAATTTTTTTGTGCATTTTCCGTCTTTCATGCAGTGGCACTGTGGATTTTCGGGTCCGCATGGACCGTGAATCATATTTTTTACAATAATGTCATGGAGAGTCTTGTCAATGTTAGGATCCGGTATTTCAGCGCTGATTATGTTATCTATTTGATCGGGTCGTAACTTATCTTTTAACCACAATAATATATGGACATGTGGCAGTCCACGTTTCTGCCATTCGACAGAGTACATAAAGCAGCGCGCTTCTCTGAACACTCGGCCTTTATTAATCACTTCCATTAGTTTTTTAACTTTTAGTCTAAAAACTCTTGCGACTACATCATGTCTATCTATTGCGCTTTGCCCCGGCATCAACTGATTGACTATTTCGGGCCAGGCTGGGTTGCAAGTAAAGGTGACGAATAAGTCAGGGCGACCATGTGTACGCACATAAACAAACGCGTCCTGAGTATATTCGTGTAAGTACAAATGAAGATGGTAAAATGACCATACGACCTAAGTTATTTGAATTTAAATTAGCGTCATTTGCCACAGCGTCTTGAAGATGGATGTAATTCTCTGCTCTTAGTTTAGTTTGATTTAATGATATGTACCGTAACCTCTCGCTTTCAACTTTAACGTACATGTCAACGTAAAACTGATTGGCCAGTTGCTTGCATCTTTGTACAATGTTAAAGTTGTTTTCTCGTATCATCATGTTGTAGGCATAAAAATCCATGCATGAAACCTTTTTGTTATGCAAGGGAAGACCTGTTACAGGATTAATTTGAGGAACTTGAAAGTGGTACCCCTCTTGTCCCTTACTAAATATGATCGGATATTGCAACGCATCATAAAATTTATGAGTATCAGGCACCCTGGTTAATGTGTCATCTCGGGCCTGTAAAACTATATCACGGAAAGCAAACTGTTCGCCTGTAACCAAGGCTGCGACTTCATTTATTAACGGTGCATTATACCGCCTTTCATGTTCCCCACTTGGTGTGCGATCGGGGTGCATCACCAACCTATAATCCTCTCCCGGCATTCTTTCTAGTGCTGTTTTGAAAGTATTGATAAGGCGATTATGTTCATGCAACATTCTCTGGATTTTTAAAACAGTATCCCTTTCGATTCCTTGTATATTTTGACACCTGCGATCAGCTTCGTTTTTTTCATCGCCCATGAAATAAAGTTGCAAAAACTTTGGTTGTTCATTATTTGCAGGAAGTAAGGAACCAATCCTGTGATACACCTGTCCTTGGATGGTAAAAGTAGGTGAAAATCCAGGCATTACGAACTCCTTATCTACACCAAATGACGTCATCTGAAAGCAAGAATTATTCTTTCTAATCCTGCTTAAAAACCGGCGCGATTCGTTACTGTCGTATAAAAGTAAAGATTTAAGAGGTTCCTCTGGCTCGCCAAGTAATGGAATTTTAACCTTTCCACCAGAACAGCACATACCTGGAGTTTCTTCTTTCCATTTCAGTGCTTCACAATATCTGCATTTTTTATCCATTCTCCCAATGGTAACCAATCGGTGATTAACATAGTCGATCAAAGGGTCATACTCAAAAGCGGCACCATTAAATGCCTCCCACGTACTCATTGAAAACGTACGTCTTCTTTCTGCCTGCCGTTCAGCATTTAAAAGACGTCGTCTTTGTGAATCTTCGTCAGTCTCTGCCGCAATCAATTGCGCGTGACGTTCGGCATCTAAAACTCGACGTGTCTGAGTCTGTTCCACTGTCTCAGCAGCTCTTTGAGATGCGTGGCGTTCAGCATCCAGGGCCTGACGGGTCTCAGTCTGCGTAAACGTCTCAGAGGCTCTTTGAGATGCGTGGCGTTCAGCATCTAGGGCCTGACGGGCTTGAGTCTGTGTAAACGTCTCAGAGGCCCTTTGAGATGCGTGGCGCTCAGCATCTAAGGTCCTACGGGCTTGAGTCTGCGTATAGGTCTCAGAAGCTCTTTGAGTCGCATGACGCTGAGAATCTAACATCTGACGCGTCTGAGTCTGCTCTTCAGATTCTTGGCTTCTAGCAACTTTTGCAGTTCGAGCTCTGCTAGAACTACGGCTTAGATTGGATTTACGTTTGCGTGGCATATCGAAAACAATAAAACAATAATTAAAGATTTTTAAAATCGGTAGTTTTAAAAACTACAACATAAGACAATTTTTTATAAAAACTTCGATAAAGCAAACCTTTTTACTTATAACCTAAATATCTAAATCAATCAATAACGTATTGAACCTAAACAACTATGCACCTGACAAACCTTTTATACCTAAAACCTAAATTAACTAAATAAATTCAAAAATATTGAATTTATGTACCACACCACAATATACAATTTTCTTCACTACTGGTACTACCTACTTATCTATCAAAACTAACATAAAAGTACTATAATATAATGACAAAATCTATTACTAAACTAATTTACTACGAACTATAAACATCCAGATGTGAGCTAAAAAACACTTAACCTACACATGAATAAAATTGAGAATTAACAAATGAAAGCGACTGCAAAAATAAAGAATAATACGTATCTGAGTAAACCTAGAGATATGAATGATTGGTTAAGAAAATACCTACATCTAACAGCTACCTTAACTACCTAATAATAAAAATGTAACTAAGTACTTAATAAAAATACGAAAATGACGTCAACTTGGACTCAAAAATAATAACCTACCAAATATTTATTTAGATATCTAAAACAAAGGACTAAATTAAAGCTTACAGACCCTACGCGTAGACCGTAGTACCTGTTTCAACTCGGAATTTAAAAAGAACGTTTTTAGCTAACCAAAAATACGCAACGAATAGAGTTTCGTAACGCAATATTTCAATATTCGCATACGTGCGACGACGACGTCTGCCCTCGTGCGCTCTTATCTATGCTCGTGCGTCTGCCCGCTTGGGTAGGCACAGTTGGGCACGGCCCTCCCCTCGCGCCGCACCGCCTCTTCGCTCGGCGCAGCGTCTTGTATTCACTACGACGACGTATGATTTGAAGGTTTGCGTTATATTGAATTATTTTCCCTCGTTGAATAGTAAACAAACTAAGTGTAGGTGTTATAATTTCGGTGATGAACTGATTACCTATCCGTTTCTTTGTCTAAAATGAGTATTAACTTATCACTATGATTGATTACTGAGCATAAAGTTCGTATAAATGTCTATCTAATTACCTCCTCAAGTTTAAAGCGTAGCTAGTTATGTAGTACTATATTAATTCTGTGGTGTAGGTAATTAGATTTTATCTGTATGTAATTTAACAGTCAGTTGAATAAAAAATCGTATACAAATCAGATCAATAGCTATGGCGTAATGTGATTCTAGACAGAGTTTTAATGTTGTAGATAGGTAGCTGTGTATAGGTTCCTGTGGGAATGAGATATTTTCCCGAAGTAAAAAGTAGTCTGAATTTTGGTACCTTCCTACCCTATAAGTTAAGTAGTGTGATGGTATGTCGCTAAGTTTCGATCCAAGTAAAACTGTTAAATAAAGACAGATGCATCAAAATTTTATAATAAATTCCCTAAATTATGGCGCCTACCGACCCTCTAAGTTAGAAAAGTGATCAAATACTAACTTTAAGTCTTAGTAACACTCATTTAAAAAAAAACATCAAAATCATTTCAGTAGCTATGGCGTCATTCGCTTCTTGACACGATCACGCTAGATTTCCGCGGGAATGAGGTATTTTCCCGCCGTAAGAAGTAGCCTGTGTCCGTGCCTAGGATCCTATCTTTATATTAACCAAGTCTTATAAAAATCCGTTCAGACGTTAAGGCGTGAATGAGGTAAACTTTTAAACCAAACTATTAAAAATCACTAACTTAATTAGTTTTCTGCCTACTGCCTACGCCTTAAGTACGATAGCATGAATATTAATAGCCCATATCCTTTTCTAGGTTACTATCTATCACCTAACTAAATTTCATCAAAATCCGTTCAGCCGTTTAGGCATGATAGAGCAAAACTCCCACCAAAAACCATAAAAAAATCACTAACTCAATTTAGTTATCTGCCTACTGCCTACCCCCTAAGAACGATGGCGTGATTATTTATAGCCTATTATTTATAGCCTATTATCATCTATCACCATACCAAATTTCATCAAAATCCGTTCAGCCGTTTAGGCGTGAAAGAGGAACAGACAGACAGACAGACAGAGTTACTTTCGCATTTATAATATTAGTATGGATTACTCCTACATCGCTCTCACTCTCGTCACATTTTTCATTCACGCCCATCTGTTAGGGTACACGTTTCCTAATTATTTTGCTACTAAACTGTACTATAAATTATAGTTTGTTAGTATAAAACTTATAATATAGCTAGTTGAAAAATTAGTAGTTATATTTATTTACTAGCTGTTCCCCGCGACTTCGTTCGCGTGTTAGTGTTTTTATGTTTCTGCGCGGAACCCTGATTATTTTTCTAAAATAAAAGTAGCCTATTTTACTCCTTATGAAATCAGCTATCTGCCAGTGAAAGTCCCGTCAAAATCGGTCCAGCCGTTTCGGAGATTACCCGGAACAAACAGACAGACAGACAGACAGACAGACAAAAATTTTAAAAATTGTATTTTAGTTATAGGTATCGTATTTACTTTCATATGCATTTAGTAAAAAACTGTAATTTTGACATTACAAACAGACACTTCAATTTTATTTATTTGTATAGATTCATTTAAAAGTTTAAATGTAACACCTTAAAATAAAGGGTACATAGGGCGGACTTAATACCATGTATATTCTCTGCTAATCAAACCTGGGTGCCAAAACGAATTTTTGCCAGGTTCGATACATAAAGTGTACATATATTAAAAATATATATGCATATTACATATATGTATATGATCGCCAGAGGGTCGCCGATGAGGTGTTAGCCTAAGGCGCTGTCGACATTTATTCCGCCTTTGCGGTTGCCAATGCTGCGGCCAACCTGCCTACTTAGCGTGGCAACTATGGCAAAATCTCACCTATAAGGCAATCTATGGTGTAGGCTTATTACAGCAGTGGACTTTCATAAGCTGGACGGATGGAAATGATACACGTTTAAATTAAATGATGAAATAATTTATAAATAACTAGCGAACCGCCCGCCCGCAAATCTGTTAATGTGGCGTTGTTTAGATTTTAAATAATTAAAGACCATTTATTTCATAATTTTTATTTCAAGCGTTCAAGTTTTTCAGAATAAATATAGCCTAGATCACTCTTGGCATTGCTCTCTATCTGTTCATAAAGTTTTTTTTATACGATAGGGTGACAAACGAGCACACAGTCCACCTGATGGCAAGCGGTCGCTGTGGCCCATAGACATCCACATTTCTATCCCGGTTTGCAAATGAATGCAGATGCGTTGTCAGCCGTGAGGACTAACATTGACTGCCTCTTTTCCAGTAAAAAGGGTCTCCTTTTCTCTACACTCACCATACGAAACACAGCAGTGTTAAGCTGCTATTTTACGCTGGTAATCTGTGAGAGCGTGGTCCTTCCCCGGTCGAGCCGACCCGTTCGTACTTACAACTATACTACTAATATAGCTGCAGCATGGCTCTACAACGTGAAAAAAAAAGAAGTTTCGTTACAATCGATTCAGCCGAAGTGTAGGGCGGCCTCCCACTAGATGCGAGTGACTACCTGGTAAGACATGTAGGAAGTCAGTGAATGCAGGTGGCTTGCGACTGTGATTTATGGCATTCCCTGGGGGAGGCCTATGTTCAGCAGTGGACTTGTGAAGAGCTGTAATGATGTTATGAATGGGGGAGTATACACCTGAAGAATTTGTTCTTAAATATGACGAATTTTTATGTGTTTGCATGTACTTATAATTGCTGATATTATCTCCAGGTGACTTGTGCATGGGCGCTAGGCAACCTAGCAGGCTCAGGGGCTAAGGTATGCGATATTCTGGTGGCCCAAGGCGCGTTAGCCAAACTCTGCGAACTTCTGCTTCTCAACAATGCGGATGTACAAGACGCCGCTCTATACGCACTTCTACACTTTGCTTTTCACATGGAAGATGATTTTAAGTATGTTCTGTTTTTATTTTTTTGAATCGTTAATCTAGAAATATTGAAGGTTGTCGAGTAACAGCCTCGTACAGCCTAAAAACAGTCAGAGAAGTGTAGTGCAGCCTCCCTTTAGACGGAGTGACGATTTGGTAAAAGATGCAGGAGGTCAGAGGATGCAGGTGACTCAGGACCGTGCTTTGTGGCTTTTGTGGCCCTTGGGAAGGCCTACACTTATCAGTGGACTTGTGAAGGGCTGAAAAGATGATGATGAAGGCTTATCACAGACATGGGTCCATCTCATAATTAAATTGTATTCGCCGGATCTAGTAGATGGATTTGTGTTTGCGTTACCAGATGTGTAGCTCCTAAAAGAAGAGATATTTACAAGTGTACAATCCACCTGGTAGATCTTGTGCGACTACAGTAGCTGTCCAGCTACAAATAAACAAGGATTCATACGTGTCATTCGTACGGTTTTATACGTGGTAGAGTCATGCTGCAGTTATATTAATAGTATAGTTTTAGCACGAATGGGTCGGCTCGACCGGGGAAGGACCACGCTCTCACAAAATACCAGCTTAAAATAGCAGCTTAATGCTGCTGTGTTTCGTATAGTTAATGTAGAAAACCGGAGAGCTTTTTTACTGGAAAAGAGGCATTCTATCTTAGTCCTCACGGCTGACAACGCATATCTGCATTTTAATTCGCAAACGAAGAGATGTAGATGTCTAAGGGCCACAGCAACAACTTATCATCAGATGGACTGTGTGTTTGTTTGTCACCCTTATTCTATATAAAAAAAATGTTTTTTGTACCCTTCAAAACGGAACACGCTTTTCATTAATAGATATAGGTAAGCGACTGGCTACCCAAGCGGACTCACGAAAAAGCTACTCTAGAACTACATAAGAACGCATTAGACTTTACCTAGAAATATAGAAAAATTACGACAAAATGATTTTATTAGAGACGTCGTGTAATATTGATGCTTGTTTTTAGTGCATGTGTTTAGGCCCAAACATGGGCATGTGAAACGGCATGCAATCGCGTTTGACTCAGCGCATCTTACCTATACCTTCTGAAATAGATAAGTGCTTGCTTATTTGTCAGCTGTTTTTTGAACATTTATCCATAGGCATTTCGAGCCCCACTCTTCGTTGTCCGTCGAATCTACAGTATGGGCCCCTGTATAGTCGACCTTTGTCGGGGCAACTAGGGGCGTGTACAGCATGCTTGTGTATTTTACATTTTTTTTTATATAAAACTTAGTGGTAAACAAACTTACCATCAGGTGGTAGATAAGCGCTGGCTTAGTAGAGTATGAAGAAAAAAACGTCCACTTGATGCTAAGTGGCTACTACAGTCCGTGGACACCTCTAGCCACTTAATGCTGCTGTGATTCGTATGGTGAGTGTAGAGAACCTGAGAACCCTTTTTACTGGAAACGAGGCATTCCATCTTAGTCCGCAGGGGTGACAACACATCTGTATTTTGATTCTTAAACAAGAATAGATGTAGATGTCTATGGGCCGCAGCGTCCGCTTACCATCAGTCATTGTGTGCTCATTTGTCACCCCCATTCCATAAAAAAACCCAGTGGGACTTTTTCTACTATCATACTATCCACTATGAATAGTACTAAGCATGTATTTTAGTAGATATGAAATTTTACCATCTACAAGCCTTAACAAATATAACTTTAGTAATTATGTAAAATAATTGGGTTTTCAGGACAGAATATCTACCGAAAGTTCTTTCAGCCCTGTCAAAATTGGAAGCCAATTTGACGTCTAGTCAACTGTCATTTGTCCTCTCCTGTCATGCAGACTTCAGAGACAACATGCCTGAGGAATTTCTACAGAAAATGTTGGCAACCCTTGCATTAAGTGTTAAAAACCATACAGCAAACTGTAAAGAAAATAATTTGTGTTGTGAATTAGTTTATGTGATAAGAACATTAGCCAATATGGACATAGAAATGTATGGTGCTATATTGAATTTTTTATTGGAGAATAACCTAGGCCAAAGTCTGTGGCAGATTTTGAATCTGAACAATAGTGTTGTTAATGAATCTCTATTATGGCTATTAGGTAATTTACATAATTGTTGCGGGGATAACATATTTTTTAGTAATTTGTAAGTGTTACTTATATCTCAATAAAGTATTGTGCTTTATTAAACAACTAAGTTGGAGTGGCAAAGGGACAGTCCACCTGATGTTAAGTGGCACCCGCAGACCAAATAATATAAGCATCCATGGCTTTACAGCGGAGCGACCCCTAAACTAACACAAAGAGTTTATTGAATACAACTATTTTTACGGATTTTATGGCGTTTAATTTACTATTTTAATTCCCGACGTTTCGGGTGCTTTACAGCAATCCATGGTCACAGGGGGGGACTGAGATGTTTGACGTCCCCATGTCACAATTAGCCCAGCTACCTTCAGTTTTTTTGATATTAATTTTTGATTCGATTTACGCAAAATACATTTTCAAGTCACTATCATGTCCGGGGGTAAGGTCTCACCATAACTAGAACGCAAGCGGGGCAAGCGGAGCAATACAACCAAGGCGACCCCTGTCACGCTATCCGTGAATTTTTGCAACATCAGGGGACTTCATTCCAACCTTAACGCTGCCCATTACCATCTAGAGACGGCGAAGCCGGCCTTGCTCTTTTTAACCGAGACTCAGGTGTCCTCTCCGGCCGATACTTCATATCTCTCCTACCCGGGGTACAAATTGGAACACTCCTTTGTGCCCCGGGCTGGAGTTTGCGTATACGTCAGAGAGGACATCTGTTTTCGACGCCTCGGCAGTCCGGTCTCGGAAGGTACGGACCTGTCCATCCTATGGCTGCGCGTAGACAGCGACGACCATCCCCGCGTCTACGGGTGCCTCTATAGGTCCCATAGCGGTAATGCCGACACAGACTGACTCATCGACCACGTCCAAATGGCTGCAGACTCCGTGCTACAACAGGTCCCATCCGCAGAGATCGTGATACTCGGTGATTTTAACGCCCACCACGCTGAATGGCTTGGTTCTCGTTTAACCGATCATGCGGGTAGATCTGTCTATGACTTTGCTTTGGCATATGGTCTAACACAACTGGTTACTTCGCCTACGCGGATCCCAGATGTGGAAGACCATGTACCTTCCCTGTTAGACCTTCTGCTGACCTCTCATCCGGACGGATATCAGGTCTCCGTCGATGCCCCTCTGGGCTCTTCGGACCATTGTCTGATCCGAAGTACGGTGCCACTTACGCTCCAATCGCAGTTGCGATCTGCAGCTAGCCGCCGTGTTTGGCACTATAGGTCAGCTGATTGGGACGGGATGCGGTCGTTTTTTGCATCCTACCCTTGGGGGCGGGTTTGCTTCTCGCCGGAAGATCCCAGCGTTGTTGCCGATTCTGTTGCTGATGTGGTACTTCAGGGTATGGAACTTTTTATTCCATCCTCTGTGGTGCCCATCGGTAGCAGATCCCAGTCATTGTTTGGTCGCTCCTGTAAAATAGCATCACGCTATAAGCAGGAGTGCTACCGAGCCTGGGCTGACGCATCAACGTCTCGGGAATTAAACACCAGCGCACTTAAAAAGAAGTATAACTCCGCCTCCAGGTCCTTCAAAAGCGTCATTGCCAAGGCAAGGTCTGTGCACATCGGCAGAATTGGCGAGAAGCTAGTTCGCCTTCCTTCGGGAACCCGTGCATTCTGGTCTCTCGCCAAGGCTGTCCAAGGGTACTTCTGTCAGCCATCTCTTCCATCTCTGCACAGAGAGGACGACTCACTGGCCCATGCCGCAAAGGAGAAAGCCGATCTGTTGAGCTCTCTTTTTGCGTCCAACTCGACTCTAGATGACGGGGGAACACACCGCGGACCATCCCGCGATGTGAGTGCTCCATTCCGGATGTGCGGTTTACACAGCGCTCGATTCGCAAAGCACTATTCTCCCTGTACGTCAGCAAGTCGAGTGGGCCCGATGAAGTCCCTCCCATTGTGCTGAAGACGTGTGCTCCGGAGTTGGGACCGGTTTTAACGCGTCTTTTCCGGTACTCCTACTCCCAAGGCGTAGTCCCGAATTCATGGAAGACAGCTTTGATCCACCCGATCCCTAAAAAAGGCGACCGCTCAGACCCGTACAACTACAGGCCTATTGCCATCACCTCCTTGTTCTCCAAAATAATGGAATCCATTATAAACTGCCAGCTCATGAGGTACCTTGAGGATCACCAGCTGATTAGTGACCGCCAGTACGGTTTTCGTCGAGGTCGATCAGCTGGTGATCTTCTAGTCTATCTGACTCATAGATGGGCGGAGGCAGTAGAGTCCAAGGGGGAGGCATTGGCCGTTAGTTTGGACATAGCGAAGGCCTTCGATCGGGTCTGGCACAAAGCGCTTCTTTCGAAGCTTCCTTCCTATGGGCTTCCCGAGAAATTGTGCAAATAGATCACCAGTTTCCTTGCTGATCGGAGCATCAAGGTCGTAGTAGACGGTGCATGCTCTGATTTCAAGCCTATCAACGCTGGTGTTCCACAAGGCTGCGTGCTATCACCAACGCTGTTTCTCCTGCATATCAATGATATGTTGCTAACTGGTAGCATTCATTGCTATGCAGACGACAGCACTGGTGATGCCTTATATACCGGCCGTGCCAATATTTCTTGGGAAAACGTCGCTGAGTACCGGGACAAACTTGTGTCTGAAGTCGAGTCTTTGCTTAACAAAGTCTCGGATTGGGGCCGACTAAATCTAGTCCAGTTCAATCCCCAGAAGACACAAGTTTGCGCGTTTACCGCTAAAAAGAACAAAGGAGTTCGTATCTCCTCAGTTTCAAGGTACTCCCCTTGCTGCCTCAGCTAGTATCGGAATCCTTGGCGTCGACATATCGAATAGTGTGCAGTTTCGTGGTCACTTGGAAGGGAAGGCCAAATTGGCCTCTAAAAAGCTTGGCGTGCTCAGCAGAGCGAGACAGTATTTCATGCCGGCACATCGCTTGCAACTTTACAAAGCGCAAGTTCGGCCCCACATGGAATACTGTTCTCATCTCTGGGCCGGGGCACCCCAGTGCCAGCTCCTTCCACTTGACGGCATCCAGCGTAGAGCGGTTCGAATCGTCGACGACCGAGTTCTTTCTGATCGGCTCGATACACTGGCACTGCGTAGAGATGTTGCATCTCTTTGCGTATTTTATCGCATCTATCACGGGGAGTGCTCTGAGGAATTGTTCGGACTAATTCCAGCCGCTCAATTTCACCATCGCACATCGCGACATAACTCGCTTTACCATCCATACCATCTGGATGATTGGCGATCCACCACTGTGCGATTTAGAAGAAGTTTTCTCCCTCGCACAACTTCCTTGTGGAATCAATTACCACCAGCGAATTTTCCGGACCGATAGGAACCTTCAAGAAAAGAGCTTACACCTTTCTAAAAGGCCGGCAACGCATCTGCAATTCCCCTGGTGTTGCAGTTGTTCATGGGCGGCGGTAGTCACTTACCATCAGGTGAACCGCATGCTCGTTTGCCCCCTCTTCTATAAAAAAAAAAACAAACATAAATTGCACGAGGACAAACGTCCAAAAATATTGACGTGTGTGTGTGTGTGTGTGAAAATATTAATATAAAAACCAATTTCATTACTCAAAGTGTAATTAGAAATCTTTCTATAATGTGAAAAATATCCCTTACTATACTGAATAGAAAAGAAACAATTGCACTTACTATTTCCAGCCATATTTATGGTAAATAGGAAATCGCCAGTATTTTTAATAAAACTTCACTGTTAATCACAAAATAACTTATTATATACAAATGAAATTAGGCCACTGAGTACGCAGTCACTTGCACATGGCGTAGTCTGATGAGCGTCAGTAAAATTCTGTCTAAATAAGCAATAAATAATTTTCATGTGCGAAAAAACGCCGATTGGCGTTAGTGGTTAATTATGAGGTGCGCCCGACGCCTATCGGCGTTAGTCTTTTGAACTACCCGACCCTACGTAATAAGGGCGATTTTTTAACACATTTTCACATGGAAATTGTACTTAAGAGGTCCCCCCAAATCATATTTTCCAGTACTTTGAGTGTGTAGTTCATCAAAAAACACGAGTGACAAGTGAAAAAAGAGGAGATCACATTTCGTACGCAGAGGTGACTGTCCATCAAGGTCAAGTCATTGGTCGCTACCCCGTATGCAGAGACCGCATGATGCTTATCAACTGAGTTATTGATCTGCTAATTTTCCATTCATCCATCCATTACAGCCTATTTAAGTCCACTGCCGAACATAGGCCTCCCACATAGGCTCATCACCTGTTTCAATTTACCTCTGTCGCCTCTTACTACAACCACGGGACGTTATGGGGAAGTAGATATTCTAACACCGCCACTGCTCGGTACTGCTAATTAAACTAGAAGTTTTTCGGCCAAAGAAGATCAATATGTACGATTGCTTATTGCCTTGCTTCTTTAAGATGATCGCATTTTAAAGATGGCTTCGCATACACTTGATGCACTATGATACATCATTTGCAGTTACTACTTTCCATTGTGGTAGAGCCACGTTGCAGCTATATTATGGTTGTAGCACGACCTCACTCTCACAGAATATCAGCGTAAAATAAATAGCAGCTATATTCTGCTGCGTTTTGTATGATGAGTGTAGAGAACCGGAGACCCTTTTTACTGGAAACGTGCTATTCCATCTTAGTCCTCAAGGGTGACAACGTATCTGCATTATAATTCTTAATTGAGGGTAAATGTTTGTAGATGTCTTCGGGTACAGCATCCACTTACCACCAGGGAAGAATGTGCTCGTTTGTCACCCTTGTATTATAAAAAAATCATATTGTTGAAATTGGCTACAATAAATCTTCATAATTAAATCTTTAATATTCCTTTAGCACGTATAAAAGGCGTTATTTACTTTAAATATCAAAGAAACAAACAGTTTTTCAGTTACAATAAATATATTAATATATTATTAGTTATAGTAATATAATTTAATAATTAGATTAATATGGATAAGGCTACAAATATAGCATTTAGAGATTTACTATCACTCTCACAAATGTAGCTAATCTGTATTCACACTAGCGGCAGCTTCTACAAATGTTTTTTTTTACTCTAAAATAAATATGTACAAATACAAAGACATCTATATGTATTACATATACATACTAGACCGGTAATTCAATACAAAAACTGGGTCACAGCTGTGGATGTGGGCGCTGGCGCCGACTGGGAGGGTAGTTGGCACGATAAATGTGCCACATATTTCATTTACGACAGTTAATGTTATTGTATTTAGGCTAATACGTAATTAAGTTACATATCTAAAATAAACTTCAAATGACGTTGACAAAGGGCTCACATAAATACCGACAGCGTTTCCTTAGTCGCATTAAGGTGGAAGCTCCAGGGTGGCCCGCGAAATTCAAATTTTCTTGCGTTTTTTGGAATTTGCAGGTCAGGGTTAGGTTGTATATTTAACAAAATACGATTCGCGACCGTAGCGATTATGTGTTTACAGAATTATTATCATTAAAATCACCAATACAATCCTGTAAGTTCATATTAACCCTTTGAATGAGTTTTTCCAGAAAAACTCAAAGGGTTAATATGAACTTAATACTAAGGTCGCGAATCATATTTTGTACACGTTGGTCGAGCGCGCTTGGCGAGCCCGCTCGGCAGATTTTTGTGGTTCACACGTTGGCGTGCTTCATTCTGCGTTGGTAGCTAGATGATGATGGACGTTAGTGATCGCGGCCTTATTTTTATTTTGCTCATGTTACTGATTCATTGTGATAAGAATCAATGAACCTTAATATTTCCTCATTAGGCCATGTCGCCATGTTCGTGAAATAATTTTATTAAGCCATAAAGCGTAACTATGAACTGAACACTCGGCCAACGTGTGATTGCTATTTGCGGCTTGCGCCAAATTTCTTTGATTTGTGCACGGAAAACCGACACTATACGGCTTGTCGGCGAGTGTTGGCCGCAAACGCCAAATACACACAAAACGGCCCAGTACACGTTGGCCGAACGCACTCGGCGAGCGCGTTCGGCCAACGTGTACTGCTACCTTAAGATCACAAACTAATAAGAAGTGCATGTAAGATTGTCGCGAAACAGCGTTCGCGGTAGGCTTGGAATAAAATATCGATATATATATCGTCGATATTTTAATCACTATATATCGATATTTAGCAAGCGATATATATTGATACTGTTAAATAATATCGATATATTTTTTTCACTTGCACATCCCTAGTTCGTGGCGTACACAAAACAAAGAACTAGTCTTCTCGCACATTCGCTGTCGACCATAAAGTATGTTATCTATGATGGTGATTAAGGAATTTATGGAGAATTGAGCGTAACTTAATGTTATGCTGCAGAGCCCGTCCAGTATACATAAAAGTCTTTCATTACACGTTACATAAATGATAATAAATACATACTTACACATTATTTTCTTTACAATTTCATACGGATAAGAAGTGCAATTCTACTCACATGAGACATTTATGTCCTATTTGTATATCAAACAAGCGGAAACTAAATAGGTTAAAATAGGATTTTTAAAGTATGGTCTTGGTCTGTGCCAATCTTTCTTTTTGTGATTTTTAATCTTAGTTTATTATTTCATTTTAGTTAAACATATTATGCATAAATTAATAACTTTTATTACAGATTTGTCCATTTGACAATATAACTTGTTCTAATGTACAAGTTTACACTTTAGGTACCTAATAGAAACAAATTCAAACATTATACCCATCAACTGTTTACCATCAAGCTTTGGAAAAACTTGTCTGTGCTCGTACATGAGATGGAAATTGCTAACTCTTGTCTCTCGAATATTAAAAAAATTGTTCTGACCAACAGCCGAAGATGTTTCTTTTCTTCTCTGTTTTTTCAGTAAGCCGCTAATGTGAATAGGCGTTTAATTACATGCTATTATATTTCCGCGTACAAAGTAAATATTGCTTTTCAAGTATCTCATTAAAATTACTTGATACTTTTATTTCAATTTATTATGGAATTGATTAATATGCACCATGTTTGCGTGGTGATTGCGGTAGTAAATAATCTCTGGAATGGATAAAATACCTTAGAGTAAAATAAGACATATTATTATATTGAGCACGTAAAAATATTTTCAAATATAATATTTATAATGGGTGGATAGAGAAGGCATACCAATTTGCTAGTAAACATCAGAATTCTCTTAATTTTTGATATTACTATTATAAAAAATGGATTCTACTAAAGTATTTTTGGAGTTGTTATTTCTATACAATTGACATCTCATAAGTAGTTCGTTTCCCTCTGAGCCTATGAATTACTACCACATGCGTACAATGTGCGTTTTAATATTTATATCTCACAGGTTCTTTTTGCTTTTATTATTATGATTAAGACCTCATTATTATTTTCTGTTTATTTCATTATTTTTAAAATTTCTATTAAATTTTAATAGAAGTTCAAAAATGAAAAGGCTCAAAGCACAAGTCGAATATAACATAACAAAAATATGGTAACCACAAACTTATAACGTCATTTACTTGTCATAATTACAGCGCGGGAAAACATTTAACATTCCGTTCAATAACTTGGTCTCTCTTTTAAATGTAATGATTTTAGCGCCACAAATAATAGGCTGTACATGTACAATACAACAATCACAGGTATATTTCGAAAAATCGCCAACGATGAAGCGTGCACCACGCGCGCACACGTAACAAAAATTTCTACCCATAGCCTCTAAACCATAAAGTAGATTCCACTATAAAAAAACAGGGCAACATTGTTTTCGCCTATTCTGATAACTTTAAAAGTATCTTGGTGTTTTGGTTCAGTAGTTCTGAGGCTAGAGAAATAAAAGGCGATCTAAATTTGTAAAAGAGTCTTGAGTGAGTGTGGTTACGTGTGGTCCGCGGTGGAGTGCTTGCGATGGTGCGAGCGCCGCGAGCGCGCGCGCGCTTCGCCCCCCGCCGCGCCCGCCGCACCCCCGGCGCCCCCCGCACCACCCGCAGCTCCCGTGCACACTGTAACACGCACCGAATTTCATTTATACCAAAGACTTCTATGTATACTACTTAGACAGTCGCTACAGTACTATACTAATACATTGCGCACTAAGTTACGCTCGATTTTCCATAACTTCTTTAGACGACTGCGAGCTGGCGAGGACACTAATTCTTTCTTTTGTAAACCTTGAACCACAGAATAAATAATAGTACAGGAACAGAAGGATCACTCTCTGATAGCAAACTTGCGAGCTTAAACCTAGTTACAACGTCGCTAATGTTCATAATACTTTGGACGCCTCGGAAACAACCTTCGTGAAATTAGCCTGCGTCTAAACAAAAATTAATATGGCGCGCGTATTAAATCAAAAGACACCTTACGTCCGCGTGCGAGTGTCTCCAACTTGCCAATAAAATCCAGAATGTCAAAGACACAGTCGCTACAGTACTATACTAATACATTGCGCACTAAGTTATGCTCGATTTTCCATAACTTCTTTAGACGACTGCGAGCTGGCGAGGACACTAATTCTTTCTTTTGTAAACCTTGAACCACAGAATAAATAATAGTACAGGAACAGAAGGATCACTCTCTGATAGCAAACTTGCGAGCTTAAACCTAGTTACAACGTCGCTAATGTTCATAATACTTTGGACGCCTCGGAAACAACCTTCGTGAAATTAGCCTGCGTCTAAACAAAAATTAATATGGCGCGCGTATTAAATCAAAAGACACCTTACGTCCGCGTGCGAGTGTCTCCAACTTGCCAATAAAATCCAGAATGTCAGACACTTAGTAGACCCGTAGATAACAATCCGGTATCATTACACTCCTTTGTTCTACTATATACGGACATAGACGAAGTTAAAAATATAATTTTAAACTTAAAATCAAACAGTGCTCCAGACTGGGACAATATCCCCAATGACTTCTTAAAATTGGCAGTCAAGGACTTGGCTCCTATTATTTCCCATTTAACTAATCTATGTTTCGATATAGGGATATTCCCTGCACCAATAAAGCAGTCTATTATTACACCTGTGCACAAGGGCGGATACAGAAATGACATTAATAATTACAGACCAATTTTCGTTCTACCTAACCTCTAACTAAGTTACTTAATATTAGATTACTCAACTACTTAAATAAATTTGTTGCTCTGCAATATATTAATATTGCATGACTTAAGCGAAAGCGCAAGGTATGTTTTACTATCGCCTAAAAATTAAGATTCCAACGTTTTATCGAATAAAATCTTATCTAGCAATCATATTATACATATACCTAAATGATACAAAAAGCACATTGTTAGAAAGATAAATGATTGTTGAACTTATTAATATTTTTTTTAAATCGATTAATTCCTATCTTAAAATAAAAAAGGGGTTTTAGTGGCTTATGGTGTGGATTTATCATGTCCCCAAGGCTTGTAAACACGATAACTTTTGAAAATATCAATTGTTTAACTCAATCTATTTTTCAATCCCTTCATCTATCATGTGGGAAGCCACTGAATCTAAATGGCAGTGTAATTTTGTTTTGTTTAGCTATAATTAATTTTTTTTCGGCTCCAAAATGGCGAAATTTTCGTTGATTTGGTAGCCTTGTATGTAAATTATTTCTGTAAATAGGGAGCTACAGCTACAGAGTAGTTTACTCAGTTCGGCGTCAGTTGCCGTCGTGAGTGGACATTGTTTCGGTTGTTCGCAGCGGCTCAAAAAGATCGCTGTACAAATACACAATATTCGAATAACCAAATTTATTAAATACTTGATTATAATAATAATAAGAGATTTTTTTAATTAGAATATTTTAAAAGCAAAGAATAAATAATAGTAGTACGTACTCAAAGTAAGTAGTACAATTTTTTTGTCATGGGTGACATTTTCATGGTTTTCGAGGGTGTTGAAACCGATAGGGTTGTCGAAATGTAAATCCAAGGTGGCGGCTGCAATAGGTATCAATTTTTTCATCATGGGTGTCATTTTCATGGGTTTCGAGGGTGTTGAAGCCGATAGTGCTGTCGAAATGTAAATCCAAGATGGCGACTGAAGTATGTACCAATTTTTTCATTATGGGTCTCATTTTCATGGTTTTCGAGGGTGTTGAAGCCGATAGTGCTGACGAAATGTATTTAAACTACTTTAAAAAATTCCGTATAATCATGTTATACGTAATTTTTTTAATACGCTTAAGGCATGCCCAATTGGATTTACCAATTTTTTATTTTTTTATTTTATTTTAAAAAAACGTAACCCCCACACTAGGATTTTCTCCTGTATCGTGGAGTCAGTTGACAAACATAAATTACACAAGGACAAACATCTAGACCCCAGAACCATTATTTGTAGGCCATACAAATACTTGTTCCGTCCGGGATTCGAACCCGCGGCCCTTAGCACTGCAACTAATTACTAAGCCACTGCGCCACGGAGCCGTCACTTGTCTATTTCATATTTTTTGCTATTTACAAACATGCGACACGCGACGATATTATTGAAAAAGTGGCAATGAGAAGTGCTTTTTAATCTCTTTCTTTTATCAACCGTGTTAAACTATTACCAGTATATGCTGATCTTGCATTAGTAGGCAGTCACTAGTACTGGGAGGTCTACTTACACTGAATATTTAAGGTCATTGGCATTATACGCGAAATAATCGAAAACTGGTAAGCCGTGATCGGGTCGCTAATCAAATAATAAATCTGTAACTATAGCGTCAGTAACTAAGTACCTAATTATCTAGATCTACCTATAAATTGTAATATCTTACCTGTCGGTATTCTTAGGAACAGTAAAGAATGAAAAGTCGACATTCCTATTATTATTTAAGCACCCGCATGCTGTGCAGTACCTTTTGGCTTTTTGAGAGGCCATACTTGAATGAAAACTCAAAAATAAATATCTAAATTGCCTAAATACTTACAATAGAAACATACTGTTGGAGAGGGGTTTTACCCGATTTATAAGTCGTAGTCTGAGCGTTAGAACTGGGCAGTTCATAAACTGTATGGGCATTTCATGATACGTCACCATTTTATGATTTGGCCGATAATATCTCTCGTGCAGATGATTGAATAACCAAATTTCGGTCTGGGGGACATTGTGTTTTTGGATCCGTTACCATCACAGCCTATTAAAGTTCACTGCTGAACATAGGCCTCCCCCATATTACCCATACCATACATACATACATACTGCTGAACATATATTGCCTCATAGGGGGATATTTGACATAGTTGCCACGCATGGTAAGCGGGCTGGCAACCGTAGTTTAGAGCACATTATGTATAAACGTAGTATATTTGATATTTTCACTATTTATAGGTTAATCATCTGTTTGTTAAACTTTCACTGCCATGGATTGGCCTCTCGTACTATTGAAAGAATTTCCCATATCTAACCATACTTGAAGAGCAAATTGTTAACGATAACCCTACCAGACTTATCGCGCATTTGACGACTGCTTCCCGTAACCTGTGTGTTTAATTCTGACATGTGTATGTTAGAGTGACCGCTAGACATAGGACACTCTCACAACATGGCAGCCAATCCTCCTTCATTTGCCAAAACCACCACACTTCACAAGCAGCATGGTGATCGTCCTAGCAGTTAACAATCTAGTAGAAGTTTTACATATTACACATTTATCTTTATATCTGACGAGGTTTGTCATTAATGTGTAAATTTTTCGTCTAGCTTTCCCGGAATCTATGTGAGTGATTTTGTGACAAGTGGCGGAAGTGTGTAACAGGAAGCCGGGGAAGCGCGCGCTATTTGATTTGACCAATTAGCGCGCACGGTAGTAGTAACGTGTGCTGTTAAATAAAGTAATTCATATGTGTAAACTACATTAATAAATGTATTTTTTGTTGATAATATAAGCTTCTGAAAAAAGTGCAGATCATTGATAAAAAATGCAAGTGAGTATCAATGAATGATTATTCGAATAAATATTTCAGTGTTTAGCTTTTATAAACTTTGGGGTATCTGTCGCTGCGCAATTGATATTTTTAATTTTGATTAAAAAAATTAATAGCTTTTTTTTTCAGGATAATGTCAATGTTGCTTATTACCGAGATGAGATGTCAGATGTTACACATAATATGCGACTACTGTGTCTCGCTCGTTTTATATATATATTATTTCAATCGGAGAGGGTATTTAATAAACTAAATCAATCAACAAATAAAATCCAATATCTATCATTGAGTTATTAAGTACTACGTACTAGAGGCGACACTGCACTATATTACGCTGTTCCATTCAACTGCGGCAATTTCACCGCACTTTAATCAGTCACTCGCAAAAATCTCTTAATAAAACATTATGCCGGGGTGTGTTCTTAGATATTACACAAAAAAATCACGAAATGTTAATAAAAACCATGGAATCACTTTTCATCGGTAAGTAAGATACTTAATTAATAAAGAAACATTATAGATATATTTAACAAAAAAAACATTATAGATATAAATAATTAAAAAAAGTTATTTCTATGGCGCCAACTTGTGTCACATGAGTAAAGAAACCGACCAGAGGGGAAGCTACATACAAACGGCTCGCTGCGAATGCACGCATGCATAGCGCAGCGATGTGTGCGTGAGCTCTCACCGACAGGTTCACCGACGCTTCGTCGGGGTACAAACCGGTTTGCGCCGGCTCAATCAGAGTATCCATGAAAGGGCTGTTAGTCGTGCACATTTAAATAAATAGACCAACAATATTTCGAAATTTTATACATCAATTAATTTATTAAGTATTTTTGCAATTATTAAATAATTAAGTTTAAGTATTTTTAATTAAAATAATTAAGATATTATAAATTTACATAGGTAAGTAATATATATTGTTTAAAATTAATCGATACGAAACAGCTCTTGATTTCGAACAATTAATAGATATTATGTTGTTACATTATGTAACATAAGTGATAATTAAAACGCATGTTATTTTATACACTATATAATATTTTAGGTTTTTCCATATTGTTTAAAATTAATCGATACGAAACAGCTCTTGATTTCGAACAATTAATAGATATTATGTTGTTAGTTTTATGATTTGGCATATATTATGTAACATACATTATGTAACATAAGTAATATTTAATACGCATGTTATTTTATACACTATATAATATTTAAATTTTTTCCTTATTGTTTATAATTAATCGATACGAAACAGCTCTTGATTTCGAACAATTAATAGATACGTTGTTACATTAATATAAGTTATAATTAATGCACATCATGTTGTCTTATGCTATACAATATTTTTATATTTTCCTTAAAATTTTCACATGCATCATGTGACAACCCTATCATAACAGGTATACATTTTCAACGTTGTTAAGAAGCTTCCCCTCTGGTCCTTACTCTTTACTCTGTGCTTGTGTCATGGAATATAGATTATGAAATTAATTTTTACAGATACGACATTTCTGTGAGCAAGTGTAGGACGAATTATTATGTACATTTTTTTTGTAGAAAGAATAGAAGTATTTATAATTAGGCTAAATTTATAACGTTTATATTTGCTGATTATTCTTTTATTTTATTTTTAGGTTTCTACGTCCAAGCCACGAAAACCGAGAAAAGTGGACTAAATTCGTCCAAAATAATCTTAGAGAAGAGTTGTGGTTACCAACAAATCATACATACATTTGTTCCTTGCATTTTAAGGAAGAGGATAAATATATATTTTTACAATAACATTTATACATTTTATTAATTGAAATTAATTTTCAGCAAAAACAATAAATAAGGTGTATACATATACATATAATTTATGTGTAAACAGAAATGGTAGAAGTTTTTAAACTTTTACTGTTTTCTCACAGTAATTCATAAGGCATAATATAAAAAGTATCAGCTCTGTGTCCATGCCTCACGCGAACTTAGGTTAGGGCTTTTGGGGACCTAGTTCTAGATTTAAATAAATATATTTCATTAGCTTCGGTTTCTTCTAATTTATATAGTTATCTTATAAAATATTTATATTAACATATAATTGAAATGCTATTATGACAATATTATATATTATCATATTATTATATACCTATAGATGACAAATTATTAAAAATTTTACTCGTTTTAATAAATTAATTAACAATATATGTACTCTAAATAAACAATAATTAAATACCTACTGATTATTCTACCTACGCATAATCTATTATGATAAAATAAACTGTTTACGGCGCATGCGCAACGACATAGAGTAGCGCACAGTTTTTGTTTGAATTAGCTGTTCTAGTACGTAAGTACATTATACTTCAATGATATCTATTTATGTCATGAAAACATTAGGAAGATTCTCATATTATAAGTTATAAGACAAAAACATGAAAATTAAAAAAAAATCATCACGGATGTTACATTTTAAACTTTCTTATAAACTCTTAACTAATTGGCCTGACAGACCTTTTTGCCATGGAGGTGTATAAAAAGTTTTTTTTATAGGATAAGGGTGACAAACGAGCACACAGCCCACCTGATGGTAAGTGGTTGCTGTGACTCATCAGACATCTACATTATCTTCGATTACGAATCAAAATACAGATGCGTTGTCACGCGTGAGGACTAAGATGGAATGCCTCATTTCCAGTAAAAAGGGTCTCCGGTTCTCTACACTCACCATGCGAAACACAGCAGCATTAAGCTGCTATTTAACGCTGGTATTCTGTGAGAGGTCCTTCTCCGGTCGAGCCGCCCCATTCGTGCTACAACTATACAAGAAATATAACTGCAACATGGCTCTACCACGTGTTGAGAGGGGTTGAGAGAGGTTCCTACTCAGTACCAAAATATATTGTGAGTATGAGAAATTTTGGTCCATAAATATGGAAGTAATTAATTACTAGGAATCATCGTTTCGACAGAACAAACTTATTGTGTGAATTTATCCTAAATTTGTCAAGTTATTCAGAACATAAGCCATGACTAACCAACGGTTATTTTATATTATAATACATCTATGAAAATATAAAAATAAAACTAACTACGCATACATATCGTTTTCGCAATTACGTAGATAATATTATCATAATAAGCGTTGATATCGAGAAGGCACTTCAGCGTGACATGTGTCAAATATCGTAACATGTACGGAATATAAATATCTTCTTACGAAATTGATGTACAGATAACAAAGAAAAAAAAGATAAATGATTAATGTTCATACATGTGTATTATGTATTTTATTGTTAATAACTATTAAGCATTACGTATATAATAGAATTTATATTATGACCACTGATTTTTAAATAATAAGACCAATAAAATTACGTATATTTCAAGTGACGCAGAAATCGTGCCCAACTTTTTATAGAAATTAGTGGTCTGGCTCTGAGGATCACGCATATTTAAGTAAAATTAAATAAATAAATTCAGGGGGTAATAATGGATTGTATATTTCACCCGTACACGTTACAAAATCAGCAGAAACAATGAATAGCTCCACAGACCATATAGTATTATCAGTGCTGAAGTATTACCAAAACAATCAGTAAAATATAATGTTAACAGAAATAGTCTATTTTAATAATAATGAATACTTATGTTTAAAAATTTCACACACACACACAACACACACAGACACTCACGCCTGTCACCCAGAGGGGTAGGCAGAGACTACGGACTTCCATTTGGCGCGATCCTGACACACCTCTTTCGTCTCCTTTACATCCATATATCTACGCATACACGCTCGTCGGTTAAGGGTACTCCTAATCTGCTCACTTTCAACGTATCGCCGATTTGGTCGATAAATCTTCGTCTAGGGCGTCCCTTCCCGACTTTGCCGTTCACTTCTGAAATATACATTTGCTTTGTCACTCTTTCCGCGTTCATTCTTTCTACATGACCAAACCACCGAAGCATTCCTTTTTTAATCCTGGTCACAACGTCATCTTGCAAACTACACCTTTCTTTTATCACACTATTTCTCACCCTGTTATTCAGATTCAGCCCTAGCATACTCCTTAATGACCGCATTTCTACAGCATTTATTCTACTATCATGCTTCTTCTGCCAGATCTAACTTTCACTACCATACATTAAAGTAGGGACTAACTCCATTATGAATTGTCATACGCGCCTTCTTTGACACATTCTAACTCTTCATAATAGCGTGTAGAGCCCCATTCGCTCTATTTCCTGCGTTCACTCGTCGTTCTATATCCTTATCATATCTACCATCCCTGCTAAATAAACATCCCAACTATACAAACTCATCCACTTGCGCAATCTTCTATTCTTATTTCACATAACGTTTTACTTTCTTCTCTTTCAAAAACCATCACTTTCGTCTTACTTGCGTTCACTTTCATACCCCTTTCTTTTAATGACCAGTTCATTAAAGTAACCATCATTTGCAACTCGGCCGCCGACGATGCAAATATGACTTGATCATCGGCGTACAAAAGGCATTTGACGGTTAATTCACCCATTCTCAACCCACATTCTTCAACTTTCAAAGTTTGCAAACAACTGTCCATAAATAAGTTAAACAGCCACGAGGAAGGTACACAGCCCTGTCACCTTGAATGCCAAACAATCCAAGTAGACCCCGTTGATCCTGACACAAGCAATAAAGTCTCTAAAAAGAGACATTAATGCCTGTATCAAACCAGCGCTCAACCCAAATGAGATCAGTGTTTGCCATAACACGTTCCTGTCCACTCTGTCATAAGCCTTTTCCAAGTCCATGAACGCACAAAAAACTTTCTGGTTTTTGGCCAAAAATTTCTCCGCAATCATGCGCATGGAAAAGACTTGATCCGTATACGCCATCCCCTTTCTAAATCCAGCTTGCACATCCCAAATTTTTCCATCAATATCTTAAATAACTCTTTCAATTAACACCTTAGCATACAGTTTACTCAAAATACTAAGCAAGCTGATACCACGGTAGTTTTTAGAGCCCTGCTGTGACCCCTTTCCCTTATATGTTGAGACTATAACGAGTTTGCACCAGACTTCCGGTACTCGCTTCAATTCCCAACATAAATTAAACAAGGTGTACAGCAGGCCTGCAACCACACCCTCTCCAGCTCTTAGCATTTCGAGTGATACTCTATCAAATCTGGCTGCCTTATCTGCTTTCATTCTTTTCATTGCTTTCATTATTTTATCTACACTTATCTCCCTACCTCTCTCCATTTCTCTAGGAATTTCTATTTCACCTAATTCAGACGACTCTTCACTCTTAAACACGCCTTCAAAGTATTCCTTCCATCTCTTTAAATCGAAATCTCATCATTCAGCATGCAGCCATTCTCGTCTCGTATAGCATTTATTCTAGGCTGTTTTGAATTTCCCTTGGCAGTTCTTAGGAGCTTTCAGAACATTTTAATATTTGCCTGGAAGTTATCAGATATCCTTCTATCATTCTTATCTATCCTTTCTTGCTTTTTCCTTTTTAACAACTTCTTTTACTCTCTTATTTATACGTCTAAATTCTGCCTTTTTTCTTTCAATCTCATCTTTCATACCGTCAGAATTACCAGCTTTGGTTGCTAGTAAATCTAGTCATGCTCTCTTCTTTACTTCAACTTCCATCCGTACCTCATCACCCCACCACAACGTATTACTTTTCCTTTCATTCGTGCTCTTACTTACAACACATACTTCGGTGGCTGTATCCACCAAAACTTTTTTAACATTATTCCATACATTCTTCAAGTCTAACTCATTCATACATATTTCATTCAACACACTTATATTTTCCCTCAGTCTGCATTTATACTTCTCTTTCACACCTTCATCTTGTAACCTCTCTATTCTTATACGCTGTAACGCAGTGGTAGACACAGATGTCCGATGCCGCCAACGCTTGAATAGACCATTAATTCGGCATAAGACCAAGTAATGATCTGTCCCTACGTTGGACCCACGGTAAACCCTTGTATCTACTACTAACTACCCTACCACTGCGCTCCTCATTCTTTCATCCACAATTATGAAATCTATCATGCTTCTATCATCCCCTCTTTCCCAAGTATACATGTGAATCCTCTTATGGCGAAAGAAAGTGTTCGGTACAAAAATATTCTTTTCCACACATACGGTGAGGAGGTCTTCACCATTCTCATTTATTCTTTCATCGCCAAACGTTCCTAATATCCTTTCGTAACCAGACCTCTTCACCCCAACCCTTATGTGGACGTATGTGGACTGCCGTCACGTTAACAGCTACTCCGTAATTTTTAACATAATTAAATATTTCTAGTGACCCAGACGGGCTAAAAACTCAACCGAAATGTAATTAATTGTTTAAATTTCATGTGTCAACGTTGGTGAACTGTTTCAACTTTGTTTATGGACGTAATATTGAAGAAAAAATTATACGGTATTGTCGGTATTGAGTGATATCACAAGATTTGAGTGATTAAAATTCAAGTTAAAATTACTTAAAGGTGAACTATTGTGAAATCGACTATTTTAATAAGTGTATATAAAACGTTTTCTACTTAAATCAATAAACTAAGTGAAATAGTGATTAGTGTAAATTAATAACTTCTATTAATAACTACCGTCAAATCTTTCGAATAAATTAATCATATACGGACCATTTGTTTCGTTAGTTACTATTAAAGCGACTTGGCTCATATGTCGCAACGTATGCCATAACGCATAGCTCAAGTTCCAAACCCAGTGAAAACATTTTATAATTAACTTTATTTATAATTTATTTTAAGCTTTATATAACTAAACTAAATATTTTCCTATTTTGTGAGTGGAATTGTTGCATTTAGACAGTTTCAAACGATTGATTTTCTTATTAAGTTTCGATAAAACTTTATTTTTATTTTTGCCCTTTTCTCGAACTATCAGTGAACTTTATTATAGTGCTTAGAAAATTTGTATTATTATTTTTTTTCTTCTTATTATTGGTAAAAAACTAAAAAAATGGCTGATAAAATATGTAAGGCATGTAATGACACAATCATTGATAGAGAGTTTTTGATTTGTTCCAACTGCGATGAGTACTATCATTTGAAGTGTACATACATTTCACCGAAATTATATTATTTAAAAAGTCCAAATAAAAGAAGACAATTCCAGTGTAAGTCATGTGTAAAAAAATTACAAGATAATGACTGTGTGCTAAACCAGTCCTCACCTTTAACTGAGAGCTTAGAAACGGCTACCAGAAATGTTACTACACGTAAGAAAATATTTACAAATAAAGAAGCCTCTAATTCATTTGGCTCCTTATCTGTCGATGAGAACCTTGAATACTCTTCTTTAACATCATCTCCAACACATGTGGACATAGGTGGAAGTGATCTGATTGATAAAAATACCAAAGATTGTATAAGCAAATTAAATGAAAAATTATGTGAACTACAAAGAAAACTTGATAATGCAGACAAGGAGATTGAAGACTTGATATCAGAAAACTATATATTAAAAAAGAAATAGCCGAATTTAATTCGAAACCTGAGAGATGTGTGTGTATATTATCATCTAAGATTAAGAACGCATCAAGTACAAATAGATCACAAAACATTAACGAAGTCGAATCAAACCTAGTTAACAGTGTTGAAAATAAGGAAACCCCTAATAATATTGAAAGTAAAAACCATAATTCAATAATAAATCATAAAGAACAACACAAGGTATGCGTAAATGAATATAAGAAAATTAATGGGGAAAAAAGTAAGCAATGCAGAACTGATGAACAGATACCCTTGAAGCACACTAGAAAGCTATGCATAATCAGCAGCAACAACAAAAATAATATAAAGGGCATTGCACAAGACTATTTCTCTAAAGATTTTGAATTATGTCATTATATAAAAACAAATGCTGGTATATTAGATTTAATTCAAGGCCTTGACAAAAAAGTGTTTAATTACACTTTGCAAGCTTATTGTGTTATTCTAATTGGAGATTATGACTTCAGGATATCACAAGATTATAACAGACTAGTGGAGAGCTTGAGGCAAACCATACAATGCATCACTCACACTAATATAGTAATTTGCATACCAACTTTTAGATGTGCTAAAGATACAAATATTTTTAATAGAAGAATCGAAAACTTTAACTATTTGCTGTACAAAAATATTAAAGCCCATGATTATGCATATTTACTAGATTCAAATTTGAATCTCACCTATGATTATCACATGTTCTCTGGTAAACTTGATGCCGTGAACAATAAAGGCATGAGAGCTTTGTTGGCAGATCTTAAGAGCTTACTATCAGAAATAGAGATTTCGTATATGTCTACAGACCACTATAAATCCAACAAAGGGACGCAAACTGATAAATTAGTTCAGCAAGGTGTTAGTGAAATCGTTTCGGATGTAAAATTATCAAATGATGACTTTTTTCGAAAACAAGAAAAGTAAACTTCTATATATAATGCATCAAAACATATGTGGTGCGCTAGGTAAAATGGATAATATTGAGATCATATTGGAGGATTTTTCAAGTGAAGGAAACTGTATTGACGTTATTTGTCTAACTGAACATTTTGTAAAGAATGGACATGAAACCAATTTAGTATGCAATAACTACAATCTAGCTGCCATATACTGCAGAAAAAATGCAAGAGGAGGTGCATGTATTATGACTCGAAGAGGACTTAATTACCGAGAATTACCTGAAATTACAAGAAACTCGCAGAGTACCGTATTTGAATGTTGTGCTATTGAACTTGTGTCTTTTAATGTTATAATTATTTGTTTATACAGAACTCCTAATTATAGTAATATCTCTATCTTTTTCGAAAAACTTGAAACTTTGTTGGATAGGGTTAGCAAATATAGAACTAAGAAAACTATAATATGTGGTGATTTTAATATTGATGTTTTAAAAAATTGCATGACAACTAATGTATTTATTAATCTTTTGTCGAGTCGTAACTTTAAAATTGAATTCAT
Organism: Parnassius mnemosyne; assembly: GCA_963668995.1. NCBI lineage: Eukaryota > Metazoa > Arthropoda > Insecta > Lepidoptera > Papilionidae > Parnassius > Parnassius mnemosyne. The sequence goes on from CAVLGL010000013.1 coordinate 3,735,524, forward strand.
GGATGCGACTAGATTACAAAGTGGAACGTGTATCGATAATATCATTCATAACTGCCGTGGGTGTAAAAGCAAAATTTTACATTTAGGATTATCCGACCACACTGCTCAAGTGTTGCAATATCATATCTCAATAAATTACTCCTGCTTGCGATACTGGTTTATCAAAAGACGTGACTATAGTATTGAAAATCTAACCAAATTTAGAGAATGCCTGGAAAGCTTATCCTTTTATGATATTTATCAAAGCAATGATGTAAACGAAGCGTACAATTTGTTTTATGAATTGATTAAACTCTTTTATGACTTATGCTTCCCGTTCAACCTAGTTAAAGTTTCAGCTATTTTTTTTTTTTATTTCTAGGAGAGGGGGCAAACGAGCATGCGGCTCACCTGATGGTAAGTGACTACCGCCGCCCATGAACAACCGCAACACCAGGGGAATCGCAGATGCGTTGCCGGCCTTTTAAAAAGGAGTAGGCTCTTTTCTTGAAGGTCCCTAAGTCGTATCGGTCCGGAAAAATCCCTGGTGGTAAACTATTCCACAAGGAAGTTGTGCGAGGAAGAAAACATCTTCTAAATCGCACAGTGGTGGACCGCCAATCATCCAGATGGTGTGGATGGTATCGGGAGTTCTGCCGCGATGTGCGTTCGTGAAATTTGGCGGCTGGGATTAATCCGAACAATTCCTCAGAGCACTCCCCATGGTAGATGCGAAAGAAAATGCAAAGAGATGCAACATCTCTTCGCAGTGCCAATGAATCTAGCCGATCGGAAAGGGCTCGGTCGTCGACGATTCGAGCCGCTCTGCGCTGGATGCGGTCAAGTGGAAGGAGCTGGCACTGGGGAGCCCCTGCCCAGAGATGGGAACAGTATTCCATGTGAGGCCGAACCTGCGCCTTGTAAAGTTGCAGGCGGTGTGCCGGCATGAAATACTGTCCCGCTCTGCTGAGCACGCCAAGCTTTTTAGAGGCCAATTTGGCCTTCTCTTCCAAGTGACCACGAAACTGCACGTCACTCGATATGTCGACTCCGAGGATACCGATACTGGCTGAGGCAAGAAGGGGAGTGCCTTGAAACTGAGGAGATACGACAAAGGGGTTCTTTTTAGCGGTAAACGCGCAAACTTGTGTCTTCTGAGGATTAAACTGGACTAGATTTAGTCGCCCCCAATCCGAGACTTTGTCCAGCAAAGACTCGATTTCAGACACAAGTTTGTCCCGGTACTCGGCGACGTTTTCCCGAGAAATATTGGCCCGGCCGGTGTATAGAGCATCACCAGTGCTGTCATCCGCATAGCAATGAATGTTACCAGTTAGCAACATATCATTGATATGCAGAAGAAACAGCGTTGGTGATAGCACACAGCCTTGTGGAACACCAGCGTTAATAGGCTTGTAGTCAGAACATGCACCGTCTACAACGACCTTGATGCTCCGATCTGCAAGAAAGCTGGTGATCCAATTGCACAATTTCTCGGGAAGCCCATAGGAAGGCAGCTTCGAAAGAAGCGCTTTGTGCCAAACCCGATCAAAGGCCTTCGCAATGTCCAGACTAACGGCCAACGCCTCCTCCTTGGACTCTACTGCCTCCGCCCATCTATGGGTCAGGTAGACCAGAAGATCACCAGCTGATCGACACCGACGAAAACCGTATTGGCGGTCACTAATCAGCTGGTGATCCTCAAGGTACCGGATGAGCTGGCAGTTAATAATGGATTCCATTATTTTGGAGAACAAGGAGGTGATCGCGATAGGCCTATAGTTGGACGGGTCTGAGCGGTCGCCTTTTTTAGGGATCGGGTGGACAAAAGCTGTCTTCCATGAATTCGGGACTACGCCTTGGGAGTAGGAGTACCGGAAAAGACGCGTTAGGACCGGTGCCAACTCCGGAGCACACGTCCTCAGCACAATTGGGGGGATTCCGTCAGGCCCACTCGACTTCTGGATGTCCAGGGAGAGAAGTGCTTTGCGAACTGAGCGCTGTGAGAATAGCACATCCGGCATGGAGCACTCACACCGCGGGATGGTCGGCGGTATTTTCCCCCCGTCATCAAGAGTCGAGTTGGACGCAAAAAGGGAGCCTAAAAGGTCGGCTTTGTCTTTTGCGTCTTGGGCCAGTGAGTCGTCCTCCCTGTGCAGAGATGGTAGTGATGGCTTACAGAAATTCCCTTGGACAGCCTTGGCGAGAGACCAGAATGCACGGGTTCCCGAAGGAAGGCGAACTAGTTTCTCGCCAATTCTGCCTATGTGCTCTGACTTTGCCTTGGTAATAACTCTTTTGAAGGACCTGGAGGCGAAGTTATACTTCTTTTTGAGTGTGCTGGTGTTTACATCCCGAGTCACCGAAGCCGCAGCCCAGGCTTGATAACACTCCTGCTTACTGCGTAATGCAGTCTTACAGGAGCGACCAAACCAAGGCTGAGATCTGCCTCCGATGGGTACCACAGATGATGGAATAAATAGTTCCATTCCCTGTAGCACCACATCAGTGACAGAGTCAGCAACAGCACTGGGATCATCCGGCGAGAAGCAAACCCGCCCCCATGGGTAGGATGCAAAGAAAGACCGCATTCCGTCCCAATCCGCCGACCTGTAATGCCAAACACGGCGGCAACCTGCAGAACGCAACCGCGAAGGGAGCGTGAGTGGCACCATACTCCGGATCAGACAATGGTCCGAAGAGCCGAGAGGGGCATCGACGGAAACCTGATATCCGTCCGGATGAGAGGTCAGCAGAAGGTCCAACAGGGAAGGTGTATGATCCTCCACATCTGGAATCTGTGTAGGCGAAGTAACCAGTTGTGTCAGACCATATGCCAAGGCAAAGTCATAAACAGATCTCCCCGCATGATCGGTTAAACGTGAACCGAGCCATTCGGCATGGTGGGCGTTAAAATCGCCAAGGATCACGATCTCTGCGGATGGGACCTGTTGTAGCAAGGAATCTGTAGCCATTTGGACGTGGTCGATGAGTCGGTCTGTTTCGGCATTACCGCTATGGGACCTATAGAGGCACCCGTAGACGCGCGGATGGTCGTCGCTGTCTACGCGTAGCCAAAGGATGGACAGGTCCGAACCTTCAAGACTGCCGAGGCGTCGAGAACAGATGTCCTCTCTAACATACACGCAAACTCCAGCCCGAGGCACAAAGGAGTGCTCCAATTTGTACCCCGGGTAGGAGAGATACGAAATATCAGTCGGAGAGGAAACCTGCGTCTCGGTCAAAAAGAGCAAGGCCGGCTTCGCCGTCTCGAGATGGTAGTGGACGGCGTTTAGGTTAGAGTGAAGTCCCCTGATGTTGCAGAAATTCACGGATAGCGTGGCAGGGGTTGCCTTGGTATTTTTGCTCAGCTTGCCCCGAGCAGTTTTGTTTTTGAGCGGAATTTTGCCCCCCCCCCCCAGAATACGCGGGGCAGCCTGAGCACCCACGCTCAGGATTGGAATAACATGGTCGTGGATGCTCAGCGAGGGATTCTCCAGGGGTACTGGTACCCTCCTGGGGTAGTCTATTGTCTAATTCCGCTACCATGTTGATGGGGGGGGGGGGAATTGGGCCTCCGGCCACCTGCACTCACCAGACGAAACGCAGAAGCAGAGCCTCTACTTCACGCCGGTATTCTGTGAGGCTCTGTGAGCTCAGCGGAAGCCATTTTGGATTACAAGTGGTATCAAAACATCGTGTAAACGCAAAAGGAAAATGTACTTTCAATTAAAATCTAAAAATGATAAACTTAAATATAATGCATATACAGCACTTTTAAAAAAAGTTATTAATAAATCACAACGCATTCAAAACAACAATTACATCAACAAGTCTAAAAATATAATAAGATCTACGTGGAAGATAATAAATTCAAATAATTTCACAAAGCCAAAAGAAATTTTGAAGAGTGTAACTTATAAAGGGAAAACGATTACTAAACCAGGTGATATTGCAGAAGCTTTTAATGATACATTTATGAATCCTGTACAGAACTGCAAACCAATAAATTACAGAAATAACATTGAACGTATATCAAATCCATTGTTTATGAATCCAACAACGCCCGATCATATAGTTAAAATAATTAATAGCTTAAAAAATAAAACAAGTGTTGGTCACGATGAAATAACTACTAGAGTAATAAAATTTTGTAATTTTCAGTTTGCTCGGCCGCTTTGTCACATTATCAACTTAACTATAAATAATGGGATTTACCCTAATAAGCTAAAAATATCAGTAATTAAACCTATTTTCAAGAAAGGGGATAAAGAAGATTGTAGAAATTATCGCCCAATTGCTCTGGTTTCTGTCATTTCCAAAATTTTTGAGAAAATCATATATACAAGCATATATAATTATTGCGAACGATTCAATTTATTAGCAGATGAGCAATACGGATTTAGAAAGGATAGATCTACGAATCTAGCCATATATCACATGATAAAAGTTGTATCGGAATGCCTCGACGATCGCGTTCCAGTAACTGCTATTTTTATGGATATGTCAAAAGCTTTTGATTACGTAAATCATGAAAAGCTTCTGCAAAAGTTATATATGTATGGTATCAGAGGACCTATATTTGGTCTTGTATCGTCATATTTAAATAACCGATTTCAATGCACAGAAATCTCTTATGTTAATGAGGAAAATCGATCTGAAGTGCAGGTACGATCTCAGTCGCAGCTTGTAAAGTGTGGTGTACCCCAAGGAAGTATACTTGGGCCGCTTCTTTTTCTATTGTACATCAATGACCTACCTAGACATGTGCAGCATGGAATGATCCTTTTCGCAGATGATTCTACTGTTATGATAAAAAATAACAGCAATAAACCATACGAATGTGTTATTGCTGAAGCTTTGTCTGATATTATCAATTGGATGAAAGCTAATGATCTCGTCATAAACCTAGATAAGACAAAATATATGCAGTTTTATCTTTCCCAAAACCGGAAACAAGAGACTGTTGTTGTTAAGTATGAGGGGCATTTGATTGAGCGAGTAAAACAAATACGTTTCCTTGGTGTGTTGGTTGATGAATGTGTAAGCTGGAAACCGCATACCGAATATCTTACAAGTAAAATTAGTAAATTTGTTTATCCTCTAAGAAAATTAACACAAACTGTCTCACAAAAAGCTGCACTTACTGCTTATCATGGATACGTTGCCACCAACTTAAGATATGGTATCATACATTGGGGAGGCGTGGCTGATGTTAACCTGTTGCCATTGTTTAGTATGCAAAAAAAGTGTCTCAGAGCAATGTTTGGTGCCAAACAAACAGACAGTTGCAGACCTCTGTTTGTAAAATTAAGAATCCTAAATCTGCCCTCATTATACATATACCAAGCCTGCTTATTCGTCAAGAGTAATTTACATTATTTTAACTCGCACATTGCTAAGCACCCGAGGCAAACAAAGAATAATGTTACTATTATACCGTTTCACACATCTAGGACAGCCTTTTTCTCAAAAAGTTTTTATGCATTAGGACCAAAAATATATAATCATTTACCTGACAAATTAAAAGATTTAGAAATAAAAAAATTTAAGCATAAATTATTAGAATTATTGACTGAAAGATGTTTTTACTCCTTAAAAGATTATTTGAGCTCCAAACTTACATTCTAAATTAATTGACATTTGAAATATTTTCTGAATTATGTTTTAAGCAAAGAATATTAAAATCACTACGTTTTAGTTATAAGCTTACATGTATTTTGACATATCAATATTCCATTCATAGACTTAGCTTATACTGGCATAATTCTATTGTACTTTTGACATTATTATTTATTATCCACGTTTGTTGATATATTTCATTGTATGACATTATGTTATTTGATTTTATTTAATGAATAATGAGATAATGTTTTAAGTTCCATGATTTTAATAATATTGTAAGCCTTATCTAGGCAGGTTGTGGTGATACTTAATTACTTTTATAGTGATAAATCTTTTAAACCTACAACTATCACAATAAATGACTTATTCTATTCTATTCGATTCTATTCCATTGAAATCTCCTAACATAATAATATTTTCATTTTCCTTACATTTCATCAACACCAGCCTTACCATGTCCCAAAATTGCTCTCGGATATAAGTGGGCTTAGACATATCTGGGCCGTACACCCCAAGCACGAACAACTTCTGTAAGCCCACTTTCATTCGTATCCACAGCAGCCTTGGGGTTACACATTCATACTCTTTCACACATTGACCCATTCTTTCTGAAAGGATGACACCGACTCCCTGGCATGCCCGCTTGGTCTCGTCTACACCAGACCAGTAAGCGGTATACATGTGCAGTGACATCTCTTCCCTTTCGTTTCGTCTCATTCACACATAACACATCTATTCCTCTATCATTCATCATTTCGCATACTTCATCCATCTTATCATTACAATTAAAAATTTCAATAACGCACATATAAACACCCTAGTGTTAGTTACAAATGGTTTAAGGTGCATATGTGTACGTGTTTTTACAATAGGTTGAACATGAGCATAGTTTCCGCGTCACTTGTAAGGTACTAATTTTCTATCTGTCTTTCATTGTTAGTTTGAGTTGTTAATCTAAAAATGTTAATAAGTTATAAACAGAAAGCACTGAGTTATGAAGAAAAAGCAAAAAGGAAGAATTGCCTAATTACCTCCCACAGATGTCGTGAGAAATGATTAAAATAAATACAAAACCTCAGTGTATTCTCACCCTTTCCATGTGGTATTATTTTTGTTACAACAATTTTCAACTCTGGATATGTGATCATAGAGTCCACTCGCGATTTATCGTTCGTTTTCGATAAATTTTCAATGCTTAGTTCTTTTAATCGGGGCCCGTCTGAAATAAATAAAAAGGGGCATGTTCCTAGCAGCGGTAGATAAACAAAATCATATAATATGTTGATAAGAAATATAACTATCCTTATAGGGATCGATAGAAGATGCACAGTTGCACAGATCGCATATGCTCACATCAGCTTTACAGTTCTAGGTTTTTCTGTATTCCCAAGTATTACTACACCTGTTAAATTAATTATTACACTGCAATGGACGCATGTTATGGACTTAATTATTAATTACCATGAAAACCTTATGCAATAAAGATAGAAAATGACCTATTTACAATAATTGTAAGACGACGTGTAACGAAATTATGTGTAACTATGTATGTTTAGAATAATAATTTACTTGAGGTTTGATTTAACTAACAGTTTATAAAACTATTACTGTAATTAATAGAATCGGTTGTTACTTTGCGGAAATCTATTATATTAAACATATTAAAATTAATTAAATAAGTACCCAAATTCTATGGAATAAATTTGATTATTTCTGTTTTCTGTAAATTATCAAACTCCGTGTGGGTACACGGATGGGTGGTGCCGTTAAAGGTATGTAAAATTAATAGATTTGAAAAACTTCTGTGTTAGCGATTACTATCATATTACAAACTCCAAGTATAAAATAGACGAATGCCTAATATCTCCTTTCTCAAATTTAACAAGTGACAAAAATTAAAGTCGTAGTCATCAAGTGCAATTGCTGAATTTAAACAATAACGGGTAGCGTCATTTTATCCTGTAAAATATACTTTGCTGATGCTCTTTTCCTTACAACTTAATTGTGCAGTTTACCTTGTGGTTCTTCTTGTGTTTTGGAGCTAGACGTGTCTCCATTAGTGACGGGCGGCTTTTTACTCTTCTCATTACTGTACCCTCGGCCACGTGCGTGGGCTGAAAAAAAAAACATTTGATATAGATACTTTTTCCTTCATTGATTAAGGCTTTTCCGACAACATCAAACGCGCAGCTGCAGCCATATTATAGTTGTAGCACGACTGGATTGAGTCGACCGGGGCAGTGACACACTCCCACAGAATACCAGCGTAAAATAGCAGCTTAATGCTGATGTATTTCATATGGTGAGTGTAGAGAATCAGAGTTCATTTTTATTTGATACGAGGCATTCCATCACAGTCCTCAGAGGCGACAATACATCTTCATTTTGATTCTTAATTGAATATAAATAATGTAGACGTCTGTGGACCTCAGCCATCTACTATCAGGTGGACTGTGTGCTTGTTTTCACCCTTCATCATCATCATCATTACAGCCCTTCACAAGCCCACTGCTGAACATAGGCCTCCCCCAAGGAACGCCACAAAGCACGGTCCAGAGCCACCTCGTCTTCCTGCATATCTTATTTCTCACTCCATCTAGTGGAAAGACACCCTACACTTCGCCTACCGCCTACCGATACAAGGCTGCCACTCGAGAACCTTCCCCAGCGGTTGCCTGTTGTTCAAGCTATATGGCCAGCCCATCGCCACTTCAGTTTACTAAGTTAGTTAGACTAGTTCTACTGCGGATATCCTCATTTTTCTCCTCTCCATAGACTTTGAGCTTTCTCATACGGCCAGCAGTGAAATACCACGTCTCAGATCCATGGCAACACGCACTGAATGTACAATCTAGTTTTGAGATTTTGTGGTATGCCTGACGAGAAGATGTGTCGTAATCTCCCGAACGCTGCCCACGAATTTAATCCGTCGATCGACCTCTCCGTCGAAGTTGGACTTACCTTGTCGGACTTACCTAGTATTTGTCCCATTTAAATATACTCGTCAACAACTTCGAGCTTAGTGCTCCCAACAATTACCGGCATAGGTATGACATGAACATTACACAAGACTTTTGTTTTGTCCATTTTTATTGTTCATCTTAAGAACTATCCGCTGGGAAACACTATTCCTGCAGCGATTCTGCCATTAGGACTATATCGTCGGCAAATCGAAGGCGAGTGATGTATTTCCATTGACGTAAATACCGTATCCTTTCCAGTTCCGTAGCTTGGAAACGTCTTCCAATGCAGCGGTGAAGAATTTCGGGGATATTACGTCACCCTGTCGTCTTACACCTCTCTGCAGTTGGATAGGTTTCGTACTCTGGTTTTGTACTCGGATAGCAATCATAGCCCGACTGTACAAACATTTCAGCACTTTGATATACCGACAATCAACTTCGCACCGTTGAAGGGACTGCAGCACCACCCAAATTTCAACGGAATCAAAAGCTTTCTCATAGTCACATAGACAAAGTGGCAGATTGTAATCTTTGGCCTTCTGTACAATTTGCCGAAGGGTGTATTTGTGGTCTATGGTGCTAAAGCCTTTTCGAAAACCGGCATGTTTGGGAGGCTGGAATTCATCGAATCTGCGTGCGAGACGATTTGTTATAACTATCGAAAACAGCACCTAGACGCGGTTCAGAAGGGAATTCGCTCTGTAGTTCTTCAAGAGAGCGTTGTCGCCTTTCTTTACGAACTAGACTACCGCACTGCTGATCCACGCGTCCGGAGTAGTGCCACCATGGAAGACGGAATTAAAGAGCCGTAATTGAAGGACTTTAAGTACCATGTTTTCACCCGTTTTCAGAAGCTCCGCTGTAATTACATACTCGCCCGGGAACTTGCCGTTTTTAAGCCGCTGGAGGGCCATTCTAATCTCGCTCAGGTGTGGCTCCAAAAATGACGTGTACAGATGCCTATAGAAGTTCTCAATCTCACTCAAAATCTCAGGTTTCCCGGAAACGATGCTGCCGCATTCGGTCTTCACCTACGACAATTCACTCTCTCTTCGCTCTTCCTGGCAGACAGATCTCTAGCAAAGACTTTGGAGCACTGGTTTCACTCGATCGCTTCTTCAATACGAACTGTACTGAAGTTGCGTAAGTCCCGTCGCATGCATTTGGAGTTCTGTCTGTTCAGTTGCCTGTATGCTGTCAAATCTGTTAACGACGGCAGCTTGATCTCCCGTCTAACAGCCATGAAATTAAGAGTGTGATCGGAGAGTTTTTGTGTTCTTCTGCGATTGGTCTTACAGAACTTAGCTCCAATCGCATGGACAGTTCCCACAAGCTTATCATTCATATCGTAACTTCATTGTAGTCTTCTATGTACTGAAAACGACTTTGTTACTCGAGCTGATGAAATTTTCGGGGCTTTGGATCAGAGCACGAGGGTCCATCTCGTTAACCTCATTAGACGTGACCTCTCCAACTTAACGTTTAGGTTCATTGTGTTCAGTTCATTGGGTGATTGCTGCCAGTTTTCACCCACGCGATCAGTGAGACATCTCAGAACAGTTTTTGTCTAGTCGTCATAATGAAGTAATCTTATTATTTGTCAAAGCGTCGAGGCTCGACCAGGTCCACTTTCTGTGGGGCCTTATGGAGGAAAAAGTTAATCATAAAGACTCTCTCTTTCTTTATAAAGTCGGTCAGCTGCAGGCCCCTTGGGTTCCGTTGCCCTATTTCGAATTTCCCTACTTTCAGCCCACCGTTCTCTCTTGCCTAGTTTTGCGTTGAAGTCTCCCATTAGCACCCTATAGTGGGTTTTGGAGGAATTCATGGCTGCGGAGATCCTTATACATTTTCTCCACCTTCTCATCAGGATGTGACGATGTTGGTGCGTAAACTTGTATGACCTTCAGCGAATACCGTTTGGTGATTCTGAGTATAAGATACGCAACTCTCGTCGACACACTCCCAATCTTTACAACCGGTGATAAAACGAGTTGCCGAATTCGAGGATTATCGTGTCCTCCCCTACTCTTCGCATCTCAGATAATCCTATAATATTCCAGTGCAACTTATGTGTACTTCCAGCTCCAGGATCTTCTCGTCATTCCTTAAGGTACGAGCGTTATATGTTGCCAAGTCAAGACGTCTTAGGTGGCAACCAAACCTCCACCGGGGATTCTTAGCACCGCTTGCCCCGCCGTTACCATAGTCGCTACGGTAGCTAAGAATAGCAGGCTCGTCGGGGACTAGGGACCATCTCGTTGTAACTTTATTCATGGGGTTTATATTGCCATAGTTGCCACGCTTGAAGAGCGTATGTGCAACCGCAGTTTTTTTATTGCTGTTATCGGAAAGATGCTACTGCCCATCTTCTGCCTTATTTTCGATCCGTCGCCTCTTACGACACACGGAAAGTTATGCAGCAGTGGGTATTCTTACCCGCCACTACACGGGGACCCGTTCACCCATATTTTATATTTAAAAAAAAATATAGATTTTAACGCGTTTAATTATTTCTACGGTTACCGTTACAGCCTATCAAAAGTACACTGCTGAACGTAGGCCGGGCCTATAAATTGCCTCATAGGGTGCAAATTTGCCATAGTTGTCACATTTGGCAGGTGAGTTGGCATACGCAATTTTTTAGTTTATGTTATTATAAGGAACACGCCGCTACATATCTACTGTTTAATTTCTGTCTGTCACCTCTAACGAGGCACACGCGGGACACTTACCAACCCAGACCCACTCCTAGGTAAAAAGTTGATGATTACTACGGTACAGTAACAGTAACTTCGTGAAGTTATCCGTGAGTATATCGCCGTGAACTGACAGCTTTAGAGAATCCACTAACCCATTTCCCCTAAGTGTCATAAAAGGCGACAAAGGAAGATTGAAACAGGAGATGGGCAGCAGCATCTTACTGATAACGACTTAGAATAATAAAAAACTGCGGTTGCCAACCCGCCTAACAAGTGTAGCAACTATTGCAAATTTAGCCTAGTTCAGCTGTGGATTTTATATTTAATAATGAAGATCAAATACAATTGAAGCTGAAAAAAACAAGCAACATAGGCATTCACAAGAAAACAAAGATAATAGATGTCCTTCAATCTAAGCCAGAAGTGGAAATGGGCAGGACATATTACTAGTTATAATGACAAGAGGTGGACTCATCGCGTGCGAAGACCGATGTAAAGGTGGGCTGATGATATCATAACTGGAGGAGCGTTGCTATAAGAATAAATGGAGGAAGATAGTGAAGGTACCTACGGGAGACTACACATCAAGGGTAATTGAAATAATAGACTTGAAAGAATGAAAAATTGTGAAAGGATTAAATTAAAACTATAATAATAACGACTATGATGATGATGATGATGTATGTGTATACGTACTGTTGGCGTAGACGGTGGCGCGGTGTGGCGCCAGCTCGGGAAGTGCCAGCGGCCGCCGGCGAGCTCCTCGTGTAACATCACTGCAATAGTAACCACATACTGCTTTCAATTCACCCATAGTTTCGTCTGAGTAGGCTCTACTAATAAGGCGTTATTTAGATTTATGATAATCAAAGGTCATCTATTTAAAAAAAAATTTAATCGATATTTTTAAATAAACAAAAAGTCGATCAAATTTTTTAAGATAAAATATAGCCTAGATCACTCCTGGGCATTGCTGTCTGCACTGTGCATCTGTTCATGAAGTTACATTACTATAGCTTCAGCCATTCCAAAGATTAACCCGGACAGACAATCAGACAAAAAAAAAATTATAATCCTAGTCATTCATGTCTTAATGGCATGCAAATGTCCTTAGCTTAATATATTTTGATATTACAGATATATACTTCAATGTGTATATACAGAGTTGTGTATCGCTAGCAACGCAAAGTCGGGAATTTGTATTTGGAAAAATCCAAAATTAGGGGCTTTTTAGGTGCTAATTAGGTGCCAAGTTTAAAAATTAGGTGCTCTAAAATTTTCACCGCAACGAACTGTTGAAATTTGCGTTGCTAGCAAAACGTCTCGCTAGCAACGCAATGAAGTTATTAGATATACGATAAATATTAATAGCAAGGAATTAAGTGCTAATTAGGTGCTGCAAGTATACGCAATAACAAGGCGCCCTAATAAAAATAAAGTCATTATTCAGAACATAGCAGATGCAAAATTCAGATTTCCTGAAAATCAAAATACAATCAAAATTGCTTTCAGAAAAAGTCCAAATTAGGGGCTTTTTAGGTGCTAATTAAGTACCAAGTTTAAAAATTAGTTGCTCCAAAATTTTCACCGCAACGAACCATTGAAATTTGCGTTGCTGGCAAAACGTATTGCTGGCAACGCATTGAAGTTATTAGATATACGATAAATATTAATAGCAAGGAATTAAGTGCTAATTAGGTGCTGCAAGTATATGCAATGACAAGGCGCCCATTTAAGTCGTTATTCCAAACAAAGCAGATGCAAAATTCAGATTTTCTGAAAATCAAAAAATAATCAAAAATGCTTTTAGAAAAAGCCCAAATTAGGGGCTTTTTAGGTGCTAATTAAGTACCAAGTTTAAAAATTAGGTGCTCTAAAATCTTCACCGTAACGATCGATTGAAATTTGCGTTGCTGGCAAAACGTATCGCTGGCAACGCAATGAAGTTATTAGATATACGATATATATTAATAGCAAGGAATTAAGTACTAATTAGGTGCAGCAAGTAATATAAAATCGTTATTCAGAAAATTATTCAGTAAACCAAATGCAAAAATCAGGTCTTTGTGTTTGTGCCATCTAGCGTCTATCGTACTTACCACCTTGATAGTCCATCGATTTTGATTCGATAAAATGACTAGAACTATAGAACGTTGTAGATGGCGCTATTTATTACAAAGCAATTTACTAGAAAGAAAATATCCTTTCGATTTAGTACACTAAAGTTTAGGCTTCACCTGTCTAAAAATAAGAATAGTAACATTTATTTAGTTGAAAATTATATTAAATAATATTATAGATTATATTAAATCTGAAAAACATAAAATGCCGTTCATACCTTATAGTAATTGTGGTTTTGAATCCGATAATTTCCAGAATATTACCGTCATTTACATGCGACCTCAATAATCTTTCAGCACCTAATTAGCATTCAATTTTTAGGTACTGACAAATAACAAAAAATACCGTTCATACATTATGGTAAGGTAATGGTGGTCGTGGACCCCATAATTCCGAGAATAATATCTTAATCTGTATCGGGTTTCGATAATCGCTCAGCACTTAATCAACACTTAATTCCTTGCTATTAATGTTTATCGTATATCTAGTATATCTTGCTAGCGATACGTTTTGCCAGCAACGCAAATTTCAATCGATCGTTACGGTGAAAATTTTAGAGCACCTAATTTTTAAACTTGGTACTTATTTAGCACCTAAAAAGCCCCTAATTTGGGCTTTTTCTAAAAGCATTTTTGATTATTTTTTGATTTTCAGAAAATCTGAATTTTGCATCTGCTTTGTTTGGAATAACGACTTTATAGGGTGCCTTGTCATTGCATATACTTGCAGCACCTAATTAGCACTTAATTCCTTGCTATTAATATTTATCGTATATCTAATAACTTCAATGCGTTGCCAGTAATACGTTTTGCCAGTAACGCAAATTTCAATGGTTCGTTGCGGTGAAAATTTTGGAGCAACTAATTTTTAAACTTGGTACTTAATTAGCACCTAAAAAGCTCCTAATTTGGACTTTTTCTGAAAGCAATTTTGATTGTTTTTTGATTTTCAGGAAAACTGAATTTTGCATCTGCTATGTTCTGAATAATGACTTTATTTTTATAGGGGCTCCTTGTTATTGCGGATACTTGCAGCACCTAATTAGCACTTAATTCCTTGCTATTAATATTTATCGTATATCTAATAACTTCATTGCGTTGCTAGCGAGACGTTTTGCTAGCAACGCAAATTTCAACAGTTCATTGCGGCGAAAATTTTAGAGCACCTAATTTTTAAACTTGGCACCTAATTAGCACCTAAAAAGCCCCTAATTTTGGATTTTTCCAAATACAAATTCCCGACTTTGCGTTGCTAGCGATACACAACTTATATACAGGCTGATCTTTTCCATCAGCCCGGAATAATCCAAAACTGGACCTGTGGCATTTCAAAATAATTACATCGCTATTTGAACATTTAACCGATAATTAATATTTTTGACTCATGTTAAAATATTAAAAAACTATCTAGTAATATAAGCAGCAGTAGGTTAAAGGCGTACGTTTATATATTCGTATAGACTATAGATAAATTATGGGCCAAATTATCACATGGAAAAGTATCATAAAGAGCCTAGGCATATTACAATATGCCTAAATAAAATAAATCCTAATGTGGGGGTAACGTTTTTTAAGAAAAAAAAAAGAATCCTATTAATCAGACTGTGGCACTCGTTACCCTTCAAAACATAACACAACGGTACAGGCGCTGCTGCTTATCGCCAGAAACCAATGATAATGAATACACAACCATGACTTAGACAAAAAAGAAAGAACCTTAGATAACAAATAAAACTTCTTCGTCAGCCCGTAAAAAACATGGAACTCCTTCATTATAGGGGATTTGCTTTAATCATCACGCTTGCTAGGCTTGTTGACAATCATAGTACTAGACGTCACACATTTTTGGCATTGTTGTTCGTCGTTAATTAAAGGATTTTACATTTGCTCTAAATTTGATTTTCGTTTTTCTCACCATATTAAACTTATAATCTTAATTTTTTGACAAAAGAGAGGGTCAAAGTAATTTTTTTTTATAGAATCGGGTGACAAACGAGCACACAGTCCACCTGACGGTAAGTGGTTACTGTGACCCATAGACATCTACATCTATTCTCAATAAAGACTCAAGATGCAGATACGTTGTCACCCGTGAGGACTAAGATGGAATGCCTCTTTGCCAGTAAAAAGGGTCTCCGGTTCTCTACACTCACCATACGAAACACAGCAGCGTTAAGCTGCTATTTTACGCTGGTTTTCTGTGAGAGCGTGGTCCTTCCCCGGTCGAGCCGACCCATTCGTGCTACAACCATAATATAGCTGCAGCATGGCTCTACCACGTTGAAAATAAAGTAATGATCAGATGCCTAAACTAGGCGATGAACCTGTCATCAGGTCACCAGGTCTCCTTCCGATTTGACAAATATAAAAGTATGTAAGCTTAATTCGATGCTTAAAACGTGATAGAGCCACGCTGCAGCTATATTATGGTCACGCTCTTACAGAATCCCAGCGTAACATAACAGCTTAATGCTGCTGTGTTTCGTATGGTGAGTATCAAGAATCGGAGACCCTTTTTACTGCAAACGAAGCATTCCATCTTAGTTTTCAGGAGTGACAACGCATCTGCATGACTGATGCCTAAACCAGGCGACGAAACTGTATTTCAGGTCATTAGGTTGACGAATACAAAAGTATTTTAGCTTAATTCGATGATTATACCACCATCTATCTGAAGTCATATTTTTTGCCGTTTTTCTGGCATATCCCATAGTGGCCTCATTCGACATCCACGGGACGAAATGGAACGATTGACTTGTTTATAGACAAATAACACTTATTTATATAGTACAAACTCACTCTCTGATATGCTCGCCCCAAAAGTCTTGTACAGGTGGAAAATGGTAGGTGTTCTGGTAACCGTAGCTGTCCAGGCCACTTGCTCGCAAACTTGCATGTAATGAGTTCTTCATGCACTGCAACTGTACGTTCACAGGTAAGAATATGCAGCATTCTTTTTTATATGAGTAAGAATGAAGCGGACTGTATTGGGAATATGACAACTTCTCATGCTGACTTGATTTTCACATAGTGTTGTACCGCTGATTACCAAACGAGGCTCTAGCGTCAGATACAAAACGATATATTCAACTCTGAAAGCATATTCAACGAACGATGAAAGGGAGCAGCATAACCAATACGTGGGAATCGACTTGCAGTTAGTGTTATCAGCTAGTAAATGTAATCAACCGGCCCTGTATGTTAAAAGCAAATGTCTTAAAAAAAGTATCATTTGGCATATTCTTGGAAAGGCCTATAACCAGCAGTGCATTCTCATGGCTGATTAATAAAAAGGAGAAGAAGCCCAACCAACTAATGATGGGATGCACATCTCCACTGTGAATTTCTTACAGCCGGTAAATTTAAATAAACTTTGAAGTTAATTTCAAAAATCTCCCGTTTCATAAAATGTGTCTAAAATACTTCCATTCATTATAACCTATAAAAGTTCACTGATGAACATAGGCCTCCCCCACAGGTTAACTTACAGGGAGATGAGCTTATCAACTATTACCATAGTAGCTTGCTGGGCTTTACAAGAGCCGCAATGTCTTTTACTGATAAAGAGGTATTCCATCTTAGTCCCCAGGGGTGACCACATATATTTATTCTCAAATAAATGCAGCTGTCTATGGACCACAGCAATCACCTACCATCAGTTGGATCATTTGCTCGATTTCAAAACTTTCTTCTATAAAAAAAAAAACATAACGACATTATAATTATAAAATGTTCGTAACGTAAATCTAAACACTCTGTATACGCATCATATATATTAATATATTTTTAATACTTAAAACTTTATTTCTAAATATACTCTACATACAGTAGAGTATATTGAGAAATAAAGTTTTAAGTATTCTAAATGGATATATTATCTTTGATCTGAGATCTGAGATCAAAGATAATATACAATAAAGATTAAGTTTTTGGTAAGTATCGTATAGTGTGCATCCGTCCAATAGTACCTAGTTACTATTGTAATATTCGATGTAATTTTTAGCATCAATTATATTTATCGTGGTAAGTGATGTTATAAAATGATATTTTAACGCATTACATAACGAGTTTACAATTCTGTATATCGGGGAATATTTTTTTATTGTTATGTTGTCATTCTATATTATTAGAAAATAAAAAAGGAGTTTGAATAAAAAATTGATATATATATATATATCTACATTCTGTAAAAACTAAGACCAAACACAAGCTTTTTATACCAGTTATTTGGGCTCCACAAAGTCAGTAACTTATTCATGGATAATGGTATACTCTTTTACTATAAAGTCCCAGAAAATAAGTGTACAAGGTACCTCTACGCTTTTATTACAATTATTGATAACCGAAGATCGCGCTTATTTGAGGTCATTAACGTTCCTAATTTTATTTGAATCGCAGTATAAGAACTAAATTCTCAAGGGCTGTACTTCAATAAACGTGAGCGTCCTGGTATACCTGTCTATTATTTAAATAAATATTTTATTTGATAAAGACTATCGGAACATATTGTATCTGTATCTACTGCATGTAAATATTATTGACGATATTTTCTAATAGTACTAGCACAGTCTATAAATCCATACAGTCGTCCGACGAAGACGTCTAGACAGGGCAATCGCGCGGGGTGTGGGAGGTGAGACGAGGGAAGGTCTTCCTTCCCTCGTACGATTGGCTCTTGCCCGAGCTGCTCATGCCAATCGTATTAGTAGCTCGGGACACGACTTCCAGGGTTAACGCGCGTTTGCTTTTATAATTTTTAAATTTTGTGTTGATACTTATAATTAAAATAGTTCATACGACGTTTTTTTTTATAGGATCGGGTGATAAACTAGCACACAGTCCACCTGATGGTAAGTGGTTACTGTGACCCAAAGACATCTACATCTATCCTCAATAAAGACTCAAGATGCAGATGCGGTGTCACCCGTGAGGACTAAGATGGAATGCCTCTTTGCCAGTAAAAAGGGTGTCCGGTTCTCTACACTCACCATACGAAACACAGCAGCGTTAAGCTGCTATTTTACGCTGGTTTTCTGTGAGAGCGTGGTCCTTCCCCGGTCGAGCCGACCTATTTGTGCTACAACCATAATATAGCTGCAGCATGGCTCTACCACGTAGAAAACGTGTGCTGTGAGAGATAGCAAGTCGTCATCTCGCATAAATAAAGATCTGCGATTTCACCCAATACCGCACACGGAAGAAAGGTATATAAATATTGTTATTATTTTTACATTATATTTATTTTGTCACGTCATGCCAAATTGCCAACGTAAAAAAAAATGGCGGACCTAAAAAATAGGTACTAGTTGCTGGGCACTACTGTTTCGAAGTTTGATTTTTTTCTTCGTCTAAATCGTGTGGTTGGACAGGCTAAGGTTTTAGACCATACTATAGTGCCTCGTCTTCGATCTTTCGAAGTTTTATAAAATATTAAGATTTAGGGGTCAATTTTTAGGTTTGTCGGGGTGCTAATTTCGAAAATAGCGTTTATTTTTAAATCCAAGATGGCAGTCATTTTTTAATATATGTATGATATGGATGTCAATTTCGAGGTTTCTTGGGGTGCAGATTACGAAAATGGTATTCATTTTTAAATTCAAGATAGTGGATATTATTTTTTTTAAAGTTATGGATGTCAATTTCAAAGTTTCTTGGAGTGTTGATTACGAAAACGGCATCCATTTTCATATCCAAGATGGCAATTTTTTTTTAATAATATGATATGGGTATCAATTTTGAGGTTTCTTGTGGTGCTGATTACAAAAATGTAATTCATTTTTAAATCCAAGATGGTGGACATAATTTTTTTTAATGTTATGGATGTCAATAACGAGGTTTCTTGAGGTGCCAATTACGAAAACGGCATCAATTTTCATATCTAAGATGGTGGATTTTTTTAATAATACAATATGGATGTCAATTTTAAGGGTGTCTGGGGGTAATTATGAAAAATTATTAATAAGTATTGTATTTAAAAATTTCAGATGCAAATTATGGATGGAAGTTATTGGAAGACCTGATTTAGTTGGAAGAACTTTAGAAAGCCTAAAGCATCAATTATAAAATAAACTAATAATTCAATGTATGTAGTCATTGTAACGTTAATAATAATATGGATTTGATATCTAGCTAAGAGTATAAGAACGATTTTATGTAGTGAAACTGAGGTATGGCCACATATCGAGAGTAGAGCACTCCCTCACGTTGTAAGGCGTGCAATTAACGTTTTGAGTACTTTCAGGAAAAATCTAAGAACAAATTGTTACTTATTTTTCATATTAGTAATCATACTGTTGATGACGATGTAGATCTAAAATAAATAATTAAATTAGTAAAAGTTGTTAATTTGTGACAACCCTAACCTCCATACGCTGTCTAGACGTTGTCGGCATTTACCACAAGATCAAAGGCGTCATCCTACTGTATGTTTATTATACTGTGGTACTAGTAATAACATTTTAGGTTAATTATGACATTTAACGTTAAGGATATCATTTTACGTTAGTGACTTTTTTACATTACCTATATTTTATCACATTAATGGCAACATTAAATGTTAGTAGCACTTATTTATTCTGTGGTAGCTTCTATGTATACTATTTAGACCGGCTATTCAGAATAAAACTTGTGTCACAGCTGTAAATGTGCCACGCATTTTCATGTACGACAGTGTTACTGTTTTTATGCAAATACGAAATAAAGTTACATACTGTTACATCTGAAATTAACTTCAAATTACGTTGATAAAATGCAGTGAGCACTAAATAATAACACTGTTTAAATAATGATAGTGTTTTCTTAGTCAGGTAAAACAAAATCCGTGTTAGACTGTCGATAACGATGTTCACAGTTAACAGAACAAAGAGCTAGTCTTTTTGCCCGCTCGCAGTTCATAAAATGAGTTTCGGAGAATTGACTGTAACTTGGTGCCGTGTAGAGTACATAGAATTCTATGGCTAGTAATGACATTATAATGAGAAACATTTAATGTTAGCGTCGACATGTAGTATTATAAAACAGTGTCACGTGGCATTATGGAACGAAATACGGACGCGAGTCGCCGTCAGGGCCGGATTAAGCCATGTAGTCTCCTAAGCAATGCGTTCCACTTCCTTTTTCAAGTTTTGATCTCGCGTAAAAATATTTTTTAAGACCGTGGAGTCTTTAAAGACGTGGGCTTTGGCGTATTTAAGGTTATTTTCATATTTGCAAGCCGAACTCTGATGTCATATAATGTTAACTTAGTGGGAATTTGATAGGTATGAATTTTATTTTGCTGTACATAGATTATTTATTATAGATTAGTTATTTTGCAATTACCGGTCAAGTTTGGAGAAGGTTTAGAATAAGCAGTATAGGCAAATGGTGAAGAAAAATTTTATAAAAAAAATCACGTGTGCAGTTCTCACGCAGTAAAAGTAAAACCTTCGAAAATTGCGAGTAAAATTGCGTTTTAATAGCGCCATCTAGTTAATTATAACGTTATTCTAACGAACAAAAATTTATTGATTCTTAAGGTGGTACGTAAAATAGACGCTAGATGGCCGAAACACATGTGTTATTTTTTCTAAGGGTTTATTTTAACAGTTAAAAATTATACTAACCACCTTTAAAGCACCGCACTATGAGGAGACCGAGTTATTAGGAAATGCTGTGTACTGTATTCTATCTCATTCTTTCACAGGGTAAATTGATTAATAAATTGGTTAACTTGATTTTCCAAAGTCGCCACATTTGGCGACCAATTTGTCTACCAACTTGTCTACCAACTTTTTTAAATTATTATTTAGTTGTTATTAGGGAGCCGCTGCTGCCCATCTCTTGTTACAGTTTCCCCCTGTCACTTTACGACAACCGCGTGAACATATGGGATGGTGGTATCCCGACGACACCACTATCGCACACGTCGCCGAGCTAATCTGGTCCTGGTAGGATGTGTTCGTGTGAGCGAAGTGCGACTGAGGGACATTTGCCATAGTTGCCACGCTTGTTCACAGTTTTAGTTAATAAGTTATTATCAGGTAGACGCTATAACCTACTGGCCGTATCAGTTTCCCTCTGTCGCTTTATAACACTCGCGTATTAGAATCCCATGGTATCACTATTTGCTAAAGTAACTTGGCGGGCGGGTTGGCAATTGTAGTTTTTTTATAATTTTGAGTTGTTATCATCAGACAGACACTGTTTTCAATTATTTGTTTGAATTTTTCGCTGTCGCCTCTTATAACACCCACAGGACGATATGGGGTAGTGGATAATTTCGCAACGTCATTACATGGTACGGATTTCCCCGTCGATAAAAAAATGGGCCGGCTTGCGGTAGTGGTATCCCAGAGCGCCACTATCGCAACCGGCGGCGCGCTAATCCAGCCCTGTGCGGCGTGTGCGTGTGCGCTTGTGCGACGTACGTGTGCGTGGCTGGCGGCGGCGCCGTCGAACAAGAGGTTCGTGACCGCGCCCCCCGCGTCGCGGGCGTCGCGCGAGCCGCCGGCCGGCGCCAGTACCTCTCTGCGCTGGCGCTCGGCGTCGCCGCGCAGGCGCCGCACGAGGCGCTCGGCGTCCGCCAGCCGCGCGCGCAGCTCGCCGCGGCTCTCCGCGCCCGCGCCCGCGCCGCCCGCCTCGCTGTCCACCTGCCGCGCCTCCAGCGCTCTCAGCTTCCTGTCACACGGGTTTTGTTGTTGTAATTACAGTGTTATACGACGTGGTAGAGCCACATGTAATATTGTTGTAACACGAATGGATCGGCTCGACCGGGGTAGAATCACGCTCTCACAAAATAACAGCTTAATGCTGCTGTATTTCATATGGTGAGTGTAGAACCGGAGACCGTTTTCACTGCAAACGAACCATTCCATCTTGTCATTCCATTACACTCCACTTTGTCATTCCATTCCATGTCAGTCATTCCATTCGTTGTCACCCATGAGGTAGTCCTCGGCATTTTGATTCTTAATCAAGGATAAATGTATGACGTCTATGGGTCACAGCATCCACTTCACATCAGGTGGACTGTGTGCTCATTTGTCACCCCTATTTTATAAAAAAAGCAGCTGCAGAGAAATGAATGTAGTA
Organism: Parnassius mnemosyne; assembly: GCA_963668995.1. Taxonomy (NCBI): domain Eukaryota; kingdom Metazoa; phylum Arthropoda; class Insecta; order Lepidoptera; family Papilionidae; genus Parnassius; species Parnassius mnemosyne. The sequence goes on from CAVLGL010000013.1 coordinate 3,757,982, forward strand.
TATACACTTGTCTTACTCATCATCATCATTACAGCCCTTCACAAGTCCACTGCTGAACATAGGCCTCCCCCAAGGAATACCACAAAGCACATTTCCGAGCCACCTGCATCCATTGACTTCCTGCATGTCTTACCAGGTCGTCACTCCATCTAGTGGGGGGACGCCCTACACTTCGAATGCCATTACGAGGCTGCCACTCGAGAACCTTTTTCCCCCATCGGTTGTCGGTTCTTCGAGCTATATGGCCTGCCCATTGCCACTTCAGCTTACTAATCCGTTGGGCTATGTCGGTCACTCTGGTACGAGTGGGCGGATATCCTCATTTGTAAATTTATCACGCAGAGAAACTCCGAGCATAGCCCTCTCCATAGCTCGCTGAGCGACTTTGAGCTCCCTCATACGACCAGCAGTGAAGGACCACGTCTCAGTTCCATAGGTGATCACTGGCAACACACACTAGTTGAACAATCTATTAAAAATCTAGAGGTTTCGAGGTATGTCTAACGAGTAGGTGTGTCGTAATCTCCCGAACGCTGCCCAGTCGAGTTGAATCCGTCGATTGACCTCTCGGTCGAAGTTGGAATTACCTAGTCGGACTATTTGTCCCAGGTTAACATATTCATCAACAACTTCGAGCTTAGTGCTCCCAACACCTACCAGCATAGGTGTGACGTGGACGTTAAACAAGATTTTTGTTTTGTCCATGTTCATATTAAGACCTATCCGTTGGAAGACACTATTGAGGTCATTGAGCATAGTGCTTAGGTCCTCCAGCGATTCTGTCATAAGGCTTATAAGTCGGCAAATCGAAAGTGAGTGATGTACTCGCCGTTTTTATTTTATTTTTATTTATTTTATTGAATAAGGTACACAAACTTAAACAGATGGTCGCCCTCCCAGTGATAGAACAAGTTGCTGGATTCGAGGATTACCGTATCCTCCCCCTCTCTTCGGACTTCGGATAATGCTATAATATTCCAACGCAACTTGTCTATCTTCCAGCTTCATGATCTTCTCATCAGTCCTCAGTTTGCGTGCGTTATGAGTTGCCAGGTCGAGTCGTCGTAGGTGGCAACCGAACCTCCACCGGAGATTTTTAGCACCCCCTGCCGCACTGTTACCATGGTCGCCACCGTAACCAGGAATAGCGGGGCCGCCGGGGACAGGGGGAGGTTCATTAGTGTCATTGCTCATGGGGGTATATTGCCATAGTTGCCACGCTTGGCGAGCAGCTTGGCAACCGCAGTCTTTTTATTGCTTTTGCTGTTTGTTATCAGAAAGATACTGCTGCCCATCTTCTGCCTCAGTTTCCCTCTGTCACTTTTTACGACACCCACGGAAATATATGGGGTAGTGGATATTCTTACCCGCCACTGCACGGGGTGTCTTACTCACACTAATATTATTATAGTAGAAGTAATTTTTCTCTTACAGAACTAGAATCTATCAGAGCTTAGAATACGTAGAGAGTTACATATACCTAGAAAAATCCATCCCATTTCTTAATTCTAGAAACAAAGACGAGATTGACAGGAGAATAAACATGACATGGAAAAGTTTTCGAGCCGAAAAGAAATATTGAAGTCTAATCTACCTGCGAAACTGAAAAAGAAAGTCATGGATGGATGGATGTTTACTACCCTTTTTTTCATACGGATCACAAACCTGGATCTACAACAAAAAAGCGACAGACAGAATAGAAAACACGCAGCGTGCTAAGGAAAGGAGCATCTTGAATATTATCAGGTGGAAGTGGGCTGGCCTCGTAGTACGACTGTCAGATGAAAAATGGACGTATCCAAGTGGCAAGAGAGCTAGAGGTCGTCCTTAGGAACACTGGGTAGATGAGATCAAAAATATGCTGGAAACGGCTGGACAAAGAAAGCAAAAACAAAAAAAAGCTGGAAACTGTTGAAGAAGCCTATACCCGCCAGGGGCCTTAACTATATAAAAGTACATAATCTTAGTATAATCCAATATTCAGTTTAAAACTCTGTAAATTAAAGAAAATAAAGAGGCTTTATAATTATTATGTGGGGTATCTATATAGTTTTCTCATCTGGTTAAGCTGAAACATAAATAAATATAAATAAAATAAAGTAAATACATAAAAAATACATAAATAAATAAAAACTCATCCAGATGGAAGCCCTCGGCAGGAGAGACCAAACGGCCGAGGGTTAGGGGGAAAGGAAAAGGAACCGGCGGACGATGCGGGCGGTATCGAGGAGTACCGCCTTCTGCATTTGAGCTTGGAGCGGTCCGTCACGGATCCCCAGTCGCCTCATATGACCCTAGAGACTGACTGGGATTAACCCGTTCGCAGAAACAACCACAGGAATAATTTCGGTCGGCAAACCACCCCACATGTCAGCAACCTCGTGAGCCAGGTCCAGATATTTTGTTCGCTTATCTGTTTCGGCTTTCACGAGGTTCTCGTCATACGGAATGGTAATGTCGACCAAAAATATCCTTGACTGTGCACAATATCAGGCTTATTCGAAAGAATAGTCCTGTTTGTGATGATGGCCCGGTCCCAGTAGAGCCTGGCGTGGTCATTTTCGAGCACGCCTTCCGGCAAGTACTTGTAATACGGCAATTTCGGGTCCATGAAACCGTATTTCAGAACGAGCTCATGGTGTAGAATTCTGGCTACTATGTTGTGTCTGTACAAATACTCAGAGTTAGAAAGCGCCGAACAACCGGAGATGACATGCCTAAGTGACTCACCGGGATGGCGACAAGATTCACAGATGTCGACGGCGCCATCCTTTAGGGTATATATCCGATAGTTGTTGGTCTTAATAATCCCGTATCGCACAGACAAAACCCTCGGTTTCCCCAAAGAGGTCACCAAAACGTAGCCAGTGGAGGGTGGCAGCTGTGTCTACAAAAGGCTAACGTAGAGCCTTGTAGAACCTTCCGTGGAGCTTCTTCTCCTTCCATACGGTCTCCCGATAGGAAATGCACTGTAATGCTGGGTCTTGCCATTGCTCGTTGGCTAAGGGTAGAGGAGTAAGCCCTTTATCACACGAAATGACGTCCCTGTAGAATGGATCATCCGATCTCGCCAGAAAGTAATTACGGAGGCTGCACACTTCGCGATTATGCATGGTGACAGCGCTCAAAAAGCCGCGCCCACCATGTATCCGCGGCAAATAAAGCCTCATTACTGAAGATCACGGGTGATGTATTCTGTGGGCCGTCACAACAGTGCGGACTTTTCTATTTAGAGCATTCAGTTCGATCTGAGTCCACCTGAGTATGCCGAAGGTATACATGCGAACAAGCATGATCCAACCGTTATATGCGTATGTCTTATTCACACCGGACAAAAGGCTGTTAATCGCTTTGGTCAAGCATACATAAAACACATCGCAAACTGACTGTTTTATACCAGCCTCATCTATACCGATATTCTGTAACATACCCAGGTATCGGTATGTTTCAGCCTCGGAAAGGGTCCTTATGTTGATGGGCGTAGATAAGTCTATGCCCTCAGAGTTAGCAACCACTTTTTTTTTCTTTCAACATGGAGGACCGCACACTTATCCGTCCCCAACTCCATTCTAATACAATTACTAAAATCACAAGTGATGTTTAGCAATTCCATAAGATGGGATCGACTGGAGGCGAATAATTTGAGATCACCCATATAGAAAAGGTGGGTCACTTTTGTCCCTCCTTTCCGAAGTCGAAATCCCCTCCCGGAGTCCTCCAGTAAGGTACTGAGAGGGTTCAGGGAGAGGCAAAAGCATATTGGACTCAAACAATCGCCCTGAAAGATACCCCTTTTTATCCTCATGCAGCTTTCCGCATCCGTCATCCGCTCGCCTAGATGACAAAGGATTGTACTCCACTGTCCAATACACTACCCGAGGAAGTATCTAACTGAACAGTCAACCTTGTACAGCTCGAGGACTCTCTTAAGCCATGTATGGGGCACCGAGTCGAATGCCTTTCTATAGTCTATCCAGACGGCGGAGAAGTTCCGACGGTTGCGTTTAACGACTTTGCCAATGACCATGTCAATGAGGAGTGGTTCCTTCGTTCCACGACCACCACCCAGTGTTATTATTATAAATTTTTTCCTAGACTTTCCGAAGCTTCAATGCTCCACGTTAATTTTATGTACTTCACGTCAACATATAGCTGATGTGAAGTACCGTCGTTTCGGAACATTTTCAGTCTATTAACAACAACATCGTCCCCGCCATAAATCGTCGCAAAAGTACACAGATTTCAAGGATATACTCGAGGCTATTGAAACAAAAACATTCAAATTTCGATAGTGAAGATGGCTGAGTGCTACGAACTGCTTGGGAACCTACACCACGATTTTTTGTTCAGAATTGGTGGTCTTGTAGTATACATAGAAAAGTCTTAGTAAATGTGCATATCGTACTCAGCCTGCGCGTCTAGCTGCCGCTGTAGCTGCAGCGCCCGCGCCTCGGCCGCGCGCACCTCGACCCGCGCCGCCGCCGCCTCGCGCTCCAGCCGCGCCACCTCGCGCCGCAACTGCGCCTCCTGCGATACAACTTATACTCAGGATTAAATCAAACTAATTTTACGGATTTTATCGCGTTTAATTTTTACTTTTTTAATTACCAACGTTTCGCACCCATGGTCACAAGGGGGACTGAGGTGTTTGACGTCCCAATTTCATAGTTAACCCGGCTACCTTCAGTTTATTAATTTAATATTCACAGACATAACTCGGGTGGAACGTGGACCAATTGAAGATTTAAATAAAAGTTTATAAAAAATTATTACTTCAGTCAGTCCCGTATCGAATGTAAAACAAGCTACGCACCAGATCAAAGAAAAATTGACGACTTTATCTCGGTACGTTATTACAACCATTTTTCTACAAATGGGGCAAGGACAACGTAGTTATTTAATTTTCTAAATGAAATGCAACAAAACTATGAAACAAAACAAGTAAAAGCAAACAATTATTTCATGTTAGCAGTCTTAACTACGGGTCACAACGCAAATCTAGGTCAATATCTAAATCCGGGTCACTAATGGTGACAAATATTGCAGTGGGGCGCGAGATGTTCCCAAATGAATTAAGTCCAACATGCCAATTAACTTTTTTTTTGTAGAAGACAAACGAGCACACAGTCCACCTGATGGTAAGTGGTAGCTGTGGCCCATTGACATCTATATCTATCTTCGTTTACGAATTAAAATGCAGATGCGTTGTCAGCCGTGAGGACTAAAATAGAATGCCTCATGTAAAAGGGTCTCCGGTTCTCTACACTCACCATACGAAACACAGCAGCATTAAGCTGCTATTTTACGCTGGTATTCTGTGTTTTTGTAGTAGAGTTCTATTATAATTACTTCATTAGAACCTCTTATCGTACTAGTGATGACTACTGATAACCATTTACAATATACAATGCTATTATATAACAAAAACCAATTATCTGGGTTTTGACCCGACCTGGGATTCGACCCCGGGACCACTTGACCAGTAGTCGCGCTTACGATCACTAGATCAACGATGCAGGCGGAAAACTGTTTCGTTGGTCTTTCTGTCAAGAAATAGGTCCTCCAATCATGTCGAATTGCCGCCCCATCGGACTAAAAGCGTGAGCCAATACACATTCTTGCACTATAATCCCGTCATGTTCAGATGGCTAGTCACCGTTAGTCTGGCCGTCGTGACTAAAATTCGGTCTCGAGGATATTATAATTTTGTTTTCGGTTCTACGGTGAAACTTTTGAAACGAAGTTCTTTATCGGACGGTATGGGTTTGGCGGATGGGAGCTAGGTGACAAAAAGTGTAAGATTTTTTCGTCACTACCCCTTGTGTCATAGTGTAGACGGCCTTGGCGGCGAAATAAGGAAGTGAGATGGAATAATATCCATCTCCCTCGCACTTTTTCTTATCTTGCCATGAAAGAAATATTACTTAATTTCAAATGACGCTTCATTTTAATAGACGCTAGTAATTCATTTATTTGTATTTGTTAATCAATAATATAATACCTACGTTTTATAAAAGCTTTTACAAAAATTTACTTCGCAAATATCCGCGTTATAAAATAAAATGATGTGTCTTACCTAGTATGAAGAAGCACCTCCCGCCCTCCCTCAATTGCGTGCACTAACCCCGTCACCACTAATCCCAGCACCGCTACTTCCAACACCACTACACTAGGCAAGACACACCACTGACGATAATACGACACGTGTTTCGCCTCTACACGAGGCATCCTCAGGTGATATAGACTCTACGGTGGCTAACCGCTAAGTGAGCGGCGAGCCAAAACAAGTGCCTTTTATACAAACCGATGATGCAACCGCTCTCTGCCTAACGAGCGAGCGATTGCGTCATGCGATAAAACATGCGACCAATCACCGCTGGACTTACGCAGCCGTTTGTAAAATTAAAAACAAACCGCCGCGCAACGCCCACATTATTAGTGAGCAGGCTTGAAGATATTTAAGAGAGGTGAGTTAGTAACATTTGTTTGTTCATTCAGCAATGCAACGGTATTATTATTACTTTTTAATATCTCTAACTGTTCCAGCACACACAGACGCAGCCCTTTATTACACGTATGTAAGACTTTAAAGGAGTGGTCGTTGGCTAGGTTGTGTCCAGTGTCCAAAAGATGTTTGGCAAAATGGGATTTATCGGGATTGCAATTCCTGTACGCGGCTAAATGCTCTTTATAACGTGTCTCGAAATTGCGACCAGTCTGACCCACGTAAACGGCGTGGCATTCGTCACAAACAAGTTTGTAAACACCTGACTTTTGACGAATATCTAACTTATCTTTACTATTACAGATATTTCTAAGAGAATTGTTTGTTTTGAACGCCACATGAACGCCGTTTTGTCGAAGAGTATTAGCTACTTTTTCAGATATGGGGCCTAAGTAGGTCAAACTGCTCACATATCGATGAACACTTTGAGGTTGAACCGCGTACAGAGAGTTGCGAATAACATGCTTTTGTTTCTTTTTAATTAAATTGTTAATGAGATTTTTTGAAAAACCGTTAGAGACCGCTATTTGATAAATTATATTAAGTTCTTTTAAATAATTTTCTTTACTTAATGGGACAGTGAACAAACGGTTAATGTAACAATAAAAAGCGGCTACTTTATGTTGCCATGGATGACATGATGACGCGGGGATGACCGTGTCGGTGTGAGTTGGCTTTCGATAAATTTGGAAAACATGTGACGATTCTTTTCTTGTTATTGTTAAGTCAAGAAAATTAAGGGAACAATCTTGTTCCAATTCAAGTTTAAATTTAATTTTGTCATGGACTCTATTTATTTTATTGAGGAAAACATCCAGTTGTCTCCTTGTGCCAGTCCAGCAAATAATTATGTCGTCTACATATCGATAGTAATATAAGATATTTTGATTGACAACTATATGTTGTTTTTCGAAATTATCCATGAAAATGTCCGCCATAAGGGGACTTAGAGGGGACCCCATAGCTAACCCTTCTTTTTGTAGATAGAAACGGTTATTAAACCGGAAATAGTTTTGTTTCATACAGAGAGAGGTTAAGTTAAGAAGATCATTTGTTTCCCCGGGATGTAGACGACGTTTTTCAAAGAGATCTGCGAGTATACGCAAACAGTCAGGGGATGGGACATTTGTGAAAAGACTATCAACGTCTAAAGATAACAATATGGATTTAGGAGGAATACGAATATCTTTAATTTTGGAAATGAGATCTAAGCCATTTTTTAGGCTGTAAGTGGGGTTAAATCCAGATTTCTCTCGAAGGAGGAAGTTTAATTTTTTAGCAAGGAAATAAGCTGGTGCACCAATATATGAGACAACTGGACGAATAGGAACATGTTCTTTATGTATTTTTGGTAACCCATATAAAATGGGTGCTTGAGGATTCATTGGAACAAGATTGCTCCGAGACAAGTTGTGATCGGGAAAAACATATGATGACTGTTGTATACATAACTTAATATCCGAAGTAAACTTTTTGGTTGGGTCAGACTCCAATAGCTCAAAGTCATCACCTTGGATAACATCGTTAACTTTCTGGCTGTACCCACTACTCTCCATAATAACAACAGTATTGCCTTTATCGGCTTTAGTAACAATAGGTCGTTTTCCCTTATTCTCTGCTTTAGAGACTTAAAAACAGGGAACTCAGGATTGAAATGGGAAGACGTGGGCACAGCCCGAATTTCATTAGCTACCAAACTTTTAACGATGTTATCTTTCTTCCCGATCACAACAGCCACCTCCGCGTCAACAGCCATAGTCTCTAACGATTTTTGGGAGACCGAAGGTGTTAAATTATACTTTAGGCCTTTATGTAAAAGGGACCACTCATCTGTTGGAAACTGGACATCGGAAAGATTTTTAACTCGGGGATAAAATTGGTGATATTCTGTATGTATGTCGTTATTACGATTACGGGATGAAGAGGATACAAGTCGTTGTAATTTACGGGACTGAATTTGATATTTCTCATAAACAGCCATTGAAGCAAGTTCTCTGGCTTTCCCATCCAAAATATCAAATTCAATATTATGTAATTTATATGAAAGTTCAGAGTATAATACTTTAAGGTGGATTTTTAAATTATCTCTATTGGAAAACCAACGACGACACTCCTCATTAAGCCAAATGTTCTGAGCTTTAGAAATAGCAATACTGGCCGCTCGACTATTTGTGCTGGAACGTATTTGAATATAATTGGGAATAACATGAAGTTGTTTGCACTGCTGATTGAACCAAACATTTTGGGCAGCAATACGATGGAGTTTTGTTAATTTGACATAGAGTCTTGCCTGGTCGGCCGTGCTAGCCTTTTTAATATAATTAATAGAATCAGGCGTTACTTTGCGGAAATCCATTATATAAAAGCTTTTACAAAAATTTACTTCGCAAATATCCGCGTTATAAAATAAAATGATGTGTCTTACCTAGTATGAAGAAGCACCTCCCGCCCTCCCTCAATTGCGTGCACTAACCCCGTCACCACTAATCCCAGCACCGCTACTTCCAACACCACTACACTAGGCAAGACACACCACTGACGATAATACGACACGTGTTTCGCCTCTACACGAGGCATCCTCAGGTGATATAGACTCTACGGTGGCTAACCGCTAAGTGAGCGGCGAGCCAAAACAAGTGCCTTTTATACAAACCGATGATGCAACCGCTCTCTGCCTAACGAGCGAGCGATTGCGTCATGCGATAAAACATGCGACCAATCACCGCTGGACTTACGCAGCCGTTTGTAAAATTAAAAACAAACCGCCGCGCAACGCCCACATTATTAGTGAGCAGGCTTGAAGATATTTAAGAGAGGTGAGTTAGTAACATTTGTTTGTTCATTCAGCAATGCAACGGTATTATTATTACTTTTTAATATCTCTAACTGTTCCAGCACACACAGACGCAGCCCTTTATTACACGTATGTAAGACTTTAAAGGAGTGGTCGTTGGCTAGGTTGTGTCCAGTGTCCAAAAGATGTTTGGCAAAATGGGATTTATCGGGATTGCAATTCCTGTACGCGGCTAAATGCTCTTTATAACGTGTCTCGTGTGTGTCTCGTTGTCTCGGAGCAATCTTGTTCCAATGAATCCTCAAGCACCCATTTTATATGGGTTACCAAAAATACATAAAGAACATGTTCCTATTCGTCCAGTTGTCTCATATATTGGTGCACCAGCTTATTTCCTTGCTAAAAAATTAAACTTCCTCCTTCGAGAGAAATCTGGATTTAACCCCACTTACAGCCTAAAAAATGGCTTAGATCTCATTTCCAAAATTAAAGATATTCGTATTCCTCCTAAATCCATATTGTTATCTTTAGACGTTGATAGTCTTTTCACAAATGTCCCATCCCCTGACTGTTTGCGTATACTCGCAGATCTCTTTGAAAAACGTCGTCTACATCCCGGGGAAACAAATGATCTTCTTAACTTAACCTCTCTCTGTATGAAACAAAACTATTTCCGGTTTAATAACCGTTTCTATCTACAAAAAGAAGGGTTAGCTATGGGGTCCCCTCTAAGTCCCCTTATGGCGGACATTTTCATGGATAATTTCGAAAAACAACATATAGTTGTCAATCAAAATATCTTATATTACTATCGATATGTAGACGACATAATTATTTGCTGGACTGGCACAAGGAGACAACTGGATGTTTTCCTCAATAAAATAAATAGAGTCCATGACAAAATTAAATTTAAACTTGAATTGGAACAAGATTGTTCCCTTAATTTTCTTGACTTAACAATAACAAGAAAAGAATCGTCACATGTTTTCCAAATTTATCGAAAGCCAACTCACACCGACACGGTCATCCCCGCGTCATCATGTCATCCATGGCAACATAAAGTAGCCGCTTTTTATTGTTACATTAACCGTTTGTTCACTGTCCCATTAAGTAAAGAAAATTATTTAAAAGAACTTAATATAATTTATCAAATAGCGGTCTCTAACGGTTTTTCAAAAAATCTCATTAACAATTTAATTAAAAAGAAACAAAAGCATGTTATTCGCAACTCTCTGTACGCGGTTCAACCTCAAAGTGTTCATCGATATGTGAGCAGTTTGACCTACTTAGGCCCCATATCTGAAAAAGTAGCTAATACTCTTCGACAAAACGGCGTTCATGTGGCGTTCAAAACAAACAATTCTCTTAGAAATATCTGTAATAGTAAAGATAAGTTAGATATTCGTCAAAAGTCAGGTGTTTACAAACTTGTTTGTGACGAATGCCACGCCGTTTACGTGGGTCAGACTGGTCGCAATTTCGAGACACGTTATAAAGAGCATTTAGCCGCGTACAGGAATTGCAATCCCGATAAATCCCATTTTGCCAAACATCTTTTGGACACTGGACACAACCTAGCCAACGACCACTCCTTTAAAGTCTTACATACGTGTAATAAAGGGCTGCGTCTGTGTGTGCTGGAACAGTTAGAGATATTAAAAAGTAATAATAATACCGTTGCATTGCTGAATGAACAAACAAATGTTACTAACTCACCTCTCTTAAATATCTTCAAGCCTGCTCACTAATAATGTGGGCGTTGCGCGGCGGTTTGTTTTTAATTTTACAAACGGCTGCGTAAGTCCAGCGGTGATTGGTCGCATGTTTTATCGCATGACGCAATCGCTCGCTCGTTAGGCAGAGAGCGGTTGCATCATCGGTTTGTATAAAAGGCACTTGTTTTGGCTCGCCGCTCACTTAGCGGTTAGCCACCGTAGAGTCTATATCACCTGAGGATGCCTCGTGTAGAGGCGAAACACGTGTCGTATTATCGTCAGTGGTGTGTCTTGCCTAGTGTAGTGGTGTTGGAAGTAGCGGTGCTGGGATTAGTGGTGACGGGGTTAGTGCACGCAATTGAGGGAGGGCGGGAGGTGCTTCTTCATACTAGGTAAGACACATCATTTTATTTTATAACGCGGATATTTGCGAAGTAAATTTTTGTAAAAGCTTTTATATAATGGATTTCCGCAAAGTAACGCCTGATTCTATTAATTATACCTACGTTTATCAATAATAATATAATACGCAAGAAACTTCGTTCCAACCGAGTGTTCCACGACACTCACGCATTTTTTTTTGTTTTTAAAGAAAACATGTATTTAATATTTTTTTTAGTGACCGACCGAAGGTTCGGTTTCGGTTTCGGCAAGTTTCGGCAGAAAAATCTACTTTCGGCAATAGTTTCGGTTTCGGCAAAAATCTGCCGAATCTTCGGCGGCGCCGAAACTCAGTGTTCGTGGATTACCGTGCGTCGTTCGGATGAGTTCGTAATTCGTGTATTATTCATGTATCATTCATACAGAAACAGAAACTTTTTTTATTCAATATATATTGTAAATAATACTTATTGAAAGTCACTCTTTTGTTTAATTACCACTGATTCGAAAAAAAACTTGGAAGAACCAGCAAGAAACCCAGCGGGACTTTTTTTTAAATAACAGCTTACAATCAGAGGCGTAGCGTCGACTAATATAAACGTGGCCGAAGTTGCATCAGCGAGGCCCCTTTTCTTTCGTTCCAAGGATCTACTTGATCTATCCTACCAAAACATGCTTTGACACGACATACGAGGGCGACACTGAAAGTTTTTAGAACTGGCCACTTGTAAACGATATAATAAAAAAATAACTTCAAATTTTGAAAATGGAACTCTAAGCCAAATATAGGCGTATATTATAAATTTGTCATTTGTTTACGATTTGGCGGCAAATTGAAAATTGTCAGTGTCATTCCAGCAAGAATTTAAGGCGAAAATTTTCGTATAATGATTTTTTATGAATTTCTATGTCATTTAAGTCAACAAGAAAGTTATGATAGACATCGATTGGCCTTTCACGATGAAGCCCCGTCTCGTGCCACTGTTTACAATTGGTTTAATGGGTTTAAACGTGGTCGCACTAATCTCACCGATGATCTGCGTGAGGGACGGCCTGCTACGGCGACGGCTGAAGATAACATGAGTGTTGTGCGGCGTATGATAGAGACTGACAAAAGAGTGACTTAGCAGCAGATTCGAACAAGCTGAGGCATCAGTATGAGTCAAGTGCACAAAATCTTCCATGAACATTTAGCGGTCCGGAAGCTTTGTGCCCGGCGGATACCTCATAATTTGACAGAGGCCCAAAAACTCCGTCGTATTGAGTGGTGTTGTGAACTGGTTCAAAGAATTAACGGAGGTGACTCAAATGCTGTTTTCGATATACTTAGGGGTGACGAAAGCTGGATTTATTGTTATGATCCTGAAACTAAGAGACAGTCTGCTGTCTGGGTGTTTCCTTCGGAGGAGTTGCCAACTAAAGTGAAGAGAGGTCGAAGTATGGGAAAAAAGATGGTGGCCTTATTCTTCGGAAGAACAGATCATTACGCAACAATTGTTTTGAGGATCGAAAAACAGTTACTGCAGAGTGGTACACTAACAATTGTTTGCCACTTGTCTTGGAAAAAGTTCGGGAGAAACGACCTCGCAGTAGGATCCTCCTTCACCATGACAATGCCTTGACGCACACCGCCAAGCAAATAATCAACTACTTGGCGACGTCAGATGTGGAATTACTATGTCACTCTTCCTATAGCACATAAAAGAAAAACTTCGAGGAAAACGTTTTATGGACGTCGAGGAAACAGTGGCTGCGTTTCAAAATGTCGTCAAAGAGACCCCTAAGGACGAGTAGGCAAAGTGTTTTTCTCAGTGGTTCCATCGGATGCAGCGATGTATTGATGTAAATGGACACTATTTTGAAAATATATAATAAAACTAATAACTTGCTAGTTTGTTCAGTTTTTCATTTTCTAAGAACTATCAGTGTCACCCTCGTACCTACTCATATCTATTAATTCCTGACAAATCTCGTATTTCGTCAATGTAATAATCGCGGTCTTTGAAGGTATATATACGTGGTAGAGCCATGCTGCAGCTATATTAGTAGTATAGTTGTAGCACGAATGGGTCGGCTCGACCGGGGAAGGACCACGCTCTCACAGAAAACCAGCGTAAAATAGCAGCTTAACGCTGCTGTGTTTCGTATGGTGAGTGTAGAGAACCGGAGACCCTTTTTACTGGCAAAGAGGCATTCCATCTTAGTCCTCATGGGTGACAACGCATCTGCATCTTGACTCTTTATTGAAGATAGATGTAGATGTCTATGGGTCACAGTAACCACTTACCATCAGGTGGACTGTGTGTTCGTTTGTCACCCTATCCTATAAAAAAGGTAGTTACAACGGCCTCGCAGTCGCATTTAAGAGAGGGTTCTTGCGAGGCCCTAAACAAACACATTTAAATTTGTGACTTTCTTTTTAGAGCGTAAAAGTGATCAAATTAATTAGTCATCTGTGGTAAAGTCTGGGGGCCTCGCAAGGGCCCTTTAAGTGCGAGGCCGTGGGCGAGGGCCCACTTCGCCCATGCCTAGCTACGCCACTCTTACAATCATGTATCTCACAATTAATAACACAAAACAAATTAGAAATAGCTTGGTAGTGATCACCCCATTCCCAGGGGTTATTATCATCCATAAATTCCTTAATATTATAATAACCCTTTTTATACAAGCTTATTTTTTTATTTTTGGAATTTGAGCAGGTTTTGTATATTTTCTGGGATTTTGTTAAGTTGTGTGTATATTGTGTGTGTGTGAGTGTGATATATTAAGTTAATGCTCTCATTGAATAATATTAACAATATTGTGAACACAGTAAAATTTGTTCTCAATTAGCGACTAACTTTTTATGGGTTTAAGTGTTGATTTTTATACAAAATTGACTTAAAAAAGTATTTCTTAACGTTAAATTGTTGATTTTTACTTCAAAATAAATAAATATATATTGCTACATGACTATTACAATAACTATTTTTCATTAACATGCATTACCTATCTGTATATTTATAAAAAATATACCAGATTTCAGTATACAATAAAAAAATAACATGTGTAAATAAGTTTCGGTTTCGTTTACGGTTTCGGCTGAAACTGACACCCACACCGAAGGTTCGTTTTCGGTTTCGGTTGAAAATCATGTTTCGGCCGGACACTAATTTTTTTACAATGACGACTTTAAACCACAAAATTTAAAGAAAAGTAAAATATAAATTATTTCATTTAAATTACCTCATTGTTCTCGGAAGCTTCTTCGCCAGCGGAAGCACTAGTCTTCTGTGCTGAGTCTTTGTTGAAAATCAATTGGAACTGTAAGTCTGAAAGTAAATAAGATTTTGTTACAGGTAAAGTCTTGCTGCAATTATATCATGGTTGTAGCACGAATGGTTGGAATCCATGGGTTAGACCTATGTTCAGCAGTGAACTTCTATAGGCTGTAATGGATGGACGAATGGGTCGGCTCGACTGGGGAAGGTCCACGCTCCAACAGAAAACTCAGCGTAAAAAGGCTGCATGCTCTGTGTTTCGTATGGTGAGCGTAGAGAACCGAAGACCCTTTTAATTGGATACAAGGCATTATATTTAAAACCTCAAAAAAAAGTGACAAACGGATCTGCATTTTGATTTTTAATTGAGGATAGTTTAAATTATAGTAGTACTTAATATTATACTCGTCTTTCTCCTATAATATTATTATCGTGAAAGTATGTTTTTATTCTAGACTTCCCAGAGCGTTGATGAGTCAACATATTATAGCTGACGTGAAGTATCGATGTTCCGCGAAGTCTAGTCTGTAAACATGTTTAAAATCGTCACCGCCATTACATCAGATTTGACAGACAAATCCTCGCAAAAGAAAAGAGATTCACACCTAGGACAATTCGCGAGGCTATTGAAATTAAAAAAAAACATCGAAATTTCAATACAAAATTGATCCAAAACTACCAACTGCTTGAGGTCCTATAATTAACGAAGTAAAATCCAAATCCAAACATACCACTGCAACCTACTGTAACCTCGTTCTGCGTAGATCGGACCAAAAATAAATATTCAAAAGCTGAACCCGGACCGAAACCTCTTTCCATGAAAGCAACAAGATTGCCTCTGTTTTGACACAGGCACTATTTTGATGATCATCAACCTATTTCAAGCACTTCAACAACACGCAACCGCTAACGGGAATTGTATATTGTTTGTATACCTTCGCTCTTCAACTGAAGCAAAATATTTTTCCAACTCCATAAGCCTCCAATCAACAAAAGTCAACAGACTCAATCCTTCAGGTGTCTTTAAGTTCCGTGCCAAAATTAGCCGAACACTTATAGAATCATTTCGTTATGCGTTCATTTGTCACAGGCTATTTTCTCTAAAACTATTTATAGTACCTATACGTTATAATTTTAAATTTTACATGGAGCGTGACGGCCAAATTTAATATAGATATACAAAGTTAAATTTTGATACTGACGTTTTATACCAGGAACTAAAATGGAATATTGTATTAATTTAAATAAAAGTTTTACCACCAAATTATTATATCTTATTTATATACCAAATTTTTTTTATACCAAATTATATTAATTAACCAAAGGATTGTTACAGTTACTGCCTTCAAAAGTCCACAGCTGAACATAGGCCTCCCCCATAGATTGCATAGGAATATTTGTAATAGATGTGACGCTTGGCAAGCAGGTCGTCAATCGCAGTTTTGTTTTAGTTGTTAATAGGAAGACGCTGCTGCCCATCTACTTGTTTGATCTTTCTGTCATCTCTTACACACCTACGAAACGATATGGAGTAGTGAATATTCTGACACTGCCACTACACTAAAGGATCGTTAGGGAAAAAAGTCACAAACTAGATTATCTGGATTTTACATATAAATGTAATAGTAAAGTGCCTTTATATGTCTCACAGCCGGGTAAACGTCTTTCATTTCCACTAATTGCTCCATAAATCTCTCATACGTGTAAAGTATAGGCAGACTTCACATGTGTGTGATTTTTTCATTCATCGAACATATAGTAGGTAAATCAGCGTTTAAAATTGCAGTAAATAATTTCCACCCAAGAGGGTAAGAAATTAAACTTAATAATACACAATTGCTATATCAAAAGTACGTTGTATGTAAGCAGTACATAAACACAAATAAGTCGAATTGAAAACTGCACCCTTCTTTAAGTTAGTTAAAAAAAGTGTGTGTGTTTACTTATGTACGTACGTAGGAAGTTATACTTCTTTAGCGTAATAAAACAAAAAAAACTTATGATAATTACCCACTGAAGTTGTCGCTTTCAGGTGTCAGTGTGCGCACTCATCGTAACACTTTCATGGTGTCGTTTTTAGGTGTCGGTGTGCGCGCGCATCGTAATAGTTCACTCTCATAATTTTTCCCAAATGCGTCAAAAGAAGTATAACTTCAAAAATTGCCATGCTATGATCCGGACTGAAAAGTATAGAGTATAACTACAGGCTGTGAGGCATTCCACGTTAGTTCTCAAAAGTGATAACGTATCTATGGCCTTGTTTATTTGAAGATGTTGCAAGTGTCCATGGACTACAGTAGCCACTTACAATCAGGTTGAATTAAAAAAAAAACTTCTCTATGATTCATTCATTCGTGTTTCCCGACTCGTAGACAGCGGGAGATTATTCTTGGCAAAACGCCACTTAGAATTAATGTTATTAATTCATTCATATTTATTTTTCTTTTAACAAGCTGTGCTCGCGACTTTAGCGTTTTAAAATTCTGAAACAAAGATAACACAATCTACAGCTAGCAATACAGCTGTTTCATCGCAGCCGAATTGACAAATTTCAAAATTCTCACAGTTCGATCGTTAAGTACTCGTAGCTGCATAATGTTAACTATATTTCGTATGGTGAGTGAGGTGAAACAGAGACCATTTTTATCGGTAACTTGCAATCCGCTCCGGCTTCGCTCGGGTGATTTCTGGATCTCGACAACGCTGCTACCTACCGGGTCCAATTGTGAATCTAAACTATACTCGACTCAACTTCAAGAAAAGAACCTACTCCTTTTTAAAAGGCCGGCAACGCATCTGTAATTCCCCTTGTGTTGTTTCTCGTTTCTCTCCTATAAAAAAAAACTTAATCACTCACATAGAATCGGTCGAACCGTTTAAAAGAAGTTCAGTCACATATACACGGACAGATGAAATCGAAATAGTTTAAAAGGCTTAAGAAGCCCCGATCTGGCCGCCTTTGGCCTTTAAGTAGACCCTGTGTTGTGTACGTACTAAAAGGTAGCAAGGACAGGAAAATTAAATTGTACGGCGGTCTGTTTATATGGTTCTTAGTAGGTTTCCTTAACTTCTTAACTATCGTAATTATAATTATCGGCTGCTTCCTAAGCGTGAGCCTCGAGTAAATCCAATAGCAGTTGAAATCAACATTAATTTGTGTAAAAACAAAAATTTTAAATAAAATAGAATAAAATATATTTCATTCAATATAGATTACATTAATTCTTATTAAAGGTCATTTTATGTAGTTATGATTTGTACAGCTATAGTTCCCGAATCTCTGACATTGCATAAGAACTTGTCTCCTAGTGTAAGGCTGCGGCACTCGAAATGGTTTTTTATCTATACTTATAATAAATCTGTAGAGAGGTCAATTCTGTACATGAAATATATTTCCAAAATAACTATCAGGGGGTGATTAGTGATCGATACTGATGTCAAAAATGCAAACAGTAAAATTTTTGTATGTCTGTCTGTCTGTCTGTCTGTCTGTATGTTCGTTATAGAAACAAAAACTACTCGACAGATTTTAACGAAACTTTGTATAATCATTCTTCATACTCCTGGGCAGGTTATAGTATACTTTTCATAACGCTACGATCAATAGGAGCAGAGCAGTGAAGGTAAATGTTGGGGAAACGGGAGAAATTACTCCATCAGAGTGTTCGACCTTATTGACAGACAATAATTGATTTTAACAAACCATGCTTATCAGCGCGACTTTTAGTCTACTCTTACGTTTAATAATTTATTATTAGATTTGGTTGTTATTTTATAAAATAGGTATTAGTTATTTTGGTAGTGTTTAAATATTTCTTAGTATTAGCTTAATTATAAATTAAACTTTTTTTTATTTAGCTGTAGTTTTAAATAGGTACCTAGGTATCAAATAGGTTATTTCATTCTATTAGACGTAGTTTAGGTACCTACTTATCTATTTTTAAGAATTTAATTTTGGATTTATTTAGGATCCGTTTTATTATTTAAGTAGGCATTTAAATTTTTTTAAGTGTATGTTAGCTATAGTTAGGACCTCTAACATAGATTATTTTGTTAGGTAACTGAATGCCGTCGATTAAAAATAAAATACACAATGCCACCTAAAAAACGATTATCTTTATCTCGAAATTCGAGAGAAGCTAAGAGAATGAGAAATGTGCGTTCTCAAGAATCGGCAGAGGAAAGAGCACGTCAGTTAAACTCTATGAGAGTTAGTGCCTCAAGTTCTCGAGCCAATGATTAAAAATAAAATACACAATGCCACCTAAAAAACGATTATCTTTATCTCGAAATTCGAGAGAAGCTAAGAGAATGAGAAATGTGCGTTCTCAAGAATCGGCAGAGGAAAGAGCACATCAGTTAAACTCTATGAGAGTTCACTAACTCTCGAGTCACTCCTCAAGTTCTCGAGCCAATGAAAGCTCTCCAGAAAGATAGATGCGATTAGCAGCTGACAGAACGAGACGAGCTACATCACGGGCGTCTCAAAGTTCTTCTCAACGAGAGCTAAGGCTTACCATTGACCGAGAACAACATGTGTTATCCCAAGAAGCTGAAACTGCTTTACAACGAGAATTGCGGCTCACAGCTGCCAAACGCGTTGTTTGCTTGAAAATGATCAGCATTGGGGATGACGCTTTAGCAGAAAATCCTGTGTTAGTGATAATTCACGACGGTTACGCCATTTATTTGTAACATTACTCACATTTTGTAATTTGTCAGATTCTGTACAATTATGGGAAAAATATAAAGAAAAATTTGCAGAACACTTTCTTCGGAATATATCTCACTATGATGAAGGCGCAACTAATGATAGTTTCCGTGATCTTACCATAAATCTGTGCTTATTAGCTCTTCAGGATGACTTAACAGCAGTAGGCGGTAAATCACTCTGTGAATATGGTTTGCCAACACCAACCTCAGTCGAAGAGGTTACCAATAGGGAATATTCTGCAGAGATTGGTTACAACTCAATGGAACTGCTGGCAACATTAGAAAACGGTGTCCCAATGATGACTGCAGAACAACGTTCAGTCTATGACCGCGTGTGCGAGAGTGTTCAGAATAATTTGGGAACAATATGGTTTTTAGATGCACCTGGAGGAACTGGGAAAACCTTTTTGACTAAATTAATTATTAGCTTATGTTCGAAATCAGCGTAAAATTGCTCTTGCCGTGGCTTCATCAGGTATAGCTGCAACATTGCTACCAGGAGGTAAAACTGCTCACACTATGTTTAAAATACCAATTGATTTAGATTGCACGGAAAGTCCAACCTGTAGTATTTCAAGATATAGCGACAAAGCTAAGGTATTACGTGAGTGTAATTTAATCATATGGGATGAATGTACGATGGCCCTCCGAAAAGGAGTAGAAGCGGTAGACAGAACTTTAAGGGATATAAGACAAAATGATCGACCAATGGGCGGTATCACGGTTTTATTTTGTGGTGATTTCCGACAAACCTTACCGGTAATACTACGGGGAACCCGAGCTGATGAGATTAGAGCTTGCCTAAAAAGCTCTTATTTGTGGCGTGATATACAATCGGTACATTTGACTATAAACATGCGAGTGAGAACTGAAGATAACCCGGATAATCGTCAATTTTCTGATAAATTATTAAAGATTGGGGAAGGTACCTATCCACAACTACACCAAGTAAAACTTATTCTGACGCCTGAGATATGTTGTATAGTGCAATCCCAACCACATCTCATATCGTCGGTTTACGGTGACGTAACAATTATATTAAATAGGGACAATTTTTGGCGATGTGAAAGATCCATTTTAACTACTCGCAATGACCAGGCATCTGAGATTAATAACAAAATACTGTCGAATATACAGGGGGAAAGCAAAGTTTATAGTTCAATAAATAGAATGGTCGATGAACAAGAAGCCACTAATTACCCGATAGAATTTTTAAATTCTTTAAATATGCCCGGACTTCCTTCTCATGAAATTTGTTTAAAAATTGGCATTCCGATTATTCTGCTCCGAAATTTAAGACCACCACAACTTTGAAACAGAAACAGAAACTTTTTTATTCAATATAGATTATAAACAATACTTATTAAAAGTTACTCTTTTGTATGATTACCACTGGTTCAAAAAAAAAACCTCTGTCCTGGGAAGAACCAGCAAGAAACCCAGCGGGACTTTTTTTTTAAATAACAGCTTACAATCATGTATGTTACACAGATTAACAACACAATAAATTAGAAATAACTTGGTAGCGATCACCTCATTTCCAGGGATTATTATCATCTGTAAATTATTTAATATTATAATAACGCTTTTTATACAAACTTAGTTAAATAAAGTTTTTGAACTTTGAGCAGGTCAAATTTTGTATATTTTCTGGAATTTTGTTGTAAAAGCGTATACATCGCCCCAAGAATGAATTACTGACTCGATGGAGTCGAGTAACTGGTACTACTAGCTTGTGTCTGTTCCTAGTATTTACAGAATGAATATCACTTATTTTTGTAAAACTACTTTTATTTTTGTGTACGTACATTACATTTTCATAAATGTATTGAGAGGCCAAAGTTAATATATTAATATCCTTAAATTTTTGTCGCAGCGACTCTTTATGCTTTAAATCAGGGCTATAAGAGCAATTTCTCTTATAGCCCTCTTCTGTAAAACAAATATAATTTCAGTGTCAGCTACGTGTCCCCATAGCAAAATACCATACGACATTATGCTATGGAAATAGCTAAAATAAACTAGTCTAGCTGTTTCAACACTAGTTAGACTTCTAATCTTTTTTACGGCATATGCTGCAGAACTAAGTCTGCTTGCTAGTTTTGATATATGGGGGCTCCATTGAAGCTTCGCGTCTAGTGTGATTCCAAGAAAAATGGTGGTATCTACAAGACTCAGTTTCTCCCCATTTAAAATTACATTAGTATTTAATTGTTGGACACAATTTACTAATTTAGATATAGCATTATTTACTTCGTCATATTTTAGCAATTGTCGACTTAATTTGAAAATTAAAGAAGTGTCATCTGCAAATAATACTATATCATGGTTATCTCCTACTATGTAAGGTAAGTCATTAATGTATACAAGAAACAGAAAGGGGCCGAGAATTGAGCCTTGAGGCACGCCCATTTGTACCATCAACCCGGAAGAACTCATACTGTTAATGACAATTTAATCAAAAACAAATATTATTTGAATGTTGTTGCTTTTAAAACTTAATGTCAGAGTTTATTTGAATAACAAAATTAATAATAATAACAATCATTCTTGGAAGCTGTTAAATCTCTAGGCGCTGTTATGTTTTTTCTTCACGTGATCAAAGTACTGAGAGCACCTTACCTCGAAAGCGATAGTGCTCACAGTAGAAAAATGGCGGCGGTTTATGACGTCATATATTTCCCTAGGGTACTGCGGCAGTATACTGGTAGTCCATAACGAAAAGAATTTTTCACCAGTGAGAGCACTGAGCTGTGCTCACAGTGTATATATCGGAACACGACCAATGAATGATGAAAAGGATATGAAGAAACGGGATAGTGAATATCCTGTTATTGGTGAAAACTTTATACCTTTTTTCCATAATAGAGAAGTAAGAAGGGAAAGGAAATCAGGGTTCACCCGTGACTGCAAATGAGTAGAAGCTAGTGTTCATGTATTACCAGTTGTTTTGAAAAGTTTATAGGGAAAATAAGTCTTTCGATCAACACACAGTCCTTTGTAGCCATTCTTGCTTTTTTCATCGATCTATCCATTCCATCCATTACAGCCTGTAAAAGTCAACATAGGCCTCCCGCATAGATTACCTCAGGAAGGATTTTGCCATAGTTGCCACGCTTGGGAAGCGGGTTGGTAACGGCAGTTTTTTTATAATTTTGAGTTGTTATCAGGAAGATGCTGTGCCCACATCCTGTTTTAGGTTCCCTCTGTCGTCTCTTAAAACCCACACAACACGGTATGGTGTAGCGGATATACACACCGCCTACACGGTGCTTGCTTTATAGATACTAGTAATCATCGATCACTAATAAAAAAACTAGATACACAATACGTGACAAAAAATGTCCTTACATACACAATAAGTGACAAAATGTACTTACGAACATTTGGGTGCGCTTTTAATTTGTACGTAGCGTTGTAAATACAACTTTAGGCAATGCGTTTAAGGTTGAATTTACATTATATATATTAGAGAAATTTTGCATGGGGTCGTGTATCTAGTTTTTTATTAGTGATCGATGCTAGTAATGCATACAAGTTTATAAGACAACATTCTGTGTGCGACTGTGTTTCAAAAAGTTGTAAGTAAATAAAACAGGGCGACATATCGGACACCCTCTTTTAAATATAAAATATAAGTAAAAACAGAAATGAAAGACCACCTGATGGTGAGTGGCTACTGCAGCACAAGGACTTGGACACCTGCAACCAACTTCAAAAAAAGAAGGCTACAGGTGCATTGTCACCTCTGGGACTAAGATGGAATGCCTCACAGCGTGTTATTGTACTGGTTCACTGTCTCGTTGATCTAGTGGAGAAGGGGCTAACAGGCATACGGCTCACCTGATGGTAAGTAACTACCGCCGCCCATAAACCACTGCAATACCAGAGGAATTGCAGGTGTGTTGCCGACCTTTTAGAAAGGATCAAGCTCTTTTCTTGAAGGTCCCTAAGTCGTATCGGTCGGGAAAAATCGCCGGTGGTAAATTATTTATTCCACAGAGAGGTCGTACGACGAAGAAAACTCCTGTTACTCCTACTCCCTAGGCGTAGTCCCGAACTCGTGGAAGACAACTTTAGTGCACCCGATCGCTACAAAAGGCGATCGCTCAGATCCGTCCAACTACAGGCCTATCGCTATCATCTCGTTGTTCTCCAAAGTAATGGAAATCATTATTAACAGCCAGATCATGCCGTTCCTTGAGGATCACCAGCTGATTAGTGACCGCCAGTACGGTTTCCGTCGAGGTCGCTCAGCTGGTGATCTTCTAGGTTACCTAACTCATAAATGGGCGGAGGCATTGGAGTCCAAGGGAGAGGCGTTGGCCGTTAGTTTGGACATGGCGAAGGCTTTCGATCGCGTTTGGCACAAAGCGCTTCTGTCGAAGCTGCTTTCCTATGGGCTTCCCGAGAAATTATGCAATTGGATCACCAGTTTCCCCTGGTGTTGCAGTTGTTCATGGGCGGCGGTAGTCACTTACCATCAGGTGATCCGCATACTCGTTTGCCTCCTCTCCTATAAAAAAAAATATTAAAACGTACATTGGTGGACCACCAAGCATCCGGATTGTGTGGATGGTATCGCGAGTTTCGTGACGATGTGCGTTCGTGAAATTTGGCGACTGGGTCAATCCGAACAATTCCTCAGAGCACTCCTAGTGGTAGATGCGAAAGAAAATGCAAAGAGATGCAACACCTCTTCGCAGCGCCAGTGAATCGAACCGATCGGAGAAGACTTAGTCGTCAGTGATTCGAGCCGCTCTGCGCTGAATGCGGTCAAGTGGAAGGGGCTCGCACAAAGGAGCCCCAGCCCAGAGATGGGAACAGTATTAAATGTGAGGCCGCACCTGCTTCTTGTGAAGTTGCAGGGGTTTTGGGGATTCGATACTTTGTTCAGCAAAGACTCGACTTCAGACACGATTTTGTTCCAGTACTCTTCGAAGTTTTCATTACTTTTCCTTGCAGGTGGGCTTTGTGTTCCATATCTCTTCACCTCTTAGGACACGCATGAGATGAAATGGAGGTAAATAATTCTGTTACACTGCCGCCATACGGTTGTTTACTTATCTAACTCACCTCTATTTCTCTCTCGGAGAGCCTCGATTTCGGCATGGAGGCCGCTCAGCATCAAGCGGTGCTGCTCTTGTAGGAACCGAACGCTGTGCTCCAAGTGCGCCACCCTCGCCACGGCATCGTTGCCGCTGATGATGAAGCCGCTGCTTGTCGTATCGGGAGGAGATTTCTTCACCTGGAAAATTTTGAAAGAAGTTAATGTAAAAAAACTTGATTTTCAAAAATTATTTTTGCCGTGTAGTGGCGGTTAAGAATATCCACTACCAAATATCTTCCCGTGGGTGTCGTAAAAGGCGACAAAGGGAAATAGGCAGGACATAGGCAGCAGCCTCTTCCTGATAACAGCAAAAATACAAAAAAACCTGCGGTTGCCAACCCGCACGCCAAGCGTGGCAACTATGGAAAATACCCCCCTATGAATGTAACAAAGAGACGGCCCCAAGTCCCCGGCGGCCCCGCTATTCCTGGCTACGTTGGCGACCATGGTAACGGTGGGGCAGGGGTGCTAAGAATCTCCGGTGGAGGTTCGGCTGCCACCTAAGACGACTCGACCTGGCAACATACAACGTACGCACCCTGAGGACTAACGAGAAGATTGTGGAGCTGGAAGAAGAGAAAGACAAGTTACGCTGGCATATTATAGGATTATCCGAAGTCCGAAGAGAGGGGGAGGACACGGTAATCCTCGAATCCGGCAACTTGCTCTATCACCGGGAGGACGACCATCTGTCCCAAGGAGGTATCGGATTTATCGTCCACAAGTCTCTCGTTAACAACGTTGTAAAAATTGAGAGTGTGTCGACGAGGGTTGCGTACCTTATACTTAGAATCACCAAACGGTATTCGCTGAAGGTCATACAGGTTTACGGACCAACCTCGGCACACCCCGATGAGGAGGTGGAGGAAATGTATGAAGATATTTCTAGAGCCATGCATTCCTCCAAAACCCAATATACGATGTTAATGGGAGACTTCAATGCAAAACTAGGCACAAGAGAGAACGGTAAGCTGAAAGTAGGGAAATTTGGAATAGGACAACGGAACCCAAGGGCCAGTAGCTGGCCGACTTCATGGAGAAAGAGGGACTCTTTATGATGAACTCTTTCTTCCAGAAGCGGCCCCACAGGAAGTGGACCTGGTCGAGTCAAGACGGTTCGACAAAAAATGAGATTGAATTCATTATGACGACCAGACGACAACTGTTCAGTAATGTCTCGGGTGAGAGTGAGGTGAAAGAGGGTGAACACTGGTAGCGACCACCGAATGGTTAGAGGCACACTGAACCTAAACGTTAAGTTGGAGAGGTCTCGTCTAATGAAGTCAACGCTCCGTCCCCCTCGTGCTCTGTTCTAAAGTCCCGAAACCTTTCAGCTCGAGTTACAAAACCGTTTTAAGTGTCTAGAAGACTGCAATGAAGTGGACAATATGAATGACAAGCTCGTGGAAACTGTCCATGTGGTCGGAACTAAGTTCTGCAAGACCCGCCGCAGAAGAACACAAAAACTCTCCGATCACACTCTTAATCTCATGGCTGTTAGACGGGAGATGAAGCTATATTCTTCAAAAGATTTGACAGCATACAGGCAATTGAACAGACGGCTCTCCAAATGCATGCGGCGGGACTTGAAGCGATCGAGCGGAACCAAGGCTCCAAAGTCTTTGCCAGAGATCTGTCTGCCAGAAAGAGCCAACTGTCAAAGCTGAAGACCGAGTGTGGCAGGATCGTTTCCGGGGCACCTGAGATTTTGAGTGAGATTGAGAGGTTCTATGGGCATTTGTACACGTCATCGTTGGAGCCACACGCAAGTGAGAGTAACGATCCAAGAGCGAGTCTTATCCGACACTATTCCGAAGATATCCCGCACGTCAGTCTGACCGAGATATGAATGGCTCTTCAGCACCTTAAAAACGGCAAGGCCCCAGGCGAAGATGGAATCACAGCGGAGTTTCTGAAAGCGGGTGGAAGACCGGTGCTTGAAGTCCTTCAGAAGCTCTTTAATTCCGTCCTCCATGGTGGCATTACACCGGAGACGTGGAGCAGAAGTGCGGTGGTCTTGTTCTTCAAGAGAGGTGACAACGCTCTCTTGAAGAACTACAGACCGATTTCCCTTCTGAACCGCGTCTACGTGCTGTTTTCGAGAGTCATTACGAATCGTCTCGCGCGCAGACTTGACGACTTCCAGCCTCCCAAACAAGCTGGTTTCCGAAATGGATTTAGCACCATAGACTACATACATACCCTTCGACAATTTGTACAGAAGTCCGAGGAGTACAATTTGCCACTATTTCTGGCGTATGTGGACTATAATAATAATAATAATAATCATCATCTTTATTCAGGCAAATTACACCCATATCCAGTAAAATCAATAAATTTAAAATCAGTCTCCTAAATTTTAGCAATAATTAAATCAATTTCAATACAAAATAACAATTATGAGACTATGAGAAAGCCTTTGATTCCGTCGAAATTTGGGCGGTGCTGAAGTCCCTCAGCGGTGCCAAGTTGACTGTCGGTATATCGAAGTGCTGAAGTGCTTGTACAGTAGGACTACGATGGCTATCCGAGTACAGAACCAGAGTACGAAACCTATCCAATTGCAGAGAGGTGTAAGACAGGGTGACGTCATATCCCCGAAACTTTTCACCGCTGCATTGGAAGACGTTTTCAAGCTTCTGGACTGGAAAGGATACGGTATCAACATCAATGGCGAGTATATCACTCATCTTCGATTTGCCGACGATATAGTCCTTATGGCAGAATCGCTGGAGGACCTAAGCACCATGTTCAATGACCTCTATAGTGTCTCCCAACGGATAGGTCTTAAGATGAACATGGACAAAACCAAGATCATGTTTAAAGTCCATGTTACACCTATGCCGGTAGTTGTTGGGAGCACTAAGCTCGAAGTTGTATGTTTTTGACGAGTATGTTTACCTGGGACAAATAGTCCGACTAGGTAAGTCCAACTTCGACCGAGAGGTCAATCGACGGATTCAACTCGGCTGGGCAGCGTTCGGGAAACTACGACACATCTTCTTGTCAGACATACCTCAAAACCTTAAAACGAAATTGTACAACCAGTGCGTGTTACCAGTGATGACGTACGGATCTGAGACGTGGTCCTTCACTGCTGGCCGTATGAGGAAGCTCAAGGTCGCTCAGCGAGCTATGGAGAGGGCTATGCTCGGGGTTTCTCTGCGTGATAAATTTAGAAATGAGGATATCCGCAGTAGAACCAGAGTAACCGACATAGCTCAACGGATTAGTAAGCTGAAGTGGCAGTGGGCCGGCCATATAGCTCGAAGAACTGACAACCGATGGGGAAGAAAGGTTCTAGAGTGGCAGCCTCGTAACGGTTGGCGAAGTGTAGGGCGACCCCCCACGAGATGGAGTGACGACCCGGTAAGACATGCAGGAAGTCGATGGATGCAGGTGGCTCAGGAACGTGCTTTGTGGTATTCCTTGGGGGAGGCCTATGTTCAGCAGTGGACTTATGAAAGGCTGTAATGATAATGATAATAATTTTTTTGGTTTTTTTTTTAATTTTTTTACATTGTCATCCGATTCTGAGCTACGTCCAAAATTTCAAGTGTAGCTCATCGGAAAGTTATTTTAAAGTCAATTACTAAAGTCGACCAATTACAATTTCCCCAAATTCAATTTCATTAAATGAAACTAATTTTACTGATTCTATCGCGCTTAATTTAACTTTTTAATTCCCGACGTTTCGGGTGCTTTACAGCACCCATGGAGACGGGGGGTACTGAGGTGTTTGACGTCCCGATGTTAGAGTTAGCCCGGCTACCTTCAGTTTTATGCTTGTGTTTAGATTTAATTTCATAATTTTAGGTTACCAAGCAGATGGTAGCTCCCATCCATCTTCACTGTTGAAATTAGGATGTTTTTTTTTATATTTCAATAGCCTCGCGCATAATCCATAGTAGGAACCGGTGTTCTTCTGCGAGGATTTATAGTCTATTAAATCTAAAATATAAAGACGGTGTCGAACCTGAACATGTTCAAAGACTGCAGAAAACATGGCAAAGAAAAGCTGCAAATAAGGAAATATGGAAAATCCTAGGGGAGGCCTATGACAAAGGGCAAGCTGATAATAATGTTACCAATGTCGAAGATTAAATTGAATTGTTATTTTAAAATATAATTTAGCATGTAATTTATAAAATGTTTCAATTATAATAATTCTCTAAATGTATTATATTATCAGAAATAAAGGATATTTGAGTTTGAATTTGAATTTGAATAGGTTTTAGATGAATGAAATTAACTTTTAACAAAATGTATACAGGGTTGACTGATAGAGAATGCCACAAGGCATTAAGTCCGCCCTTTATATCCCTTATTATAAGGTAGATGTAAAAAAGAATAAATAAATAAATAAATAAATAAATATACGCGAAGCGGACTTCAAAGAATTACGAGTGGTAATATAAAACATTTTGTAAAAGCGACTTCAATATAAATAAAATGTGAACATTTTCAATGTAGTCGAAGTCAATTAAATACGCATTATTAATGATAACTCAGGTATCTTCAGATCTTAATCAAATTTATATGAGAATATATGAGAAGCACCAGCTTTCAAATAAAAGAAGAACCATCAAAATCGGTTCACCTTGAAAAAAGTTCTGAGGTAACACACATAAAAAATACAATTGAATTGAATACCTCCTCCTTTTTTGAAGACTGTTAAAAATAATTAAATAATTGCCACATAACTGCTTCAGAAGTCGGTGCTAAGACATAGTGCATAGAAGAACTAGAGCTCCAAATTTGGAAGCTAATATGTGGAAAATATTTTATTGTTTATAGTTTTTTTAAGTTGGATTTTACTTTTTTTATTTTAACAGTAATTTTACCCTTTGTATAGACGAAGGAATATCAATATTAATATCATCTTAATATATCCATTAAAAAATTCATCTCTTATTTTTCCAACCTCAGAGCTGCAAACAAAACCTGAAAATTTATTCAAAATTGACGTAGATATCGCGTAACGTACAAAAAACATACAATCCAATCGTAAACCTCCTTTCTATTTTAAAGTAAGCTAGTAAAGCCGATGGTCCTGAAAATAATGTCCTAGTGGGCGATTTCAGCCACGCCAACAACTTCCGGTTTCCTTAGAGTAATCATCTACGCGTTAGTAGTTATGATACTGCCACATATATATATATATATATATATATTTATTATAGGTTATTATAGGTTTATGACAAAACCTGGTTTTTGATTTCAAGAATCGGAAGAAGACAAAATTACTACTTTATCTACACAAATAAATAATAAAATTGAAGTGTCTGTTTGTAATGTCAAAATAACAGTTTTTTA
Source organism: Parnassius mnemosyne (assembly GCA_963668995.1). NCBI lineage: Eukaryota > Metazoa > Arthropoda > Insecta > Lepidoptera > Papilionidae > Parnassius > Parnassius mnemosyne. The sequence goes on from CAVLGL010000013.1 coordinate 3,787,779, forward strand.
ATAATTGTTTGTTTGTTTGTTCCAGCTAATCTCCGAAACGGCTGATCCAATTTTGACGGAACTTTGCACTGGCAGGTGGCAGATAGCCGATGTTATAAAAAGTAATTTAATTTGCAACTTTTATTTTAGAAAAAAGAATTATAGTCCCCCGCAAACACAAACCCATGAAATGCAATCGTAAAAAAATTCACAGAACAGACAGCTAGTGTTATATAAACCTGAAAAAATCCAGTTTTATGATCAAAAGCCTAGACTGATTTAGTGTAATGATAAAATCAATGTCTGTTGCTATTTCCTATTTTTTAAACAAAACAATTAGATAACCTAACCTAAGCTTAAATTTTATCACTAATCTAAACAAGTTCAGGTTTTTGAAAAACCGGATTTCACGAAATATAATACACACCTACGAAATATAATACGTTAATTTAGCGTACTAGAAAGGAAAGTGTTTGCGTTTTTTTTTAAATATTATTGTGACAAATAGGCTAACAGGTGATGGTAAGTGACAATTACAAGTCGTGGACGTTTGCAACCACAGATTCTGTGTTAATATATTTTCATTTTCTCGACGTAAGAATTTAAAAGTTTTGACGTTTGTTAAAAGTAATTTTTTGTAACAAAATCTATTACTGTTTCAAAATGAGTTACCGATAAGCAAAAAAGGTCAAAAGACTTATCAAATTTATAACAAACTAGCTGTGCCCCGCGGTTTCACCCGCGTCATCACGTGTCCGAGGTGCTCGACGTGACCTAGTTCAAGCATTTTATAACGGCTAGGGTTTAAGCGTCGTTCGCGCGCCCAGACAAGTATTGAATTATTTTAATTTTACATTATCTCATAAACTATGCGTCCAAATAACATGGTATAAAGAACAAAGTTTATCTACATAAAATTGTCTTGATGATGAAGTAACTTTCATTCGTAAGGATAAATAGGCCATGCCTAATAATAACGCTCATAAATCACTTTTAAATTTTCAATATTTTTTTGTCACTAAATACCAAATTATGGCTAATGTATAAGAAATAGACATATGGTATCGCGGACTTTTTTTTAGACGGAGTAAAGGTCTATATTTTTCTAGAACATTGTATTTTCGTATCCCTAACGATAACACCAGCGTACGCGGATAAATCATTTTGGTAGTGCTTTTTCTTCTGACTTGCTTAACAAATATCCTGCTAGATAGCCTATACTATTTCACATGAATCTGGCTATAATATACAAAAAGTATTTTTCAAATCGGACTGGTAGTTCCAGAGATTAGCGCGTTTAAACAAACAAAAAAACAAAAAAAACTCTTCCGCTTTATTATATTATAAGTAAATAAGTAATAAGTAATAAGTAATAAGTATAGATTAGTATAGATAAAAAAATATTAAAGCTGAGGATTAACATAAAATCTCTGCCAGCCTGTAATTAAATTACCGGCTTTCTTATAAATAGTATTCTTTGCTTTGAGTTATACAAGACGTACAAATGTAATATATAAATCAATGATTCTTTGCCATTTTACCTTTATTCGTCACCTTTAAACGACCCAGCAGTGCATCATTGCTTTTTGGCGGCAAAAATAGTTGTTGTTTTTTTTATAGAATATGGGTGACAAATGAGCACACAGTCCACCTGATGGTAAGTGGATGCTGTTGCCCATAGAGATCTATATTTACTCTCAATTAATGTCGCGTTGTCACCCCTGAGGTAGTCCTCAGGGGTGACAACGCGACTCTTTATATCCTAGGATAGAATGAGTCGATTCCAGTAAAAAGGGTCTCCGGTTCTCTATACTCACCATACGAATCACAGCGTCATTAAGCTGCTATTTTACGCTGGTATTCTGTGAGAGCGTGGTCCTTCCGCGGTAGAGCCGACCCATACATGCTACAACTATAATATAGAAATTACCTGTGACGGGCAGTAGCACCGTCCTAATAACAAATAAAATAATAAAAAAAAACTGCAATCTATGAGGGAGACCTGTGTTCAGCAGTGGACTTTTATACGCTGTAATGAAATGTGTTAGCGTATGTACTTCATATTATATGTTCGTTATATATTAATTCCTCAGTACAACTGTGATTCTGCGGTTTCACACGACATTGTTCGTCACTGCCGGTCACGTGGTAAATTTGCTCTCTGAGCTCTTTAAACTAGGTAAGACACATCATTTTACTTTATTAAGCAGACCTTAGCTATTAAATTGTTAACATCTTTAATACAACGGATTTCCGCAATGTTTAATTAACGCCTAATTAATACATATAATATAATCACTCCTCTTTCCCGTAGGGGTAGGCAGAGACCACTTCTTTCCACTTGCTACGATCCTTATATACTTGTTTCGCTTCGTCCACTTTCATTATTCTCTTCATACATGCTCTTCGATTTAGGGTACTTTTGACCTGGCCTTTTGTCAAGATGTTCCTCATTTGGTCTAGAAACGTCCGCCTAGGCCCTTCCAACACTTTCATTCACACTCGCCTTATACACTTTTTTCGTCAATCGTTCTTCATTTATTGTCTCAACATGACCAAACCATCTCAGCATACCTTTCTTAATTTTTGTCACTACGTCTTCTTTCAGACCACAATGTTTCCTTATCTCACTATTTCTTATCCTATCACTCAGTTTAACTCCTATCATACTTCTTAACGCTCTCATCTCAACTGCGTTTATTCTGCTTTCATGTTTCTTCTGCCATACCGAACTTTCACTTCCATACATGAGTGTCGGAACCAACACCCCCTCATGCACAGCCAAACGAGCCTTGTTAGATACCTTCCGACTGCTCATAAAGGAGTGCAAAGCTCCATTCACCTTGTTTCCTGCATTCACTCTTCTTTCGATATCACTCTCACACTTTCCACTTTCTTTAGGTCGGGGAAAATTTCGTATATTGTTTGTATAAAATTGAAGAAAAATCTCTTTGGTTGTACTGTTTGTATCTGGCTGGTTTTAATATCAATACATATAGGACATAGAGAAAAAGGCACTAAAAGCACTCTAGCACACTAGGCAAAATAAAGCACTCTCCCGCCATTTTTCAATTGTTTTTCTGTCCGCCAAAATGAGTGAATTTAACGCAGAAATTCGATATAATTATTCTGAAGTTTTATTACATAAAAAGGGAAAAATGCGACTCAAGCAGCGAAAAAAAATGTGTGACCTTTATGGGTCTAATGCAGTGTCAGTAAGAGAAGCACAATTTGGTTGAAGCGTTTTCAGTCCAGGAATTTTGATGTCAAAGATGCAGCTCGCTCTGGACGCCCTCATACGGATAAGGTCTATGCCATTTTCGAAAAAGTGGAGCAAGATGGCGATATTAGTAGTTGAGACATAGCCGAGGAATTGAGGATTGACCACAAAACAGTTTTGATCCATTTGAAAAAGTCTGGCTAAACAAAATAGCTCGATATTTGGGTACCAGACCAGCTCACTGGAAGAAACCTAAAGAATCGTTTACTCATTTGCGATTCTCTATTGAAACGTAATATACCCGAACCATTTTTGAAAAGATTAATCACTGGTGATGAAAAGTGGACCACTTACGACAAGAACTTCCGAAAAAGATCATGGTCACGAAATCCGGGTTGACACGCAATAAGGTGATACTGTGTGTAGGGTGGGATTGGAGGGGAATCGTTTATTATGAGCTTTTACCGCCGGGCAAAACCATCGATTCGGATCTCTACAGCCAGCAACTAATAAGATTCAAGCAAGAAATTGAGAAAACACGGCCGGAATTGATCAACAGAAAAGGAGTGTTCTTTCCTCATGATAACACCAGACCACACACATATTTGGCCACTCAGCAAAAATTGAGCGAGCTTGGTTGAGAAGTGTTCAATACATACACCATATAGATACACCATATTATAGTCCTGACCTTACACCCTCAGATTTTCATCTGTTTCGGTCTCTTCATAATTCTTTGGGTACTGTTAGGTATTAAGAGAGGACTGTCAAAATTAATTGTCGCACTTTTTTGATCAAAAATCCCAAGATCAACAGCAACGGTATTATGTCACTACCTAGATCAACTACCTAGGCAACGAGTTATCGAACAAAATGGCACATGTATGTTATAATTAAATGTATATTAAACTTTGAAAAAAAAATGTGTTGAATTTGTATATAAAATACGAAGAAACTTTTCCCCGACCTATTTATATTATTAACCCTCAGGAGACCTGTGCCCAGCAGTGGCATACGCATATACTTACGCATATAAGCTGTAACTTTACTTTACTTTCTATTAATTAAGTTAAAATTGCTATTAAAAAAGGAGCGAGTACCAAAACTGGGTTGCTCGCGTACAGTGAAATTTACTGAGAGCGTTTAGCCTATAAGTTACCACCGTTTATGCCTAAGGTTTACGTGCAGAGCCATCGATCGTCTCAACCTATGCGTGCCCGATATGCGGTACCGTCGGAGGTAGATTAAGATACTATATCAGAGAGACAAACAATAAAAATATCTAGAACGAAAAACCAACAGTTTACATTTCGTGCTAGTTGAGGTTCCAACCAAGGTGTTCTCACTCAGAAGTCAAGATATACATTTATTATGCCACTCGGCTGTCGATTTAATTTATATTAATATAATGATAGAGGTTTGCAGTTGTGAGCGCATCACGGAAAAAACTACTGGATAGATTTCAATTAGGTTTTCTAAGTTTTATTTCTTAGACACTTGGCCATTATCTAAAATAAATTATTGCGATATCTTCATTTAATATAAAGTTATAAGAAACAACGATTTTTATAAGCACTACGTGTTCAGTGATGTGTGTTTTCTTTGTTAATATATCACAATAGAGACAAAGGAACTAAATATGAAATTGATACTCAGATGGAAGTAGGAGGAAAATATGCGAGAAAAAAAAACAGTTTGTTTTCTTTGTTTACACACCATTGCGTTATAATACGAAGAAAATTTTATGTATACGCACGCCGAATGGAGGCTCCATTGGATTTAATAAATACCTAAATAATGTGTGTATTTTTGTTATTAAACTGAAGTAACAACGAACTTACAAACAACCTGATGATAAGTGGCTATTCGAGATCATGGACACATGCAGTCAACATCAAACAAAGAAGGCTACAGTTGCGTTGTCATCTCTGGAGGCTAAGAGTCTCTCTATACCTTTCTAATTGGAATACAGCAGTGTAGGCACTGTTTATTGGTGGCAGAAGTTGGTAAGTAAGGTGGTACGTAACCAGACGAACCCACAAAAGTTCTATCACCTAGTAAAAACTATTTTTTCGAAGACTGTTGATTTTCAGTGCGTATGAATGGAACGGGGGGTAGGTACTTTTTTTTTTAAAGAAAAGTAGTCAATTCATTTATAAAATCTATCAAAAATTTAGCTCCCTTAATGGTAATAATTATTAATTTCTTAAAGTTGCCTGTCCCTGTCTATTAGAAGAAATCAGAGAGGAAAAGTGTCAAAAGTTAAAAAAATTATAGTTCGAATTAAAGTGTTCATTTTTATATTGTGTTTATAGATAAGCCTGTTGCATGGTCAAGGATATTGGAAAAAAATAAATAAAGAATTTGGAACTCAATCGTTAAGGTGTTTGGGGATGAAGTAGTACTCTCTATATTACAATATAAAATGGAAAACCCCATGCGAGTAAGTAGTAAGAGGGAGTTTTTCCATCGTGCCATTGACCTGACTTCGCAAAGTCGCTGACTTGCAACAATGGAATCGTGTTTACTTCAACGTAAATTGAAAATAAAATATGTAAATATATTTTTTTTTCCTTTTAACAGCATTATTATAAATACAGAATATCGAATACGAATTATAATAAATGAATTAATTGTTAAAATATTTCAAACCAAAAAGATAAATTATAAACTATATACAACTTTATAAACATTGACTTATATTTTATAAAACAAAATTTTCACTTTAACAGTTTCAAATAATATTATAAAATATAAAAGATTTAGATTTTTTTTAAATTTGTAGTTTAAATTGTATTCTACTCCGAAGTTTACCTGTTAGACAGTAATGATTGATTTAGCTTACTTGCAACTTAGCGAAGGGCGCAGTCGGCACAAGGACCTTGGAAGCCATCACTGCAAACAGCACTCGAAACGAACGGACAGACGGCAACAACTCTTTGTTGTGATCTACGTCGTCGCACGCGCGCGAGTGCACCCGACCGCCGGCATTTGTGCAGGCTGAACACGAGCGGCCTTGCGCCACGCGTAATAATTAAAAATAAAATCGACGAGCGCGAAAACACTGATTGCAACTATTTCGGACGCTCCGATCGCGACCTTGAACTAGTGACCGGAATTGACGTTCAATTAAAGCGCTGGTTTCTTGCGTTCTGCATGGGTATTGGGAGGTCCGGGTTGTCCCGGGTGAGGGCGAGGGCCGCCGACCGGTGCGGGGAAGGCGGGGTGCAGTATCGATCGCGCAGTCGTACACAACCTGTGTGTTGAGTGCTGACTCACGGGGCCCGTCATTAGCCATCTGTGGCGCAATGCCAAATGCCGTGTCCAATTTTCGTGACACCTATCTACAGGATAGTATATAATATTTTCACAGATTTTTTTGAAGAATATTAACAATGTTATTAACACAACTAGATAATAATTTTGTTAACCACTGCAAATAACTTTAAAATGCTTGCGAAAAATAAATCACTAGGTTCACATTAGTAGTCGAATAGTGTGAACCATTCGACCAACCCATGAATTTCGACTTTTGAGATTTGCAAACCGCAGTCCTTAAAAATTAGGCTTCTGTCACTTTAATACGAACCAGACATATAGCCATGCTATCCAAATTACTAATATTCCCTGTAAGCAGTCCTGGCAAAGCTTAAAATGCGGATTCGAACCAACCACGACCTTTTGAGTTCGCGGTCCGCGCACTGCCATCAAGCTACTGTCGCTTCGTTTAGAAAACATATTTATAAATAATAAATGGCATTCAGTACAGCCCATCAAGTATCCACGGCTGAACATATTATGTCTTCCCATATTAGTCATAGTTGCCACGATTGGAAGGCGCGTTGGCAACCTCAAGATTTTATTATTTTGAAATGTTATCAAGAAGATGCTGCTCCCGCCGTGTAGTGACGTCGTAAGAAAATGTACTATCCCGTATATTAGTATTATCATCCCGTGGGTGTCGTAAGAGGCAACAGGGAGAAATAAAACAGGTGAAAAGAATCATATAAGTACTTGTATTTGTAACATTAAGTTTAAAGTAAAAAGATGACTCGGTACTTGTATTGTAAGCAGTGACTAAGCGTTTGACTACTTGTCGCGGGATTGAATCCCACACGAAGCAAGTATCTTTTTTAAATGGTAACAAATAATTGTTCCCAAACTGTGTGTATGACCATGTGCAATTCATATAATATAAAAACTTCTTTACGATTTTTACATGATAGAGCCACGCTACAGTTATACAACATGTAACAAAAACCCTGTGGTTCCCGTTAAGTATCTTTTTTATTTTATAAAAAATAATTTTAATTTTATGTGGTTTTATTACCTCTTACTGACACTAGCCGATGCTAAAGCTAAGTAAAGCGGGGTCTTTGACAATCCTCTTACTGCGCAGACAATGCAGAGGTAATAAAATCACATACAATTTGCATACAATTTTTTTTTAAATAAATTTTTTAAAAAAACGTTATTTCTATACTGGTAACGTACTTAACGGGAACTACAGGGTTTTTGTTACACATATTGTATATATGGCTTCGACATGAATGGTTCGGTTCGGCCGGGGCGGGACCACGCTCTCATAGAATACCGTCTCATAGAATAATCTCATAGTGTGGAAATGCTGCTGTGTTTCGTATGGTGAGTGGAGAGAACTGGAGACCCTTTTTACTCGAAACGAAGCGGTTTTTTATAGATTAAGGGAGACAAGCGAGTACACAGTCCACCTAATGGTAAATAGATGCTGTAGCCCATAGAAATCTACATCTATCCTCGCTTCAGAATCAAAATGCACACGCGTTGTCACCACTGAGGACTAAGATGGAATGCCTCATTTCTAGTAAAAACTGTCTCCGGTTCTCTACACTCAACAAACCATACGAAATCCAGCAGCATTGAACTTCTATTTTACACTGGCATTCCGTGAGAGCGTGGTCTGCCCCGGTCGAGCCGACACATGCGCGCTTCCTACAATCGTAATGAACCGGGTAGTTGTAAATTATTACTATTTTATTTGTTTACTTTTGTCCTTACATGTGTACTTTTGTCTGTACATTTATCGCGTTAAGCCATTTCTTAAATATTTTATAATTAACGTCTCCGTGGCGCAGTGGCTTAGCAATGAGTTCCAGCGCTGGGGGCCGCGGATTCGAATCCCGCACGGAACAAATATTTGTATGGCCTACAAATGATTGTTCCGCGTCTGGATGTTTGTCGTTGTGCAATTTATGTGTGTTAACTGACCTTACGATACAAGAGAAAATCCTAGTGCGGAGGTATCGTTTTTTAAAGAAGCAAAAAAAATAAGCAGCAGCAAATTTATCAGAACTAGAGTTCGACTATGTTTTTATATACTTATTTAATTGGTTAAAGCGTTTTGTGAAGAAAATTTGCAGCATAAATACGCCTCCACAAGGCACAGGCCTCCTTTCAACTCTGAGAGGGTTTTATGGCAAGAAAATGTCCGCCACTCTGTTCTAGCGTGTGGTGATGGACTTCACGTCTTCGAAATATTATTTTTTTATTAATTTCTCAGACATGCAAGTTTCCTCTTAATGTTTGACTTCTCCGTCGCGCACGTGTTAACTCTTAAAATTCCAATTAACAACTTCATTGGTGCCGGCGGGGATCGTACCCCGGGTTCGGTTCGGAGATTTTTATTTAAATAAATTAAAAATTGATAAAGTAATTAATGGTCTTTGATTATCTTAAACCTAAATAACGCTACATTAACAGATCCTACCCAGGCGGAGCCGGGGCGGGAGTCTTAGTCTTAAATAACAATCGAAAGCTCTAAAAGCAGTACGTGAAACAACTTGTTATAACTTTTATGAATAAGTATCTAATAATAAATATTTTGAGGACTTATTTGCATATCATGCAACTTTCGTAAGTGCGTTCTCAAAGTCTTCTTGCTAATTTCGTGAGGGTGATCTCAAGAGTCCGTCGTTAAAAGTTTTATGAGATATTTCTTAATAAACTGAATTGGTGAATTTATTCCATTATTACTTTTATATAATACCCACATAAGTTTAATTGAAAGGAAATCAACATAATTCATAATGTAGATTTTAGTTAAAAACTATAAAATTAATAAAATTGAAGCGGTTGTCTTCATATTGATATAAGTGTCTTTTGTTGAGCTAATAGGATTATTTCCATGACAATAATCATTTAAAAATATATTAGACCACATTCACAATCAAAAACTATGAATTAAAATTTGAAGGTATCCTTTGTTAGCTATGACAACATGACAACAGTTTAAAGACTTTTAGGTGGACTATGGCCGCAAGACGTCAAACACCATGGCTGCCGTAAAGTGCCCAAAACGTCGGGAATTAAAAACGTTCAAATTAAAATGCGTAAAATTAGTTTTATTCCATATCTTGACAATCCAGTTTGGATATTTTAAATTCCAATACTAAAATAGTCTGTGGTAAGACACGTTATCTTAAATTTCTAGTTATATAATCCAATTGCAAGTTTTCGTTTTGGCGTTGTTGAAATTAGTTTTTTTTTTAATATTTATAATTAGTAATTCCACCAAAAACAAATGTAAAAGAGGGCCAAGTTCGATAGAAACGACGTTTGAGGTTGTCGAATTAAAGTGAAAACGAATTGGCGCCAAGCTTCTGTATTCTATAGGTACTCGTATAGGAACGAAAGCAAGAATCTTTATAAATATACAATTTTTATGGGACTGCTATGGAGCTAGGCGATATTAGTGATTTTTGAACAAAAGTTTTATGGGTAAGGCTCAAATTTTTTGCGCAGTCACACAATGGAAATTACAACGGAATGTGTCAAAAAGAAAAAAACGTTGTACAACGGAATTTGTAAAGTGTTGTGCACATGGGTTGTAAAATATTTTTGTACATAAACTGTTTGTTTTGATTTTATTTATAAATCAATAATAATAATTAAGTATACTTACGTCACTACTAACGGGTAACGGCTGCCTAGAATATACCCCTTGAAATAGTGAGGGAGATCAATATATTCATAGTCTTAGCTCATTACGATTGCATAGTGCGAGATGGCGGACCTGATCCTGTGATCCGGGTATACCCTGGACATAAGTACTTAATTACCTACATAATTATTAGGGTATACTATTAAATAAAACTAATATAATATGCGAAATTCAAAAATATTTATTAAAAAAAGAGTCTAGATGAGACGATACAAGCTGTTAACAGTATCGAAAAATGTAATATATTGAGAGTTGTATACTCTTAAATATTTCGTCACAATCTTCAGTTAAACTGTACTCTCCTGATTTCTCAAGTGCAGTTAATTTAACTTTTTTAACTATTGAAACGTTGGTAACAATTTCAATATCTTTATTTTTCGGTATTTTTATGAATTTTATATTACGACCTTGTTCTTTAATTGTCTTTACAAAATGAACTTCATAAAAAGTGTTTGATTTCACATATTTGATTTCAATCTTATCAATAAAGCCTACGCAATATTTCCAGCTCTTTCTTTGGTAGTATCTTACTAATATACTGTCTCTTATTTTATATAGTTCAGGCACATCTGGGTTGGTGTGTTTGTGTTTGCTGTGTTTTCACGTAGTAATTTACTACGATATTTGCGACGTTGCCTATTGTCAATATTGGGTACGACTAGCTTTTCCACCTTTTTGTCTTTTTTATTGCGTTTAGTTACCCGCCATTGCTTTCTCATCGCGATATTTTTTCATGTTTACTCATATTCGCTATTTTTAATTTTTTTTTATGCTTTGTTCTCTCAGCATTCTTCTTTTTCTGGATGGAGATTGTCTAAGGTTTTCGCAGTACCTTCGGCACCTTTCAGCCACGGACAAAGGCATCTGAAAAATATTGATTATCAAATGGATTAAAAAAAAATTCGCAAGCATTTTAATATGATTTCATAAATTGAGTAGAAAGTTGATAGGTACACAGCTTTACGATTTCCATTGTGACACGTCACACAATTTCGTGTCATACGTCGCACAACGGATCAAATATTCTACACAACTTGGCCTAAAAAAAATCATAATTCATGAAATTTACTATATTGCTCATTCTAATTGTTATATTTTGAAAATTAAATACATGATAGATATGATTTACTCTCTTAAATCCGGAAAACCATTTCAATTTCGAAAATATAACAAAGTAAACTTACAATTTCTTAATGACACGTAGCGAGGTCCGACACGTTCGTCCATCTGACGCAAAAACAAAATGGCGGAAGCATCCAGAAGTTAGTCCAATTTCATGGGCCTGTGTTGCCACTTTAAATATATGGGCAGTTCCATGTTAGAATAGAAATAAACCCCAAATCAGCGTTGCACAACTGAAGTGTCACACTGGATTGAAATTTAGGACATTTTGAAATTAATAAATATATAATCAAAACGCGTTGATAATATAATTAGCTTGTTTTAGTAAAATTAAACCTTTCATATTCTTTAGGCCATAAAATACGCAGACTAAAACAACAGCGGTTTCTCAAAAATTTCGAATAGTTTTTGAAAAGTGTACGTACACGGACATCAACAAATTGTATGGGAGGAAAATATGAACATTATTATTTTTAATTATAAAATAGGGATATTATGGAATAATATTTAAATAAAAAAACAAACACGATGAAAAATAGCTAATTTCCTTGAGTTAATAATAAAAATAAAGTATTTATTATTTTTGATATTTTATTTCTTCTCTTCAATTTCTCGGACAGCGCATTTTTAGATAGTGCGCGAAAAATTTGAGCCTTACCCTTATCCTTCATTAATCTAATATTTTTTTATAGAAGAGGGGGCAAACGTGCATGCTGCTCACCTGATGGTAAGTGACTACCGCCGCCCACGAACAACTGCTATACGAAGGGAATTACAGACGGCCTTTTAGAAAGTAGTAAGCTCTTTTCTTTAAGGTCCCGAAGACTTATCGGTCCAGAAAATCACAGGTGGTAAACGATTTCACAAAGAGGTCGTACGTGGAAGAAAACTCCCAATAAAATGCACAGTGGTGGATCTCCAAGCATCCAGATGGTGTGGATGGTATCGTGCATTTTGTCGCGATGTGCGTTCGTGAAATTTGGCAACTAGAATTAATCCGAACAATTCCTCAGAGCATTCCCCATGGTAAATGCGATAGAAAATGCAAAGGAATGTAACATCCCTTCGCTGTGCCAGTGAATCGAGCCGATCGGAAAGAACTCGGTCGTCGACGAATCGAGCCGCTCGGCGCTAGATGAGATCAAGTGGAAGCTGGCACTGAGGTGTCCCGGCCGAGAGATGAGAACAGTATTCCATGTGTGGCCAAACTTGCGCCTTGTAAAGTTGCAAGCGCTGTGCCGGCATGAAATACTGTCCCGCTCTGCTAAACACGCCAAGCTTTTGAGAGGCCATTTTAGCCTTCTGCGCGCCATTCGATATGTCGACTCGGAGCATTCCGATGCTAATTGAGGTAACAGAGGTTAATTTTTAGAAAAATTTTTAGCAGTAAACGCGCCAACATGTGTCTTCTGTGGGTTAAACTGGACTAGATTTAGTCGTCCCCAATCTGAAACTTTGTTTAACAACGACTCGAATTTATACACAAGTTTGTTTAGGTACCCGTGAACCCGAGAAATATTGTCACGGCCGGTGTAAAAGGTACTACCTGTGCCTATACTGTCGTCTGCATAGCAATGAATGCTACTGGTTTTATCATTCATATGCAGAAGGAACAGCGTAGGTGATAGCACGCAGCCTTGTGGAACACCATCATTGATAGGCTTGTAGTCAGAACATGCGCCGTCTACTACGATCTTGATGCTCCGATCTGCAAGGAAACTGGTGATACAATTGCATAATTTCTCGCGAATCTTCGAAATCCAAACTAACGGCCAAGGCTCCCCTTGGACTACACTGCTTCGACCCATCTATGAGTCAGGATCAGATCACCAGCTGATCGAACCGACGACAACCGTATTGGCGTTCACTTATAAGCTGGTGATCATTAAGGTACCTCATGAGCTGGCAGTTTATAATAGATTCCATTATTTTGAAGAACAAAGAGGTGATGGTGATGGGGACTGTAGTAAGACGGGTCTGAGCGGTCGCCTTTTTAAGGAATCGGGTGGACCAAAGCTGTCTTCCATGAATTACATCGATTATTCTTGCGTTTCTTCACTTTTTTCCTTTCTAATTTAAGCTATATGAATATATAGTCGTTAAAGTTATTGTTGCGGTTAGTTTCTGTTACGTTACGTGGAATTAACCGCACCAATAACACTGTCAATACTTTTTCTACAGCCAATTTTGATTATTTCTAGTTTTCAAAATTTTCCCCTTTGTATATCAATAATCTATCTTGATGCCAAACTAGAAATGGCCTAAGTTTTTAATGAGCGAGTCAATGAGTGATAAAAATTACACTTTTCAGACCATAATAAGTTAACAACTATAATAGGTTGATTCATGAAATTAGAGAGTCTAAGTATTCACACACAACACAAACACAAACACATGCCTGTCACCCAAAGGGGTAGGCAGAGATTACGGACTTCCATTTGGCGCGATCCAGATACACCTCTCTCGCCTCCTTTACATCCATATATATATATCTACGCATACACGCTCGTCGATTAAGGGTACTCCTAATCTGGCCCATTTTCAATGTATCGCCGATTTGGTCGATAAATCTTCGTCTAGGGCATCCCCTCCCAACTCTGATGTTCACTTCTGAAACATAAATTTGCTTTGTCACTCTTTCCTCGTTCATTCTTTCTACATGACTAAACCACCGAAGCATTACTTTTTTAATCCTGATCACAACGTCATCTTGCAAACCACACTTTTCTCTTATCACACTATTTCTCACCCTGTCATTCAGACTATTCTTCAGACGTATTCACGGGGTCATAATTAGGTATGTAATATTTTAGTGTAGGTCTAGTTTTTGAGTTATGGTGAGGGGGTGGGAGGGGTGGGAGGGGGGTCAAGGGTCGAGGCGACATAGGGAAATAGCAGAACAATATTCTCCGCCAGACTAAAATACCTATTAAGGTAACGCATGGAAGCGTCAAAGCGTGCGAGACGTCTTGTACTGCAATCAAAAAATCGCCTGCTAATTGTAGCGAATATAGCACCTCGTTACAACGGAAGGGACCTACGTCCAGCCGTTGAATCATTCGGACTGATTAAGAAGATAAATATGTAGGCTGTAAAACCGTATAAGAGAGTATGATGAGCTATATGTGGTAGAGACACACTGCAGCTATATAATTGTAGCACTAATGGATTCTTATAGAATACCAGAGTAAAATAACGGTTTACTCGTATTGCTGCTGGGTTTCTTATGACGAGAGTAGAGAACCGGAGACCCTTTTTAATCGTGGTAGAGTCATGCTGCAGCTATATTAGTAGTATAGTTGGAGCACGTATGGGTCGGCTCGACCGGGGAAGGACCACGCTCTCACAGAATACCAGCGTAAAATAGCAGCTTAACACTTCTGTGTTTCGTATGGTCAGTGTAGAGAACCGGAGACCCTTTTTGCTGGAAACGAGGCACTCCATCTTAGTCCTCACGGGTGACAACGGATCTGCATTTTGATTCGCAAGTGAGGTTAGATGTAGATGTCTATGGGCCACAGTAACCACTTACCATCAGGTGGACTGTGTGCTCGTTTGTCACCCTATCCTATAAAAAAAAACGAAACGAGGCATTCCATCTTAGTTTTTAGTGGTGACAGCGTATTTGCATTTTGATTTGAAAAGTCCCGCTGGGTTTCTTGCTGGTTCTTCCCAGGACAGAGGTATTTTCCGAACCAGTGGTAAATAAAATAATGACTTTCAATAAGTATTATGTAATAATCCATATTGAATAAAAATCATTCTATTCTATTCTTAATCTAGGATAAATGTAGATATATATGGAACACAGCATCCACTTACTAGCAGGTGGACTGTGGTCCTTTGTCACCCTTATTCTATAAACAAGTCCCATATTATGTTTCATTACCCTGTTAAGAATAAAACAAGGTTTGTGACCAGCAGGGAATGTGTCTCTTTAAAGGACTTAAAATTTCAGCATTATCGGATGCCGCGTTAATAACCATAAATTACGATCACGAGATATGATGAGCTCACCTATACGACCACCCTAGATGAAATTAAAAATAGTATGAGCGTCCGACACGAATGGCGCTATCATACACGGTAAAGTCAACGCCTTATCGAACGCACAGGAGCTACTGGACCTTTATCTACTTGAAATGATCTAGTAACCACGTCTGATTTCGATTTAGCTTGTGATGTAATCACCAAATCACCATGTTTGACAATTCTCCTGAGTTTCAATTTTAATTAACTTTAGATTTCGTCATTTTCACTGAGATCGTGACTCACTTTGTGATGAATTTCCTATCAAATGTCATTAAAATACGTAATGGTTAAGTTACATTTTTAAACTAAGAAAGTCACGAAATATGATGATTATCAGCTTCAGAAGTTATCTGGGATAGAAAGTAAAGTACGTAAGAGGAATTTGCCTTTTAAAAATGCTTTTATTACATAACATTTATAAGCTAGGGTCATGGAATATTCTGGTAATAGACAAGCTACATTTTGTAATTTTTAATGATAGTACTTAAATAGAGAATAATATCAAATCATAGTAATTTCTATGAAGGACATACTATTTTCAGAGTATTAATAGATGAGTAGTTACATTAATTAACTAGCAAACCGCTTTATTGGCTTCATTTAGATTTAAGATAATCATCATAGACCATTTATACTATCAATTATTCGAATTTAAAAAAAAATCTCAGTTTTTAAAACAGACAGTTCAATTTTATTAATATGTATAGATGAATAGGCAGATTTCTTGAGAGAGACATTGCTTACACCTGCAGCTGCTCTATTAGTAGTCCTCTTTCTACTCTGTAGGTATTAATTAGTCTGTACAGTGTGAGTGTAACATGCATCTGCAGCCTTCTTAGTTTCGGTCTTCCAAGTCCAAGGGTGTTGACAGGTATAAGGTGAACACTTAAAACTACTCTGTCACTCTTTGTTAAAACAGTAGGAATTAATTAAACATTTTACAGTTTGATGTTCTTCGATGTAAGGCTACCAATTAATAATTAATAAAAATGCGTACCTCAGCAACATATTCTTCCTCGGCATTAGTTATCGTTAAAATTGCCGTCCTACTCCACTGAGGAAAATATCGATATGAAGGTGACACCGTCGCCGCGGGGTGAGCTCCCATGCTCGCCGATAGTTTCGTACTGAATAGCGTTATAAAAGCATTAGTGCACTAGACAACGGTCGAAATATTAAAATCGTTACAAATTCGATACAATAAAACTCGCACCTGTTGCGCACCAAACACTATTATGATTGGCTCTTCACGTTACATAAGTAGTAATTTAATTCTCCTATTTGGATATTAAAATATAATAGAGCTTTTCAATTTAACACTGTTCTTGGGATTAGTAAATTGAGAAATTCAGACCAAAGTACTTCTTATTTTAAATGTTTTTAAACCACTAAATGATATTGATATTTAGGGGAGTAGGAGTTTTTGATATTTTTAGATCCTAATTCATTTTATAGTTAAAACATAAACGTGTATTAAAATAAGTACATATTTTGAATCAGTTATGTATGTTATATTATTTAAATGAATATAAATAATATACAGGTACTTTCATTGTTTAACAAAAGCTGATAATTATGTAGTTACTAGATATTATTCTTTGTTATAAATCATAGATTATAATATGATATATGTATACATTGGTATACATATATTTGTTGTAAACATAATGCTGTTGCTAAGCAACAAGCTACCGATGATCAATAGGTAGCAAAGAGAATATATTCACTACGTTTAGTAGGTAGTGGGTAGTGGTTTGGGGCAAAAAAGCGTATGTGTATGATAATTAATCTACCTAATATTAAATCTTTTCTACCTAATGTTATAGTTCATTTCAAATAGGATGGCAGGATTCCACTTGAGACTTAGCAATTACAGCTGTAATGTTAATCTATTGTTGTGTGATTATTTTATTGCTTTAACACTTGAAGTTAAGCATCTGTTGATAATACTGAACCAGTATAGCTGGAATGACGAATTTTGGTACTTGAACATTAAAACAAATTAAATTGTAGATAAAAAATCTTAAAAAGTAATAAAGATTTTTTATCTACAATTTAATTTGTTTTAATGTTCAAGTACCAAAATTCGTCATTCCAGCTATACTAGTTCAGTATTATCAACAGATGCTTAACTTCAAGTGTTAAAGCAGTAAAATAATCATACAACAATAGATTAACATTACAGCTGTAATTGCTAAGTCTCAAGTGGAATCCTGCCATCCTATTTGAAATGAACTATAACTAAATGCTGTGGCTCGTAAAGAAGTGAGATGGAATCCCTCGTTTCTGATGAAAAAGGTCTCCGGTTTTCTCGTTTGTGAAGAGTATAATAATATTATAAACTTAGTGATTTACATTCTGATACATGCTGATCAAAAGACAAAGTAAAATCAATAAATTGCCAAAATCATTGAACCAAAAAAAAAAAACTAATTCGGACACTGTTAACCGTGTTGCAGGCTTAATTAGTGGAAACGATGTAACAAGTACTCCGACAGTGACATCAATCTAAAGTTTTTTATCCATTAGACAGTTTGAGACACTAGGGAGATTTTAGCCAGTGATTTGATGATGATAGCGCTATCAACTGTTCGAAGAATAAATCTCCCAAAAACTTCGAAATATGATGCATCAGCAGAATGTCAGAAAAGACTTTATGGACTGAGATTCCTTTGACTACATAAAAAAAAGAACAACAATAACAACCAATTTTGTTTTTGTTTACATGGTTACGTCAAATTAAAATATTGGCTTGTTATCCTTTTACAATAAATATATAATCACCTGTAATTGCTAATTAAAATTTGATTTTGTGATTGATTTTCTGACATAATGACATCAGATATGGATACTTCTGTGAGAGGATTTTCCTTCATGCCAGAGATTAAAATGAAAGAAATGAACTTGCAGGTTTATATATGAAATATTTACGAAATAATATGTTATTGTGGAAATTAAAATTATGCTCTGTATAAAAAAAAAAAACTTAAATGACCTAAAATAACAAAAAATGAACACTTCTATATTTTTGATTAACTCTGATATCATCGAATATTGCTATTAAGTTTATTATTTAAGCAAGATAAAAGTCTCTTTTATTAATTTTTTGTAGTATGTAGAAGATTGTGAACTAGAACAAGTTTGGAGATCAAAACGTCGAGAACGTCTGAAGCAACAAGAACAAAAGATATGGGAGGAGTTCATCCAAGAACAAGACATGGTACAAAGCGTCTACAAAAGTAGGATTTTATTGCACTCTCGTAACTTTATAGATTCGTTATAGTAAGTGGTCATATCAATCAATCCTTTGTATTAAAACTGCCTGACAACCACTAATGCTGCAAAATTATAAATCAAATGTGACAAGCAACAAAGGAACAGTGGTAGAGCCACGCGGCAGCTTTTGCTGTCGCACGGATGGGCCAGCTCGAACCGGGGTGGTACCACGACCTCACAGAATACCAGCGTGAAGTAGAGGTTTACCTCTGTGCAGGTGGCTGGAGGCCCTTTTTACTGGAAATGAGGCATTCCATCTTAGTCCTCACTGGTGACAACGCATCTGCATTTTGATTCGCAAACGAGGATAGATGTAGATGTCTATGGGCCGCAGCAACTACTTACCATCAGGTGGACTGTGTGCTCGTTTGTCACACTTATCCTATAAAAAAAAAAGCAACAAAGGAATAAAATAGGTAAAGTAAGTAGTTTAGGCCGGCAATGCATCTGCAATTCCCCTGGTTCCCCTGGTGTTGCGGTTGTTCATGGGCAGCAGTAGTCACTTACCATCAGGTGAGCCGCATGCTCGTTTGTCCTCTCTCCTATAAAAAAAAAGTAAGGTAATCTTTATCGGCCCATGTTCAGCAGTGAACTTTATGCACAAGCTGACTAAAATAAGAAAGGAGAATGTAAAAGAGGTTTTTTTAATCAATTCAGGCTGTTTTAACACTCTTATGAACATCAAAATTCACACCACTTCAGATATGATCAGCAGTGAGCTTGGTTGCAGTCAAAGACAGAGATATTAACAAAAACAAAATATATAATTGTTGACTTTACATAAAAATTTTACTGGGTTTCTTGTAGGTTCTTCCTATGAAAGAGATTTTTTTTCTATATCTATGGTAAGAAATTAATCTTAAAAATAATTTGATATGTATTTTTTATATTCTATAGTGGATAAAAAAATCAATTCGATTTCCATCTAGTCATAGATGAAGTTTGCCTATATTTCTTCTTTTTTTCTTTATCAACCCTAAGGCATCTGTTGAACAGTGGTGGTGAAAGGTCGTGGGCAATTTTGAGAAGATCAGGAAACTATCAAGAGCAGTAAAATGTGAGCAGCTTGTAAAGCATTCCATCTTAGTCTTCTTTGTTTGAAGCTAGCTATATATATATCTATGGACTTCAGTAGTCACTGCCAACAAATGGAAAGTACTTCTGTAATTTCTATATTATAAAAAAAAATATTTGTCACCCCTCAGTGATCTAGAGAATTTATCTAGTATTTATCTGGTAATTAATGGGGTAGGTTCTCCTCTCACACTGCCATCACATATTAAATGATATTTCAACATAATAAAACTTTTTATAGTCATTTCTTATCTTTACTCTTATTTAGTCTATTTTATATTTCAGGTGACCCCTATCAATTCATAGAAAATATACCTGAAACATGTCTGCAGGAACTCTTAGAGAAAGAGTTCAAAAAAAGGCAAAAGAAAAAGGTTGATGAGGAAGAGAAAGTAATAAAGCAATTAATTATTTAATGAGCTCTTTTTATATTTATTCAATATACTATTGGAAGTTGTTGTTGGATTCTTCCAACAACAAACAGTGTAAGAGAATCCATCTTACCTTTTCGTCTTATGGTGGTGTGAGCGGCGACTATGGAAAAGTTATTTTTTTAAATATTCACTTTAACCACTCATGCTTGTGTTAAAAGTGGTTCACGACAGCAGTCAGCTAGCTGATTCAAAAACACAACCTCTTTGAGTTCGGGATTGGGCTACTGTCGCTTAAATTGTGGCTTCCAATTGATCGTGGTATAACCACCTTGTATAAGCCTGTGTAAATTACCTAGACCGGCGACAAGCTGGAGTGTGGTCGAAAAAGGTGTAAATCAGTATGTTTGGACAAGGCTGGCAAATAAGACAAATCCCCTCTGCAAGGGACCCCTTTCTTATCCATATCAAGTATGGGACTTTATGGGCTGATGATGATGGTGACTGTTATTGTGGAATAGAAATTGTCAACTGCCTGAATTTTATTGTTGTTTCATACGTGTAATTCCATGTCCCTACATAACAGGATGTATCATCCTACCACTGGATATTTGCTTCTCATGTTCTGGGGAAGGATTTGTCATAATCATTCCATATCATGAGCATTGTAAGAGGCGACAGAGAGAAATGAAACAAAAGCTGGGCAGCAGGATATTCCTGACAACCAAAATAATGATAAACCTGCCAAGCGTGGCTACTATGGCAAAAATCCGTGCCCTCTTAGGCAATCTATGTGTGGAACATGTTCAACAGTAAATTTTTCAGAGAGACTAATGTATGTAAGAATCAATCAAGTAGACGGAAAATTGCATTACTAGACTTCTGACACCTTTGGCAGTGCCCCTAATCGTCAGTATGAGTATTTTGTTATACATCAGGCATATACAAGATCTGTCACCTAGTGAAGGCCACTAATTCTTTCTAATCTTTCTCCAATTTACCTCTGGGACAAAATAAATGACGGATTACTTTAAGGTACTGTGTATGTAATCTTCTTTTCCTTTAAACAGGGTTGTTTTTCAAATGCTAGCCAAGTTTAATAATTAAGTTCTAAATATAAATACTGATTACACTTTTTGCAATTTTTAAAAATACGCATAAATAAGGTTGCTACATTTATTTGAAAATATCCGAAATTGAATGTGATTTACGGCCAACAATTTTTACATACGCGCTCGTGTGTGTACTATTTACTTCTTTAATGACACGCTGGCTACTAAGTTGATAACTACGCGACGCGAATTATGATTCCAATTTGCTCATTATACTTTAAAGAGGCATAGGATCGTCATAATAAATAAAATTAAAAAAAAATATTTTACATTTTAACGGCGCAACCGATGACAGTCTTTATTATTATGGCGTGATTAAAAAAATAACAAATTAAAACGATTAATTATTTAAAACAACGAACTTTCTCAAAAATTTTCAAGATGACAGACTGACAGACTTTCGAGGGACCATCGTTGTTATCAGTGCTTGCACACGTTGGTAATGAAAGGATGATAGCAAGAAGAATTCAGTAGTTTCCACACGTACTGGCCAACTCTAAACTCGAGCTGCATCATTGACGCTAGCGTGGGGGTTTCGCTTTGGACAGCCGGGCTTCTTACTGAATGACCACCTCGAGTACTTCTATGTGACGTAGTAGTGAACTGTCCAAATTCTAACATCCTTCGGTTAGCTGCAAAAATTGTTCTCCAATTGGGCGGTACAAATGCGTTAATTTCTTGTATTTGCAAACATGGTAAAGACTCACTATCGTATAATATTTGCGCACCACGTAAAATTTTATTGCTTAAAATGTAACATCGTACCATTTCATAGTATTCGCGGTTCGAATATTGTTGTTGCGTCATTGCTAACGAAGTGGCAAGTAATATTGCCTACGAAAATTTGAAAATAAAACACTGGTGCCTGATGAGGGCACAGTTAAGCGAACACTGTCAACCGGGGCCGATCGGGTGAACGTACCTAGGGGTGTAACGGTTTACGAAAGTTTGTTTCTACCGAGTCAAAACACCTATTCGATACCTAAATCTGTAACCGAGCGCGAGCGTCGAACTGGCCGAATGCCACCTACTCCTTCCGAATGTACCTAAAATAGTAGAAGCTACATATTTATGAATGACAACCAGTTAAAATAATGCATTTTCACACATTTTGAATATAAAAGATGAAAAAGACAAAATGAGTATTTTTTTCTTTTTTTTTTTTTTTACTTTCTACCCGCTTTTTTCGAGCGTTGCGCTCTAAATAAGCGGAACGTTCCAAGGATGGCCTGTAGGTTCTCTACCGTTTTTCACAGTTTTTTCAACATTCTCTTATATCACCTATTCTGAACCCCCTCTGCAAATTTGGCCGTATATTGCAAAACAACACTGTACATACAATTCCTGTCATGTTTGTCACTGAATTCCTCCTAAACGGCTGAACAAATCTTGATGAAATGATTTGTGTGTATTTGAGTCGGTCCCTGGATGGTTTACATTCACAATTGAACCCGGTAGGTAATGCTGTTCTTGAGATCCAAAAATCACCCATGCGAAGCCGGGGCGTATCCTAAGTATGTTATGAAGTTTATTTCAAACACTTATATTTGAAGTCTTTTTATATATATTCTATAATAACGTAACAAATTACAGGAAGAAGACGCAGTTGAAATATCCACTACTCCTCCAGATACTCCATCAATTGTTGTCCAAAATGATAAGATAGACATGGAACGGCAGGATATACAAGAAGTCTTACACATTTTTTATGATGATAAAGACAACGAGGAGTTGTCAGGTAAGTTTTTTTTTTAGTATTCTAAGCCAGCGTTTAACTACAATCCCACCTGATGGTAAGTGGTGATGTACCCTAAGATGGTGAAGCGCACTGTCTTAACAAAAGTCTATTCACCTTGAAGACAAGACAGATGATGGCAAGTAGTGTTTTTTTTTATAAAACTGTAGTGACAAACGTACTTACATTCCACCTGAAGGTAAGTGGCTGTTGTAGTCCATAGACACTGCGGTCAACTTCAAAGGAAGTAGGGTACAGATACATTGTCACCCCTGAGAAATAAAATGTAATGCTTCACTGCCTACAATTATACTGGCTCTCCTTACCCTTCAGATCGTACACGTACACGTTCTATACGTGGTAGAGCCACGCTGCAGCTATATTAATTGTATAGTTGTAACACGAGTGGGTCGGCTCGACCAGGGAAGGACCACGCTTTCACAGAATACCAGCGTAAAATAGCACCTTAACGCTGCTGTGTTTCGTATGGTGAGTGTAGAGAACCGGATACCCTTTTTACTGGAAACAAGGTATTCCATCTTAGTCCTGACGGGTGACAACGCATCTGCATTTTGATTCGTAATCGAAGATAGATGTAGATGTGTATGGGCCACAGCAACCACTTACCATCAGGTGGACTGTGTACTCGTTTGTCACCCTTATACTATAAAAAACAACATAGCAACACAAGCACTGCTATTTGTCAGCAGAAATAGGCAAAAGGGTGATACCTATCCAGACGTACTTTTAGACAGAAAAGGAGAGAGGACACCACTTACTAAACAGTAAACAATGTTTTTTTCATTAAAAATGCTTCATTAATTAAGCGGTAGATCTCCTTTTCTGCGTAGGTGCCCATCTGGATTAGTACCAACTTCTTACTTGTTACAGTTAGATTTCACATGTGGTTGGTTGATGCTTATGGTTTCCAGAAGCCACTTACCATCAGGTGAACTGTAAGCTCTTACATCACTCTTATACTTGTATAGTAAAATAATATTTTCACTCGTCTTCTTCAGCTGTACACTGAAAAGACCACTGCCGTTTCATTATCATTACAGCCCTTCATACAACCTGAACGTAGGCCACCTCCAAAGAATATCACAAAGCTCGGTCCTGAGCCACCTGCATCCATCCACCTGCATGTCTTACCTGGGCGTCACTGCATCTAGTGGGGGGAAGCCCTACACTTCCCACTTCCGCCGGTACGAGGCCGCCTCTAGAGAACCTTTCTTCCTCATCGCTTGTCGGTTGTTCGAGTTATATAGCTGGCCCATTGCCACTTCAGCTTACTAATCCAGTTATGGTCACTTGTCAGGAGTATTTGACTCAATCGTCATGCTTGGCTGATTGATTGACCGCAGCACCAAGTCTTGAATCCTAGTAGTACAGGATTATGCTTTGTAACAATCTATGTGGGAAGCCTATGTTCAGCAGTAACTTGAAACGAAAAGTATTGATGATGATGATGATTCTTATTCTTATTCAATCCGTTAATAAACGCTACTCCCCCCCCCCACCCCCCCCACCCCCCACACACACTAGGATTATATCCTGTATCGTGGAAACAGTTTACATACATAAATTGCACAAGAACAATCATCCATACTTGGAACAAATATTTGTAGGCCATACAAATGCATGTTTCGTGCGGGATTTGAATACCTGATACCATAAGCGTCGCAACTCAATGCTAAACCACTGTGCAACGGAGCTGTCGATGACACGTCGTGATGTCATAAATATCATTATATTTAAGGTAACGAGTTGAATGAGTCTGGTGGCAGTCCTTTGTGTACCGTCAGGGAGAATCAGGAAGAGAAGGAAGAGCCGAAATCACAAGAACCTAGTGCAAGTCCTGAGAAAGTGTCAGGTTAGTATAATTATAATTATCTTTTTTTTTTGACTGGTTGGGGGACCGTATAGCGCGGAGCTAGTTTGCCTATGTATTTAATAGTATGTGAATGAACATCCATGAACTGATCCATGGCAACATTCCTGAAATTGTTAATTGCAATTTTAAGTGTTGATTTTATATGAAACTCGTACACAATAATTGAAAATATTTTCAAAACATGCTAAGTCGTCCCATTTCCAACGTGGGTCAGCTATACCGATGAAGTACCACGCTCTCATAGAATACAGTTTTTTTACAGTGGTAGAGCCACGTGGCAGCTTTTGCTGTCGCACGGATGGGCCGGCTCGAACCGGGGTGGTACCACGACCTCACAGAATACCAGCGTGAAGTAGAGGTTTACCTCTGCGTTTCGCTTGGTGAGTGCAGTTGGCCGGAGGCCCTTTTTACTGGAAATGAGGCATTCCATCTTAGTCCTCGCGGGTGACAACGCATCTGCATTTTGATTCGCAAACGAGGATAGATGTAGATGTCTATGGGCCGCAGCAACCACTTACCATCAGGTGGACTGTGTGCTCGTTTGTCACCCTTATCCTATAAAAAAAATACCAGTAAAACGTCGTTTCCAGTGAAACATAGTTCCCAGTAAAACGCTGACCGCCGTCACGGGGCGTACCGGGGAAGGATCACCCTTAATTTCTATTGGATATCTGTTTAATTTTACCCGATGGTATTGTGCCTTATTTGCCTGGGAGTATATCTGGTAGCGTGGTAAAGAAGAATGAGAAAATATTTCTTTTTCACATACATAGGTATGTGTTACTTCGTAAACTTTTGTTAAAGGAATGAAATTTGGGATAAAAGTATATATTCAAAATGAAAAAAAAAACTAGTTGCGTGAATAAAACAATTTTCCTTAACATCTAATAATAATGCTACATATCATCTTTATTTACTAGCCCTGTCCTCAGGGAAAGCATCTGTGGCTTTCTTATTTTAAAGTTGGTTACATGTGTGTCTGCAGGCTGCAGTAGAACTTACCTCTGATGACCTACTACCTCGTTTGCCATTCTAGTTTTATATAAAAGAATATCTGTTTAAAATATAAATATGATGGGATTTTTAGTTTCAGGTAAATCTTCCGGAAACGTGGCAACCATGGTTGAGAACAGCATTTACTGCGCGAAGGTGAAGGAGCTTCGAGCCAGAATCAACGAAGAACTTTTGAGTATCATGTGAGTTAAGGGCATCATTCTTATTATTTAACTAGCTAACTAACCCCCCCCCCCCCCCCAACTTCCATGGTTTCCCTAGGTCTAATATATTTTATGTATCTTTGAAAACCACACGATGTTGGACTGCCTACAATACAGATGATTGACGGCTCCGTGACGCAGTGGTTTATTTAGCAAAGAATCCTTGTGCAATAATTTATGTATGTAAACTGCCTCCACGATACAGTAGAAAATCCTAGTGAGGGGAAAACGTATTTAAAAAATATATGTGGATGGAATTTGAAGATCTGTCACAGTGTGTATGTGTGTGTAAAATAATGGAATTTAGCAGCTGGAATTAACCCAAACAATTCATGGGAGTTGATGAAAGTATGATATTTTACACGTGGTACAGCCACGCTTCAGTTATATTATGGTTGTAGCTCGCTTGTTACGATATACAAAGGGATCGAATCGGCTGGTGATCATTTTTTTTTATTAACCGATTTCAAAAAAGGAGGAGGTACTAATTTCGACTGTATGTTTTTTGATGTGTGTTACCTTTTTTCTAAGTGAAAATATTTTGATGATTCTTTTTCTATTTGGAAGTTGGTGCTTCTTATGTGGGCCCATAGAAATTTTATCAAGATCTGACCAATAGTTTTTGAGTTATCCTTAATAATGCGTATTTAATGGACTTCGACTACATTGATTATGTTCCCATTTTATCTATATTGAAGTCGGTTGTACAAAACTTTTAATTTTACCACTTTTATTATACTAATTCAGTTCACTTTGTGATCTTCAGCTACGTCACCACTTATCATCAGGTAGAAAGAGTAGTCAAGCACTGGTTTATAATAATTTAAATAAATGAAATAGCAACATAACACTGTTGTGTTACAGATAGACACCGATGTGATCCGTTTTACTGAATTTGTCCCGGAACGCTTACATGGGTTGTAATTTTTTTCTTTTCACTTAAAGTGCCACAGTGGAACAACAGAACTTAATCAACATAGATCCGGAGGACCTGAAGAAGATACAGAAGCGTTCATCGGAGTTTTCTTGTCGATTTAGCCGCATACATTTGTATCAGTTGCAGAGGCAGGTGAGTTGAGATAACTTTTTTTTTTATAGGAGAGGGAGCAAACGACCATGCGGCACACCTGATGGTAAGTGACTACTGCCGCCCATGAACAACTACAACACCAGGGGAATTGCAGATGCGTTGCCGGCCTTTTAAAAACGACTAGGCTCTTTTCTTGAAGGTCCCTAAGTCGTATCGGTCCGGAAAAATCGCTGGTGGTAATCGATTCCACAAGAAAGTTGTGCGTGGAAGAAAACTTCTTCTAAATCGTACAGTGGTGGACCGCCAATCATCCATATGGTATGGACGGTATCGCGAGTTTTGTCGCAATGTGCGATGGTGAAATTGAGCGGCTGGAATTAGTCCGAACAATTCCTCAGAGCACTCCCCGTGATAGATGCGAAAAAATACGGAAAGAGATGCAACATCTCTACGCAGTGCCAGTGAGTCAAGCCGATCGGAAAGAACTCGGTCGTTGACGATTCGAGCCGCTTTGCGTTGGCTGCGGTCAAGTGGAAGGAGCTGGCACTGGGGAGCCCCTGCCCAGAGATGGGGACAGTATTGCATGTGAGGCCGAACCTGCGCCTGCGGTTCTCTTCCAAGTGACCACGAAACTGCACGTGACTCGTTATGTCGACACCAAGGATTCCGATAATAAACTTTTTTTTTATAGGATAAGAGTAAACTGCCAAGTAACTTCTCACTGCTGGACACATACAGTGATATTTGAGAAGTATAATTAATAGAATCAGGCGTTACTTTGCGGAAATCCATTATATAAAAGCTTTTAGAAAAATTTACTTCGCAAATATCCGCGTTATAAAATAAAATGATGTGTCTTACCTAGTATGAAGAGCACCTCCCGCCCTCCTTCAATTGCGTGCACTATCCCCGTCACCACTAATCCCGGCACCGCTACTCCCAACACCACTACACTAGGCAAGACACACCACTGACGATAATACGACACTTGTTTCGCCTCTACACGAGGCATCCTTAGGTGATATAGACTCTACGGTGGCTAAAGCGGTTAGCGGATATTTGCGAAGTAAATTTTTCTAAAAGCTTTTATATTTGAGAAGTACATTTATTATGTACAATATGTTATAAGCAGCGCATTGACTCGCGTCAACCACATATAATTTTGAAGTGACTTTGTAATAATTATAATAGAAAGAGAACATACGGTAAAACAAAAATAAATAAAAAAGTACATAGTAAAATTATCATATCATCATTATTTCAGTCCTTCATTCGTATAGGGCCACGTTTCAAATCTGTATGTCAACACAATATGCTGAAAGTCGATGGATGCAGGTGGCTCAGGACCGTGCTTTGTGGCATTCCTAGGGGAGGCCTATCTGGCTGTAATGATGATGATGATGATGACCGTAATATTATTTCATCCATACTTAATTTAATTTCCTAAGTGAGTAAAAACAATTACGAACATGTTATAGAAATTTGAGTTTGAAAACAACATATGACACAAAAAAAGTTAGTTGAATTGACGAAACAAAAAAAAAAGAAGTATGAATATAAAAATATTGGCTCTCATATTATATCTCGTATATGCCAGATGTAAATTATCACAATGATATTATTTATAAAGCGCGTATGATCTATTACTTATTATGTGATCTGCAATCTGTGGTGATTACAGCGAATTGTTCGTATAGGATCTTCTTTCTGGATTTTTATTCATATGGATCCAAGTCCAGCTGTGAATTTTCAAAGATTTTGGAACGAAGTTCCTTATCGGATGGTATGAATTTGGCGCATGGGGGCTAGGCGAGAAAAAGTGTAAGAGTTTTCCATCATGACCCCTTCTGACGTAGTGTAGACGGCCTTGGCGGCTATAAGGAAGCGAGATGGAATAATATCCATCTCAATTTTCGCACTTCTTCTTATCTTACCACGAAAGAAATATTACTTTATTTTAAATGATGCTTTATTTTAATAGCCGCTAGTAATTCATTTATTTGTATTTGTTAATCATCAAATCAATTTTAACAGTGGTAGAGCCACACGGTAGCTTTTGCTGTCGCACGGATGGGCCGGCTCGAACCGGGGTAGTACCACGACCTCACAGAAAACCAGCGTGAAGTAGAGATTTACCTTTGCGTTTCGCTTGGTGAGTGCAGGTGGCCGGAGGCCCTTTTTACTGGAAATGAGGCATTCCATCTTAGTCCTCACGGGTGACAACGCATCTACATTTTGATTTGTAACAGAGGTTAGATGTGGATGTCTATGGACCGGCAACCACTTACCATCAGGTGGACTGTGTGCTCGTTTGTCACCCTTATCCTATAAAAAAAATCAATAATATAATAATAATATACTACGAAAGGAAATTCGTTCCAACCGAGTGTTCCACAACACCCACGCATGTTTTTATAGAATAAGGATGACAAACGAGCACACAGTCCATCTGATGGTAAGTGGATGCTATGGCCCATAGACATTTACATGTATCCCCGATTAAGAATCAAGATGCAGATGCAGAAAGGGTCTCCGGATCTCTACTCTCATCATACGAAACACAGCAGCATTAAGCTGATATTTTACGGTGGTATTCTGTAAGGGCGTGGTTCTACCCCGGTCGAGCCGATCCATTCTACCACGTAAAAATAAATCGATCACGTAACACGTAAAAATAATCGGTCGATAAAGACGAAGAAAAGAATAGGATAAATATACAACGTGCCGTATAGGCTATATTACAGGCTCGATAGAGTATTTAGGCTAGTTTTTAATTTTCAATGCAGATACAAGATCTGAAGCGGCATAGCAGTGCGGCTTCGTTGCCATTCGGGCAGCACACACAGTTGCAGGCGCAGATGGTGAGGACTGTGTCGCTCTATCAGAACCTGTGGCAGGCCTTCTGTGTGAGTATTTACTGGACTACTGCATGCCTTAAGCGCAAAACGCGTAGGTGTTCTACTGGCGCCTAAAAATCAAGATTCCAACGTTTTGTCGCATGAAATCGTATCTAACAAACATATTGTACATATAAATTATATAAAAAGTACATTGTCAGAAAGATAAATGATTATTGAACTTATTTTTTTTTAAATCGTAAAATTGCTATTTTTACATAAAAAAGCGGTTTTAGTGACATAAGGTGTAGATTTATCAAGTCCGCATGGAGGCGTAAACACGATAACTTTTGAAAATATTAATTGTTCAACTCAATCTATTTTTAAAACTCTTCATCTATCACGTGGGAAGCCATGGAATGTAAATGGAAGTTTAATTTTGTTTTGTTTAGTTATAATAAATTTTTTGTGTTTTGAGCAGCCTTGTATTAATTTATTTTACTAAATACACTTTGCCTCACTTCCGGCCACAGAGTACTTTTTTACTCCGGGCTCAGCCGCCGTCGTGAGTGGTCGTTTGCTTACAGCGGTTCGTGCTGAAAAATATCGATCGCTTTAGAAATACAAAATATTCCAAAAACCATATTTGATACATACTTGACCAAGGTCAGATATTATTATTATTTTTATAATCACATATTCTTTTTACAATATTTTGTCTCGCTAAAAGTACGCAGGATTTATATATAAATATACTTATACGTCTCGGACTTTATGGAGACTGAAGGTATGCTTCGATATCTGCTACTGGAACTCCTCGACGAGTAGAGCTAGGTGTGCCGAGATTTTGCTCATTGTGTTAGTTATGACGAGACCTTACCTCTGGACTTGATAGAGTGACCTGAAGATGTACGTTGGTGAATGCTACTGGAACTCCTCGAAGTCCAGTACACGTAGGTCTCATCATAACTAACATAAAGAGCACACGTTATGTTAGTTATGATGAGACCTACGTGGTAAAGCCAAGCTGCAGCTATATTTATAGTATAGTTGTAGCACGAATGGGTCGGCTAGACCGGCGAAGGACCACACTCTCACAAAATACCAGCGTAAAATAGCAGCTTAATACTGCTGTGTTTCGTATGGTGTTTGTAGAGAGAACCGGAGATCCTTTTTACTGGAAAAGAGGCATTCCATCTTAGTCCTCAAGGCTGACAACGCATCTGCATTTTGATTCTTAATTGAGAATAAATGTAGATGTCTATGGGTGTCAGCATCCACTTACCTTTAGGTGGACTGTGTGCTCGTTTGTTACCCTATTTCTATAAAAAAAAAGACCTCACCCCTACGATTATTAACAGGTGTGCCGATTTTGGGATCGTTTTGTTAGTTATGATGAGACCTTATCTCCGGACTTGAAAGAGTGATCTGTACCCCGAGCACGAACATTTTGCTCTATAGTACAGTTTACGAGACAGTTTAGTTTCAGTAAAATTTTGTATGGGAATTTGAACAGCGCTCCGTGAGCGTATTTGGAACTAAAATTTGGAAGCACGAACATCTAACACTGCGTTATGCGTAGCTATCGTTTGGTTTAAGTAATCGTAAGACGCAAAATGTGTGGATTTTGGCAGCACGAATCTATTTTTGACGTACGTTATCGTCTATCCACTGTAGAGAACTACGAAATTGTTCTCACCGACATTTTTACAGCGAGAACGCTATCGAGAAGTCTTAGTTTTAAGTTTCTCTGGGTTTTTCGTTGATGTAAGTTTAAAATATTTTTATTAAGAACAAATAGAATGAGATCCACGACTTTTTATTATTTTGCGTGACTACCAAAGTCGAGGAAAGAAGGCAAAGACGAGAATTAAGGTAATTAAAATGTACTATATTAAATTATTACAAATTAATATATTCTGTAAATACCCTTACCTTATTTATTTAATTGATTAATTATAAATTTATTTTAATAGCTGCTTAAATTAAATATATCTAAATAATTCCAGTGGTATTATTCAACGGATTTTTCTTCGCCGAACTGAAGAACCTATGAATATTTCTGACCGATACAGATTAAGTAAAATGCATTTAAATTCCCTTGCCTTGAACTTCGCTCTAAAATAAACTTGACCGGGAAACTTATTATATATAAATTCTAAAATAAAAGAATAAGCTTAGAGCTTAAGGTATAAAAAAAATAATGCTCAGAATTAATTTACCTGCTGTAGTTATTATGCACCTAACCTCATAATTTTTTCATTTATGTTTTAGGTTCTTTGTGTGTTATTATTTTACGCAACAGGCTCTTAAGAACGTTTAGTCGGTACGAGAAAGAATTTGGTCCAAACAAGTGTTAGCAAATATGTGTCTCAAGTTACGGAGGCACTTAACAGCCAATAAATAATAACCAATACCTTTATCAGGTTCCCCACTTCAAGGGCTGAGAGAGACGTCATAAAAGTATTTACTTACAATATTTTATTTTTAGTTTTATTAATGAATGAAAAATAGGTGGAGAGATGCGTAAACAGGGATCGCAATCTGTATTAAACACCCGAAAAATACGCCAAAATTATTATAGATATAGCTCGTTGTGTCCTACATAATATAGCTATGCTATTTGGCGTATCAGACCCAGAGGCAGTCGTGTACGGTAATAATTTAAATGATCACATGAGCAACCTGATTTATACATTATAAGAAGTAACAGTAGTCAGGGTTAATAAGAGGTCGTCCTATGAGAGGAATTGTTGTAGAGATAGACTTAGTGCGGTGTAATTCTTCTGTATGTAATTTGTGTTTATGCACATATTTAATTTTTATATTAAATCTAACAATGATTTATTTATTACTTTATTCATAATTTATATTAAATATTTTAAAATTTCGACCACTGCCAAGATCAAAAAAATATTAAGCAAATATAAATAAAAAGGATTATGTTAATATGTATTAAGGAATTTATGAATGGCAAATAACCCCTGGGAATAAGGTAGTTTCTACTAAGTTATTTTTAATACCACTTATAGTTAATTGTGTAACATAATTGTAAACAATTATTCTTCCTAAATCTTCCCTGGACACAGGTATTTTCCGAACCAGTGGTAAATTAAACATAAAAATGACCTTGAATAAGTACTATTTATAATGTATACTGGACAAGAAAAAATCCATTTCTATATCTATTGAATCCATTTTTTTAAATTAATTGATTCTCTATTGTGGTGTAGGCATTTATAACAAAAAGTTTGAATAATGTTTTGATTTGTTTTTGTTATTACGACTTTAGATTTTAAGTGTAGTCTATTTTTGCCGATATTAATATTAAGTTCAAATAAAAAAGAACATCAAAAATTTCAATGAGACATTTTATTAAAAACATGTACAATTATTATTATTTATATATTATTACACTGAGCTTGTACTTCAGCTCAGTATCATGTTGACAAAGTTCTCTGTAGTATCCTCTCTCGTTCTAATTATACAAATCCCTATCTTTCCTTATTATTATTCCTTATATTCTCCTCACTCAAAAAATATTCTTCTAATGATCTAAGTGGTTTCTTTTTGGCTTGTTGTGAGGTGGGTTGCCTGTGGAGGACAATTAGAGATTTCGGCGATGTGGTAGATTTTGGAGGTGTTTGGGATCTGGTTATTGTTAGGAATCTGGGATTGGATGGAGGTATAAATACTGGATCCTTGCTGCCGCCAGGAGTGTTCCAGTCCTCATCATCTGAAAAGATCAATTGAAAAACTTGAACTTTCTACATTACTTCCACAGATATTTCCTTTTTATATTGTTGAAAATATTTGAAAGTTAAAAGATGTAATGACTAATTTGAATTATAAGTACTTTATTATTATGATTTCTTTAATTTATAAAATAAACAGGACTCATGATTACACACTAGTATCACTTATATCATGAAATTTTAATAATTATTTTTTTACATTTAATAATTGCAATAGTTAATATACACAAAAGTAGTTGAAGACGTACCTATAGCGGGAATTTCAGATAGTACAATTATTAAATTTTCTGTTTGTGGCTTTCCGAGTATGGAATACTGTTTTATTAATTCCGGCAGATTATTCTACCTGTAAAATAATAAGATATTAGTCTTATTCTAAAGTTGTTATTCATATACATAAGTAATATCTTCTGAATAATATATTTTCACGGAGAAAGTACGAGTATGTATTAATAATTAATATTAAGATGTTAAAATTAAAGTTTTTACAGTGATTCTTACTAAAGTTCTATCTATGTTAAAGCAGCCTGTTCTCTGAGTATGTGAGACATATTTTTTCATATTAATTTAATTGTCTTTAAGGTTTTGCCCACTATCTTTTTAAATCACTCCACATCTTAAGCAAACCAAATAAAACGATAATGAACCCAAAATTCTCACTAAAGCCCTCTTGACTGATATTGAATGTTTTAGAAAAATAAGACTAGCACTTACTTTTCGCCACTTTTCTTCATTGCAAGACTCCAATTCATTGGCTGTTAAGTAAATCACATAGCTCCTTGCACTTTATAATACATCACTGTCGTCGTTCTGTGGTTTCGATAAATCACCGTTCCTTGGAAACAAACAATATTCATTATTTAACAGAATAAATCATTATCAATATACAATGAACACATAGACTAAAATACAATCAAAACTGTTGTCTCAATATAGTTAAGTACTTACTTTCCATTAACTCTACCATTATTGTAAAATGTGTGTGGCTAGTTCTTGACGACATTATTATAACATTTAGCAGGAATTAACTAAAACAAATTCAAAACACAAAAACTACTAAAACAACACGAAGCGGAGCGAAATCAAATGTTTATCTCAAAGATGTTTTATAGGTCAAATATCTTTGGTTAATCTTAAGAAATCCGCGTTCGGAAATCACAATTCATAAGAGGTGAAACATAGTTTTATAAACATAAAAAAAGTTTCTCCATATATAATTATATTAATAGTGTTTTGTCAAATAACTGTTTTACATTAATTAACACACTATTATTAATAAGTTTCATCACGTTTTCTTATATTTACGCACAATAAAAACTCCACAAATACAATGATAGCAATTTATAAACGTATCATTCATTTTCATTCGTTCGTTTTAATATTGAGTTCTAAGATTTGTTTACATTTAGTTACAATATAGTATCGAGTACACTTGAATAAAAGATAAGCGTTCGTGCTGCCGACGACTTTAGTGACAGTTTCGTAAAAGTTTTCGCTTAGTTTACTCTATACGAATTCTTGACGCAATTGTTTATTATTCGTGCTCGAGGTACTGAATGTGTACTTGCGTAGACTAGTTTGACATAAAATTATCGGAAAATTGGAAGTATAGTATAAGGTTATTAGTGAAAACTTGTGTGTATTTAAACTACTTTAAAAATTTAGGTATAATCATGTTATACGTAATTTTTTTAATGCGCTTAAGGCATGCACAATTGGATTTACCAATAGTTTTTTCTTCCAATTTTTCAATCTATTATTTGCATTATTCTTTAATTATCAGTAGGAATGACCATTTGTCTTTCTAATATTATACTTAAATTATTCGACTCCTCTTATATATTAACTAGCTGTTCCCCGCGACTTCGCCCGCGTGTAATTTAGGATTTAAATTGTTTTTGCGAGGAAACCTAATTATTTTTCTAAAATAATAGTAGCCTAAGTTACTCCTTATGACATCAGCTATCTGCCAGCGAAAGGCCCGTCAAAATCGCTCCAGCCGTTTCGGAGATTAGCCGGAACAAACAGACAGACAGACAGACGGACAGACAGACAAAAATTTAAAAAAGTGTATTTTCGTTATAAGTGCCGTTTATACTTTCATATGCATTTAGTAAAATGCTGTAATTTTGACATTACAAACAGACACTTCAGTTTTATTTATTTGTATAGACTAGGTAACGAATACAGTTCCTTTAGGAACTTCACCGCACGTGTACGCCACGGATCGATAGTCTTATCAGCAAATGACACAAATATGTAGTAGTATTATTTTATCTATACAAATAAATAAAATTGAAGTGTCTGTTTGTAATATCAAAACAACAGCTTCTTACTATTTGCATATGAAAGTATATACGGTACATATAACAAAAACACAATTTTTTAAATTTTTGTCTGTCTGCTTGTTCCGGCTAATCTCTGAAATGGCTGGACCGATTTTGATGGGATGTTCACTGGCAGACAGCTGAGGTTATAGGGAGTAACTGAGGCTACTTTAATTTTAGAATAATAATTAGGGTCTCGCGCAAAAAAATTAAAACCCTAAATTACACGCGGGTGAAGTCGCGGGGAACAGCTAGTTTCATATAATATAATCTTTCTAAGATTGAAGCGGGCTCTTGGCAAGTGGACTGTATAATTAAGAAACTGTGTTGGTTTGTATTGTCTTTACAATACGACTACTGTTTAAGTATGAAAGATGAGACAAAACTACAATGTTTATATTTATTATTTACAAATTGCGAAACTTAGAGAATGCGGCACTGTAATTAATTAATCAACTTAGTCTGGTACTGAGAGTGATTTTCTTTTTATTCTTCTCTGCAACTGTTCTGTGCCGCGAATATCGTCGAAGTTGTCGCGCGCGGAACATACGGATCGACGTGTAGCGGCACCTCTAGTCATCCGTAACAAATATTATTGCATAATAAACTAGTGAAATAATTTGTCAGCAGTCTATTCAGTTCAATCTGCTAAGTCAGTTTTAACCAATTCTAATGCGTACCACCATCTGTCTGCTATATTATCCCTTACCATCAGGAGAATAGTAGTCAATCACTGGTTTTTAAGTTTAAATCAATGTTCTGCAGGCGTTGCACAAGTGGTTCAGGCAGAGTTTGTGTACGGGCGCCGTGGTGCCGCTGTGCCGCTGCGCCGCGCGCCTGCCACGCGAGCTGCCCGCCTACCCCGCGACATCGGACCCCTACAACGACGTGAGTGGCACATACTGACCCTCGTCAGAGTCAAACATTGTCCCTCGCTTGCGTCACAACTATCCCTCTTTAGAGTCAAATTCTGTCCCTCGCTAACGTCATACACCATCCCTCGCCATAGTCAAACCATTGTACCTTGCTAACGTCACACACTATCCCTCGCTAACGTCACATTCACTATCCCTCGTTAACGTCACACACAACAGTCTCTCGTTAACGTCACACACACTGTCCCTCGCTAACGTCACACACACTATCCCTCGCTAACGTCATACACAGTGCCTGCTAACATCACAAACACTGTCCCTCGTTAACGTCACACAATTTCCGTCACTAACGTCACACACTGTCCCTCGCTAGTCACTCACACTGTCCCTCACTACTGTCACACACGCTGTCCCTCGGTAACGTTACACACTATCCCTCGCTAACGTCACACACTATCCTTCGTTAACGTCACACACTGTCCCTAGCTAACGTTACACACTATTCCTGCTAACGTCACACACTGTCCCTCGCTAATGTCACACACACTGTCCCACGCTAACGTCACACACACTTTTCCTCGCTAACGTCACACACTTTTCCTCGCTAACGTCACATACTATCCTTCGCTAACGTCACACATACTGTCCCTTGCTAACGTCACACAAACTGTCCCTCGATAACGTCACACACACTGTCTCCCACTAACGTCACATACTAACCTGCATCAGCGTCACACACTTAAAATTTTTTAAAAATAAATATTTATTGACAATGAATTAATTCACTCCACGATACAGGAGAAAATACTACTGTGGGGGTAACGTTTTTTTAAAAAAAAACATCATTCATTACTGTACAAAGCCTTTTCTAAGGAAGATTCTTCACTGGATCACACAAGCTGCAGGTAATATAAACCTTAATACGTGTACATGCACCTAGTTGCCCAGACTAAGGTCGACTATACAGGGGCCCATACATTATAGATTCGACGGACAACTAAGTGTGGGGCTCAAATGCCTATGCATATTTAATATATATGGATTAGGTACTTAATGCGACTTACCTGGTTCAGAAGCGAAGATGGACCACAAGGCTCGTTCAGGCGCTAGGTGTAGTGAATGTAAATAGTGTGTGAGAAGTGTATATATGTTTAACCTGAATTAGCCCTTTTTAATCAGCAGCAACCCTGACTCCAGCACCGCCACCCTATGTGGTATCCTCCAGCGGCGTCACCAATGGACAATTTCTTTCTTCAATTCACTATGTCAGTCTATCAACTTTATTGTACATTTAACTAACTTCAAAACTCAACTAAATCCCGTTAATTATAATCAAAAACATAACACGCGGCACGACTGATGAACGGTGGGTCAAAGTTCACTTCCGTTCACTCAGCAACAAATTATTTCGAGAATCGAACGCGACCTTCTAAGGCCAGTGATCACGCGACCTTGGTTTGTCTAAGGTTAGGTTGTCTAAGTATTGCAGTGAGTCTACTCAGACTCACTGCAATACTTAGACAACCTAATCCGAGGCGGTCTTCACGAAACACAATTTAAATAGCGAAGTAACACGCACAAATACTGAAAATCTAGACCATAAAACCAAAACTGGTCGCACGAAATCGTTGCCACGGTCACCACAAATACGCTACGTTGCGACGGCGCCGCTGCACTTAAGCTACTGTTTTCGCCCACGTGCGCCAAAACGCCGGGAGGCCGCATACCGCTGCCCCTTCCCTGCAGCGCGCGTGTCACCTCACACATCGGGCGATTCGCTAAGTCAACGCTATTGGATGGCGTTTCAAATAACCATTTTTGGGCCTAAACAATACGTTTCAAACCGTCCTCCGACTACTCTTGTAAACCACGTTTTGGCGTACATGCATTTTAAGAATACTTGATTAGGTTATAAGTATATTATATTGTTAACAGCGTATTTTTTAAATAAAATAAAATATTTATAGAATTTACTGCAAACTTGCGACCGGTTCGAGGAAACAGTAACCGGACACGGTGAAAGAGCAGACGAATTGATAAAAAGTCTCGAGGATGCTGTAAGTAAATATAAACCATCGCTTTTTTTTAGCATTATATAACATGCAGTTTTGTTTTTTTGCCGATTTGCGATTGTAAAATGTTATCATGAGGCGGTGGCGTAATGGATTACTTAACTCCATTTTGTCTCCATCACACCATTTTGTCCTGTGACTGTCGTAAGAAGCGATTAAGGGAAGTGCCAAAAAGTTTTCACGACTTCCTATAGGCCTATATGCAGTGTTATCATCTCCTTTACTCCCGGCTTAAAATAATCAGACCACTGACTCTATATATGGACTGGTTATGCACCGTGTTTATAATGAGGCGATTTGATTGTCGCCATTTTGGCGCTGACTCCAGAAGTGAAATATCTCAATACTGTAACAGTCAATTCGTCTCAAGTGTTTTAAGGCAGAATCCCACGACGTTGGAGATTAATGAGACTGATTTTATGGGCTGATGAAGGCGATAATACCCAGTCCACTCTACAATTTGTTCTCGGCTTTCTTATACATTAATGTGACGCACAAGCCGAGGAGAATCCACCTGATCTTAAGTGGCTGCAGTAGTCGCATAGACATCAACAACCAACTTAAAACATAGAAGGCGAGATGGAATTCTTCACATTCTGTAATTTCTCTCTTACTTCTCCATCTGGAACAAAAATAGGTAAGATAGTGGCTCTAGATAGTGGTTTGGCGGTTCCGTGCCCCAGTGGCTTAAGAGTTGCGGCGCTGAAGGCCGCGGACTCCAATCCCGCACGGAACAAGTATTTGCATGCCCTACAAATAACTGTTTCGGGTTTGGATGTTTACCCTTGTGAAATTTATGTGTGTAAACTGCTGCCGCGATTCACGAGAAAATCGTAATGTGTGTGTAACGTTTAGAAATTAATTAAAGAAACCTCATGGATAGAAAACGAGTTATATTACCTTGATAATACTGTCTGTAGTTGAGTCCACTGCTGAGTATTGCCATGGTAGCCACGATTGATTGGTGGATTGGCAAAATTTTAACGTGGTAGAGCCATGCTGCAGCTATATTAGTAGTGTAGTTGTAACACGAATGGGTCGGCTCGCCCGGGGAAGGACCACGCTCTCACAGAATGCCAGCGTAAAATATCAGCTTAACACTTCTGTGTTTCGTATGGTCAGTGTAGAGAACCGGAGACCCATTTTACTGGAAAAAAGGCATTCCATCTTAATCCTCACGGGTGACGACGCATCTGCATTTTTATTCGCAATCGAGGATAGATTTAGGTGTCTATGGGCCACAGCAACTACTTACCATCATGTGGACTATGTGCTCGATTGCCACCCTATCTTATAAAAAAAAAACGCAGTTTTTTTACTATGTTGAGTTGTAATCAGGAACATGCTGCTGCTGATTTCCAGCTTCAGTTTCCCTTCGTTGCCTCTTCCGATAACTGAACTGAACGCCTTAATAAAATTTAAAGGCAACTAGTTTTCGTTTGCGATTATATCGACCTATCTTTTGTGTTGTATCCATGCAAAAGACGTCCTTACTTAATTGTAAATGAGTTTAACGTTTTATTTAGAACTCTTCTACATATAGCCTTTTCTAAATAAGATTGCATTACAGTTATTTCGTAACAAATTTGGTTCTTTTCTACCGACTTCAAAAAGGAGCCGGTACTCAATTCGACTATATGTTTATTTTATGTGTAACACCTTATAAATTTTTACTGGGTGAACCGATTTCGATGATTCTTTTTTTTATTTGAAAGCTGCTGCTTTACATGTGGTTCCATATAATTGATTAAGGTCTGACCAATAGTTTTTGAGTTATTCTTAATAATTTATATTGAAATCGGTTGTACTAAATTTTTAATTTTAAATTATATTAGATTATTTTGACAAAAGCGAGTAAAATGAAATTTTTCATTAATTTGTTTCTAGAACAATCCATATGCCAAAAAGCCGAGCAAGAATATGGGTAAGAAAAATCCCAGCAGTGCCTATTTAAAACCCGGCACCAAATCAAGTAAGTTGGACATGGTTGATGATTTATTTAGATTTTATTTATTGAAGTGGGGGAGGGGGAGAGGGGTATTTGGCATTAAATCTTAAAATCTTTGTATGTCTGTATGCCCATCTGCCAAAGTCCCAAACTACCTACTAACTACTAAAATAAAACTAACCTGTGCCTAGGGGCTCCTGGCTCCCCCTCTTTGCTTAATTATAATTTAATGATATTATAAACACGATAGATTTCTTCTCAACCACGGTAGCTAAGGAGCATAAGCAGACTTTTTGCTAAGTGTTTACATCAAAATGACAGTCACTTTGGTAGGACATTACGTTGTAATCTATACAGCATTTCTATATAGCTACCACGGCCATCGATCACTATTAAACTAGATACACAATTTTTTTCACGTAATTCTAGTTGGAATAAATATACATTAATGTAAATTCAACCTTAATTGCATTGTCTAAAGTTGTATTCACAAGCTATGTACAAATTAAATGCGCACCCAAATGTTCGAGTAGGCGATCATTCGGTAAGGACATTTTTGTCACTGATTGTGATACACTGATCTTTTATTAGTGATCGATGACCACGACTCTTAGCAGTATGCAGCGCAATGTACTACAAAGTTGTTTTTATATATTTTTTTAATACAAAATGGTTGAGAAAAGATGACTCACGTGCACACCAGCACACCATGCTGCAGATATATCATGGTTGTAGCAAGAATCGATCGGCTCGACCGGGCAAGGACCACGCTCTCACCAATAGAATAGCTTTAGAATACCAGCTAAATAAGCAGCTCGATGCTGTTGTGTTTCGTAAGGTGAATGTAGAGTACCCGAGATCCTTTTTACTGAAAACGAGGCATTCCATCATAGTCCTCAGGAGTGTCAGGGCCAGGAGTAACAGGTTGTTATAATGTTGTGGTTTCTTTCAGAAGGTATAAATATCTACACTTGTTCGCAAAAATAGAACAGATAAGACACTTTGGGATCTTTCTTTCCGTTCCCTTCCCTTCCCGTCTTTGTCACTCTGGATTCATAAGGAATATCTTATGTATTTTGTTTTTCAGCGTCGAGAGCAGATGGCAAATTGTCCATGTACGCCCTGGATACGCTTCGAATCAATCTGAAAGCGAAGCCCTCAAGTACCAGGGATAACCTGTCGAGGTACTAAACTCTACTACTTAATAGCGCTCTATTCTCTATTCTAATAGCGAACATTGGGAGAAATAAAGATATTTATATTAAAACTAGCGATCCGTCCCGGCAACGCACGGGTGATTTCTGCATCTCGACAACAGCGCCACCTACCGAGTCCGTATGTGAATCTAAACCATCTAGGAACCCATTCAAATACACAAAAATTTCATCAAAATCTTTTTGTGTTTTAGCGAAACTAACAGGCAGCAATTGATTTATTTATGTAGATCCTCGCCTTTTGTCTACTGTAATATTCATGTAATATACATATAAACCTTACTCTTGAATAATTTTTTGTATAGGATAGGGTGACAAACGAGCACACGATCCACCTGATGGTAAGTGGTTGCTGTGGTCCATAGATATCTACATCTATCCTCGTTTGCGAATCAAAATGCAGATGCGTTGTCACCCGTGAGGACTAATATGGAATGCCTCGTTTCCAGTAAATAGGGTCTCCGGTTCTTTACACTCACCATACGAAACACAGAGCAGCATTAAGCTGCTATTTTACGCGGGTATTCTGTCAGAGCGTGGTCCTTTCCCGGTCGAGCCGACCCATTCGTGCTACAACTATACTACTGATATAGCTGCAGCATGGCTCTACCACGTAAAAATGAAAAGTTGGAAAAATTTACTTAGCCTATATCCGCTCAATATAATAAAATTATCTGTGTAATCTAGTTTGAAGAGAGGCTCTGTATTTAATTACGCTTTTAAGAAACCCGTTGGCTGACTCATACTTAGAAAAGTATATGTCTAGCTGTGGTCGTAAAACAAGTTGAGGGAGAAGTATTTATTAATAGATCCATCTCCTCACAGTGCAACATCCAAATTGCGCGGAACTGCCAGCAAAGCTCCCGAAAAGCGAGCTCCTGATAAAAGTAAAACGCCTAAATATCGAAGAAAATCTCCAGTGTAAGTAAACTGACATATAATAATCATAAAATAATATGATGGTAAAGAACTATTAAACCTAGGTTTACCTGGTGCTTTTTGGGTAAAGTCCGAATAATGATTAATGAATAACCATGACTTCTGTCAAAGATATGAAAGCACTTTTTAAGTAAGATCAGTACAGTACGTCCCCTAATAGCATTAGGTTGGTTTACGTTAACCATAACGTACTAGGTTGATCAATAAGTTTTTGGAATAGGTCACTTATCAATGAGTTATAGAAATGACGGCAGAGTCTGAAAGGGACGCCCTAGACTAAGATTTATCGACCAAATCGGCGATACATTGAAAATGGGCTAGATTAGGAGTACCCTTAACCGACGAGCGTGTATGCGTAAATATATGGATGTAAAGGAGGCGAGATAGGTGTGTCAGGATCGCGCCAAATGGAAGTCCGTAGTCTCTGCCTACCCCTCTGGGTGACAGGCGTGAGTGTTTGTATTATAGAAATGCTTTCTATTTTTTTTTC
Source organism: Parnassius mnemosyne (assembly GCA_963668995.1). Taxonomy (NCBI): domain Eukaryota; kingdom Metazoa; phylum Arthropoda; class Insecta; order Lepidoptera; family Papilionidae; genus Parnassius; species Parnassius mnemosyne. The sequence continues at coordinate 3,831,277 of CAVLGL010000013.1, forward strand.
GAATCTTAAATTCGTCAGTAGCCAAGGCCAGAAAAAAAACTAAATTAAAAACTATACGCAATTTTTTTTACAAACTACATTTATAGGTAATTTGATTCGTGTGCAAAATGGAAAATCTCAAACTTCGTGCGGTTATTAAATATTTCTGCCTAAATTTTTTTCTACATAGAGTTTTTGAAGTACTGCAGTCTACTTTCGCATACTATTCTCCGCCTTATTCTGTAGTGGCATACTGGTGCGCTGAATTTAAAGGGTTGTTTATAGACGCCCGGTACTTGATTTTAATGTTTTTAGTTTAGGAAGCGTGTTAGGGTTAAGCTTGAACATTTTACACTGTTTTTGGATGTCGGAAATGTGTTTTGAATTAACTATGATAAAAATTCATTACACTAAATATTGCTTATAACGAAACGCAAATATGTCAATTTCATCTAGTATTATGAAGTAGACGTCCAGTACTTGATTTTAATTATGTTTTCAGTTTAGGAGGTTTGTCAGGGTTAAGCTTGAACCTTTTACACTGTTTATGGATTACGGAAATGTGTTTTGAATTAATTACGATAAAAATAAATTTTACTAAATATGTGGGTGAAGATGAGCTTGGGGGATGCAGAACAGCCTGCAATGACGACACTCGCTCCGGGCGGCCAACACCACCCGCAACGCAAGAAAACGTTAAAAAAAATGGAAGAAATTGTTAAGGTAGATCGACGTGTGACCATTCGTTATTTAACTGAGATTCTGAAGCTTTCGTTTTGGACAATTCGGTTTATTTTAACTCATACCTTGAAATTCAAAAAGGTGACCACGCGCTGCGTTCCTCGAAAGTTAACAGACGCCCAAAAAAAGTAAGAATTGATATTTTAAGGCTAAATTTAGCAATAATTGAAGAAGATACAGATTCTTTTTGCGCTCGTTTCGTAACCATAGATGAAACGTGGTTACACCGTTTTGATCTGAAGACGAACAACCAAAGCAAGCTGTGGAAAAAACCGTCTTCTCCGCCAGCCAAAAGATTCAAGATGTCTGCATCCGCTGAAATAATAATAACGTCTTCTTCTTGGATGCGGAAGGTGTAATAATGATCGACTATTTAACACTTTCACTATCCGTGTATTGCAGACACAACAGTAAAACAATAGCAACGACTTATATGTAGTGCACGGGACAGCGAAAGGGTTAAGTAACGGAGAGACAATAACCGGAGATTACTACGCATCATTAATCAAAATACTACGCAAAGTACTAAAGAATAAACAGCCCCTGCCCATCGACCTGATGTAGCAGGCGCTGCCTTCCGAACTACTGGATTCCAGTTGATGTAATACCCACCACATTCTTCGAATCTAGCTCCGAGTGATATTCATCTTTTTACTCACTTAAAAAGGGCTTACGTGGTATAAAATTCGACGGCGACGATGAGGTGGTGTGAGCTGTAGAGGCCTTTTTCAAGTCCCAGAATTAAGCATTTTTTCCCAAGGGAATTAACCAACTTGCAAATCGCTATTCTATGTGTTTTAGCTTAAAAGGCGATCCTAGAGTTTCATTGCGTTTCCAAAAACTCATTAATCAACCAGTATATAAATTGCACAAAGCCCAACATTCAAACCCGGCACAATTATTTTTAGACCATACAAATGCTTGTTCCGTGCGGGATTTAAACTCGCGATCTAATCGCGCGCCGCAAATCTGTCGACTGTTTTTGTTGTCTGAAACTGTTGTATAACTTTGTTTTTAATTTTATTGTATGTAATATATAAAGTTTTGTATACACAGTGCGGCGAGAGCACGTGCGCGGCGAGCTGAGGCCGACGTGCGCACGCTGGTCGAGGCCGTCACTGTAAGTAGCGCACCTATCTAATGTACCTCATGTACCTAACGCTACACACGTACGACACTTTACACACCTACCTAACGTACCTCATGTACCTAACGTTACACACGTACGACACTTTAAACACCTACCTAACGTACCTCATGTACCTAACGCTACACACGTACGACACTTTACACACCTACCTAACGTACCTCATGTACCTAACGTTACACACGTACGACAATTTACACACCTACCTAACGTACCTCATGTATCTAACGTTACACACGTACGACACTTTACACACCTACCTAACGTACCTCATGTACCTAACGCTACACACGTACGACACTTTACACACCTACCTAACGTACCTCATGTACCTAACGCTACACACGTACGACACTTTACACACCTACCTAACGTACCTCATGTACCTAACGTTACACACGTACGACAATTTACACACCTACCTAACGTACCTCATGTACCTAACGTTACACACGTACGACACTTTACACACCTACCTAACGTACCTCATGTACCTAACGCTACACACGTACGACACTTTACACACCTACCTAACGTACCTCATGTACCTAACGCTACACACGTACGACACTTTACACACCTACCTAACGTACCTCATGTACCTAACGTTACACACGTACGACACTTTACACACCTACCTAACGTACCTCATGTACCTAACGTTACACACGTACGACACTTTACACACCTACCTAACGTACCTCATGTACCTAACGCTACACACGTACGACACTTTACACACCTACCTAACGTACCTCATGTACCTAACGCTACACACGTACGACACTTTACACACCTACCTAACGTACCTCATGTACCTAACGCTACACACGTACGACACTTTGCACACCTACCTAACGTACCTCATGTACCTAACGCTACACACGTACGACACTTTACACACCTACCCAACGTACCTCATGTACCTAACGCTACATACCTAGGATGCTCTAGACATCAGCCTAATGTACCTCATGTAGCTAACGCTACATACGAACGATACACTACACTTCTACCTTAAGTACCTCATGTACCTAACGTTACATACGACCGATACTTTACACATTTACCTAACGTACATCATATACCTAACGCTACACACGTACGACACTTTACACACCTACCTAATGTACCTCATGTACCTAACGCTACACACGTACGACACTTTACACACCTACCTAACGTACCTCATGTACCTAACGATACACACCTACGACACTTTACACACCTACCTAACGTACCTCATGTACCTAACGCTACACACGTACGACACTTTACACACCCACCTAACGTACCTCATGTACCTAACGCTACACACGTACGACACTTTACACACCTACCTAACGTACCTCATCTACCTAACGCTACACACGTACGACACTTTACACACCTACCTAACGTACCTCATGTACGTAACGCTACACACGTACGACACTTTACACACCTACCTAACGTACCTCATGTACCTAACGCTACACACGTACGACACTTTACACACCTACCTAACCTACCTCATGTACCTAAAGCGCGGTGCCCACCTAAGTAACGTAACGCGTGATCTGACGCGTGATCTGACGCGTGATTTGACGCGTAACTTGTCACTCGCCTCAACATTCAAAGAGATTGTATGTCGTAGCGCCCATTAGCGTGGCGTGATACTGCATGACCTGACGTGCCATTCAGCTTGCTACTAGTGACGCATTGAAGTGGCGCGTAACATGTAACTTGCAGTGACTTGTCTATACAAAATGAAAGACGACCTAGCTTTTTTTCTTTTCATGAAAGGCCATGTATACAATATGATTGTTCTAGACCCGATTACATTAACAGGAATTCGCAAGATACTTCTTGCAACTTATAGTGACTTGCCTATGCAAAATATAATTCTAATTCCTTTATAGCATTGAAAGTACCACCACTTTTTAATTTTTTTCCTCAAAGCATGTACCCGAAATCTTTTGCTGGCACTTGGAATGTTTGAAATCTGTAGCATAGCATGGGCATGTTTATCTTCTTCAGACGACATTTTGGCTCAAACTGAATTCTGCGATATGCTATTGTTGCACAGGTTGACGCAAGCAGTGTCACCCGTGGTCACGTCAGAGTATCGTCAGAATCATGCTACAAGCCACGTCGAAATCATGTAGTTTAGGTGGGCGCCGCGGTTAACGCTACATACGACACGTTACACACCTACCTAACGTACCTCATGTACCTAACGCTACATACGTACGACACTTTACACACCTACCTAACGTACCTCGTGTACCTAACGCTCCACACGTACGACACTTTACACACCTACCTAATGTACCTCATGTACCTAACGGTACACACGTACGACACTTTACACACCTACCTAACGAACCTCATGTACCTAACGCTACAAACGTACGATGCTCTAGACATCAGCCTAATGTACCTCATGTAGCTAACGCTACATACGAACGATACACTACACTTCTACCTTAACCCTTAATTACTCGCGTGGGGTATATTTAACCCTACGGCGTATTTGAAGCGTCGTATCTCCGCCATTTTTAAAGTTACCTCCATGCCGTTCTTAGTAGCTGCCTAAATACCTCCCCCCGCCGCGAATCAGTCACGAGCGCCGCTCCGTGTCGTGTGGTTGTGTCAGGAGATCGTGTCTGGGGTATATATTGCCCCACGCGAGTATTCGTGCAACTTTTTTTGGACAAGTGAGTATTTTTATTTTTATTTTTTAATGTGCAGTACAGATACTAAATGGTTAGGTTTTTTTTACTTATCTTTGTTTTCTGTTCTTTTTTAGGTTATAACACCTAAAATGGCAAGTAAGCGTCTTTCTAACTACCAGATTCTTGAGTGTATATTAGAAGACGACGAAGAAAGCATCATAGATAGTCCCGATGAAGATGAGGGAGACAATGAAGTGATCCAGAGTGACCACAACTCAGAATCTGAAGAAAGTGCCAATGAAACCGAGTTAGAATGGAGTGATGACGATAATGAACCGCTGAGTAGACACGCAAGTAAAGATTCTGATAGCTTTTATTTATCAAAAAAGAAATGCACAAAGTGGGCAAAAGAGCCGCCGCGTACTAGCGTTCGAGTTCGTAGACACAATATTATGAGGGAAACACCAGGACCTAAGGGAGCAGCCAAGGAGATACATACAATGTCAGAAGCATTCTTTTGTATGTTTTCAATGGATACTGTCAATTTAGTACTGCAACAGACCAACGATTACATAAAATCGATACAAGGAAAATTTCAACGCGAACGTGATTGCAAATTCCTAGAATACGAAGAACTTTTGGCTTACCTAGGTTTGCTTTACATGTCTGGTGTGCTGCGTTCATCTCACTTGAACTTCAAAGATCTGTGGGCTACCGATGGAACAGGCATCGAGTTTTTTCAAAACACAATGTCATTCAACAGATTTCTTTTTATATCAAGATGTGTTCGTTTTGATGACAAAAATACTAGATCTGAAAGGCAAAAGACAGACAAACTAGCAGCAGTCAGAGAGTTCACTGATTTGATGAATAATAATTTCATCAATAATTACTCTGCATCTGAAAATGTCACCCTAGATGAACAATTACCTGCCTTTCGAGGAAGATTTTCTGGTGTTGTTTATATGCCCAACAAACCCACGAAGTACGGCATAAAGCATTATGCACTCGTAGACTCGGCAACATTTTATTTACTGAAATTTGAAATTTATGCTGGAGTACAACCTGAGGGTCCATATCGAATGCCTAATGATACAGTAAGTTTGGTAAAGCGCATGACAGAACCCATCTGGGGTACTGGTCGAAACGTTACGATGGACAACTGGTTCACTAGCGTCCCTCTTACAAATACGCTTCTAAAAGATCACCAGCTTACTATGGTTGGAACTATTCGCAAGAATAAGCCGGAAATTCCAACTTGCTTCCAGCCCAAACGAACACGAGCTGAGCATTCCAGTCTGTTTGGTTTCCAAGAAGACGTAACACTTTGCTCTTACGTTCCAAAAAAATCTAAAGCTGTACTGCTGATTTCGTCAATGCATCATGACAATAAAATAGTTGAAAGTGAAAAGAAGAAACCGGAAATTATTTTGTACTACAATCGCACGAAAGGTGGCGTAGATACCAACGACCAAATGTGTGCTAACTATAACGTCGGCAGACGTACAAAGAGATGGCCTATGGTTATATTTTATCACCTTCTCAACGTTGCTGGTATCAATGCATATGTCATTTATAAAAATAAAATTGACCACGGAATATCAAGAAGGGAGTTTTTGAAGCATCTTGCAGTTGATTTGGTAAAGGCTCGCCAACAAACTCGAGCAACTATACCACAACTGCCTAGGGCCGTACAAAAACGGCTAAAAAGAAATGCTCAAGTTCAGGATCCTAGCCCCACTTCCAGAGGTGGTCCATCGACAACTTATAAAAGGTGCCATATCTGTCCAAGGTCGAAGGATAAAAAAATAAGATTTATGTGTGCCAAATGCCACCAGCAAGTTTGTCACGACCATTCCACTATGATATGTGATAAATGTATTGATTAAAAAGTTCCTAAATTTAAAGTTTCATATCTTTAAAAGTTTTTAAGGATACTATTACAATTTAGAACAATGTTGCCTCTTTCAAATTTTTATAATAAATAAAAAGTATGTCATTAAAAATATGTCATTAAAAATATGTTTTATTGTACCTTTACAATTGGGGTTATATATTCCCCACGCGAGCGTAAGTGTAACTATATGGACGCGAGTAATTAAGGGTTAAGTACCTCATGTACCTAACGCTACATACGACCGATACTTTACACATCTACCTAACGTACATCATATACCTAACGCTACACACGTACGACACTTTACACACCTACCTAACGTACCTCATGTACCTAACGCTACATACATACGATGCTCTAGACATCAGCCTAATGTACCTCATGTAGCTAACGCTACATACGAACGATACACTACACTTCTACCTTAAGTACCTCATGTACCTAACACTACATACGACCGATACTTTACACATCTACCTAACGTACATCATATACCTAACGCTACACACGTACGACAATTTACACCTACCTAACGTACCTCATGTACCTAACGCTACACACGTACGACACTTTACACACCTACCTAACGTACCTCATGTACCTAACGCTACACACGTACGACACTACACACCTACTTAACGTACCTCATGTACCTAACGCTACACACGTACGACACTTTACACACCTACCTAACGTACCTCATGTACCTAACGCTCCACAAGTACGACACTACACACCTACCTAACGTACCTCATGTACCTAACGCTACACACGTACTACACTTTACACACATAAACGTGCCTCATGTACCTAACGCTACATACGTACGATGCTCTAGACATCAGCCTAATATACCTCATGTAGCTAACGCTACATACGAACGATACACTACACTTCTACCTTAAGTACCTCATGTACCTAACGCTACATACGACCGATACTTTACACATCTATCTAACGTACCTCATGTAGCTAACGCTACACACGTACGATACACTACACAACTACTTAACATACCTCATGTACGGTACACACGTACGATACACTACACAACTACTTAACATACCTCATGTACGGTACACACGTACGATACACTACACAACTACTTAACATACCTCATGTACGGTACACACGTACGATACACTACACAACTACTTAACATACCTCATGTACGGTACACACGTACGATACACTACACAACTACTTAACATACCTCATGTACGGTACACACGTACGATACACTACAAAACTACTTAACATACCTCATGTACGGTACACACGTACGATACACTACACAACTACTTAACATACCTCATGTACGGTACACACGTACGATACACTACACAACTACTTAACATACCTCATGTACGGTACACACGTACGATACACTACACAACTACTTAACATACCTCATGTACGGTACACACGTACGATACACTACACAACTACTTAACATACCTCATGTACGGTACACACGTACGATACACTACACAACTACTTAACATACCTCATGTAAGGTACACACGTACGATACACTACACAACTACTTAACATACCTCATGTACGGTACACACGTACGATACACTACACAACTACTTAACATACCTCATGTACGGTACACACGTACGATACACTACACAACTACTTAACATACCTCATGTACGGTACACACGTACGATACACTACACAACTACTTAACATACCTCATGTACGGTACACACGTACGATACACTACACAACTACTTAACATACCTCATGTACGGTACACACGTACGATACACTACACAACTACTTAACATACCTCATGTACGGTACACATGTACGATACACTACACAACTACTTAACATACCTCATGTACGGTACACACGTACGATACACTACACAACTACTTAACATACCTCATGTACGGTACACACGTACGATATACTACATACCTCTCTAACGTACCTCATGTAGCTAACGCTACACACTTACGATACATTACACACCTACCTAACGCACCTCATGAACCTAACGCTACACACGTACGATACACTGCCCGATATGATAACTTGCACTGTCTTAGCTTAATAAAAGCCTATTCACTCTTGTGTTGTAGACGCTCAGATTGTAATCGGACGAAAAAGCAGACGCCGGCAGATTATACCACTCCCTTACTGTACGCATTACGAAAGACAAATAAAACCGTTTAGTTTTAATGCGTGGAAATACAACAAATAGAATTGAATAGAATAGAATCATTTTTATTCAATATGTGTAGATTACAGTACATTATACTCATTGAAAGTCATTTTTAACTTTTACCACTGGTTCTCAAAAAATCTCTGTCCTGGGAAGAACCAGCAAGAAACCCAGCGGGACTTTCTTTTAAAGCACATTTTACAATATAATATTTTAGACATCTACATCTATCCTCAATTAAAAATTATAATGCAGATGCCGTGTCACCCCTGAGGATTAAGATGAAATGTTTTGTTTCCGATAAAAAAGTATTTCCGTTTCTCTACACTCACCATACGAAACACAGTGGCACGAAGCTGCTACTAAGTTAAATCTTGTACAATCTATATTATATCTTAAATTTCGTTGCAGTGCACTTCGAGTCATGTCAGTTTTGAAGCCAGTCCACAACGCTCCCCAAATCCAAAAGACCTAACTTACCGCAGTAAGGGAACCATCCAGAGCGGGAAAAGCAAGGAGACGACTCCCAGATCGAAACTCCAAGAAACTTCTCGGAAAAGCCAGAAAGTTCCAAACGTGCCCAAGAATTCGATTTGTGACGGAAATTCTACAGTAGAATCTTGTAGCGAATTGAGGAATGAGAAAGTAAACGTAGAAATTACGAAAAATTGTAAGGAGTCACCTAGAGCTCACGTGTCACTTAGACAAGATGGCGCTCAAAGCAGACGAAGTGAAACGGAAAAAGTTAAGGTCAGTGATAGTTTAGAACTACTTTTGTTCATGTAGATATTACTATTTAAACGGTTAAAATCGTTTTTTTATCCATTACGTTAATTTAAAACTCTTAAAATGTAAAAAGTCTTTTTACTTGTAAAAATTACTTTTAACGTAAAGGCGACTTTAAAGAACTGTAAAAAAAAAAAAAATATTTCACATAGTGAAGTCGGGGCTTTAATTATTCTATACAATGTCTCAGTAGCTTTTACCTTTTAGTAAAAGAAAAAATTACTCTATAATAGACTAAGAAATATCACAACATTAATGTCTTCTAAATATTTACATAAAAAAAAAACAGAGGCAGTCATAAAGACCGCTGACAGAAGTGAAAACTCAATGATATAGACTAGCTGCGTGTAGTGGACTTGTTCGAGCATGTCAAGGTCATTAGTGACGCCAACCTATAAGATTTTGCCCCACAAAAATCGCTCAACGCGGCTATAAAGAAGTTTCCACTTCAAAAATTTTATTCCCTAATTTGTCACTCCATTACTTTTATTTGCCAGCAATACCGACCCCTTGTTGGTATTTTTGGCGATTTTTGTTGGATTTTCTTCTACAAATTTATTTGAAACCACTCCTGATGTATAAGCTATTTAATAAAAAAAAGAATCCTCAAAATCAGTTTACTATTAAAAAAACATGCGCGAGTGTCGTGGAACACTCGGTTGTAACGATGTTACTTTCGTAGTATAGTATTATTATTGATAAACGTATTATATTATTGATTAACAAACTCAAATAAATGAATTACTAGCGTCAACGTCATTTAAAATAATATTTCTAACATGGCGGGATAAGAAAACGTGCGAGGGAGATGGATATTATTCTATCTCGCTCGCACTATAGAAAAAGTCGTGACGGAAAAATCTTACACATTCTTTCGCCCAGCCCCCATTCGCCCGCCACATTCGAACCGTGCGATAAGGAACTTCGTTTAGAAAAAAAAGAAAAAAGTTTGTGTGAAGTTCACACGCGGTATAAGTCAAATGTAATGAAAAATAAAACAAAAATATTTCAGATGATTTGATAATTCTCAACAGTAAGTGCGGCGCGGCATAAAATATTTTTTTTTATTAGATAATGGTGATAAACGAGCACACAGTCCACCTGATGGTAAGTGGTTGCTGTGGCCCATAGATATGTACATCTACCTTCGATTACGAATCAAAATGCATATACGTTGGCACTCGTGAGGACTAAGATGGAATGCCTCGTTTCCAGTAAAAAGGGTCTCCGGATCTCTATACTCACCATATAAAACACAGCAGCGTTAAGCTGCTATTTTACGCTGGTATTCTGTGAGAGCGCGGTCCTTCCCCGATCGAGCCGACCCATTCGTGCTACAATCATAATATAACTGCAGCATGGCTCTACCACGTATGTAAATATAAGTTAAAAGTTTAATTTTATAGCAAAAAAATGTTACAATCCTTATTTTTAAAACATGTGAGCCACAGAATCCACTTACAAGTATGTAGACTGTATGCTCGCTTGTCACCCTTATTCTATAAAAAAAAATTTAGTGCATTAATTAAATCAAAATACTATTTTCTTTCGACTAAAATTGTTTTGTATTAGTGACGTCTACTTCATATAGGTAGTCATTTTAGTCAAAAATTGATTCGACTCTCGAGGTGGTCCATAAATCGGTAAGATATGAAATCGTGGATGTTGGTTTGGATATGATAATTTTATTCAGTATCATTAATTTAACAGTTAAAAGTAATAACCATCTTTAAAGCACCGCACACAGAAAAGACCAAGATAATACTTTTTTATCCTGTACTAGATGTGCCCGGCAGTTTCACCCGCGTATATCGCGCGTCTGAGCCGCGCAACATTTCGCCTTGTATAGGCGAGTCGATCGCGTGCCAAGCCGAGTGTTGAATTATTGTAATTTTTTTATTATCTATTAAACTATGCGTTAAAATAACATGCTACAAAAAGCAAAGTTTATCCTCATGAACTGAAGCTTATGTTCATAAGGATTAATATAGGATGCCTAATAACGCTCATAAATCACTTTTTATTTTTAATCTTTTTTTTCACAAATCACTTTATTGTGACTTATATATAAGAAATAGACCTATGGTATCCTGGATTTTTTTTAGATGAAGGAAAGATCTATATTTTTGTAATACGTTGTATTTACGTATCTATAATTATTACGCCAGCACACGCGGATGAAGACGTTCCTGAGCGTTTTTTCTTCCGACTTGCTTAACGGAATTTAATATTTAAGACTAGCTGAGAGGTGTAGCCTTATGCTAGATAGCCTATACTATTCCTCATGAATCTGGTTATCATACACAAAAATAATTTATTAAATCGGACTGACAATTCCGGAGATTGGAAAAAAAATTCTTTCGCTTTATTATCTTTATATATAAAAATTACGTGTCACATTGTTTGTCCGCGATGAACGCCTAAAGTACTGAACTGATTTCAATGAAATGTTGCATGTATGCAGTTTGGTCCAACTTTAGAGGTAGTATAGTTTTTATCCCGATAAGTGATCCTCAATTTTTTTTATTGTGAATTTAAGGATTTTTTTAAGACACATGGTCGTCGGAAAGGGCAGAACAACGTCTACCTCAGGTCAGCTAGTACTACTATATAGTAGTATCTCTTTCACACGTAGGCTAAATTATATAAATGTATGATTGTTTCCTTTTAGTGTCACTTTTTCGATTTCATCGCCTTTCAGATCACAACGATACTAAAAAAAGTTTCACTTCAAAAAGAACATACAGTGGAATTGTAAACCGCCTTTTTTTGGACGGCTAAAATACATACCATATCTGTCTTCAGGGTCGACAACAAAGATTACGATCTCTAAGAATCACAGCATTCACTTACTGTCAGGAGGACTGTGTACTTGTTTGTCACTCTTCATCATCATTATCACCATTACAGCCCTTCACAAGTTCACTGCTGAACATAGGCCTCCCCCAAGGAATACCACAAAACACGGTCCTGAGCCACCTGTATCCATCGACTTCCTGCATGTTTTACCAGGTCGTCACTCCATCTAGCGGGGGGACGCCCTACACTTCGCCTACCGGTATGAGGCTATCACTCGAGGACCCTTCATCCCCATCGATAGTCGGTTCTTCGAGCTATATGGTCGGCCCATTGCCACTTCAGCTTACTAATCCGTTGGGCTATGTCGGTTACTCTGGTTCTACTGCGGATATCCTCATTTCTAAGTTTATCACGCATAGAAATCCCGAGCATGGCCCTTCCAATGCTCACTTCTACAAGTTTTATTTTTTATTTGGGTGAGTCTAATGGCCAAATAAACGTTACTCAATTTTAAGATGTTAAGTCTCGTGTTGTCACAGTCACTTTTACTTAAAATGATAGAGACAGCACGACACTTAACGGCATCTTAAAATTGGGGAGTGTTTGAGTATTTGGGCATCAGAAGTCTAATTAAATTGCATTTGCAATTGTATCCATCGCCTTCCTGCATCTCTTAGAATTCGCTTACCGGTACGAGACTGCAACTCGAGAACATTTCTCTCTTAACCGTTGTCGATTTTTCGAACTATATGGCCAGTTCATTGCCACTTCAGGTTATTGATCCGTTAGGCTATATTAATCTATCACGTAGAGAAACACCGAGCATTGTTGCTCTGCCAACGTGAGGATTAAGCTTGCTGAGTGACTTTGAGCCTCCTCATACGGCCAGCAGTGAAGGATTACGTCTCATATCCATATATTCACTGATATTTTCTATAATTCACTGAACGCGTACTGGTTGTACATTCTTGAGTGTACATTATTTCTCAATTAATTTTTTTACATATACTTGTTTGTCATTAATGACGGCATTACGTTTAGGAAAGGAAGTCAATCGCTGAACATGGCCTGATGGACAAGAGGGGGTTGGCATTTAATTTAAATAAAGAACATGAACGGTTAAAAACAAAAGTGCTTTATTGAAAACGCAAGTTTTCGTGAAGCGTAAAAAATGTAGAATCTAGCAATATAATATTTAATATAGCAATCCTTGCGACCGAAACACGTACACGGCGTCGCGGTCACTTCGCATAAATTATTAAAAACTTTATTTACAAAAAAAAAAAATGTCTTTAAAGCGACCACTTGTTGTGTATAAAAATATATACTATGTTAGCGAAATCCCCATTTCTCTATGATAGACGTAAAATATATCCAAAATATGTTTTTATTTGTTGAGAGACGTCAAGGGATTCAGACAAATTGGGACCTTAAAAGAATCCCATAAACAACATATTTAAATGTAAAGCTTAACATTGTCATCGTGCGTGCTGTATGTACTTTTAGTGCACTTATTTTATAATAAATAGACATCGGTAAATATATCGATGGGTGATTATATGTCGGTTTGTCAGGTGCGTCTACGCGCATCTGGTGCAGAGAGGCTTGTTGTCCATTACCGAGAACGTGGAGTCTGTTACCGGGTTTCTGCATTTCTGAAATAGATATAAAGCGTCATTTAGATTGTATAAAGTACAGAAATTTCATCAAGATTAGAGACTTAACCTTTTTGTTCATCAATAAAAATGAGAAGTTGCTGTTGTGTTGGCGGCGTAAGAAAATCCATCGCACCATTTCGTCCCGTAGGTATCGTAAGAGTGGACTATGGGTTTACCAAAAAGATTCTTATGGTTTCCAATAGATGGCGTTATAATAAATAATCTTAGTTTAAGCCAGATGTAAAATAGTCAAACCGTTGACGGATAGCACCGTGCGATCGGCAAACAGTATACAGTATACAGTGTAACATTGAGTTATATGTACTACGTACTAGAGAAGCTATTTCAAACAAAAATTGTGCGCTACTCTGTCTTCGCGCATGCGCGGGTGATAGTAGAGTTGCGCATGCGCGAAGACTTTAATTTAATGTAAAATAAGATATTAATATAAAATAAATATAAGAATTTAATATAAAATACTCTTATTTTAATTTAAAAACCATATTTCTAAATAAAACGTAATAATTATTATTTTATGGAATTAACAAATCTTCAATTTACGCAATATTTAGTTTAGTGTATGGATTGCAGTACAGTTCAGTTGAACATAGTTAATGTTCGGAATGCGAAATCTAGTACGTAGTATATATATATATCGATGCAGTGTAATATATACCTATATGAACGTGTGCTGCTTGTTAGGACTGGTCTGCTCGAATCTGCAATGCATTTATTCGTTTTTTTTTTGCTCTTTTTTGTGTGTTACTTTATTGCAGACCACGCTATGATTCATCTATTTTATTTTTGATTAAGATTGCTGTATCATAGATTTTTTTGAAATGACGAAAGCAGGATAAATGCCGTGTTTCTTTCGTGGTTTCTTCTCCGGATAGAGGAACGTCATTTTGAAACCGTTGTAGATTAAAATACGTACAGCAAAGGAGTGGAATAATTTTCCAACCATTTTCTTTCCTTTCGAATACAATGTGGGTTTCTTCAAGGCCAATGTTGCCTTGAAGAAACCATTTTAAAGACTTTTGCTTAGTGCTTTCAAATTTCGTTGACAAAGTATGCACATAAATAATGACATCGTTTTTACATTCACATTAAATGAAATCAATGTTAGATTGTCTAAAACAACGTTCGCTGTTTACAAAACAAGAAACTAGTCTTTTCGGCCTCTCACAGTCATCTAAAGGAGTTACGGAGAATTGAGTGTAACTTAATGCGCAATGTATTAGTACCGTAGGTCCCTACGTAGTGTAGTCTAGTATAGGTGATAGTAGCGAATGTTTGGTATAAACTAATAGTATAGTTGGTCGTAGCGTGTGTTTGGCATAAAGTAATAGTATAGTTGATAGTAGCGATTTTTTTATAGGATAAGGGTGACAAACGAGCACACAGTCCACCTGATGGTAAGTGGTTGCTGCGGCCCATAGACATCTACATCTATCCTCTATTCCAAATCAAAATGTAGATGCGTTGTCACCCGTGAGGACTAAGATGGAATGCCTCATTTCCAGTAAAAAGGGCCTCCGGCCACCTGCACTCACCAAGCGAAACGCAGAGGTAAACCTCTACTTCACGCTGGTTTTCTGTGAGGTGGTGGTACCACCCCGGTTCGAGCCGGCCCATCCGTGCGACAGCAGAAGTTGCCGGGTGGCTCTACCACTGTCAATACTACCACTGTTTGGTATAAAGTAATAGTATAGGTGATAGTAGCGGGTGTTTGGTATAAAGTAATAGCTTAGGTGATAGTAGATAGATAGCGTGTGCTCACATTGCAAGTGAAGCACTTGGCGTGCCACTTGGCGTCAAGCGCGATGATGGCCTTGTCCACGATGGGTTGGCCGCAACCCGCACACCGCGCCGCGAACTTGTCCGCGTAACACGACGAGCAGTACGGCCGCCCGGCCTGCGGACACGACATATTATAGTTTAAAGAAGAAAGAAAGAACATATTTAGTTATTGCTCCAACTATCAATTTTACAAACAGAAAACACGTAATATACAGGGTATTTTTGGAACGCCCTGAAAACGAAGACAGACGACAGTACCAACTATACCTTTGATGATGGGTGAAATATAAAATCGATCCTGATGAAAAAAAAACATCTTTTCACAACGTTTTATTAGCTTTATTAATTCTCTATCGTTTTAGTACAGCTAAATAAAACGATAATTTATAAAAAATCATGAAAATACTTAAACAAAACCAGCAGTGAAATTACTGAATTACAATCAGCTGACTAGGGGTCAATGTAAGCGCAAACGTAACCTAACTTATCTACTTAACCTACTATTTTGCCACTGTGCTTGTTTCCACGTAGCCACTTTAATCCTAATTTACAGGTTAAATAACCCAAATAACTGGTTCGATTCCTCGCTAATGAAAAAATACTTAAATGAAATGTAACCAAGGTTAGAGTCATGCATTTTTATTCATCGTGTAGGTATGTTTATTCTCATGTATTCAGTTATGTACCTATTCAGATTAGTTCAGTACTAAGTTATTTAAAAAAAATAGTTATGAAACAGCTTACCGCTTTAAATCCTCTGTGCTCTTATGAGATGCGGCTCAAATTGTGCTCCATTCATTTCAAGGCAGATTTGGGCTCGGTGTTGCGTCTCCTCATACAGGCGGGGCATCATCGTGTGGTCTTCGACACAGTCCGTACGTAGTTTGTCGAAAACATCCACAATCCTTTGGCGCATTTCATCAGCACTATCACACTCACGATTAAAAACCCTTTCTTTCACATACCCCACAGAAAGAAGTCTAACGGGGTCAGATCTGGTGAGCGAGGTGGCCAAGCGTGTGGCCCTAGTCCGCCAAATCCAGCGATCATCAAATAATTCGGTGAGGCGCTCACGGACGAACCTCACGACATGTGGAGGTGCACCATCATGCTGAAACCATGTGCGGCGATATTCAGCCAACGATAGGTCGTCTAAAATGTCAACCAACTGTTCATTTATAAAGTTTAGGTATCGCTGTCCGTTAAGTCGCTGTGGCAGAAACACTGGTCCTAGTATGCGATACTTAAATAAACCTGCCCATACGTTAACCGACCATCGGGTTTGGTGCCCGGTTTGTCGAACAGCGTGCGGGTTAACCTCTGAATACACGTGTGTATTTCTTCGGTTCCACAGGCCGTTTCTGGTAAATGTCGACTCATCCGTCCAGATAATGTGCTCAATGGAACTAGGCACACGTTGTTGCTGGTCTAATAACCAACGGCAGAAAACTCGTCTCTCTCGAACTAAAGCTTGCACTTTGTGCAATTTGTATGGGCGCATTCGGTTACGCTTCAACACTTTGTGCACTGCACAGACTTGTTCCATCCTGACGTCTTAACAATTTAGCGATACTTCGTGTACCTAGGTTCAGATACCTAACATGTTGCCGTATTCACGAGCACTATAAACGTACGCGTTAGGTATTATTAAAACAAAAAAGAAACAAAAAAACGTAACAACAAGAATAATACCAACACGTAATCACAAGTAATAACAATAAGAATTTAATAAACAAAACGATTGAACTGTCGCTCGCGCACGCGTGTACAAAATCAACACGGAACTGTCTCAAAAACTAAAATTAATAACGAACCCCGCCAAAACTGAATCCTACTGCGTCACAGCGTGAGGCAACACCAGCCGGCCAGGTTAGGCATTGTTTCGCACCGAGCTAGTACAGGTCGACAGTGGAGGGAGTGTGGGTACAGTCGCGTTCTAAAGTACTACATGGTATTGGGCTATTGTTTTATAATATTATAGTAATTAATTGTTTTATTGTAGAATCACAATAGGTGTTTTACTAGCTACTTAGAACTTTGGAAGAGGTTGGAATTAAAAATGGATAATGTTTACTTGAGTATTATTTGTTATTTCTATTGTAAAGTATAAAGTAGTTTGTAACAAGAAAACTTAAGCTAAGGGTGACACGCCGTCCATTATGTCGTTTGGGTCACATGGAGGCCAGATGTCGATGGTGTGTTGGTGTTACTGGATGTTACTTCATCATCACTTTCATCTTCGCTTGAGCTTCCGTCATCAGGTCGATTACATGGTAATTTTTTCGGTATTCTTCCACAACACTTAACTTTTCTGCACAATTTTCCCCATTCACCTTCTCCTATCATATTTACCTTTTCGTTCACTAGTTCAGTCATAAAACAATAGATATAAATAATTTTTCTTTCCTTCCTTTTTAAAACCATCGTCGCTAGTCGCAAAGTAAGCTGTGTATGCGACTGTATTTTGGGAGCGAACAAAGCGCGGGAACCAATAGCATGCGAGCACAGTAATACTGGCGGATTGTTCCCCCGTCGCGGCCCCTTCGTACCAGTCACTCATAAATCGCTCACTGCCCAGGTTCAAGGCCAGCGTTCTTATTTCAGCGTTCGCGCGTACATTGACCTCTAGTCAGCTGATTGCAATTCAGTAATTTCACTGCTGGTTTTATGTTTCAGTATTTTCATGATTTTTTTTTATGAAATTATCGTTTCATTTAGCTGTACTAACATGATGGAGCATGAATAAATCTAATAAAACGTTGTGAAAATATGATTTGTTTTTTCATCTGTAACGATTTTATATTTCACCTATCATCAAGGTATAATTGGTACTGTCGTCTGTCTTCGTTTTTGGGGAGCGTTACAAAAATACCCTGTATCAATAATTTTTACGTGTTTTTTACAGGGTGGTTACAGAATAAGGGTAAATGAGCACACAGTCAACCTGATGGTAAGTGGATACTGTGGCCCATAGACATCTACATCTATTCTCGATTAAGAATCAAAATGTTGTCACCCCTGATTACTAAGGTGGAGCTATGCTGCAGCTATGTCATGGTTGTAGCACTCTTATTCTATAAAACAAATAGTTTAAGCTATCTCAGTACAGTATTGGAGTCATACCTGCTCCATAAAACCGCCTCCGCCGAGCTCCTTCCTGCAGCCGCCGCAGACGAAGTGGTGCGAGTGCCACGACACGCCCAGCGCTTGGATGACGCGCTGCAATAAAATACAACAGTTACATTAACTTACATATAGAAAATTTACTTTTTAAAGCAATTACTACACATATATTTGCAGAGGATAGGGAAAAGAACCTAGATTCAGGGGGACAGATCGATATTAGAGGTCAATTACTTGTGACGTGGCGGGATCACATTGGATCATCGATCACCAATAAAAAAGTAGGTACACAATCGCTTGCAAAAGTTCTCTAGTCGACAGTTTATGTCGCCTATTGTTTTGACGTAATTCTGGTTGAAATAAATATACATTAAATTAAATTCAACTTTAAATGCATAGCC
Organism: Parnassius mnemosyne; assembly: GCA_963668995.1. NCBI lineage: Eukaryota > Metazoa > Arthropoda > Insecta > Lepidoptera > Papilionidae > Parnassius > Parnassius mnemosyne. The sequence goes on from CAVLGL010000013.1 coordinate 3,850,447, forward strand.
TAAAGTTGTATTGTCAAAGGTACGTACAGATTAAGTGCACCCAAATGTTCGAGTGGGTGCTCATTCGGTAAGGACATTTTTTGTCACTGATTGTGTATCCAGTTTTGTATTAGTGATCGATGGTCTGGGTAGATATTTCCTTAGTAGGTTTTTTGCCGCTCGTGTGGATAACCAGTATGGTTGTTAGACATATTAGTCAGATTTGTCTATGACTATGTTTTCCTAGATTCTTATTTCTTACGATAACCAGTGGACAAAATTGGGTGATGGATTGGACGGTGGCAATCTCATCACGCTGTAATATATCACCAGCAATTAACAAATGCCGTGTAGTGGCGGTGTAAGAATATCGACAAACCCATGTTCTGCGTCTTGAGTGTTTCGTTAGAGGTGACAGAGAGAAAATGAAACAGGCGATGGGCAGCATCATATTCTTGATAACAACTCAAAATAATAAAAATTTTCGGTTGCCAACCCTCTCGCCAAGCATGGCAACTATGGCAAAATCCCCCCACGAGGCAATCTTTGAGAGAGGCCTATCTTATATATTATCAGCAATATACTTTTATAGGCTATAATGGATGGATTAATTATCAAATTCCGATAGATTGGTAACCATAGATGTAAATGCCATAGAAAGTACTTTTAAAATTTATTTATTTTTTGTTCATCATCATCATCATTATCATCATTACAGCACTTCACAAGTCCACTGTTGAACATAGGCCTCCCCCAAGGAATGCCACAAAGCACGTCCTGAGTCACCTGCATCCATCGACGAAATACAATTGGATTGTCTGTGTGCAATATCAAAAGAACTACCTTCTATTAACCTCGAGGGGGTTATTTGCATCCTATTAGGGTATGAATATCCATTATTTAAAAAAAAATATCTGTCTGTCTGTGTAAGTTAATTTCAAGGATGCTAATCTGATTGTGAAGAAACTTCACGCACACATAGAGAACAATACCAGGAATTATCTAGGCCAGCTAAAGAAATCCTGCATGTTTCTCAAATTAAATACTAGTACATTTTATTTTAAAAACATGCAGAACTTTTTGTCAAATTAAAAAATCCTAAAACCACTATTACTATATTTACTTTTATTAAGTTCTCTGTGAATGAAGTCGCGGGATAAAGCTATTATATAAACGGCGCCCATTGCATTGTTTATTTGCAAACGAATGTTTGTCTCGTCGCGAACGATTACATCATCGAAAGCTGTATGAATGATTAAAAGCTTGTTACGTTTCCCTTGTGACAGACATCACGTCCTTGCTAAAGGAATATAAAAATAGCCTTGAGTAGGGTTGCTCTGCATTACGTGTGAATTTCAGGACATGATGCAGCTCGAGAAATTTTTAAAAAAATCTTCCGGAAATATAGAAAAAACAATACTAAATAATTGAGAGAGTAAAACTCCAAGGAAAGGTCACTGAACCTTTTGTGTCGGATGTGATTTTACGATATGTGACCCGGTATATATATTAGTTAGTAGTTAATTAGTTAAGAAGTTAGTTAGAATGGCCTACCTATTTAGTTTTGTGGTAAATTATTAGTTACGCCCGTTTCTTTTTGGGTTACTATTTGTTGAATTACTAGCGAGAAAGGACATTGACCTTGTTTCGCAGTGGTAATAGTCCACTGCTTGTAATGAGCTCTCAGGCCCTCAGCTCACTCAAAGGAATGGGTAATGGAGATTTGCCATAAGCACCTCGCTTGATACAGCATTAAACTGTTTGTGGGCTTATTAATACGTTGATAAAGTTTTGTCTCTTTCGATTACAATGGACAAATACATTTCTTCTTTTTCCTTAGCTCGTAAAAGTCCACTGCTGGATATAAATTAACGTTGTAGGGAGGGATTTGACCTGCACGCTTGGAAGAAGTGAGGATCGTAGTATCACACGTATTTTATCATGGACGTTGCCATCCGTCGGCGTCATCTAAGTATTTTACGTCTATGAGCGTTATCCGCCATATATCGCAAGCCATAACATTCTCTGTCTGTGTGTTTGTTCCGGCTAATCTTCGAAACAGCTGGACCGATTTTGACGGGTTTTTACTGGCACATAGCTGATGTTATAAGGAGTAACTAAGTCTACTTTAATTTCAGTAAAAGAATTAGGGTTCCGCGCAAAAAATAATTAAAACCCATGAAATCCAATCGTAACAAATTATATAAACACAGCTATATTTTATATAATAGGCTGTAAAGTTACCGTTACAGCCTATTAAAGTCCACTGCTGAACATTGGCCTCCCCGATAGATTGCCTTATAGGAGGGATATTGGCCATGGTTGCCACGCTTGGCAAATGGGTTGGCGACCACAGTATTTAATTTTAGTCGTTATTAGGAAGACGCTGTTACCTATCTCTTGATTTTTTCCCTCTGTCGCCTCTTACCGCACCCACGGGATGATATGAGATAGTGGATAGTCTTACACCGCCACCGCACGGTAAACAAAAAAAGTTCTAAAATAGTCTAGACTTTTTTATCTGGATACTTGAACGATTTGTCCCACAACATCCTGAAGGCTGGTGAAACTAAGCAAGCGGTCACACTGATATACTTATCACGGGTGCACGGATGAGCGGACTTTGATTTTGTTCATAAACAAGTGATGTCATCGCGTTGGTGACAATGGTGTCTATGTGCACGCGGAGCTACTGCTGCCTAGGCATGAACTTTGATATAACTATACCTACTGCTCGTTCGTTATAACTGAACATAGGAGCAATTTTGTTCGCGCTTTAATTTAGTACGTAGGGAGGTTTACTGATATCTTTTTTATAGAATTAGGGTGACAAACGAGCACACAGTCCACCTGATGGTAAGTGGTTGCTGTGACCCATAGACATCTACATTTATCCTCAATAAAGAATCAAAATGCAGATGCGTCGTCACCCGTGAAGATTAAGATTGAATGCCTCTTTTCCAGTAAAAACGGTCTCCGGTTCTCTACACTCATCATACGAAACACAGCAGTGTTAAGCTGCTATTTGACGCTGGTATTCTGTGAGAGCGTGGTCCTTCCCCGGTCGAGCCGACCCATTCGTGCTACAACAATACTACTAATATAGCTACAGCGTGGGTCTACTACGCTGATCTATCTACATCTTATGATAGTTTATATACTAGACCTCTTGAGATGGGGTAGTGCTGGAAATTAAATATAAGATCGTATATTTTAGTTCACTTAAAAAAAAGTAGGAGGTTCTAAATTCGACTGTATTTTTTGTGTGGATGGTACGCGATATTTTCGCCAATGGCAAACCACTTTTAATGCTCTGTTTTTGTTAAGTAGGCTATAATTCTAGGGTGGTCCCATACCGTTACCGTTACAGTATATTAAAGTCCACTGCTGAACATAGACCTCCCGATAGATTGCCTCATAAGGGACATAATATTTGCCATAGTTGCCACGCTTGGCAAGCGGTTTTGCAACCGCAGTTTTTTTATTTTTAGTCGTTATTAGGAAGACGCTGCTGCCATCTCCTGATTTGTTTCACTCTGTCGCCCTTTACGGCACCCTCGGAAACATATGGGATAGTGGATTTTCTTACACCGCCACTACACGGTCCCATATAAATTTGGAATTTAACCCCTAAGGGTGGAAAAATAGGAGATGTAGTTTTAATATAATTATTTAGACGACATTCTAATTGCCTTGAGCTTGTTATATTCCGTATTCCACTTAAAAGAGTCGATAAACTAAAACTCTTAATTAAAAGTAAAAGAAAAACCATGGCGGATAACGCTCATGTTCCCGGTTCTTGATTATGCTGATGTCTGTTATTTGGATGCGACTGAGGAGCAATTAAACAAACTTGAGCGCTTGCAAAACTTATGTATTCGTTATATTTTCGGACTAAAAAAGTATGACCACATCTCCTCCTATCGCAAACAGCTCAAGTGGCTCCCAATCCGACTTCGCAGGAATACCCGTATCCTATGCCTCCTCTTTAACATACTATACAATCCAACATCACCACCCTATCTACGTGATCGATTCCACTTTGCGCACTTCCCCGATGCAGTTTGCAGATCACATTTAAAAACCCTCCTAAATTTCCCTTCCTCTAGAACTAAGTCCTAGAGCACTACTCGTATATTTCTTTGTCGTCCCAATGATTATATATATAATATATTATTATATTTTTATATGTAATATATAATATATATGTATATATATATATATATATATATAGATATATATATATATATATATATATATATATATATATAGTGTACATGTGTATATGTCTTTATAGTGGTATTTAGTTATATGTATGTTTACATGGATATATGTTTTTATTATCTTTACTTTATGTTAAGTATATTAATATTATAAAATTTTATTATGAGAGTGCACAGTAGATCAGCTTCTCTTTTAATTTGTCCAGTTTCAGGCCTGCTGGAAGAAATTTCAATATGAAATAAGCAGTGCCTTTGTACAAAATATCTTTTTTTTTCTTCATTGTAACATTATTTTGTGTGTACATAAATTGTTAAATAAATAAAATAACCAACCTCAAACAACTAAAAATAATAAAAATAACTTCCTCATAAAATTATATGAAGTCGTGCTCGACTTCGATAAACTATTTATTATTTACTTATTTATACTTCATTGTACGCCTTAATAAAAAGGATTACGGGCGGTGTAAATGTGTTGTGAATGCCAAAAGGAATCAATCTTTTGGCATTCTCTCCTAGCCAACCCGTGTGTCAATGTCTATGTCTTGCGCTAACTTCAGTAGCTATCACGTATTAGATATTTTATTATTTCTAGTTTTATCGTGTCGGTTTTTACTTTTTAATAAAAGTTTAATTTTTGTATAGGTATCCAATAAATAGAATCTTAATTATTTGTTAAATTATTATTGTATAACGGCTTAAATATCATAACCATTTGCTTTTATTTTTTTTTAATTTAAAAGTTAAAATTACAGCCGATATACGTCTCACTGTTGTGCACAGGCTTCCTCTCATTTCTGACAGAATTTAAGGGCAAGGAAGTGTCCGCCGCGCTGCCCCAATGCGTGTTGGCGATCTTCATATGTCTTGGAAATATATTTTTTTCTTATTTCTCAGACATGAAGGTTTCCTCGTGATGTTTCCCTTCACCGCCGAGCACGTGGTAAATCAGCACTTAATATTGCAATTAACAATCTAACTCGTGTAGGTGGGGATCGAACCCGGATTGTTAACGTACTATGACATTTACAGCCGAGCGCTTAGCTACCACACTATATATTTTATTTAAGGATGTTGTTAAATTAATTAGCTAACATCCTCGTAATTAATAATTTATTAATATTAAATAAGTAATTATTAATTATTTTATAACATCTATACAAATAAATAAAATTTAAATGTCTGTTTGTAATGTCAAAATAACAGCTTTTTACTAATTGCATATGAAAGTATATACGGTACTTATAACAAAAACGCAATTTTTAAAATATTTGTCTGTCCGTGCGTCTGTCTGTTTGTTCCGGCTAATCTCCGAAACGGCTGGAGCGATTTTGACAGGACTTTCACTGGCAGACAGCTGATGTTATAAGGAGTAACCTAGGCTACTTTTATGTTAGAAAAATAATTAGGGTTCCGCGCAAAAAAAAATCCAAATAACACGCGGGCGAAGTGGCGGGGAACAGCTAGTCTTTAATATAATGGATTTCCGCAAAGTAAGAAGAAATAAAGAAAGAAAGAAAATATTTATTTATTGCTACAACTTGAAGAATATCAATTTTACAAACAAAAACTATTTAACTAAATAGGTACTAAAAATAATACGGCAACAAAAAGACCACCGAGTCAGCACAATCCTACAGTAACAGAGTTACCGCAGCGGTGACAGTCCGTAAAGTAACGTCTGATTCTATCAATTACCTTTATTTAATTCTTAGGCGTAAGTAATTGGATCGCTTATAATTTATAAACACAACATTCTTAAAAAATCCCGGGAATCCCACCCTTATTAACAAGTTTAAACCCTTTACTGGTGCCACTGAAACTATAACAATAGCGTGTAAACCATTCGTTAACAAAAATATATATCACCCATGTGTCAAGTTATGACCCTGTGTGTGGGAGTAGGTGATTCACGCACCTCGGGTTGTTTTGGTCGGCGGTGTGCGACCGCTGACTCAGCAGTGCCTTGTACGGACCACGTGGATGAAAGTGCGAGGCGATGCCCGACCTTGGTGGGACAAGCTTGTCGGCATCTCGGTTATGAGAGAGGACCGAATGGGAAACGAATGTAATTCGCAACTTGTTTGTTTTAAATGATGTCCATCTATAGAGTACATTTCTCACTTTTCGACCTCGGCTTGCGTACTCACTTTCCTACTCAACACTCTTCAGTTCATTACCCTTTGTCGAACTTTTTGGGGAAAGGAGAAAATGTTTATCCCCTCGCTTAGTTTTATCCACCCTTAGAGTATGGGCACACCGGTGGATATAATATCTACAGTAGATAAATTGGGAGATATACTTTGATAGATTTTTTTGTATGAATATAAACTTCAACCCACGTCCAATGAACTAGGATAAAATTGTCCCTTTTAATTGTCAAAAAAGCATAATTTTATATCTTTCATTTGGCTCCATGCTACGGATGGGGGATATAGGTCTACTTGTTATGTCAAACGGGGATATACTTCTCCCCGTTTGACATAACAAGATAACTTTATCTCTTGTCAGTGGATATAATCGGGGGATAAAATTTATGTCCCCCGCCCATGCTAGCCGGGCTGATGTGTTTCTTAAGGTGAGTTTAGAGAACCGAAAACCTTTTTTAATAGAAACGAGGCATTTCGTCTTAGTCCTCACGGGTGATAACGCATGTAGATACGTTTTGATTCTTACTCGAGGATAGATATAAATGTATATTTTTAATTTTATTTTTTAAGAAAAACGTTACCACCACACTAGGATTTTAGATTTTAGGATTATTAGTTTACAAACATAAATTGCACGAGGACAAACATCCAGATCTGGAACTATTATTTGTTGGCCATACAAATACTTGTTTCGTGCGGGATTCGAACCCGCGGCCCCCAGCGCAAGAACTCATTGCTAAGCCACTGCGCCACGGAGCCGTCAATGGACCACAACCGTGTACAGTAGCGACGTAAGGAATATCCAATACCCGGTATCGTCGGATTCGCTAAAGCGAGGAATTCACTTGACGGACATGGCCGCGGGCATGTCTGTCCGGGCAACTTTGTCGCCGCAATACACTACACAGACAAACTCATCAGTTTGTTTTAGATCGGTTACGTGATTAGTTGTGCGTGCACATTAAGATGACAACGAAACTACGAAAAATTGCAATATTAGCTGGTGCTGCATTAATACTGTCCGCTGATAAGAAAAAGAAAAGGATTTGGTACAAAGAATGGTATAAAAATAAGTTTAGCCATATCAATTTACTTAAAGAATTAGAAATTGATGAAGCAGGAGACCTGTACAATTACTTACGCATGGATATAGAGTCGTTTGAATTTCTATTACAACTGATAGAACCTCTGTGCCCGCGCAGACAAAATGGGATCGCGCGGACGTTCAACAGGCAAGTCTGACAGACCGACTGTGACGGTCCTACACTATTAAACTTTGCACAGACCTATATAGTGAAGTCCGGCAGGCATGTCCGTCAAGTGAATTCCCCGCTTTACGGTTACAGAGAGCAAAATGTTAATTAATAATTCATTAGATTAGATGACAGCAAGCCGCGTGTGAATCATCCGTAGTGTTTTTATTATTTTTACTAGAGCCGAGTTTGTTTACTCAAGGTCGGTTAGTCAAGTGGAACTTTTGCGGTTGTGTGAGCTCGAGATATTTTTAAGGCAGAAAAACAATAAATTTTATTTAAATAAACTGATGTGACAAATGTTCTACATAGTCCAGCTGATGGTAAGTGCAGTCTATAGCCACAAACAGCAAATTTCAAACAAAAAGGGCTTCAGATGTGTTTTCACCTCTGAAGGACTAAGACTTATTAATTATACTGGCTCTCTCTACCCTTCAGAGAGAAAAACAGCAGTGCAAGGACTGCCATTTGGCGGCAGAAATAGCAGTATAGTTTTTTATGTTACCTATTGTTAAAAGTAAACAAAGAGCCTATATATACGTCTGACTAGTAAAAACACGCATGCTTTCTAAAAAAAATACCTCAAAATTAGTGATGCAATGAATACTACTTTTACGAATACGAATATCAAACCTACTATTCGGCGAATACGAATACGAATATCTCGCCATGGTAAGAAAAAACTAATTTAGTTGATGATTTTCTATTGTTCTAATAATTAAAATTTACAATAGGCAAATTTTTATTTAAAAAAACATAAAATTTGTAGGTTTTCTGGTTTTAGTCGATTTCTTTTTTTAGTCTAGATGTTCCCAGCCGTTGAAAAAAGTTTTTCTGAGGCGACTGTACATAGTTTCAGTGAAAAATATTTTTGGGAGTCCCCCGTCGTTGAGGTTAAGGGCCAAAACACACGTCGTACTTTTTACGCGCCGACGACGCGCGTTATCCAAGTCCGTCAGTAATTAGAGTTGCGTACAAAATTTTTCGTTTTTTTAAATATTCGTGATCAGTATTCGCCAAATACGAATATTCGGTAAATGTTTACTATTCGGCGAATACGAATATTCGTATTCGTATTCGTTGCATCACTACTCAAAATACATTTCATTGAAAGATATGTAGGTTTTCTAACTTGTCATCGTTCACCGCTGAGGCTATTAATGTTAATTTACGGGAAATCACACTTGTTGTGCCGTCATTTAGAATCGAACTTTGTTTGTCTTTGCCTTCGTTTTTTTTTATTATAGGAGAGGGGGCAAACGAGCATGCGGCTCACCTGATGGTAAGTGACTACCGCCGCCCATGAACAACTGCAACACCAGGGGAATCGCAGATGCGTTGCCGGCCTTTCAAAAAGGAGTACGCTCTTTTCTTGAAGGTCCCTAAGTCGTATCGGTCCGGAAAAATCGCTGATGGTAATCGATTCCACAAGGAGGTCGTGCGAGGAAGAAAACATCTTCTAAATCGCACAGTGGTGGACCGCCAATCATCCAGATGGTGTGGATGGTATCGGGAGTTCTGCCGCGATGTGCGTTCGTGAAATTTGGCGGCTGGGATTAATCCGAACAATTCCTCAGAGCACTCCCCATGGTAGATGCGAAAGAAAATGCAAAGGGATGCAACATCTCTTCGCAGTGCCAATGAATCGAGCCGATCGGAAAGGGCTCGGTCGTCGACGATTCGAGCAGCTCTGCGTTGGATGCGGTCAAGTGGAAGGAGCTGGCACTGGGGAGCCCCTGCCCAGAGATGGGAACAGTATTCCATGTGAGGCCGAACTTGCGCCTTGTAAAGTTGCAGGCGGTGTGTCGGCATGAAATACTGTCCCGCTCTGCTGAGCACGCCAAGCTTTTTAGAGGCCAATTTGGCCTTCCCTTCCAAGTGACCACGAAACTGCACGTCACTCGATATGTCGACTCCGAGGATACCGATACTGGCTGAGGCAAGAAGGGGAGTGCCTTGAAACTGAGGAGATACGACAAAGGGGTTCTTTTTAGCGGTAAACGCGCAATTTTGTGTCTTCAGAGGATTAAACTGGACTAGATTTAGTCGCCCCCAATCCGAGACTTTGCTCAGCAAAGACTCGACTTCAGACAGAAGTTTGTTCCGGTACTCAGCGACGTTTTCCCGAGAAATATTGGCACGGCCGGTGTATAGAGCATCACCAGTGCTGTCATCCGCATAGCAATGAATGTTACCAGTTAGCAACATATCATTGATATGCAGAAGAAACAGCGTTGGTGATAGCACACAGCCTTGTGGAACACCAGCGTTAATAGGCTTGTAGTCAGAGCATGCACCGTCTACAACGACCTTGATGCTCCGATCTGCAAGGAAGCTGGTGATCCAATTGCACAATTTCTCGGGAAGCCCATAGGAAGGGAGCTTCGAAAGAAGCGCTTTGTGCCAAACCCGATCGAAGGCCTTCGCAATGTCCAGACTAACGGCCAACGCCTCCCCCTTGGACTCTACTGCCTCCGCCCATCTATGGGTCAGGTAGACCAGAAGATCACCAGCTGATCGACCCCGACGAAAACCGTATTGGCGGTCACTAATCAGCTGGTGATCCTCAAGGTACCGGATGAGCTGGCAGTTAATAATGGATTCCATTATTTTGGAGAACAAGGAGGTGATCGCGATAGGCCTATAGTTGGATGGGTCTGAGCGGTCGCCTTTTTTAGGGATCGGGTGGACAAAAGCTGTCTTCCATGAATTCGGGACTACGCCTTGGGAGTAGGAGTACCGGAAAAGACGCGTTAGGACCGGTGCCAACTCCGGAGCACACGTCCTCAGCACAATTGGGGGGATTCCGTCAGGCCCACTCGACTTCTGGATGTCCAGGGAGAGCAGTGCTTTGCGAACCGAACGCTGTGAGAACAGCACATCCGGCATGGAGCACTCACACCGCGGGATGGTTGGCGGTGTTTTCCCCCCGTCATCAAGAGTCGAGTTGGACGCAAAAAGGGAGCCTAAAAGGTCGGCTTTGTCTTTTGCGTCATGGGCCAGTGAGTCATCCTCCCTGTGCAGAGATGGTAGTGATGGCTTACAGAAATTCCCTTGGACAGCCTTGGCGAGAGACCAGAATGCACGGGTTCCCGAAGGAAGGCGAACTAGTTTCTCGCCAATTCTGCCTATGTGCTCTGACTTTGCCTTGGCAATAACTCTTTTGAAGGACCTGGAGGCGAAGTTCTATGGAAATAAATCTGTATCTACGCGGTATCTCAGGGAGATTGTTTCCGAACAACTCTGCATATTATACCAAACTCTCGGTCAGATACGGCGACTTATTTACTTTCATAATTAAATTATATAGCTTAATATACGCGCCATGTAATAAATTCTGTGATTCAGAACTAAATAATATTATCTGTGGTCAACTAATTGAACTCACAACTCAAACACAGACTAGTTTTCTCAACATGTCAGTGATGTTTTCATGGTCTATAAATACGTACTTTATAGATGTGAAGATGTTTTTATATTTAATACTATGTTGTGTTGTTTTATATTTTTTATAGGCTATGGGTAACAAACGAGCACACAGTCCACCTTATGGTAAGTGGTTGCTGTGGCCTATGGGCCAAAGCAATGTCTATGGACACCTACATTTATCCTCGACTACGAATCAAAATGCAGATGCGTTGTCACCCGTGAGGACTAAGATGGAATGCTTCGTTTCCAGTAAAAAGGGTCTCCGGTTCTCTACACTTACCATACGAAACACAGCAGTGTTAAGCTGCTATTTTACGCTGGTATTCTGTGAGAGCCTGGTCCTTCGCCGGTCAAGTCCACCCATTCCTGCTACAACTACACTACTAATATAGCTGCAGCATGGCTCTACCACGTATGCCGGACTTCTACCGGCTAAAACCCCACGGTGGTCACCATTGGCGTATACAAAGAGTCCACGCGTCTACGTTTAAGAGAGAGTTTATACCACAACCGGGGCTCTTTCATCGCTTCGCTTGTGTGTTGTAACTCTTGAGGACTGAGATCCAATGCCTCGTAACCAGTGAAAAAAATTTCGAGTTTTCATCACGCACTATAAGACACAGGTATACAATAGTGTAAGCGGACTAAAAATTGTCTATGTCTAAATCGCGCTATTAAAGTTTCCGAAGAACTCTCCATATGTACCAAGCTCCGTACTACCACTTGGAACACATCTTCCCTTTTCCACAGACGGCCAAATAGTAGCTGCATTAGGTATGCGGGATCATACAAACGTCTCGCACTTTAAACTCTTTAACAACAATTTAGCCCAGTTTACCTTAAATAGTTATTGGTATAATCCAAGACGTTTAAGTCAAGAGTAGTTTATGACCTATGCAATTATGACAAAGGGGTGTGGGTAGAGCAGTAAAATATTTTACTACCTTATAAGGAGCCTCTTGTTTACACGAAACAGCGTTGCGTCATTTTATGCCAATGGTTTTTGTTTCATTTTCTTTTATCAAACGTAAGAGTGCATTAATGTCTTATGTTTAAAGTTCTGTGTTTAATATATGGAAACTATTTTCACGTTTATGTAACGTTAGATGCGAGCTAACGCTCAAAAGTAGCATTGATTTTAAGTGCGCAGGAATTGTACGACATAATTCTTTCCTCTCCGTTCCGTCATCGTACTACCAGAAGCCCAGCTGGTCTTCACTCCGTTGGCGACGTAAAACGCATTCGAATCAAACGGTTGGTTTGCTTCGTCGTTCATAATGCGAGCAGCAAAAGAGTGGAATAATTTGCCAGCAGTCTGTCTTTCCATTCGATTATAATGTCGCTGTCTTCAATGCAAGAGTGAATTTGGCTTTTGTCAAGCTAATCGGTACATTTATAAAAAAAATTACGGGCTTCAACCAAAACTATCATCTTTTTATACGTGGTAGAGCCATGGATCGGACGGAAAGATCACGCTGTCACAGTATACCGGCGTAAAATAAGATTATGCTACTGTGATTCGTATGGTGAGTTTTGAGAACCGGATACCCTTTTTATTGGAAACGATGCATTCCATCCTAGTCCTATACAAGACGGGTGACAACGCGTCTGCATTTTGATTCTTAATCGAGAATAAATTTCGATGTTTATGAGCTATAGCATCCATTTACCATCAGGTGGACCGTTGTGCCTGTTTGCCTTTCATTATTTTATAAAAAAGACTTACGTCAGTGATGGGGTCGCCGCAGCCGTGGCAGCGCGGGCTGTAGTTCTTGGCGTAGCAGGGCACGCAGTGCACGCCGCCGTCGTGCTGGTGGAACTTAGCGCCGTCGATGGGCTTGCGACACGTGTTGCAGGCGAAGTGCTCCGGGTGCCATTTCTTGTTCAGCGCCGTCACGATCTGAGGGAACACCATTTAATATCGATTTATTATAACTAGTGGTCGAACCTAACAAGCACAAAAGTTATATGGGTAGTTCTACAAACTAAGGAAGAATTCGAGCCTGATTTCGGCCCGACATTTTTTATACATTCTGGTGGCGGAATTCAGTCTAATAAATAGAGTACAGTGTCTTTTAGCTTATCCTAAATGGAACAGTCAAAATATTTAATATTTTTTGATTTATAGCCATTTAAAAAAAATCGAGCCACAGGAAACTGAAAGTGTCACCAGGAAGCTGAGGAAAACAACAAAAATCAATCGAGATCAATAATTTATGTCACAAATTTTAAAAATTTGCCTCTTAACATTATTTTGTAATAATCAAAGTATCTTTTATAATAACAAAAAGTAGCTTAAATACTAATTCTGTACCTAGAACAGCCTTCAACAGGAACATTAATCATCAAATGATTATTGAACATAAGGATAATAATAATCTCTCTCTCAATAATAAAATATCTCTTAAAGGTAACAATACGAAGTTTTTGTAACAAATTGTGACTAAACGACACTTCAATCTAGTAATTTACTTAAATCTAGTAACAAAAATAATAATTTTGACAGTCTCGTTTCAATTCTTTTAAACTATTTTTTGTAATCACAATCAGCTAAACACCCAGGGCATGTAAATAATGTAGATTCACCTTTAATACATCCATCTTGTGCCCAATTATTACATATTAGACACTGGACCCAGTCATTTCCTGACGTATCTTCACTGTAGAGAACACCACATATAAGGCACTCGCAGTCTCTGAACTCGTATTTATTTGTCTGTGCTTTTTTTGATTCATTTTCTTTATCTGTTTGTTTTCTAGAATTAAATTTCTTTTTCTGTCTTGAGTCTTGTTTTTTGTATTTAGCCGCTTTTTTAACTTTGTCTTTCCTTGATATCATTTCTTTTCCCTTTTTTGGGTGTTCGGTGACAGTATCAACTTTTATTTCTTGGGTTTTAACTTTTCTTTGTTTTCCTTTTTCTATTAACGGCTCCTGTGATAGGTCTGGGAAGAGAGTAGTCGGGTCAATTTGCAAATCAGGCATGGTGGCTAAAACTTCTGGATTTTCCAAATTCAAAGTAAGATCGCTTGCAACGCTCATATCATCTGGCTGATCTTTTAATTCCGTCTCACTTTCGTAGACGTCTTTAAATATTTGTCGTGATCCTGCAGAATATTCTAGTAAACCTATCCGGTAATGTTTACACATAATACCCTCATCACAAAAACAACTGAGGGATTTCAATTGTAGCTTTCTTGGCATGAAAGCACTGCCCTGTACTTGATGGACTTTGAGTGTCCCCTTAAAAGGTATTAAATTCTGTTGATCGCTAGAAATCAGCTTTTCCATATCTTCAATTTCACTTTTAGTGACGATAAAAAGTGTCACACCAGGGCAGCGATTTTGAATGACTCCGCAGAACTCAGTTAGGTTAGTAACATCACCTCCACATGCTACGACATCATTGGCAGCTCTTTTACATACAGCGCCTACACCATCTGGTGGCCTGCTTCGTGGTAATTCCAAGTCCAATTTACAAGTCCAGGGCACAGATATGTCATTTTAGATGCTAGCGTGAAAAACATTATTTTGTTACGATATTGTGTTACTGGACCGTCACTCAAAAAATGGATGGTTTCTATTTGATATGGTAATTCTTCCAGTACTGGTTTTAAGTGGGCCCAAATAGCATAAACATTGTGACTCAAATCCGTTGATACAGTGCAATACGATCTTGTAGATCCTTTCAAATACATAACTACTGTGTGAAGTGAGAGCTGCGTACGAGATCCCCCAAAATGAAAAGATTGGATTTCTTCGTAATATTTCGTACTAAAATTTTCTGAAAAATCCATATGCACTATGGCTTCTTGTTCAGTTCAGGACTTCTTCTTTTCCGATATTACTTGGTACTGGTGAACAATGTTCCTTTCATGCTGAAAAATTGTATTCAAATCCGTCTTCAATTTCAAAACAAGTTCTTGAGCTGTGGTGGAGACACTTTCCCTTTTTTGTTTTACCACTTGTCTTTCTTTCTTAGTTTTTATGTCTATTATGATTTCCTTTGATGCTATCCAGTGATTGTAACTAATCGGCATGTCTGCATTAAAATCGATCATAGGAACACTTTTTCTAGTGCAAGCTTCACATTTTCTTTCCAGACATTGTTCATGGAATCTGTTACAGCAAACTGCGTTTAATAGATTTTGATATGTTGGAACGTTTATAATTTTTGCATTATAAAGAGCAGTCACAATATGTTGGAAATTTGCGTGAACAGTACACAAACATGTATCTCTGTTTGATAATTTTGGAGCGACTATCCAGACGGGTGTTAGCCTCGCAAACATGGAGTAGCTCATAGTGACATTACCTGCCTTCAAATATTCTTTATGGAGATTTTTTAATGTGTCTAACCTGTAGCGTCTTTGTACTTTTTGTTTAGTTGCTTTATTTCTTATAAATTCTTTCTTGCCTGCACACAGTCTACTGTACTTGTCGTCTTCCAAAAATGTTTGAACTATCTTTTTTAAGCATCTTTTTTGTTTTATTGCAGCCTTTTTTTGCTTTTCTTGACTCCACATCTTTTTATAAGTTATAACCTTGTTTTTCAACTTCCAAGCCTTATTTGCATTCACAATCTGGCCCAAAAGTAATTTGTTTGCAACTTTCTTCTCTTGACGAGTCTTCAGATTAGACATATTATCTGATATTTGCTTTTCCAACACATCACCAAATAAAGCCTTTTTGACAACGTCTACCCGTGTCGCTGGATCTTCAGCAAGTTTAGTCATTGCGGTTTTAGGCGTAAGCTCCAATTGTTTCTTTTGTTTTTTCAATCTCTGGCATCTCTTTTTATATTTGCTAAGTTTTTGTTTCAATTTTACTATTAGCGCATTTTTTTGTTTTATCTCCTGGTTTCTCTTATGACGCTGCTTCTGTGACCGTTCTCGTACTGATTCCAATCTTGGATTTGGCTTCGACGATAATGTTTGAGGAACATTTATCTCAAAATTTACTTGCTGAGGTTGTTCATGATCACGGAACTCAGGACCTACAGGTTCATCATCTAAACTAGACGGAGTATTTTCTCTAACAAAGTGGTTCATCACATTAGTTAGTAACTTATTCTTTTTGTAGGATTTTTCTGAGTATTCCCTCCAACTTCTGCGAGCTTGCCTTTTTTCACGAGCCGACATTTCAGAAACTAGTTTTTTTTTGCCAGATTCTCGCAGCTTTTTATACTTTTGCTTTCTTTTTTCTTTTTCAGCCGCTAATCTCTGAGGATCGTTCTTAATTTTTTCATATCTAATTTTTTCAGCTATCCTTTTCTTTTCTAATATTTCTTCTTTTGTTTGTTTCTTTTTTGGCGCCATTTTTCCTATGTAACAAAATATAATATTCAAATATAATATTTGTAAGATCTATTAAATGTTTGTTTATTTTATACTTTTAATCCGACGTTTCGAAACAATTATAAGAATAATTTTACTTAGACCACCACCAAAACTAAATAACTGTATATAAACAAATTACGAGAGTAAGTACAATTTATTTATTAAATTATTTATTTGTAGTTTAATGTTTATGTGTAAAAAAAATACTATTATTGCACAGAAACAATATTTTTAATATGATCTACTCAGGATCCTGGATGGTTCTCAGTATCCTGGGTACCAATTGGACAGGATCCTGAGGCCAGGTTCCTGATAATTTCTGTCTAAAATTAAAATAAACACACCAATTTATAACTTAAAAAAAAATAACCTAAACTAGGCCTACGCGCTAGCATCTTACATATCAACACGCTAAAATTAGTCATATGCATTATTTATTTCGTAAATAAAAATCTTACCAGGATTCTGTGAACTCCACTGATTATGACACCACTTCACTCGCTGAACGCACTCGACTCACTAAACAACGTGCTAGGTGCAAATAGATAGATGACATTCTTTGTCTCTTTCGTAGGTACTATCGACTCAGCGTAACGGTAAAGACGCACGGCAAATAGTCTAGTGAATATTTGCTAATTCAACAGCGAACAGGATACTGATATAAAATCGTGGGGACAAAATGTAAACAAGATTTATTCAATATTTTTATAAGGAAATACTATAGTAATTGTTCTACCTAGCCAGGAAAAATAGTAAACTTATTCATTTGGGATTCTTTTAAGACCCTAATGTAGAAATAAATGTATCGCGACGCACTTTGAATTAAAATTTGTACGAGGGACACTGCAGGATCCTGAGAATTCGGCAGTTTGAACAGTAATTTTGTTCAGAAAAGAATTGTGAATCTTAATTATTTTTAGTGACCATCTAGAAACAAATGTAATTAATAGAATTCCATCCAAAAAAAATTGTTGTTAACAATTTTTTTATCATATTTTAGCTGAGCCGCCAAAAATTCCTTAGTTTGTAGAACTACCCATATAACAAAGCGCTTCAGAGGTATATGTAATGGTTTTTTCCTTCATAAATAAGTGCTATAGTAGCGATAAGAACTTTTCAATCGCTTCTATGCCACTGAAAAGGGTCCACTTTATTTTTTTTATATAGAATAAGGGTGAAAAATGAGCACACAGTTCACCTGATGGTAAGTGGTTGCTGTGGCTCGTAGACATCTACATCTGTCTTTGTTTGCTAATTAAAATGCAGATGCGTTGTCGGCCGTAAGGACTAAGATAGAATGCCTATTTTTCAGTAAAAGGGGTCTCCAGTTCTCTACACTCACCATACGAAACACAGCAGCATTAAGCTGCTATTTTACACTGGTATTCTGTGAGAGCGTGGTCCTTACCCGGTCGAGCCGACCCATTCGTGCTACAACTATACTATTAATATAGCTGCAGCATGGCTCTACCACGTAAATATTATTATATATACAATATGTAACAAAAACCCTGTGGTTCCCGTTAAGTACGTTATCAGGATCATTATTCAAACGTATAGAAATAACTTTTTTTTTAAAACTCGAACAATATTTTTTTTAATTTTATTTAATAAAAATTATTGTATGCAAATTAAATGTGGTTTTATTACCCCTGCATTGTCTGGGGAGTTAGAGGATTGTCAAAGACCCCGCTTTACTTAGCTTTAGCATCGGCTAGTGTCAGTAAGAGGTAATAAAACCAAATAAAATTAAAATTATTTTTTTATAAAGTAAAAAAGTTATGGTCGAGTTTAAAAAAATATTTCTATTAGTTTGAATACTGATCCTGATAACGTACTTAACGGGAACCACAGGGTTTTTGTTAGATGTTGTATATATACGGGCTTCAGTGCTACAGTAAGGATACAATAGCAGCATGGTGAGTTTGTAAAGAGATACAAAAGTGCGTGAAATGTGATTTTTGGAACTCAAAGATTATACAAGATGTTCTTGTGCTATCTTTATAGGATTTGCACATGATTGCGGTGCGACTGTAACTCGAAACTTAAGTTTAAAGCGTCATAAAAGTATTTTTATACGTTTCAAAGAATTATAGTTACACAACATAAATGACAAATATTATAGCAGAGCCATGCTGCAGCTATATTAGTAGTATAGTTGTAGCACGAATGGGTCGGCTCGACCGGGGAAGGACCACGCTCTCACAGAATACCAGCGTAAAATAGCAGCTTAACGCTGCTGTGTTTCGTATGGTGAGTGTAGAGAACCGGAGACCTTATTTACTGGAAATGAGGCATTCCATCTTAGTCCTCAAGGGTGACAACGCATCTGCATTTTGTTTGATGTAGATGTCTATGGGCCGCAGCAACCACTTACCATCAGGTGGACTGTGTGCTCGTTTGTCACCCTTATCCTATATAAAAAAAGCAAAATGATCGTGGGCGTGTTATAGTGGTAAGTAGGCTGTCAATGCGTTTTAGGCATTGTAGACTTCTTGGGGGTTATATATTTTCTGGAAATATTCCTTAAAAGTTTTAATGAAAATAATGAGATACGACAGTTGAATAAAAGAGAATATTTTCGCCGGGAAATTGTTCTATACGCTTGGTACCAAATCACTTTCGTTCTAGAACCGTCATTATCTGTTAACGCTATTAATTGCGCTAGCTGTTACAATATTATCAGTATTATCTCTAGAAATTTCTGTTTGAACTTGTTTGATGTACACCAGTCGACGCAGGTACTTGACTTTGCAACAACATTTTTAATCCTTAGACGAATCTGAGGATTAAATGCTGTTGCAAATGACTTAAAAACAATGACGATCAACAATGATCTATTATTAAGTAACCAAATGACTAGTTCCTCAGAATGTGCTACAAACAAGCGAATAAATAAAGTATGTACCGGTGGGGGAAGAGAATATTCACACACGCGAGGAATTTCTCCTGTATTGTAGAAGGGTCATACATACCGACTTCAACAGTATATATTATTAAAGATAACTCAAAAACTATTGGTCAGACCTTGATCAAATTTGGGACCACACGAGAAGTACCAGCTTTCAAATAAAAAAAAAGAATCATCGAAATCGGTTCACGTAGATCAATTTTTTTTTAATATGATAGGGTGACAAACGAGTACACAGTCCACCTGATGGTAAGTGGTTGTTGCGGCCCATAGACATCTACATTTATCCTCGTTTGCGAATCAAAATGCAGATGCGTTGTCACCCGTGAGGACTAAGATAGAATGCCACTTTTCCAGTAAAAAGGGTCTCCGGTTCTCTACTCTCACCATACGAAACAGCAGCATGAAGCCGCTATTTGACGCTGGTATTCTGTGAGATAGACGTAGATCAATGTTATGAGATAACACACATAAAAAACGTACAATCGAATTTAGTACCTCCTCCTTTTTGAATTCGGTAGAAAAATCACGCTTGGACAAATATCCAGTACCGGAACAATTATGTATAGGCCATACCAATTCTTTGGCCATACCTTGTTTGTTAGACAAACTTAGCCTCTGGACTACCGATTGATCGCATTGTTTTTTCTGGCGTCGTCTATACATATAAATAAAATTTAAGTGTCTGTCTGTAATATCGAAATAATAGGCTTCTGTTAAACTTTAAATAAAAGGAGCAAATTTGTGTGATGAAACTTTGCAATCCCTAGCGTTATCTAGTCTATATTTTATCTTAAAAACTTGGACGTTATAAAGAAATGGTTTTTGGTTATCTTATATCTAAATAACGCCACATAAATAGATCTTGCCCAGGCGAAGCCGGGCGGCTCGCTAGTTGCACCATAAAACGTAACCCGTGACCTATAGCGAGACAAAGATAAATAGAACAAAACTGTGCCCTTTCACTCGGTTTCCTTATCTAAATTCGCTTGTCGCATCGAACTGCGTCGCTCTCCATAATGCATTATCCGAGATATTGTATTTATCAATAGGTTTCGTATTATCAATCGATGACGTGATGACCTTAAAGTGTATCTACGATTATCTTTGCTTTTGCACAATAGATTGTTTACGCGGTAGAACCACGCTGCAGCTATATTATGGTTGTAGCACGAATGGGTCTGATCGACTGGGGTAGGACTACGCTCTGACAGAATACCAGTATAAAATAGCAGCTTAATGCTGCTGTATCTCGTATGGTAAGTGTGGAAAACTGGAGACCCTTTTTACTGGAAACGATTAATTCCGTCTTAGTCCATAAGGGTGACAACGCAACTGCATTTTGATTAGTAATCAAGGGTAAATGTAGATGTCTATGGGCCACAGCATTTACTACTGCCGCCCATTTACTTTTTCACTATGCCTCTATTTCGGCACCCACAGGACGAAATGGGCTAGTGTATATTCTTACACCACACGGTTATACTACACGGTTATGGAATGTCTTATAGGCCGTCATTATACGGTCTCTTTTTATCATCTAAACTATTCATACATAGACCAAAAAGACGTTATGTACGTACTTAGTAAAATAAAATAAAATCTTATCTTCGACGTTGTTCGCGCCTAACGCTGTTTTCGGAATCGACGTCAGAGGGCGCGCGGCTCGGTGCCATACCGGTTTGACGTGCGGCGTAGTGTGCGGGTAGGCCGTAACAGACGTAAAGAATAGAATGACATTTGTTAAACATAATTTCTTACCGTTTCACAAAGAGCTTCTTTTGACCGAAGAAGAAACGGTTGAAGATACTCCGCAAGCATCCGCTTATTCGTAATTTTTTGAATGTCCAATACCTTACCAGACTTATTGGTAGCTAGCGATACACTCCGGCTTCGCACGGGTGATTTGTAAATATCGATAGAAGCGCCATCTATCGGGTCCAATAGTGAATCTAAACCATCCAGGGACTCCTCAAACACATACAAAAAATTTCATCAAAATCGTTTGAGCCGTTTTCGAGCTGTGGCGAGACTAACGGGCAGCAATTGATTTTTATATATAAAGATAAAGCCTGCTAGAAAATAATAAAAAGTTAAAAATTTTGTACAGCCGACTTCAATATAAGTTATTAAGAATAACCCAAAAACTATTGGTCTGACCTTGATCAAATTCATGTGGGATCACATGAGAAGTACCAGCTTTCAAATAAAAAAAGAATCATCGAAATCGGTTCACGCAGTAAAAAGTTATGAGGTAACACACATAAAAAAAAAGAAAAAAACATACAGTCAAATTGAGTATCGTCTCCTTTTTGGAAGTCGGCATAAAATACAGATTTTTTGGTAATAAAGCCTGCTAGATGCTTTATGATAAAAAATTGTTGTTTATATTTTTTTTAAAAATACAGATTTGGCAATTAAGCATGCTAGTTGATATACGAGTAGTTATAAAAACCTAGGCACAGTTTTTGGAACTCATTAGGTTAGTGCATAGAAAACATACCAGCCTCCACACCTGCTCAAAAGTATGACGCATGCAGCCATCGCTCTATATTAAGAGGCAGTGGAAGACCTTGAAGAAATCTAATTAAGATTGACATACTCAAATCTACCTTTCAAAAGTTAACTGATTTTTGCACAATTTTTTCTCGATTTTACGTTGGCTGCAGTTTACGAGTTTTAAGCCGCTATCGGAAACCCGTGCTGTACTAATCTATTAAAAAGCACGCCTCGCTGAGCGCGAATATAACCTATAAAGTACTTCTTCGACAACGTTGCCTAGAATTGTACTTGTTGTTACTACCCGTAATTGTAATTCTAGGTTTATTATATCTGAGCAGCTGGACAGATCTCCAAATTAGCAAACCGTTAATCACTGAGTTTTATAACGGCTCTATTGAGATTCACTTTAATAGGTCAAACTCGTTGACCCAAATAGTTACAAGCCGAGTGATTCTCATTTAGATTCTCATGAGACAGACGCGGTTTGATTAGAAGAAAAAAATTGTGAGTTAAAGATGGATGTCAGTGATATAGTTTGAACGGATAATTTTATCTGCATACGAAACATATTTTCTAGGTGGTACAGCCACGCCGCTGATTAGTGAGCTGAAGTGGCAATGGGCCGGCCATATAGCTCGAAGAACCGACAAACGATGGGAAAAAAGGTTCTTGAGTGGCGGCCTCGTATCGGCGGACGAAGTGTAGGGCGTCCCCCCACTAGATGGAGCGACGACCTGGTAAGTAATGCAGGTGGCTCAGGATCGTGTTTTTTAGCATTCCTTGGAGGAGGCTTATGTTCAGCAGTGGACTTGTGAAGGGCTGAGTTATGGCGCTGGGTGCCGCGGATACGAATCCCGCACGGAACAAGTATTCGTATGGCCTACAAGTGGTTGTTTCGGGTCTGGATGTTTGTTCTTTTGCAATTTATACTCGTATAATATGTAAAGTACCTTTAAGATACAAGAGAAAATCCTATTGTGGGGGTAATGTTTAAAAAAAATTATGTATTGCCTTAAAGTCGTTTTGTGAGACATTGGTTTTGTTTAACGTTAGGCTGGCTTACGTGGCAGCTATGTCTTAAACAGGAATGCTCTCGTCATGCGTATTTTAATGCTTCCGCTCAGCTGTGCCTTCACAATGTCAATGCGCACTATACTCGTCTTACAGTACACCTGCAGGCCTTACGCTAACTTTGTTGACATCAAAATTATGGTCTCATTAATGTCAACAAATATATTTCATAAAACTTATGACGAAATGTACAATACATTTATTTATTTATAAATAGGCTGCACTAAAAGTATCGGGAATGGAATATTTCCACTGTTCCTGTCATATTAAAATCTTTTTAATTGAAAAGTCCTTGGTTTTAAAAATCGAATACCATTTATTTATTTAAAAAAAGATTCTCGGTCTTGTCACAAGGTTTTGTCAAACTTGTTTAGTCGTTGAGAAAATGGAATTGACTCGAAAAAATTCAAGAGTGATGATTTATTATGACTTTCGAAGTGGTTTAACACAAAAACAGTGTGTTGACCGGATGATTTCTGCATTTGGTGATGAAGCCCCATCCAAAACCACAATTTATCGCTAGTTTGCTGAATTTCAACGTGGACGTGTCAAGCTCAGTGATGATCCCCGTCAAGGTCGTCCAAAAACTGCAGTCACTCAAGAAATCGTTGGCATGAGTCAAATACAAATAATCTTGCATGAACAATTAGGTGTAAAAAAAGTTGTTTTCCCGATGGATACCGCATTCGCTCTGTGAAGAGCAAAAAAGCGGCTCGCGTTACTTGGTGCGTCAGAACTCTCGAAAGATTCCACGCAGAATCCTCAAATGCTGTATACAACATAGTATCAGGTGACGAAACCTGGATATACGCGTATGAACCCGAAACAAAAAACCAGTCACGAGTTTGGGTGTTCGAAAATGAGTTAACGCCAACAAAAATTGTTCCTTCACGACGTGTTGCAAAAAAATGGTGGCCACGTTTGTCTCCACAACCGGCCATGTTACGACTATTCCTCTTGAGGTACAAAGAACGGTTATTGCAGAACGGTATGCTAGCATTTGTTTTCCACAGGTCGTTTCTGAACTCCGTAAAGAGAACTGCAACCGCCGCATCATCCTCCATCACGACAATGCGAGTTCTCACACCGCACAATAAAAGAGTTTTTAGAGCAAGAAAACATAGAATTATTAGACCCTCCGCCGTACAGCCCCGACATAAGTCCTAATGATTTCTGTACTTTCCCTAAAATAAAGAATAAATTGCGTGGACAGAGATTTTCATCACCTGAAGAAGATGTGGACGCCTACAAAACGGCCATTTTGGAGACCCCAACTTCGGAATGGAATGGTTGCTTCAATGATTGGTTCCATCGTATGGAAAAATGTGTCAAATTTCACGGAGAATACTTCGAAAAGCAATAAATACATTTTTAAATAGTAATGTTGTGTCACTTCCTTGATTCCCTAAATTTTCAGTGCCGCCCTCGTACTGTATTGTACACCTCAATGAAAAGGATTACAAAGGGCGGACCGCATTTTCGCCCAGTCAACCCGGGAAATAATGCCATAGGTACTAAAATAAAAAAGTAAATCCGAAAAAAAATCTATGAATATTAAATATATTGATAAAATAGAAAATAGAATAATAATATATATACAGGGTTATTTTTCAAAGAGTACCCAAATTTTAAACATAAGCAAATAAATAAAACACTTACTAAAGATTAAAGTAAAGTAAAGTAAAGTTGCAGCCTATTTACGTACACAGGCCTCCTCTCATTTCTGAGAGGGTTTTATAGGGCAAGGAAATGTCCGCTGCGCTGCCCCAATGCGTGTTGGCGAACTTCACATGTCTTCGAAATATTTCTTTTATTTCTCAGACATGCAGGTTTCCTCACGATGTTTTCCTTCATCGCCGAGCACGTGGTAAATCAGCTTAAAATTGCAATTAACAATTTCATTGGTGCCGGCGGGGATCGAACCCGGGTTGCTCGAGTACTGTGAAGCTTACAGCGAGCGCTAACCATCTGAGCTACCACGGCTCTAGTAAAGAGTAGACCTAGAGTAAATAAGAATTCTACTTTTATTTGAAATTATCCCAAATTGAATGTGATTTATGGGCAACAACGTTTTTGCCTACCGATCGACCCTTACGAATGTGTGCGTGCGCAGTAAAATCAGTTAAAATAATGCATTACCACGCATTTTGAATTTAAAAGAGAAAAGGAACAGAATGTTTGAAATTTCATTTCAATAAATTTTTCTTCATCATTTGCCTTTATTACTTATTCTGAACTTTCTCTGCCAATTTATAGTAGTTATATGAAATGCATTGTTTTTTACTAGAGCCAGCTTACAACCATAAAGTTTGTCTTTTACTTTAGTTCTCTGCTCTCGACCTGTGTCCTTAGCTCTATAGCAATGTGTATAGTATTCACGAATTTATTGAAGACTAGCTGTTCCCCGCGACTTCGCCCGCTTGTAATTTAGAGTTTTAATTATATTGCTCAGAACCCTAATTCTTTTTCTCAAATATAAGTAACCTAAGTTACTCCTTAGAACATCAACTATGTGCCTGTGAAAATTCCGTCGAAATCGGTCCAGCCGTTTCGGAGATTAGCCGGAACAAACAGACAGACAGACAGACAAAAATTTTAAAAATTGTGTTTTTGTTATAAGTACCGTATATACATTCATATGCATTTAGTAAAAGCTGTTATTTTAACATTACAAACAGACACAGGGGTGTCACTTCCACTATGGAAGGTATGGAGCACTCCATACCTCAAGTTTTTCAAGGTATGGAATTCCATAGCTGAAATTAGGAAATAAATCGCATATTACTACAAACCCCATATAAATAAATCGCAAGCCCTTAAACCTCAATACCCCACATCTTATAGTTCAATAAATAAGTTGAGTATATACACTGCAAACTCTTAAACCTTAATACCCCACGAGTAATGCGAACAAATTTGAAAATCGCGCCACCATTTTCCATACCTCAGATTTTTACAAAGTGACACGCCTGAACAGACACTTCAATTATTATTATTATTATTTGTATAGAATAGATAGAAAAATGTTTACTTACTCTGCCCTGTATCACTGAGTTGCAGCTGTTGCAAACTGCCGGTCCGCCGTCTCTTGTTGACTAAAACAAAAAAAAATATGGCTTTTAATAATGTATTTATTTACTCCTTACGCCTATATAGTTAGTTTTTTTTAAATTTTTGTATTATACTATCTGTGCTCGTGCCCGGCATGCGTTGCATTGTCTCTCTTGTGTCAGAAACATTCGCACGCACACAACTACTCGCCAATATTTCGTCCTATCATTATCATCATTACAGCCCTTCACAAGTCCACTGCTGAACATAGGCCTCCCCCAAAGAATGCCACAAAACACGGTCCTGAGCCACCTGCATCCATCGACTTCCTGCATGTCTTACCAGGTCGTCACTCCATCTCGTGGGGGGACGCCCTACACTTCGCCTACCGGTACGAGGCTGCCACTCGAGAACCTTTCTTCCCCATCGGTTGTCGGTTCTTCGAGCTATATGGCCGGCCCACTGCCACTTCAGCTTACTAATCCGTTGGGCTATGTCGGTCACTCTGGTTCTACTGCGGATATCCTCATTCCTAAGTTTATCACGCAGAGAAACTCCGAGCATAGCCCTCTCCATAGCTCGCTGAGCGACCTTGAGCTTCCTCATACGGCCAGCAGTGAAGGACCACGTCTCAGTTCCGTAAGTCATCACTGGCAACACGCACTGGTTGTACAATTTCGTTTTAAGGTTTTGAGGTATGTCTGACGAGAAGATGTGTCGTAGCTTCCCGAACGCTGCCCAGCCGAGTTGAATCCGTCGATTGACCTCTCGGTCGAAGTTGGACTTACCCAGTCGGACTATTTGTCCCAGGTAAACATACTCGTCAACAACTTCGAGCTTAGTGTTCCCAACAACTATCGGCATAGGTGTGACATGGACATTAAACATGATCTTAGTTTTGTCCATGTTCATCTTAAGACCTATCCGTTGGGAAACACTATTGAGGTCATTGAGCATAGTGCTTAGGTCCTCCAGCGATTCTGCCATAAGGACTATATCGTCGGCAAATCGAAGGTGAGTGATGTACTCGCCATTGATGTTGATACCGTATCCTTTCCAGTCCAGAAGCTTGAAAACGTCTTCCAATGCAGCGGTGAAGAGTTTCGGGGATATGACGTCACCCTGTCTTACACCTCTCTGCAATTGGATAGGTTAACACTTCGATATACCGACAGTCAACTTGGCACCGCTGAAGGGACTGCAACACCGCCCAAATTTCGACGGAATCAAAGGCTTTCTCATAGTCCACATACGCCAGACATAGTGGCAAATTGTACTCTTCGGACTTCTGTACAACTTGCCGAAGGGTATGTATGTGGTCTATGGTGCTAAAGCCCTTTCGGAAACCGGCTTGTTCGGGAGGCTGGAAGTCGTCAAGTCTGCGCGCGAGACGATTCGTAATGACTCTCGAAAACAGCACGTAGACGCGGCTCAGAAGGGAAATCGGTCTGTAGTTCTTCAAGAAAGCGTTGTCACCTTTCTTGAAGAACAAGACCACCGCACTTCTGCTCCACGCCTCCGGTGTAATGCCACCATGGAGGACGGAATTAAAGAGCTTCTGAAGGACTTCAAGTACCGGTCTTCCACCCGCTTTCAGAAGCTCCGCTGTAATTCCATCCTCGCCTGGGGCCTTACCGTTTTTAAGGTGCTGGAGAGCCATCCTAATCTCGCTCAGACTGACATCCGGGATATCTTCGGAATAGTGTTGGATGAGACTCGCTCTTGGATCGTTACTCACACTTGCGTGTGGCTCCAACGATGATGTGTACAGCTGCCCATAGAACCTCTCAATCTCACTCAAAATCTCAGGTGTCCCGGAAACGATGCTGCCACATTCTGTCTTCAGCTTTGACAGTTGGCTCTTTCTGGCAGACAGATCTCTGGCAAAGACTTTGGAGCCTTGGTTCCGCTCGATCGCTTCTTCAATACGAGCTGTATCGAAGTTGCGTAAGTCCCGCCGCATGCATTTGGAGATCTGTCTGTTCAGATGCCTGTATGCTGTCAAGTCTGTTGAAGAATGTAGCTTCATCTCCCGTCTAACAGCCATGAGATTAAGAGTGTGATCGGAGAGTTTTTGCTTAGCTCCAACCGCATGGACAGTTTCCACGAGCTTGTCATTCATATCGTCCACTTCATTGCAGTCTTCTAGGCACTGAAAACGGTTTTGTAACTCGAGCTGAAAGGTTTCGGGACTTTGAAACAGAGCACGAGGGGGACGGAGCGTTGACTTCATTAGACGAGACCTCTCCAACTTAACGTTTAGGTTCAGTGTGCCTCTAACCATTCGGTGATCGCTACCAGTTTTCACCCTCGCGATCACGGAGACATCACTGATCAGTTGTCGTCTGGTCGTCATAATGAAGTCAATCTCATTTTTTGTGGAACCGTCGGGGCTCGACCAGGTCCACTTCCTGTGGGGCCGCTTCTGGAAGAAAGAGTTCATCATAAAGAGTCCCTCTTTCTCCATGAAGTCGGCCAGCTGCTGGCCCCTTGGGTTCCGTTGCCCTATTCCAAATTTCCCTACTTTCAGCTCACCGTTCTCTCTTGTGCCTAGGTTTGCATTGAAGTCTCCCATTAACACCGTATATTGGGTTTTGGAGGAATGCATGGCTCTAGAGATATCCTCATACATTTCCTCCACCTCCTCATCGGGGTGTGCCGAGGTTGGTGCGTAAACCTGTATGACCTTCAGCGAATACCGTTTGGTGATTCTGAGTATAAGGTACGCAACCCTCGTCGACACACTCCCGATTTTTACAACGTTGTTAACGAGAGACTTGTGGACGATAAATCCGACACCTCCTTGGGACAGATGGTCGCCCTCCCGGTGATAGAGCAAGTTGCCGGATTCGAGGATTACCGTGTCCTCCCCTCTCTTCGGACTTCAGATAATCCTATAATATGCCAGCGCAACTTGTCTATCTCTTCTTCCAGCTCCACGATCAATTTCGTCCTAATTGGAAATGAAACAGAAAATGGGCATTATCATCTTCCTTATTACTAAAGATAATAAAAAAAGCTACGGTTGTCAAACGTGATATTATATATTATACGTGGTAGAGCCATGCTGCAGCTATATGAGTCACCACGTTCTAGTGACCACGCTCTCACAGAATACCAGTGTGTAACAGCGGAATAATGCTGCTTTGTTTCGTATGGTGAGTGTAGAGAACCGGATACCCTTTTTACTGGAAACGAGGCATTCCATCTTAGTCGTGAGAGGAGACAACGCATCTGCGTTTTGATTCTGAGTCGAGGATAGACGTAGATATCTATGGGCCACAGCCCGACAGCATCCACTTACCATTACTGTGTGTTCGCTGGTCTCCCTTATTCTCGATACAACTATAATAGCTGCAGCGTGGCTCTACCATGTATAGATATGATAGAATTTGTAATAAAGGAATCATTTAAAATACATGTCGCGTTATCTACTACTTAAAATAAACCTAGATTTAATGAAACCAGTAATGGACAGTTATTTATTGGCATCAATTGCCAATTGCAAAGGACTTCCTTACTGTTCTACATTGTACAGTCCTTGGATCTAATTGTAAGCATTGCACAACTCTCGATTGACCTTGTCATTCAATAAATAAAGTATGCATATCCGATATTGTATGCGTGATAAGGATCTCTTTAAATTTTAACATGACTTCATCTCCATAATATAGATACAGTGTTAAGGGACACACTGAAATATACGTTTGTAATTGGACGGGAACGGCATTTAGGAAAAACAACAAATCGCAAATGAACGATTCTGCCGATAATAGGACTAACATTATAAATGTATCAGTTCTGTTATAATTAATAATTCATGGCCCTACTTGCAGTCGTAGTAAATTACTCGTAATACTTAGTAAAGTTACAGCCTATATACGTCCCACAACTGGGCACAGGCCTCCCCTCATTTCTGAGAGGGTTTTAGAGCAAGCAAGGGTTCGCCTATCTTTTTCTTTTGTCATATAGGGAAAAGAGAGCGAGAGAGAGGGAGGGAGAGAGCAATCTTGGGCATTTTTAATACGCTTTTATAAGCTTCTCGTGTATCTATCTATTTGTCTATGTAACGGAATATTTTAATGTGATTTTCACCAACTTGTAGACGGCCAATTGACTTGAAAATTTGCATTCATACCAAGGACCGATGACAAAACAATAATTTATTACTTTTATCCTAGTATCCTAAACATGATCACCAGGGTCATTCTCTCTAGAAACATTACAGCTCATGATCAATGCGTGTTTTTTTAATATTCTTAAATCTCTCTCTCTATCTATTTGTCTATGTAACGGAATATTTTAATGTGATTTTCACCAACTTGTAGACGGCCAATTGACTTGAAATTTTGCATTCATACCAAGGACCGATGACAAAACAATAATTCATTACCTTTATCCTAGTATCCTAAACATGATCACCAGGGTCATTCTCTCTAGAAACATTACAGCTCACGATCAAGGCGTGTTTTTTAATATTCTTAAATCTCTCTCTCTCTATCTCTCTCTCTCTCGCTCTCTCTCTCTCTCTCTCTCTCTCTCTCTCTCGCTCTCTCTCTCTATACATATATTTCATCTTTGACAACATGAGTAATGCTATGGGCATTACTGGTAGCATTTGACTTTCAAATAGTACTTCGTAAAAGTGAGTTTTGAATAAAAAGTAGAGTCAGATCTACATCATACGCATATTATCTTATTGAAAATCCTACGTAACGAGCTAGTGTGGAATGGTCTTAACAAATAGGAAAAGGTGGGCGCATGGCTATTACACGAGTGCGTCAATATAAGTAAGTTTAATATGCCGGCTCCACACGAATGGTAATAGTGATGTTCCTACTGTGGCCACTTGGAAATGCATTGGCCTTGTACGGCATTGCGCCTTCGTCATGCGCTTTCAAGTGCAATGTGTTTACGTTACGATGCATTACGTATGTAATTACGAGTTAGAACATTATATTCATTGATATTGGTTTTTTAAGGGAATTTACTCCCTAGCATATTCCATACAAACGAAGTTTGACCCTAGATTGGATATAAACCAATTAAAGTCAACAATACTTTGTAAACACGATCTATAAACTAATATCTATGCCTGTACTTTGTCAGATTTTCGTTAAAATATAAATTTTCAAATTTACATTCGCTCAAGGAATTGTAATTTTCGATGAAAATAGGCCCGGCCAACTTCATCCTAATATTTTAGACAATAAATCACAACAATCACAGACTGAAAAGTTATTGAATATTCTATATGTATAAAAAATTATCCACGTATCTAATATATTATTTGAAATATTATCCAACTGCGAAAAATAAAATATAGGCGCTGAAATGTTGCTAAATGAGTGCTATCTCTCCAGTGCGCGCGGGGCTGGCGACCACGTTCGATGGGGACATCAACTACTCCCAAATACCTAACTTGGCGAGATCTGTAGGAAAATACTTTTAATCTAATATTTGATTTGTATACAAATTTCATTCAGGAGAGTAACGCAGGCAGCGTGTTGCAGGAATGGGTTAGTCAGTCAAATCAGTAAACTCCGTGTCAGTAAACTGGGCACCGAGCACCTAAACGTGACGTCTTCGTGGCGCAGTGGCTTACCAATGAGTTGCAGTGCCAGAGCCGCGGGTTCGAATGCCGCACGGAACAAATCTTTGTATGGCCTACAAATAATTGTTCCTGGTCTGGATGTTTATCGTTGTGAAATTCATATGTTATTGCCTCCAGGATACAGGAAAAAAACTCTAGTATGGAGGTAACCGGCCAAGTGCGAGTCGGACTCGTGCATGAAGGGTTTCGTACTTGTATAATTTTTAATTTGCTTTTATTTTCATTATTAGTTGTTATTGCGGCAACAGAAATACACATTCAGTGAAAAATTCAACTGTCTACCTATTACGGATGATTACATGAGAAACAGCCCGTTGACAGAAAGACGGACGGACGTACAGATGGACGGACAGTGGAGGTTTAGTAATAGGGTTCCGTAGGTTACCCTTCGGTTACGGAACCCTAAAAAATAAAAGAAGAAAAAGCCTAAAACAATTATTTTGTTTTGAAAGAAAGAAAATGTTTTTTTTTGTAACGAACATTTTGACATTTTTTTGGATTGGTACACTATCCGCCCAGAAGGCTGTCAGTGTGGGTACCACCCCTGTTACCTATTTCTGCCGCTAAGCAGCGGTGTTTGGATTACAATATGGTTATTTACCATATTGTATTCTTAAATTTAATAATTATTGGCGTAGAAATGTAATTCAATAATTTTTTTACTATACCTGCTCTTATACTTAACGCATAAAGCTTTGCAAATGATTGAATAAGTAGTTGAAATTATTCACAAATGCGACCTGTCGTAACTCACGTACTCACAACTCATCGAACCGGCCATATTCGTGAACTTGGCATATCAAAGAAAGCGCATCGCTACCACGTAAATGTGTCACGCTAATTTGGTGCGGCCAGCGAGGGAACAATAGGTACTATGGGCTATACGCCTTATTTAGAGAATGTGTAACGGTTTCGCTCGGTATGTTTGACAAGCGGGAGCGGGACGGTTGCGAATTTATAACATTATATTAAAAAATAAACTATTTTAATATTATTAGGATTACATCACCACTTACCACCAGGTGGGATTCTGGGCAAGCTTTGACAATAAGAAAAAAAAAATAGTATTTTATGGAATTCAAATATAAGTTGGAGCACATAAAAGAGCATGTTTAGATGTACTAGCGACTAAAGCTGATGACTCTGACTGAATGGATATTGAAATAAGAGGCAGTTTGTAGATATCTCAATAACACTTATTTAGAATTTTCTCATGTATCGTGGAGGCAGTTTATATAAATTAATTGCACAAGGACAAACATCCAGACCCGGAATAATAAATCCAAATCCATACAAATACATATTCCGCGGAATTCGAACCCGCAGCCCTAGGCACCGCAAATCAATGCTAAGCCACTGCGCCACTTACCATTACAGCCTTTTAAATTCCACTGCTAGAAATAGGCCTCCTCCATAGATTGCCTCATAAGGGGGATATTTGCCATAGTTTCGTGTTGGCCGTCCGCAGTTTTTTTATTTTCTCTATTTGCTGGTTTGTTTCCCTCTTACCCAGAGGATAATTGAAGAGGTAGGTAGGTGAGAAATAAGTATTTATTATTATGTTATTGTCGTAATAAATGGAATCTATAATACAAATTGGCTGACAAACAACAAGTTGTTTATTTAAATTGGTAATTGATGACAACTTATTTATGAATTGGTTTGACCTGTCAATCTACGAGGTTAAATTGGCCTTGATAGTATAAACAAGCTTAGCCGAACGAGAGAATTATAGAGAAAAAAATCAGTGATTTCATCCTAGATGCACGATCAATTTTGTTGTATTATCGAATCTATCCATTGCAGCTTGTAAATGTCGACTGCTGAATATAGGCTTCTCCCATAGATTGCCTCGTGGGGAGTATTTTGCTATCGTTGTCACACTTGGCTGGCGGGTCGGCAGGCGCAGTTATCGTCCCTGAGATAATCTGTGCGTGTGGCTATGATCGACGTTACTGCTAGGACCGGCGATCGTTAGTCTCATACATAGAAATAGGTAAAATATATTAAAGTATAACACTTAGCGTTCACATAGGAAATCATTTTAGATTTCTCATTTATAGCCGTGATATGACGACTGCGTAGCGCAGTGCCTTAGCAATAAGTTACGGTGCTGAGGGTCGTGAATTGGAATTCCGCATGGAACAATTTTTTTTAATATATTGAATGTGAGTGACAAACGGCCACACAGTCCACCTAATGGTAAGTGGATGCTGAGACCCGTGGATATCTACATTTATACTCGATTAAGATTCAACGTTGTCACCCCTGAGGACTAAGATTAAATACCTTGTTTCCAGTAAAAAGGGTTTCCGGTTCTCTACACTCACCATACGAAACATCAATCTGCTATTTCACGCTCCTATTCTGGAAGAGCGTGGCCCTACCCCGTTCGAGCCGACGACTCTTTCGTGCTACAACCATAATATAGGTGCAGCGTGGCTCTACCACGTTTATGGCTACAAGTTATTGTTTCGGGTCTGGATGTTTGTCCTTGTTCAATTTATGTATGTAAAAATCCTAGAAGTATATAGAATTTAGGTAGAGAAAATGCTAGTGTTGGGGTAGCGTTTTATTTAAAAAAAATACTTTCATCGTCGTAGTATCTATTTAACAAAATGAATAACTTGTCAAACATTAAAAATATACTACACTAGCTGTTCCCCGCGACTTCGCCCGCGTAGTTATTTTTCGCGGAACCCTAAAATAAAAGCAGCCCAAGTTACTCCTTATAACATCAGCTATATGCCAGTGTGTAAAAATATT
Organism: Parnassius mnemosyne; assembly: GCA_963668995.1. Taxonomy (NCBI): domain Eukaryota; kingdom Metazoa; phylum Arthropoda; class Insecta; order Lepidoptera; family Papilionidae; genus Parnassius; species Parnassius mnemosyne. Next base: position 3,884,733 of record CAVLGL010000013.1, read on the forward strand.
AACAAATATTGACATTAATATTTATACGATACTAACGTCACTCGATTGTTTTGCCTTCCCGGAACCCCTCCACTAACACTCAAACTTGATGGTATGGTATTAAAGTTCAAATTGACTTTTAAGTATTATTACCAATCTTTTGTATAGAAAAGTGTTTTTTTTAGAATTTTTCAGGCAATTTTTAAAATTTTTCTTTCCGTAAGAACCATCTTCGTACTTCAAGGAATATTATAAAAAAAGAATTAGCGAAATCGGTTCAGCTGCTCTCGAGATTTGCGCTTAGCAACACATTCAGTGATTCATTTTTATATTATAGATTACAGTACACAGTAACCGTAACCGCTAAGTCTTGTGCAATTGCGGCAGCCGCAGCGGTCGCACTCGGATGTAGGGCGCGCTTACAAGGTCAAGGTGAAATGCGAGCTATAAAGTGCAAGACAGGACGAGGTAGAATATCGTTTTTTATTTGCCTGGACTTTTGACGCCATTTTCCGTTTCACTAAGTTATATTTAAATAATAGCTTGTAATTCTGACGTAATTTATTGCATGATATTACAATTGAGAAATTGCTTATAAAATTCTGATAGATATATATATATATATATATATATATATATATATATATATTTGTATAGCTGCTGCTACGAATAGTTTTTGGTTTGTTTTAAATTCTGAACTTTATACTAGGACAAGCTGTTCCCCGCGACTTCGCACACGTGTAACTTAGAGTTTTAATTTTTTTGCAAGGAACCCTAATTATTTTTCTAAAATAAAAGTAGAAGGAGAAGGAGTAAGTTAGGCTAACTTACTCCTTCTGACAGCAGCTATCTGCCAGTGAAAGTCCTGTCAAAATCGGTCCAGCCGTTAGCCGGAACAAACAGACAGACAGACAAAAATAAAAAAAATGTATTTTTGTTATAAATACCGTTTATGGCAATACAAACAAGCACTTCAATTACTTACGTTGGAAATCGTGTCTACAGTTTTAACTCGTCGTAATTATTGTTTATCGTAGTGAGCCATGCTTCAGCCATATTTTGGTAGTGGCACGAATATATTGACTTGAAGGGGGAGGGGGGGCTTAGCAAGCTTAATGCTGGCGTGTTGTGTATGGTAAGTGTAGAGAACCGGACACCCTTTTTCCTAGAAACATGGCATTGCATCCTAGGCCTCAAGGTTGACAACACATCTGTATTTTGTTTCTTAATCGAATACGAGGACAGATGTAGATGTCTATAGGCCACAGTATCCAATTACCATCAGGTGGACTGTGTGCTCGTTTACACTCCTTATTCTATAAAATAAAAGGGGTAAAATAATACAGTAAATTCATGACCATGACCTAATATTCCCAATGGGATCATTACATTATCAATACGTGTTTTTTTTTGTTTTTTTTTTTTAAATTAATATCATTAATAACAATTCCTCTGAACCTTATTATTATAGTGATGTTATAATAAGACCGTGCTGGAGGGTTTTTACTTTAATCATTGATACTGTCTGAAACAGGTGGACTGCGTGCTCGTTCGTCACTGTTATTTTATAAAAAAAAAAACGTGCTAGCTTTATCTTTATCTAAATCTGATAGATGAGACGATGTACTTTCTTACACAGCCCATACGTGACATCATAATCATAACTATTATACATTTTTAAATAATACATAATCACTACTTTGAAACAATGCAGAGCGAGATTCTCACACTGCAAATTTTCCATTAGCAATGCCGTCATCGTTTAAGTAATTACCACTCAGTGGTCTGCGTAGAGTACTATTTTATAAATATGTTTTTTTTTATAGGATAAATGTGACAAACGAGCACACACTCCACCTGATGGTAAGTGGTTGCTGCGGCCCATAGACATCTACATCTATCCTCGTTTTCGAATCAAAATGCAGATGCGTTGTCACACGTCAGGACTAAGATGGAATGCCTAATTTCCAGTAAAAAGGGCCTCCGGCCACCTGCACTCACCAAGCGAAATGCAGAGGTAAAGCTCTACTTCACACTGGTATTCTGTGAGGTCGTGGTACCACTCCGGTTCGAGCCAGCCCATCCGTGCGACAGCAATTCTGCCGCGTGGCTCTACCACTGTTAGAAATGTATATTGACATAACATATTCATCACACCGTGTAGTGGTGGTGCAAGAATATCCACTACCCCGTATCGTACCGCGGGTATGAGATACGACACAGGGAAACTGAAACTCAAATAGGAGATGGTTTTTTTTATAGTATAAGTGTGACAAACGAGCACACAGTCCACCTGATGGTAAGTTGTTGCTGTGGCCCATAGACATATCCACGTTTGCGAATTAAAACGTATATGTGTCGTCAGCCATGAGGACTAAAACGGAATGCCTCGTTTCCAGTAAAAAGGGTACCCGGTTCTCTACACTCACCATACGAAACACAGCAGCTTTAAGTTGCTATTTTACGCTGGTATTCTGTGAGAGCGTGGTCTTTCTCGGTCGAGCCGACCCATTCGTGCTACAACTATACTATTAATATAGCTGCAGCGTGGCTCTACCACGTATAAAATGGTAGTAGCATCTTTCCGATAACATTGCAAAATTATTTAAAAACGGCGGGTGCCATCCCGCCCGACAAGCTTGGCAACTATGACAGAATAGATAAATCTATCGCGAAGGTCTATGTTCAGCAGTGGAGTTTTATAGCCTGTAATTAATGGATAGTATGAATGGATTCATCACACAAAAAACAAAATTCAAAACGCAACACAAAAACACGGATATAGAAATATTCCTGAAGGTCGACATGGTAGAGCCACGTTGCAGCTATATTATGGTTGTACCACGAATGGGTCGGCTCTACCGGGGTACAGCCACGCTCTCACAGAATACCAGCGCAAAAAAGACATTCCATCGTAACAGTGAAGGGTGACAACGCATTCACATTTTGATTTTTAATCGAGGATAAATGTATGGGCTACAGCATCCACTTAGCACCAGGTGGACTGTGTGCTCGTTTGTCAACCTTATGTTATAAGCTCTAAGCTTGAAAAAAGTTAATTTTAATTTCATAATACATAAGGTTGCTGTGTTTCGTGTGGCAAGTCATTACATCTTAGTCCTAACGGGCGAAAACACATTGAATTTTTATTCTTACCGAGGATATAATGATATGTAGGTGGCTATGGGCCACAGCGTCCACTTACCATTAGAGTGTGTGCCTATATGTCACACTTCCTTCTATAAAATATGAACATATAATTTTCCACTTAGGTAAACCTTACACGTTAAAGGACATAACAAACAAATTCAATTCTAGTTTACTAAGTGGCAATTCACTCAAGTTGTTTACAATGCATCAACTTTGTGACACATGACATACGGACAGTTATTAAATGTACCTTCACGTATAAGTTTGCACACATGGTAGACTAACATTATTTTTTTTTTACTTGCAATTCAGGTCTAAAACATTCTATTGTTGCTATCAAGGATTTTATTCTATGGGAGAGGCTTATGAAGTGGACATTTAATAGACTAATAAATGAAAGCAGGGCTTTGCATGACCGAAAAATTATTGATTATAACGGTTAAAGGTATGACGTCATATCTTTTTATTGCGAAATCTTAAAATAACGATACCCAAATTTTTCGTTACCGAAAAATAACGGTAGCATTATTTTTTAACGGTACCTTATTATCAACTTATAGGTTTTCTTCTTCTTGTGTTTCAAACTTACCTTAGTTTTCAATTAGTTTCTTGAAATTTCTTAATTGTCATTGTCAAAACAACAAATACTTTTGGTTAAACAAACAGATTTTTTTGGTTATCAATATAATTTTGGTTATGTTAAGGTTATACAAAAGTATAACGTTACCTAAAAAATAGCGTCGCCGTTATTTTATAACGGTAACGTATCGGTGAATTTTAACCGCAATCAAGCCCTGAATTAATGAATGAATGAGAAAAATACCAACGATTTACTCATTAATATTGTAGATATAAATAACCTAACCTCACTTATATATAGTTAATCTTACATCGAATATCCATTGCTATTTATCAAATGGCGCAATGCAGCTTATCAACAAATATGTTATCCTTATCGTCCACCTTTCAAATAACACGTTCAACTATTTTTTTTTTTATACAAAACGATGTGTAATCAGTCATAATCATCACAGGAAAACTACGCTATTTATTAGTGTAAATAAACACGTAATCGACACTTGAAAAGAAATTGCCATTATCGAAAAGCTAGGTTGGCGAGGGGGGGGGGGGGGGGGTGTTGGTTTATGTAGAACAACACTAGAACTTGTCGTTTGAATATTTTAATTTTTTTTGTCGAAATAAGAATGTTCAATAGGCACACAGTCCACCTGATGAGTAAGTGGATACTGTGGCCAATAGACACATGCGTCTATGCTAGACGTAGACGTGACAGAAGGGAAACTAAAACAGGAGATGGGTAGCAGCATCTTCCTTATAACAACTAAAAATAATAATAAAACGAAAATAAATTTTATACATGATAGAGCCATGCTGCAGCTATATTGGTAGTAAAGTTGTAGCACGAATGGGTCGGCTCGATCGGGGAGTCTACGAGTATATAGGTCCGGAAAAATCAACGTAATGGTAAATGGTTTCAGTCGCCGTACTGAATATTTTACTTCTAGAGTAAAGGAGATTATTAAACCGCTATTTAGATAGCATAGCTTCGACCAATATCTCATGACATGTGGTGGTGGCACAGGGGAATCCATCAAATTTCACCCCGTGGGTGTGGTGTGAGGCGACTATTTTAATAAAATTACATTATGTTACAATGTCATGTCGATATAATGGAATTGGTGTGTCATTTGTGAAATTAATAATTCGCCATTGCAAAGCGCTTCCCTGGGGTAATTATAGCTTGTTGCCATAACTTTTATAATATTTTTATTCTACTAATTGAAACTTAAAAATATTAATTGGTTTCATGTATAAAATATGCCAAGTGTTGTACTTAACCGTCAAATTACATAAACGAGGATATCTGCGGACCTTTTCTACCGACTTCAAAAAGGAGACGGTACTCAATTCGACCTCATAACTTTTTATTTAACATTTAAAATGTGACTAAAGTCTGACTATTAGTTTTTGAGTTATTCTTAATAATTTATATTGAAGTCGGTTGTGCAACATTTTAATTTTAAATTATTAATACAGTAGTATAGAAAGAGAGAATAGATTTTATACGTGGTAGAGCCACGGTGTAGTTATATCTTTATAATATGTTGATGCATCACATTGCGAAGTTTTTGGGAGATATTGACGGCAACTTGAGGCAGCAGAGCTTGAGTTGATGACGATAATATCTCAAGGCGCTTAAGCAGACACATTATCTTGAGGCTTACATCAGCATCAAAGCACTTGTATTATATATTATTAACGTTGTAGAGCCATGCTGCAGCTATATCAGTAGTATAGTTGTAGCACGAATAGGGTAGCTCGACCAGAATAGAACCACGCTCTCACAGAATACCTTTGTAAAATAGCAGCTTAATGCTGCTGTTTCGTATGGTGAAACTAGAGAACCGGAGTCCCTTTTCGCTAGAAACGAGTTATTCCATTTAGTCCTCAAAGGTGACAACGCATCTGAACTTAGCACCCGCTGGGCCATTTGCTCGTTTATCACCCTTATTCCTATACCTAACACGCTTAGGACTTAACAAATAATTAAAATTCTACTTAACTAAGTGGAAATTTACTTAAGTTGTTTACACTCACATCAACTTTATGACACATGATATTCGGACAACCATTAGTGTACACGTATAAGAGCATACATAGGTAAATTTTGCACTCATGGAAGACTTAACAATATTTTTTTTATTCTTTTTTTTATTTGCCAGCAATTGCATTTCACACAAAGAGATAAGAACTGCAGTTTTTTTTATAGGATAGCTGCTGCGACCCATAGACATCCACATCTATCCTCAATAAAGAATCAAAATGCAGATGCGTTGTCACCCGTGAGGACTAAGATGTAATGCCTCTTTTCCAGAATAAAAGGTCTCCGGTTCTCTACACTCACCATCCGAAACACAGCAGTGTTAAGCTGCTATTTTACGTTGGTATTCTGTGAGAGCGTGCTCCTTCCCCAGTTGAGCCGACCCATTCGTGCTACAACCATAATATAACTGCAGCATGGCTATATCATGTTTTATGAATTTAATCAAGTTTCGTTTTTTAAAATCATTAATAGCCGACGTTTCGGACGCTTTATAGCACCCATGATACTGTAAAATTAGTTTTTTTGTAGGATAAGGGTGAAAAACAAGCACACAGTCTATCTGATTGTAAATAGTTGTCCCAGAGTCATCTACATCTATCCTCGACTATGAATCAAAATGCAGATGCGTTGACAGGCGTAAGGACTAAGATGGAATGCCTCGTTTCCAGTAAAAAGGATCTCCGGTTCTCTACACGTCACCATACGATACAGCAGCGTTAAGCTGCTATTTTACGCTGGTATTTTGTGAGAGCGTGGTCCTACCCCGGTCGTGCCGACCCATTCGTGCAACAAGTATACTCCTATTGCAGCATGGCTCTACCACGTATAAGTAGTGAAAGTAGTTTAACTCTTTGACTTTGATGTGTAGTATTCGTGTTTAGGCGATTGTTTGTTATCACAACCGAAACGATGGTGATGGTGAGCCGCATGCTTGTTTGCCCCCTCTTAAATAAAAAGTAGCTTCAAGAGTGCATCACAGCCTAACTACTAGTAACAGTAGGTCATCGAAGGCGTCTGTCTACAAGGGGCAATCGTACGGTGCGGTGCGGTGCGGTTCAGGACGCGGGCGGGAATTTTCCGAGCGACAGTTAGTAGCTCGGGAACTGTCCGTTAGGGTTGTCCTGTCACGCAAAATAATTAAAATAGTTCACACTTGATGTGCGGTGAAAAACTGTGGGTCGTTTTCATTTAAATATAAGGAATCAGTTACATCAATTTTCACGTACACATTACTATGTTTAAACGTGAAAGAAATATTTTATTAGATATAACTTTTTTTTTATTACAACCCTAGCAATTTATTGTTTATGTCGGCTTTTCGGACAACATCAAACGCGATAACTGACTGTATGTTCTTCTTAGGCTGTTGAGAATAGTGGATTGTTACGGGCCGATAAAGATGAAGAAAGAGTAGTAATATTGTTTGTTGAAATCCAGTAAACTACAATTTGTAACATTATTACGTTTTTATCATGGAGCTTTGTAGCAAAAATATATAGTTTGTAATATGATATGCAGGGACAATGTTTCTTATGCTTTTTTTCTTATCCTTACTTTTTAGGGTTCCGTACCCGAAGGGTAACCAACGGGATTCTATTCCTAAACCACCGCTGTTCGTCCGTCTGTCTGTCTGAGGGCTGTATCTCATGATCCGTAATAGGTAGACAGTTGAAAGTTTCACAGAATGTGTATTTCTGTTGCCGTTATAACAACAAATAATAAAAAAAATTAAAAATTAAATGGGGCTTCCCGGCATCCCTACTAGAAACGTGATTTTTTTGCATACATAGTATTAAATCTTGTACGATGGTACGGAATCCTTCATGCGCGAGTCCGACTCGCACTCGCCGGTTTCTATTTTCATTAAATACATTTTTGTTAAATTTCTTCTAAGTATTTGTAACACAACGCATGTTGTGATTGCCTATAATAACTATAAGAGCAGTTAACTATGTATAATTTATTATATTATTGTAGTGTAGCATGAATTGTTGTTTCTTGTGTTGACAATCCAAATAAATTGAAAATAAATCATGCTAAATTAATCCAGCATACGCATTAAAGCGTAACTAACTTCTAAACCTAACCTATCTTTATTTTTTTATCAATAGTAATTACTCTATATTGCTTTTAGGTAATAATCGTGATGGTTTTGTTAATTTGTACTTAGATATAGGTACTCTTATCTGGCATTAATTTCGGTATCTATGATATTGGAGTTTCGTTTATCAAACCTTTTATAGCTTTACATCATAATTCATTATTGTTTGTTGTTCTAAGAATATTCTATACATTAATATCATCGCAGGAAATAAAATTATATAAAATGCGGTTGCCAGCCCGCTTGACAAGCGTGGCAACTATGGCAGAATCCCTCCCATTTGGCAATATATGGAGGAGGGGTATGTACAACAGTACACTTTATACAGACTGTAATGGAAACGTTCATTCTCATCGTGGATTTGATTTAATTTTGTCACAAATTTAATATAGTATTATTTTTAGTTTAATAATAAATTTTACGCATTTTATCGCGTTTAATTTTAACTTTAATTCGTGTAGTTTATTTCGTTTAAATCGCGTTTAATTTTAAATTCGCGTAAATATACAACTCATTATATTATTACTTTTTAATTTATTTGTACGAATAATTTTAATTTTAATTTGTAATTTTTCCTTCTCTAACGATCATGTTCCTTTCCCACGCCTACACCGTGCGCTTCTTTTAGATTATCAAGGTTGTTCGCATCCAGAATTCTCTGCATCAATTTCGATTTCACTTCTCGCGATTTTATATTGGTACCACTGTGTTTTGTAACAATTAATTTGATTATGTCAGTTGACTTGTTTATTTTCCCCTTTATTTTGCCAAAAACATTCATTGTAAGTTGATCATTTACATAATACAGTGATATACAGATTTATAAACCTATAGTAACGAGAATGATCGTTTATTCCATCCATATTATAAAAGTCCACTGCTGAACACAGGTCTACCCCATAGATTACCTCATTGGAGGAACTTAGTTTCCTCGCATTTCAGGAGGGTTGGCAACTGCAGTTTTAATAATTTTGTGTTATTATCGGGAAGATGCTGCTGCCCATCTCCTGTCTAATGCCCATCTCTGTCCATCTTCTAATTTGTTTCCTCTGTCGCCTCTTATGACATACACTGGACGATATGGGGTAGTGGATATTCTTACACCACCGCTACACGGTTATTAATACGGAAAATATCATATTATACGTACGGTAGAGCCATGCTGCAGCTATATTAGTAGTATAGTTGTAACACGACTGAGTCGGCTCCACCGGGGAAGGACCACACTCTCACAGAATACCAGCGTAAAATAGCAGCTTAACACTGCTGTGCTTCGTATGGTGAGTGTAGAGAACCGGAGACCCTTTTTTACTGGAAATGAAGCATTCCAACTAAGTCCTAACGGATGCCAACACATCTGTATTTTGATTCTTTATTGAGGATAGATGTAGATGGCTATGGGTCACACAACCACAACCATGAGGTGGACTGTGTGCTCGTTTGCCACCCCATATTATAAAAAAAACTTTATTGAACTTTTGTGAAATATTTGTAAGAATGTTAACCAACTTTATTAATATTGCTGGAGTTTAAATTATTTTAATAAAATGATATTTATAACCATACCAGACTGTATGCTTCAATTTATATCATTAATCTTTTCATACATAAGACATTTAAACTAAATTAAAACGTTGCTAAATATATCTCTTTCTGAGTCAATATTACAAAAGTTATTATTGTAGCAATTAATACTTCAGATTGTGTATTGTTTCAAAGTTGATTTCTCTGCTACAAATATATATATATATATATATATATATATATATATATATATATATATATATATATATTATTATTTAGTGCTTGATAGCTAGACCTAATATATATTAAACTGATCTTATTGTATCAGTTACAGCTGCTGTACTCAATTTTAACGATACTTAAAAACAAATCGCTTAATGAGATTAAGAATAAAATAAAAAAGATCGAATCTCGACGATTACGTAATTTCTCGTCGGAAACAATGCCGCAGCAAGCGGAGTCGGGCTCGGTCGCTTATTATGCAAATATCCGATTGTATTCAAACCGCATCTCCGACCTTCCAGATGCAGGGTTTGCGTTACACCATCGAGGTGATCCCAGCACTGAAATAGACCGCGTGTGGGAAGCATTGTCGCAAGCGTCCCAGAATTGTGAACGATTTGCTATTACTGTAGAAATACGATTTTGTTGTGACTTTGCAATGTTCTATAGTTAGATAGCAATCACTGTTTATAAAGTGATTTCAATGATATTAAAATGTTTCTTTGGGAGTGGCATAAATATTATAATTGAAAAATCTGAGCAGATCGAACCAAAAATAAGTATTAAAGAGTTGAAAATAGAGAGGCTTGACTTGAAATTGAATTGAAACGACAAGACATTGGACTCCTCAGTCTGTGACCTCTCGCGTCCTTTATTTATTTCTCCCGAGATTACTTTTTTATAGGATAGGGTGACAAACGAGTACACAGTCCACCTGATGGTAAGTGATTGCTGTTGCCCATAGACATTTACATCTATCCTCGATTACGTATCGAAATGCAGATACGTTGTCACCCTTGAGGACTAAGATGGAATGCCTTGTTGTCAGTAAAAAGGGTCTCCGGATCTCTATACTCACCATACGAAGCACAGCAACGTAAAGTACTGCAAATAACTCGTGAAAAATATATGCCAATAAAGCTTTAGAATATTCAAAATCATTATTCTCTATCTAAAAGATACAGATTTCATAGTTAGTGCCACAGAAATTATATTAAAATCTGCACAGATCGAACTAAAAAGTAGTTTATGAGTGTGGGAAGTACCTACCCTAGGTGACATCAGGATGTTGTACATCTCAGGCCACCTAAGGTACGGTATTACAATTTTAATAACACTAAAGTGACAAACGAACTAACAATCTACCTGATGATAAGTGGCTACTGCAGTTTACAGACACTTGCAGCCAATTTCAAACAAAAGAGGCTACACACGTGCGCTGTCACCCCTGAGGATCAAGCTGGAATGCTTCGTTTCTAGTAAAATAGTCTCCAGTTCTCTACACTCACCATACGAAACACAACAGCAACATGGCTCTACCACGTAAGATTGTTATTGAGAATTCCAGTGGTAGCATTTTAGTGACACAAAATAACAAGTAACCACAAACAGCAAAACACGTGGTAGAGCCATGCTGCAGCTATATTAGTAGTATAGTTGTAGCACTAATGGGTCGGCTCGACCGGGGAAGGACCACGCTCTCACAGAATACCAGCGTAAAATAGCAGCTTAACACTGCTGTGTTTCGTGTGGTGAGTGTAGAGAACCGGAGACCCTTTTTACTGGAAAAGAGGCATTCCATCTTAGTCCTCACGGGTGACAACGCATCTGCATTTTTCCCCAAACGAGGATAGATGTAGATGTATATGGGCCACAGCAACCACTTACCATCAGGTGGATTGTGTGCTCGTTTGTCACCCTATCCTATAAAAAAAAACACACAGTATCTTGGCACGTAATAAATTACTGGATGATTTATTATAGTCGCAACACGTTCTGATGGATATTTTTTGCACATTGTTATTGAGCGTTTCCTTTAAATTGGAGTTGTTAGGCTTAGAATACTCGTATATAATTAAAACAGGTACATAACTTATTAAAATATACAAGTTATGATGTCTTACGTTTACGCGAACGTCACAAATTTAAATAAAACTAGTTTATACGGATTTTATTTCGTAATATCAACTTTATATTTTATATTTTACAAGTAATTTATTATAGGTAGTTATTGGTAGGACTTATTTTCTGTTTGTTGTCGCTGGTAGTGTACCACATTCTTACCTAATTCTGGGGTTAAGCAACGATGCGTTTGGCTCTGAGACATTCCATATTAGTCCTTAGAGGAGACGTGTCAGATGCCTGTAAAGGATTCCGTAGCCAAAGGGTAACGGCTGGCTCTATCTCATGGTTCGTAATAGGTAGACAGTTGAAATTTTCACAGAATGTGTATTTCTGTTGCCGCTATAACAACAAATAATAAAAATAGAAATAAATTAAAAATTATATGGGGAACCCATGAACACGACACGGTTTTATGATGGTACGTAATAACGGAACCCTTCACGCGCGAGTCCAACAGGCACTTGGCCGGTTATTTAAAAAAAATAACGACCACAGCGCCACCTGTCGGATCCAGATTTCGTGGTTTCTCTTTTGGCACTGTGTATTGTGAATACGAGTCATTTTGGTTTAAAAATATAGAATTTATTTATAACTTGACGACAGTGCTACTTATTGGATCCTAACATAGCTACTAATACTAAATCTACTATCGTCTAAATAAAACAAATATAATGTATAATTGTGTGACCTCACTCGGTCAAGTCATTCTATTCTTAGTCATTATGAGGTGAAGAAACAAAGTGAAAATTATTTAAACTGTTCTAGTGTCCCAAACTATTGTTTTTTTTATTGATGTATAATTACAGTTATGGTATGTAATAGATATACTTTTAAAGTTTTTTAGATTTTGCTGAAATTTAATTTTTATGTTGATTTGAATATTGTAGCTTTTATCAGAATAATTATAGCATTTAACGTATTTATACGTGGTAGAGCCATGCTACAACTGAAGACGAAGATGAAGGACCACGCTCCACAGCCACAGAATACCAGCTTTAAATGGCAGCTCAATGCTGCTGCGTTTCGTATGATGAGTGTAGAGAACCGCAAGTATTTCATCTTAGTCTTCAGGTGGGACAACGCATCTGCATTTTTATTCTTAATCGAGGATAGATCTAGATGTCTATGGGTCACAGTATCAACTTACCATCAGGTGGGCTGTGTGGCTCGCTTGTCACCCTTATTCTATAAAAAATTAGAATTACCCTCGTGATGTTTAATTTGTAAGCCAATTAACACGCCTCTGTACGGCTATATCTACTAAACGCACCAATGAGTGAGATTTTGTACTGTGCGTATCATAATGTTCATTGTAATGTTCGTTTAGTTTACTAAACCATACCACGTGTTTCAACGCCTTTATCTACCAAACGCATCAACGTCATGTAGGCAAACCGGCTCCATCCCATTCACATAAGTGATCTACACGCTATTGATATTGAATCAGCCTTCTTAACGATAGTTTACAATGTAATTTTGTATAATTTATTTATTTATTTATGTTTTATTTGCACACCAAGTACAAAAAGGCGGACTTAATGCAACAAGGCATTCTCTACCAGTCTACCTCCAGGCTAAGCAGAGAAGATATTGTGGGTGCAAAATGCAAACAGCTACATTAAAATCTCTACTACACTTACATCAAACTCTCACCCCTCCATGGGTGAGAGTTTGATTTAAGTGTAGCAGGAGTTTGATGTAAGTGGTAGAGAATAGCTCATGGCATTAAGTCCACTCCTTGTATTCTTATGTAATTGGGATCCGATGAATGCAATCATCATCATCATCTAGATTACAACCCTTCTCAAGTCCACTGCTGAACATAGTCCTCCCCCAAGGAATGCGACAAAGTACATCCATCGACTTCCTGCATGTCTTACCAGGTCGTCACTCCATCTAGTGGGGGGTCGTCTTACACTTTGCCTACGAAGCTGCCACTCGAGAACCTTTTTGAATGCAATAAAGAATAGGTATATAATTCCGTTGTCGCCTCTATCCGTTGTCGCGTTCAGAAATTCCGCGATCACTAACAGATGCATCAAAGATCATTTAAAAAAGATATGCATGTGTTACAGATTGGAAATTTTCTTAATATAAACTCCTTTTCTCCATCAATAACCTCCTCCAGTGACAACTTGCAATCTATTCTAGTGTACACCTGTTTTTGTAAATACAAGAATTGTATGACTAACAATAAGACGCGCCGCGGACCGTGTGAAAAGGTGAGGTGTTCGCGTATTTATAATAGTATTCCAGTGAGAGCACGGCGACGAGTCGAAATAGATTTTTTATGCGACTTTATAACGTTTATACATCTATCGGGATCACCAGTGGATAGTGTGCCACATTTGTAATTTTTTTTATAGATTTAGGTAGACAAACGAGCACACATTCCACCTGATGGTAAGTGTTTCATTTATCCTCGATTAAGTATCAAAATATAGATGCTTTGTCACTCCTGAAAACTAAGATGGAATGCCTCGTTACTAGTAAAAAGTTTCTCCCGTTCTCTACACGCACCATACGAAACACAGCAACATTAAGTTGCTATTTTACGCTGGTGTTCTGTGAGAGCGTGGTCTTGGACGAAAAGTCATCAATATTTTAAATCTCAATCGAGGATAGATGTAGGAGTCTATGGACCACATCATTTATTCACCATCAGGTAGACCTTTGTGCTCGTTTGTCTCATTCCTATCCTAAAAAATATTAGCGTAATTTGTAATAAAACAATTTTCGTGTTATAAATATGACGGCACGTGCACCATTGCACGTGCGGCGGCATCGGTGTATCTAGACAGAATTCTTGTAAATAACACGTGCTCCGCACACCTGCACCATTGCACCTGCGGTGGCGCCCGTTTAGCTTGTATAAAATGGACGAATCTGCCGCCGTTAGGACAGTCTTGGCTCTGACGTAGAACGGTGCGCTTGTCGTATTCCGTTACTAGTTTATCCTCGACTCGTTGGATAATTAATTCGTGTAAACGAATTAATTATTATTCCTAACTACAAAATCAGTCTCTGTACTAACCCACTGTCACTTTCTACAAATACAATCTTCGTTAATCATCGCTTTCGGGGAAATACTCAGACAGTGTCACGTTCTAAGATTTTTTGTTCTCCTAATCTATATTCGCGTCTTACTATTATTTATCTGTGACGTTAATTTATTTGTCACTGAAAGTAATTTTTTAATTGATTATATAAATTCTTTAGTAATTTTCTTCTTTTTTTATAACGTTGGGGTTATAAATAAGCTAATATAAGCTTCATGGTAAATTATTGCACGAAGATGTTGTTGTTTGGACATTTAGAAAGAATTAATGCGGTAGAATATAGAAGGACACTGACTTGTTACAACTATTGTGAAATGCCTCCTAATATCGACTAAGACAGACACCTAGGCACAAAATCAGTTTTATCACCCAGTTATTATATATTTATTAGGATTCCTAAATTGTATTTATAACTAGTTTATTTGTTATTAGGTTTGTATATAAACAAGTTGTATTTCACTATCAACTGCTTATTTATACATAAAACACAAATATCTAATACGAGTATACAAGATATACAAGTTGTAAGATTAAAGATTTTGTACAACTGACTTCAATATAAATAAAATGAGTATATCATCAATATAGTTGAAGTCAATTAAATACGCATTTTTAAGGATAAATCAAAAACTACTGGTTAGATCTTAATCAAATTTATTTATTTTTCTTAAAAAAACGTTACCCCCACACTAGTATTTTCTCCTGTGTCGTGGAGCCAGTTTACAAACATATATTGCACGAGGACAAACATCCAGACCCGGAACAATTATTTGTTGGCCATACAAATACTTGTTCCGTGCGAGATTCGAACCCGCGACCCCCCGCGCAACAACTCATTACTAAGCCACTGCGTCACGGAGCCGTCATTTTGTATGGGATGAGATATTACACTATTGAAAATAGATCATTTAAAATAACACAAAATTCACATCTCATTCAGTCAATCCGTCAGTACTTATTTTTTGGCCACATTTTAAAATTCTTTGATTAGATTCTCTACTATGTTTTTGTTTTATAACTGGCTTTACGGCTACGGGTTCTAGCCCTTCTGAGACTGAAGTTACAATGTATAATTATCCTTCATAGTACACTGCTGCACATTATGTAGACGCGTCACATTGTGCAGCCCTTGGGAGATTTTGACTGCAACTTGAGCCAGCAGACAGCTGACAGTTGGCGATGGTATCTCAAGGCGCCTAAGCAGACAGACACCTTATCTTGAGAATCACATCACCATTAGAGCACTTGTTTCACCGTTTCCACTAATAGTTCACATGCAAAGACACTTAATACACAAAATCGCACTACTTTTACGTATGAAAATCCACTTCAAACCATTATTTAAACAATAATACAGGAGCAGCAATCCGCTACCGGTCAACATCCCGCCAAAAGCTCTCTCTACTATGTGCGACTGTTTGACCACAGACTATTAAGTGTTAGGCGTTGACCTTAGAGTAATATTACACACATATTATATACTTATTCTGAAATGTTAGCAGTATGAACGTAAACAATGTATATTTTATTTCTTTAACAGGTATTAACGTATTGACAACATTGTACATAAATATTAGCTTTCTGCACACCTCCATATAAACTTTAACTATACCAAACCTCATACTCCGCCGTGCGCGCAATATGCTTAACTTAAACTAAAAATTTTAAAATTTTAAAAAGACCCAGACACAAAAAGAGCTGATGATCTTCAAACGGCTGAACAGATTTTCTTGCAATATAGCTAAGAACACTCTCGATTAAGACACCTTTCAAAGGAAAACAACCTTTATGCAAATTGGTTCATCCGTTCAGGAGCTATAATGCCACAGACAGACACACAGATGCACAGATCAAACACTACAAATATAAGTATAATACCTCTCTGTTTTTTTTCGGTGGTTAAAAAGGGATACAAAGTTTTCGCTTATATTTATATTTATATTGACGGCTCCGTGGCGTAGTGGCTTAGCAATGAGTTGCTGCGCTGGGGGGCGCGGGTTCGAATCCCGCACGGAACAAGTATTTGTATGGCCTACAAATAATTGTTCCGGGTCTGGATGTTTGTCCTTGTGTAATTTGTGTTTGTAAACTGCCTCCACGATACAGGAGAAAATCCTAGTGTGGGGGTAACGTTTTTTAAAAGAATAAAAAAAAAAAGAATATATATAGATATTATGTTATTCGTATTAATAATATGATAAACCAGTATTGTAATTCTAACTGTAAGTTGCTTAAATATTTTCATCATTCTCTGATAGTACGAGTATGGTAATTTTCAGTTTCATACCAGTTCTTGTTTATGTTTTTTTTAAACGTTACCCCCACACTAGGATTTTCTCCTGTGTCGTGGAGGCAGTTTACAAACATAAATTGCACAAGGACAAACATCCAGACCCGGAACAATTATTTGTAGGCCATACAAATACTTGTTCCGTGCGGGATTCGAACCCGCGGCCCCCAGCGCAAGAACTCATTGCTAAGCCACTGCGCTACGGAGCCGTCTTTATAGTCATAACTTTCAATTATATTCATAGGCTTATTTAGTAGCAAAATGGCTATGAATATTAGCAATGTAATTTTTTTTACTTTTTACTGACATTTATCTGTAAAGGCTTCCTAAAAAAGTTGTAGATGATTGATAGTCTAGTTTTTTCAACCCTTGCCGGAAGTTGCAGACATGAAAACCTTTACACATTGATTTTGTATCATTAAAACTACATTATATCAAAAACGCAAACTTGAGTGCCAAAATTTTGATTTCAGACCATATTTGACTGGACTATAAAAATTAATGAATAGTGAAGATAGAACACACTTGTATAATAATAAACTTCGAATAGATCCGAGATTTAAATAACACACACACACAATGGACGCGTGTTGACAAAACGTTAAAAATATCCCAGTGTTTACTAGAGTGGAACGTTTGATGGAACGCCAATACTTTCCCAACTGCAAACAGCTTTTAAATATAACTCGTTTTTACGGATTTTATCGCGTATATTATTCTTATTTTATCCTTCCATTAATATATTTTTTGTCACTACATCAGGTTTGATAGATCACAAATCGCTAAATAACATGGATTCCTTCCAAGGCTTAATAACAATAGAGAAGATGGTTGGGTGCTCCCATCTGCACGGCTAGCATGGGCTGGGCACAAAAAATTTTAGCCCCGATTATATTCACTGACAAGAGATAAAATTCTTCTTCGTCTTCTTTTAATGCATGGCTTCTCAAGAGATAAAATTATCTTGCCCTTATGCCAAAGCACGGCAACGGGGAGAAGTATATCCCCGTTTGACATAACGAGTAGACATATATCCCCCGCCCGTAGCATGGAGCCAAATGAAAGATAAAAAATTATACTTTTGAAATTTGGAAAATTTTATCCTAGTTCGTTGTCGTGAGTTTAAGTTTATATTCATACAAAAAAATCTATCTAAGTGTAAGTCTATCTCCCAATTTATCTACAGTAGATATTATATCCACCGGTGTGCCCATGCTCGAAGGGTGGATAAAACTAAGCGAGTGGATAAATATTTTCTCCTTTCCTCGGGGTATAAAGTTGTCATCTGCCCTTGCTAGCCCTGCAGCTTGGGATCGTATAATTTATAAAATTAAATCCCAACTAAAGCATATGACTACTAGACTACAACATTAGTACATACTGCGTAGATCGGACCAAAAGTTAATAATTATAATCTGAAGGTTGCCGTAGTAAATTATGACATTGGGACCTCAGTCTCCCTGTGGTCATGGATGCTGTAAAGTACTCGAAACCTCGGGAATATAAAATAAGTTAATTATACGCGATCAAATCTGTAGAAACTAGTTTTATTTAAATGTGTTCGCGTAAACATAAGAAAATATTACACAAACAGCTTACATCTGTATCTAATATACTTCTAACAGACACGTCGGGATAATTTTTAGGAATTCGATGTAGAATTACTACTGGACCGGTAGCGGAGAATCTAGGTTGACAAGGCCCGTGTGATACTCTGCTGAACGTATGTCGTCTGGAATCTAATTGGGTACTATATAGATGTAAGCAAACTTAGCCATTGACGTGAAATATAGCCGTAAAGAAGTGCAAGCAATGATCAATATTGGATGCATTAAGCGCAAAGCGCGTATGTTCTACTAGCGCCTAAAAATCAAAATTCCAACGTTTTGTCGCATAAAATCGAATCTAACAATCATATTGAACTTATAAAAGATATAAAAAGCACATTGTCAGAAAGATAAATGATTGTTGAACTTTTATATAAAAAGTGGTTTTAGTGGCTTATGGCGTAGATTTAGTCCAAGTGTGGTAAACACGATAACTTTTGAAAATATCAATTGTTCAACTCAATGTATTTTATAACCTCTTCATCTATCATGTGAGCAGCCATGGAATGTAAATGGCAGTTTAATTTTATTTTGTTTAATTATAATTAATTTTTTTCGGCGTAGATATCCGGAAATTTTCGGTGTTATAGCAGCTTTGTTATAATTTATTTTTTATTAAATAGACTGCCTCTGCCTCAATCACTTACTTCGGCGTCAATCGCCGTCGTGAGTGGACACTGTGTCGGAAAACCAAATTTCATACATTATTATTATAATAATCAGAGATTTTTATTACAATATTTTAAAAGCACGGAATAAATAATAGTACTACGTACTAAAAGTAAGTAGGATATATATGTTTAAGTATATTTATACTTAAATACGTATTGAACTTTATGGAGTGACCTGATATGATGATCATATGAGCATTATGAGTCGTGCACTTTTGTATTTTCTAAACTTTTTTTAAATTGAACTTTGACATAAAATTATTGGGAAATTGGATGTGTAAAGGTTATTAGTGAAAAGTTGTGTGTATTTAAACTACTTTAAAAAATTTACGTATAATCATGTTATACGTAATTTTTTTTGCGCTTATGGCATGCACCATTGGATTTACCAATAGTTTTTTAAATACTTTTATAAGATTTTTAATACACCTGACAGCGTATTAAAAATCTTATAAAAGTGACAGTTTTTAACAGTGGTAGAGCCACGCGGCAGCTTTTGCTGTCGCACGGATGGGCCGGCTCGAACCGGGGTAGTACCACAACCTCACAGAAAACCAGCGTGAAGCAGAAGTTTACCTCTGCGTTTCGCTTGGTGAGTGCAGGTGGCCGGAGGCCCTTTTTACTGGAAATGAGGCATTCCATCTTAGTCCTCACGGGTGACAACGCATCTACATTTTGATTTGTAACAGAGGATAGATGTAGATGTCTATGGGCTGCAGCAACCACTTACCATCAGGTGGACTGTGTGCTCGTTTGTCACCCTTATCCTATAAAAAAAAACCTGAAAACCTAAATGACAACTTTTTCTCTCACCAGGGGGCACCACTTAGGGATTATAATATTTGACAGATTTAATTTGCTTTTTTTTATATCACAGTTAATTTGATTTTGAAAAGTGCAGAGATTAATGTTTCTTCCTAAAATATTGGAATAGAATATAACAGAATCATTTGTATTCAATATGGATTACATGTAACTCTTATTGAAAGTATTTTTTCTTTTTACTTTTACATTTGGTTCGAAGCAAACCTCTGTCCTAGGAAGAACCAGCAAGAAACCCAGCGAGACTGTTTTAAAGTATAATTTACAATATAATATTTTCGACAATTGTTATGAAAATATTTAGAAACAGCATGGTAGCGATCACCTCATTCCCTGGGGTTATTATCAGTCATGTAGTCCTTTAGTAGTATAATTGGTTAATGAATATTTTTAACCTTTTGATTGATAAGGTGTGCATATTTGCTTAATAGTTATATTAGTTATATTTATATCAAACTACAGATATTCCTTAAAGTAGAAGAATGTAAAAAACACTGAGCACAGTAATGGACATTGTTTTTTGTATGTGTATAGACCAGAAACCGAAAAACTTTTAATTAAATTGCAATTTTTCAATGATGATGACACTGTGTGATAATAATCTATACAAATAAATAAAATTTAAATGTCTGTTTGTAATGTCAAAATAACAGCTTTTTACTAATTGCATATAAAAGTATATATACTTATAACAAAAACACAATTTTTAAAATTTTTGTATGTCTGTCTGTCTGTGTGTTTGTTCCGGCTAATCTCCAAAACGGCTGGACCGATTTTGACGGGAATTTCACTGTTAGATAGCTCATGTTACAAGGAGTAACTTAGGCTATTTATATTTTAAAAAAATCGGTAGGGTTCCGCGCAACAAAACTAAAACCCTAAATTACACGCGGGCTTAGTCGCGGGGAACAGCTAGTAACAAATAACGAATTTACATCGCGACATCTGGTGGGTGTTATATTATTAGCCCTCGTTATAGCGATATGGTAATTTTCTAAATATATTGTAAATTCATGTTTAATGACTTAAATTGAAAATTTAAAAATTCGCGCAGCCATCAAAACAGCTGATGACCTTGGAACGGCTGAACCGATTAATAAAACCGAAAAAAATATTGATAAAACATGTCCAAGAAGCACCGCTAGAAAACCTGTTTTTATATAAATAAAACCCGCTTCAAAATCGGTTCAATCTTACACACATAGCGGTCAAACTTATAACACCCCTCTTTTAGCGTCGGGGGTTTAAAAAAGAATGCCGCTGTTTCTTGCTGGTTCTTCCCAGGGCAGAAGTGTTTTTCTGAATCAGTGATAAATGTACTGTGTAATTTGGAAAAAACTCACTGCCCTGGAAAGAACCAGGATAATCCATTATCTAGAACTTATAACCTAGTCGAAACTTCTAGAAAGAAATTATTCTAGGACCCTTACACTAACCATACGATGTCCAATTTCAAATTAAACGTGTAAAATAAATGTTAGTTGCTTGGTATCCGACTTAAATTATGGAGTTATATGTTTATCTGCATTCCTTGTCAAATGGCTGTCGCAAACGTTTATAACTGTTGTGCTCTAGTTATGTGTTATATTGTAAAATTGTCGCAATAGTTTATAATTGTGTTATAGTTACAATACCTAACGATACTAAAATAAACTAACAGAGTGAAAACACAAAGGCTACATTTGTTATTATTGTTACACGACAATTTCTTCGAGACAACTTATAAAAAACCGGCCAAGTGCGAGTCGGACTCGCGCACAAAGGGTTCCGAACAAATTCGTAGGTATATAAGTTTAAAATTATTAAAAATATTTTTTTTATATGATGAAAATAAAAATTTATTCTCTTCGCAATTTTTCCTTTATTTGTGCTATAATACGTTGCTTCGTACCAAATTTTAAGATTCTGAGTTCACGGGAAGTACCCTGTAGGTTTTGATTCCCTTGCGAATGTCGAAAATTTACGGCATAAACGGCTGTATCTTTTGATTGCGTAGGCTTAGAAGATTGATTTTTTCACAGCTCTAAGGGACTGTCGACTTGAGTATTTGATATGAATTTCAGCTTGATACCTCCACGCGTTCCTGAGAAAAGGGGTCTTGACAGACACATAGACAGACGGACAATAAAGTAATCCTATAAGGGTTCCGTTTTTTTCCTTTTGAGGTACGGAACCCTAAAAACGAAAAAAAGAGAGATGGCTTTGTGTGTACGGGTATAGAGTGCATTGCACAAAATAATGCCGTGATCTTAGATGTACCTATAAGATCACGGCATTATTTTGTGTAGTATACACGGTTGAGTAATGGCGGTGTAAGAATATCCACTACCTCATATCATCCCGTGAGTGCCGTGAGAGGTGACAGAGGGAAACGAACCAGGAGATCGTTTCCAGCGTTTTCCTAATAACAACTAATAAGTATATAATTGAAAATTTAAAATTTTGTAGTACCGACTTCAATATAAATTATTAAGAATAACTCAAAAACTATTGGTCAGACCTTGATCAAATTTATACGGAACCACATGAGAAGCACCAGCTTTCAAATAAAAAAAAATCATCGAAATCGGTTCACTCAAAAAAAAGATATGAGAATACACATAATAAAAACATACAGTCGAATTGAGTACCGTCTCCTTTTTGAAGTCGGTAGAAAACTGCAGTTGCCAAGCATGGCAACTATTATAATATCCTTCCTATACGGCGATGTATGTGTGAGGCTGGTGCACAGCTGTGAACTTTTGTTAGGCTGAACGTAAACGGTGAATATATTGATTGATGGTTATATATTAAGACGACACATTCATAACGACAAATCAGTGACCTTAAAGGCCTCAAGAACTGATACTTCTTGATATAGTATATGCTGGGAAAAATATTCGTAAAAATGATATCTATCTATACAAATAAATAAAATTGAAGTGTCTGTTTGTAAAGTCAAAATAACAACTTTTTACTAAATGCATATGAAAGTATATACGGTACCTATAACAAAAACACAATTTTTAAATTTTTTTTGTATCTGTCTGTTTGTTCCGGCTAATCTCCGGAACGGCTGGACCGATTTTGACGGGACTTTCACTGGCAGATAGCTGATTTTATAAGGAGTAACTTAGAATATTTTTGTTTTTGATAAAGAATTAAGGTTCCGCGGAAAAAAAATTAAAATACATGAAATCCATTTAAATAAAAATTATTAATTTTTGTTCCGATCTAAGCAGAATTAATAATTTTTAATCTGGAAGTAGCCGTGGTTAACTATGACATTGGAACGTCATACACCTCAGTCTCAGTCTCTCACCCCCGTGACCATGGGTGCTGTAAAGTGCTCGAAACGTCGGGAATATAAAATAAGTTAATATACGCGATAAAATCCGTAAAATTAGTTTTATTTAAATGTATAGTGTTCGCGTAAATATAAGAAAACATCACATGAAACCCAATCGTAATAAATTAAACGCGGGCGAAGTCGCGGGGAACAGCTAGTATTCAATAAAATTGAATCGGAGTGCAAAAAACTGCTTGATTCAATGGTTTCCTTGATTCAGATTGGAATTTTATTACATATGGGTGACAAACGAGCCCATAGACATATACATGTGCAAACGCATTCCCTCCCTAGGTCATTGAGGGCTAAGATGGATTGCCTTATTTCCAGTAAAAAGTGTATCCGGTTCTCTACATTCACCATATGAAAAACAGCAGCATTGAGCTGCTATTTTACGCTAGTATTCTGTGAGAGCGTTGTCCTACCCAAGTCGAGCCGACCCATTCATGCTATAACCATAACATAGCTGAAGCGTAGCTCTACCAAAATGGGTTGTGGCCCATAGACACCTAAATCTCTCCTCGATTAAGACTCAATATGAAATGGGATTGGCATTAAAACGTGTGGGACATCAGCATATGCTCTGACTAAGCGTGTAGATTACACGAAGTGGAGTCTTTATTATCACGTTATCACGATAAACGACGTGATAATTGACGATGATGCAGCATTTCTCCGTATAACTGCGTATGTCACAAACACTATAATATTTTTTATAAGATTAATATTTTTGAATAGAATAAACTCTTGTTTGTGCTGAGGTAATTATTGTTAGCAAGTCTTTACCTAAGGGTACCATTACAGCCTATTAGAAGTCCACGGCTAAAAATAGGCCACCCCCATAGCGTGTCTCATAGGCGGGATATTCGGTTAGCAGGCTGATGACACAACGTGAGTTTATTTTTAGTTTTTAGTTCATTTTACAAAGACGCTGCTCCCCATCTTCTGGTTTGTTTTATTTACGCTAAATAGAACATAATTTTCATTCAAACATATACATATAGAAGTTTTTTTTTATAGGATAAGGGTGACAAACGAGCACACATTCTACCTGATGGTAAGTGGTTGCTGTGACCCATAGACATCTACATCTATCCTCAATAAAGACTCAACATGCAGATGCGTTGTCACCCGTGAGGACTAAGATGGACGAACAAATGAGGGTAGAATTGGGGCTAAATCGAGAAACCCCCACTCGTTTATGCAGAACTTACTTTGATCTAGATTCTGTCATGATAATGATGTTAGCCTATGCGGCTCTTACAGCTTCAACGGACTCAGGGCTATCAATATTTTTGTGTTACCATGTAATTACGTCCCTCATGTTACACTACTATGATTGTGACGGGGGACATCATACGGTATGGTGAAACTGTATAGTGCAGTACGCTGTTTTATGCCTGAGAATAATAATTTGCGTAAGCAAGAGAGCAAGTTGAACATCCGCTCTGACACTTTTATTATTTTTAACAATTAACCTTCAGAGTAATTTCTAATAATAAATATATTTATATATTTAACCTGAGAATTGACAGCGGAAATACTATTTACGAAAATAAAAAAGAACTTTAGAAGATTTTCTTCTATTTCCAACGGCCATGAATAATTTAATAATTTTAATTTTTTTAATAATTTTTTTTAATAATTTTCCACTACAATACTCTGTACATTCTGTATATATTTATAGTAAGTTAAATAGACAAATTGGTATTTTGCAATTAAAATCGTGCGTATTAAAGGAAACTGCAAGGCTTTTAGAAATGACGAACCATGATATATAATTAATGCTTCAAGAAATTCACTGAGTTAAACATACACTCACTCACACACGCAGGCACGCACGCACACACACGCACTCACACGCACACTAATACTATTAAGGTTGTTGTTTTTCTTTTATTATTTATTATTTTTTTTTAATTTTAGAACTGTCAAACTTGTTATGGAAGAGCGGGGCCTCCTGGCACAAGTATATATAATACTTAAAAGGTTTGGCCCCAAACTTTGATTGTAATAAAACAACTGTCATTGCTAATGAAATAGACATTTTTTGATTATTTTTTTGATGAATCAATTGGTCATTTAATAGGAAACACCAAATTTAATTTATTTATAGAGTTAACTGTTTTTGTTTTCCTTGTCTAAGCTAAATTAGAATGGTGACTCTTTGCATTATAGTTGTTTTGATGTTAATGGCTACTGTAGCCCATTACCACCTGCAACCAACTTAAAACTAACCGAGGTTTAAAATCGAGTGCGCCTCACTTTCTGTTATTATGTTGGCTCGCCATACCCTTTAGACCAGAACGCAGCAGTCCTTCTACTTCTTTTCTGCTTGTTGTCATAAAATCGATTAGAAGGATAAAGGTACCTAATAAGAGTCACGTTGGGTTCTATACTGGTTCCTCACAGGACAGAGGTCTTTTGCGAACCAGTGGTAAAAGCATAATTGACTCTCAAAAATAATTTTTGTAATCTATATTGAATAAAAAAAAAAAGAGTTTTATTCTACCAAGACGGACGACTATGCAGAAAAGGCATAGTAATTACATTTTGAATTTGAACATAAACATTTTGAAAAAAAAAAAACATTAATTTTTTTTATAGGATAAGGGTGACAAACGAGCACACAGTCCACCTGATGGTAAGTGGTTGCTGCGGCCCATAGACATCTACAACTATCCTCGTTTGCGAATCAAAATGCAGATGCGTTGTCACCCGTGAGGACTAAGATGGAATGCCTCATTTCCAGTAAAAAGGGCCTCCGGCCACCTGCACTCACCAAGCGAAACGCAGAGGTAAACCTCTACTTCACGCTGGTATTCTGTGAGGTCGTGGTACCACCCCGGTTTGAGCCGGCCCATCCGTGCGACAGCAAAAGCTGCCGCGTGGCTCTACCACTGTTACTATAAAACTATATAATAAAACTAGTTTTTACGGATTTTAACTTATTTTATATTCCTGACGTTTCGAGTACTTTACAGCACCCATGGTCACGGGGGGTGGGGGGGGGGGCGGACTACCACGGCTACCTCCAGATAAAAATTATTAATTTTTGTTCCGATCTACGCAGTATAAACTTAAAGTATCTTGAATTCTTGCACTTGTATGCTTGGGTTGGGATTTAATTTTATTAATTATGGGGTCCCAAGCATCTGGTAGCACCCAGGCATCTTCTCTATTGAAATTAGGATGTTTATGATTTCAATAGCCTCGCGAATCATCCTTGGAAGGAATCGGTGTTCTTTAGCGAGGATATTTAGTTTTATTTAAATGTGTAGTGTTTTAGTTTAAGCAACTTATTGTTCAATGTGGCTCCTCAATTTATTATTCTCTTTCTGATTTTACCATATTTCCTTTTATTTACATATTTCCTTAGTTTTCTCGTTTGCCCTCTGTTCTTTTCTACCGACTTCAAAAAGGAGACGGTACTCAATTCGACTGTATGTTATGTTTTTTTTATGTGTGTTACCTCATAACTTTTTTCTGGATGAACCGATTTCGATGATTCTTTTTTTTTTATTTGAAAGCTGGTCCTTCTCATGTGGTCCCACATAAATCAAGGTTCAAGGTCTGACCGATCGTTATTGAGTTGACAAAAAATTACTTTGTGTACATCCACTCGACAAAATAAAATGATGTGTCTTACCTAGTTTGAAGAGCACCTCCCAACCTCCAAACTAGGTAAGACACATCATATTATTTTATCGAGCGGATGTATGCAAAGTAATTTTTTGTCAACTTTAATATTCATAACTTCCGCAAAGTGACGCCTGATTCTATTAATTATCGTTTTTGAGTTATTCTTAATAATTTATATTGAAGTCGGTTGTACAAAATTTTTAAATTTTAATAATTTGGTTTGTATTCACGTATTAAGCAGCAACTCATCCGTGCATAACGGAGTTGGCTCTTCTATAAGTGATTCAATTGTATAATTTATAAAAATAATTGTTTCTTTTAAAATTAAATTATGTAACAATAAACATATTTAAGCCCAAGCATAACCCGATGGATTATTCCAATGTATCAGTAAACTTAATCGCAATTGACCGGCCACATAGCTCGAAAATGTTATGGTCGATGTTGAATAAAGGTTCTCAAATGGCAAGCTCCTATCAGTGAGCGAACTATAAGGGATCACCTACTAGATGGAATAACGACCTGCACCTGGTAAAACATGCTGGAAATTGCTGGATGCAGGCCGCTCAGGTCTGCATTTTGTGGCAGTCATTGGGTGAGTCATATGTTCAGCGGTGGACTCTTGACGAACTGTAATCAAGATGACGATAATATAAAAATATTTACGTATAATTTATAAATAAAAATATTATAGCCATGTTACTAATACCATATATTCCTTTAAACTAAGCAAGCAATGCCGTGTAGTGGCGGTTAAGAATATGCACTACCCCATATCTTCCCGTGGGTGTCGTAAAAGGCGACAAAGGGAAACAGGCAGGAGATGGCAGCAGCATCTTCCTGATAACAGCAAAATTAGAATTAAAAAAAACTGCGGTTGCCAACCCGCTCGCCAAGCGTGGCAACTATGGCAATATACCCCCCATGAGCAATGACAATAATTAACGGCCCCCATTCCCCGGCGGCCCCGCTATTCCTGGCAACGGTGGCGACCATGGTAACGGCGGGGCAGGGGGTGCTAAGAATCTCCGGTGGAGGTTCGGTTGCCACCTAAGACGACTCGACCTGGCAACATACAACGCACGCACCCTGAGGACTGACAAGAAGATCGATGGAAGAAGAGATAGAAAAGTTACGCTGGCATATTATAGGACTATTCGAGGTCCGAAGAGAGGGGGAGGACACGGAAATCCTCGAATCCGGTAACTCGCTCTATCACCGACCATCTGTCCCAAGGAGGTGTCGGATTTATCGTCGTCGTGTAAAGATTGAAAGTGTGTCGACGGGGGTTGCGTACCTTATACTCAGAATCACAAAACGGTATTCGCTGAAGGTCTTACAGGTTTACGCACCAACCTCGGCACATCCCGGTGAGGAGGTGGAGGAAATGTATGAGGATATCTCTAGAGCCATGCATTCCTCCAAAACCCAATAAACGATGTTAATGGGAGACTTCAATGCAAAACTAGGCACAAGAGAGAATGGTGAGCTGAAGTAGGGAAATTTGGAATAGGGCAACGAAACACAAGGGGCCAGCAGCTGGCCGACTTCATGGAGAAAGTGGAACTTTTTATGATGAACTCTTTCTTCCAGAAGCCCCGACGGTTCGACAAAAAATGAGATTGACTTCATTATGACGACCAGACGACAACTGTTCAGTGATGTCTCCGTGATCGCGAGGGTGAAAACCGGCAGCGATCACCGAATGGTTAGAGGCACACTGAACCTAAACGTTAAGTTGGAGAGGTCTCGTCTAATGAAGTCAACGCTCCGTCACCCTCGTGCTCTGTTCCAAAGTCCTGAAACCTTTCAGCTCGAGTTACAAAATCGTTTTCAGTGCCTAGAAGACTGCAATGAAGTGGACGATATGAATGACAAGCTCGTGGAAACTGTCCATGCGGTCGGAGCTAAGTTCTGCAAGACCCGCCGCAGAAGAACACAAAAACTCTCCGATCACACTCTTAATCTCATGGCTGTTAGACGGGACATGAAGCTACATTCTTCAACAGATTTGACAGCATACAGGCAACTGAACAGACAGATCTCCAAATGTATGCGGTGGGACTTACGCAACTTCAATACAGCTTGTATTGAAGAAGCGATCGAGCGGAACCAAGGCTCCAAAGTCTTTGCCAGGGATCTGTCTGCCAGAAAGAGCCAACTGTCAAGGCTGAAGACCGAGATTTGAGATTTTGAGTGAGATTAAGAGGTTCTATGGGCAGCTGTACACGTCATCGTTGGATCCACACGCAAGTGTGAGTAACGATCCAAGAGCGAGTCTTATCCGACACTATTCCGAAGATATCCCGGACGTCAGTCTGAGTGAGATTAGAATGGCTCTCCAGCACCTTAAAAACGGAAAGTCCCCGGGCGAGGATGGAATTACAGCGGAGCTTTTGAAAGCGGGTGAAAAACCAGTACTTGAAGTCCTTCAGAAGCTCTTTAATTCCGTCCTCCACGGTGGCACTACTCCGGAAGCGTGGAGCAGAAGTGCGGTAGTCTTGTTCTTCAAGAAAGGCGACAACGCTCTCTTGAAGAACTACAGACCGATTTCCCTTCTGAGCCGCGTCTACGTGCTGTTTTCGAGAGTCATTACGAAAAGTCTCGCACGCAGACTTGACGACTTCCAGCCTCCTGAACAAGCTGGTTTCCGAAAAGGCTTT
Organism: Parnassius mnemosyne; assembly: GCA_963668995.1. Lineage (NCBI taxonomy): Eukaryota > Metazoa > Arthropoda > Insecta > Lepidoptera > Papilionidae > Parnassius > Parnassius mnemosyne. Next base: position 3,914,322 of record CAVLGL010000013.1, read on the forward strand.
AATTAAATTTGGATCCGGTTTTCAATCCCTTTACAAGAATACAAGGGGAGAGAGAGAGAGAGAGAGAAAGAGAGAGAAGAGAGTGAATTCACATAATTTGTTAAACGTGTACAGGAATTTTCAATGCCGTTTCCCTTTAGTGGTAATCAAACAAAAGAGTGACTTTCAATAAGTATTATTTATAATCTATATTGAATAAAAAAGTTTCTGTTTCTGTTTCTGTTTCTGTTTACTGCACACGTGTATGCTACAATGTTAGCATGTGCAATGTAAACTACAGTTATCGTTTATTGCAATTTATAATTTAGTTAAGACGACACCAGGAATCTACCGCAGGATGTTTGCAAGTTATTAAATGTATGACAAGCACCCGGACCCTCGGCTATCAGAGAGACATATCCAATCATTGAATAAATGAGAACTACTCGACATATTCAATATATAGATATAACTATACATTGAATACGTCTTATGCAATCATACTAGCTGTGGCGGATCTTGAAGGTTGGTACCAATTATATCCAAGAAAATCTATGAGCGACGATAGAATAAAATAAGGGTCAAACTGGCTCACCTGATGGTAAGTGACTACCGCTGTCCATGAACAACTACAACACTAAAGAAATTGCAGATGCGTTGCCGGGCTTTAAAAGAAGGATAGACTCCTTTTTGTTTTTTTTTGTTTTATATAGAATAACAGTGACAAACGAGCACACAGTCCACCCGATGGTAAGTGGATGCTGTGGCCCATAGACACCTACATTTGTCCTCGATTAAGAATCAAAATGCAGATGCGTTGAGATGAAGGTCTCTTTAAGATTTCGTTGTAGCCACGTGAGCGTGTTCTAAACTATTGAGGTTAATACTGAGGAAGCCTAATTCGGTTTTAATGATAGATATAGCCCTTTCGGTCAAGGTAACTGTGACGAGTGTTATTTATCTGTGCAACTTGAAAAGTCCATTTGATAATGGCGGAGAAACAATTATTTCTTTGTAACCTTTGTTTGGGTTGGCATATTTTTTTTAATGTGTAAGAAGTAAACGAGCATGCGGCTCATCTCATGATAAGTGACTACCACCGCCCATGAACGTGTGCAACACCAGGGGAATTGTAGGTGCGTTGCCTGCCTTTTAGAAAGAGCTTACTCTTTTGGAAAACTCTCATATGAAATGCTTGTTTGATTTACATTGGTAATTTCGAAATTTTGAATTAAGAAGCACAACAGTTTTATTTTAATACGTTATATAGGCCGTCACTTTAGTTTTGCTTTTACTGTCAACATAAAGTAACTTAACGGTCAGCCACCAGGTGTGGATCTTAACTATTTAATTTTTAACGTTTTAGTGTAATAGATTACATTGCGGAAAGTAACGTCTGATTCTATTGATTAGGTATATAATGTCGAATTCCTAGGACCATTACGTAATAGGTTTTGACAGAGAGAAAACACAAAGAGTTTTCTACTCGTTTATTCGATGGACGCGTATGTTTTCTTTTATACAAGTTCGCCAATTTTAATGATCTTTTTTTAAATAAGCTACACTTCAGGATTGACCCCATAAAAATTTGTTGAAAAACTTCCATCCTTAAATGTGGGGGAAAATAGGGAATAAAGATATTAATTTAAATTGTTACCTTGAACTTATGGCTACTCTATTGGGTAAAAAATAAACTTTCAATAAAAAGTAACTTAAAGTTTTAATAAAAAAGTTTTTACAAAGTGGTAGATACATACTGCAGCTATATTATGGTTGTAGTCGACCGGGGGAGGACCACGCTCTCTCAGAATACCATCGTAATAGCAGCTTAACGCTGCTGTGTTTCGTATGGTGAGTATAGAGAACCGGAGACCCTTTTTAATTAATACGAGGCATTCTATCTTAGCCCTCACGGGTACGGTACTGATAAGTGATGTCTGCGGCCCATAGACATCTAAATCCATCCTCGATTACAAATCATAATGCAGTTGTATTGCCACCCGTGAGAACTAAGATGGAATGCCTCGTTTCCAGTAATTAGAAAGGTCTCCGGTTTCCTACACTCACCATACGAAACACAGTGGCGTTCAGCTAATATTTTACGCTGGTATTCTGTGAGAGCGTGGTCCTTCCCCGGTCGAGCCGACCCATTCGTGCTACAACTACACTACTAATATAGCTGCAGCATGGCTTCACCACGTCGAAAAAGGTGAAAATTCTTTTCAGTATTTTAAGTTGGTTTTTATATTTTATTAAAAAAAATCATTTTATAGTGACCAATATATTGCTGAAATAAAAAAGGCCATACGATTCTCTTTGAATATTAATTTCATAATATAAAATAAAAAATTTTGTACAGCCGACTTCAATATAAATTAATAAAAATTACTCAAAAACTGCTGGTCTGACCTTGATCAATTTGATATGGGACCACATGTGAAGTACTAGCGTACTTTCAAATAAAAAAAGAATCATCGAAATCGGTTCACCGAGAAAAAGTAATGAGCTAACACATAAAAAAAAAACATACAGTCGAATTGAGTACCGTCTCGTTTTTGAAGGCGGCAGAAAATGCGTTCGACTGCCAAATGAAGCAGGAATTCGGCAGTTTTTCTGGTCATCGCGAGTAGCAGCTTAAACGGCAGAGCGATTTTAACGTAACGTTTTTGGTCGTTTCTGCGTTCTACGTTCATTTCTTTTGGCGAAACTGAGAATGTTTGTTATTCGTAAAATGTATTATGAGAAACATAAAAGTATATGTACTAACAACGCAGTTTTAAAATTGCGCAAATTTAAATGGCATCTGAGTAGCTTTCGTATGTTCATTTTTTGTGTAGCTGATTATTATTATCGACTCCATCGAGTCAGTAATTCATTCTTGGGGCGATGTATACGCTTTTACAACAAAATTCCAGAAAATATACAAAGTTTGGCCTGTTCAAAGCTCAAAAACTTTATTAAACTAAGTTTGTATAAAAAGGGTTACTATAATATTAAGGAATTTATGGATGATAATAACCCCTGGAAATGAGGTGATCGCTACGAAGCTATTTCTAATTTGTTGTGTTGTTAATTTGTGTAACATCATGATTGTAAGCTGTTATTTAAAAAAAAGTCCCGCTGGGTTTCTTGCTGGTTCTTCCCAGGACAGAGGTTTTTTCCGAACCAGTGGTAATCAAATAAAAGAGTGACTTTCAATAAGTATTATTTATAATCTATATTGAATAAAAAAGTTTCTGTTTCTGTTTCTATTAGTGACTGTATTTGTTTATAGAATTATGATGCAGATGTTTTGTTCATCCCTGAGGACTAAATGGAATGCCTCGTTTCCAGTAAAAAGGATCTCCGGTTCTCTACACTCACCATACAATACACAGCAGTATTAAGCTGCTATTTAACACTGGTATTCTGTGAGAGCGTCGTCCTACTGCAGTCGAGTCGAACCATTCGTGATAGGAATGGTTCGACTCGACTGCAGTAGGACGGCCGTAGTAAGGCCCTTTTTACTGGAAATGAGGCATTCCATCTTAGTCCTCACGGGTGACGACGCATCTACATTTGGATTTGTAATAGATAGATGTAGATGTGTATGGGCCGCAGCAGCCACTTACCATCAGGTGGACTTTGTGCTCGTTTGTCACCCTTATCCTATCAAAAAAAAAACGACCATAATATATTTGCAGCGTGGCTCTACCACGTATAGAAGTAAAAATTTTGCTGTTCACTGTGTCATTAGTAATAAGAGATAAGTTTTCGAGTATAAGTTATTATATAATTTGAATTTGTTATATATATTTGTATTATCCCCGTACCGCTGGACACTGTTCACAGGCTAATTGGTACAGTCTTGAATTTTCGACACTTTAATTTATCAAGTGTATCCCATCAGTTAATTTACCGTGGTAACCTCGAAAGAGTAAAGTAAAGCTGTTGGGTCCTAGGCCTGATCTCTGTCCGGTCGTGTCGAATTGCCGTCCCGTCGGACTATACGAGTGAGGGAATAGAGATAGAGAGCGATGGTTAGTTTGGACGACATTATTATATTAATGTGTTTAAATCTTTACAAAAATATTTACTTACAATTTTATTGTATCTTACATTATTGTATTTATTGCAAATTATTTCTAATTAAAAAAATACGATTATTATAATGTTATCGCCGCTTAACTCTTTTAATTTGGAGTGTCCAATCTTTTAACTTTGTAACAATTATTGTAATCGGACACCTAAAAGGAAGACCTTTGTCAAATAAGAAGTGCTGTGAAATGTAGACATTTTATTTAACCTAAAGCACGGTCGCGGAGCAGGAATTTTTTTTATTGCTTTGCATTTTTAATCTTAACTCCCATCATAAAAAGCTTTATTTATATTGCGGCTAAGATAGTTTTAGGACCTTTTTAACAGTATTTGTGATTCGAAAATCGAGTTTATTCTCTAGTAATTAAAGTTCACATTTGTATGATTTGTAATAATATGCTAAATTCTTCCTGCTCCGCGATCACTCCATAGTTGATGTTTGGAACGCGCAACGACGGTGTAAATGTATGAAATGCATGTAATTACAATCAGTAAGTGCAATAAAAATGTGTGGTTGCTAACCTACCTGAGGTAATCTATGAATTAAGGACAAATGGTAAATTAAAAATTTTGTACAACCGACTCCAATATAAATCAAATGGCAAATTACCATACCATCATCAATGTAGTCGAAGTCAATCAAATACGCATGGGATATGGGACCACACTAGAAGCACCGGCTTTCAAATAAAAAGAATCATCAAAATCGGTTCACCTAGAAAAAAGTTCTGAGGTAACACACATAAAAAATACAGTCGAATTGAAAATTTTCTTAGTCTGTTGAAAACAATTAGTGATTACGTTTGTATTTTACGCATTTTCCGACGTTTTCTTAGAATTGTCGTCCGCGGATATTTGAACGTAAAGTGGTATAATTTAACATTTTGTAAGCCGCTATAAAAATGTCATCTGTATTATGTTTTGTGCTAAGAACTATGTTTCAAAGTTTCGTTCATTAAATTTTATAATTTGTTCGCATCATTGTAAACGTGCAAGTAAACTTCAAAACACTCACCATTGTTTCGGTGTCGTGTCAGCTAGTGAGGTAACTCGCGCGTGTTCGCTGTCGAATCGCGTTGGGAACTGAGAGCGGCCGCTAAAAGCGTGTAGTGCTGTACTACGGTTGTTATTACGACTGGCTGTTATCGATGTGTCCTTTAATTATATCCATTTATGTATCAATTAGTCATTATTTCACCGCTGTTGCTTTTCCTGTTTGGTATATATCTTTTTTATAGTTTTGTAATCGGTGTGTGTCGGCGGGTGATGACTAACTGAGTGGAATAATCTACCGGCGTCTGTCTTTCCGATTACAATCAGGGCGTCTGTAAGGCAAGAGTGAATAGGCTTTTGTTACGCTTAGACAGTATGGCTAACTATTCAGTTTTTCATTACGTCTTAGAACCAAATGGGATTGTAGTCAAGCACTGGCCTATAATAAGTAAAAAAAATGGAACAGATTTACTCTTTTATCGCTACTCGTATGAGAAAGCTCAGATATTCAGTGAGAAATAGAAAGGGCTACCTAAGAGTTATCTGCGTAATAAAATCCACAATAAGAAGATCTGCAGCGGAACATGGGTTATTGACATAGTTTGACGTATCAGTTAGCTGAAGTGGCAATGGACTAGCCATATAGATCGAAAAACTGACTACCGATAGGTGGGAAAGAAACCCTCGAGTAGAAATCTCGTAACGGCAAGTGCAATTTAGGTAGAGGGCTCGCGTTGAGATCAAGTGACGATTTGACAGGTCATAGACTAATGATGTTACTCTGACCGATTACCACACAACAGTCTCCTAAGCGGTGACAATTCGCGAATATTGTCGGGAACCATCATAAGTATATGTATTATGCGCGCAAATGTATAAACAAGCACTCCTTATTATAAATAATTTGTATGCGGTGTATGACAAGATCTGGATGCGGATTGAGTAATTTTAGAGATACTGGGACAATCTGTTTACGAGGGCGGCACTGAAAATTTCGGGAATCTAAGAAGTAACACAACATTACTATTTAAAAATGTATTTATTGCTTTTCGAAGTATTTTCCGCGAAATTTGACACATTTTTCATACCATGGAACCAATCATTGAAGCAACCATTCCATTTGGAAGTTGGGGTCTCCAAAATGGCCGTTTTGTAGGCGTCCACAGCTTCTTCAGGTGATGAAAATCTCTGTCCACGCAATTTATTCTTTATTTTAGGGAAAGTATAGAAATCATTAGGGCTTAGGTCGGGGCTGTACGGCGGACTGTCTAATAATTCTATGTTTTCTTGCTCTAAAAACTCTTTTGTTCTGTGTGCGGTGTGAGAACTCGCATTGTCGTGACGGAGGATGATGCGGCGGTTGCATTTCTCTTTACGGAGTTCAGAAACGACCTGTGGCAAACAAGTGCTAGCATACCTTTCTGCATTAACCGTTCTTTGCCCTCAAAAGGAAGTCGTAACATGGCCGGTTTTGGAGACAAACGTGGCCACCATTTTTTTTGCAACACGCCGTGAACGAACAATTTTTGTTGTATTTAACTCATTTTCGAACACCAAAACTCGTGACTGGTTTTTTGTTTCGGGTTCGTATGCGTATATCCAGGATTTGTCACCCGATACGACGTTGTATACAGCATTTGAGGATCCCGCGTGGAATTTTTCGAGAGTTCTGACGCACCAAGTAACGCGAGCCGCTTTTTGCTCTTCACAGAGCGAATGCGGTATCCATCGGGAGAACAACTTTTTTACACCTAATTGTTCATGCAAGATTATTTGTATTTGACTCATGCCAATGTCTAAAGTTGCCTGAATTTCGCGGTATGTCACATGTCGATCTTCCTCAATCAGCTTACGCACAGCATCAACGTTTTCTTGGGTGACTGCAGTTTTTGGACGACCTTGACGGGGATCGTCACTGAGCTTGACACGTCCTCGTTGAAATTCAGCAAACCAGCGATAAATTGTGGTTTTGGATGGGGCGAGGCAGTCGGGAGTCCATGTAATATCTCGAAATCTCACTATCGACTGCGAAAAAAGGTTGTCTAGTGGTAACCTCGTTACTCTAAGTGAAGTATACGGCGGCCCCTTTATAGATGGTGTGGCGACTTAGCAAGACATCAAGAAGTCGGTAGATGCAGGTAGCTAAGGATCGTCATTTATGGTATTCCTTGGGGGAGGCCTATGTTCAGCAGTAAGCTTGTTAATGCTGTAATCATGATAATGATTGACTTTCGAAGCCAGAACCTGAAACACTGTAAATTACTCTGACAGTACTAAGCGGTAGGACTCTTTCTGCCTAAGAGGCAGTTTAGTTAGCTACCACAATTTTTTTATAGAATAGGGTGACAAATGAGCACACAGTCCACCTGATGGTAAGTGGTTGCTGTGGCCCATAGAGATCTACATCTATCCTCGTTTGCGAATCAAAATGCAGATGAGTTGTCGCCCGTGAGGACTAAGATGGAATGCCTCTGTTCCAGCAAAAAGGATCACCGGTTCTCTACATTCACCATACGAAACACAGCAGTGTTAAGCTGTTATTGTGGTCCTTCCCCGGTCGAGCCGACCCATTCGTGGTACAACTATACTACTAATATAGCTGCAGTATGGCTGTACCACGTATAAACTACTCTTACCTATTTCTGCCGCCAAGTAGCTGTCTCTGCATTGCTGTGTTTTAGTTTGAACGGTACAGAGAAGCAGTATAAGTAAGGCCTGTAAGGCATTAGTCGTTAGGGGTATCAACGCATCTGTAGCTTCCTTTGTATGAAGACTGCTATAAGTGACAGACTGTGATAATCACTTACCATTAGGTGGACGGTATGTTTGTTTGTCACTTAATAAAATAAATAAAAAAGTGACATTAATGCTAAAACGTTGCCAGAGCTACTAAAATATGTTACTATTAAGTGCCATGTTTTAAAATCGCATTCTCTTAAATTGACGTCAATCTTTATGAGTGTGGCCATTAATGTAAAAATAATAAGTATAAATTTTATGTTCTAATGTTTAGCTGTGAAATACACAGCGGTTAGATTTGCATAAGTTTTAAAAACTTATAATATTACTAAATAGTGGTCGAGATAGGCTTATCGATTGTAATAGTTTTATTGTTGTCGATATATCGTAACGTCACTAGTTTAGTCGCAAAAATATAGTCGCCTTATCATGGGTGACGTAATCGTTGCATATACCAGGAATTGCACGGATTGGATGAGACTGGCTGCTGTCCCTTATCAAAACACTGTAAGGGCTTATAACTAAATTTTACATAAAATCACAGAAAACATAAATTGAAATGCCCTTGAAAATTTTTATCATAAGTTAAAAATTAGAGTTATAAAATAATAAAAACATAACGTCATAAGCATTATGATAAATTAGCGACCCGCCCCGATTTAGCCTGTATTTTTACAATTAAAGATTATTTACTCTTTAATTGTTTATTTATATAATTAAAGATCATTTAGTTTATCAATGTTTCCTTTTTTTTATATGTCCAAATTTTTTGAATCCAATATAGTCTAGATCACTCCTAGCTTTGCTTTCAAACTATTCGTGAAGTTTCATTTCAATCAGTTCAGCTATTCCGAAAATTATCCCAGACAGACAGACTGACAGACAGACAACTTTTAAAAAAATGGTTGTTCATTATTACATTACACGCAAATAACCCTCTACGTTCAATAAAAGGCAATTATTTCGATATTGTAGAGTATACATATATAGATGACTAGCAAGTCTTAGGTATTAAATTGATTAAAGTGCCTTATCATGTTTTTGACTGATTATAAAGCACTAGTGCATTTTTAGGTACTATAGCTATCGACATAGAGAAATGGAGTCGCGTTCTATATGCAGTATACGAAGTACCTCCAAATGTCCTTTAAATGATGCACGCACAGTGAGTGTGTTAATATCCCCCCTTTACTTAGGTTATCACCCGACTGAAATGAAGTTTAAAAGGGGGGTAATATTACTAACAGTGGTAGAGCCACGCGGCAGCTTTTGCTGTCGCACGGATGGGCCGGCTCGAACCGGGGTGGTACCACGACCTCACAGAATACCAGCGTGAAGTAAGAGGTTTACCTCTGCGTTTCGCTTGGTGAGTGCAGGTGGCCGGTGGCCCTTTTTACTGGAAATGAGGCATTCCATCTTAGTCCTCACGGGTGACAACGCATCTGCATTTTGATTCGTTATCGAGTATAGATTTAGATGTCTATAGGCCACAGCAACCACTTACCATCAGGTGGACTGTGAGCTCATTTGTCACCTTCATCCTATAAAAAAAAATATTCCTGGCTGGTATTTGTATATGTCCATTTAATGTCCGGACGTAACTTTTAAGCCAGTCATCGGATTTTATCATGTGATATCTCAATCGATTTGTTATACTTGAGCGGGCAACATAAACTATATGACATCATGACAATTATACATGAACCGCTTTATTACAAAAGGTATTAAGTAATTATGTTGTCTCAGATAGTAGTTAGTCCGTGCAACATATTAGATTTAAAATCAATCAATAAAAATTTTTTTATAGGTTAAGGGTGACAAACAAGCACAGAGTTCACCTGATGGTGAGTGGTTGCTGTGGCCCATAGACATCTATGTACATTTATCCTCGATTACGAACTAAAATACGGATGCGTTGTCACCCGTGAGGACAAAGATGGAATTCCTCGTTTATAGAATATTCGAAGTATAGAATTTGTCTAAAAAAAATAATATTAGATACACTTTTATATTAGGAAGATCATTTCGTTCAGATTATTTGTTATTCCTTATTTGATGTGGTAGAGCCATGCTACAGTTATATTATAGTTGTAGCACGAATCGGACGGCACGACCGAGGAAGGACCACGATCTCACAGAATGCCAGCGTAAAATAGCAGCTTAATGCTGCTATGTATCGTATGGTGAGTGTAGAGAACCAGAGACCCTTTTTACTGGAAACGAGGCATTCCAGCTCAGTACTCAGGGGTGATAACGCATCTGCATTTTGATTCTTAATCGAGGATAGATGTACATGCCTATGGGTCACAGCATTCACTTATCATCAGGTGGGCTATGTGCTCGCTTGTCACATTTATTCTATAAAAACAAAAACTAAGTTACTTGTTTGTAATCATCCAAAGGCTTATATTTTACTGTTTTATTTGTTGTTAAGATTATATTTTAATTCCTTGTGTCCTTTACCAGGTTTTGATATGAAACAACTGTTATAGTGCGCGGTGACCCGGGCCGCCCGCGATGTTTAGGAGCACGTAGGTTCACTGTGTAGGTATTCGAATGTCAAGGTCGACATTTGACGCTGCAAGCTACCTGTTTTTTGGTTTGAGGACCTTACGGCTTGGTGATTACATCAACTGAGTATTCTATCGTAAATTTCAGGTTCGAATCGCATCTCGACCAAAATATTAGTGTCCTTTTTTATTAAATTCAAGTGTGATTACTCCAGTCCATAAGTTCTAATGAATTTGTATTTTTACTACTCCAGCCCATGAACAGTCAAATTTAAAAATGGATTGGTTACTACCCCTATAGAAAGTAAGACCGGTGGATATAATATCCACAGTAGATAAAATGGGAGATAGACTCAGATAGATTTTTCGTATGAATATAAACTTAAACCCACGTCCAATAAACTAGGATAAAATTGTCCCTTTCAAATGTCAAAAAAGTATAGTTTTTTATCTTTCATTTCGCTCCATGCTACGGACGGGGGATATATGTTTACTCGTTATGTCAAACGGGGATATACTTCTAGCCGTTGCCGTGCTTTGGTTTAAGGACAAGATAATTTTATCTCTTGTCAGTGGATATAATCGGGGGATAAATATTGTCCCTAGCCCGTGCTAGCCGTACTGCACTATACTTCTGTCCTGCGCTCATATGGCTAGTGTCCGTTGAGACAGACCGCCGTGACCGAAATTCGAACTGGAGGGCATAATATAATTTGGAATAGCTGTCGGAGCCGAAATCTCGAAAAATAATTTAACATTAAAAATTTTGTACAGCCGACTTCAATATAAGCGACTTCAATATAGGTTATTTAAGAATAACTCAATAACCATTGGTCTGACCTTGATCAAATTCATATGGGACCACACGAGAACTATCAGCTTTCATATAAAAAAAAAGAATCATCGAAATCGGTTCGCCCAGTACAAAGTTAATGAGGTAACACACATTAAAAAAAACATACAGTCGAATTGAGTACCGTCTCCTTTTTGGAAGTCGGCAGAAAAATAGCTCGTAAGCTTGATTATATTTTGATGTGTCACAGTTCACAGATGTGGTTATATTTTACAGTATGTGTATTGATACGGTTTTAGACACATGTGCTATTGATTTGTCGGGCACGATCAATTATAAGAAACGTCTGTTTTAAAATAACTATGTTAGATAGTTTCGATTTCAGAAACTACTGCTGCTGTAAAGCTTCTCATATACATATTTATGTGGCGCTTAATAAATATCTAAAAATCTAAAGAACATTGGATCAATTACATCAAGGACCCCTCTCACCATTCGGTGATCGCTGCCGGTTTTCACCCTCGCGATCACTGAGACATCACTGAACAGTTGTCGTCTGGTCGTCATAATGAAGTCAATCTCAATTTTTGTCGAACCATCGGCGCTCGACCAGGTCCCCTTCCTGTGGGACCGCTTCTGGAAGAAAGAATTCTTCATAAAGAGTCCCTCTTTCTCCATGAAGTCGGCCAGCTGCTGGCCCCTTGAGTTCCGTTGCCCTATTCCGAATTTCCCTACTTTCAGCTCACCGTTCTCTCTTGTGCCTAGTTTTGCGTTGTAGTCTCCCATTAACACCGTTTAGTGGGTTTTGGAGGAATGCATGGCTCTAGAGATATCCTCATACGTTTCCTCCACCTCCTCATCGGGGTGTGCCTAGGTTGGTGCATGGTCCCATTTAAATTAAATCGAACCCACAACTATTTATACTAGATTCTAGTAGCTTGTGATATTGCTATTGCTAAGTCCAAAGTGATAAAGAATATATAGACTTGAATAAAATAAAAAAATATTTTCCTCATAATATCTTCCTGTATTAAATGCTTTAGAAGCTGACTGCGAATTCTCGATTTATTTTATTTCTCAGAAGTTTAATTTTATTTATATACATGTGTCCGGTAATTGATGAAAGATGTTTTTTGTTCCTAACAGACGGAATCCGACGCGGCGGGGTGCGAAGTTACCAGACTGCTGAGGGAGTTGTGTGGCGGCGACGCTACGGGGTGAGTTTAGATGCCCTTTTAAATACATGTGGGGTTTTGTTAGTGCTGTATTATGTACAGTTATACTATGCACCTTTAGTACGTAGTAGAGCCACGCTGTAGCTATACACAGCTGTAGCACGAATGGGTCAGCTCGACTCGGGAAGAGCCACGTTTTCACATAATACCAGCGTGATAAAGCAGCTTAATGCTGCTGTGTTTCGTATGGTGAGTGTAGAGAACCGGTGATCCTTTTTACTGGAAACGATCATGACAACGCATTTGTATTTTGATTCTTAATTGAGTATAAAATATATATGTCTATGGACCACCTCATCCACTTACCAACAGGTAGACTGTGTGCTCGTTTGTCACCCTTATTCTATTTTAAAAATGACGGCTATGTAGCGCCAGCCAGGCGGTAGGCCACAGCGCATGGGTGACGCGAAGGGTAGAGCATGTAATACATATTTCAAAGTTTTTTTTTATAAGATAAGGTGACAAACAAGCACACAGTCCACCTGATGGTAAGTGGTTGCTGTGGTCCATATACATCTACATTTATCCTCCATTAAGAATATAAATGCAGATGCGTTGTCACCCCTGAGGACTGAGATGGAATGTCTCACTTCCAGTAAAAAGGGTCTCCGGTTGTCTACACTAACGCCATACGAAACACAGCGGCGTTCAGCAGCTATTTTACGCTGGTATTCTGTGAGAGCTTGGTCCTTTCCCGGTCTAGCGGACCCGTTCGTGCTAATATAGCTGCAGCATGGCTCTACCACGTAAAAAAGTCACCTAAGGTCAAGTAAGTCCACCTAAGGTAACAAAATTAAACTACAAATAAAAGTAAAAACAGACTTCAAATAAGTGAATAAAAAATAATAATTTCCATATAACAGTTTCCGACTTCAGAAGCCCTCACTTCAGTAGCCGCAACTTTTGAAGTTATATTTAGTTATTTTCCGAATTTTACTTTTTATTAAGAATTTAATTTTTCTGTTTACTTGCGTTAAAACCTTAAATAGAAATCCTTAATTTCTGTGAAAAAATTAGGTAATATATAGTAAAAAAAAAAATTATTATTATATTATCAACGATCCATTCGAATTTTAATAGATAAATGTCAAACAAAATGTTAATTTTATTTAGAGCTATTTGTTGTCTATCTGGGCAAAAAAAATAGGGCTCAAACTATTAGTTTTATTAAATCTTCGATAAGACTTATCCTGAACCAGGAAGTTACGTTACCATAAACATCTTTATTGTACTAACACCTAAGCGCGTTAAATAATTTTAAAAATTGCGCGATAAAACAATCAACCGTACCTCTATAATATGGATTAATTGAACTTCGTTATGCGGAAATGATCTAGTCAACGATGCGTCAAAAATGTGAAAAATTTATCAAACATTTTTGTTGATTAAAGATAAAGATCCTAAATATACGTCGTATCGAAATCAATAAATAGGCAATGATTAATAGTGTAGTGGTGGTGTAAAACTATGCACTACCCCATAACATCCCATAGGTGTCGTAAAAGGCGACAGAGGAGGAGATAGACCAGGAGACTGGCAGTGGAATCTTTCTAATAACAGCTGAATAAAAGTAAAATAGTGCAATTGCCAACCCGCCTGCCTAGCGTGGCAACTATGGCAAATATCCTCCTTACGAAGCAATCTATTTCGGCTTATGTTCAGCAGTGAACTTTTGATGGGATGTCATTGCAAATTGAATATACCGTAAACTGTTTAGAATATTTATTTTTCATTTTGTTTCTATGCTTGTGTGCCACTACTGGGACATGTCTCCTCTCATTTCTGAGATAGCTTAAGGATGGGGTAATATCCGCCGCTTTGCCACGATGTGTGGTGGCGAACATCAGGTTTTCTCACGATTTTTTCCTTCTCTGCCGAGCACGTGGTAAATCAGCACTTAAAATTGCAATTTACAATCTCTGCCTGACTTAAATTGTAACTTCATTTTTTATCTGCTCGCGTGTGTTACTGTGATATTTAAATGTTTTCTTCTTATCCGTCTATATCGTAATTCCTCGTTGAAGATGGATAATATTGTCTATAAGCCAGAACGGCCGTTTACCATTGGAACGAGCGCTAGATTTGAGTAGTGCGTAAATTGATAGTAGAATAGACAAAAGCCTTAACTCCTGCTGGTGGAACTTGGCGCCGTCGATGGGCTAGCGGCACGTGATGTAGGCGAAGTACTCCAGGTGTCATTTCTTATTCAGCGCCGTCACAATCTGCGAGAACACCATTTAACATCGATTTATTATTATTAGTGGTCGAAATCCGAATGTAATTCGTTGAACATTTAAGTTTGTATATTAAGCAAGCTTTATTTCAACTGTACATTAATATATGAAATACAATCTAAATATAAAATATAAACGCTTTTTTGCCTTGACATTTCAAAGACTCTAAAGACTTTGCAATCTTACAAAATTCACTTTATTTCTTTGTCACTTTATTTACTATAGTAATGTATATTTTTCCTTGCGAATAATATATTAGAGTATAAGTATTGAGAGGTAACAGATAATATGCCGAACTACACTATTGTTACCAAATTATAAATGAAACGAACAGCTCTCTTCTCAAAAACAAATATCATAATTGATTTCCCCTGTAACTTCCCATAGCAAAATACTAAAGGACGTAACCCAATGGATAGAAACATAATTTAAAATTAAAAACTTTGTACAGCCGACTTCAATATAAGCCACTTCAATATAAGTTATTTAAGAATAACTCAATAACCATTAGTCTGACCTTGATCAAATTTATGTGGGACCACACGAGAACTATCAGCTTCCATATAAAAAAAGAATCACCGAAATCGGTTCACCCTGTACAAAGTTATGAGGTAACACACACAAAAAAACATACAGTCGAATTGAGTACCGTCTCCTTTTTGGAAGTTGGCAGAAAAACAGAAACGGAAACTTTTTTTATTCAATGTAGATTATAAATAATACTTATTAAAAGTCACTCTTAAAACACACTGTTTAAATTACCACTGGTTCGGAAAAAAAAACGTCAGTCCTGGGAAGAACCAGCAAGAAAGCCAGCAAAACTTAAAAAAAAAAACAGTTTACAATCATTTATGTTACACAATCAACAACATAAAAAATAAACAATTAAAATACACTAAGCGCGCAGTTTCCACATCAGTTAACTGTCTAATCTTAACGTACTGCAAATGCAGCGGAACTCACTTCTTCTTCTTAATAACTGGCTTTACGGCTCTGGGATCTAGCCCTTCTGAGCCTGAAATTACAATATATTATAATAATTATCCTTCATAGTATACTGCTTCACAATATGTTGATGCGTCACATTGTGCAGCCCTTGGGAGATTTTGACGGCAACTTGAGCCAGCAGACAGCTAACGGTTGGCGATGGTATCTCAAGGCGCCTAAGCAGACAGACACCTTATTTTGAGAATCATATCACCATCAGAGCACTTGTTTCACAGTTTCCACTAATAGTTCACATGCGCAGACACTTAATACACAAAATAGCCATTACTTAAACAATAATACAGGAGCAGCAAACCGCCGCCGGTCAAATTCCCGCCAAAACTCCGCAGCGGAACTCAGTTTTGCCGCATGAGTAGAGATATGACCGTACAACTGAAGCTTAGAATCCAACGTAATTCTTAAAAATACTGTGTTGTAAATAGTGTTTGATATTGGCAGAAACGTAAACAATGAATGTTCATTATCTCATCAGTTATTTTCAATTTTCATTATATGTACTTAATATCAAGAACATTTATTACCAAAATGTCACAAAACGAAAAACTGGGTAATTAAACAGTTGATAGCTATACAAATAAATAAAATTGAAGTATCTGTTTGTAATGTCGAAATAACAGCTTTTTACTATACGCATATGAAAGTATATACGGTACTTATAACAAAAATACGATTTTTGAAATTTTTTTCTGTCTCTTTCATCTGTCTGTTTGTTCCGGCTAATCTCCGAAACGGCTGGATCCATTTTGACCGGACTTTCATTGGCAGATAGCTGATGTTATAAGAGGTAACTTAGGCTACTTTTATTTTTGAAAAAGAATTAGGGTTCTGCGAAAAAAAATTAAAGCCCATGAAATCCAATCGTAATAAAATACGCGCGAGTGAAGTCGCGGGGAACAGCTAGTCTAGCATCTGGGTTAGATAGTTTTGGCATAACTGCGTCCATTTGTAGATTGCGCGTTTAGTGTAGAGATTACATTAATCTATCAGAGCACCTCTTTTTCCTACTCTACCTTAAAAAGCGGGACGGATGCTCAATATCTCTATTAAGATTAACGAGACCGACTCTCCCACGCTCCTCGGCCATAACGGGCGCTCTGACTTATTACGGGCCACATGATCTTCCACGGTGCCGAGGTTTCTAAATTTGGAAACATAAGTTCACTATCGAAAGTATTCATGACTCGATGGTTCTTGTTATACCCGACCCGACCCACGTCTCAAGTCACCGTTTACGGTGTTACCACTTTGCCTTAAGGACTGGTATGACGCGATAATTAATTAAGGTTTGCGCTGTTTTTTATAAAAAAACTAAATACATTCAACCTGTCGTAAGATTTTCGAGAGAGATGATGTGGCCATTATTGTACTTTGTTATATATTTCATTTGTATTTATTACACCCTTTAAAATTTCCATTGCTAAACATACCCCCCCTCCTCATAGATTGTTTCATGGCATGAGGGGGGTGATCGTTAACTGAATAACAGTTAACTAAAACTAACGGTTTTATTTCTTAATTGTTCAGCGTATCAATCAACGATCGGCCTATGTTCAGCAGTGGACATGTGATGGGATCTACGATATGTCGCTAGATGCGGGTGGCTCATAACAGTGCTTTGGGGCTTTTCTTGGGGAATGCCTACGATCAGCGGTGGACTTGTGAATGGGATCTACGAAAAAGATCGTATTGCTTCCGGTAGATGGCCATATACAGTTAATATTATATAAGACAGTTTTGTACGTAGTATAGAGCCATGCTGTAGCTATATTATGGTTGTAGCACGAATGGGTTGGTTCAACCGGGGAAGGACCACGTTCTCACAGTATACTAGCGTAAAATAGCAACTTAATGCTGCTGTGTTTCTTATGGTGAGTGTAGGGAACCGTAGACACTTTTTCTGCCGACTTCCAAAAAGGAGACGGTACTCAATTCGACTGTATGTTTTTTTTATGTGTGTTACCTCATAACTTTTTACTGTGTGAACCGATTTCGATGATTCTTTTTTATTTGAAAGCTGGTACTTCTCATGTGGTCACATATAATTTTAATCAAGGTCTGACCAATAGTTTTTGAGTTATTCTTAATAATATATATTGAAGTCGGTTCTACAAAATTTTAAATTTTCAATTATATACTAATTAGTTGTTATTAGGAAAACGCTGGAAACGATCTCCTGGCTCGTTTCCCTCTGTCACCTCTCACGGCACTCACAGGACGATATGGGGTAGTGGATATTCTTACACCGCCATTACTCAACCGTGTATACTGCAACCGTGTATACTACACAAAATAATGCCGTGATCTTATAGGTACATCTATGATCACGGCATTATTTTGTGCAGTGCACTCTATACCCGTACACACAAAGCCTTTTCACTCTTTATTTTTCGTTTTTAGTGTTCCGTACCTCAAAAAGAAAAAAACGGAACCCTTATGTCTGTCTATCTGTCTTTTTCAATCAAGCTGAAATTCATATCAAATACTCAAATCTACAGTCCCTTGGAGCTGTGAAAAAATCAAACCTACGCAATCAAAAGATACAGCCGTTTATGCCGCATATTTTCGACATTCGTAAGGGAATCAAAACCTACAGGGTACTTCCCGTGAACTCAGAATCTTAAAATTTGGTACGAAGCAACGTATTATAGCACAAATAAAGGAAAAATTGCGAAAAGAATAAATTTTTAGTTACATCATATAATAAAAATATTTTTTATAATTTTAAACTTATATACCTACGGATTTGTTCGGAACCCTCGGTGCGCGAGTCCGACTCGCACTTGGCCGGTTTTTTAGAAGTTGTCTCGAAGAAATTGTCGTGTAACAATAATAACAAATGTAGCCTTTGTGTTTTCACTTAATTCTCAGGGATGACAACGCATTTGCATTTTGAATTTTAATCGAGGGTACATGCCTATGGGCTACAGCTACCCCTTAACATCTTGTAAAAAAATAACTCTCAGTATAGGCCCAAAGGCTATTAACAATAGGATGATATAAAAATACGTGAGAGCAAACCCATTCGCTCCCCGTAGTCGGGGCCCGCTGGGAAACAATGGGATGTCGGCCGCAGTATGGAGGCCGCAGCTTGTATGGACTGGTCACGTAATACTACGTGATAAAATATTAATAGTTCGGCCTCTTATAAAACACAATAACCGTTGAGCTGCCAAGTTTACAATTTTCTTCGTAATTGGTCTTTGTTAGCGTCTTCGTAACCAAGGATTGTTATGGGTAGGGCCTGATCATTAAGTTTTTGTGTATAGCCGATATCTATATTGCCCCGTTGGTTGTAATCGCGAACGCTGATCCCTGGCTCGAATTCCGGATCGGGACTAAATCCATTAATGGGTTTTGCTATCAAGAAATTCTCCGTAGATGCCCGGAGTCACTTAGTTGCCGGTGTTTACCCCCGTGCCTTGAAAACACGTAAAGCCGTCACCGTGCGCCTGATCTCTCTCCGGTCGTGTCGGCTTACCGTACCATCGACTATGAGAGTGAGGAAATAGAGAGTGCATCTGTGTTTGCGCACACGTGAACCAATCATGATAATCCTTTCAAAATGCAGATGCGTTGTCACTTGAGAATGCGCCGTTGTCAGTTATAAGGGTCCCCGAATCTCTGCACTCACGACGAAACACAGCAGCAGCATTAAACTGCCAAATAAAAAAATAATGTGAATTTAGACACTATTGTCTTTATTGCGTGCTTTTAACACATTCAGTGCCTTTTTAAATAAGTGATTCATTAATTGAGCCCTATTTTAAATAATTAGGTCACCCGGGGGCCGTTTTATTTTATTTTATATATAGCTAGTTGAAGATGATCTAAAGCCAAAACCTTGATAGAAAAAAATTCAGGACTGAATATCATGAAAAAATTAATAACTCACGGCGCCGTGTAGTCGGTGTACAGGATAGCGTATGGCCGTATACAGGGTGCCGTGTGCAGGTTTAATTGTTAACTATTTTTAAAATAATATCTTACAGTTCATTTTGAGGGCCAAAAAAATAAAACTTTGTTTTTTATTTTATTAGTTTTATTTAAAAAAATGAGATTATTAATACCAAAAACTTATCATATGATAGTTCTCTTATTCCTTTTGTTACATTATAAAAGTGCAAACCACATCAAAATTGTCTTGTAAAAACAAATGATAAACTAAAATATACTACCTAAACAAAATACTTCTAGGAACATAAATCAAGAAACTTTTGGCAAAATAAAACGGCGACACATGTTCCAGTTTAAGCTAAATATGAAACAGTTGATAACTTACTGTGTAAAGTGTTATAGGTAAAAAAATGACTTAATAGGGGATTGGTTAGGGGGAAAATTAGCCTATCCGAGGAAAGCCAATCCTGAAATCGGTGAATAATTGTACGATATCACTGACAATAATTTTTGCAAAAAAAAAAACTGGAAAATGCCTTTTTTATAGGATAAGGGTGACAAACGAGCACACAGTCCATCTGATGGTAAGTGTTTGCTGTGGCCCATAGACATCCACATCTATCCTTGTTTGCGAATCAAAATGCAGATGCGTTGTCACCCGTGAGGACTAAGATGGAATGCCTCATTTCCAGTTAAAAGGGTCTCCGATTCTCTACACTCACCACACGAAATACAGCAGCGTTAAGTTGCTATTTTACGCTGGTATTCTGTGAGAGCGTGGTCCTTCCCCGGTCGAGCCGACCCAATCGCGTTACAACTGCACTACTAATATAGCTGCAGCATGGCTCTACCACGTAAAAAAAAAGCCTGATACATTAAAGGATTTCAGAGCGAAACTAAATCAGGAAATGGGCAGCTGTGGACTTTTATAGGTTCCAGAAAGTGTTTCTTAAAAAAAAATCTATTTTATGTTGACTTTATTATTAGAAAAAAAAATTATACTAATTGACTAAAGATGCACATCACTTTTAGAAACTATCCAAATCTCAAAATAGATACAATTTTTATCGATCGATAACTGTAAAAAGACACTGAACACGCATAATCAATCATTGAGCTGATAAAATTCAAATTTATTTTACTCATGCGACAACGGTCAATATAGATTTTACTTTTGCTAAAGGTAAACGTTACATTCTTTTAATGCAGAATAACAATAGAGTCAAAGAGAACTTATATAGCTAATTTATACTTTGCAGGGAAACTTCTAGAGACTGGTGTAGCATTTTTTTTTAAATAAAGGTGACAATCGAGCACACAGTTTTTCCTCGATTGAGAATCAAAATGCAGATGCATTGTCAACCCGGACGACTAAGATGGAACGCCTCGAATCCAAATCCAAGCATGGGTACATACCGCTAGCCAAAAATGCCCCCGAGCTATCACAGCCCCACTTGAAGAACTAGACAAAAGGAATAAAGTATGTTCTGTGACTGCATTTCTAGTACCTATTTATTTTCGATCACCCACCATTACGTTAACCATTATTTTGTTTAAAAGTTGACTATACGGATGATATTCGATCAGATACACATTGCCTTTTTTATTTGTTTTCGGCTTGACTCACTGGCACTGCGTAGAGATATTGCATCTCTTTGCGTATTTTATCGCATCTACCACGGGGAGTGCTCTGAGGAATTGTTCGGACTAATGCCAGCCGCTCAATTTCACCATCGCACATCGCGACAAAACTCGCGATACCATCCATATCATCTGGATGATTGGCGGTCCACCACTGTGCGATTTAGAAGAAGTTTTCTCCCTCGCACAACTTCCTTGTGGAATCGATTACCACCAGCGATTTTTCTGGACCGATACGAGTTAGGGACCTTCAAGAAAAGAGCCTACTCCTTTTTAAAAGGCCGGCAACGCATCTGCAATTCCCCTGATGTTGCAGTTGTTCATGGGCGGCGGTAGTCACTTACCATCAGGTGAGCCGCATGCTCGTTTGCCCCCTCTCCTATAAAAAAAAAATATTAAACTGAAATAACAAACGAACTTACAGCAGACAAGTAAATCCTATTGATGTGTTGTCTCCTCTGAGAAGTAAGGTGGAATGCTTCACAGCCTGTAACTATACTAGATCCCTAATCCTAATCATTTTACGTTGTAGAGCCATGCTGCAGGTGTATTACTGGTGTAGTTGTAGCTGGAATGGGTCTGCTCGACCGGGGATGGATCACGCTCTCACAGAATACCAGCTTAAAATAGCAGCTTAATGCTGCTGTGTTTCGTACGGTGACTATAGAGAACCGTATACCCTTTTTACTGGAAAAGAGACATTTTATCTTAGTCCTCAGCGGTGACGCATCGGCATTTAGAATTTTAATCGAGGGTAGATAGATGTACATGCCTGTGGGCTGCAGCTACCACTTACCATCAGGTGGACTGTGTGCTCGTTTATCACCCTTATACTATTTTTATAGTCAAGAAATCCCTTCAGAGGGAAACACAGCAATGCACACACTGCTTAGCAGCTTTCTCCGTATTTCTCTTTGGTGGAGTCAGGCTGCAGCTAGTCTGCTGCACGAATAAAACGGCTCGAACGGAGAAGGACCTCGCTCCCACAGACTACCATCTTCAAATAGAAGCATAATGTATGTCACTATATAGAAAATTTGGAATATTTTATATTTGATAGCCCCCACTTCTGTTCCAGTGAGCCATTGTAGCTAAAGGATTATAAATTTTCACAGTTCCGAGCAACTTGGTTCCGATCCTCGCTAGTATCAGTGTAATTGTTAAATGCAATTTTAAGTGCTGATTTACTGATTTATCACGTGCTAGATTAAAATAAATTCGGAGATACGCATAGGAGCAACGCGTTGGACACTTCCTTGGCCTGGTAGAAGGCCTTTGTCCAAGATTGAGACATAAATAGTCTGTAACTTTACTTTTGCTTGTAAGCCTCCCGTTCTAACTTGAAATCCTCATACTCTTGCACTTATTTTTGTTTTCAATCTTCCGGATGGAAAGGTAAGGGAGCTAATGTCTGTAAGGTACTTCATCGTAGTCCTCAGTGGCGACAACGCGTATGTAGCCTTCCTTACTTGAAGTCCGGATGTTGTCCATGGTCTGCAGTAACCACTTATCATCAAATGGACTGTCAACGTGTTCGTCACTCTCATTGTTATAAAAAAGATAATTTGTCTGGACGCCAAACGATTTCAAAACAAAATTGTATCATACCGACTTGGTCATCCTACCCTACCGTGCCGTACCACTCTGTTCCATTCCCTTCCGTGTGGAAAGCAGTTTGTTCCGACTTTAATCTGTATACTGCTGTTATCAAGATGTGCGCCATTCTTTCAAGGTCAAGGGCATGGACTGTATTGATTCGCTCGTGTCAATTGTTATTATTTTTGTACTATTTTTATATCCTTTTCAGTTTTTATTGGAAGAAAAGTATTAAGTTTTTATCACGCAATCGAATAAAAAGTATTAAATAAATGCGTGGAGTTCTCGACATTTTTTTTTGCTTTTTAATGTTCCATTTCTGGACATAAGCCTCCCCTCACAGATAAGATAATTAAACATGAAGAATAAACGGATGTTTTCGTATGTTGACCAACCTTTTTCTACGCTTCTAATAATCTCAAAAATTTATATTTTTATTGTTTATATTATAAATTTTATATAGAAAATATTTGACAAGTTCAGGGACGTTAATGGCGCTTATATAGCGTACTTTTTACTAGAAACGAGGCATTCCATCTTAGTCGTCACGGGTGACAACGCATATGTATTTTGATTCTTTATTGAGGATATATTATACGTGGTAGAGCCATGTTGCAGCTATATTAGTAGTATAGTTGTAGCACGAATGGGTCGGCTCCACCGGGGAAGGGCCACGCTCTCACAGAATACTGGCGTAAAATAGCAGCTTGACGCTGATGTGTTTCGTATGGCGAGTATAGAGAACCGGTAATCCTTTTTACTGGAAAAGAGGCATTCTATCTTAGTCCTCACGAGTGACAACGCATCTGCATTTTGATTCGCAAACGAGGATAGATGTATGTCTATGGGCCACAGCAACCACTTACCATCAGGTGGACTGTGTGCTCGTTTGTCACCCTATCCTATAAAAAAAAAAGAAAAAAGATGTCTATGGATCACAGCAACCACTTACCATTAGGTGGACTCTGTGCTCGTTTGTCACCCTATCCTATAAAAAAAAACGAACATACGGTATGTTAACTAGGCACATTTTATTTTAATCGAGAATAGATGTAGGTGTTTATAGGCCGGCGGCCGGTGTTTGCAGGTTTAAAGCATCCTTTCACCATTAGGTGGACTGTGTGCTCATTTGTAGCCCCTGTTCTATAAAAAAAAGTTATACGGTTCTCGTGATTGTAAGTAATTGTCTTCGCACTTTAACTCTGTGATAACCGAAAATTGCAAGTTTGTAGCTGACGTTTGATTAAGGATAGGCTGAATTTTGACGGTAACCTGACCCCCGGTGGGTTGCTGCTCCAATAATATTGTTTAAATTGTTTTAAGTGAGAATTTACTTAAAAATGGCATATTTTTTGTATTGTCTGCGCATCTGAACTAGAGAAAAAGTCGAGACAAGTACTCTTTCGTGATTTAAAGCTTAACATTATTTTGTCTGCTTAGACGCCTTGAGATACCGTCACCGTATGTCTGTTGGCTCAAGCTGCTATCAAAATCTCCCAATAACTTCGCAATGTGACACAGATATATTGTGGGGTAATGTATTTACATATTTATATATTTGATAATGTAAAAAACCGACTGCCTCGTTCGTCTCAGTGGTCGTAAGCGCGACTATTGGTCATGAGGTTTGGGGTTAAAATCCCGGGTTGGACCAAAATCAGTAATGTTATTAAAATATTAATTTCTGTCAGGAAATTCTCAGTACCTAGCTGTCCGGTGTTTCACCCTAGTGTTGCGAAAAGCACGTGAAGGCGTTGGTCCTGTGCCAGATCCCTCTCCGGACGTGTCGGATTGCCGTCACATGAGTAAATAAACGGAACAGTGATAAAGCTTCATACAACCGCGTGAATGGGTTACACTACTACATGCACGCGGGGCATGTGTGTGTGACCACTGGCCGCTTGTCGAGACTAGAAGAAACCGGTTACGCTGGCACAGCCAGTGGACAATATCTCAGGGTCAGTGCGACGCACGTTGTTTGTTTTGTTAGTTGCAAGTTTGAATATTTTAATGTTAAAACGTGGTATTATTAATAATGTTTGTTTATTGTACTGTGTGTATGAACTATGAATAACACTAGAAAAAATAAAATATATCATACTTTAACTATCCCAAGGAATACAATAAAGTAAATATTTGATTATTACTTTTTCAAATACCTACCTTTATTTTATTGTATGATCCTATTTTTAATAAGAAGAGGGTACTACTCTGTATAGTTTTATTTTTCTAAAGATATTACAAGCTTTTACTAAACATTTGTAGGTATGTGGGTGGGTTGGTATGTAGTAGGTATGTGGGTTAAGTTTACATATTGCAAGTAAGATTTGAACCACTTCCCGATGTCTGAGTTGAAATTTTGTATACCGTAACTTCAGTGACAACTCAATAATATGATAGGTATTGTTTTAATTTGTCTTCACCTATTGTGACAACCCTACCAAAATAGGTAACAATTTTGCACGTTCTTAGGAAGCTTTGCCTCTGTTCCGTTTATTTACTAGTGTGTTGCCGTCCCATCGGACTTTGAGAGTGAGAGAATAGACAGTGCACGTGTGCTTGCGCATACTCTCGGGGACTGTAAACCTTTCCTGCATTTATGGCTAGTCTTCGTTGAGACTGGCCGCCCTGACTGAAATTCGATCTGAAGGACCTTTTAATGATAAAACGTACAATGTATTATTTTTGACTGAAGGACTTAGAGCCAATGCCACAATTAATGAGATAGTTTAAAATTTAAAATTTTGTACAACCGACTTCAATATAAATTATTAAGAATAACTCAAAAACTACTGGTCATACCTTGTACAAATTTATATGGAAACACATGAGAAGCACCAGCTTTCAAATAAAAAAAGAATCATCGAAATCAGTTCACTCAGAAAAAAGTTATATTAAGTTATATTAAAAAAAAGTCTCCTTTTTGAAGCCGGTAAAAAAGGAGTCTTTTCTTGAAGGTCACTAAGTGATATCGGTCCAGTAATCACATATTTCACAGAGTGATTGTGTGAGGCAGAAGTCTTAAGAGATTCTTTACGTCAACAGGAACCATTTTCGTATTTAAAAGTCTACGAAATAAAAACCCACGAGGTGTAAAATGAGTGTTATAAGACAATTGGTAATCCCGATTTGTTCAACGCGATTTAAATTGAGCCGGCCTTGTCCAGTGCGGTTGATGTCACTCTGTCGGCCACATTAGTTTTAGTTAACGGTTTCTTATTTTTATTCTGGGTATTTTTTTAAATAAGGGTAACAAACGACCACACCGTCCACCTAATGATAAGTGTCTGTGGCCCATATCTACATCTATCCTCGATTACATAAACATAAATACTCACGCCTGTCACCCAGAGGGGTAGGCAGAGACTACGGACTTCCATTTGGCGCGATCCTGACACACCTCTCTCGCCTCCTTTACATCCATATATCTACGCATACACGCTCGTCGGTTAAGGGTACTCCTAATCTGGTCCATTTTTAATGTATCGACGATTTGGCCAATAAACCTTTGTCTAGGGCGTCCCTTCCCGACCCTGCCGTTCACTTCTGCAACATAAATTTCTATTTTTTTTATAGGATAGGGTGACAAACGAGCACACAGTTCACCTGATGGTAAGTGGTTACTGTGACCCATAGACATCTACATCTTTCCTCAATAAAGACTCAAGACGCAGATGCGTTGTCACCCGTGAGGACTAAGATGGAATGCCTCTTTGTCACTAAAAAGGGTCTCCGGTTCTCTACGCTCACCATACGAAACAGAGCAGCGTTAAGCTGCTATTTTACGATGGTTTTCTGTGAGAGCGTGGTCCTTCCCCGGTCGAGCGGACCCATTCGTGCTACAACTATACTACTAATATAGCTGCAGCATGGCTCTACCACATGAAATTCTATCCTCGATTAAGAATCAAAATGCAGATGCGTTGTCCCGCCAAGAACTTACATGGATTTCCGCGTTTTACAGTGAAAAAGGTCTCCGGTTCTCTACAATCGCCATACGAAACATAGCGGCATCAAGCTATAGTATCGTTTTAAATTTAATTTTTTTTTTTTGACTTTGGCTACTAACGAATTTAAGGTCGAAAAAAATATAACTCATTTCTATAACTTTTAAAAAGTGTCCTGTTCCGAAAACTTTCAACTTACTAGTACAAACGTATTAGCTGCAGCATGGCTCTACCACGTATAAAAATGTATATGAACAAGTCAAAACTCATAACCGGTCAGAACCACTTTTAACTGCAAAAATCAGGCAATAATGGTTTTGACCGATGCCCTTAGGCAAAAAGCGTTTTGACTGATTTTTGTAGTCAAAAGTGGTTTTAACCAACGTTCGTAGTCAAAAGTGATGTTGTCTGATTTAAACTTCAGACTATCGATCAAAACTGGCAATATCAGTAACAGTAGGTTAAGGTGCAGCTGGGGTGGCCCTTGGGCCACCCTAAAGCCTTTATACATTATAATGATATTAAATATATTATTGAAGAAATTGAACTTTTTAATTTCAGAAATTCAAAAAGTATAAGTCAAAAGAAGTTTTGACTAACATTGTTGGTCAAAACCACTTTTAACCGATGTAATTTGGTCAAAATCACTATTAGTATTTTTGCAGTTAAAAGTGGATTTGACCAACGGCCTCAGTCAAAACTACTTTTCACTGCAAAAATCAGTTAAAGGTGATATTGACAAACGTTTGTGGCGGCGCTGTCGTCGTGCCACAAGCGAAACACATCGAAACCTAAATCGCTAAATCGCTAACAAAGTTCCGAAATTAAAGCATTATATATAGAAGAGCTATGAACTACAACTCGGAGCGATGGCCGCTCCCCGGGCAGAACACCTCGCCCGGCGGGAGATCTACCCTTTTCCTTCCACCGGCCACAAGTTCTTAGTCAAAAATACTTTTGCCTGATTTTTTACATTCCAAAGTGGTTTTGACTGGTATGTGTTTGGACTGTAACATATTTATAACATGTAATTTGTAGGATATACTTAAATTGCGACTAGTTTTAACCGTTGACCTCTTCATCACCTTTCGAATAATTCTATAAATTCGCAGACGTCCTCTGGCGCTGGACATGTTGACAAATAATGTTTTTATGTTGTTTGTCTAGACTTTGCTCCCGGAGGGGTCGCTCCCTCTTGTGAGTGATGTCATCGAAACATTCCTCCTTATAAAATTATATCAGATAATTTATGATAGTTGTTTACTTGTCCAATGTGCATCATGTATGTAATATATATTCTAATGTATTATTTCTGTCTTGTAGTTCGAATGACGACCGCGTGACTTATTTATCACAAAAAAATTGTACACAAATGGTTGACTTAATGCCTTAGGCTTTAAGACATTCTCTCCCAGTCAACCCCCCGAACGGGTTCCCGCCTTGTCGTGGCGGGGGGCTTAGTAGCCATGGCTTGGTCACCCACGGTGAATAAAGAGGAACCCCTTGGCTGGCCCGTGGTGTAGGGCCGGCCCGAGATGGCCACTCCGAGTGGGCTTGGCGAGCCCACTTCGGGTGTGTGTCGGTGGGCTGCGGTGAGAGGGGTGTCCGCTCCCTCTACCGCTGCAGCCGAGGTGGAGTCGCGGAGGAAGAGGAGTGCTGGTATGGCGATGAGTCACTCGCCCTATCCTCCGCGACTCAGACGGGGCCGCACCGTTGAGTGATGCGGTGGTGGTGGGGCTGCGGGGGGAGAGGAGTGTCGGTGTTGCGAGGCGCCGCTCTCCCTACCCTCCGCAGCCGAATCTTGGTTGGCGGCGGAGCCATAGACCGGATCCGCCGCTGGGATCGGGAAGGCTGGTGCTTCTGAGTGCTAGTTTTTATTGGCCCCATGGCCTTCGCGCATCGGAGCGTCCGTTGCGCATGTTAGGTTGGAGGCCGAGGAGGAGGGCACGCCATGTGTTCTGGTGCGCCTTACCTGAGAAGGAGATGGGGGAGGAGTAGTCCTCTCCTGAGGAGAGGCCGCCATGGGGCGGCCAGCGCAGGTGCGAAAGCGTTCCCGTGGCCCTGCCAATATGCGACGAGGGTGGAACACCATGGGGTTTTAGTCGGTGCGAGTCCGACATAACCCGTCCTTGCCCCCGCGAGGCGGGTATGCGGAGGCATTTCCCCGTGTAAAAAAAAGGCAGAGATAAACGTAAGGGAGGAAGTGCAGCAAAAATAACTAAAAATTACAAAAAAATGAGAAATAGGTATAGATAAATCAGAAAATATGTATTGTACGTAGAAAAAAAAAGTAAAATAAGTAAGTAAGTATATATATATATATATATATATATATATATATATATATATATATATATATATAATATACGTACATCCAAATGTACATATAACATAAATATATTATTGGATGGATGGAACAAGCATAAATTAGTTATACAAGTTACTCGACTCCAAAGTGTAAGTAATTACTTCATAGGCCATTGTATACCCTTTTACAACAAAGTCCCAGAAAATTACATTTTGAATTATCTAAAAGAAGAATTAAAAATATATATTAAGCAAAAATTATTTAGTAAGGATTATTAAACTACTAAAGAGTATATGACTGATAATAACGAACAGAAATGAGGTGATCGCTACCATGCTGTTTCTAAATGTTTTCTAAACGATTGTATAAAATATTATATTGTAAATTATGCTTTAAAAAAAAGAAGTCCCGCTGGGTTTCTTGCTGGTTTTTCCTAGGACAGAGGTTTGCTTCGAACCAATGGTAAAAGTAAAAAAAAAAATACTTTCAATAAGAGTTACATGTAATCCATATTGAATAAAAATGATTCTGTTATATTATACTCTATATGTGGCTTACGTCCGTTTTCTTCTTCTTAAAAGTCCAATGGGCCTTTTCCATTGAAGGGAGACAGCTTGGCAGGCAGATTGATGATAAAGTACCAGACGCACCTTTGATGCTGCTGCCGACCACCGGTCTGGGTATAGAATAGAATAACGTTGACAAACGAGCACACAGACCACCTGATGGTAAGTGGATACTGTGGCCCATAGACATCTAGGATCCCTTAAAGTTTTTATTCACAATTGGACTCACTGACTGGAAAAACTAATCCCTTTTTCTCAAGCAGAAAGAAAAGCGAACGTATTTCGGGAGCTAAAAACGCCCAACTCCATTGCGTCAGTAGCAACAGCCCGCGCCAGCCGACCACTCCCCAGCTTCTCCGGGTAAATTTATTTTTTTATTTACGGTTTATTCAATCTCGCGTCAGTCATTATATCAATATGTTCAGTGTTTTTATTGAGATCAAGCTTAATATACGATGTTGTTCTCATAAGATAAAAGCTTCGATCAATCCAATAAGGATAACAAACGGGCACACAGTTCACCTGTAGTAAGTGGATACTGTAGCCCATATACATCTACGTCTATCCTCGGTTAAGAATCAAAACCCATCATCACCCCTGAGGACTAAAATGCAATGCCTCTATTCGAATAAAAAGGATCTCCTGTTCTGTATACTCACCATATGAAACATGTCAGATTAAGCTGCTATTTTACGCTGGTATTCTGTGAGAGCGTGGTCCGGTCCGGGTCGAGCTGACCCATTCGCATCTCACGTTACATACATACTAATAAGTAAATAAATAAATTCGTGCTTAAACCATAATATAGCTGGAGCATAGCTCTGCCACTTATAAAAAAAAATGCTGTCAGATATGGGCCTATTCTGTTATGTATATGCGGCAGCTAACTATGGATGTAATTAAAATGGGTCGGTTCGACCGGGGAAGAATCCCGCTCTCACAGAATAGCAGCTTAACCCTTTCGTTGCCCTGTGCACTACATATAGGTCATTGCTATTGTCTTACTATTTTGTCCGAAAACGGGACAGTGAAAGTGTTAATACTACTGTTTCTGCCATCTCATAAGATGGCAGAAACAGTAGTATTAACACTTTCACTGTCCATGAAGGGGTCTCCGATTCCCTACACGTACCATAGTACGTGTAGGGAATCGAAGACCCCTTCATTGGAAACAGTGCATTCTATCTTATATTTACATTCCATTTTATAGGAGGAACATTTGCCTTAATTTTTGCGCTTGGCAGGTGAATTGAATGTATTTTACGCCTGTTGCCAACGAGATAATTATACCGCCATTTCTCGGAAGCCATTAGATTTTTCTGGCATGGCTCTTAGTCGCCTCTTACGACTTTTTTTTTTAATAGGATGGGGTGACAAACGAGCCCACAGTCCACCTGATGGTAAGTGGTTGCTGTGGCCCATGGACATCTACATTTATCCTCGTTTGCGAATCAAAATGCAGATGCGTTGTCACCCGTGAGGACTAAGATCGAATGCCTCTTTTCCAGTAAAAAGGTTCTCCGGTTCTCTACACTCACCATACGAAACACAGCAGTGTCAAGCTGCTATTTTACGTTAGTATTCTGTGAGAGCGTGGTCCTTCCCCGGTTGAGCCGACCTATTCGTGATACAACTATACTACTAATATAGCTGCAGCATGGCTCTAGCACGTATACGTCCACGTGACGAAATGACATGATATACTAATATATTTTATTTATACATATTTACGCTGCGTGAAGTAGCGTTACTTTTACCGTTACAGACTATTAAAGTCCACTGCCAAACATAGGCCTTTCCCGTATGGGGGATATTTGTCGCAGTTGCCACGCTCGGCAAACATGTTTGCAACCGCAGTTCTTGATTTTAGTCGTTATTAGGAATGATTTGTTTCCCTCTGTCGCCTCTTACGGCACCCACTGCATGATATGAGGTAGTAATGTTATACCAATGTTCCCTTTAACCACTCCCGATAAGCTAAAATGCTTGTGTTAGGAGATATGAATTCTTATAAGCCAACACTTTTTCAATGTCATGTTTTTTGCAGATCTTAGAAGAGACGATACAAAAGAAATCGCCGAGGCAGGCGAAACCTCAACCGTTATCGAGTAAAGACGTGGAGAAGTTCCGCATGACCTTCAATATAACGGAGAAGACGGTGGAGAACCTGTTCCAGTACCGCACAAAGTTCGTCCAGCACATGCTGTCGAGCGCCATGTACGCTAACAGCGCCGTGGAGAAACCATGGGAGATGGTTAACAGGTAAATTATATGGGATGTAATGATATGAGATGTGCAGGAAGTCAATTGATAATTTTTTTACAGGATAAGAGTGACAAACGAGCGCACAGTCCACCTGATGGTAAGTGGTTACTGTGGCCAAAAGACATCTACATCCATCTTCGTTTGCGAATTAAAATGCAGATGCGTTGTCGGCCGTGAGGACTAAGATGGAATGCCTCTTTTCCAGTAAAAAGGATTACGGGTTCTCTACACTCACCATACGAAACACATCAGCATCAAGCTGCTATTTTAGGCCGGTATTCTGTGAGAGCGTGGCCCTTGACCCCTGACCGGGGGCGAGACGACCCATTCGTGCTACAACTATACTATTAATATAGCTGCAGCATGGCTCTAACACGTATACCAACAGTTTGCTCAGGACCGTGCTTTATTGCAGACTTTGTTTAGACAGTCTAATGTTCAGCAGTGGATGAAAAATGTTCTACTGTCATGATAATATTGAAATGATGATAATATGAAGTATATTTTATAATTATCGGGGTAAAGTAGGTAGTACGTACGTAGGCGTACGTACACAACGTGGTAGAGCCACGCTGTAGCTATTTGATGGTCGAAAAACGAATGAATCGACTCGACAGGGCAAAGACCTTGTTCTCACGGAATACCAGCGGGAAATAGCGGCTTAATGCTGTTGTGTTTCATGTAGTGGCTGTTGGGAACCGGAGGCCCTTATTACTGGAAATGAGACATGCCATCTTAGTTCTATATCATTAAAAGTTGGAGCTCATCATGTTCCTTTTTATCATCATGACCATTATAAGAACAAAAATGATCATCTATACACTAGGTGGTACGACTCACTATCTGCTTGGGAGTCTGTCTGGACTCTTGTTCTTCTGTGTTCCGATATGAAGGGTATAGGGAGCCAGTATAATTCAAGGTTGAGACATTCCATCATATTCCTCCGAAGTGGCAACCCATCTGCAGCCTTAGTTCTGTTGGCTGCAGTAGCCACTTACCACTGAGTTGAGACTGGACTGTGGTTTCGTTTGTCACTCCAATTTTATAAAAAAAAAATACTTTTGTTGTCATACCTTGGCACAGATCTTTAAACATAAAATCAACGCTTTCAGTGTATCGGAACAAATCATTGAC
Organism: Parnassius mnemosyne; assembly: GCA_963668995.1. Classification (NCBI taxonomy): domain Eukaryota; kingdom Metazoa; phylum Arthropoda; class Insecta; order Lepidoptera; family Papilionidae; genus Parnassius; species Parnassius mnemosyne. The sequence goes on from CAVLGL010000013.1 coordinate 3,947,241, forward strand.
GACCTGTTGCTGTCGTGCGCGAAAGAGATGGAGCTACAGCAAGTTGTTCAACAGCTTTATAAATGCGAGACGCAATGAATCTAATATATTTTATACATCTATCTATTGTTTAAAAATTTCGCTTATATTTTATTTATTTAAATTGTTGTATATTGTTTCTTAATAAAAGTTTGCTTATTTAACAATTTTTTTATTGTGCTTTCCTCTTTCTCTTCCTCCGCCTCCTTTTTCACTTCTTCATTACTAACCTCTATGAACCCACTGTTGATATAGATCAATTTCATATTTTTAGATCAAATTCAAGTTGTAAAAATAAGTATACATCAAACTTAGAGTATTTTACACAAATATCCTTATATAACTAATATTTTTTATTTCTTTTTTTTTTATAATTGAACATATTAGACGTTAGTAAAGGATGTTTTTTAAAAGCTTGAGAACTTTAAATAATAATACTAGACAGAAATATTGTTGGAATGAATTTTTTATTATTATAATCTGGTAGATAATTTCATGGCTTTTATTTTATAATTATGATTTCGGGCATATGTCCGCCGCGGCTACGAGTTACATATTTAATTGATTAAGCGTGCTGTATGGCAAGCTGCGCCGTCTTGTTGGAGAATGGCTACGACTCGACATTTTGGCGTCTTCTTCAACACTTCGCGCTACTGCAGCAATATTCTCTTCGGTACGCACATTTCTTCTTACTATTGGTCAACTTTCTATTGGAAGTCGTGGTAGCTCAGGGGCTAAATTGCCCGCTGTAAATATCTCAGTACGCGAGCAACCCGGGTTCGAACTTTTCACTACCTATACCTTTTTGGAAATTTTTAGTTACAATTTTAAGTGATGATTTACCACGTGCTTTCCGGTGAAGGACCACATCGTGAGGAAACCGGCATGTTTTACAACGAGGCATTCCATTTTAGTCCTCACGGGTGACAACGCATCTGCATTTTGATTCGTAATCGAAGATAGATGTAGATGTCTATGGGCCACAGCAACCACTTACCATCAGGTGGACTGTGTCCTCGTTTGTCACCCTTATCCTATATAAAAAAAAACAAGGTTGATAACAATTTTCAGCTTATTCAGTTCTTTATTATTCTATCGCATTTTGATTTAAATAAAAGCTCGCATTTCTCGAAATTGGTTTATAATAGTATTGTTAGAAACGAAATTAAATCTTAAGTCTAAAATTCGTTTCGATAAATAAATAACTGTATATTACAAATTCACAATATCAACTCAGACACACTGTCATAATGTCATAAATAAGGCACTTTACTGTACACGACTAGGTTCAAACGTTCGATCAAGGCAGACAAGCCTGCTAAACGATACCTACGTTACTGTTTAAATGTTCATATCTACACAAATTTACACTTCATCGCCCTTATTTAAACTTAATCGAAATGAATTTAACACTTCACTGAATTTCGCTTTCTGGTGATTTAATGTATCGTTTTTCTCCACCTTTGGAATTTTCGGTATACTCTCCATACTAGAAGTATCCGTTTGGTATGATTCTTCAGGTGTAGGAGGGTTTGATTGCATGCCGCGAGGTTTTAAGAGCCTAGGCCCACCAATGGCAAAAATATTCTCCAATTTTGATTTTAAATCTTCTCGACTCAAGCTGTTATCTCCATCTTCTTCTGTATCCGGTTCTGCATTTTTGGTTTCTTCTGTATTTATATGTCGCAGATTTTTCGCTGTTTCCATTGACGCTATTTCTTTTTTCAAATTCAAAAACATTTGCGACCTTTCCTTATTTAAGGGGTATTCTGTACTATCTGACAGGTTTCCCGCCGAATGCGACCTTTTCCGCTGTTCTTCGTCATCATTTGTAGAGGAAATTTTTGTTTGGAATATGTTATTCAACTTGGACATAAAATTCATTTGCTTATCGCTACCAAACACCATATGTCCGTCATCACATGAACTATTAGATTGAACACTTTTTCTTGGTTGTCTGTCTGCATCAGGTTCGATTATAACTGATTTCGACGGCCTCGAAGGTACTGTATATGATTTCTTAAAAGATGAACTTGTAAAAAAGTTTTCATCTAAGGGTGGTGGTACTGGTATTATTGGTATTTGATCTGTATTGTCTTCGACAGATTCATTATAAATAGTTTTATCTAAAGTATCTGAATATCCAGACTCGTCCGTGTGAGAATTCGTTTCGCTGTCGTTAAATGCTGTTATTTCTTCGTGGCCCTCAGCTTGGTTTGATTCATTGTCATCCTCTTTATCTGTTTTTTCTTCTTCTTCTGTGACCTTGGCTAAATCTTCTCTATGCACCTGCGCTATAACATCATATTTAGATAATACTTGAATACCCAAAGATACGTCCGATCCAGCGTCAGACAATTCACTTAACGATTTTCTGTGTAAAACAGTTGGTGTCGTTGTGGCTTCATCCTTTTCCTCATCCTTTTGTTCCTTTAGACTAATAATTTCTCCATAAGAGTCTTCTTCCGCTTGTAGCACTTGGTCCAATAAATCTATAATTTTCGCTTCCTTCTCTTCATTATCTTCCACAAATGCTTGTTGCACAATTACCTCTTCTGTAATGAATTGTATGTTATTTCTGACAGCTCTCTGCTGTATTAGCGTTGTACTAACAACATCACTGTTATTGTTTGATCTTATAGTTTCATCTCCTCCGTTGCTACTACTGATTTTAATAGTATTCGGAGGTGTTGGTGTCTCAACAATAATCTGCACGGGCGGTTTTCCATTACTGTTGACTTGTGGAGATGATTTTATATTTTCCTCTAAGTTTTCACTATCATATATATTATAGCAGCATGTACAAACAAAATATACTGGAATACCTAAAAAATAAAAGTAATTAGCATCTTAATCGTTTTATTTTGTGAAATAATAATTTTTAAAATTGCTGTTATTTTTCGCTTACCGATTAAAATCCAGATTACAACACGAATCCAAGTTTGTACATTAATGAGGATCATAAGATGAATATTGACATAAATACTCAGGCACGGTATGATTGGAACCAGTGGAGTCTGAAACATATCAAATGTTATGTAGGAGAGCTGGAAAGTTTATACATAGTTAAGGGTAGTATTGTAGGTCACATTAACGTTCACATTCTAATAGGTCTGTGAAGTAGGTTTAAGGCCACGTTTTACGACAACCTAAGGGAGAACTTATGTTTAGCAGTGTTAGTATCGTCAGACTGCTACAATGAACTGAATGTGTAAACATTCACTTTTGTTCTGTGCAATCAAAACATTATTTTCTTTAAAGATTTCACCTTGTTTCAATTATCCAGGACAAAGAATGACTTTTATAAAGCGGTTCCAATTGGATCCTCCTTGTAAGTAACAGCAAATAAATGTTGTGAAATTGAATGCTCCACCAGACAGAAGATAAAAGATTTAAAATCTGTCATACGATAAAACGAAATTCCTGTTATCAGTCTATACTCGTATTTGCTTAGGGTATGTCCTGAAATGGACTTGAACGAGCTGGTGGTTTATTCTTATTAAGATAGAAGCACCATTTATATACTCCAAAGCTAAACATAATTTTAGGTAATAATAATAATAAATATAACTTTAATGTCCACCATAAAAAATTAATACTAACAACAGAAATAAATAAAGAAAGTGTATTCAATCTGTTGTACCTTATAGCTAAGAGCGATCTCTTCTAGGCATAACCTTTGTATGGACATTAAAATAGGTAAAGACGGAGGTGAGCATTAAAAATAAATAAATATATTATGAGAGAAAACAATAAACTACATTATATACATTATGGTAATTCAGTGTCAAAATATTTGACCCGAAATTTTAATTTTTGGGCGCCCTTAAGAACATTGCATCTAGCTGGGATTCCCTAGATAGACGCGGTGACCTGATCACCGCGTCCGTAATAAAAAAACGTGTCTAGAAAAAAACATCTACTTAAGTCAATCTCTGTTTTCTAGTTCAACATCTGTTTACAACACAAAATGGACTTGCAATAAAGATCATGATTAAAAAAAATACCTTGAAAGTCAACTCTTCTTTAGCTTGTGGCTGCAGCGTCATAACTATGAGCAGTACGAAACCGCAGGCGTGCAAGCTCACCATTGCTATGACCGACTCTTCCACGAAATTGCCCACTAAAGCAGTGGCCAGACAAACGCACACTGAAACAATGTTTAAAATAATAATATTCTCCATTTCGGAGAACTGAACTCCATTAAGTATCATATACATGGATAAACTCGCTTAGTGTTGGTACAAGTCATCATCATAACAGCCTATCACAGTCCACTGTTGAACAAAGACCTCCCCAAAGATTCCTTCAGAAGCGTAGCAACTGTGGTAAGTCCTCAGTTGTTGCGCTAAACAAACGCTGAATTGGGCCGGCAGATTTAAAATTATTAGTTATCTGTCTTTGTCTATCAACAAGCCTTTCCATAAATATGAACAGGTTAAAAAGAAATTGATGCCCACGACGGGTGCGCGACAGTATGGCGCAGGGTAACGCAACTCTGTATGAAATCCGAGAAACTTGCACACAATCATAATTTTATCTATGTGTGGATTGAGCGTATAAAATTAAAGCGAAAAAAAGATATCGCTGTTTCTTTCTTTCGCGTTGTTTCGGATTGCCATTTTAAAAATTAGATACAGAAATACATATTATATCGGAAGAAACTGAAAATGTTAATTCTGTGATAAACTTTTTTTTTTTGGTTGATCATTAGGTTATAATTACATACATATTACTCTGAGATTTGCACAATTGATTCACCTATTGATTGATTAAAATTGAATTATTGAATATGAGCAGAATTCTATCAAAAGCCATTTTTTATAGGAGAGGGGGCAAACGAGCATGCGGCTCATCTGATGGTGACTACCGTCGCCCATGAACAACTGCAACACAAGGGAAATGTCAGATGCGTTGCCGGCTTTTTAAAAAGGTGTAGGCTCTTTTCTTGAAGGCAAGTCGTATCGGTCCGGAAAAATCGCTTCGATTCCCCAAGGAAGTTGTGCGAGTAAGAAAACTTCTAAATTTTAATTAAGTTACTGACAGAAAAAGACAACCTTCATAAAAAATTCCGTAAGTACAACAACCCTCGCGACTATTTAGAATTCCAAATCACTCGAAGCCGGTGTCATAAGCTTTACGATATTTGTCTCAATAATTACAAACACTACGCTGAGACAAATATTGCTAAAAACCCATTATATTTTTGGAATTATTTCAAACGAAAAAAGAAATGTGAGTCATCTTTTCCCGCATTAATGAACCTGGACAACAAAGTTGCTAGTACTGGTACAGAAATCGCTAATCTATTTGCGAATCATTTCTCCTCAATTTATACCCAAGAGGCTGATCAATATCCAATCTCTAACTTACACCAAAACACTAACACTCAACAGCTATTTTTAAATTCCTAGAGGCAGGTGTGTTAAAGAAAATTAAAACGTTCGACATTCAAAAGGGGCCAGGTCCAGATTGTCTTCCGCCTATTTTTGTAAATAGTTGCGGTACTGGTATTGCATTCCCTCTTACGCTGATCTTCAATCGTTCCCTTGATGAAGGTGTATTTCCTGAAGTGTGGAAAAGAGCACGAATCGTACCGATCTTCAAAAAGGGTGATCGAATGGATGTTAAAAATTACCGTCCAATATCAATTCTGTCATGTTTTTCAAAACTGTTTGAAAGTTTTGTGTATCCCATCCTCACCAAACATTTGAACAACTTTTTAACGAGTGCGCAGCACGGTTTCAGAAGCGGCTTATCAGTTACAACTAACTTGTCAAACTTTACGTCAGATCTGTTAGCAGAGGTAGACAATGGACAACAGATCGATGCTATTTATACCGATTTTAGTAGCGCATTTGATAAGGTTGACCATCAGATTCTAATAAAGAAGCTTTCGCAATACGGCATCGATGCCTCATATATGCCATACATCGCTCGCTCTGGGGTACCTCAGGGGTCTCACCTCGGGCCTTTGTTGTTTTCGGCTTTCATAAATGATATTACCACAGAGTTAAAGCATTGCAACTGCTCACTTTTTGCCGATGACTTAAAAATCTATAAAATTACAAAGTCGGATGAAGACACAAAATTAATACAAGAAGATCTTGTTGATGTTAACAAATGTTTTCATGTAAAATATACTAGAAAAAAAAAGCCACTTGTCTCAAGTTATTCCATTGATAATATAATATTACAAGAGTTAACAGAAATCAATGACTTAGGAGTTACTATTGACAGGAAGTTAACTTTTACATCACATGTAAACAATATTATTAAAAAAAGCCACGCAGTTCCTCGGATTCATTAGACGAAACACAAAAGGATTTACCCGCAGAACTAAAATTATTTTGTACAACGTGTTTGTGAGAAGTTGCCTCGAGTTTGCCAGTGTCATTTCGAATCCTTACTATCACATACATTCCCAACGCATTGAAAACGTACAACGCGTTTTTACAAGGCACCTTGCATTCCATGAAACTGGTATCTAATACAGACAGCCCTATAATTAAAGATTAGTTGAATTTAAAATGATGTCTCTTCGAAACAGGCGGGAGATACTTGTTCTGTGTTTCTTGCATAAAATAATTAATTCCAAAGTCAAGTGCAGTTAATACTCACCGATCATCTATCGGTGAGGCCGCATTTACTTGAGAAAAAGGAGTGTGCAAATGTATATATGTGTGTGTATGTATGGGTATGTTTGTATGTATGTGTATGTATACGTGTGTGTGTGTGTGTGTGTGTGTGTGTGTTTTCTTTTTTTGTTCCTTCTCAATATTTACACGTATTTTTGTTGGTAAATGTTATGTACACTTGTTATTGATATACATATCAGTGAGCGTGTTACTTGTTATATAATCTAGTGTTAATGTTTAATATGTATATTGTAAGTGTGCTTATGAAATAAACAAATAAACCGCACAGTGGTTGACCGCCAATCATCCAAATGGTATGGATGGTATCGCGAGTTTTGTCGCGATGTGCGATGGTGAAATTGAGCGGCTGGAATTAGTCCGAACAATTCCTCAGAGCACTGCCCGTGGTAGATGCGATATAATACGTAAAGAGATGCACCATCTCTTCGAAGCGCCAGTGAATCGAGCCGATCGGAAAGGACTCGGTCTTCGACTATTCGAGTCACTCTGCGCTGTATGCGGTCAAGTTGAAGGAGCTGGCACTGGGGAGCTCGAGCCCAGAGGTGGGAACAGTACTCCATGTGAGGCCGAACCTGCGCCTTGTAAAGTTGCAGGCGGTGTGCCCTCACGAAATACTGTCACGAGCACGCCAAGCTTTTTAGAGACCCATTTGGCCTTCTCTTCCATGTGACCACAAAACTGCACGTCATTCGATATGTCGACGCAAAGGATTCCGATACTGGCTGAGGCAACAAGGTTGCTTTGTTGCCTCAGCCACGAATTAAAAGAAGAAAATGTTTCTTGTCAACATCTTTCACATTGAAAATATTTTCTGACATTGATTCAAATTTATTTAATAAGTTTAAATTTTAATATTAGTTATTGCGTTTTGCTTAATTTCAGTTATTATCGGTTCAGAATACTTCTTTTACTTTTGTAGGTATTTCTTCACGATTGTGGGTGTAAAAAATTTTTGTGAGATGTTGACTCGGTGCAATAAATGATCAGAATCGAAAGTAAATTAGCGTTGTGCAAACACAAAGCACATATCTTTCTTACAGCATATGCTGTAGAACTAAGTCTGCTTGCTAATTTAGATATATGGGGGAGTAGCGTAGTAGAGAGAGTAGAAAGAGTAGCTAAATATTAAATTTAATCTTAAATATATGAATAATGATTTACCGATGCTGCAGTTTTTAAAATTACGAGTAAATAAGGCTTTTATTTGAAAGTATCCCAAATTGAATGTGATTTATGGGAAACAACGTTTTTGCCTACCGATCGACCCTTACGAATGTGTGCGTGTGCAGTAAACCAATAAAAATAATGCATTATTTATTTATTTATTTAAACTTCATACAATATGAGGTATAGGCTGACTTAATGCCTGAGGCATTCTCTACCAGTCAACCTTTAGGTGATGCAGAGATAAAAATATGAAGTAGGTGTGTGAAACGCTAAAATACAAGAATATAAATTAAAGTATATAAATATAAGACATATACCCATACATAAACTTAAAAATCAAAAATTATGTAATACATGCATAGTATTATATATAAATTATGTACATAAAAATAATAAATTACATACATTATATAATTTTATATTGATATAAATACATAAATAAATACTACAAATTAGATGATTCTGCCATTAAGTAATGTTCGCGAACAGAAACAGAAACTTTTTTATTCAATATACATTATAAATAATACTTATTGAAAGTCACTCTTTTGTTTAATTACCACTGGTTTGGAAAAAACCTCTGTCCTGGGAAGAACCAGCAAGAAACCCAGCGGGACTTTTTTTTTAAATAACAACCTACAATCATGTATTTTACCTACATTAACAACACAACAAATTAGAAATAGCTTGGTAGCGATCACCTCATTTTCAGGGGTTATTATCATCCATAAACTTTCTTCTTGAATGCATTAACGATTATTAGCCGTTCTAATTTCAAGAGGGAGTGCGTTCCGACTGTACTGTGAAGGAAGAATGTAGGAAGCCAGATTTATGAGAGGGACACTTTAGTAAAAGGTTGTTCGAAGAACGCAGATTTCTGTCATGGCTAGAGCAAAGGTACTGAAAATGAGAAGTTAAGTAAGAGGGGGGAGTAGGAGACATCAGAATGGAGTATAAAGTTGTGAGTGCGCGCACACTTCGTCGCTGACGAATGGGAAGCCACTTAAGTTGTGAACGATAAGTAGACACATGGTGATACTTACGAAGATTAAAAATAAATCGAATGCAGTTATTAAGAAGATGGTCATATTTGTCAAGAAGATTTGCATTACTACGCATTTTGAATTTAAAAGATAAAAAGCATAGAATGTTTGCTATTTTTCTTTGTTTTAATTTTTTTCTTTACCATATCCCTATATTACTTATTCTGATCCTTCTCTGCAAAGGCCGGTTATTGCAATAAACCTGTATATGTAATAGTTAACACTGGCAACTTTCAATTTTAAATTAATAATTTTACGCAGAATGAGTTCTAGACAGAAATTTGTCGACCGAATTGGCGATATGTTGAACCTAGTTGACCTAGTTATGAGTGACCATAACCATTATGCGTTGATATGAATGTGTAGGAAGCGTGAGAGGTATGTCAAATGGAAGTCCGTAATCTCTGTCTACCTCCCTGGGTACAGGCGTGAGAGTTTATAATTATATGATTCTTTTTTTTTATAGGATAGGGTGACAAACGTGCCTGATGGTAAGTGGTTGCTGTGGACCATAGACATCTACATCTATCCTCGTTTGCGAATCAAGATGCAGATGCGTTATCACCCGTGAGGACTAAGATGGAATGCCTCTTTTCCAGTAAAAAGGGTCTCCGGTTCTCTCCACTTACCATACGAAACACAGCAGTGTTAAGCTGCTATTTTACGCTGGTATTCTGTGAGGGCGTTGTCCTTCCCCGGCGGAGCCGACCCATTCGTGCTACAACTATACTACTGATATAGCTGCAGCATGGCTCTACCACGTTTAATAGACTTTTGCATTATCTTAAAGTCATTCAGTGTAATGTTTAAGCTTAGATTTAATTTCATTTATTAAAAATGACCGTGTAGGGGTAGTGTGAGAATATCCACTATCCCATATCGTCCAGTGGGTGTCGTAAGAGGCGACAGAGGGAAACTAAAACAGGAGATGGACAGTAGCATCTTCCGGATAACAACTCCAAATTATTAAAATCTGCTGTCGCCACTCCACCTACCAAACGTGGCTACTATGGCAAAATCCACCCACGAGGCAATCTGTGGACCTTCCCCACACTCCGCCACTATGTTCAGCATTGGACTTTTATAGGCTGTAGTGTGTAATGGGGTAATTATATAACCACAAGCAAACATTAGGAGCTCTCGACCTTTTTTGAAGTGTTTCATAAGAAACAGCTAAAGAAAAAAATATCGAAAATTGTAGGAAACACTTACTAAATAATACCAAAGTAACATTAACCACTCGTGATGTGCAACGGGACGGCGTTCTCCCCCCGCATCTAATGATCTGCTTAAAGTAGCCAGTGTCTGGAGGAGCAGAATCTGATCGGTATCTGAAATATCGAATAACTTGGTTTAACTAGAATACCGTACTGTTATAACCATTTGAAGATTAACATTTTTTTTTTTACAGAATAAGGGTCACCCAAACAATATTTTTGAAAGAGAAGCCAAATTTTTAATTTATTGAGTCCAGAGCTAAAGCAGCCGCAAAGAAACTTGGTGTCCTTGCAAGGGTGCGGCGGTACTTCTCGCCGGGGCAGCTTTTTACCTTATATAAAGCGCAAGTCCGGTCGTGCATGGAGTACTGCTGTCACATATGGGCTGGTGCTGCAAAATGCCACCTGACAGCGTTGGGCTCAGTGGAGAGACGTGCTACGAGGCTCATTGGTGACCTTGATTTGGTTGAAACCAATCTTGTCAGGCTCGAGCACAGGCGCAGAGTAGCCAGTCTCTCGGTATTCTATAGGATGCATTTCGGTGAGTGTGCGCAGGAATCTTTTATCGGTTTAATTCCTCCCTCTCCTTTCCACCATCGAACAACCAGACGGTCAGTGGGTCTTCACCCCTTTGTTGTCGATATTCCACGCATTAGAACCAAACGGTTTGCTTCGTCTTTTGTAATGCGTACAGCAAAGGAGTGGAATAATTTGCTGGCGTCTATCTTTCCGTCTGAATACAATCGGGGCGTCTTCAAGGCAAGCGTGGTTAGTTACCATTTAGAGCTGCATCACCACTTACCATCAGGTGGTGTAGTCAAGCACTGGCTTATAATAAGTAAAAAAAGAAGAAAGTTCAAATATATAAATAATGATTTACAGTCATTGCAGTTTTTGGAAATACGACTAAATAAGGCATCTACTTTTATTTGAAATTATCCCAAATTGAATGTAATTTATAGGCAACAACGTTTTTGCCTACCGATCGACCCTTACGAATGTGTGCGTGCACAGTAAAATCAGTTAAAATAATGCATTACCATACAATAAAAAGGACAGAATGTTTAAATATTTTTAATTAATTTTTCTTCACCGTTTGCCTATATTACTTATCCTAAAACTTCTCTGCAAATTTGGCTGGTTATTGCAAAATAACCTCGTACATATATACATGTATCTTTGATTAAAAATCAAAATGCAGATCCATAGTCACCCCTGAAGTCTTCAGCGGAATGCCTCGTTTCCAGTAAACAGTCTCCGGTTCTCTACACTCACCGTACGAAAGTAAAGGGGGTCGCTTCCGATTCGGCAGAAAGGCCATACAGGCCAAAGCCATATGTGGTGTTTAGTGGGTAGGCACTTCATAGTTAGTACCACATAACCACGCAGCCGGCTGCGTGCTATGCTACGAGCATTCACCACCTCCCTCCCCCACTTCCCGGAGGGTAGCACCTTGCTTTGGGCGCAAAAGAAAGAACATGGTCCTCCCCTAGTGGAGCCGACCCATCGTGTTACAACCATATACATATAGCTTCAGCATAGCTCTACCACCATAAACGTGATAGAGCACTTTATTGGTGATGGAGCTATGCTGCAGCTTACTAGGTGATAGGACTTCTCTTCCGAGTAGGTCTCCCATCTGGGTAGGTGTGCCAACCTGTTACCTATTTCTACCAAACTTTTTCTGCCACCAGGGCGGCGCCACTTAAAAGTAAGGTGTAACATTTGACAGATTTCTTAGCGGGGAAGTTAATTAGTTCGAAAAATGTAAAGGTTAATGTTACGTTCTGTACTCTTAGCTATATTTTATATTAATGAGATTAAAAATAAATAAAACCACAGATATTCATAAAAGTAGAAAACTAAAAAAAAAAGTTAAATATGTGCAAAAAATTAAAGAGCAAACCACTGGGGCATTATTTATGTATTAATATAATATCCTAGAAACTAATAAACCTTTATTTAAATCTTACTATTCATATAAATGACATTGTGTAACAAAATAACTTTACCTCAATGTCAAGTAGCGACATCTTGTGAGTGGAATAATATTAGCCCTCATTTGCAGCAGTGCAGCTGTGTTCCGTATAGTTACAGGCTGTGAAGCATTACACCTTAGACCTCAGAGGTGACAAGGTTTATTTAACCTTTTTAATTTGAAGTTGTTTCAACTGTATGTATTGTCACTTTTATAAAAATTTACATTACTATAGTTATCCTAGCTTGGCATACATTCTTAAACATAAAAACCACCGCTTTCAGTATATCGGAACAAATCATTGACGAACTGCTGCTACTGTGCGCGAAAGAGATGGAGCTACAGCAAAATCTATTACTAAATTCGTCCCGAACGAGAAACGGAAGCGAGTTGATAAAAACGTCGTAATAAGATACGAGTAGTAGGCTACTTACAAGGATAAATAATTACCTCAGTAATATCACACATGCCGCGACAATGGTGTAGGAGAGGAGCGTCCCAATACACATCATCATGACTAGCTGCTCCAGCTCCATGATAGCCGCCAAAATGGCTGGAATAGAATGTCAGTTTAATTTGAATGAGATTCTAAAATGTCCTTTTAAAGTTTATGCTGTGAATAAATTATTATTACGTAATAGTAGTTTAAGCAATTTGCCATGTCGTCACACCATAAGAGAAACAAAGACCTTTATGTGTACTACTAAACCAGGGTTTCCCAACCTTTTTTTGACCATCGAACACTTTGATTTTTTTGTAGTTAGCACACTTTTTTGTAGGGACCACAAGTGAAAAAAAAATTGTTAATCTAAAAATAAATAATAATCACAAATTTTAACATAATTATGTACGTGATAGAGCCATGCTGCAGCTATATTACGAGTATGGTTGTAGTACGAATGGGTCGGCTCGACCGGGGAAGGACCACGCTCTCACAGAAAACCAGCGTAAAATAGCAGCTTAATGCTGCTGTGTTTCGTATGGTGAGTGTAGAGAACCGGAGTACGTGGCTACTGTGACCCATAGACATCTACATCCATCCTCAATAAAGACTCAAGATGCAGATGCGTTGTCACCCGTGAGGATTAAGATGGAATGCCTCTTTTCCAGTAAAAAGGGTATCCGGTTCTCTACACTCACCATACGAAACACAGCAGTGTTAAGCCGCTATTTTACGCTGGTATTCTGTGAGAGCGTGCTCTTTCCCCGGTCGAGCCGACCCATTCGTGCTACAACTATACTACTAATATAGCTGCAGCATGGCTCTACCACGTATAAAAATTATTATTATCGTTATTTAAAACGATTAGGTAGATAAAATATTTAAATCTTACGCGAACCATATTTAAGCTCTTGTGGACCACTGGTGGTCCGCGGACCACTAATTGGGAATCACTGTACTAGACGGACATTACGGTAGTAATACATTGCGTACTAAGTTACGGTTAATTCTCCGAAACTCCTTTAGTCGACTTCGAGCGGCTGAGAAGAATAGTTAGTTTGTAAACCGCGAACGGTTGTTTTCGACAATGTGACACTGATTTTGTTTAATGTAACTAAGGGAAGGCTTATATATTATAACGTGCGCACTTAGTCAACGTGTTTTGAAGTTTATTTCAGATGAGCGTGTAACTTTATTTTGTGTTTGCCTAAAAACAGTAACTGTCGTAAATAAAAATGCTACTGCGTGGCATATTTACCGTGCCGGGTAGCCAGCGCCCGTGCGATCCACAGCTGCGACACAGTTTTTGTGCTAAATTGTCGATCTAGTAGCATACATAGATATATATATATATATATACAAAGAAATGTTTGAAGGGAAGCCATCATCACATTACGTTTCATGGGTATCGCGAGAGGCGACTATAGGAAATTCAAAACAAATCATATCATACAACCATCTCGTTTACGTCAGACATAAAATACCCATTCTGACGAAGAGCAGCAGCGTCAAAGATGCGAGATATCTGGTACTGCGTTCGTCAATCCTGCCAAGCGTGACTAAGACAAATCTTCCTTTGGGCCCGTGGAAGAAAACGGGGAGATCTCCCACCGGGCAAGGTGTTCTGCCCGGGCAGTGACCAACGCTCTGAGTGGCAGTTTGGAGTTGTTCTATATATAGCGCGTTAACTTGAGAACTTTGATAGCGCGATTTAGGCTTCGGTGCGTTTTGATTATGGCGCGACGACAGCGCCGCCACACTCCCTATAATGAAAGAGGTCCATGTCTATCAGTAAACTTTTAATGACTGGTGAAGATGGTGAAGTCGCCTCTAACACACCCACGGGATGATAATATGAACTGGAGGATTATCTTACGCCATCACTACACGGCGTAGAATACTAGATTATAGTAAATGTATTGTTGTTTGTGTTTGACATCGTTTCTTAATACGTTTGTACAATTTCAGATTATTCATTTAGAAGTGTTGAAAACTTTTATGGAATAAAACAAGAGGTGTGGAGGGGGGGCATGTTACCACGGCCACGGGCAGATTTTAGGAGGTGGCATACCGTGGAAAAAAGTTGGCTCCCGACCTAACTTTTTATTACGTGGTAGAGCCATGGTGCAGCTATATAAATAGTATAGTTGTAGCACGAAAGGGTCGGCTAGACCGGGGAAGGACCAAACTCACAGAATACCAGCGTAAAACAGTAGCTTAATGCTGCTGTGTTTCGTATGGTGAGTATAGAGAAACGGTGACCTCTTTACTGGAAAAGAGGCATTCTATCTTAGTCCTCATGGCTGACAACGCATCTGCATTTTAATTCGCAAACGAAGATAGATATAGATGTCTATGGGCCACAGCAACCACTTACCAATCAGGTGGACTGTGTGCTCGTTTATCACCCTTATTAATAAAAAAAAAACACTTTTAAATGATGCCAGTAAAAAGTATTGTTTTCATTGTTTACTAATATAATGATACTTATATCCACCAGACCAGACCAGACATCACGGCGGCCAGTCTTAACGGAGACTACCTATGTGCATAAGACAGGATTATAGAGCCAAGAGTGTGTGCACAAGCACTAGTGCACTCTATTCCCTCACTCATAGTGCGATGGGACAGTAATGCGATACGACCGGAGATGATCAGGCGTAGAACCAACGGCTTTACGTGCTTTTCGCAACCACTGCGAACTTCCAGCCTCCGGGCCTGGAATTCGAACTTGGGACCACATGATCAGCTCACATCTTGTGCCGCAATCACAGTAGTGTCATTCTGATACATACCTATTATACAAGTGGGTAGCAGTGTAGCGATCACTGGAGATTTTCGCTTGGAGTTCACCCTCGCAAGCCAATGAAACAGAAGACCGTCAGACGCCATAGCGTACAGCAGTCGAGGTAAAGGGAACATGGCACCGAAAAGACTGCAAAAAGAACAAAAAGACAAAATATTATGTTAAATGAATAATAATTATGATATAATAAATTTTTCTTCATAATAGTATATGGAATGTAGTAAAATTTATTTTTTTATTTTGAAAAATGTACCTCGCAGAAATCCCAAACACGGCACCGACAGACACTATCCACCGCGCCCAGTCCCAACCGACGTATGTGAAAGCTGCCGCGACCGACGCTAGCGTGTCCTGAAAATGACACGATACGACAAATATTATACACTAACTTGTTTATAATAAGATAAATTTGCACATTATTATTATTCCTATAAATTTAAATGTCTGATTTAATTAACACGCACAAACACACACACACGCGCACACACACACACACACACACACACAAAAGCGTGCACGCAGAAAAAGAGAACTTCGCTTGGCAAGTGATTTTGCACTTCCTCAAATGAACAGTAGAGAAGGATCAGTGTGGCAAAATTACAGTCCTTTCGCTCGTTCGTTTAACCGCAAAATTGTATTACATGTGTCAGTAAAATGTCCTGTATGTATAAACCCTTCACAAACCAAAATAAATTATGCTAAGTTTATCAACATATTGAGACACAATGTGGATAGTCCATACTTTCATCATCTTTCACATTAAATTTGTTCCTATTTACGTGGTAGAGCCACGCTGCAGCTATATTATGGTTGTATCACAAATGGGTAAGGTCGACCGGGGAAGACCACGCTCTCACAGAATACCAGCATAAAATGGTGACTTAATGTTTTACTGGATGGAAACGGGAGACCCCTTTTACTGGATATAAGGCATTCCATCTTAGTGTTCAGGGGTGACAACGCATGTGCATTTTGCTTCTTAATCGTAGATAAATGTAGATAACTAGGGACCACAGCATCCACTTAGCATCAGGTGGGCTGTATGTTCGCTTGTCACACTTATTCCATTAAAAAAAAATTTTTTTGAAGTTGGTTGCAGTTGCCCACGTATTGGAGTAGCCAATTAGCATTAGATGGACTGTTGGCTCGTTTGTCAGTCTCGTTTGACGGCGTCAAAAACGCAGTGACCTTAGAATTTTGGTTCAGATTCCGCTCGAGACAAGTATTTGTATGGCCTAAAAATAATTGTTCCAGGTCTGGATGTTTGCAATTTATGTTTGGTTTCAGCTTCCACGTTACAGGAGAAAATCATAGTGGGGAAATCATTTTTAAATAATTTTGAAAAATACCAATTTACTCCTACATTTACAATAACTTAATCCAAGTTACCTGCAAGTAATACGGCACCATCATGGTGATGACGATAGCGACGCAGGCGTACGCCACGAACACGACTCCCAGCACCGTCAGGATCGCGAATGGAATCACTCGCCGCGGCTCACGCACCTGCAGAGTTACGTGGTAGAAGCTATACTGCAACTATATTATAGTTTTTTTTTTATTATTATTCTATGTAAGCGCTTAGCTACAATTCCACCTGTTAAGTGGTGACGTAGTCGAAAGACAACCACATTGCAATCGGATGGAAAGACAGATGTTAATAACTTACTTCACTCCTTTGCTGTACGCATGACGAACGATGTAGCAAACAACTTGGTTTAAATGCTTGGTAAACCTACAACGTAACGGTTGACACTAGCTGATCATCTGGTTGTCTGATGGTGGAGGTATAGTTATAGCACAAATGGGTCGGCTCAACCGGGGAAGGACTGCGCTCTCACAGACTATCAGTGTAAAATACCAGCTTAATGCTGCTGTGTTTCGTATGGTGAGTATAGAGAACCGGAACCCTTTTCACTGGATACGAGTCATTCCATCTTAGTCCTCTGGGGTGACTACTCATCTGAATTCTATTCAGGTGGACTGTGTGCTCGTTTCTCACCATTATTCTTAAAAAAAAACCGGCAAAGTGCGAGTCGGCACCGAGGGTTCCGAATAAATCCGTAGATATATAAGTTTAAAATTATTAAAAATATTTTTATTATATGATGTAACTAAAAATTTATGCTTTTCGCAATTTTTCCTATATCTGTGCTATAATGCGTTGCTTTGTACCAAATTTTAAGATTCTGAGTTCACGGGAAGTACCCTGTAGGTTTTGATTCCCTTGCGAATGTCGAAAATTTGCGACATAAACGGCTGTATCTTTTGATTGCCTTGGCTTAGAAGTTTGATTTTTTCACAGCTCCAAGGGACAGTAGACCTGAGTGTTTGATATAATTTCAGCTTGATACCTTCACGCGTTCCTGAGAAAAAGGGTCTTGACAGGAACAACAAAGTGATCCTATAAGGGTTCCGTTTTTTCCTTTTGAGGTACGGAACCCTAAAAAACAGAATAACGACATTTTATTGAGCTGAGGAGCTTATTTGCATGCTGTCAAGACATGTATAGCCATTATTAAAATGTTTGCCTGTCTGTCTGTCTATCCGCGCTAATCTTAGAAACGGCCGAACCAATTGTGATGAATCTTCACAAACAGATAGAGGGCAATGTTATGAGTGATGTGGGTTACATTTTATCAGAAAATCTTGTGTTGTCGGCAAACACGCGCTGAGACACAATACGGACATATACATGGACAGTCTGTGATACGGACCACATACACTCACCCGCTTCTAAAATGCTTTTAGAAGTGAAAGAAGACCTACGGTGTTAGCCAAGCTGACTTACTACGATTGTTAACGCTATAGAGGACTTACATAGACTTATCGTTAATTTTATTCATTTTTAATACTTAGAGTTAAATGAATTTTATTGAATATATTCATCCCCGCAGTGCTCAACTGCGGGACTTACATATCTAGTATATTATGTTAATTTAGTTTCTATATATATATATTTGATATGTCATTTTTCATTCATTAATTCATTAAAGTTCTAAATTCGACTGCTAAATATAGGCCTGCCTTAGATTGCCTCATAGAGGGGATTCATAGTCGCCACGTTTGGCAGACAGCTTGGAAACCGTAGTTATTTATTTACTTATTACATAATTATTATAACACTATTACATTTATACTAAAGCTAGTATAAATGTAATGAACATTTATACTAACCAATGCAATGCTATAACTAACCTGTATGTAAGAAAACTACTGACTTATAAATAAAACTAATAATACAAATAACAATAACTAATAACATGAATATAAAATAAAATACTAATTAAAAAAATTACAATTTTCAACGCATAGTAGTATTAGTACTTAATAGTAGTTACGTGGTAAAGCTATATTAGTAGTATAGTTGTATCACGAATGGGTCGGCTCGACCGGGGAAGCACCACGCTCTCACAGAATACCAGCGTAAAATAGCAGCTTAACACTGCTGTGTTTCGTATGGTGAGTGTAGAGAACCGGAGACCCTTTTTCCTGGAAAAGAGGCATTCCATCTTAGTCCTCACGGATGACAACGCATCTGCATTTTGATTCGCAAACGAGGATAGATGTAGATGTCTATGGGCCACAGCAACCACTTACCATCAGGTGGACTGTGTGCTCGTTTGTCACCCTATCCTATAAAAAAAAACGAACTAACTAACTAAACTAAACTAGCTAGATAGTAGTACATATTAAGAAGCTACTGCTACCCATCCTTTTTTTTAATTTCCCCCTGTTGCGGCTTACGACACCCACTGGATGATAAGGCCTAAGAGCATAACCTCTTACGCCGCAATAACACGGCAAACCTATTCATTGTCTTTTCCTTTCTTAACTTTGTTACAGTCCAATGACGGCTAATCATTTACTGCTCACCAGATGTCGCTAGTTGACACTGAGGTAAAGTTTTTTTTGTTACCCAATGTCATTTAATTGAGAAGGTTTTAATAAAAGTTTATCAGTTTCTAGAGTATTAAACTAATACACAAAACAATGCCTTTGTGGTTTGCGTTTTAATTTTTTTACACATTTTTAATTTTTTTTAATTTTTTCTACTTTTATGAATATCTGTGGTTTGGTTTATTTATTTTTAATCTCATTAATATAAAATATAGTTAATATGTAGTACAGAAAGAAACATCAACCTTTACATTTTTCGAAAAAATTTGCATCCCCGCTATGAGATCTATCAAATATTATACCTCACTTTTAAGTGGCGCCGCCCTGGTGGCAGAAAAAGTCGTGGTCATTAGGGTAAATAACATAATTTTCCTTAAGCTGATGAATCAAAGAAGAGTTTTATTTTATTACAATAATAATAGTATTGCTACGGTGTAATCATTAGTAAACGGCTCCGTGGCGCAGTGGCTTAGCAATAAGTTTGGACGCCGAGGGCCGCTGGTTTGAATCCCGTTCTGAACAGGAATTAATATGGCCTATAAATAATTGTGCCGGGTATGGATGTTTAACCTTGTGAAAAGAGAAGGAGACGTCTCCATACATTCTTGGGCCCAAGTGTTAACAAGATGAAACTAAGACCATTTGAAAGCTTATATATAAACAATTCATACCTGAAAATCTGGCAAGATTTGTCAATCTAGGAGCTGAGTTATTGTAGAATAAGTATAAGTGATATTATCTATTACCTACACTGTAACAGGTGATTTTTCACTGTTATTACACTGTAACAGGTTATTTTCCAATATAATTACTTGAAGATATAAAAGCAGAATCAGTATAGAATCACCAAAAAAGCTGCGGTTAATAATGAAACGAAATGGTGAAACGATTAACGAAAGTTAAAGCAACAACAACTAATTGAAGTGAATATTGGGGATATCAGTCTGCGATCGATTACTTGAATTGTAGTTTTAACTTTTACTTGTTAAAATTTTGATATTTTGTATTTTTTATTATTATTTTGTAGATATGTGCACAATTTTTTTATCTCCCTAGTTAACACAGAAAAATGCTCATTTTAATCGAGAGTCAATTATTTTGCACTTGTTTCAAATCGAATCAAAAATCAGTCTTTTTCTTTTAAGTACCTAAATTGTTTGAAGTTTGAACTGTCAGGTCTCAAAATAAAAAAATCTCTATTGGAAGTTAACGTTCAGAAGCTAGAATTTCACTAGTGTATTCTTTATGGTAATCGATTTCTTGCCATAAATAATACACTACAATCGATTTTCTAACTTATTGCTTATTTTATTGTTTTTTCGAAATCTAGATTGTAAAAAGAGCTACTTTTTTGTATCTTCATCATCATCATCATTACAGCTCTTCACAAGTCCACAGCTGAACATAGGCCTCCCCCAAGGAATGCCAAAGCAGGTCCTGAGCCACCTGCATGTGTTACCAGGTCGTCACTCCACCTCCTGGAGGTTCGCCCTACATTTCGCCTACCGGTACGAGGCTGCCACTCAAGAACCTTTCTACTCCATCGGTTGTTGGTTCTTCGAGCTATATGGCCGGCCCACTGCCACCCACTTACTTAAGAAAAATATGGCCAATTTTTTAAAGTATAAACCAATTAGTTAACTTCAGGCCCAAAAGTCCCATTCTCCTTAATGTATGTAATCTGCCTCCACTGTTTCATGGTCTGGGACTTATAGATCCCATGTTTATATGGGACTTTAAAACCAACTGTAATAATAAAGTATGTCATAAAAAGCTACTAATGGGATATTGGGTTCTGATTAAGCAAGCTATGCTAGCTACCTATCACATCAATTACAATTTAAATATGGGTGAATAATTGTATGGAAATCATATTCCATACAATTTTATTATTTTAGGCTGAACATAATCCGATTAGTCGGCTGCTCTTTGGACTCTGCCTACCCCACGGGGATAAAATGCGAGACATCAGTGATCATTTCAAAGCTTTTAAATAACCTCCTCCCCCGTAGAGTTGATGGTGTCGAATCCCACGAAGCCGTAGAAGCAGACGGCGGCGCCGCGCAGCGTGCCCCACACGCCGTACGGGAAGAACCCGCCCGAGCCCTGGCCTTCCGGCACGCTGCTAGCGGGGATTCCCCAGTTGCCGGAATCCGCTGGAATAAAAAAAAACAACATTATTATCAGACATATAAGTTCGCAGCAGCATATGCATGAAATAGCTTGATGTAAAATTTAAATTATAGCAAGTTTACATCTCATTGCTGGCCAGAGATTTTATCTTATTCTGAGATGGCTACGAAGAAATTAGTACGCCGCGCTGGTGCTTTTTTTTATAATATAAGGTGACAAGTGAGCACACAGTCCACCTGATGGTAAGTGGTTGCTGTGACCCATAGACATCTACATTTATCTTCAATAAAGAATCAAAACGCAGATGCGTCGTCACCCGTGCGGACTAAGATGGAATGCCTCTTTTCCAGTAAAAGGGGTCCCCGGTTCTCTACACTCTCCATACGAAACACAGTAGTGTCGACCTACCATTTTACGCTGGTATTCTGTGAGAGCGTGGTCCTTCCCCGGTCGAGCCGACCCATACGTGCTACAATTATACTACTAATATAGCTGCAGCATGGCTCAGGTCATGGCTCACCATCAGGTGAACTGTGTGCTCGTTTGTCTCCCTATCCTATAAAAAAATATCCATATCACATAATATTTACGTACGTAACATGTTTGGTGGCACATGATTTTGCAAATAAATATATCTTTATCATAACTTTATATCTTTATACGTGGTAGAATCATACTGCAATTATATTATGGTTGTAGGACGAATGGTTTGACTCGACCTGGGAAGGCCCAGTTTACACAGAATACCAGCGTGAAATAGCAGCTTAATGCTGCTGTGTTTCGTATGGTGAGTGTAGAGAACCGGATACCCCTTTTACTGGAAACGAGGCATTCTTAATCCCCAGTGGTGATAACGAATCATCTGCATTTCGATTCTTTCAAGGATAGATGAGGATCTATGAGTCACAGCATCCTCATACCACCAGGTAGTCTGCGTGCTTGTTTGTTACCCTATAAAAAATTCTCCTTTAAAAAAATCTTCCACTAATCTAACAAAACATCATTATCGAGAGTCGAGAGTTATAGATTTTGCTATTAAAATCAATTAATCTAAATTAAAAATTTCGTACCACCGACTTCAATATAAATTATTAAGAATAACTCAAAACCTATTGTTCAGACCCGGATCAAATTTATATGGGAACACATGAAAAGCACCAGCTTTCAAATTAAAAAAAAATCATCGCAATCGGTTCTCGTAGAATAAAGTTATGAGGTAACACACATAAAAAAGTAGAACATACAGTCGAATTGAGTACCTCCTTCTTTTTGAAGAAGAAAATAAATAAATGTGTGCGATGTGAAACTTACCTTTGAAAGCGCCGGCGGTCACAATAAATAGTATGACGGCCATGTTGACGGCGGCCAGCACGTTGTTGACGGCGGAGGACTCGCGCGCGCCCACAGACAACAACACTGCGAACAAACAAACAAAAAAAACAAACGCTTCACTTCATACCATTCAATAGCATCTTAAGAATGAGACACTTCCGCCAATTGGGCCCAAGTATGACAACAATCCCATTATTACGTGAACGTACTTTCAGTAGAGCCATACTACAGTTATATTGTGGTTGTAACACGAATGGATCGGCTCGAACAGAACTGGCTGTGGGGAGGCGGGGGGACTGACTTTTCAACAGTTCCCTAACGTAAAATAGCAGCTTAATATTGCTGTGTTTCATATGATGGGTGTAGAGAACCGGAGACCCTTTTTACTGGAAACGAGGCATTCCATCTTAGTCTTAGTTATAACCGTTACCGTCACAGCCTAAAGTCCACTGATGTATACAAGCCTCCCCCATAGATTTCCTCATAGGGTCGGCTAACCGCAGTTTATTTTTTATTTTTAGTCGTTATTAGGAAGACGCCATTGCCCATCTCCTAATTTGTTTTCCTCTGTCGCCTCTTACGACACCCACGGCTTGATATGGGGTAGTTAACATTCATACACCGCCACTATATTCGTTACACATTTAATTCATAATCGAGGATAAATGTAGATGTCTATGGACCACAGTATCCACTTACCATCAGGTGGACAATGTTTTCGTTTGTCACTCGAATTCTTAAAAAAATATTACGTAAAAAACATCGGTCACGGCCCATACATGCTGTGACCTGGCTTTAAAATATTGCGAATATGACTAGTGTATGGATTAATCCGTTCCCTCTGGGCACAACCTAAATCCTAAATTCAAAATATATTATTTAAAAGCCGAGGGTCATAGAACATTACACTTATGTATTTCGTCAATTTTTGGTTACGATGTAGCCATTACTGCAGCCATTACTACAACCTCAGCTAAAACAATTAATACGAAAACTATGAAGTAATATACACTTAACTAAATAAGTAAAGGTGGTAAGAGCGTTCATCATCCTATTTCCTCCCGAGAATTTTATAACAGGCGGCTATGGGATATACCAGAAAAATCTAATGGCTTCCGATATAGGCAACGGTATATATTTCCATGTTTATCGACAGGTTTTATCGCTAAGAAATTTATTTTTTTCCTAACGCCAAGCAAAGCTTGCCCAGGTACTTCTTATTAAATCAAAGAATTTCGTACATTTTCTATGGATGTTTAAGGATAATTAAAAGAAATTTGGAAACACTGGCTGATAATAATCTTTTTTTTATTCTTATTTTAATACTATAAATACTAGCAATGCTATTTAACATAACCAGTGTTACCACTAACTACACTAGGTAAGCTTAAAATGCTTGTGGCGAATTCGAAACTTTTTTTGAGTAAACTGTCTGAGCTATGCCGTTAGGCTACTGTCACTTATAATCAACAAGCGACCCGCCCCAGCTTCGCCTGGTTAGGATCTAATAATGTGGCGTTATTTCGATTTAAGACAATCTTTTTAACTATGTTCGAATTCTCAAAAAAAAAATCTCAAATTTTTTGGATAAAATATATTGTATAAGTTATAGCCGAGATCACTCCTTGTATTGTTTTCTATCTGTCCTTGAAGTTTCATTAAATTAGGTTCAGCCATTCCAAAGATTGTCCCGTACAGACGTACAGACAGATCATTTTTTTTAAATTGCTTTCTATGTCTTAATGACATGCGAATAATCGTTTCAACTCAATAAAATGCAGCTGTTATTTTGATATTACAGACAAACGCTTCAGTTTTATTTATATGTATAGAGTATAGATGATGAATTATATTGTAGAGAGATCTCGTCACTAAAGTGAGGGTGCTGTTAGGCGTTAGCAGAGGCCTACAGTTTTGTATGTTATAACCACAGAATAAATAATAGTACTGCGGTTATACTAATAAATAATAACTTACCTCCGAGAACGATGACAACAAGAAAAGCAAATATGTCGAAGTACGGAGAAAAATGCGTAGAGTGTATCGGGGCTGTCTCTAGAGACCAAGTCGACATCGATTTATTGAGCATTGAGTCTAAATATATGCTTAGTCCCCTGGCTACGCTCGCAGTACCTGAAAAGAAAAAAAAAAGTTAATGGTATAATTTATAATCAATGAAAACCAATAAAGAAATGTGGAGTAAACTAAATTTAAAAAAAAATAAAAAGGCACACACAGTACACAACTCACACAAAGAAGCAACGAAGTGTATAATAAACGCGCACGCACGCACATAAGAATCGAGAGCGGTGACGTAGAGAGGGCATGACGGCATAAGGAAGCGTCATGCCGTTTGCCCGTTTGCCGTCACGGCATACAAGTCGGTTTTACTGCCAAGGCGCGGAAATACGAGTAGATGTTTCACATCAATAATGTCGGGAATTTATTTAAAATTAATTTCAAATGAAACTTGTTTTACCTGAGGACTGTCAATTTAGACCCTAGCGACGACACACTTCTGTACTTTGGTTCTTAATTGATGATAGATGCAGATTCCTAACGGCCCCCGTCAACACTTACCATCAAGAGGACTGTGCGCTCGTTTGCCACCCTTAATTCTATTTTCTTATAAAACTGAACTCACAAACAATCCAGCTGATGACAAATTACTACTGAACCATACGGACATTGGTTACCAACTCCAAACACAGAAGGTACATATGCGTTGCCATCTCCGAAGGTCACAATGAAATGCCTTTAGTTATGCTGTAAATTTCAGATTTCCCACGAGGTTTCTTTCTTACCTCGTAACTGAATTTACTTCCTTCTTTTTTTCTTATTTACACAAAAACCATCTCAATTAGACGGGATATTTTACCGAACATAGACTCAAGGATCATGTTCCAGCCGATGATGAAAGCGAGGAACTCTCCCACGGTGACGTAGGTGTAGATGTAGACGGAGCCAGCTTTCGGCACCCGTGAGCCGAACTCTGCGTAGCACAAACCTGTTGGCCAAGTATAATGTTTAGCGAAAAGCAAAATATAAAGAAAAATAATATACGTCTTCAACAAGTTTAACACGTGGCAGAACCATTAGAAGAGCATACTACTGCTATATTGTGGCTGTGGAACGAATGGGTCTGTTGACCAGAAAAGGAAAACGCTCTCACAGGAAACTAGCGTAAAATAGCAGCTTAATGCTGCTGTTTCGTATAGTGAGTGTAGACCATACTGAAAATGAGGCATTTCAACTTAGTTCTCAAGGGTAACACCACATCTGCACTTTGATTCCTAACCGAGTACTTATAGATGTCTATGGGCTACAGCATCCATTACCATCTAGTGGACTGTGTGCTCATTTGTCACCCTTATTTTATAAAATAATTTAAAATTAATAATTTTGTACAACCGAGTTCAATATAAATTATTAAGAATAACTTAAAAAAATATTGATCAGACCTTGATCAAATTTATATGGGACCACATAACAAGCGCCAGCTTTCAAATAAGAGAATCATCGGAATCAGTTCACCCAGCAAAAAGTTATGAGGTTACACACATTAAAAAAAACGAGTCGAATTGAGTACCATCTCCTTTTTGAAGTCGGTAGAAAAAGGTGTACTATATTTAAATTAAAATCTCACCTGCGAACAACGACGCGACAGCCGCTATAAGGAACGAAAGCACGATGGAGGGTCCCGCTAGATGCAGCGCCACTGAGCCCACCAACACGTACACACCCACTCCCAGAGTGCTGCCGACACCCAGGGCAGTGAGGTCCCAAAGTGATAGACATCTGAAAACAATGCACATAATGTTTTTTTTTTAGAATAAGTGTGACAGACGAGCACACAGTTCACGTGATGGTAACTGGGGGACATAGACATCTACATTTATCCTCAATTAAGAAGAAATATACAGATGCGTTGTCAACCCTAAGGACTAAGATGGAATACCTCGTATCCAGTAAAAAGTTTCTCCGGTTCTCTATGGTCATCATACGAAAAACAGCAGAATTAAGCTGCGATATTACGCTGGTATTCTGTGAAAGTTAACATGATGGGGTCAACAAGTGGGGCTGTGATTACCATGTTACAACTGATGATGCCAATGATGATATCCTTCAGGTCAAAACATTTTTGGAAGCATCGGACGCGCTAACACAGACTCTTGTCCTAGCCTACCTACGTTTAATGAAACTCTTGTATACATACATCCACTGAACTGGACCAGTTTTATACGTGATACAGCAACACTATAGCTATATTATGGTTGTAGCACGACGGGGTCGGCTCGACCGGGGTAGAACCACGCTCTCACAGAACACCAGCGTAAAATAGCAGCTTAACGCTGATGTGTTTCGTATGGTGAGTGTGTTCGAACGGAGGCCATTTCTACTGGAAACGAGGCATTCCATCTTAGTCTTCAGGGGTGACAACGCATCCGCATTTTGATTCTTAATCAAGAATAGATGTAGATGTCTATGGATCGCTGTGCTTCACTTAACATCAGATGGAGTGTGTGCTCGTTTGTCACCCTAATTCTATAAAAAAAAAAAACTATACTCAGACCAATAAAAAGATAGAGCGCTACGTACGTTTCAAGTAACGCCAATACCATGTTCAATTTCTTTGCACTCACGCACAAAGCTTTCTACTTTCTTTTTATATATCAGCTCGTAAAAATTCTGGACGACATATATGCTCCTAAAACCATGTTGTTGGTTGATTGGTTTTTCATTTTGTTGGTCTAAGTATACGTATAGTAAAATTGTAAACGGACTTTTTGTCTGTTTTTCAGTGCTTTTCTGCACGCTTATCTCCATAACGTCTGAACCAATATTTATAGATGTGGTTTTCGTTATTGATATAACCTTGGGCTAACATTTAGTGTTTTTTTTTCATTTAAATTACTTTACAAATGAAAAATTCATGTCAGTTTTAAAGTATGCAGTATTAGTTTTCCCGTGACTCGTGCACAAATTGCCGTGCCGTTATAACGTGTGAATTGGCATACGGGGAATCCATAACTCCATTTCTTTCCGTCGGTGGAGGCGACAATGAAAAATGTCGGAAAGAGGTCATGGCTTCAGACGGACGACGGTATAAAAAGTAGGAAATGCAGCAGACGTACACACGCTTATGAATGTCAATATGCTGATACAGTCGTAATTAAAATTTAATTAAAACAAGTATAATTAACGCAAGAAACACAAACCTTCTTAGACCACTAGCTTCCAGCTCCTCAGGTTCGAAGTTCTTCTTCCTACCCAGTGCCTTCCCGAAAGCCCGCCACTTGCCACAAGCCATTGATCAACTCAGCCCAACGCCTGCCCCGCAATTCTGCATCTGGACAGCTTGGAGATACAATCTGGCTTTAACGAAAATTCTAAGTAAAGTAACGTTAAATAGCACTTTAAACTTAATATTACCCTTTATCTTCCCGTGGGGTGTTGTGAGAGGCGACACAGGAAAACATGCGAGGAAAACATTTTCTGGCATGTTTTCCAGTCATGTCTCTAGCGGTGACATGTCATCCTGGCATGTCACCGCTAGACTTTCGTGCCGCTACGTATACTCCCCGCCATAAAGTGCTAATAACGATGACTGCGTTGTTCGCTGAATGGCTACACTTAGCCTTTGGACAAGAAAAGATCCAGCTCTTTTGTCTCCAGCGGCTACGACCATTCAACGACACAGTCCCTTTAAAAACAAACCGCTCGTGGACTGATTGTGCCTACAGAAAATGGCACAAATATATAATCATCTCCCGGACTAATATTTTCTCCGATACTGCCCCAGTTGTAAACAAGGTACCCTAAGTCTTTTTAATCTACTCAAATTGTTAGAGACCTATTCCCAACAAAGGGCCAAATGCACTCTGTCTAGGTAAGGTCTAAGAAAAGGTCTAGATAAAACTTTATTATTTACACAAACTTTCTCTTATTTCGTACCTTTTTTCAACGATGAATCCTTTTTTTCGATTGTAACAATTTTCTTAAACATTGATTTACTTATTTAATTTTAAACACTAAAAATAACTAAATAAACAAGGAGACTAACTCTTTCGAGATAAAACCAGATAAAACAGAAATTAAAATCTTCAGAGTTAGTGCTTGTCAAAAATGACATCATAGATTATTATAATATATGTTTATTAAACGTAGTGATTATATTCTCTTGTATATATATATATATCTTAGAGTAATAATATAGAGTCTGCAGTATATGTGTATAGTTCTCTGTGAATCGAATTGATCTTTGATTTCTTTATAACGATTTTGATGAATCAATTATGGTTTCTTTTTATGTAGTAAAGATCGTCTAATTTTAAACGAGTCGCTTGTATTTTTGGCAGATATTATTACTTTAACGTTAAGTAGAGCGCAGATTAAGACTTTGTAATAATTAATACGGTAAATAATATAAAATTTAAAATTTTATATAACCGACTTCAATATAAATTTTTAAGAATAACACAAAAACTGGTGAAGCCATGGTAGAGCCATGCTGCAGCTAAATTAGTAGTATAGTTATGGGTTAATTGGTCGGCTCGACCGGGGAAGGACCACGCTCTCACAGAATACCAGCGTAAAATAGCAGCCTTAATACTGCTGTGCTTCGTATGGTGAGTGTAGAGAACCGGAGACCCTTTTTACTGGAAAATAGGCATTCCATCTTAGTCCTCACGGGTGACAACGCATCTGCATTTTGAGTCTTTATTGAGGATAGATGTAGAATGTCTATGGGTCACAGTAACCACTTACCATCAGGTGGACTGTGTGCTCGTTTGTCACCCTATTATAGGATAATAATAATTTAAAAAAATATTGGACAGACCTTGATCAAATATATGGGACCACATGTGAAGCATCAGCTTTCAAATAAAAAAAGAATCATTGAAATCGGTTCACCCAGTAAAAAGTTATTAGGTAACACACATAAAAAAAATCATACAGTCGATTTGAGTACCGTCTTCTTTTTGGAAGTCGGTAGGAAATACGAAGGAAGCGCGTGCAGTTTTAGACTAGACGATCTCTAAAATATTGGCTTGTATTTTATCTTTTTTTTAAATCTATTGTATATTATTCATATCTAGCATAACAAAACAAAATAAGTAGACTCAATATTGTAGCCTAGACTTTACTTCAAAGCTTTTGTTATTAATCTCAAATATTTTGTAATAAAAAAACATGCGCGAGCGTCGTGGAGCACTCGGTTGAAACGAAGTTTCTTTCGTAGTATATTATTATTGATAAACATATTAAAATGGAGCGTCATTTAAAATAAAATAATATTTCTTTCATCGCAAGATAATTAAAAGTGCGAGGGAGATGGGTATTATTCTATCTCGTTTCCTTATAGCTGCCAAAGCCGTCTACACTACGTCAGAAGAAGTCGTGACGGAAAAATCTTACATTTTCTCTCGCCTAGGTCCTATCCGTCAAATTCGTATCGTCCGGATAAGGAACTTAGTTCCAAAAATTTTATTATAAATTTGATATTACATCGTCTCAAAGTCGGTTTCTTTACTTATGTGGTGTATAAGTTTTGATTTATCACGTGTGAAAAAAAGTGTATGAATATTTTGTGTTTTTGCGCTTGATCTTGCATCGAGATCGTGGCCTACCATCTCACATGTAGCTATAAAAACCAACTTGCAGACAATACTAACATTACAGAAAATAATACAAGCGGTTGGGATGATGTTTTTTTTTTCATTTCTGGTTTTACTCAGGTCGAACTGCGGGCTGAAGCTAGTATAAAACAATTTTAGGGACCGGAGAAGTGTGATTGACTCTTCGACGACTCACTAATGAGAAACCTATGTCTCATAATTATCATCATTACAGCCTTTCATAAGTCCACTGCTGAACATAGGCCTCCCCCAAGGAATGCCACAAAGCACGGTCCTGAGCCACCTGCATCCATTGACTTCCTGAATGTCTTACCAGGTCGTCACTCCATCAACCTATGTCTATATTATGTTAATTATTACTTTGATACATATTTGTAATCAGTAGTCTCCAACCTAGCCTCTAGCTTCGCAGACCAAATAGTATGCTCTCTGTAAAATAAAACTTCTATAGTCTCTATTATTTTAGTTTATTGTATTAGTAATCACTGCAACATGATGTAAGTTGACGAGCACATTGAGTTTCAAGATATACTTGAGAATAGTTAGTGATAAGATAAAGATAAAGAAGTTAAAATGACTCGACTATGAAACTATTTTTGTAGGTCATTTAAATAACATAAACACTCACGCCTGTTACACAAAAGGAGTAAGCAGAGACTACAGACTTCCTTTTGGCATGATCCTACTTTATATACATATACTTGTTCGCTAGTTTAGCGTACTCTTAACTTGGCCCATCTCAATATACCGCCAATTTGATCGATAAACTTTTGCCTAGGGCGTTTTTTGCAGACTCTGCCGGTCACATTTAAATAGTATTTATTTAATAAAGCCACGTTGCAGCTGTGTTCTGGCCGCAGCACGAATGAGTCGGCTCTATCGTGAAAGGACGAATACCACCAAGAAATAACCGGAGCCTATTTTTATTGGTAGCATTGATGAGGCATTCAAACTTACTCCTATGTATGACAACTCATCTACGATTCTTAAAAGATGATGAATGTAGGTGTCTATGGGCCACAGCATCCACTTACAATCAGGTGGACTGTGTGCTCGTTTGTCACCCTTAGTTCTATAAAAAAATATTCCTTCATTCAATAATTCGTACTTTGGACTATACAGCCCTTGAAGGGTCAGTAGCCTAATGGCAGCGTGCGGACCGTGAACTCGAAAGTTCGTGGGTTCGAATCCGCCATTCGACTACTGTCGTGAACCATTTTAAACACAAGCATTTTAAGCTTACCAGAAGTGGTTATATAAAAAAATTACCATCTATGGATATTAAGCGATTTTTGGATGGGTAAAATCTTATGAGTTCCCGTCAACGACATGTTAATACAGTATACCGTTACAGCCTATAAAGTCCACTGCTGAACATACGCCTTCCCGATAGATTGCCACATGGCTCATAGGGGATATTTGCCATAGTTACCACACTCGGCAAGCGGGTTGGCAATCGCAGTTTTTTAAAAGCTTTTACAAAAATTTACTTCGCAAATATCCGCGTTATAAAATAAAATGATGTGTCTTACCTAGTATGAAGAAGCACCTCCCGCCCTCCCTCAATTGCGTGCACTATCCCTAATTGAGGGAGGGCGGGAGGTGCTTCTTCATACTAGGTAAGACACATCATTTTATTATATAACGCGGATATTTGCGAAGTAAATTTTTGTAAAAGCTTTTATATAATGGATTTCCGCAAAGTAACGCCTGATTCTATTAATTAAATCGCAGTTTTTTTTATTTTAAGTCGTTATTAGGAAGACGCTGCTGCCCATCTACTGATTTGTTTACCTCTGTCGCCTCTTACGACACCCACGGGATGATATGGGGTAGTGGGTATTCTTCTTACACCGCCACTACACGATATTTTTAACCTTGGACACATTATCAAACTAATTATTGAAATATGCTAACAGTATATCTATAGTTATTTATAAGTATGACGTGGTGTGCGAATGACATGCGCGATTGACGTTTTTGGATGGGTGAAATTTTACGAGTTCGCGTCACCAACGTGTTGTAATCATAGACTTAGTGTCGATCCGCTATCTACGGCTGGAACAGCAGCATATTTCTGTAGTTATACATAAGTATGACGTGTTGTGCTTTGACAACAGTGACAGTACAGATTATACTTAAAACAAATAACGACGACTATTATTTTTACAAGACATTTATATATAAATAGCAATCAAACATTTTTATTTCTTGCTTCAGATTCAACAAATCTGTTCCATCCTTTTTAGAATATAAGGAAATGATTAAGTAGTAAGACAAACGAGCGCACAGTCCACCTGATGCTAAGTGGATGCTGTGGCCCATAGACATCTACATAGATGTAGATTCGATTAGGAATCAAAATGCAGATGCGTTGTCATTCCCGAGAAATAAAATGGAATGACTCGTTTCCAGTAAAAAGGGTCTCCCTTCTCTACACTCACTATAAGAAACACAGCTGTATTGGGCTATTATTTTACTTTGGTATTCTGCGAGAGCGTGGTCCTACCCCGGTCGAAGCTAATGATAACAATGATGCAAACTATGAAATTAATGTTAAAAAATTTATAGTAAGAAATTCATGTAAATACTTAGTAATAATGACATAAATGTATATTAATTATTATGTCATTTAAGTTGTATTAATATTTTGTACTGGGCTTGCAGAGACCCTCATGTTTTTAATGAATAAATAAAACATATCAAATGTATATTAGTGTTGCTCGGATTGCCGGTAGATGTGAAACCAGACTAATAATAAAGAAATGAAATTTTCATTTATATACTACAATTAATTAGAAAAAAAAAACACTGTTATTTCATAGTTGTAAGTTTTCACTTCTGTCTACCGTCCCCAATTACTGCCAATTTTTTTAAATGTTTAGATTTAGATATTAATCACGATATTTCGACACTTACTAGCCACCAAATTACAAGTTCTAAAACAAAGATTAATGATAAGTTTTTGACGGCTCCGTGGCGCAGTGGCTTAGCAATGAGTTGTTGCGCTGGGGGCTGCGGGTTCGAATCCCGCACGGAACAAGTATTTGTATGGCCTACAAATAATTGTTCCGAGTCTGGATGTTTGTCCTCGTGCAATTTATGTTTGTAAACTGCCTCCACGACACAGGAGAAAATCCTAGTGTGGGGGTAACGTTTTTTTTTTTTTTTAAATAAAAAATAATAAAATAAAATAAATAATAAGTCATCGCGCGCTCTGACCGGGCGATGACTTATTATTAATCTATGTTTTAGAATTCTAAAATTTATTATGCAGTGCTAAATTTGATAATGTTCCAAAAGAGAAGAGAGCCGTGGTAGCTCATATGGTTGGTGCTCGCGGTAAATTTCACAGTACGCGAGCAACCCGGGTTCGATCCCCGCCGGCACCAATGAAAATGTTAATTGCAATTTTAAGTGCTGATTTACAACGTACTCGGCGGTGAAGAAAAACATCGTGAGGAAACCTGCATGTCTGAGAAATAAGAAAAAAAAGTATTTCAAAGACATGTGAAGTTCGCCAACATGCGTTGGGACAGCACGGCGGACATTTCCTAGTCCTAAAACCCTCTCAGAAATGAGAGGAGGCCTGTGCCCAGCAGTGGGACGTAACAGTCTGTAACTTTAACTTTAACTTTAGAATACATAATCCATTTAAATAAAACTAATTTTACGGATTATATCGCGTATATTAATTTCGAGCACTTTACAGTACCCATGGTCACGGGGGTACTGAGGTGTATGGCGTCCCAATGTCATAGTTAACCACGGCTACCTCCAGATTAAAAATTATTAATTTTTGTTCCGATCTACGCAGTATGAACTTACAGTATCTTGAAGTCATGCAGTTGTATACTTGGGTTGAGATTTAATTTTAGTAATTATGGGATCCCAAGCAGATGGTAGCACCCAGCCATATTCTCTATTGAAATTAGGATGTTTTTTGATTTCAATAATCTCACGAATCATCCTTGGAAGGAATCGGTGTTCTTTAGCGAGGATTTGTGGTTTATCAAATCTAATGTAGTGACGGGAGCGATCATGTACGTATTCTCAGACTGCAGACTTCCCGGAGCGTCGATTCTTCACATCAGCTATGTGTGTAGATACCATGGGTGCTGTAAAGTGCTCGAAACGTCGGGAATGTAAAATAAGTTAATATACGCGATAAAATCCGTAAAATTAGTTTTATTTAAATGTGCAGTGCTCGCGTAAATATAAGAAATCATTATACAATAATCCATATCATAATATTTATTAATTATATAATTAAGATTATCGGTTTTTTTTTTATAGGATAAGGGTGACAAACGAGCACACAGTCCACCTGATGGTATGTGGTTGCTGTGGCCCATAGACATCTACATTTATCCTCGATGAGGAATCAAAATGCAGATGCGTTGTCACCCGTGAGGACTAAGATGGAATGCCTCGTTTCCAGTAAAAAGGGTATCCGGTTCTCTACACTCACCATACGAAACACAGCAGCATTAAGCTGCTATTTTACGCTGGTATTCTGTGAGAGCGTGGTCCTTCCCCGGTCGAGTCGACCCATTCTTGTTACAACTATACCAGAAATATAGTTGCAGCATGGCTCTACCACGTAAACGTATCGTATTACGGGATTTCCCTAATACGATAGTGAAATTAAATATTATAAATTGAATAAATTGCTTCATATTATGATATTTGTCGTAGTCAACACGCATGCGGGTTGGCAATCGCAGTTTTTTATTATTTTGTGTCCCATGCCCTGTTTCAGTTTCCCTCTGTCGCCTCTTGCAACACGGGACGATATGGGGTAGTGAATATTCTAAAACCGCCACTACACGGTCAAGTGTAGTAGAATATGGAGAAATAAAACAGTTTTCAAACTATTTTGAATTTAGAATCATAAAACGAACTGGTCCGTTTTGTGTTTCTTGTTTTTACACTTAAAAGTTGATTCATAACAGCCGGCTTATTTTAATCAAGTAAATATCGATAACAAGTAATCGACTTTGATGATAAGGGGTGATTTTCTAATGAATTTTATAAACACTTTCTATTATCGACGTTTAAATTACATATTTTAATTAGAATAAAAACAGAGCAAGTCTATAAATCCTTATGAACCCACTGCTTGACATGAATAGAATGGAATAGAATATAATGATTTTTGTTCAATAAAAATTCTAAGAATACCTATTGAAAGTCATTTAAGCTTTACCACTGCTTCGGAAAATATGTTAAAGCAATGTCATCATCATCATCATTACAGTCTTATGAAGGGCCTTATCCAATGCTGAACGTAGGCCTCCCTTAAGGAATGCCCCAAAGCGCAGTCCTTCATGTCTTACCAGGTCGTCACTCCATCTAACGGGGGGACGACCTACACTTCGCCTACAGGTAGAGGCTGCCACTCGAGAAACTTTTTTTAGAACCAGAGCAACCGACGTAGCCAAACGGATTAGTAAGCTGAAGTAGCAATGGGCCGGCCATATAGCTCGAAAAACCAACCACCTAAGGGGAAGCAAGTAACGTCGTCATCGAATTTCGGTCACGGCGACAAGTCTCAACGGAAACAAGCCATCTGTGCAGGACAGGATTTTTTTATGAGCATACTAGCTGTTCCCCGCGAATTGGCCCGCGCGTAATTTAGTACGATTGGATTTTATCCTAGTGTGGAGGAGGTAAGGTTTTAAAAAAAAGAAAGTAAGAAAGTAAGTAAGTTTTAACGGTGGTAGAGCCACGCAGCAGTTTTTGCTGTTGCATGTATGGGCCGGCTCGAGCCGGGTTGGTACCACGACCTCACAGAATACCGGCGTGAAGTAGAAGCTTTGCTTCTGCGTTTCGTCTGGTGAGTGCAGGTGGCCGGAGGCCCAATTCCCCCCCCCCCCCCCCCCCTGCAACTGAATTTCTGCAACATCAGGGGACTTCACTCTAACCTAAACGCCGTCCACTACCATCTCGAGACGGCGAAGCCGGCCTTGCTCTTTCTGACCGAGACGCAGGTTTCCTCTCCGGCTGATATTTCGTATCTCTCCTACCCGGGGTACAAATTGGAGCATTCCTTTGTGCCTCGGGCTGGAGTTTGCGCGTATGTCAGAGAGGACATCTGTTCTCGACGCCTCGGCAGTCTTGAAGGTTCGGACCTGTCCATCCTTTGGCTACGCGTAGACAGCGACGACCATCCGCGCGTCTACGGGTGCCTCTATAGTTCCCATAGCGGTAATGCCGAAACAGACCGACTCATCGACCACGTCCAAATGGCTACAGATTTCTTGCTACAACAGGTCCCATCCGCAGAGATCGTGATCCTTGGCGATTTTAACGCCCACCATGCCGAATGGCTCGGTTCACGTCTAACCGATCATGCGGGGAGATCTGCTTATGACTTTGCCTTGGCATATGGTCTGACACAACTGGTTACTTCGCCTACGCGGATTCCAGATGTGGAGGATCATACACCTTCCCTGTTGGACCTTCTGCTGACCTCTCATCCGGACGGATATCAGGTTTCCGTCGATGCCCCTCTCGGCTCTTCGGACCATTGTCTGATCCGGAGTGTAGTGCCACTCACGCTCCCTTCGCGGTTGCGTTCTGCAGGTTGCCGCCGTGTTTGGCATTACAGGTCGACGGATTGGGACGGAATGCGGTCCTTCTTTGCATCCTACCCATGGGGGCGGGTTTGCTTCTCGCCGGATGATCCCAGCGCTGTTCCTGACACTGTCACTGATGTGGTGCTACAGGGAATGGAACTATTTATTCCATCATCGGAACTATTTATTCCATCATCGGAACTATTTATTCCATCATCCTTGGTACCCATCGGAGGCAGATCTCAGCCTTGGTTTGGTCGCTCCTGTAAGACTACATTACGCAGTAAGCAGGAGTGTTATCAAGCCTGGGCTGCGGCTTCGGCGACTCGGGATGTAAATACCAGCACACTTAAAAAGAAGTATAACTTCGCCTCCAGGTCCTTCAAAAGAGTTATTGCCAAGGCAAAGTCAGAGCACATAGGCAGAATTGGCGAGAAACTAGTTCGCCTTCCTTCGGGAACCCGTGCATTCTGGTCTCTCGCCAAGGCTGTCCAAGGGAATTTTTGTAAGCCATCACTACCATCTCTGCACAGGGAGGATGACTCACTGGCCCATGACGCAAAAGACAAAGCCGACCTTTTAGGCTCCATTTTTGCGTCCAACTCGACTCTTGATGACGGGGGGAAAACACCGCCGACCATCCCGCGATGTGAGTGCTCCATGCCGGATGTGCTATTCTCACAGCGCTCGGTTCGCAAAGCACTGCTCTCCCTGGACATCCAGAAGTCGAGTGGGCCTGACGGAATCCCCCCAATTGTGCTGAGGACGTGTGCTCCGGAGTTGGCACCGGTCCTAACGCGTCTTTTCCGGTACTCCTACTCCCAAGGCGTAGTCCCGAATTCATGGAAGACAGCTTTTGTCCACCCGATCCCTAAAAAAGGCGACCGCTCAGACCCATCCAACTATAGGCCTATCGCGATCACCTCCTTGTTCTCCAAAATAATGGAATCCATTATTAACTGCCAGCTCATCCGGTACCTTGAGGATCACAAGCTGATTAATGACCGCCAATACGGTTTTCGTCGGGGTCGATCAGCTGGTGATCTTCTGGTCTACCTGACCCATAGATGGGCGGAGGCAGTAGAGTCCAAGAGGGAGGCGTTGGCCGTTAGTCTGGACATTGCGAAGGCCTTCGATCGGGTTTGGCACAAAGCGCTTCTTTCGAAGCTCCCTTCCTATGGGCTTCCCGAGAAATTGTGCAATTGGATCACCAGCTTCCTTGCAGATCGGAGCATCAAGGTCGTTGTGGACGGTGCATGCTCTGACTACAAGCCTATTAACGCTGGTGTTCCACAAGGCTGTGTGGTATCACCAACGCTGTTTCTTCTGCATATCAATGATATGTTGCTAACTGGTAACATTCATTGCTATGCGGATGACAGCACTGGTGATGCTCTATACACCGGCCGTGCCAATATTTCTCGGGAAAACGTCGCTGAGTACCGGAACAAACTTGTGTCTGAAGTCGAGTCTTTGCTGAACAAAGTCTCGGATTGGGGGCGACTAAATCTAGTCCAATTTAATCCTCAGAAGACACAAGTTTGCGCGTTTACCGCTAAAAAGAACCCCTTTGTCGTATCTTCTCAGTTTCAAGGCACTCCCCTTCTTGCCTCAGCCAGTATCGGTATCCTCGGAGTCGACATATCGAGTGACGTGCAGTTTCGTGGTCACTTGGAAGGGAAGGCCAAATTGGCCTCTAAAAAGCTTGTCGTGCTCAGCGGAGCGGGACAGTATTTCATGCCGGCACACCGCCTGCTACTTTACAAGACGCAAGTTCGGCCTCACATGGAATACTGTTCCCATCTCTGGGCAGGGGCTCCCCAGTGCCAGCTCCTTCCACTTGACCGCATCCAACGCAGAGCGGCTCGAATTGTCGACGACCGAGCCCTTTCCGATCGGCTCGATTCATTGGCACTGCGAAGAGATGTTGCATCCCTTTGCATTTTCTTTCGCATCTACCATGGGGAGTGCTCTGAGGAATTGTTCGGATTAATCCCAGCCGCCAAATTTCACGAACGCACATCGCGGCAGAACTCCCGATACCATCCACACCATCTGGATGATTGGCGGTCCACCACTGTGCGATTTAGAAGATGTTTTCTTCCTCGCACGACCTCCTTGTGGAATCGATTACCATCAGCGATTTTTCCGGACCGATACGACTTAGGGACCTTCAAGAAAAGAGCGTACTCCTTTTTAAAAGGCCGGCAACGCATCTGCGATTCCCCTGGTGTTGCAGTTGTTCATGGGCGGCGGTAGTCACTTACCATCAGGTGAGCCGCATGCTCGTTTGCCCCCTCTCCTATAAAAAAAAAAAAGAAAGAAATCGGGAAAGTTTACGCTGGATGGGACGTGATAAACTTGCACTTATTTAATTTTTATTGAACGCCAACCCGCGTTGGCGCAACCAAACCAAACCAAACCAAACCCGCAACCAAAAAATTGTCATAAATGAGATCAAAACCACCTGATACTAAATAGTCCACTGCTGCAGGGCTAGCATGGGCAGAAGATAATTTTATCCCCGGGGAAAGGAGAAAATGTTTACCCCCGCGCTTAGTTTTATCCACCTTTCGAGCATGGGCATACGGGTGGATATAGTATCCACAGTAGATAAAATGAGGAGATAGACTTAGACTTAGATAGATTTTTGTATAAATATAAACTTAAACCCACGTTCAATGACCTAGGATAGAATTGTCCCTTTCAAAAGTTAAAAAAGCATAATTTTTTATCTTTCATTTGGCTCCACGCTACGGACGGGGGATATATGTCTACTCGTTATGTCAAACGGGGACATACTTCTGCCCATTGCCGTGCATTCGCATAGGGACAAGATAATTTAATCTCTTGTCAGTGGGTATAATCGGTGGATAAAATTTTTGTTCCCAGCCCATGTTAGCCGCGCAGCTCAAAGATACCTGCAATTGACTGCAAAAAAGACTACAGATTTATTTTAGAGTTTGTTGCTACATAAAGGTGGTTTTCTTGCCTATGGATCCGTCTGGTCGGGTACCAACCTTCTAACGTATTTTTGCCGCTAAATAGCGGTGCTTGTTATAATAAAAATAATAATGTCCTCCAGACCGAACTTCCGTCACGGCGGCCAGTCTCGATGGAGACTAGCCATCGGCGCAGGACGGGATCACAGTGCCCAGGCGCGCGCATGTTCAGATGCACTCTCTTTGACAGCTCCGTGGCGCAGATGCTTAGCAATGAGTAAAAATAATAACCAAAAAAATTACTCTCTATTCTCTCCCTCTCTCAGTCGGAAGGGATGGTAAACCGACACAATTGGAGACAGACCAGGCGCAAGACCACCTGCTTCACGTGTCTTAACCCTGTGCGTTAAGACACGTGAAGACACGTTAAGACACCGCCAACTTCCTGGGATTCGCACCCGAGAGAGATTAGCAGTCGAATTTACAACAACTAGACCAATCGTACCCTACATATCGGAACACAGCAGGTATACATAGGTAAGAGAGTGGTTCCCATGTAGAAACGGACTTTTAGGCAGAAAAGGATTTCTAGGTGAAGAACAATTTTGTCAGTCTCGACCACAGACAGAGAGTAGAGTAAATGTATGTACATGTATAGAAAAATAACAGCAAATTGCAAATTTTGCAATTTTTTTTAAACCATACCCCTCACTAGAATTTTCTCCTGTATCGTGAAGGCAGTTTACAAACACAAATTGCACAAGGACAAACATCCAGTCCCGGAACAATTATTTGTAGGCCATACAAATACTTGTTCCGTGCGGGTTTCGAACCCGCGGCCCCCAGCGCAGCAACTCATTGCTAAGCCACTGCGCCACGGAGCCGTATTTAATTTTAATTGCAGTCGCGGCGGCCAGTTTGAACAGAGACTAGCCATCTGGCGTTGAACAGGATTATATGCACTATAGTGCACGAACGTGCGCGTAAGCACAAGTCGTGCTTTACCTGGTTACCCAGACACAGGGGTCAAACACCGCGAACTTCCTGCCACTGGCTGCAAAAAAAACCAATAACTGATAG
The DNA here is from genome assembly GCA_963668995.1 of Parnassius mnemosyne. Lineage (NCBI taxonomy): Eukaryota > Metazoa > Arthropoda > Insecta > Lepidoptera > Papilionidae > Parnassius > Parnassius mnemosyne. The sequence continues at coordinate 3,988,179 of CAVLGL010000013.1, forward strand.
TGGCCCGGTCCGGGACTACAACGCGGGACCACATGATAATTACACGCCCTATATACCACTGATCAACGAGTCAGTTAATAGTGTGCATACTATATTGTATACTTAGCACACCGTACACACATATAACTCTGTGCGCCTAAATTAAATTTACTTTGCATCGCAAATACCACGAATACGGTGATAAAAATATTGCGGTAGAAGTGTTAACTGACCATATTACGCAGTTTCTGCTTTTTGCGATTCTGTCCATCTAAAGGTTTTTTTTTAATAGAATAAGAGTGACAAACGAGCACACAGTCTACCTGATGGTAATTGGTTGCTGTGGCCCATACACATTTAGATGTATCTTCCAGTAAAATGCCTCTTTTCCGGTAAAATGGGTCTCCGGTTCTCTACACTCACCATACGAAACACAGCAAGGTAATCTAGAAGCAATCCATTTTATATCTTTGTTTCTTCTTTCGTTCGTGTATTGTTTTGGTGTACAACAAAGACTTATCTATCTATAGGTATTACGCCCATTAATAGATAGGCTACAGCTACTCGTATGTTTTAGTTTTCACATTATTCCAGTCACCGTAAAATAGCATCATTTGACTGCTATGTTTCGTATTGTGAGTGCCATTTCATCTTAGTCCTCATGCAATTGACAACACTTCCGCATTTTGATACTTAATCGATGATAGATGTAAATGCCTATAGAACACAGCATCCACTTATCATCAGGTGGACTGTGAACTGTGAACTGATAACAGAACCCACTACCCCTATTGTCCCGTTGTCGTTTGCCATTTGGAGTAAGAGATTTAAGAGATTTTATATATTATTATTATAGGATAAGGGTGACAAACGTGCACACAGTCCACTTGATGGTAAGCGGTTGCTGTGGCCCATAGACATCTACATCTATCCTCGTTTGCTAATCAAAATGCTGATGCGTTGTCACCCGTGAGGACGAAGATGGAATGCCTCTTTTCCAGTAAAAAGAGGTCTCCGGTTCTCTACACTCACCGTACGAAACACAACAGCGTTAAGCTGCTATTTTACGCTGGTATTCTGTGATAGCGTGGTCCTTTCCCGGTCGAGCCGACCCATTCGTGCTACAACTATACTACTTAATATAGATGCAGCAAGGCTCTACCACACAAAAAAATAATATAAATTGTATAAATGAAACAGGAGATTGGTAGCAGCATCTTCCTGATAACAACACGAAATAATCAGAGGTGACAGAGGTAAATGAAGGTGAAGATATGTAGGCAGCTCTCACAACTCATGCTATACAAAATTAAAAAAATGCGGAGGTAAAGACGCCTGCCTAGCGTAGCAACTATGGCAAATATTCCTCCTACGAGGCTATTTATAAGGCCTATGTTTAGCAGTGGACCTTTTGTAGTCCGTTATGAAATTATGAATGAAGGATAATTTAAAATTAAAAATTTTGTACAGCCGACTTCAATATAAATTATTAAGAATAACGCAAAAACTATTGGTCTGACCTTGATCCAATTCATATGGGACCACATGTGAAGTACCAGCTTTCAAATAAAAAAAGAATCATCGAAATCGGTTCACACAATAAAAAGTTATGAGGTAACACACATAAAAAAAACATACAGTCGAATTGAGTAGCGTCTCCATTTTGAAGTCGGCAGAAAAGAAGTAATAACTATCAGCACAGAGAAGCTCTTCACTAGTCTCTTTTTGTCGGATATATGAAGAGTACAACCTACGCTATATTGTGTTGGGGTGTCCACCTTTACCGTCAAGCACGTGACAAACCAGCACTTAAAATTGCATATAATAATTTCATTGTTGCCAGCAGGGATCGAACCAGGTGTGCTTGTGTACTGTGAAATTTACGGCTTTTATTTATTTTTTTCACGCGGATCTTATCTTACTTTAATTTCATTAATTTAATGGATTTACGCAAAGAAACATTCGATTCTGTTAAAACATCTTAAAAAAAAAACATTATATAAAATCAACTCACCAAGAAGTTCGCGATCAAGCCACCATATTTATAGCAACAAAAATAATTACTTTTCAAAACAGTTTCACTACTCTCTGTGCCGGGTGTACGCGAGAAACTACCGGGTGTACGCCTTGATAACGAGGTTTCCTTTGATAAGATAAAAAAAAAATAATCGGAAGATTCTGTAGTGTTTGGACAGACAGGTTCAACATTTGAGATTCAGAGTAGTATGAGTTAATGTTAAGTAAATTAAATAAATTTTCAGTGCTTGAACACACCGTATAGCGTGGTACCGTGTAGTGGCGGTGTAGGAATATCCACTATCCCATAGCATCCCGTGGGTGGCGTGAGACTAAAAATAAAAAACTGCGGCTGCCAACCCGCTTGCCAAGCGTGGCAACTATAGCAAATATCTCCCCTATGAGGCAATCTATGGGGGAGGCTTATGTTCAGCAGTGGACTTTAATGTGCTATCACGGTAACGGTATGGCCATAGACTGATCTGGTTATAAGTGGTAATGAAGCCCTAGATGTTAAATTGCACTGTTTTCTGCCGACTTCCAAAAAGGTGACGGTACTCAATTTGACTGTATGTTTTTTTAATGTGTGTTACCTCATAACCTTTTACTGGGTGAACCGATTTCGATGGTTCTTTTTTTATATGAAAGCTGATACTTCTCGTGTGATCCCATATGATAGTTACTCTTAATAATTGAGTTATTCTTAATAACTTATATTGAAGTCGGCTGTACAAAATTTGTAATTTCAAATTATTATAGCGTAACAAAAGCCAATTCACGCTCTTGCATTGAATATGCCCAGATTGTATTCGAACAGAAAGACAGACGCCGGCATATTCCACTGCATTACTGTGCGCATTACGAATGACCAAGCATATCGTTTGGTTTGAACTGTTTGGTATGTTTTTTTTATAGGAGAGGGGGCAAACGAGCATGCGGCTCACCTGATGGTAAGTGACTACCGCCGCCCATGAACAACTGCAACACCAGGTAGGGTATTGCCGATGCGTTGCCGGCCTTTTAAAAAGGAGTACGCTCTTTTCTTGAAGGTCCCTAAGTCGTATCGGTCCGGAAAAATCGCTGATGGTAATCGATTCCACAAGGAAGTCGTGCGAGGAAGAAAACATCTTCTAAATCGCACAGTGGTGGACCGCCAATCATCCAGATGGTGTGGATGGTAACGGGAGTTCTGCCGCGATGTGCGTTCGTGAAATTTGGCGGCTGGGATTCTACGTGTGGTTCTACGTAACATAGGCTAGGCGGTATGAGATTTCATTGTAGCACCACAAATCTTGTGTTTTAGAATATGGGTGATGCTGTGGCCCATAGACATCTACATTTATCCTCGATTAAGAGTCAAAATGCAGATGCGTTGTCACCCCTACGGACTCAAATAAAATGTCTCATTTCCTGTAAAAAGTGTATCCGGTCCTCTACACTCGCCATACGAAACACAGCAGCATTAAGCTGTTATTTTACGCTGGTATTCTGTGAGAGCATGGTCATACCCTGGTCGAGTGGACCCGTTCGTGTTACAACCATATTATAGCTGCAGCGTGGCTCTACCACTTGTATCTGCAATCGCATATTCGTGAATAAGCCTTCCATGGATTGACAGAAAGAAGATTCCATAAATATTAACATTCTATATAATTTTTTAGGTGGTAGAATCATGCTGCAACTATGTTATGGTGGTAGCACAAATGGGTCCGCTAGACCGGCGGCACCACGCTCTCGCAAAATACCAGCGTGTAATTGCGGCTCAATGCTGCTGTATTTAGTATGTTGAGTGTAGATAACCGGAAACTTTATTTTTGGAAACAAGACATTCCATCTTAGTCCTCAGGGGTGACAATGCATCTGCATTTTGATTCTTGATCGAGGATAGATGTAGATGTCTATTGGCCACAAGATCCAGTTACCATTAGGTGGACTGTGAGTACTCGTTTGTCACTGTTATTCCATAAAAAATGCGAAAGTTTGCTTGGTTGAATGATTGACGGCTCCGTGGCGCAGTGGCTTAACTTGAGTTGCACTGCTGACGGACACGAGTGGGAATCCCTCACGAAACAAACATTTGTATGACCTTCAAGTAGTTGTTCCGGGTCTGGATGTTTGTCCTTTTGCGATTTATGTATGTAAACTGCCTCCACGGTACAGGAGAAAATCCTAGAGTGAGGGTAACGATTTTAAAAGACTACAAAAAATATAATTCTAACGGTTTCATGACGAAATGACGAAAAGGGCTTAGTACAAAATTTGGCACAGAGGTAGATTAGGATCTGGAATAACAAAATTATAGTCTGGAACAAACAGGCTAATGAACATAGTATTATACTATGTTGACTGTCTCGTTGGTCTTGGGATTGTTAATGCCCCCCCCCCCCCCAAACGGGTTCCCACCTTATCGTGGGGGGGTTTAGTAGCCATGGTTTGGTCAACCGCGGTGAACAAAGAGAAACCCTCTTGAGTGGCCCGAGGTGTAGGGCCGAGGTTTGACCCTCGTGCCTCGAAAAGCACGTAAAGCCGTTGATCCTGCGCCTGAGGGTCTCTCTTCGATCGTGTCGGATTGGCGTCTAGAGTCCTCTTAAAGGAGAGCGAGGGGATTAAAAGTGCACCTGCGCTTGCACACACACTCGTATATTATAATCCTGTCCTGCGCAGATGGCTAGTCTCCGTTGGAACTGGGTGCCGTGTATCTTATTGATTGAGGTCATGTTCACACAATTGTCTATTTGTTATGTCGAGACGATGGTTAAAAGTTTTTCCTATAGGTGGCGCTGTATTCAAATTTTATATTACAATTCAATTTTATATTTAAGGCGGAAATTACTCATATTCACAACGTATGTTAGTTTACTGCCAAAAGAGAAACTACAAATTCTTTTTCAATAGGTGGCGCCTTAATAAATATAAGTAATAAACATTATTTGTTATTTATATAATAACAATAAAATCAGATACATACGTTTTTATGTCAAGGAGTTCTCAGTGGAAGCTTGGATACAGGAAGGTCCTGCGCCTCTCTTTCTATCTCGTGTCATCGAAATATGAGATTGAGGGAATAGTGGAGTGGTTTATTATTACCCTGTCAGGCGCAGATGGCTAGTCTCCGTTGAGACTGCGGCCTCAACGGAGACTTGCGAAGTAAATGAAGAGTGAATTCAGAGTGGATGATTTTTTAAATTATATACTTAATAGCTCCGAGTAAAATTCATTCCAAAAGCCAGTTAGCGTTGATTATAAAATATTCAATCATTATAAATATTAAACCGTGTACCAAAAAAGAACATATTTACCTAACGCAACGCTCCACCGAAAGAATTTAATCCATTTTCCAATCACAAGCAACAAAACACATTAATATCTTAACGTCTGTCCGTCAACAACTTATCCTTTCCACATGTATAATAAAACACTCTCACAAAAATAATGTGATTATTGTTTGATATAATAGAGCGTTGTAACGGAATGTGGAATCCTTATCTGATTACAGCTGATTAGAGGCTTCACTTATTATCTTTACTTCGGTATATCCTCGGTACTACCTAACATGTGACGTTGTTTAGACATTTAATATGATTTTTTTAAAATTGAAGTGACTAATTAATTAACTATTGTAGCTCATCAACACCTGCAAAACGTTAAAATTATTTAGAGTAAGCGCCATCTTTTTTTTTTTAGATAGAAATGACAAACGACCCTACATTCAACCTAACGGTGACTACTGCCTGTGGATACCTACAATTGACTTTGAATAAATAAGTCAACATGTGTTGCCATCTCTGGGGAATGAGATGTCCCCTAAGCCTGTATTTATACTGGCTCGGTAGTTCCACCACCATAACGTAAAACTGTATTCACTGTTGCTATACAGAAAAAAAGGTGAGATGATGGTGCCTACGCGGATGGTCTGTTAGACAAAAAAGAGTTCTATCAAAAAATTCTAATAATATTTTGATGTGCCGCGGTAACTAAGGGCTCGATACGGGCCTATGAAATTGTTATTTGCAATTTCAAATTCTATCTTTTTTATATAATATAATATGGATGACAAAAGAGCACATAGTCCACCTAATCGTAAGTGGATGCTGTGGCCCATAGACATCTACATCTATCCTCGATTACGAATCAAAATGCAGATGCGTTGTCACCCCTCTGGACTTAGATGGAATGCCTCGTTACAGGTAGCGTTGAGCTGTTATTTTACGTTGGTATTCTGTGAGAACGTGGTCATACCCTGGTCGAGCCGACCCATTCGTGCTTTTCGTGCGCCAGTACATTGAAACTTTCTACTTAGGACATTATACTCGTATTTATTTAATTATTTAGTTAAAGAACAGTACTCTTGTCACCAGCAGCGACGACCAGTCGCGGATACAGTTGCTTTAAGAACTTCACCGCACGTGGACCCAACGGACCGATAGTCTCTACAGTAAATGGCACAATTATTAAGTCATCTCTCAAAGACTCATATTTACGCTACTTACTTGATTCAGCTGTCTCTGATGGCGCCCTGGTTCTAAATGAGCTACTCTTGAGATGAGAGGTCGGTTCTTTTCTCGCTCAAAGGCTGAGTATAGCCATTCAGCGAGGAAACGCAGCCAGCGTTCTTGGCGAGATATCACGGGGAGTAGGACTGTATGGCAATTAAAATTTTTAGTTTTAGTTTTTCTTTATTATAGTTTTCTTAATACTTATTATGGATAAGCTTTTAGTCAGATTTAATTTTACACTATGTTTTAACAATGTAAACATTTGAAATAAAATTTTAAAATCCGCAATGAAGAATTTCAAAGTTGGTCTTCAATTTATGTCAAGGGTTTTCTCTTAAGGCGCAGGTTGAGCAAAATGTCGCGCTAGTCGTTATTTGTGCGGTTTTCAGAAGCTATCTACTTTTTATTTAAAAGATATATCAACAAATAAAAAACACATTATATTTCTACATAATCTTGAGTCCATAAAAGCTATATCTAATTTTTTTTAAACTAATAAATATTAATATAATCTCCTTACAACGAAACCACATAAATGTGAAATTATTATTGATAACATGGATCTCCTCGTAAAGTAAGTATTATTTTATTTTGCGATTTACACCAATGGATAGACAATTTATTAATAAACATTTCTATAGTAAATTTTTTTTCAAAAGACCAAAATTTGATTTTATTAAGAAATTATTTTAAAATCTGGGCATATTCACTGCTCACGGGCTTACTGGAGTCATTGAGCCCTGAGCTCTTCGACGCGAAGCCCGTGTCGTTAGAGCGTCGACCAGCGCCGCATACACTCACGTAATATCAGTCGATAAATAATATTACTTATTAGGTTATTTATAGGTAGTATTATTTGTTTGTTTTGGGTATAATTTTTCGTATTAGTTATACATATATTTGTTGTGTTTTTTACTGCGCGATGAAGCTTTTTGCGTGTATTTTCTTTGAAGTAAATGCAAATAAAAAAATGAAGCACCATTGGCATGTAAGGTTCGAATCCATAATTAAAATTTCGATAAATATTATAATTTACACTATAAAAGGCTAATTCAATATTATCACCCAACCACAATATCTTATTATGTACAGTACTACCTCGTTGGTCTAGTGGTTGTAGTAGTGCGACTGCTGATCATTAGGTCCCGGGATCGAATCCTGGGTCGGGCCCTGTCAGTTATGAGTTTTTCATTTATGTTCTAAGTTATAATTAGTATTACTAAGTTATAGTTTTTTGCTAAAATATAGTATATTATTTATTGCTTGTTTTTTCTTCTTTTTCATAAAATAATTGAGTACATAAGGTGTTCTATACTTATACTTCGGTAAAAAGTATCTAAGTAGGTACTAATATACCTACTTTTTACTACTAAAAATTTTTAAAACTAAATTTAACTAAAAAGACTAAACTGACCATTTATTTTTTAACTCAAAACAGGACATGGGTTTATTTATACTCTAAAAACTATAACTTTATACAATTAGTGTTCACTGTAAAATTATATTCGGTATAGACGGTAATTATTAAATGCAACATATTTTTCTTAATTATTAATTACATTTGTCAGTGGATTAAATTTTCTTTAATAAAGTTAGTGATGATTTTAAATAAAAATAAAATTCTGCTCAAGTTTTTTTATTGTTATCTTTGTTAACAACATCGCCTTTAGAACTCTGGAACCGTAAGTGTTTCTTTCAGACGTCCACAATTTATTCAAAATAAAAAAAAATACTCTTTCTACCGGAGCATTCGTACCAGGTAGACATAAAATATATTCGATTAAAAAAAATTATGTTGAAGATTGTTGACTTTGAATACTTCCATCCAACGAGTTACGGGACAATTTTGTGTCCCGGAGCTTTGTTTGGGGACAATGGGACAGGTGACCGAGAAAAGGGACAGTCCCGTTCAAAACGGGACGTGTGGTCACTTTAGCTATAACCCGGCGACGGCTCCGTGGGGCAGTGGCTTAGCAATTAGTTGTTGCGCTGGGGGCCGCGGGTTCGAATCCCGCACGGAACAAGTATTTGTATGGCTTACAAATAATTTTTCCGGGTCTGGATGTTTGTCCTTGTGCAATTTATGTTTGTAAACTGCCTCCACGACACAGGAGAAAATCCTAGTGTGGGGGTAACGTTTTTTTACAATTGAAATTGAAAGATTGAACCCTTATACTTCTTGTTGATTTTTGTATTAGTAGTTAGGTATATTACTTTTCAATACGTGACACGTAAAAATTAACAATAATCAAAAACACATCTACGAAACATCCTATTTATTTATTTATTATTTATTGCACCAAATATTTGTACAAAAGGCGAGCTATCTATTTATTTACCTATAGTGAATAGGTATCTTTTAAACTCATAGTTTTCAATGCTTCATTTTTAATATATAATTAATTATAAAATTTCATAATTAGATAATATATGAAAATACATAATTCTAATATAATGCAACTAATATACCGAATAAAAAAATTAAAATACATTTATCGTTGTACGCTGTGTGCAAAGATATTTTATGACCTATAAAACATCTTTGGCTGTGTGTATTTCCATAAATTAGTTCATTGATGTTGAAAAAATAATACTACGTTCGTACCTACAATAGGTGGTGGCGTCGTACATATTTCAAATAAGCAATATGTTGAGGCGAGCGGCGTGCCGCCGGCAAAATGCTCAAGGTCGTTCGCATGGAGTAGCCCCTTAAGGCGCAGGTTGAGCAAAATGTCGCGCTAGTCGTTATTTGTGTGGTTTTTAGGAGCTATCTACTTTTTATTTAAAACATATATCAATAAATCAAAAACACATTATATTTCTACATAATCTTTATTCCATAAAAGCTATATCCAATTTTTTTTTAAACGAATAAATATTAATATAATCTCCTTGCAACGAAACCACATAAATGTGAAATTATTATTGATAACATGCATCTCCTCGTAAAGTAAGTATTATTTTATTTTGCGATTTACACCAATGGATAGGCAATTTATTAATGAACATTTCTATAGTAAATTTTTTTTTCAAAAGACCAAAATTTGATTTTATTAAGAATTTATTTTAAAATCTGGGCATATTCACTGCTCACGGGCTTGCTTAATTCAGTGAGCCCTGAGCTCTTCGACGCGAAGCCCGTGTCGTTAGAGCGTCGACCAGCACATACACTCACGTCATATTAGTCGATAATAATATTACTTATTAGGTTATTTATAGGTAGTATTATTTGTTTGTTTTGGGTATAATTTTTCGTATTAGTTATACATATATTTGTTGTGTTTTTTACTGCGCGATGAAGCTTTTTGCGTGTATTTTCTTTGAAGTAAATGCAAATAAAAAAATGAAGCACCATTAGCATGTAAGGTTCGAATCCATAATTAAAATTTCGACAAATATTATAATTTACACTATAAAAGGCTAATTCAATATTATCACCCAACCACAATATCTTATTAGGTATAGTACCGCCTCGTTGGTCTAGTGGTTGTAGTAGTGCGAGTGCTGATCATGAGGTCTCGGTTTCGAATCCCGGGTCTTGTCAAAAAGTCAGTTAAGAGTTTTTGGCCCGTTTTTGTTTTTATTTATTGCTTGTTTTTTCTTCTTTTTCACAAAAAAAATAATTGAGTACATAAGATGTTCTATACGCCGAATGTCAGAGAGAAAAGCTAGTACATCTTTTGCTAAACTTTCAAATCTAAAACCAATTTTAAAACAGACGAATTGATCATAACTCCCTTAGCTATAAAATAAGTTATGATCTAATTAATGGTATTTATTCCAGTTTATGGCAGCTCTGATTTATATTACGTGGCTGAAATTAGGTACATCTTATTAGGTACGTCAAACCAAATAACAGCCGGGCGGCTGACATTATGCACTCCATACATTTCTTATATTATCTAATTACAGTCCAATTAATTTCCACTAAAAGAAAATAAAGAAGTTAAAAATTCAAACAAAAATAACTGCATTACTATGTCTATAGTCATATTCATACAAATCAAAAAGCCTATATATGAGATAATGTAAAGTAAGCATAATTTTACCGGGATCATAACTTGTCAAATAATTAGGAAAATGATCGTTTTTCGTTGCGTACCTGTTTTGATTTTAACACAATATTTGAATAAATATAGTTTCCTCTAGGTACAAAGAATTTTTTAGATGAAAATATTTGTAGTTAAGACTACTAGAAATCTTATTTATGGAGTAAAAAGGCGAAAAGACTTCAATTAGGGGCATGACTGGTATTAGGGGCTTCTACCCTAATTCGGTAAAAAGTATCTAAGTAGGTATTAATATACCTACTTTTTACTATAAACTAAAATTTTTTTAAACTGAATTTAATTAAAAAAAACTAAAGTGACCATTTATTTTTTAACTCAAAACAGGACATGGGTTTATTTACACTCTAAAAACTATAACTTTACACAATTAGTGTTCAATATAAAATTATATTCGGTATAGACGGTAATTATTAAATGCAACATATTTTTTTTAATTATTAATTACATTTGTCAGTGGATTAAATTTGTTTTAATAAAGTTGGTGATAATTTTAAATAAGAATAAAATTCTGCTTAAGTTTTCTTATTGTTACCTTTGTTAACAACATCGCCTTTAGAACTGGAACCGTAAGAGTTTCTTTCAGACGTCCACAATTTGTTCAAAATAAAAAAAATATTCTTTCTACTGGAGCATTTGTACCAGGGAGACATAAAATATATTCGATTAAAAAAAATTATGTTGGAGATTGTTGACTTTGAATACTTCCATCCAACGAGTTACGGGACAATTTTGTGTCCTGGAGCTTTGTTTGGGGACAATGGGACAGGTGACTGAGAAAAGGGACAGTCCCGTTCAAAACGGGACGTATGGTCACTTTAGCTATAAACCGGCGACGGCTCCGTGGCGCACTGGCTTAGCAATCAGTTGCTGCACTGGGGGCCGCGGGTTCGAATCCCGCACGGAACAAGTATTTGTATGGCCTACAAATAATTGTTCCGGGTCTGGATGTTTGTCCTTGTGCAATTTATGTTTGTAAACTGCCTCCACGACTCTCATTCTATATTACTCTCACTCTGCGAAACATCCTATTTATTTATTTATTCTTTATTGCACCAAATATTTGTACAAAAGGCGAGCTATCTATCTATTTACCTATAGTGAGTAGGTATCTTTTAAACTCACAATTTTCAATGCTTCATTTTTAATATATAATTAATTATAAAATTTCATAATTAGATAATATTATATGAGAATACATAACTCTAATATAATGCAACTAATATACCGAATAAAAAATTTGAGATACATTTATCGTTGTACGCTGTGTGTATTTCCATAAAATAGTTTATTGATGTTGAAAAAATACTACGTTCTTACAGTAGGTGGCGCCTTACATATTTCTTACGTGATATTATATTGTAGCGAGTCGGCGCGGCACACCAAATGCTCAAGGTCGTTCGCATGGAGTAGCCCCTTAAATAAGTGCAAAAGTAAAGCGCCTTATAAAATTAAATAGCAAAAATGATTTTACAACAATTTGTCAACTAGTTAAAAAAACATAACTTGAAAAAAAAGCCAAGTCTCGCAACTCAGTTCTTCTACCGTAAAAAGTTGTGAGATCCATGTAATACCAAGTCGGTTAATTTATTCAGTCCCTTCTTAAGGTTCCTTCTGTCTTAAATTATTACGTAATTAGCTAACCTAACAACATCTTATATAGTGACCACATCAATATTAAAAATGTTTTATATTTTAAATAAATAGGTTGACTTGGCCATCGCATGAAAACACAATGTATCTGTCAAGTAATATATATTATATTAAATGAGATTGTTTAGTGCGATTGCCAAGTCAATTTATTTACATAAAACTTAAAAGATTTTTGATATTGATATGGTCACTATAAGATTTGAATAGGTTAGCTAATTACGTAATAATTTAAGACAGAAGGAACCTGAATAAATTAACCGTTTTGGTATTACATGGATCTCACCACTTTTTACGGTAGAACTGAGTTGCGAGACTTTGATTTTTTACAAGTTATGTTTTTGATGGCATCTCATTTCTTTTTATAGATAGTTATATCTAGGTACCTATCTATACCTATTAATCCATTATATTATACATATATATGTATACTGATTCATTCACTGCAAATGTAACTTTGTAATCTATACATATAATAAAACTGTAAATAGCAGATGTCTGTACATTTTATATTTTTGTAATAAAAGTGATTGAGGGGTACTAAAAATAAGTAATTAAATACATTTCTACCATTTTTAGAATTTTCTGTCTATCTGTCTGTCTGTCTGTCTGTCTGTTTGTTTGTTAACGTATCACGTATAAAGTACTAATTTATATCATAAGAATTGTTAAGGAAATTATAAAGTGTATCTTCGGGTTACATTTAGTCTTTATTTCATTAAAATCATTTCATTCCATCAAAAGTTATGATAAATATTCTGAAGTATGGGTAGGGAAGTATAGGTACGAATTTGCTCAACGGTGGCTTTGTTTGAGTCATCAAGTGCATTTTAAACTAATATCATATCATAAATCATAGTTAAATTATGTAAAATAATGATATAATTATGTATATCTAAAACGCAGTAAACAAAAGTATTAAAGAACGTATTAAATATATTATACAAAAATATATTAGCCTTATTAACTAAATCTGAAGCACAATAGTTAAGCCATTTCTTCGATAGATGGTGGTGTTGTGAAAATGTAATGCAATTGCAATGTGGTTTTTTTCCTGTAGATGAGTTTTCATATTTACTGCTAATCTTTATTATATTACCCGCTGCCCTACTGCGTGCTTACAAACTCAATTTATTCTTCACCGCCGAGTACTCTATGTGGTAAATCAAATTTTAAAAGAGCTATTAACAATTGCGTTGGTTTTGGCGAGAATCAAACTTTATTTTTTGCTTACTGTGCAGGCACTGATTTATAAGTAAGTTCTCTTGCGTTTTATATAATGTATCAATCGCGTCAATTAATCTCTTTTATTTTTAGAATTGATGTTAGCAGCGCCATCTCTCTTTAAATATATACATATAATAAAAATGATGATAACATGTTGTGTCTCTTTCTGTACATTGTATATATATTTTGGTGGCTAGAATCATTATAGGGAACTGAAAATAATTAAATAAGAACATTTTATAATTTTTAGAATTGTCTGTCTGTCTATTTGTCTGTTATTATATGAACGCATCACATCTAAAGTAAACATCTTTTATTTTCAAAGAAATCGTTAAGAAAATCATAAAGCGTATCTTCGAGTTACATTTAATCTTTGTTTTATTAAAATTGGTTAATTCTATCGAAAGTTATGATTATTATTTTGAAATGTAGGTTCGAATTTGTTCAATGGCGCCATAAAATCTCAGAAATAGTAATAAAAAGATTTGTGTGTAAAAAAAACGTTCCATAATAATTAATATATTTATACTTAAAACACAAAAAGAGATTTAAAAAGGATGTTTTCTCACACAAAGGACGTAATAGATGGAGTTGTACAAATTACAAACTTTTCTGAATTGCTGTGTTGAGATTTTTCGCCGATGAATCGTATTGAGACTTACTGAAGAAATTTGTATCTATCGAAGCCATACAACGGAACCCAACCAAAAATAAAAATTTTGCAACGAAATGTCGTGATATTGTATTTATAATATACGCAAAATCAGTACTGCCATTTTAGCGCTTTGGGAACTAGATTTAGCGCTTTTTTGGAATGTATGGCGCGCATTTCGAAATTTTAGCACATAGCTTAATCCAGCGCTTTTTGGTGTATTTAGCACACATTTCAATATTTTAGCGACTAGCGGGTTATTAACTCTTTTATAGCAGCACTGTTAGTCCACATTACCGATAATAATAATAATGACCTTTATTATTTTTTCCCACAAATAGTACATTACAGTTTATATTTTTCAAACATATTTTTTCCACAAAACAAAGAGCATGGGAGACGAGTCCAAACTAGGATACCCTGTGCTATGGATCTCCTGGCTTCCCTTTTAGGATGATCAACTTGATTTTTTTACCGACGACTATAAGCGGGGAAATCCCCTTTATTAAAGTTTTCGTTCATGGTTTTGGCAACGCATTTATTTTGCTTTATTCAGTTTCAGTCAGTTGCTTAGAGCACAGCTAAGTTAAAAGTTACTTAGAAGTTATAACACAAAGAAACTGTGTAGCAACCGCAATCAGATGCTGACATATGAAACTAAGTTGCGAAATACATTGCACTTTAAAACAATTAATGAGATTTTTATTGTTCGTACAGTACTAACTACTGTTGACAGCAATTGCCATAATTATAAGTCGATGTCCTGCGAAGTATTGATACATCAAAAAAATATTGCCAGAAAAAAACTTAATGTTGTTTTCTTTATTATGATTATATAAAAAAAAACACAAACTTTGTTTGTAGTTAATTTAGCGCAAAATCTAGGGCTTTTTTAAAGCGCTGTTTTCATGAAATCTAGCGCTTTTTGTGTTGTCCTAGAGCTGAATGAGTTTTTTTTTATCTGGCAGCACTGCCCAAAAACCCTCTATTAAGAAGTAACTTTCCTTTCAGTTTTAAACGCGTTCAGTTCCCAGTTACAGTGAGCGTGTGTTATGCGATGACCGTAAATAAAGCGCAAGGTCAAACTTTACGCGTTGTAGGAGTGTACCTCAGTACTGACTGTTTTGCACATGGCCAACTCTATGTTGCTTTTTCCCGTGTTAGTAGCCCCCGTAACCTTTTTGTGTACACCCCGGCTAAGCCTACTTCTAACGTCGTTTACACAGAAGCTCTATCATAAACGACTGAGAACTTTGATGATAATGATTTATTTAGTTACCACTTATTGATACAGTAATGAAATAAATCGTATTTAATATTCTCTTACCTAAACGACAAATTCTTTATGTAAAACCTGTATACGCGAGCTACGCCGCGGGCACAGCTAGTCCTATATATTTATATGGAATTATAAAGTTATTTATGCAGTTGGTGTATCTCGAAAACTGGACCGAAATTTCAAAATATTTTAATTTTTACTTGATTTATATATTAAAAAATAATTGTATTCCAAATTTAAAGCTTCATGTCTGCTAGAATTGCCTTAGAGTTTTGATGATCGGTCAGTCAGAGAGTGACAAAATTAAGAAACTTTGACCACTTAATTATAATTCTTAAACTACTGGTTCAAATTTAATGAAATTTGAAATATATCGAGTTTACACAATGCCTACTTGGTTACTGAAAATTCAGGCTTCTAGTTTTATCCCAAACGAAGTTATAGGGTTTCGAAAATGGCCTGAACTGCTTTGAGAAAAGGATGGTACCTAGGTACGGCCGTGCCGTTTTCTGCTCCACTTGGCGGGGGCACTACCGTGCCCCCAGATTATCCTTTGCGACTCGTGAGTGTCGCATATACGAATAAAGCAAACGCCAAAAAGATATTAATTATGACCTTCGATTAATGGTGATATCATCATAGTCATCGTTACTTATGCCTCACCTAAGGAATGTCACAGAAAACCGATCTAAGCTATTTGCATACATCGACTTCCTGCATCTTTATCAGGTCCTCACTTCATCTAGTGGTGGGCCGCCCTACGCTTTACTTACCGGTACTAGGCCTTTCTTCTCATCGATTGTTGGTTTTTCCAAATACTTACTGTTCCGTTCAACATCATAAAATAATCAAAACATATGATTTCTATACCCATTCCTATATTCAAGAAACGTCTCGTTCTCATACGGGTTGCTTGTGAAATCAGTTTTTATTACAAACTATTCGTTCGGCAAATAAAATAACTTCAGATGAAACAACTTTAAACGGTTCGTAAGTGATTTAAAAAAGGGGATTTTCATGCACTGTTAAACGATAAGTAAAGCAAAACAAAGTGTATTTTAAATATCTATATTCGGCATAATATCGGGGGCGGATCAGATGTTGACAGCGTCCTAGGCTAGCATCATATCGGCGACCCTCTGGCGGCTATATATTACAAATTATAACTAAGTGTTTTGCATAAGCTAAGTTTTATATTACAACTAGCTTGCCAGGCAGACGTTGTTCTGCCCTTTTCGACGACCCTTCATATAAAAAATCCTTGTATTCATAATAAAAAAATATTGAGTGTCACTTATCAGGATAAAAAGTATCCTATCTCTCAAGTTAGACTGAACCGCAAAGAGTGTGCAAATTTCATTGAAATCAGTTCAGTAGTTTAGGAGTTCATCGCGGACAAACAATGTGACACCTAATTTTTATATATAAAGATATAATAAAATACAAACACTCACGCCTGTCACCCAGAGGGGTAGGCAGAGACTACGGACTTCCATTTGGCGCGATCCTGACACACCTCTCTCGCCTCCTTTACATCCATATATCTACGCATACACGCTCGTTGGTTAAGGGTACTAAACATGAAAGCGATGTTAAATAAAAATCTACACCAGAAGGGTACCAACATCGATAATCCTGAGAATCTTCTACTGGGAATCGGCGCCCAAACTTCTTCCTCCTGGCCGTGGATGTTCAGGCTACCCCGCGTACTACACGAGGCAAACGGAGCAAAGTTTCTACGGCACCCCATTCCATGCTTACTGTGGATTTCTGCAACATGAGGGGACTTCATTCAAACCTTAACGCTGTCCACCACCATCTAAGCTATGGCTAAGCCGCCCTTGCTCTTTCTCAACGAGTTGCAGTTCTTTATGGCATTTTTTTTTAATTTTATTCTTATAGTATAGGGTGACAAGCGAATACACAGTCCACATGATGGTAAATGGTCGCTGTGACCCACAGACATCTACATCTGTCCTCAATAAAGAATCAAAACGCAGATGCGTTGTCACCCGTGAGGACTACGATGGAATGCCTCTTTTCCAGTAAAAAGGGTCTCCGGTTCTCTACACTCACCATACGAAACACAGCAGTGTTAAACTGCTATTTGACGCTCGTATTCTGTGAGAGCGTGGTCCTTACTCGGTTGAGCCGACCCATTCGTGCTACAACCATACTACTAATATAGCTGCAGCATTGCTCTACCACAACTAAATCATTTATCTTATCCAGATTTCAATCTGTAACACTCCTTTCTGCCTAGAACCAGACACACATTCTGTGTACGTCTATTCTACGCATAGACCGCGACGACCACCCACGCTTCTATGGGTGCCTTTAAAGGTCCTACAGCGGTAATACCGAGACAGAATAACTCATCGACCACGTCCAATTAGCTTTTGACATTCCAAGTCCAGACTCAAATATTATTTAATAAAATGTAACACCCGACTTGAAGAAATTATAATTAGTAAAATAATTTAGAAAATCCAAAAGTGCACACCTCGAACGCTCATGTTAAAATGTTTAAAATAATCAATTTATTTTTATTAATTACCGAAACACGTTGTTCGTTTAAAGTTACAAAACAAATTGTTTCTGGTTAATTAACACGATTTTTTTTGACTCCTTGATACCGGTGATTCTTATTTGGTTACCGAAAAAGATTGTCAAATAAATAATAAAATAAAAATAAAATTATGCATTGGTTTACAATAGTGAAATTCAAAAGACTTCCTAAGGATTAAAATCAAAAGCTAATAAAAAAAATCAAAGTGATAAGTTCAGTTTTTTCGAGAGATATCTTGTTCACATCCATACCGACCAACTGATGTCTAAGTGAAATTATTTTATATAATTGAAATAAATAATGTTATAACTACGTCAGAAGTATTAATTGGAATCTCCTCTTGCTACTGGTGTATTTCTTTTATTATATAAGTACAATATAAAGCTGGTGGAAGTGGGTTGAACGGATTGCGACTTTTTAATTTGGTGACAATAGAGCACTATCTACATCTCCGCTTCGCGTTCGATGTGTGCAATAACTTCCACATAAAAGTTTCCGTAGTCGTTCCTCGTCGTCCCCCGGTCGAGCAGTACCAAGTATACAATTATTGGTCGAAGGTATTGGTATTTTCACTTTACAGCGTGAGCGGCGAGAGCCGGGGACCCTTTATACTGGTACGGAGGTATTCTATCTTAGTTAAACAACAGAATAAATATGCTTAAACCAAAGGGTGCCAACTAAATTGTCTCTTGTTTGTGTCAACCCTACGTCTTTAAAAAAGATGAAAGATTTGCATCATGCGATGCAGGCGGCTTGTTAAGCGCAAAGCCGGTGCTCTGGAACTGGAAGTTTCACCATGCGTGAAACACAGCAGCATTAAATTCTTTACGTGGTAGAGCCATGCTGCAGCTATATTATGGTTGTAGCACGAATGGGTCGGCTCGACCGTGGAAGGACCACGTTCTCACAGAATACCAGCGTAAAATAGCAGCTTAACGCTGCTGCGTTTCATATGGTGAGTGTAGAGAACCGGAGACCCTTTTTACTGGAAACGAGGCATTCCATCTTAATCCTCACGGGTGACAACGCATCTGCATTTTGATTCTTAATCCAAGATAGATGTAGATGTCTATGGGCTACAGCAACCACTCACCATCAGGTGGACTGTGTGCTCGTTTGTCACCCTTATCCTATAAAAAAAAGCTGCTATTTCTCGCTGGTATTCTGTGGGACTGAAGTCCTTCCCTAATCGAGGCGATATTTTCGTGTTGCAGCTATATACAGCTACTAGTTTATTCATTCTAAGTGAAATCTATCGTAAAGTGATATAACGGGGATTGTTAGCCCTGCACGTGCAAGTACACCGAATGAGAACAGAGCAATCTTAATCAAGAATTAATAACTAGAACGCATTTACACTTTTGCGTTACAGAAATCTGATGTCGTAAACTTTAAAGATAAAATTATTCGTTCAAATAAGGGCGACCGAGTTGAACGTTAATCGAATAGAACTAGTCATAGATTAATGATAAGTCAGAGCGCGCGATGACTTATCATTAATCAAGAAGAACTAATTTTTACGGATTTTATCACATATATTAACTTATTAGGTGGCGAAGCTTGCGAAGTCACTTATTAAGTGACGAAGCTTGCGAAGTCACTTATTGATTTCACGATGTCTGTCCGTCTGTCCGTCTGTCCGTCTGTCCGTCTGTCCCACGATTATCTCGAGAACGGTTTTGAATTTTCAAATTCTGTTTTCAGCAATCGATTACTGATCACCCAGGCATCTGAACCTCCTATTTTGAAATTGATTGCGCAACGGCAACCGTTAGAAACCGCTACAAAGCTGATTGCTTCGCCACTTTGCTATGCTGTTAGCTTGCTAGGTTTATTTTATATTCTACAGCACCAATGGTCAACTTTTTTATCATAGATTGATTATGATATCATCTCGCCGCCATCACTGAAATGTAATGATTTCTTATATTTACGCGAACATTACACATTTAAAAAAACGGACAGACGTACAGACATCGTGAAATCAATAAGTGACTTCGCAAGCTTCGCCACTTAATAAAACTAGTTTTACGGATTTTATCGCGTATATTAATTTATTTTATATTCCCGACGTTTCGAGCACTTTACAGCACCCATGGTCACGGGGGGCCTGAGGTGTTTGACGTCCCAATGTCATAATTAACCACGGCCACCTCCAGATTAAAGTTATTACTTATTATACACGTGGGCGTGGCAGAGCCATGCTACACGTGGCAGAGCCATGCTGCAGCTATATTAGTAGTATAGTTGTAGCACGAATGGGTCGGCTCGACCGAGGCAGGGCCAAACTCTCATAGAATACCAGCGTAAAATAACAGCTTAACACTGCTGTGTTTCGTATGGTTAGTGTAGAGAACCGGAGACCCTTTTTACTGGAAAAGAGGCATTCCATCTTAGTGCTCACGGGTGACAACGCATCTGCAGTTTGATTCTTTATTGAGGATAGATGTAGATGTCTATGGATCGCAGCAACCATTTACCATCAGGGAACTGTGTGCTCGTTTGTCACCCTATCCTATAATAAAAAATATTCATTTTTATCTGGAGGTAGTTCAGTAATGCGTAGATCGGAATGGAATAGAACTTGGTTTCAAAAATGCTTTTCCATGTGTAATCATCACGAGAAAACCTGCAGATTGGAGAAATAAAATATTTCGAGAAGTTTTGAAATAGTTTAGTAATGCGGCAATCTCTTCCCTGCTCCAAATCTCTAAACCTCAAAATAAGAGAACGCCGCAATGGAAATTACCGATGAAGCCTTGTGGTAAATTCTTAAGAATATTTTTACAAATTACTTTATTTCGTGATAGAGCTTTGCCGTGTAGTGGCGGTTAAGAATATCCACTACCCCATATCTTCCCGTGGGTGTCGTAAAAGGCGACAAAGAGAAACAGGCAGGAGATGGGCAGCAGCATCTTCCTGATAACTGCAAAAATACAATAAAAAAAACTGCGGTTGCCAACCCGCTCGCCAAGTGTGGCAACTATGGCAAATACCCCCCAAACGGATAAAGTTACTAATAGACGGCCCCCAGTCCCCGGTGGCCCCGCTATTCCTGGCTACGGTGGCGAACATGGTAACGGCGGGGCAGGGGGTGCTAAGAATCTCCGGTGGAGGTACGGTTGCCACCTACGATAACTCGACCTGGCAACATACAACGCACGCACCCTGAGGACTGACGAGAAGATTGTGGAGCTGGTAGAAGAGATAGACAAGTTACGTTGGCATATTATAGGATTATCCGAAGTCCGAAGAAAGGGGGAGGAAACGGTATCCTCGAATCCGGCAAATTGCTCTATTACCGGGAGGGCGGCCATCTGTCCCAAGGAGGTGTCGGAATTATCGTCCACAAGTCTCTCGTTAACAACGTTGTAAAGATTGAGAGTGTCTCGTGAGGGTTGCGAGGTTGCGTACCTTATACTCAGAATCACCAAACGGTATTCGCTGAAGGTCATACAGGTTTACGCACCAACCTCGGCACACCCCGATGAGGAGGTGGAGGAAATGTATGAGGATATTTCTAGAGCCATGAATTCCTCCAAAACCCAATATACGGTGTTAATGGGAGACTTCAATGCAAAACTAGGCACAAGAGAGAATGGCGAGCTGAAAGTAGGGAAATTTGGAATAGGGCAACGGAACCCAAGGGGCCAGCAGCTGGCCGACTTCATGGAGAAAGAGGGACTCTTTATGATGAACTCTTTCTTCCAGAAGTGGCCCCACAGGAGCCTGGTCGAGCCCCGACGGTTCGACAAAAATGAGATTGACTTCATTATGACGACCAGACGACAACTGTTCAGTGATGTCTCAGTGATCGCGAGGGTGAAAACCGGCAGCCAAGGCAACCGAGTTACAAAACCGTTTTCGGTGCCTAGAAGACTGCATTGAAGTGGACGATATGAATGACAAGCTCGTGGAAACTGTCCATGCGGTTGGAGCTAAGTTTTGCAAGACCCGCCGCAGAAGAACACAAAAACTCTCCGATCACACTCTTAATCTCATGGCTGTTAGACGGGAGATAAAGCTACATTCTTCAACAGATTTGACAGCATACAGGCAACTGAACAGACAGATCTCCAAATGCATGCGGCGGGACTTACGCAACTTCAATACAGCTCGTATTGAAGATGAGATCGAGCGGAACCAAGGCTCCAAAGTCTTTGCCAGAGATCTGTCTGCCAGAAAGAGCCAACTGTCAAAGCTGAAGACAGAATGTGGCAGCATCGTTTCCGGGGCACCTGAGATTTTGAGTGAGATTGAGAGGTTCTGTGGGCATTTGTACACGTCATCGTTGGAGCCACACGCGAGTGTGAGTAACGATCCAAGAGCGAGTCTTATCCGACATTATTCCGATGATATCCCGAACGTCAGTCTGAGCGAGATTAGAATGGCTCTCCAGCACCTTAAAAACGGCAAGGCCCCAGGCGAGGATGGAATTACAGCGGAGCTTCTGAAAGCGGGTGGAAAACCGGTACTTTAAGTCCTTCAGAATCTCTTTAATTCCGTCCTCCATGATATCACTACACCGGAGGCGTGGTGCAGCAGTGCGGTGGTCTTGTTCTTCAAGAAAGGCGACAACGCTCTCTTGAAGAACTACAGACCGATTTCCCTTCTGAGCCGCGTCTACGTGCTGTTTTTGAGAGTCATTACGAATCGTCTCGCGCGAAGACTTGACGACTTCCAGCCTCCCGAACAAGCCGATTTCCGAAAAGGCTTTAGCACCATATACCACATACATACCCTTCGACAAATTGTACAAAAGTCAGAGGAGTACAATTTGCCACTATGTCTGGCGTATGTGGACTATGAGAAAGCCTTTGATTCCGTCGAAAATTGAGCGGTGCTGCAGTCCCTTCAGCGGTGTCGAGTTGACTGTCGGTATATCGAAGTGCTGAAGTGCTTGTGCAGTAGAGCTACGTTGGCTATCCGAGTACAGAACCAGAGTACGAAACCTATCTTGATCCTCAACTGCAGAGAGGTGTAAGACAGGGTCACGTTATATCCCCGAAACTCTTCACCGCTGCATTGGAAGACGTTTTCAAGCTTCTGGACTGGAAAGGATACGGTATCAACATCAATGGCGAGTACATCACTCACCTTCGATTTGCCGACGATATATTCCTTATGGCAGAATCGCTGGAGGACCTATGCACTATGCTCAATGACCTCAATAGTGCTTCCTAACGGATAGTTCTTAAGATGAACATGGACAAAACAAAGATCATGTTTAATGTCCATGTCACACCTATGCCGGTAGTAGTTGGGAGCATTAAGCTCGAAGTTGTTGATGAGTATGTTTACCTGGGACAAATAGTCGGACTAGGTAAGTCCAACTTCGACCAACAGGTCAATCGACGGATTCAACTCGGTTGGGCAGCGTTCGGGAAATTACGGCACATCTTCTCGTCAGGTATACCTCAAAACTTGAAAACGAGACTGTACAACCAGTGCGTGTTGCCAGTGATGACATACGGAACTGAGACGTGGTCCTTCACTGCTGGCCAGATGAGGAAGCTCAAGGTTGCTCAGCGAGCTATGGAGAGGGCTATGCTCGGAGTTTCTCTGCGTGATAAACTCAGAAATGAGGATATCCGCAGTAGAACCAGAGTGACCGACATAGCCCAACGGATTAGTAAGCTGAAGTGGCAAAGGGCCGGCCACATAGCTCGAAGAACCGACAACCGATGGGGAAGAAAGGTTCCCGAGTGGCAGCCTCGTACCGGCAGGCGAAGTGTTGGGCGTCCCCCCGCTAGATGGAGTGACGACCTGGTAAGATATGCAGGAAGTCGATGGATGCAGGTGGCTCAGGACAGTGCTTTGTGGCATTCCTTGGGGGAGGCCTATGTTCAGCAGTGGACTTGTGAAGGTCTGTAATGATGATAATGATGATGATGATGTTGTAGAGCTATGTTCCAAATGTTGACGCTCGACTACGGTCCTTACGGTCTTGGACCCAGTAAAATACCAGCGTAAATTAGTAGCAATCATCTTATAATTTTTTAATAACATTATTGTAACAAGTGAGCTCACCTGATGGTAAGTGAATGCTGTAGCCCATAGACGCCCACACCTACATCTATCATTGATTAAGATTCAAAATGTGGGCACGTTTCACACCAGCTATTTTTATACATGCCGCCATGCAGCGGCTATATTAATAGTATAGTTGTAGCACGAATGGGTCGGCTCGACCGGGGAAGGACCACGCTCTCACAGAATACCAGCGTAATATAGCAGCTTAACGCTGCTGTGTTTCGTATGGTGAGTGTAGAGAACCGGAGACCCTTTTATACTGGAAAAGAGGCATTCTATCTTAGTCCTCACGGGTGACAACGCATCTGCATTTTAATTTGTAAACGAAGATAGATGTAGATGTCTATGGGCCGCAGCAACCACTTACCATCAGGTGGGCTGTGTGCTCGTTTGTCACCCTTATTCTATAAAAAAAACCAATTCTGTACACTCACCATATAAAACACAGCAGCACGAGTTCGAGCCTAACCATCGTGCTGCAATCTAATACAGCTGCAGATTGGCTCTGCCACGTTAATAGCATAACGCTGCTGTTTTTCAACCGACTTCAAGAAAAGGAGGAGTTTCTCAATTCGACTGTATTTTTTATGTGTGTTACGTCAGAACTTTTTTCTAGGTGAACCGATTTTGATGATTCTTTTTTGATTTGAGAGCTGGTGCTTCTGGTCCCATATAAATTCGATCAAGATCTGACCAGTACTTTTTAAGTTACCCTCAATAATGCGTATTTAATTGACTTCGAATATATTGATGATGTTCTCATTTTGTTTATATTGTAATCGATTGTACAATTTTTTTAATTTTAACACTTATTTATAAGGCTATATTGTATGGTGAGTGACAAAGACACAAACTCGTTTTAATGGTAACGTGGCATTTCATCACAATCTTCAAAGGTATGCGTTTTGATTTTGAATCGAGGATCGACTCCGAACCGCGCAGTGGCCGTGTTGATCTAAGTTCTAAGAGGACAGATAGAGGCTTACCACTTACACTTACAATCAGGTAGATTTTTGTTACATTTACTATGTATTTATTTAATTGATAATGTAGCATGCAATGTAGTAAGTATGCAAATCTTTGGAACTCTATATACTTGTCAAATTCACAATTCAAAATTATTTATTTGCATAGAATGTAGATAAAAAATATTTTGAAGACATGTGGAGTTCATCAACAGGCATTGGGGCAGCGCGGCGGACATTTCCTTGCCCTAATATCCTCTCAGAAATGAGAGGAGGCCTGTGCGCAACACTGGGACGTATATAGTCTGCAATTTTTACTTTTACTTTTATAGAATGTAGGTGTTACAAAATTATTGTTAAAACGTATTTACTCGTTCCTAAGTTCCATATCATTCTGCCTAATCCAAGAGTGCAAAGCAATTTTTTTTTGTATGGAGAATGGACCCACCACAAACACAACTATACCAGTAATATAGCTGCAGCATTACTCTACCACGTAAAAAAATAATACATAAAAAATATAAATAAAATATGTAATTATTCTATAATTATCAAAATCTTATTAAATTTACCTTTTAAAGTCTTATTTTATATTTGTGAGCAAATTGCTCGAAGAGGGTAGGGTCAAGAGTACTCGGATACCTAGACGTGCATGTATGAAGAAGATAATGAATCTGAAAGAAGCGAAAGAGGTATGTAAGGATCGTAACACTTGGCGATCTGTTCTCTCTGGCTACCCCGTCAGGGATTGTGCGTGAAGATAAGTAAGTATTAAATTTACCGATAGCAAAAGTATCAACAAGCAATTTGGTTACGGATATCTAAATATGTATTTTATTTTTATGATCAAGACACTAATTTACGCTACCTGTAAAGACTATTAAGTGACTTGTGAGGTGCGGCGCGAGTAGCTATTTAAAAAATGCTATCTGTTTCATACCGCTCGCTCCATATTCATATCGCCTTATCGTGCGATAGAGTGTTGCAAGTCTTAGAAGCAATTGCCTACATTTGAAATATTGTTTCGGGCGATAACGACACAGATTAAATAATGTTTTTTTTTTTTACATTCTACTAAGCCAGCGCTTATCTACGATCCCATCTGACGGTAAGTGGTGATGTAGCCTAAGATGGTGAAGCGCATTGACTTAACGAAATCATATTCACTCTTGCCTTGAAGATACCCACACTGTAATCGGATGGAAAGACAGATGCTGGCAATTTATTCCACTCCTTTGCTGTAAGCATGATGAACGACGTAGCGAACCGTTTGGTACGAATGCGTGGTAAGTCCACAACGAAAGGGTGGAGACTGGACGAACGTCTGATTGTCCGATGGTGGAAGGGAGATGGAGTAATTGAATTTAAATTATGCAATTCCTGCGCACACTCTCCGAAATGCATCCTGTAGAAAACCGAAAGACTGGCAACTTTGCGTCTGTGTTCGAGGCTGGTAAGATTGGTTTTAACCAAATTCGGGTCATTAATAAGCCTCTTAGCACGCCTTTCCATTGAGTCCAAAGCTGCTAGGTGGCATTTTGCAGCACTAGCCCATGTATGGCTGCAATGCTCCATGCACGTCCGGACTTGCGCTTTATATAAAGTAAGCAGCTGTCCCGGCGTGAAGTATCGCCACACCTTTGCAAGGACTCCCAGCTTCCTTGCAGCTGCTTTGGCCTTGGACTCAATGAACAACCCGAAGTTCAGATTGGAGGATATCTCAAACCCTAACAACTGAAGGCGGTCGGTATATTCCAATGATACATTTCGCAAAGTAGGAGCCAATGTGTTCCTTGTTGCAGTGAAGAGAAACGCTTGTGTTTTAGAGGCGTTGAATTTCACAAGATTGGCATCGCCCCGTTCGGAGACTGCCTGTAGTGTGAGATTCACACGCTCTACCATAGCTTCTCTTTCGGACTGGATTTGATCCCGACTCGCCCGAGGATTTCTCTGCATATCCATAGATACCGGGCATAAGCAGATCATTAATATGCAGCAGGAAGGGAGTTGCAGAGAGAACGGACCCCTGAGGAACACCGGCGTTAGCCGCCGTAGGATCGGATGAGCAGCCATCGACGACGACCCGGAGTGACCGTTTAATCAGAAAGTCCTTTACCCATTCAATCAGACCAGGGGATAAGCCGTACGCTGGAAGCTTACCCAAAAGGCTAGTGTGCCAAACTCTGTCAAAGGCCTTCGAGACATCAAAGGAAACAGCAAGTGCTTCCCCACTGTTCTCGAGTCCCTCGCCCCATACGTGTGTGGCGCGTATGCGATAGAAAGTCCCCAGTCCCCAGCTGACCGATTTCGGCGAAACCCATATTGTACTACTACATAAATAACGTTTTCACCCCTCACCCCGCTAAACCTTTACGAAATGAGACAGTACAGTACACCTTAATCTAGATCTTTAGGTCTGTAGCTTTATTTTTTTGTAATTGAGCTAAGTTTAATTTAAAAAACAAACGCTCATAATATCGAACGCAATATTTCTTTACAACGTTGGACGTTATCGCCTTTTGTATGATAATTTACAGTTTCACAATCTTCTTAAGTAAAAGCCAATCATGAAGTTTTTTTTAATTTTATCATTTAGGAGATTTTTTAACTTGTCGGGAAAAGTAGGTATTTTACATGAAATGCAGTTACAATCTTAAAACATCTACAAGCTATCGCCAATCGCTTGGCTGCGCTTGCACCTCAGGTTTCACACTCAAGCCTAACACTCTCTCAGTAGCAATCGCCAATCGACCGTGTATAAACGTCGCCCGCCATTATGCGTTGCATATCGATTGCGCGGGAAATTGTTTGATTCGTAAGTTTGTGAGTGAAGTGTTTTACGTGAATCTTCAACTTGGTGGGAAATATTTTTATAATAGTTGGTAACGTCGGTACATCTGCTGGAAACTAAAGTAAGTCCCGTTTAAAATTAAAAACTTAAATAAAATACAATTCGAGAGTTTTGTGTGGTGTGGGTAGGTTCTGTTTTTTGAAGATCTAATTAAAAAAAATATAGTTAGTGAATAAAATTTCTCCTTGCGAGAAACCTAGTTCGTTTTTATTTATAAATTTTTTGAAAAATAATGTAGTAAATAATATTTCTATATTATATTGTATAAACATCAATTGCTGCCCGTTATTCTCGCTAAAACCTAAAACTCAAAAACGGCTCGACCGATTTTAATGAATTTTTTTGTGTGTATTTGAATGGGTCCCTGGATGGTTTAGATTCACTTTTGAACCCGGTAGGTGGCGCTGTTGTCGAGATCCAGAAATCACCCGTGCGAACCTGGGGCGGATCGCTAGTATATAATATAATATAATAATATAAAAAAAGCGAGGACATAGAATACCATTTGGAAAATAGAGGTTTTTAAACTTTTTTGCATAAAATGCTAAATTAAGTGATCATTTGAAAACAAAAACAGGATTTTCACGCTACAGCTATATTATGGTTGTAGCATTAATGAGTCAGCTCGACCGGGGAAGGACCACACCATCATAGAATACCAGCTATAAATAGCAGCGTCATGCTCCTGGGTTTCGCTTGGTGAGTGTAGAGGGTCGAGACCCTCTTTACTAGTAAGGAGGCATTCAATCTTAGTCCTCAGGGGTGACGATTAACGCATCTGAGTTTTGAATCTTAGTCAAGGACAGACGTCGAGGTGTATTGGCCACAGCATCCACTTACAATCAGGTAGACTACGTGCTCGTTTGTCACCTTAATTCTAAGAATATATTATCGCTGACCACTTAAAAAAGTAAAGTTACATCCTATATAAGTCTAACTTTAATCACAGAATAAATTGCTTTTATATATAGTCTTCGAAATATTTTTTTTTGTTTCTCAGACGTGCAGATTTCCTCACGATGTTTTCCTTCACCGTCAAGCACGTGGTAAATGAGCACTTAAAACTTAAATTACCAATTTTATTGGTGCCGGCAGGGATCGAACTCGCTTGCTCGCGAGATGAGCTAAAACCTCAGGGCCTTCACTGTTCAATTTAATTGTATTTTTGTCACATTAGTAACAGAAACAGAAACTTTTTATTCAATATAGATTATAAATAATACTTATTGAAAGTCACTATTTTGCTTAATTACCACTGGTTCGAAAAGAAAATCTCTGTCCTGGGAAGAACCAGCAAGAAACCCAGACGTTTTTTTTTCAAATAACAGCTTACAATCAAATCAATCAATGTATGTTACACAATTAACCACACAAAACAAATTAGAAGAAATAGCTTCTTAGCGATCACCTCATTCCCAGGGGTTATTATCATCGATAAATTCCTTTATATTATAATAACCCTTTTTATACAAACTTTGTTTAATAAAGTTTTTGAACTTTGAGCAGTTCAAATTTTGTATATTTCTGATAATACAATAGGAGATAGGAGGAACTAATGGCACAAAATAAATAATAGTACTATGTACTAATAGATGGTTGCTAGTTGCTACAGTACGTGGACATAATAGGCAACCAAATTCAAGCAAAGTTTACCACAGACGCATTGTGTCTGATGATAATCTCATAGTTGATTTCAATGACAGCAATAATTTCGGAATAATTCTATTAATTATTTTTCCATAACAATAATACCCATCTACTAATTATAGAAGAAGTACTTTCATATTGCGGTCTAGTAATAATAATTTTAACAATTTATGCAAAAGGACGATTTTTTTTATTTGTATCGGTTACGTAGTGAAATCATTTAATCTGTGGTATCGACAAGGCGGGCATTAAGTCGGAGTTTTTTTTTAAATATTATGTATACCTAGCGTGTATAGTCTTACTTTTCTTTTCTTTTCGGCTATTATTGTCTGTTTCACTTATTAAATTTATGCATGTTGTACAATTAAATTACACTCTATTAGCTTGCTACATATTTATTTATCTATGCACTCCATTTTAGACGCTCGTATTTGTGTTATGTCCTTCAAACGACGAAAGATTATATTATTGCATTTTTATTAGTGAGAACCTGTTATTGGCTTCTTGTAAATTATACATGTTATTGACTTAAGATTTGTAAGCAGTTAGTTTTCCATAACATAAAAAATAAAAATATTTTCCTAATTAAAATGCAAAAAAAATAAGAGTTTTGTGTGAGTGACTTATATATACAGCTAATAAATCAGCTTGGATGACCAGTCAACTTTGAATTGTCAACAAGATGAATTGCGAAAGTTTGATGAAGAATTAAAGGGACGAAAAATTTTACCTCTTGTTGCCAACTGCCCTGCCTCTTATATCCTTATATTATTCTTCCTCCAATTACGACTAGTGTTTTGCCACCAATGGATCAAAGCGTGATTAAAAGCCTCAAGGGTCACTACAACCATATACGTGTGACGTCACCGTCACACGTATATGATTGTCACTTAACATAGTATAATGTTCGTTTGTTCGATAATTTATGACCGTGTTTTCAATAAACATACAAAGTTTATGGGAAAAATGAAGTACGTTAAATACATTATTTCGACCTCTTTTGACTTTTTAAGGTTTTTTTTTTATGGAATAAGGGTGAAGTGAACGGCAGAGTCGGGAAGGGACGCCCTAGATGAAGGTTTATCGACCAAATTGGCGATATATTGAAAATGGGCCAGATTAGGAGTACACATAACCGACGCGTGCGTGCGACCGAAGCGTGTATGCGTAGATATATGGATATAAAGAATTCGCCTCCGAGAGGTGTGTCAGGATCGTGCCAAATCAAAATGCAGCTGCGTTTCCACACTTGAGGACGTAGGCCGGCCACATACATACGGAATTCCGTTTTGCCCGCAAAATTTCGAACGGAAAACTACGGTACGTGAGTAACGGGTCATACATTTTATATGAACTTGCTCGAATCGGAATCCTGAAACGGAATTCCGTATGTATGGGTTGGGCCTAAGATGGAATGGCTCGTTTCCATAAAAATGGTCTCCGGTTCTCTATGTTTACTATACGAAACAGCAGCATTAAGCTGTTATTTTACGCCTCGTATTTTATGACAGCGTGGTCCTTCCCCGGTTGATCTGACCCGTTATGTAACTGCAGCGTGCACGCCACAGAGTAAAGAGTAAAGACATGCACACCACGTATAAAGTTCACTTGTTCGAAAAATTATAGTCTTTTTTTAATAGGATAAGGTGGGTGACAAGCGAGCACACAGTCCACCTGATGGTAAGTGGTTGCTGTGGCCCATAGACATCTACATATATCCTCGTTTTCGAATCAAAATGCAGATGCGTTGTTACCCGTGAGGACTAAGATGGAATGCTTCCTTTCCAGTAAAAAAGGTCACCGGTTCTCTATACTCACCATAGTGTTACGCTGCTATTTTAGTCGAGCCGATCCATTCGTGCTACAACTATATCTACTACTCGTACGAATATAGCTGCAGCATGGCTCTATCACGTAAATAAAGTTTGCATGATCATTTTTTCAAACATGCAAACTTTATTTGAGGAATGAATTACGTTAAACACCTTCTTTAATATGATCTCTTTTGTTATTTAAAGATCTTATTTTCTACCGACTTCAAAAAGGAGCGGGTACTCAATTCGACTGTATGTTTTTTTTTACGTGTGTTACATCATAACTTCTTACTGGGTGAACCGATTTCGATTATTCTTTTTTTATTTGAAAGCTGGTGCTTCCTAAGTAGTCTCGTATAAATTTGATCAAGATGTGACCAATAGTTTTTGAGTTATTCGTAATAATTTATATTGAAGTTGGTTGTACAAAATTTTTAATTTATAATTTTATTTTTATACTAAAAGCTGAAGGAATGTAACTGATCGCATCGATAAATAATACTACTAATTGTCCTGAGTACAGAACACTTACTCTCTACAGAGAGGTTCTGAGAATAACAATGAGCACTGCATTCTTTCATAAAGGTATATTGCTCCAAAGCTTCAATGTCAATTGTCAATTCGTCACTTTTTACAGTGCGTTTTTTTTCTTAGAGTACATCTGTGAAGTACATCAACCTTTTGAGTTTTGCAGGATTTTTTTTTTCGGTCCTTGTGTTTGTCTATATTATATTAGTAATGAAACCTATGTGGTTGGATTTTTCAGATTTGTCCACGTTATAAAAATGTAAGAAAAAGATTGATTAACTTTCGCCCTCATACAATATGCAGATCGGTCGAGCGACTGATTCGAATCTGTATCCGAGTTGTCGCTGTCACTGAGCGATACCGTCACAGTTTAAAGACCTTAATGTGATACTGTTATAACGTATCTATGTGTGCCTGAAATTATTAGTTTATAGTTTTCATTGTTATGTGTGAAGTTTCGTAGTAACAGACGTGTGTTTTAGTGTGCGCAGATTTCCCCTCGCTAAAAATGACAGACAGTTCTATATCGGGGAAAAACGCTATATCTACTCCCCCCGGTGCGACTAGGGTTACCAGATGAAAAAATTAAAAGTCCGGAGAAGAGGTCTGATTTCCATTTAAAAATCCTGAGATTTTTTTAAAGTTTGAGAAGAAAGCCTTACTTAAAAAGGTATCTACACATATTAAGTATGATAAAAATGTTGTGTAATTTTAATTGTGGAATTATTACCACAGGAAAATTATTTTTAGTTTGTTTAACTTTTTATTAAAGAGATCTTTAAAATGTAAGATGTATTATATTGAAAGTTCTAAAAATCCTGAGATTTCATGAGATTTGAAAAATCCAGCCGCAATCCTGAGAAGAGTCTAAAATCCTGAAATCTCAGGACAAATCCTGAGATATAGTAACCCTAGGTGCGACGGTGTTACGTAGTAACATTATTTAATCTTTGGCCGGTGACCAGTGTTGATCGATGTTCCTGCTATTTCAGCATTTACAGAGATAGTATTTCTCTGACGAATGACAAGTAGCAGGTCAGAGCGTCCGTTCCTTAATACTCGTAATAAAAACTAAAAGCAACAGAAATACTTATAGAATATTTATAAACAAGCTATTGTTTATACTCTACTAGCGATTCGTCCCAGCTTGGCGCGGGTGATTTCTGAATCTTGACAATAACGCCACCTACCGGGTCCAAATGTGAATCTAAACCATTCTCGAGTCTACTTAACCACAAACACAAAATTTCATCAAAATCGGTCCATCCGTTTAAGAGGAGTCCAGTTACATACACACGGACAGAAGAATTACATAATAAGTATATATTATGCATATATTAAATGTACACGTACACGCTTACCTGGTAGAGCTATGCTGCAGTTATATTAGTAGTATAGTTGTAGCACGAATGGGTCGGCTCGACCGGGGAAAAACCACGCTCTCACAGAATACCAGCGTAAAATTGCAGCTTGACACTGCTGTGTTTCGTATGGTGAGTGTAGAGAATCGGAGACACTTTTTAATGGAAACGAGGCATTCCACCTTAGTCCACATGGGTGATAACGCAACAGCATTTGATTCGTAATCGAAGATTGATGTAGATGTCTATGGGCCACAGCAACCACTTACTGTGGACTGTGTGCTCGTTTGTCACCAGATTTTGACAGCTTTGCGGCCTGAAAGCCATTGGATCGAATCCAACACGGAATAAGTATTTCTATGACCCTATAAATAATTGCCTCGTATTTGCATGTTTGTACTCGTGCAGTTTAATATATTAAACTACCACCACTATACAGAAAAAAATCCTAGCGTGGAGGTGACGTTTTATTTTAAAGATCTAGTGCCATTTTTTCATAGAATAAGAGTGACAAACGAGCACACAGTTCACTTCATGATGGTAAGTGGATGCTGTGTGACATAGACACCCAGACAGCATTGTCAACCCTGAGCACTAAGATGGAATGCCTTGTTACAGTAAAAAGGATCTCTGATATATAAAATAATCCGATAAAAACCGAAGATATTAGTAAATCTAGATATATTTCTCTTTTTACTATTTTTTCTTTTATTTTTAAAAAAAGGTTACCCCCACACTAGGATTTTCTCCTGTATCAAGGACGCAGTTTACAAACACAAATTGCACAAGGACAAACATCCAGACCCGGAACAATTATTTGTAGACCATACAAATACTTGTTCCGTGCGGGATTCGAACCCCAACGCAGCAACTCATTGCTAAGCCACTGTGCCACGGAGCCGTCCGTTCTCTCTTTAGCGTTTGGCCTTCCTTTCCTTGACTTAATGATTTAGTGGCAATGCAGTTGATGGCCATATTAATGAGTGTATTGTTTCAGTGAAGTACCGATCGCTTTACGATCAAGCTGATAGAGTGCCTATACGTCTGGATCATTTCGGATAGGTCCGGCTATTTCGCTTTATATATTAAACACACTGGTAATTAGATACACGATGATGTTACAGTGTAGTTGATTTACGGGATTGTTCCCGATTTCAGGAATTACTGTAGTAGATCTCTTTTCTAGCGACTTCAAAAAGGATGCGGTACTGAATTCGACTTTTAGTTATTATTTTTTCTTTTTTTTTATGTTTGTTTCCTCGTAACTTTTTTCTGGGTGAACCGATTTTGATGATTCTTTTTTTTGTTTGAAAGCTGGTGATTCTCATGTGGTTACATATTTCTCCCATATTCCAATTTGATTAAGGTCTGACCAATAGTTTTTGAGGTATTCGTAATATAATTAATAGAATCAGGCGTTAATTTGCGGAAATCCATTATATAAAAGCTTTTAAAAAGTTACTTCGCAAACATCCGCTTTATAAAATAAAATGATGTGTCTTACCTAGTATGAAGAGCACCTCCCGCCCTCCCTCAATTGCGTGCACTATCCCCGTCACCACTAATCCTAGCACCACTACTCCCAACACCACTACACTAGGAAAGATACACCACTGACGACAATACGACACGTGTTTCGCCTCTACACGAGGCATCCTCAGGTGATGTAGACTCCTTTTTGTCTATTTCTGCCGCCTAACAGCAGCGCCTACTCTACTATGTTCCGGCCTGAAGGCCATTCAGCCAGTAAGCCAGCCAGTATTATTGCAAGGTGTGAGGCAATCCATCTTAATTCTCAGAGGTGAGAACCCATCTGGTAGTATTCTTTACAAATAACTATTACAGTTCGGATGTTTATAGATGCATGTAAAACACCCTCAACATACAAAAGAAATTCCCAGTGTGAGGGTTACAGTTTTCTTTAAATAAGACAAGGTATATCTTTTAGTCTTTTTATAGAATAAGGATGATAAGCGAGCGCACAGTCCATGTGATGGTAAAAGGAAACTGAAATACCTACATCTATCGAATCCAAATGTAGACGCGTTGTCACCCCTGACGACTAAGATTGAATGCTTCACTTCCAGTAAAAATATTCTCCGGTTCTCTACACTCACCATACGAAACACAGCAGTATAATTCTGCTGTTTGACGCTACTGTTCAGTAAGAGCGTGATTCTTCCCAGGTGGAGTAGACCTAT
Source organism: Parnassius mnemosyne (assembly GCA_963668995.1). NCBI lineage: Eukaryota > Metazoa > Arthropoda > Insecta > Lepidoptera > Papilionidae > Parnassius > Parnassius mnemosyne. The sequence continues at coordinate 4,023,514 of CAVLGL010000013.1, forward strand.
TTCTGTTTTTATAGGATAAGGGTGACAAACGAGCACACAGTCCACCTGATGGTAAATGGTTGCTGCTGCCCATAGATATCTACATTTATCCTCGATTACGAATCAAAATGCAGATGCGTTGTCACCCGTGAGGACTAAGACGGAATGCCTCGTTTCCAGTAAAAAGGGTCTCCGGTTCTCTACACTCACCATACGAAACACAGCAGCGTTAATCTGCTATTTTACGCCGGTATTCTGTGTGAGCGTGGTCCTTCTCCGGTCGAGCCGACCCATTCGTGCTACAACTATACCAGTAATATAGCTGCAGCATGGATCTACCACGTGTAAAAGTCCACCACTTTTTAGAGTACTCCACAAAGCGTGTGAATTGTTAGGTACATTTATTGTTAAACATTAATTGTTTAACTGGAAAATTTGTGGCTGTCTCGTTGGACTAGTGTGATTAGTGAGGTTACTATGTGGTCCGGATTCGTAACCCCGTTTGGTCCAGAAACTCAGTTATTGGGTTTTTTTTATCAAGAAATACTCAGTAGCAGCCCAGGATAACGAAGTTCACGGTGATTAACTCACGTGCCTCGGAAAGCACGTAAAGCCGTTGGCCATGCGTCTGATCGATCTCCGGTCGTGTCGGCTTGCCGTCCCATCGACTATGAGAGGGAGGATATAGAGAGTCAACCTGTGCTTGCGCACACACTCGTACATTTTAATCCTGCCTTGCACAATTTTGCACAAAAAATTGCAAATTTATTAATTTTAAAGTACCGCTGGGTTTCTTGCTGGTTCTTCCCAGGACAGAGGTGTTTTTCCAAACCAGTGGTAAAGCTTAAATGCCTTTCAATTAGTGTTCTTGTGATCTATATTAAATAAAAGTGATTCTATTCTATTCTCTGTGGATACACTTCGCCGTGACCGAAATTCGATCTTGAGGACAATATTTTTACATTTATTAATGTAACTAGCTGTTCCCCGCGACTACGCCCGCGTGTATTTTAGGGTTTTAATTATATTGCTCAGAACCCTAATTATTTTTCTTAAATATAAGTTAGCCTAAGTTACTCCTTAGAACATCAGCTATTTGCCAGTGACATCAGCTATATCCCGTCGAAATCGGTCCAGCGGTTTCGGAGATTAGCCGGAACAAACAGACAGACAGACCGACAGACAGACACAAAATTTTCAAAATTGTGGTTTTGTTATAAGTACGGTATATACATTCATATGCATTTAGTAAAATGCTGTCATTTTAACATTACAAACAGACACTTCAATTTTATTTATTTGTATAGATATAGATAATATGGCCTACGAACGGCATTAGTTCAGTAGTAGGCAATCATAGGTACTTTATGTTTTGACAATAGTGCAAAAAACAGCAAACATCGACCATGACCGATGACGTCACGTCATTGATTTGGTACGTCCGGTTCACAAACAATCAAGCATACAGAAGTTTGCGTTTGTAAATATTTACAAATAAATGGATAATAAAAATCCAATTATTCCAATCCTTCCTGTCCGATTTACATAGTTGTACCATGTCTAGCACATTATACCAAAGTTTTTGATTTCCCGCTATGAAAACTAAAAAAATCAATGATTTTAAAAGAATCGGGAAGTTATCGGTTTCTTACGGGAACATTTTAACAGCTTGACCGATCGCGGTTCACGGCATTCGAAAGAGTTCTATTGCCATTCGATTTCAAGTGAATTTGATGTGATCAATTCGGCTCGGTAGATTTTGGGAAATCTCAAAAATTAAATTTTCAAAAAAAATGTATTTTGAGATAACCTTTAAAGTAATGTCGATCCATCCGATCGATTCCAAAATATTATCTGCTCTTAACCTCAAAAAACAACATCATTTGTTGCAACCCGCATCAAAATCGGTTCATTCGTTCAAGAGAAATGGTTGTCGAAATAGGTATTTGAATTTTTATGACCTTCCATTCCACGTATTACGAGCGTTTTTGGGTTATTAGAGCTCAAACATGTCATAATAGGTGGAATTTGGAGCACTTTGCATTTGAAATTATCTGGAAGTTGCAGGGATGACCTGTAGGGTCAACCGTATTTTATTTTATTTTTTTAAGATTTTTTGGCTTGGATGCTTGTCCTTTAAGCCATGACTTCATATCATTCGGGATTTAAAAAACTTCTTTACAATGTGCCGATGCGCCACATCGAAACGTTCTTGGGTGATTTTTACGATAGCTAAACTCGATGGATGGTCGATGGTGATAGTATCTCAAGTTCATATGGTGCCTAAGCCAACAAAATAACTTGAGATTTATATAAAAATTAGAGAATTTGTTTCATCGTTCTCACTAATAATTCACATGCGCAGATGCTTAGTACACAAAGTCGTATCACTATAATGTATCAACCGAACCCACTTCAAACCATTAAATAAACGATAAAACAGGAGCAACACGTCAATGTCAAGCAATTTTGTGTTCTTAAAATGACTCTATAATAATCATTTTGCAATTATACGATAATATGAGTAGCCGTGTACCAAGAAAACACTCTAATCAACTCTACTTTCTAATCTACTTTCATAAAAAACGGTTTGAAAAAAAATTTACGTTCGGATGTTGATTTTGTATGTGGTCACGATAACCCCCGAAAAAATTGACGTATCGAGACTGTTTTTCTTTTATTAGCTTCAGAATTACATCAACTGGTTCCCTATTTCACTTCAATAGCCTAGGACGCGTCGCTTTTTTTATATTCTACTAAGCCAGCGCTCACCTACGATCCCACCTGATGGTAAGTGGTGATGTAGCCTAAGATGGTTAAGCGCACTGACTTACTAAAAGCCTATTCACTCTTGCTTTGAAGACACCCACACTGTAATCGGATGGAAAGATAGATTCTGTGCAACCTATTCCACTTCACTTGCTAGTAAAATTATTTTTATTAGCAAGCGAAGCTTTTAAAAAATTTTAAAGACGCTCTCATTCTTTCCTTTAGCCCTTGATAGACAAAGGACAAATGTACCATACAGTCTATAACGATTTTATACTTTGTGTTATTGACTTATTTTGGTAAACATTTTTTTCCAAGTAGTGTTCGCGTAAATATAAGAAACATTGTTAGTTGTTTTTTTTTTATTTAGGGAAAGAAAATCGTTTCTGTTGCAGTATTTACTATTACGATTGTCTAAAGACAAAATTTAAATTTAAATAGTAATTAAAAACCGACGACTAAGCATTAAAAAATAATGAATGGTCTAATCTGAGATATATCAAAGTTCAAGGTAATAACTATAATGGCTTTTAAATATTTACCTTAGAATCCTTTTTTCCTCTTTTATTCAATATGAGACCACCCTTAAAATATAATTAATTTAATTTAAAAAAAAGCATCATTAAAATCAGCTCAGCCGTTTAATTTACTTATAATTTACTGTAAACTAAATATTTTCGTATTTGTTTTGTCACCATTACATTAGTCTTGGATTGAAGTACTAGAGTGTTTTGAGATTGTTGTCACTTTATTCATGGTCACCACTTGACCATTTATCAATTCGTTTAGTATCTATCTTTTATATAAACTTATATAACAGTTATTTATTTATTCTTTATTGCATTACCAATTACAAAAGTATATAGTGCCTTTAGGCATTCTCTACCAGTTAACCCATTGATTACAGCACTTTAGATTGTAGACAAGTTTCAAAATCCTTATGTTGTATTTATCAGTTCCTTTAGTTACACATGTATTAATACTGACATATACGACATTATATGACATTACCTTGGAAGAAATAAAAAATTCACTAATCTGCATTCGAAATTTAAATGACGACATAATTTTTTTTTATGGCTTATTTTACGGCGGATTTTAATTTATCAATATTATCATATGACAACACATCTGCATTTTAAATTGTAAACGTAGGGTAGATCTAAATGTATAAGGGCCACAGTATTCACTTACCATCAGATAGACTGTGTGTTCGTGTGTCACTCTTATTCTATAAAAAACCTTGTTTTTCTATGTACCATTTTTAATATATAAAATTGATTATCTGCAAACCACTTTTAACAAGGAAAAAGATTACAAATGCGTTTTCACTTCTGTGAACTAAGATAAAATGCCTCATGGCCTGTTACTATTCTACTGTACTTTTTTGTTTTTATTTAAGTTGAAAGTAAATGTCACCAATTTTACATTAGGCTTGGATTGAAGTACTCGAGCGTGTTTTGAAATTGTTGTGAAATTGTTGTTGTGCTCATGGTCACCACTTGACACGGTTTATCTATTTGTTTAACTAAATATTTATAGTGTATCAACCATAACGTTTTTAATATATATGTATATATATATATATATATATATATATATACTCGTATATAGTACCTATATCTACCTTTTATACTAACATATAAAACATTTTTTTTTCATTTATTTTTTCATGCAATCCCAATTACAAAAGCATATAAAATGCCTATTCTATATGCTCTAGGTATTCTCCACCAGCCAACCTATCGAATACCTACATCAGTCTAGATTGTAAACAAGTTTTAAAAGTCATATTGTATTATAATGGAAACACGTAGGAGTTTTACTCAGGATTAATGTTATATTTATTTGACGTCTGCGCAGTTGATCTAAATGCCAGTGTTGATACCAACTGAAGGCAATATTTTTCTAAACATAAACAATTTTTTCCGGATTCGGATTACTTTAAGGCCGGCCACATATATACATACAGAATTCCATTTCGGGATTCCGTTTCAGAATTCCGATTCGAGATTCCAAACGCAGCAAGTTCATATATAATCTATGACCCGTACGGTAGTTTTCCGTTCGAAATTTCGAGGGCAAAACGGGATTCCGAATGTTTGTGGCCGACCCGTTCGGAATTTCGAAACAGAATCCTGAAACGGAATTCCGTATGTAATTAGCGGGCCTTAGAGTTTACAGAGTGATGGAACAAAACAATATTTTCACGAGTAAAACATGAAATACAAGTGTTAAATAAAAAATTTTGTAAAACCGATTTCAATATAAATTATTAAGAATAACTCAAAAACTACTGGTCAGACCTTGATCAAATTTATATGGGACCTCATGAGAAGCACCAGCTTTCAAATAAAAAAGAATTCTTATCGAATCGAATCGAATTTCTTTTCGAATCTTAATTAAGAATATTAATATTTTTAATATCCATTTTTGGGTAAATAATTTAAAAAAAAATGTTAACAAACATGCAATTTTAGTCAATTAGAAATATTTACCGAATTTTTATCTATCATTTTATATATTTTCTTTACGGGTTAAATCATAGAATGGGTTTGTTATAAACTAATTTGCTTAATTCCGCGTAAAGAAAAAAAATGATGTATCCCACAACCCTCCCTCAATCGCACGCACTATACCGTCGCGGGTATAGTGCGCGCGATTGAGGGAGGGTGGGAGGTCCCCTTAAAACTGGGCAGGACACATCATTTTCTTTCTTTACGCGGAATTAAGCAAATTAGTTTATAACAATCCCATTATAATGGATTTCCGCAAAGTAACGTCTGATTCTATCAATTATCTTAAATCATAGACTTAGAATATACTGGCGTATAGACCAATATACTCGTAGTGTGCAAGGGAGAAGAAAATGCAAATGGCAATGCTTAATATGGCAAAAATGCAAGATAGAAAAGGATACCAAATCTCATGACTCTGTAACTGATTTTGAATGACAGCTCGGCACAAGTCGGCACGCAAGAAATAGCTCCTAGATATTTTGTAATTATTTAGTGTAATAGTGGTTATTTTTATTAAGTAACTTTTTTGCTAAATGGTCACTTGTTCTGCGAATGATTGTGGTGTCTATAATAAAAATCATCCTGATATGCACATTTCAGAGATAAATTCTCAAGACGTCGTCAATGTTATGATTCGTTTATTTTTGGTTAAAATTTATGTTATCTCGTATACTGTTTAAAATATGCAATGTTTTCAATTAGTTTGTTAATTTTGATATTTTGCAAAGAAAAAGTCACGTTCTTCATAATTTTCATGAATTTGATAAATACTCAACTATATCATAATTTTACGTGGTAGAGCCACGCTGCAGCTATATTAGTAGTATAGTTGTAGTACGAATGGGTCGGCTCGACCGGGGAAGGACCACGCTCTCACAGTGTCAAATAGCAGTTTAACACTGCTGTGTTTCGTATGGTGAGTGTAGAGAACCGGAGACCCTTTTTACTGGAAAAGACGCATTCCATCTTAGTCCTCACGAGTGACAACGCATCTGCGTTTTGATTCGCAAACGAAGATAAATGTAGATGTCCATGGGCCACAGTAACCACTTACCATCAGGTGGACTGTGTGCTCGTTTGTCACTCGATCCTATAAAAAAAATATCAAAATTAATGTCGATATTTTTCTTGAATGTTTGTCCTCGGTTTGCATTCTAAAATGTAATTTTATTTTGCCGTTTGTCAAACAGATTCTCTCCGGATTCTGTAATTAGAAAAATCGTTAGGGTTAATTGGATGGGTTGGTTGGAATCCAAAGAAAAATTCGAACAATTTGAGAAGTATAAAAGAAAAAGTACAATTTTATTAAGAGGAGTCATTACTACATTTTTTGTACCAGTAAGTATAATATTGTTATTTAACTTTCAAAACTTTAGATAATAATAGAGATAGATTTTTATACATTTTAAAACTGTAGAACATTGAAGATAAAAAAATGTTGAAGTTATCCTCTTTATGCCATTGTAAACTCAACTAAGTATCTATTTATCAACCAAAATAAATGTATAACCTTACTTAACCAACCGCACAGCCTCACGATCATACTAGTACAATATTCATAGCATCACATTATTTTCACCAAGGGGTTGAGCGGAGCTTCGGATTATATTCCCAAGTCACAATGATAAAAATTTTAGTGTCAATCAATAGATCTGCGAGATTAAATTGCACTTGCTGCCGTCAGTCCATGAATGAGTGACCATTTTCTTAACATACCAAGATTGAGAGAATAGAGAGTGCATCTGTATCCTCAGACACTTGGTGCACTTTACTCTGTTAACATCATTATGTTTTAAAACTCATGCAGCTAAAATGGTAATAAGTTTATTATTACTTTATCCTTTTCAGGAATAGATGAAAGAATATAAACATGAAGCATGATGAAGCCTCATAATCATATTGGTCTTTAACTAAAAAATCTTATTCAACTGATTCCTACAAGATTCCTCACTTAAATTATTAAGTCAAATGTTAAAATAAACTTCTATAATGTATTTGATTATTAATTATTAAATGTTTGTAATTTTTTTTACGAGTTTGGGGACAATTAAAACCGCCGAGTGAATTACCATAATTGACACTTTAATTACAAAACACTAATTACAACTCAAAACCACACTAATAACAAAATGCAATTGTACTACTGATCACTTTAGTTTGCAGTTGTATCGCTTCGAAGTATTCGCTTGTATCGCCAATTCAATACTGACTGAGTCGAGATCTATACCAACCTTATATAGGGCCTCATATAATTTCCAGAACCTTCTACTGTAGAAACATCTAGAATGTTCGAGTACATACAGGCCCCGACTGACTAGGTGTCGATAGTTCTAGAAAGTTCATCCATGGAAATTTCTAGAAGGATCTTGACTCTCCTAGTTCTGATACTCGATACTAGAGGGCGCTAGAGGTAACTAGTGTTGCCATGTACATGGTATTAATAGTGGCGCTCAACATTTTCAAAAGTAATACTTATATCAAAAATAAAGCAGTCATTATGTACTCCATGTTCCTGTTTTTTATTTCCCCATCAAAATATACTATAAAATATAAATAGATATATACTTAGATAAGTATCTACATATTTATAATAACAGTATGTTAAAAAAGAAATTCCATGTCTGTACTGTCCATGGCATGGCAGTAAATATTTTTCTCCAAAGATATAACTCGAAATTACAACTTTCCTATCTGATTCTTGGGGAGTTTTTTTTGAGTTTATCGGTAAAGTCACCTGGGATTTCATACATTTGAATTAAAACACAATAAGAGGCAGGTAGGTTCAGCCTATTCCCAGGAACACACCGCGGATGTGCTTGAAGTCGTATATCCGTGGCCCTGTCAATGTGTGGTGAAGTTCTACCTTCACCACACATTGACGTTGGCCACCATCATAGGATTTTAGTAGATGCAAGTCCAACATAATCCGTTCTTGCCCCCGCAATGCAGGTATGCGTAGGCATTTTCTCATTTGAAACTCGGAACAAAATCCGTTCTGTAGTTACGAATAGAATCGATTCTTGTTTTATATGTATAAAACTTGCCTCTAAGACCTTGATATTAATTGATACATTTATTTATTGTATGGCATTATATTAATATGATACATAAATAGAATGCACGTTACGTGTAGGCCTGGGTATACAATTCTTATCGATATATTCGATATATTTTTTCACACTATATTATCTCTATTATTAGTTCCGTGGACGTTCACTTCTACTCTCAGCGCCAAAATGGCGAAAATCAAATCGCCTCATTATGTCACGGTGTATAGCCAGTCCATATATGGAGTTCAGTGAAACCAGTATATTCTAACTCTATGGGTTAAACTAACTGTAAATATGCAAGAATTTAGGCATTTTATCCGTTCTTAGGGCCGTTTGCAAGCCAGCAAGCTTTAGATTCTTGTACTGTAGCATGTGTTTTGTATTTGTTTATTTATTTTATTTTTATTTGTTATTTATCTTTTATTGCATACATAAAAGTACAACAAGGTAGACTTAATGTCAATAGGCATTCTTTACCACTCTTTATATTCTGTATGTTGTTATATATAATTTATATTCTATATATTGTGATATATAAAAAACTCTCACACCTAATACCCAGATACCATCATCATCATCATACCCAGGGTAGAGAACGACTACTGACATTTATTAGGCACGATCCAATCCCATTTAGAAATACCATTATATCAGGGTTGCGGTCGGATTTTAGAAATGTCACGATTTTGCGATTTTTCAACAAAATACAGTAGGTTTTTGCGAAAGTGCTCAAAACCAATATTTGTTTTTTTTTCACGTTTGTTAATTGTCTTTGCAATAAAATAACAGGACTTCTATCGAAATCAGGTTATTTGTCGGGACTTTTCAATTTTCTATGTGGTAACCTTAGACACATCCCTCTCGCTTCTTTCACAACCTACGTATACGTGTTCGTCGGTTAAATAATTGAACCAAATTGAACAATCAAACGAGCCTACCTGTAAATGAAGTTAGATTGAGATTATACTTTGTTGTCTCTCCGAAGACTTTATTATAATTCAGGTCTGATTCGTTTCAGAGATTTGGATCATCTCTTCGAAGATAGAAATAATCTACATAAATAAATAAAAAATGGAGTCTGTTTGTAATGTCAAAATAACAGCATTTTACTAAATGCATATGAAAGTATATACGGTACCTATAACAAAACCACAATTTTAAAATGTTTGTCTGTCTATCTGTCTGTTTGTTCCAGCTAATCTCCGAAACGCCTGGACCGATTTCGACGGGACTTTCACTGAACGATAACTGATGCTATAAGGAGTAACTTAGGCTAATTATATTTTAGAAAAAGAATTAGGGTTCCGCGCAACATAATTAAAACCATAAATTACATGCGGGCGAAGTCGTGGGGAACAGCTAGTCTAATATGATATTATTTCCATCGTCGAAGAGAGTCAACAACACTATAATGTGATATTCATAATTAGATAACTTTATTCACGGTGGAAAATAATAATTACGCGACGCCTACCTAGTAAATAAATAAGTGGAATTATAAAATTATGTAAGTATTATAAACCTTTAATAATTCTTACATAGTCATCCGATTCTAAACTATGTTAAAATTTTCAAGTCTTGACGACGACGTTAAAGTTTCAACGCACCGGCAAATTAGTTTAAAATCAATTACTAAATTCGACCCGAACAAACATACGAGTAGACGAAAGCGACTTAATAAAAACATAGTAATCAAATAAATATTTCTCTCCTTGTTTGTTTGTTTGTTTGTTTTATTTCGCATTCGCAAAGTAATTTCCTAAGTTATTAGCTTAATTCTAAATTAGCTAGAAATACATTTGTGGCGGCACTGTGATCGCGCCACAAATAAAAAAAATACATTGAAGCCTAAATCGCGCTATCAGAGTTCCGATGTAAAATCAGTATAATCTATTGAATACCTCCCTAATCCGGCCGCTCCCCGGGCCGATCACCTTGCCCGGATGGAGATCTCCCCTTTTCCTTCCACCGGGTGATGTGGCGGCGCTGTCGTCGCGCCACACATTTTCCACATTAAAGATGTAAGAAACCTTACGTGGTAGAGCCATGCCGCAGCTATATTATGGTTGTAGGACGAATGACGACCCGGGTATGACCACGCTCGCACCGAATACTGGCTCTGCGTCAGGAGCCAGTATTCGGTGCGACCTTGCCGAATATAAAAGTCAAACAAATAAACTATTATAATCGTACAAATATCATTTTTAATTTGTTCATGTTATATTTCATAGCTGACTCATATTTAGCTTATTTATTAAATGTACACAATTATTTATTGTTAAAATGGATCTCTCACATAGCAAGGAAGGGTTGATCACAGTCGTCAAGCTTAATGATCACAATAACAGACGTCTCTCACCTCAGACACCAGTTTCCTTGCTGTTCCCCGTCGACGATCTGGTTACTTTACACGCCATCTTTCATAGACTATAATAATATTCCCTTTTTTCTCTCACGTTTATACGTGGTAGAGCCATGCTGCAGCTATATTAGTTGACTAGACTTGTTATAATGTCCTGCAGGGTTACGAAGTAATATAATAAGTCTATGTGCAGAGTAAGTAGTCACGGGTAGGGTTAACAAGAAAAATACGGTCTTGACCAGATTTAAAGAGTTCAGACCGGCCTCTACGCGGATTTCAATACAGACCGGATTTTGTTCACGCTAGCAATACTGTTATATGATTTTAAACACATTGAACTTGTGAAGAATTTTACAATACATTTTTTGGCCAAAAATATTAGTTGTAAAAAATCCGGTCAAGACCGGATTTTTCTGGATATCCCCGTGACCACTTACTTTGCACATAGACTTATTATACTACTTCGTAACTTTGCAGGACATTATAACAAGTCTATAAGGGTTATTTTAGTAAACGACAGACTCCTGAAGTACACGTGAAGAGAACAATCGCTCGATGACTTTTCCGCATGTTTGCAAAATATTATAATCCACGTGCAATTACTAGTTATTGACACGTACTTAACACCTGTTCCGCCATATTAATTATGAATTGTTATGTTACATCAACGATGGCTTTGATACATGTTTCAATATATATTTAATGATAATTATAACTTATAACATAAGTAAAAACCGACTTCAAAGGGCTAAAAAATAATCTCCAAATTTATATAAGGGCGGAGAAAAAGTTTCTTCGTATTTTGTGTACAAATTTAAGACATTTTTTTCAAAGTTTAAATATATATAATAATAATATGATATAATATTATGGTTGTAGCACGAATGGGTCGGCTCGACCGGGGAAGGACCACGCTCTCACAGAAAACCAGCGTAAAATAGCAGCTTAACGCTGCTGTGTTTCGTATGGTGAGTGTAGAGAACCGGAGACCCTTTTTACTGGCAAAGAGGCATTCCATCTTAGTCCTCACGGGTGACAACGCATCTGCATCTTGAGCCTTTATTAAAGATAGATGTAGATGTCTATGGGTCACAGTAACCACTGTGTGCTCGTTTGTCACAAGATCCTATAAAAAAAAATATGTGCCATATTGTTCGATAACTTGTTGCCATCTTGTAGGTAGTGACATTATCCCGCTGCTGTAGAAATTTTGGGATTTTTGATGAAAAATATGCGAATAGTATTTTTGACAGTTCTCCCTTGATGTTAACCTAACACTACCCAAAGAATTCTGAAGGGACCGAAACAGGTGAAAATATGAGGGTGTAAGCTCTCTCAATTTTTGCCGAGTGGCCAAATATGTGTGTGATCTGGCATTATCATGATAAAAGACCACTCCTTTTCTGTAGACCAATTCCGGTGGTTTTTTTTTTAATTTACTTGCTTGAGTCTCATTAGTTGTTGGGAGTAGGGATCCGAATCGATGGTTTTGTCCGGCGGTAATAGTTCATAGCCTATATAGCATAGCCGTGTAGTGGCGGTCAAGAATATCCACTACCCCATATCCTCCCGTGGGTGTCGTAAAAGGCGACAAAGGGAAACAGGCAGGAGATGGGCAGCAGCATCTTCCTGATAATAGCCAAATTACAATAAAAAAACTGCGGTTGCCAACCCGCTCGCCAAGCGTGGCAACTATGGCAAATACCCCCTATGAATGACAGTAACAAAGAAACGGCCCCCAGTCCCCGGCGGCCCCGCTATTCCTGGCTACGGTGGCGACCATGGTAACGGCGGGGCAGGGGGTGCTAAGAATCTCCGGTGGAGGTTCGGTTGCCACCTTAGACGACTCGACCTGGCAACGTACAACGTACGCACCCTGAGGACTGACGAGAAGATCGTGGAGCTGGAAGAAGAGATAGACAAGTTACGCTGGCATATTATAGGATTATCCGAAGTCCGAAGAGAGGGGGAGGACACGGTAATCCTCGAATCCGGCAACTTGCTCTATCACCGGGAGGGCGACCATCTGTCCCAAGGAGGTGTCGGATTTATCGTCCACAAGTCTCTCGTTAACAACGTTGTAAAGATCGGGAGTGTGTCGACGAGGGTTGCGTACCTTATACTCAGAATCACTAAACGGTATTCGCTGAAGGTCATACAGGTTTACGCACCAACCTCGGCACACCCCGATGAGGAGGTGGAGGAAATGTATGAGGATATCTCTAGAGCCATGCATTCCTCCAAAACCCAATATACGGTGTTAATGGGAGACTTCAATGCAAAACTAGGCACAAGAGAGAACGGTGAGCTGAAAGTAGGGAAATTTGGAATAGGGCAACGGAACCCAAGGGGCCAGCAGCTGGCCGACTTCATGGAGAAAGAGGGACTCTTTATGATGAACTCTTTCTTCAAGAAGCGGCCCCACAGGAAGTGGACCTGGTCGAGCCCCGACGGTTCCACAAAAAATGAGATTGACTTCATTATGACGACCAGACGACAACTGTTCAGTGATGTCTCCGTGATCGCGAGGGTGAAAACTGGTAGCGATCACCGAATGGTTAGAGGCACACTGAACCTAAACGTTAAGTTGGAGAGGTCTCGTCTAATGAAGTCAACGCTCCGTCCCCCTCGTGCTCTGTTCCAAAGTCCCGAAACCTTTCAGCTCGAGTTACAAAACCGTTTTCAGTGCCTGGAAGACTGCAATGAAGTGGACGATATGAATGACAAGCTCGTGGAAACTGTCCATGCGGTCGGAGCTAAGTTCTGCAAGACCCGCCGCAGAAGAACACAAAAACTCTCCGATCACACTCTTAATCTCATGGCTGTTAGACGGGAGATGAAGCTACATTCTTCAACAGACTTGACAGCATACAGGCATCTGAACAGACAGATCTCCAAATGCATGCGGCGGGACTTACGCAACTTCAATACAGCACGTATTGAAGAAGCGATCGAGCGGAACCAAGGCTCCAAAGTCTTTGCCAGAGATCTGTCTGCCAGAAAGAGCCAACTGTCAAAGCTGAAGACAGAGTGTGGCAGCATCGTTTCCGGGACACCTGAGATTTTGAGTGAGATTGAGAGGTTCTATGGGCAGCTGTACACATCATCGTTGGAGCCACACGCAAGTGTGAGTAACGATCCAAGAGCGAGTCTCATCCGACACTATTCCGAAGATATCCCGGATGTCAGTCTGAGCGAGATTAGGATGGCTCTCCAGCACCTTAAAAACGGTAAGGCCCCAGGCGAGGATGGAATTACAGCGGAGCTTCTGAAAGCGGGTGGAAGACCGGTACTTGAAGTCCTTCAGAAGCTCTTTAATTCTGTCCTCCATGGTGGCATTACACCGGAGGCGTGGAGCAGAAGTGCGGTGGTCTTGTTCTTCAAGAAAGGTGACAACGCTCTCTTGAAGAACTACAGACCGATTTCCCTTCTGAGCCGCGTCTACGTGCTGTTTTCGAGAGTCATTACGAATCGTCTCGCGCGCAGACTTGACGACTTCCAGCCTCCCGAACAAGCCGGTTTCCGAAAGGGCTTTAGCACCATAGACCACATACATACCCTTCGGCAAGTTGTACAGAAGTCCGAAGAGTACAATTTGCCACTATGTCTGGCGTATGTGGACTATGAGAAAGCCTTTGATTCCGTCGAAATTTGGGCGGTGCTGCAGTCCCTTCAGCGGTGCCAAGTTGACTGTCGGTATATCGAAGTGTTGAAGTGCTTGTACAGTAGGGCTACGATGGCTATCCGAGTACAGAATCAGAGTACGAAACCTATCCAATTGCAGAGAGGTGTAAGACAGGGTGACGTCATATCCCCGAAACTCTTCACCGCTGCATTGGAAGACGTTTTCAAGCTTCTGGACTGGAAAGGATACGGTATCAACATCAATGGCGAGTACATCACTCACCTTCGATTTGCCGACGATATAGTTCTTATGGCAGAATCGCTGGAGGACCTAAGCACAATGCTCAATGACCTCAATAGTGTTTCCCAACGGATAGGTCTTAAGATGAACATGGACAAAACAAAGATCATGTTTAATGTCCATGTCACACCTATGCCGGTAGTTGTTGGGAGCACTAAGCTCGAAGTTGTTGACGAGTATGTTTACCTGGGACAAATAGTCCGACTAGGTAAGTCCAACTTCGACCGAGAGGTCAATCGACGGATTCAACTCGGCTGGGCAGCGTTCGGGAAGCTACGACACATCTTCTCGTCAGACATACCTCAAAACCTTAAAACGAAATTGTACAACCAGTGCGTGTTGCCAGTGATGACTTACGGAACTGAGACGTGGTCCTTCACTGCTGGCCGTATGAGGAAGCTCAAGGTCGCTCAGCGAGCTATGGAGAGGGCTATGCTCGGAGTTTCTCTGCGTGATAAACTTAGGAATGAGGATATCCGCAGTAGAACCAGAGTGACCGACATAGCCCAACGGATTAGTAAGCTGAAGTGGCAGTGGGCCGGCCATATAGCTTGAAGAACCGACAACCGCTGGGGAAGAAAGGTTCTCGAGTGGCAGCCTCGTACCGGTAGGCGAAGTGTAGGGCGTCCCCCCACGAGATGGAGTGACGACCTGGTAAGACATGCAGGAAGTCGATGGATGCAGGTGGCTCAGGACCGTGCTTTGTGGCATTCTTTGGGGGAGGCCTATGTTCAGCAGTGGACTTGTGAAGGGCTGTAATGAATGAATAGTTCATAATAATCTATCCCTTCCAACCCCACCATACACACAGCATTACCTTTTGCGTGTTCATCCGGATTTCTATACAGCCTGTGGAGCTTGACTACCCTTTGACCATGATCTTTTTAGAACGTTCTTGTTGAGGTCACTTTTAATCACCAGTTATCACTCTTTTCAAAAATGGTTCGGTTTCATTGCGTTTCAATAGAGAATCACAAGTGAGTACACGATTCATTATGTTTCTTTCAGTGAGCTCCAGTGGTACCCAAATATCGAGCTTTTTTGTATAGTCAGACTTTATCAAAGGGGTCAAAACTGTTTTGTGGTCCATCCTCAATTCCTCGGCTATATTGTAACTACTAATATGCCGATCTTGTTCCATTTTTTTAAAAATGCGGTCGACCAGAGTGAGCTGCATCTTTGACATCAAAATTCACGAACTGAGAACGCTTGAACCAACTTTGTGCTACTTTCACTGATAATGCATTAGGTTCATAAACGTCACAAATTTTTTTCGCGGCTTGAGTCGCATTTTCCCTTTTTATTATTACAGTACTTTTGAATGTATCAATTTCTTCGTTAGATTCACTCATATTGGCGGACAGAAATACAATTGCAAAATGGTGGGAAAGTGTTTTTTACTTATTATTTTTCTTATTCTTAATCATCATTTTTTCATCATTACAGCCCTTCACAAGTCCACTGCTGAACATAGGCCTCCCCCAAAGAATGCCACAAAGCACGGTCCTGAGCCACCTGCATCCATCGACTTCCTGTATATCTTACCAGGTCGTCACTCCATCTAGTGGGGGGACGCCCTACACTTCGCCTGCCGGTACGAGGCTGGCACTCGAGAACCTTTCTTCCCCATCGGTTGTCGGTTCTTCGAGCTATATGGCCGGCCCATTGCCACTTCAGCTTACTAATCCGTTGGGCTATGTCGGTCACTATAGTTCTACTGCGGATATCCTCATTTCTGAGTTTATCACGCAGAGAAACTCCGAGCATAGCCCTCTCCATAGCTCGCTGAGCGACCTTGAGCTTCCTCATCCGGCCAGCAGTGAAGGACCACGTCTCAGTTCCGTATGTCATCACTGGCAACACGCACTGGGTGTACAGTCTCGTTTTCAAGTTTTGAGGTATACCTGACGTGAAGATGTGCCGTAATTTCCCGAACGCTGCCCAACCGAGTTGAATCCGTCGATTGACCTCTCGGTCGAAGTTGGACTTACCTAGTCGGACTATTTGTCCCAGGTAAACATACTCGTCAACAACTTCGAGCTTAGTGTTCCCAACAACTACCGGCATAGGTGTGACATGGACATTAAACATGATCTTTGTTTTGTCCATGTTCATCTTAAGACCTATCCGTTGGGAAACACTATTGAGGTCATTAAGCATAGTGCTTAGGTCCTCCAGCGATTCTGCCATAAGGACTATATCGTCGGCAAATCAAAGGTGAGTGATGTACTCGTCATTGATGTTGATACCGTATCCTTTCCAGTCCAGAAGCTTGAAAACATCTTCCAATGCAGCGGTAAAGAGTTTCGGGGATATGACGTCACCCTGTCTTACACCTCTCTGCAATTGGATAGGTTTCGTACTCTGGTTCTGTACTCGGATAGCCATCGTAGCCCTACTGTACAAGCACTTCAACACTTCAATATACCGACAGTCAACTTGGCATCGCTGAAGGGACTGCAGCACCGCCCAAATTTCGACGGAATCAAAGGCTTTCTCATAGTCCACATACGCCAGATATACTGGCAAATTGTACTCCTCGGACTTCTGTACAATTTGCCGAAGGGTATGTATGTGGTCTATGGTGCTAAAGCCTTTTCGGAAACCGGCTTGTTCGGGAGGCTGGAAGTCGTCAAGTCTGCGTGCGAGACGATTCGTAATGACTCTCGAAAACAGCACGTAGAGGCGGCTCAGAAGGGAAAACGGTCTGTAGTTCTTCAAGAGAGCGTTGTCGCCTTTCTTGAAGAACAAGACCACCGCACTTCTGCTCCACGCCTCCGGTGTAATGCCACCATGGAGGACGGAATTAAAGAGCTTCTGAAGGACTTCAAGTACCGGTTTTCCACCCGCTTTCAGAAGCTCCGCTGTAATTCCATCATCGCCTGGGGCCTTGCCGTTTTTAAAGTGCTGGAGAGCCATTCTAATCTCGCTCAGACTGACGTCCGGGATATCATCGGAATAATGTCGGATAAGACTCGCTCTTGGATCGTTACTCACACTTGCGTGCGGCTCCAACGATGACGTGTACAGCTGCCCATAGAACCTCTCAATCTCACTCAAAATCTCAGGTGCCCCGGAAACGATGCTGCCACATTCTGTCTTCAGCTTTGACAGTTGGCGCTTTCTGGCAGACAGATCTCTGGCAAAGACTTTGGAGCCTTGGTTCCGCTCGATCGCTTCTTCAATACGCGCTGTATTGAAGTTGCGTAAGTCCCGCCGCATGCATTTGGAGATCTGTCTGTTCAGTTGCCTGTATGCTGTTAAATCTGTTGAAGAATGTAGCTTCATCTCCCGTCTAACAGCCATGAGATTAAGAGTGTGATCGGAGAGTTTTTGTGTTCTTCTGCGGCGGGTCTTGCAGAACTTAGGTCCGACCGCATGGACAGTTTCCACGAGCTTGTCATTCAAATCGTCCACTTCATTGCAGTCTTCTAGGCACTGAAAACGATTTTGTAACTCGAGCTGAAAGGTTTCGGGACTTTGGATTAGAGCACGAGGGGGACGGAGCGTTGACTTCATTAGACGAGACCTCTCCTACTTAACGTTTAGGTTCAGTGTGCCTCTAACCATTCGGTGATCGCTGCCGGTTTTCACCCTCGCGATCACTGAGACATCACTGAACAGTTGTCGTCTGGTCGTCATAATGAAGTCAATCTTATTTTTTGTCGAACCGTCGGGGCTCGACCAGAAAGAGTTCATCATAAAGAGTCCCTCTTTC
The DNA here is from genome assembly GCA_963668995.1 of Parnassius mnemosyne. Lineage (NCBI taxonomy): Eukaryota > Metazoa > Arthropoda > Insecta > Lepidoptera > Papilionidae > Parnassius > Parnassius mnemosyne. The sequence continues at coordinate 4,041,836 of CAVLGL010000013.1, forward strand.
TCCGTGGAGTCGGCCAGCTGCTGGCCCCTTGGGTTCCGTTGCCCTATTCCAAATTTCCCTACTTTCAGCTCACCATTCTCTCTTGTGCCTAGTTTTGCATTGAAGTCTCCCATTAACACCGTATATTGGGTTTTGGAGGAATGCATGGCTCTAGAAATATCCTCATACATTTCCTCCACCTCCTCATCGGGGTGTGCCGAAGTTGGTGCGTAAACCTGTATGACCTTCAGCGAATACCGTTTGGTGATTCTGACTATAAGGTACGCAACCCTCTTCGACACACTCTCAATCTTTACAACGTTGTTAACGAGAGACTTGTGGACGATAAATCCGACACCTCCTTGGGACAGATGGTCGCCCTCCCGGTAATAGAGCAAGTTGCCGGATTCGAGGATTACCGTGTCCTCCCCCTCTCTTCGGACTTCGGATAATCCTATAATATGCCAGCGTAACTTGTCTATCTCTTCTTCCAGCTCCACAATCTTCTCGTCAGTCCTCAGGGTGCGTGCGTTGTATGTTGCCAGGTCGAGTCGTCGTAGGTGGCAACCGAACCTCCACCGGAGATTCTTAGCACCCCCTGCCCCGCCGTTACCATGGTCGCCACCGTAGCTAGGAATAGCGGGGCCGCCGGGGACTAGAGGCCGTTTATTATTGTCATTGCTCATGGGGGGTATATTGCCATAGTTGCCACGCTTGGCGAGCGGGTTGGCAACCGCAGTTTTTTTATTGTTATTTTGGCTATTATCAGGAAGATGCTGCTGCCCATCTCCTGCCTGTTTCCCTTTGTCGCCTTTTACGACACCCACGGGAAGATATGGGGTAGTGGATATTCTTAACCGCCACTACACGGCAATTATTCTTAACTAGCTGTGCCCCGCGGTTTCACCCGCGTCATCACATGTCGGAGGTGCGCGACATGACTTAGTTCAAGCATTATATAATTGCAATTAAATATTTTATTTGATAGCAATGAATGGAAAAATTGGCATAATTAATGCAGTACTTTTATCTGTCGGCATATTATGTATGATGTAGAGCGAAGTTAAGTTTTATCCACTTTCCTTCCCCCTCCCTGTTGAACAGTTCTCGCAGTTCTCACCGAGCGGCTAGGGTTAATGTGTTGTTCGCGCGCCCAGCCAAGTATTGAATTATTTTAATTTTACATTATCTCTTAAACTATGCGTCCAAATAACATGGTATAAAGAACAAAGTTTATCTTCATAAAATTGTCTTGATGATGAAGTAACATTCGTTAGTAAGGATAAATAGGCCATGCCTAATAATAACGATCATAAATCACTTTTAAATTTTCAATATTTTTTTGTCACAAAATACGTAATTATGGCTTATGTACGAGTATAAGAAATAGACATATGGTATCGCGGACTTTTTTTTAGACGGAGTAAAGATCTATATTTTTCTAGAACATTGTATTTACTTGGAGTGGGAGTGCTTTTTCTTCTGACTTGCTTAACAAATATCTATATTTAAGGCTAGCTGACTGATATAGCTTAATGCTAGATAGCTTATACTATACCACATGAATCTGGCTATAATATACAGAAAGAATTTTTCAAATCGGACTGGTGGTTCCAGAGATTAGCGCGTTTAAACAAACAAAAAACTCTTCCGTTTTATTATATTAGTATAGATTTTAATGTATTTTGATTGTTATCTGTTTTGTTGTCCATAAATAAGTTGACAACAGGGTTATTGACCCTATTATCGCGCGGAATTCGTACGATCGCTAGATGCGGGCAAATCTGCAAATACGGCAATACTGCAATACCTAATTATTTACAACACTTGTGTAAATACTTAACTTATCTACTTAACCTACTATTTAGCCACTCTGCTTGTCTCCACTTAGCCACTTTATTCACAGGTTAAATAAACCAAATACCTGGTTCAATTCCCCGCTCGCGATGGTCTTATGACGACGATGATAAAAACCGCTGAGGATATATCACAATACGGTGAACATGTTGGGGACAAGAGTGATTCGCTCGGAAACCAAATTTGTGGGGGACCTCGATGCGGCCAGATGCCCTTCTTTTATTTGCGCGGCGGGGGTTTTAACTTCGCTGTGTCCGAACGCGACGTCGCTGCGCGCTCTTTGGCTGTAGGCATCACGTAATGTTCGGGCGGTGTGTGTGGTGTGTGGGGCGTAACAGGGTATGAGGAGGTGACGGGGCGGTGGCTCCCTTCGCCGTCCGTAACAAGCACAGTTCCACATATTAAATAATGTTACTAAGTAAACAGTTCTTTTTCTATCGCTTTCATCTGTGTAGCCAAAATTAAAAGAAAAAAAATTGTAGTGTATTAATATTATACGCAATAGCGGGTGTGGATAGCATTGATGCAATAATCAGAAAAAAGACCGCATCGTTGTTAAACAGAGTACGCGGCAGCGGCCACAGTGTGCTAAGTGAGATTGCCGACAGTGGGGATTGTCCACTGATTAGACAAATGATCGCCAGGACTATGTCCTGCTTAATAATAAAGTATTAAGTACAAATTATATTACTAACATAGATGTAAGTTTTTCTTTACTAACAAATTCTATGGATCTTGTTGTCCGAAATAAACAATTTTTATTTTTATTTAATATAACATTTACAGTACAGTGTTAAAATTATTATTTAACAAGAATATAATTATTAAACTTATTCTGAATAGCTGTGCCCGCGGCGTAGCTCGCGTATATAGGTTTTACTTGGAGAATTTGACATTCAGGTAAGAAAATATTAAACGATTTATATCATTACTGTATCAATATCACTTATTAGACGTCAGTGTAACAGACGTCTCTGGTTAGTGCGTATATACACTAAGCGCTCCGTCTCTATTTTCGCATACATGTCCACTATAAATTGGTAAAACAACCCCCGAAATCTTTGCAGATACGCAAGAAGATATATGCCTTACATGTAACAGGTGCGAATAAAATTGCAGAGCAAATATTTTTTTATTAAAATTGGTCTCTCTGGTATTAGGATTAACTTGATAAATTCCGAAATTGTACCCATTTTCACCGTGACAATATATTAATGGATATTGTAGAGCATCATAATATCGATGCGTTTCATAAATCCCTGGCAGTCGATCGTCATGTGTGTGCAACACGATGTCACGTCTATCGCACTCCTGGTCAATTAATACCACTGCCACTTCATCAGTGACAGGAACGTTGCTACCGCGGTGTTCAGTAACTTTTTTTTAGTAACAGGACGCCTGTCAGCGTTAATAACTATTTTATAATTGTTTATTAAATCTTGACGGATCGATTGCAATGCAACCCTAAAACTATGAACGTATGGATTTATTTCATGTAGCACCCTTTGAAGTTGGTATATGAGTCCTCTATTGAGTTGTGGGAAGTTGTGATTTCGGATATTAGTATGTTCATTATAATCTGATACAAAATAAATTGACTATTTTACTTATATATACATATATATTTATAACTCATAATATATATCATTTAATTTAATTTATTAAGTTGAAATTGAAATTGAAAATATATAATATCTACATTGGTTCTGCGTAATGTATGGTTATTTGTGAGACTGACTGCACGTCAGTGAGTCTCAATACGATTCGAAGTATCTTAACGCCGCAATTCAGAAAAGAATGTAATTTGTACAACGCTATCTATTACGTTCGTTGTGAGAAAACTTTTTTAATTTAAGGAAAACATCTTTTATTGTTTACTTTGTTTTAAGTATAAATATATTATTATAGAACGTTTTTTTACACACAAATCTTTTTATTACTTTTTCTGAGATTTTATGGCGCCATTGAACAAATTAGAACATTATAAACTAATAATCATAACTTTCGATAGAATTAACCAAATTTAATAAAATAAAAATTAAATGTAACTTGAAGATATGCTTTATGATTTTCTTAACGATTTCTTTTACTTTAGATGTGATGCGTTTATAAACAAACAGGCAGACAGACTGACAATTCTAAAAATTATAAAAATGTGTTTACTTAATTATTTTCATTTTCCTATAATGATTTTAGTGACAAATATTCTATAAAATGTACAAAAACAGAAACAACATGTTATCACCATTTTTATTATAAGTATATATCTAAAGAGAGATGGCGCTGCTAACAGCAATCATCAATTCTAAAAATAAAAGAGATTAATTGACGCGATTGGTACTTTATTATATATATAAAAACAATGTACAAAAACAGACACAACATGTTATCACCTTTTTTATTATAAGTATATATTTAAAGAGAGATGGCGCTGCTAACAGCAATCAGTTCTAAAAATAAAAGAGATTAATTGACTCGATTGGTACATTATTATCTAAAACATAAAAGAACTTATAAACCAGTGTCTGCATAGTAAGCAAACGACTTTTTATATTACATTTTGACCATACCGCCATCTATCGATGAAATTGGTTAACTATTTCACTTTAGATTTAGTTAATAAGTATATGATATATTTTTGTATATTATTTTATTTAATAAGTTTTTTAATACTTTTGTTTACTGCATTTTAGATATAATTATATCATTATAGAACATTATTTTACCTAATTTAATTATGATTTGATATAGTATTAGTTTAAAATGCACTTGATGACTCAACCAACGCCACCGTTGTACAAATTCGTACCTATACTTCGTATTCATACTTCAGATTATTTATCATAACTTTTGATTGAATGAACTGATTTTAATAAAATAAAGACTAAATGTAACACGAAGATATACTTTATATTTTCCTTAATGATTCTTATGATATAAATTAGTACTTTATACGTGATACGTTAACAAACAAACAGACAGACAGACAGACAGACAGACAGAAAATTCTAAAAATGGTAGAAATGTATTTAGTTACTTATTTTTAGTACCTCTCAATCACTTTTATTACAAAAATATAAAATGTACAGACGTCTGCTTTTTACATTTTTATTATATGTATAGAAGATGTTCTATATGTATTAATATTAAAACCAGCGAGATACAAACAATACAACCAAAGAGATATTTCTTCAATTTTATAGAAACAAAACATGAAGAAACTTTTACCTCGATCTATTATGTGACCACTCTTGACGTATAACCTGTTTATTAAAAAAAGAATCATCAAAATTGATTTACAATTTGCGAAGATATCGCGAAACTTACATACAGAAAACGTGCACTCGAATTGAGAACCTCCTCATTTTTGAAGTCGGTTAAAAACTAGAATAACTTTGTTACAATACCTTAGCCCTCATAATAATTTATGTCAGATATTATTAGCTGGTTGACTCTTTTCTGCCGACTTCAAAAAAGGAGACGGTACTCAATTCGAATATTTTTTTATGTGTGTTACCTCATAACTTTTTACTGGGTGAAACGATTTCGATGATTCTTTTTTTATTTGAAAGCTGGTACTTCACATGTGGTCCCATATGAATATGATCAAGGTTTGACCAATAGTTTTTGAGTTATTCTTAATAATTTACATTGAAGTCGGTCGTACAAAATTTTTAATTTTAAATTATTCCGCCTAAATTCCATCTATAAAGCATTTATTTACGCGGTAGAGCCACGCTGCAGCTATTTATGGTTGTGGCACGAACGGGTCGACACCACCAGAAGGACAACTCTCACAGAACACTATCGTAAAATAACAGCTCAATGCTGCTGTATTTCATAATGGTGATTGTAGAGAAACGGAGACCTTTTTTTCTGGAAACTGAGGCATTCCATCTTAGTCTTCAGGTATGGTGACGTATCTGCATTTTGATTCTTTGTTGAGCATAGATGTAGGTCTCTAGGGGCCATTTAACACCAGATAGACTGTGTGTCAGCCTTATTATATAAAAAAACCATCGTAGTCCTCAGTGGCAATGCAACTGTAGCCTTCTTTGTTTAAAGTTGGTTACAGGTGTCCATGGGCTACAGTAACCACTTACCAGCAGGTAAACTGTGATTGCAACCTGTACTTACATTTGTTGTCTATACCTTTCAGACTAGAACACAGTTCAAGCACTGCTATTTGAATCTCAATTTAAATCATTACTCATAAAGTTAATATTCCATTAACACTACAAATTTCATTCATTACAATGCGGACGACAGTACTGGTGATGCTTTAAACGTCGCCGAGTACCGGAACAAAGTTATGTCTGAAGTGGTGGAGACTTTGTTGAATAAAGTCAAGGACTGAAGGCAACTAAATAAAGTCCAGTTCAATCACAAGACACAAGTTTGCGCATTTACCGCTAAAAAGAACCCCTTTGTCATATCTCCTCAGTTTCAAGGCACTCCCCTTACTGCCTCAGCCAGTATCGGAATTTTCGATGTCGACATATCGAGTAATGTGCAATTTCGTGGTCACTTGAAAGAGAAGGCCAAATTGGGCTCTCAAAAGCTTGGCGTGCTCAGCAGAACGGGACAGAATTTCATGCCGGCACACTGCTTGCAAGTTTACTAGGCGCAGGTTCGGCTCCACGTGGAATACTGTTCTATCTCTGGGCAGGGGCTCCCCAGTGTCAGCTCCTTCCACTTGACCGCGTCCAGCGCAGATCGGTTCGAATCGTCGACAACCGAGTTCTTTCCGATCGGCTTGACACATTGGCACTGCAAAGAGATGTTGCATCTCTTTGCGTACTTTATCGCATCTACCACGGGGGTGCTCTGAGGCCTAATTCCAGCTGCTCAATTTCACCATCGCACATCGCGACAAAACTTGCGATATCATCCATACCATCTGGATGATTGGCGGTCCCCCACTGTGCGATTGCAAGTTTTCTTCCTCGCACAACTTCCTTGTGGAATGGACTACCACCAGCGATTTTTCGCGACCGATACTATTTCGGGATCTTCAAGAAAAGAGCTTATTTCTTTTTAAAAGGTCGGCAACGCATCTGCAAGTCCCCTGGTGTTGCAGTTGTTCATGGGCGGCGGTGGTCACTTACCATCAGGTGAGCCAAAATTTGTCCCCAAAACCAGAACCGAAATTGTAAACATTGACAGAAACAAAATTGTGTCGCCAAAGCGAGCTTTTATGTTCATATTTTTCGTCTTGACCCCAACAAGTTCTTGTGAAAGTTGTTATGTTAATTTGATGCGAATCCTTGTATTCGTAAGGCATTAAGTTTATATAACTTAATATGTTGATATTTTATTTTATGAAAGTAACGTGCATATTGTGCATCTTATGATCAGTGGATTTTTGCTTAATACAAACATGGTAGAGCTACGCTGCAACTATATTATGATTGTAGCACGAATGTCTCAGCTCAACCGGGGTAGGACCACGCTGTCACAAAATACCACCGTAAAATAGCAGCTTATCGCTGCTGTGATTCTTATGGTGACTATAGAGAACCAGAGACCCCTTTTTTACTGGAAACGAGGCATTCTATATTAGTCCTCAGGGGTGACATCTGCATGTTGATTCCTAATCGAGTATAAATGTAGATGTCTACCACTATACACCATACTGCATCCACTTACCGTCAGGTGGACTGTCTCAACCTTATTCTAAAAAAAAAACGTCTCTTCACTCTTGGTCATTAACGGATTTCAGTAATGACCAGAGTTTCGCTACAGCTCATGCAGAGTGATGACCGTTTTCGGCGTGCCTTCGTTGTACAAAGCCAAATTTATAAAATTTACGAACCTATTTTTGTCATAAAACAGCATATTGTTGTACTTCAATTGTCCGTGCTAAAAATAAAGTGTTTCTTATTTTTCCCAAGATTGCCTTATTACCAGAGAATTGGGTATCCGATTCTCGTCACTCTTTATAACAATTAAGAACCACAGCAGCATTATGCTGCTATTTTACGCTTGTATTCTGTACTTATATACCCTTCGTACTTGTTAGCGCTGCAGCGTCGTATTATTCCTTGCACGCAGTCGTAGTAGATCATTCTGACAAAAAAGACATCAATCTATATGTCCGATTCAAGATTAGCCCAGAGAGACACACAGACAGACATACATTTTAAAATGGTTATTGATGTCGTAATAACAATTAAATAACCCGACACTATTCTGAAGATATCCCGGACGTCAGAATTACACCGGAGCTTCTGAAAGCGGGTGGAAAACCGGTAGTTGAAGTCCTTTAGAAGCTCTTCAATTCCGTCCTCCATGGTGGCATTACATCGGAGGCGTGGAACAGAAGTGCAGTGGTCTTGTTCTTCAAGAAAGGTGACAACGCTCTCTTGACGAACTACAGACCGATTTCCTTTCTGAGCCGCGTCTACGTGCTGTTATCGAGGGTCATTACGAATCGTCTTGCGCAGACTTGACGACTTCCAGCCTCCCGAACAAGCCGGTTTCCGAAAGGGCTTTAGCACCATAGACCACATACATACCCTTCGGCAAGTTTTACAGAAGTCCGAGGAGTACAATTTGCCACTATGCCTGGCGTATGTGGACTATGAGAAAGCCTTTGATTCCGTCGAAATTTGGGCGGTGCTGCAGTCCCTTCAACGGTGCCAAGTTGACTGTCGGTATATCGAAGTGCTGAAGTGCTTGTACAGTACCTAGGGCTACGATGGCTATCCGAGTACAGAACCAGAGTACGAAACCTATCCAATTGCAGAGAGGTGTAAGACAGGGTGACGTTATATCCCCGAAACTCTTTACCGCTGCATTGGAAGACGTTTTCAAGCTTCTGAACTGAAAAGGATACGGTATTAACATCAATGGCGAGTACATCCTTCACCTTCGATTTGCTGACGATATAGTCCTTATAGCAGAATCGCTGCAGGACCTAATCACCATGCTCAATGACCTCAATAGTGTCTCCCAACGGATAGGTCTTAAGATGAACATGGACAAAACAAAGATCATGTTCAATGTCCATGTCACACCTATGCCGGTAGTTGTTGGGAGCACTAAGCTCGAAGTTGTTGACGAATATGTTTACCTGGGACAGATAGTCCGACTAGGTAAGTCTAACTTCGTACCGAGAGGTCAATCGACGGATTCAACTCGGCTGGGCAGCGTTCGAGAAACTACGACACATCTTCTCGTCAGATATTCCTCAAAACCTTAAAACGAAATTGTACAACCAGTGCGTGTTGCCAGTGATGACTTACGGATCTGAGACGTGGTCCTTCACTGCTGGCCGTATGAGGAAGTTCAAGGTCGCTCAGCGAGCTATGGAGAGGGCTATGCTCGGAGTTTCTCTGCGTGATAAACTAAGAAATGACGATATCCGCACAGAGTGACCGACATAGCCCAACGGATTAGTAAGCTAAAGTGGCAATGGGCCGGCCATATAGCTCGAAGGACCGACAACAGATGGGGAAGAAAGGTTCTTGAGTGGCAGCCTCGTACCGGTAGGCGAAGTGTAGGGCGACCCCCTACGAGATGGAGTGACGACCTGGTAAGACATGCAGGAAGTCGATGGATGCAGGTGGCTCAGGACCGTGCTTTGTGGCATTCCTTGGGGGAGGCCTATGTTCAGCAGTGGACTTATGAAAGGTTGTAATGATGATGATGATGATGATGAACCCCGTAAGCTTAATAGAAGCCAGTAATTTATATGTTACAGACACTTCAATTTTATTTAGATGTACGTAGTGTAGTGTAGTGTAGTGTAGTGGAGACGTAAGATAATCAACTACCACACAGCATCCCTTAAACTAAGTCAGTGCGCTTTACCAAGTTCAGCTGCAGCAGCACTTACCATCAGGTGGACTAGTAATCAAGCATTGACTTGTAATAGTAAGAAATGTCGCGTGGGTGTCGTAAGTGGTGACAGAGAGAAACGAAACAGGAGATGGGGACCAGCATCTTCCTGAAATCAACTTGAAAGTAATAAAAAACTATGGTTATCAACCATGGCAACTATGGCAGCCCAGTGGTTAGTTGATGATAACAAGGTATCTTTTTTTATAGGATAGGGTTACAAACGAGCACACAGTCCACCTGATGGTAAGTGGTTGCTGTGGCCCATAGACATCTACATTTATCCTCGTTTGCGAATCAAAATGCAGATGCGTTGTCATCCGTGAGGACTAAGATGGTTCTTCTTCTCGAATCACCGCAGACTACAAGGCAATCACGTAGTCGACATCTAGACTGCACTATCGACCTCCGGTCTGAGCAGTGGGGTGATGTGGCGGCGCTGTCGTCGCACCACAAGCGAAACACATCGAAGCCTAAATCGCACTAACAAAGTTCCGAAATTATAGCAGTATATATAGAATAGCTCCGAACTACCGCTCGAAGCGTTGGCCGCTCCCCGGGCAGAACACCTTGCCCGGCGGGAGATCTCCCCTTTTCCTCCATTGTTAAAGCGCACTTCTTTCCTCCTTAAATCGTCTTTCCTCTATCTCTCCTTGACATCGTTACGTTAAGGCTTTTATTTCACTTACTTGTTTACTCTTTTCTGCTCTTGTATATGTTTTTCTATATAATTGTAATTGAAATGTATTTATTTATTATATTATATAATATGTGTTTATTTATCGAGTATATAATTATATTTATGTCGTGTGTGTTTTCTAACAACTTACGTACAACCTTACATTTTCTCACAGGTCATTATGTCCTCTACAATGTGGTTGCCTGGTAGAGATCGTTTCTAAACCATAAGGTCGCCAATTGTTCCTTTAAATAATTTGTTGTATTTTTGCTCTATTTTTTTTTTTGATGCACAATAAAATAGATTTAGGTATATCAGCAATGAAACACTTATTCAATCGTTTCCACAAATACATACACATCACAGACGTTTAATACACAAAATCGTACCACTTTTACGTTTCGTCAGTCCACTTCAAACCATTATTTAAAACGGTGATACCGAAGCATCAATCCACCGGCTGTCAATTTTCCGCAATAATTAAAAACACCTCTAAGGCCGGCCACATACATACGGAATTCCGTTTCGGGATTCCGTTTCGATATTCCGATTCGGGATTCCAAACGTAGCAAGTCCATATAAAATCTATGACCCGCCTATGTATGACACACGTACGTTATTTTTCCGTACGGAATTTCTCCGATTCGAGATTCCGTATGACCGCCTGTGCGTTCGAGATCCCGAACGGAAAAAAGCCGCCCCGAACGCACGTCTTCCATAGATTTTGTACGAGGCGCAACACACATACGTAAATTCCGTACGAAATGCACTCAGTGTTCGTCGCACGACTGAAGCGAGTAGTTGTATTTATGTATGTTTTTACATTTAATCTTGTAGGTATATAGCTTTTCGTAACCTATCATCTTATTTTATTTAATAATAATTCGTCGAAAGAATTTACATACATAAATATTTAAAAAATATCTCTGGATAGATAGATCTTTTTACATAGTATTGACTATATTGCAAGCTTAGGGTGATAAGGGGATGCCCCTAGAAAGAATGATACAGCAACAATGGAATCGCAATTAGAAAATCGTCGTCATTATTCGCTGGCAGAATGTCTAGACTCAATAGCTAACGTCTCTCGACTCACCCTTGTTATTCCGAACGGAAAAAAGACGCGTGTGTGTGATGTATTTACGGAATTCCGTTTCGAGATTCCGTTTCGGAATTTCGAACGGTCGGCCACACACAAACGGAATCCCGTTTTGCCCGCAAAATATCGAACGGAAAACTACCGTACGTGTGTGGCGGGTCATAGATTTTATATGGACTTGCTGCGTTCGGGATTCCGAATCGGAATATCGAAACGGAATCTCGAAACGGAATTCCGTATGTATGTGGCCGGCCTAAGGGTGCGTACAGATCAAGTAACATGTTGTATAACTTTTGTTTTATAACACGTACACATTATGTAACATTGTTTTTCAAAATTGCAACATATAACAATACTGTACACATTAGAATAACAATGCAATATTACAATGTTATATGACATTGTCGTATGACATTGACGTTTGTCGTGCTGCCGTTCAAGATATATTACATTTGTTTCACGTTATATAACGCGTTTTATAACATTCAACCTCCACATTACTGAAACATGTCATATAACAACGTTTTATAACATGTTATGTTATATAATGTGTACGCACCGAAGGATTTACCTAATATATCCATGAAATCACGTTCATGGATGTGATGCATCAAGCGTTTTCCAATTGGTTCAGTTCGTTTAAAAAACTTAATTTCTCAATTAGTCTCCTGTCACTTACATGAGAATAGTAATATTTATAATAATGATTATTCTAGTACGTGAGTTATAGTAAAATATAGGTATGTATATCGGTCGATCATCAACCAAGAAGTGAATTCACTGCGTCTGTTTGCAATAAAAAAAAACATTCGGCAATTCTTGCTTCGCAAATAATCTTGATAATGTTCAGTATAAATTACTGAACATTTATTTCATTCATCATAAATAGGCAGCTTACAATAATATGAGTTTGCTTAATAAACAGTCAGTTCGCAAAATAACTACTTGATCAGCAAGATTCACGATTGGTTAGCAAAGAAAATATGTCTAAAAGCAAAGTATTTGATTTTTTTTATAGGTTAAGTGTGACAAACGAGCACACAGTCCACCTGATGGTAAGTGGTTGCTGCGGCCCATAGACATCTACATCTATCCTCGTTTGCGAATCAAAATGCAGATGCGTTGCCACCCGTGAGGACTAAGATGGAATGCCTCATTTCCAGTAAAAAGGGCCTCCGGCCACCTGCACTCACCAAGCGAAACGCAGAGGTAAACCTCTACTTCACGCTGGTATTCTGTGAGGTCGTGGTACCACCCCGGTTCGAGCCAGCCCATCCGTGCGACAGCAAAAGCTGCCGCGTGGCTCTACCACTGTTAAATTGTAATTTAACAGTGGTAGAGAGATAATAAAGATTGGTATGCATATGTTACGGCTAAATGCCGAAGTGCAGTTACACGTAGTTCTAGCCGGCTAGAACTAGGTGCGGCCAGCAGTAGTTTAGGTATACTGTTAAATTTGTAAAAATACGGAAATACGTATCAAGTAATATCAGCGACAGTAGGTTAAGGTGCGGCTGCCGTCCAGAATATATGCGTAAATTTACAGCCATCCAGAATGCCAAAAATTGCCGATTGATTTAATGATGTTTGCTAGCCATGGTTTGCTGACCAATGATCTATTTCTGCTGCTAGATTACATTTCTCTGCTGACAAAAACATGAATATTATGCTAACCTTTTAAATAACACCCATTTCAAAAATATAGATCAAAATCGCTTCTTTCACGTGTTTTAGAAATAACATCTTTCACATATTATAATAAAAATAACTTATCATTTGGGGAAGCACAGTTTTATACAATAAATAACTGTGCTCCCACAAATGTTATTTTTACCTTTATTTATTTTAGTTGGTCCTTACGGTGGTAATTCAAAATGACTGGCTTGACGGGTTATGTATATTATACAGTTACTCGACATTTCGTTGTGAATAAATAGTGTCAGTGAATAAGTTTGTGCTTATTTTGCATATAAGTTATACTACGAGTATATGTAAAATGTTGGTTCAAACAAATATTTTTGTAAATCGATTTTGATGCTGTTAATAAGTACCTAATAATTGTATAAGATTTTAATTATTTTGTTTTGTAATATTTTTATTGGTTTTAAATTACAAGATCATCGTGTGTGCGCATCGTGATTTATTTGATATTGCTCCAAAAATAAAATAAACTTGTATTATCTGTATAAAACGCACGGCGACTCTGCAGTCCTGCTCAGTGAATGTTCTTTACATAGACCGGGAATACTAATGGGCCAAGAGTAAAGCCTTGTGGTATGCCACATGCTGGAGGCTTTCAAAACTACTCCGTTAGGTTCTAATTTTCACAATCTTATGTTGGTTATTCAAATAAGATTTACGTTTTCAATAATGCCAATACCTTGCAATTTTTTCGACTGTGTTCAATAGCTGACCATGTTGATAACTTTTTTTAGACCCACAAAAACGTAATGCTAAATATTTTTGATGCATTTTCTTTTTTAATAGTGGTTACCAAGTCCATAGTTGTCGAAAACCATATTGTTAGTCATACTTATATAAAATTAATTTCAGTGAGGTAGTTATCCAATAGCTTATAAATATTTTTTCAAGAATTGTGGAGAGACAAAGCTGATATTGATCGATAGTTTCCGGAATTTGATTTTGTAACTGACTGGTACACTGGAGTGACTAGCATTTGTTTTTTTATGTTTTAGATTTAGATTAGATTATGAATTATATAATGTTTTATACATTTTAAAACTTTAGTACTTATATCCTCAATATCTGTGCTCTGAGAACGATCTTGTCTCCTTCAATTGTTTGTCTGAAATATAAAGACCTGTAAATAAGAGTGAGGGCTACACGATGCGTTGGCGTTGCGTTGCGATGCCTGAGTGCTGATGTTGCGTTGTTTTACATATAAAACAAAATGACCTAAAAATAATTTAGTAAAATATATAGCGTATTCCGAGATTTTTTTTATAGAATAATGGTGACAAACAGACACACATTCTATCTAATTGTGAGTGGATACTGTGGCCCATATACATCTACATTTGTCCTCAATTAAGAATAAAAATGCAGATGTGTTGTCACCTCTGAGGAATAAAATGGAATGCCACGCTCCCAGTAAAAAGAGTCTTCAGTTCTATATTCCCACTATATGAAACAGCAGAATTAAGCTGTTAATTTACGCTGGCCAATCCATTAGTGCTACAACCTTAATATATTCTTAGTTAGTCGTGCCGGGTAACTCTCCTAACATTAATGTGTACCTGTTTTTGTCTCAATAAAATATAATTTAAGAATGTTTTACAACCGACTTCAATATAAATTATTAAGAATAACTCAAAAACTATTGGTCAGACCTTGATCAAATTTATGAGACTACATGAGAAGCACCAGCTTTCAAATAAAAAAGAGTCATCAAAATCGGTTCACGCAGAAGAAGTTAACAAACATAAAACAAAACAATACATTCGAATTGAGTACCGTCTCCTTTTTAAAGTCGATACAAAATAAAAAACAAAATAAGGTTGAGTGGTATATAAAAGTCACATCGCCGGAGGTTGAAAGACCTCGTTGTGAGACCTTGGCGTCTTTATCTGAATGAGCCACTGAGTACCACTAGAACTTGATAGTACGTTAATTGTATTTTACACTAGCTGTCCCTCGCGACTTCGCCCGCGTGTAATTTACTACGATTTCATGGGTTTTAATTCTTTGCGTGGAACCCTAATTGTTTTTCTAAAATAAAAGTATACTTACTCCTTATAACATCAGCTATCTGCCAATGAATGTCAAAATCAGTCCAGATGTTTCGGAGATTAGCCGGAACAAACAGACAGACAGACAGACAAACATTTTAATTTTTTTTTATTAGGACCGTACTTTCATATGCATTTAGTAAAAAGCTGTAATTATGACATTACAAACAGACACTTCAATATTATTTATTTGTATAGATTGACTAAATAAAAGACACTTACTCTTATTTCATTATTGCATTTAGGAAAACTTACTCAATATGTGAAGAAGTTATCATCATTTTATCACCATCATTACTGCCTGCTGAGCCACTATCGAACATAGGCCTCCACTTAGATTACCCCATAGTAACCACCTGCCAAAGTTGGCAACCGTAGTTTTTATTTCCTAGGTGTAGTTAGGGAGACGCTGCTGTCTGTCTCCTGGTTTATTTCACTTCGTCGCCTTTTACAACAACTACAGGACAATATAGGGTAGTGGATATTCTTACACCGTCACGACGAGGCTTACATAGTGTTACAAGTGTGAATATTAAAATACTTTAGTAATGGGTGTCCCATAGTAAGCGTTACGAATGCCTGTCAAACGTAGCAACAATATAAAATATGAGGCCGCTATTGGGAAGCGTATCTATGTTCAGTAGTGGACTTCTGATAGTCTGTATGTATATGAATAAATAAATGTCGTAAGCTGCGAAATGGACAGATCAAAAAGATGAGATCTTTTAGTCTCCTAAAGGTTCTATGTACACTGCTAGACGTCCAATTCGAAACAAAAACTGTGTCACAGCCGTGGATCGCCAGGGCGAGGGCCTACGCGGGTAGCTGGCACGGTAAATACATCATGCAGTTGTAACTTCATCTACAACAGTAACTGTTTTAGGCAAACATGAAATAAAGTTACATACCTATCTATAATATTTTTAAATATTTAACTGTTGTGTCCGTTTGCTTTTTAGTGAGATATTCTATTTTTCTTTCTTATTATTTTTGTTTTTTTTTTACCTAATTTTATTGTTTAATTGCGAAGGAAATAATTTGTTGTAGCTTCAACTATCTATTTTGTCCACGGATATCTACAGCTGGCGACCTGGTGACCTAAGATACAGCTTTTACCTAGTTTAGGCACCGGTTTGTCACCCAAAAATAGTATTGTTTCAGATGTAAGCACATATTTTTTGTTGTTTCCTTATGTATATTGTTGCACCAATTCGGCAATTTTTTTTCTTTTAAAGATTCGTTAAAAGTCCAAGGAAGGTTCTTATGAAGGGAAAATGCACGAAAACAATTAGAAAAAAATGGAAAAATGTAAAAACTTTATTTTTCTTTTTCCCTTTCAAACTGCCACAGACTAATTTTGCTTTTGACAGAAAGAGGTCTGTCGGGTCAGCCGAAAAAAATAAAAAATTTAAATTATTAAAAAAATTATAAAAATGAATGGCTAAATGTGTTGCTAAGCAAACAAGCAGTAAAATTAAAAAAAAAATGCACAACCAACTTCAATATAAATTAAATGAGAACATCGTCAATGTGTATAGTCGAAGTCAATTAAATATGCATTATTAAGGATATTTCAAAAACTACTGGTCAGATCTTGATCAAATTTATATGGGACCACATGAGAAGCACCAGCTTTCAAATAAAAAAGAATCATTGAAATCGGTTCATCTAGAAAATGTTCTGTGGTAAGACTCCGTGGCGCAGTGGCTTAGCAATGAGTTGTTGCACTGGGGGCCGCGGGTTCTAATCCCGCACGGAACAAGTATTTGTATGGTCTACAAATAATTGTTCCGGGTCTAGATGTTTGTCCTCGTGCAATTTATGTTTGTAAACTGCCTCCACGACACAGAAGAAAATGCTAGTGTGGGGAGGGGGGGGGGGATACCCCCGATGTATGTAAATGAATCGACTGTATTTCTTTTCTAACGGTAGTTTTAAAAAAAATATAGTCGAATTGAGAACCTCCTCCTTTTTTGAAGTCGGTTGAAAAACCCAAGAACGGCCGGGCCAATTCTGCTTATTATTTCTTTAAATTATCTGTTGAAGTTCAAAGAAATTTCTTATGAAGAGAAAAATTGGAAAAATCGCACAGAAAAATGTAAAAATCAATAAAAAAATTTTCGGGTTATAAAGATCGATTTGAGCTATGGATCGATCTAGAGAGACGATCTCAGACACTAAAATCGACTTTTACTTAATTTACTTACTGTTTTGGTTTAATTAAAAAAAAACAAAAGAGAATGAATCAATCCTCAAAGAAATTTCAAAGACGGAAACAAGGAAAACCAATTCCAGGTTACCCAGATGTATATTCCACCGATGTAATAAGGTCGAATTTATTCAGTCCATCCAAGCAACGATGAGTGTTTTTATTTTCGATTGCTATTAGACAATGTTTGAGGCCCAACATCCAATATTTACGAACTGTTAATGGTGAATTGCATAGCTCTTACTGAGAAAAGCTCCTTCCTCAGTAAGAGCCATGCAATTCAACGTTTGGAACTTATAGAAAATAATGCTCATAAGGATCAAACACTCGATGATGCTGTAATTTATTTACAAGCTCATCAAACGCGAACATTGTTTTCTAGCATCCAATATGCTTGCCATCAAGACCAATTGATTTACGGATCAAATCAATTAATCAACAAAGATTACTTCTGTGACGATATCTTGCATCAAATGCACATTAGATCAGGAAGTCCAAATTTACAATTCAGTGAAAAAATTTACAACGAGGCCTTAATATCAGTTAAGAACGTGTAATTGATGAAATCAAACAAAGCATTATCTCAATGAGGCATGGCCGCGCCCAATCACCCGATGCATGACGCTTTTAACCAAGAGTTGCAACGCGAAAAAACTGTACGATCTCGATGATTTAAGAGAATCAATTCGAATAAATCTTCCACCAAAGTTTGCAAATGATCGAATTGGAGGGAACTTTTTCTTGGACGCTCCCGGTGATACAGGTTTTTTTTATTTCATTGATTTTTGCAGCGATTAGCTCACACAATGAAATCGCACTCGCATTTGCGTCATCAGGTGTTGCAGCTACATTGTTGGAAGGCGGTCGAAGAGCCCATTCAGCGCTAAAATTGTCGTTGAACATGCAAAAAGCAACGAAACTAAAATCTATAACATTACGAAGAACATTGTAATGAAAAAAGTTTTGCAGCAATGTACATTAATTGTATATTTAATTTAATCATTTTTATCATTCACATTTTTTACGTGGTAGAGCCATGCTACAGCTACTCGTATATTATAGTTGTAACACGAAATTTTTTATAGGATAGGGTGACAAACGAGCACACAGTCCACCTGATGGTAAGTGGTTGCTGTGGCCCGTAGACATCTACATCTACCCTCGTTTGCGAATCCAGATGTAGATGAGTTGTCACCCGTGAGGACTAAGATGGAATGCCTCTTTTCCAGTAAAAAGGGTCTCCGGTTCTCTACACTCGTCATACGAAACACAGCAGTGTTAAGCTGTTATTTTACGCTGGTATTCTGTGAGAGCGTTGTCCTTCCCCGGTCGAGCCGACGCATTAGTGCTAAAACTATACCACTAATATAGCTGCAGCATGGTTCTGCAGCATGTACTTCTTTAGCCGCGTTGAGGGATTTTTTGTAGGGGTAAAAAGTTATGGGTTTGCGTCACCGATGACCTCGACATGCGCTTACGCGTAATACGTCACGATAGAGATCAGCGCGTCACGAGCATGTCTACTACGCGTCGCTAAGTATATTGGCCTGTGTAGTGTGTACATATATACGAATCGAGTTTTCATTACTGTCGGCTGTCCTTATGATTGCCTCTGTTTTTTTTTCCAAAGAAACTATTTTTGCTTAATAAATATTTTAAACCTTTTGATAGATAAGCTTTGTTGTATTTTCTGGGACTTTGTTGTAAACGCGTATACATTGCCACATGATTTCCTCTATGCAAGTAATTACTCTGACGTCAATTCTATATAAAAAGCTAGCTGGCCAGACAGACGTCGTTCTGCCCTCTTCGACGACCCTTTGTCCTACAAAAATTCTTAAATTCGTAATAAAAAATATTGAGGGTCACTTATAGGGATAAAAACTATTCTATCTCTCAAGTTGGACCAAACTGCATAAAGTTTGCAAAATTTCATTGCAATCAGTTTAGTAGTTTAGGAGTTCATCGCAGACAAACAATGTGTATATTTCGAAGTTTACATTTATGTTACCAATATTTATATTACTTATATTATTTTATTTTTTATTCGCATTTATAACCCCCTAAACTGTTTTGCAATTCAAAACATAAACCCATGAGAGTGGCATCAATGGTTCGCTTTCGACTTTCGTACGCAACCGTCGTCGACACACTTCCAATCTTTACATCGTTGTTAACGAGAGACATGTGGGCAACAAATCCGACACCCCCATGGGACAGATGGTCTGATTACGGTGATGGAAAAAGTTGCCTTGTCCTCACTCTCTTTGGACCTCAGATAATCCTATAATATCTCAGCGCAACTTGTTTATCACTTCTTCTATTAATCTAAACAATTACAAAATATAGAACTGTATACTGCAATTTTTGTAGCCTCGAGTGTAAAGTATTTAGTTTACATATTAAGTAACAATATTACCTCTCTGCTTCGTAAGTGTGATTCAGCATATTGCGAAACTCAGTTAATATTTTTAAGTATGCCTGTTAAAAGAATGGAGTTAAGTTTTCTAGTAATTAAAAAAAACATGCGCTAGTGTCGTGGAACACTCGGTTGGAACGAAGTTCCTTTCGTAGTACCTATAATATTATGCTTGCCAGTGATGACTTACGGAACTGAGACGTGGTCCTTCACTGCTGGCCGTATGAGGAAGCTCAAGGTCGCTCAGCGAGCTATGGAGAGGGCTATGCTTGGAGTTTCTCTGCGTGATAGACTTAGGAATGAGGATATCCGCAGTAGAACCAGAATAACCGACATAGCCCAACGGATTAGTAAGCTGAAGTGGCAGTGGGCCGGCCATATAGCTCGAAGAACCGACAACCGATGGGGAAGAAAGGTTCTCGAGTGGCAGCCTCGTACCGGCAGGCGAAGTGTAGGGCGTCCCCCCACGAGATGGAGTGACGACCTGGTAAGACATGCAGGAAGTCGATGGATGCAGGTGGCTCAGGACCGTGCTTTGTGGCATTCTTTGGGGGAGGCCTATGTTCAGCAGTGGACTTGTGAAGGGCTGTAATGATGAATGATGATGATGATGATAATATTATTGATAAACGTATTATATTATTGATTAACAAATACAAATAAATGAATTTCTAGAGTCTATTAAAATGAAGCATCGTTTAAAATAATATTTCTTTCATGGCAAGATAAGAAAAAGTGCGTGGGAGATGGATATTATTCCATCTCGCTCGCACTATAGAAAGCGTCGTGACGGAAAAGTCTTACACTTTTTCTCGCCTAGTCCCCATCCACCAAATTCGTACCGTGCGATAAGGAACTTCGTTCCAACAATAAAAGTCTAGGACTACAGCCAAGCGTGGCGATTAAGACAAACGATCGTTTTTTTTTTTTGCAATGGTAGATCAGAGAAAAACATTGAGTTATATGTACTACGTACTAGAGAAGCCATTCCGAACATTGACTATGTTCAACTGAACTGTAGTGCAATCCATACAAACTAAATATTGCGTAAATTGAAGATTTGTGAATTCCATAAAATAATTATTTAGAAATATAAATATTTGTTTAGATTAAATTAAGATATTTTATATTAAATTCTTATATTTATTTTATATTAGGTAATATCTTATTTCATATCAAATTAAAGTCTTCGCGCATGCGTGACTACTACTCCCGTGCATGCGCGAAGACATAGAGTAGGACACAATTTTTGTTTGGAATGGCTTCTCTAATACGTAGTACATATAACTCAATGGAGAAAAATGTGTAGATCTTAGATCAGTGTTGAGGATGGACGTAACGCGCAGTAATTGCCAATGTACCTGCCAAATGTAGTGAAACAGCAAATCCTCGCTATGATGGGAGAAAACGTGTCTGTTAAATGCTGATTTGAAAAAAGAACGAATAGCAATGTCCCTTTATGCAACATACTTAACATTTTTCAGAATAAGGGTGACAAATGAGCACATAGTCCACCTGATGGTAAGTTAGTACCGTAGCCTATAGACATTGACATATGCGGCACTAAAATGAAACACAGCAACGTTAAGCTGCAATTTCATACTGGTATTCTGTGAGAGCGTGATCCGCCGCTTGAGCCGACCCATTCATGCCATAACCATAACATAGCTTTAATACATAAAATTTAATACTTGGTAGAAAAAAGCAATTATACTGTTACTCCAGAGGACTAGGATGGAATGCCTCGCTACCAGTATATAATAACTCTGGCTTTCGTCGCTCACCATACATAAGACAACAGTGTGTTAGCCTTCCCCGGTCGTGCCGACCCACTTGTGCTGTAGCCATTCGCCGGAAACGAGTGAAAACTCGCCGTGTAACTCTTCAGCACTTGGGGCTAGGGATTAGGATCTAGGATACGGTGTCAAACCGTACTTGAATACCAACATTTTTGGACAAATATTTACTCAACATTCGGATCTATGACCATCAGCATTTATACTATTCACTCTGATCCATACTAAAATAAAAATATTTGAATATAGTTTATAAAGCATAAAAACAAATCAGGTCTTATATGACCCGTTACTTTTTATAATCATGCTCGAATATTATCTAAGTATATTTAAATTGCAAGGTAACAAAAGTAAGGTTGCCAAATTTTTTTGACAATAAATTAAACCTGATTTCACAGAGGTCAAAAAAGGACTTATTATTTATTTGATTTTAAAAACAATATTTTTTGGTAGTTTTGCGTAATATAACTTGCTAGCTTTTATTTTTGGTTTGACAAAAAAAATTAGAGCTAATATAGAGTACGTTAGCGTACTCTGTTAGTGTTATAGCTATTACTTATTCTGTGGTTAACAGTGGCCTTGCAAGGGGTGGAGAAGGGGGATCATGGCGACATTTTGGAAATGTAAATGAATCCCCGATTTCTTCAATGATGATATAAATTATTAAAAATAACTATAAAACTATTGGTCAGACCTTGATCAAATTTATATGGGACCACATGAGAAGCACCAGCTTTCAAATATAAAAAAAAAATCATCGGAATCGGTTCACCCAGAAAAAAGTTAGTAACACACATAAAAAAACATGCAGTCGAATTGAGTACCTCGTCCTTTTTAAAGTCGGTAGAAAATCTGGAAATCAGTAGGCTATCTTCAACTTTAGTCCGATCTCGCAAAACTATAACTTTAAGTATTTTGAAATCTTGCAATGGTGTGCTTGGCTCTAAAATTAAATGAATAGAAGACTACCAGTTTTCAATAATTTAGGGTATTTCTAATAAAGAAAGAGGCGGGGAGGAAGGGGTGGCATTTTAGCTCTAGCACCTCCGAGCGGAAGCCACTCTGCCATTTTAGTAGTTTACAAACTATACCTGCAAAAATAGGGTGCAATAATCTATTTTAAAGTATGGTTGGCAACCCTAGATGCTAAAACTCGTTCGTGTGTTGTAATAAAAACTATTTCGTCATTATTTTTAATCTGTGATGCATTGCATTATATGTAAGCATTGACTTTTTATTGTTTTTTTTTTTTTTTGGATATTTTAAGTTTTGTTGAGACTTATCTGTTATTTTAAAAGATTTAATAGACTTGTTTTTTCCCATCTTCGGACTGGCTCAGTCATATTATGCAAAACATGTGTGTAAGGAAGAATTTGTTATTTTCCCCCTAAACTAAATTGAATCACCGGGAATCTTTTTTTTTATAGGAGAGGGACGAACGAGCATGCGGCTCACCTGATGGTAAGTGACTACCGCCGCCCATGAACAACTGCAACACCAGGGAGGGAATTGCAGATGAGTTGCCGGCCTTTTAAATAGGAGTACGCTCTTTTCTTGAAGGTGCCTAAGTCGTATCGGTCCGGAAAAATCGCTGATGGTAATTGATTCCACAAGGAAGTCGTGCGAGGAAGAAAACATCTTCTAAATTGCACAGTGGTGGACCGCCAATCATCCAGATGGTGTGGATGGTATCCGGAGTTCTGCCGCGATGTGCGTTCGTGAAATTTGGCGGCTGGGATTAATCCGAACAATTCCTCAGAGCACTCCCCATGGTAGATGCGAAAGAAAATGCAAAGGGATGCAACATCTCTTCGCAGTGCCAATGAATCGAGCTGATCGGAAAGGGTTCGTTCGTCGACGATTCGAGACGCATTGCGTTGTATGCGGTCAAGTGGAAGGAGCTGGCACTGGGGAGCCCCTGCCCAGAGATGGGAACAGTATTCCATGTGAGGCCGAACCTGCGCCTTGTAAAGTTGCAGGCGGTGTGCCGGCATGAAATACTGTCCCGCTCTGCTGAGCACGCCAAGCTTTTTAGAGGCCAATTTGGCCTTCTCTTCCAAGAGACCACGAAACTGCACGTCACTCGATATGTTGACACCGAGGATACCGATACTGGCTGAGGCAAGAAGGGGAGTGCCTTGAAACTGAGGAGATACGACAAAGGGGTTCTTTTTAGCGGTAAACGCGCACACTTGTGTCTTCTGAGGATTAAACTGGACTAGATTTAGTCGCCCCCAATCCGAGACTTTGTTCAGCAAAGACTCGACTTCAGACACAAGTTTGTTCCGGTACTTGGCGACGTTTTCCCGAGAAATATTGGCACGGCCGGTGTATAGAGCATCACCAGTGCTGTCATCCGCATAGCAATGAATGTTACCAGTTAGGAACATATAATTGATATGCAGAAGAAACAGCGTTGGTGATAGCACACAGCCTTGTGGAACACTAGCGTTAATAGGCTTGTAGTCGGAGCATGCACCGTCTGCAACGACCTTGATGCTCAGATCTTCAAGGAAGCTGGTGATCCAATTGCACAATTTCTCGGGAAGCCCATAGGAAGGGAGTTTCGAAAGAAGCGCTTTGTGCCAAACTCGATCGAAGGCCTTCGCAATGTCCAGACTAACGGCCAATGCCTCCTCCTTGGACTCTACTGGACCTGGAGGCGAAGTTATACTTCTTTTTAAGTGTGCTGGTGTTTACATCCCGAGTCGCCAAAGCCGCAGCCCAGGCTTGATAACACTCCTGCTTACTGCGTAATGCAGTCTTACAGGAGCGACCAAACCAAGGCTGAGATCTGCCTCCGATGGGTACCACAGATGATGGAATAAATAGTTCCATTCCCTGTAGCACCACATCAGTGACAGAGTCAGCAACAGCGCTGGGATCATCCGGCGGGAAGCAAACCCGCCCGCATGGGTAGGATGCAAAGAAAGACCGCATTCCGTCCCAACCCGCCGACCTGTAATGCCAAACACGGCGGCAACCTGCAGAACGCAACCGCGAAGGGAGCGTGAGTGGCACCATACTCCGGATCAGACAATGGTCCGAAGAGCCGAGAGGGGCATCGACAGAAACCTGATATCCGTCCGGATGAGAGGTCAGCAGAAGGTCCAACAGGGAAGGTGTATGATCATATCTGGAATCCGTGTAGGCAAAGTAACCAGTTGTGTCAGACCATATGCCAAGGCAAATGAGGCTCTGGTGGCAGTCTAAAAATCTATCTGAAATCTAACTCAAAAGACTTTCGTGGATAAGCTTACCCGTGTTCGAAAACCCGTCTGCGAGGTGTGGTAAGTACGAGTATAGCAAATCATTCAATTAATGTTTGTTAACTAGTTTCTTTGAAACGTTTATACACAACAGTTGATTTAAGATGCGATTTTTGATGTGATACAATACGGTTATATCTTCATCTATCGGAGACTATGACATCTATATGTTAAGTAAAGTTATATACAGTCTATATTCGTCTGCTGGGCACATGCCTCCACTCATTTCTGAGACGGTTTAAGGTCAAGTCCGCCGCGCTGGTCCAATGAGTGTTACCGACCTTCAAATGTCTTCAATTTTTTTTTAATTTCTCAGACATGCAGGTTTCCTGACAATGTTTACCTTCACCTTCACCACATGGTAAATAAGCACCCAAAATGTGAAAAATCTAAGAAGCTAGTATTGCAGCATTATTTTTTGTGTATACTTGTACTAGAATCAGAAAAACTTCTAATTGAAGCGCAACTTTTCAATGATAATGACGCTGTGTGTCCATGTGCGCAACAAATAAGTTCACCTTAGTCGTAACCGGGAGCCGTGGCAGCTCAGGGGCGTGGTCCTTCCCCGGTCGAGCCGACCCATTCATGCTGTAACTATACTACTAATATAGCTGTAGCATGGCTCTACCACGTATAAAACAGTGCATACATACAAATACTACATCTACTCATCTTTCCCATCATCAGCCCGTAAAAGTCCACAGCGAGACAAGAGCCTCTTCTGTATTAAGGAGGATTCACTCGTATCTTAATCGTCACAGTAGTCAATATTGATGTTCGCAGTTCAAGACGTGCTTAGAGCAATAAAAAAGTAATTTTATTTGTCTAAGAAATCGTGTTGCAACTTTGATGCTGCTGACTCTGCTGTAAAACATACAGAAACAGTATTTTAAAATATATACATGAATAACACAATATTTTACAAAGTAGGTGATTATTACAATCAGGGACGAAGCTACCGCCGTATCAGCCGTATCAATGATACGGGGCCCCCGGCCTACAGGGGCCCCGAACGTGTGTAAACAAAAATTCCAAGGACTTCTATGGGACAGGAAAGGCTGTCACTATCGTCTATAGAAGCAAATAATTTAGAAAAACTGAAATCGTCTTCAGCTATGAATGCCGCCGAATCGTCTTCAGCTATGTTCGCTGAACAAAAGGCAAGAAAAGTGTATATTTGATTTTAATTGTTTGGCTAGCTTACTTCCTAGGAGTATCCCCGTGTAATAATCCCCGTGTAGTGGCGCGTAAGAATACTCACTACTCCATATCTTCATGTGGGTGTCGTAAGAGGCGACAGAGGGAAACTGAGGCAGAGGATGGGCAGCAGCATTTTTCTGATAAAAAAAAACCAATAAAAAAACTGCGGTGGCCAACCCGCTCGCCAAGCGTGGCAATTATGGCAATATATCCCCCATGATAGTAACGAACAGACGGGCCCCAGTCATCGGCGGCCCCGCTATTCCTGGCTACGGTGGCGACTATGGTAACGGCGGGGCAGGGGGTGCTAAGAATCTATGGTGGAGGTTCGGTTGCCACCTACGACGACTCGACCTGGCAACTTATAACGCACGCACCCTGCAGGACTGACGAGAAGATCCTGGAGCTGGAAGAAGAGATAGACAAGTTGCGCTGGAATATCATAGGATTATCCGAGGTCCGAAGAGAGGGGGAGGACACGGTAATCCTCGAATCCGGCAACTTGTTCTATCACCGGGAGGGCGACCATCTGTCCCAAGGAGGTGTCGGATTTATCGTCCACAAGTCTCTCGTTAATATCGTTGTAAACATTGGGAGTGTGTCAACGAGGGTTGCGTACCTTATACTCAGATTCACCAAACGGTACTCGCTGAAGGTCATACAGATTTACGCACGAACTTCGGCACACCCCGATGAGAAGGTGGAGGAAATGTATGAGGATATCTCTAGAGCCATGCATTCCTCCAAAACCCACTATACGGTGTTAATGGGAGACTTCAACGCAAAACTAGGCACAAGAGAAAACGGTGAGCTGAAAGTAGGGAAATTTTTCATTATTATTTAAACCATTTTCAGTGCCTAGAAGATTGCAATGCGGTGAACGATATGAATGACAAGCTCGTGGAAACTGTCCATGCAGCCGGAGCTAAGTTTTGCAAGACCCGCTGCAGAAGAACACCAAATCTCAACGCTCAACGCAACACTCAATCTCATGGCTGTTAGACGGGATATGAAGCTACAGTCTTCAACAGATTTGACAGCATAGAGTCAATTGAATAGACAGATCTCCAAATGCATGCGACGGCACTTACGCAACTTCAATACAGCTTGTATTGAAGAAGCAATCGAGCGGAACCAGAGCTCCAAAGTCTTTGCTAGAGATCTGTCTGCCAGAAAGAGCCAACTGTCGAAGCTGAAGACCGAGTGTGGCAGCGTCGTTTCCGGGACACCAGAGATTTTGAGTGAGATTGAGAAGTTCTATGGGGAGCTGTACACATCATCGTTGGAGCCACACGCAAGTGTGAGTAACGATCCAAGAGCGAGTCTTATCTGACACTATTCCGATGATATGCCGGATATCAGTCTGAGCGAGATCAGAATGGCTCTCCAGCACCTTAAAAACGGCAAGGCCACAGGCGAGGATGGAATTACAGCGGAGCTTCTGAAAGCGGATGGAAAACTGGTACTTGAAGTCCTTCAGAAGCTCTTTAATTCCGTCCTCCATGGTGGCGTTACACGGGAGGCGTGAAGCAAAAGTGCGGTGGTCTTGTTCTTCAAAAAAGGTGACTACGCTCTCTTGAAGAACTACAGACCGATTTTCCTTCTGAACCGCGTCTACGTGCTGTTTTCGAAAGTCATTACGAATCGTCTCGCGCGCAGACTTGACGACTTCCAGCCTCCCGAACAACCCGTTTTCCAAAAAGGCTTCAGCACCATAGACCACATACATACCCTTCGGCAAATTGTACAGAAGTCCGAGAAGTACAATTTGCCACTATGTCTGGCGTATGTGGACTATGAGAAGGCCTTTGATTCCGTCGAAATTTGGGCGGTGCTGCAGTCCCTTCAGCGGTGCCAAGTTGACTGTCGGTATATCGAAGTGCTGAAATGCTTGTACAGTAGGGCTACGATGGCTATTCAAGTACAGAACCAGAGTACGAAACCTATCCCATTGCAGAAAGGTGTAAGACAGGGTGACGTTATATCCCCGAAACTCTTCACCGCTGCATTGGTAAACGTTTTCAAGCTTCTGGACTGGAAAGGATACGGTATTAACATCAATGGCGAGTACATCACTCACCTTCGATTTGCCGACGATATCATGTTTAATGTCCATGTCACACCTATACCGGTAGTGGTTGGGAGCACTAAGCTCGAAGTTGTTGACAAGTATGTTTACCTGGGACAAATAGTCCGACTAGGTAAGTCCAACTTCGACCGAGAGGTCAATCGACGGATTCAACTCAGTTGGGCAGCGTTTGGGAAATTACGGCACGTCTTCTCGTCAGGTATACCTCAAAATTTGAAAACGAAACTGTACAACCAGTGCGCGTTGCCAGTGATGACCTATGGAACTGAGCATCCAGCAAGAAACCCAGCGGGACTTTTTTTTAAAATAAATTTTGCAATATAAATGATTACAAACTATTTACAAATTTTATTTTAGAAACTGCTTGGAAGCGACCACCTAATTCCCAGGGGTTAATATCAACCATGTATTCATTTATACTATAATAACCCTTTTATACAGTCTCAACTTAACAAACCATTTAAACTTAGTAATAGAGAGAGCCTGTACATTTTCCGGGACCTTGTTGTAATAGCGTATACATTGCCCCAAGAATGAATTACTGACTCTGTGAAGTCGAGAAACTGGTATCACTAGCTTGTGTTTGTTCTTAGTGTTTACAGAATGTATATCACTTTTTTTACTAAAACTACCTTTGTTTTTGTGAACATACATTAAATTTTCGTAAATATACTGAGAGGCCAAAGTTAATATCTTTATTTCTTTAAATTTACCTCTAAGAGACTCTCGGTTTTAGATTGTAAATAGCTCTAATGGCCCTCTTCTATAAAACAAAAATAGTTTCTGAATCAGCCGCATTTCCCAATAGCAAAATCCCATAAGACATTATGCTATTGAAATAATTGAAATAAACTAATCTAGCTGTCTCGACACAAGTGAGACATCTAATCTTTTTTACAGCGTAGGCTGCAGAACTTAGTCTGCTTGCTAATTTGGATGTATGGCTCCCCACTGAATCTTTTCGTCGAGAGTGAAGCCAAGAAAAACAGTGC
Source organism: Parnassius mnemosyne (assembly GCA_963668995.1). Lineage (NCBI taxonomy): Eukaryota > Metazoa > Arthropoda > Insecta > Lepidoptera > Papilionidae > Parnassius > Parnassius mnemosyne. The sequence continues at coordinate 4,071,015 of CAVLGL010000013.1, forward strand.
ATACAACAGGGCTTAGTTCCTCCCCATTTAAAAACACATTGGTATTCAGATTTTTAACATTCGTTGTTGTAAATTTAACACAATTCGTTTTATCTTCGTTTAAATATAGATTATTAACGTTAAACCAATGCACTAATTTTGATAAAGCATTATTCACTTCGTCACATTTAAATGATTGACGTTTAAGTTTAAAAATCAAGGAAGTATCATCAGCAAATAATACTATATCATGATTATCCCCAATACAATGGAAGGTGAAGAAAATACAAGGGAAGGTAAGTCATTAATATACACTAGAAACAGGAATGGGCCGAGAATCGAGCCCAGAGGGACACCCATTAATACAGGTGACCCTGAAGAACTTTTATCATTGATAATATATAATAACCTTCTGCATTCTATTACTTAAATATGAAATAATAAGTTTAAGCGCTGTGTTCTTAACACCATAGTACTGTAGCTTCCTGATTAATGTCTCATGGTGAACGCAGTCCAAGGCCTTGGAAAGGTCACAAAATATACCCAAAGCATCCTCTGAATTCACCCATGCACAAAAAGTATGTTTAATATCCGATATCCGCAGTAGAACCAGAGTGATCCACATAGCCCAACGGATTAGTAAGCTGAAGTGACAATGGGCCGTCATATAATAAACATATAGCTCGAAAAACCGACAAACGATGGGGAAAAAAGGTTCTCGAGTGGCGGCCTCGTACCGGCGGACGAAGTGTAGGGCGTACCCCCACAAGTCGATGGATGCTGGTGGCTTAGTACCGTGCTGTGTGGCATTCTTTGGGGGAGGCCTATGTTCAGCAGTGGACTTGTGAAGGGCTGTAATGATGATGAATAACGAATAATCAATAATATATAATAATTTTAATTCAAAGCAAAAACGCTTGTTTTGTTCCTTTTATGAAATCTTTACTCTTCATTGGGGCCCCCAACAAATTTTGATACAGGGCCTATCTATGACACGCTACGCCACTGATTACAATCTAACATCAATAATAAATAAAACCACAAAAACCAAATTGTAAGATGATACCACTATAATTGGATACTTACTATTTACATTATAAAATACGGAGTAAGCATCTCTCTAATACGCGAATTTAGTATTGGACAAATCTAACGTGTTAAAGCCTCGTTGCAGCTTTATTATGGTTGCAGTCTTGTAGTACGAATGGCTCGGTTTGACAGGAGAAGGACCACGCTCTCACAAAATACCATCCTAAAATAGCAGCTTAATTCTGCTGTGTTCCGTATGGTGAGTATAGAGAACCGGAGATCCTTATCACTGGAAACGAGGCATTTTATCTTTGTCCTCAGGGGTGACAACGTATCTATATTTTGATTCTTAATCGAGGAAAGATGTATATGTCTGTGGGCATCCACTTAATGGACTGTATGCTCGCGTGTCACACATCATATTCTATAAAGAATAAAGAAGACAAGGATTTTTGAGGTGTCTTGAGTGCGTAATGACCATTAACGTCAGGTATTCTCTCTGCACGTGAGGCGGCCAACGCTCCTTATGTTATTTTGGAGCTGTTCTTTATATAGAGCGGTAGCTTCGGAACTTTGATAGCGCGATTTAAGCTTCAGTGTGTTTTCGCTTGTGGCGCGACGACAGCGCTGCCAGAAACCTGTATCTCAGGTTTATTCCAGTTCAGGCGCCTGTTACTCCTGTTCTGTTATCCTGTACCATACAGCTATTTACGTATTGCCTGTTCTCATTAATGACATATAATATTTACTAATATTATTATATGCGTCGAATATAGAACTTTCTCGTTTTCGAACGAAAAACATAACATACGTTCGCTGAATTTCTTTTCTCACTCTAAGTATAGCCGTTCAGCGACAAAAAGCAGCCAGCGTTCTTGGCACTATACCGCCGGAAGTAGGACTGTATGATAATTTAAGTTCTTAGTTTTAAACTTTGTTATGGTTTCTTAATATTGTATTCTTATACAATGGCTAACATTTTTATTTACAAATTGTATGTGGTTTTATTACCTATTAATTGACACGCGGATCGGTAAAGCGGTCTTGTCTTTGACAATACTCTTACTCACCGACAAATGAGGTAATAAAACCACATTATCATCATCAGCCTGAGGCAGTTCACTGTTGGACATTGACCTCTTCCAAGGCGTGCCACTAAGCCCGATCTCCGGCTACACACGTCCAGTCTACTCCACCGTTTGTCACTTCTGCGTCAGACGTGGCCAGCCCATTGCCACTTTAGTTTACAAACACCGAAGGCTATGTCAGTAATATGGTTCTCCGGCGGATTTCTTCAAAACCACACACATTTTGCAAATAAAAACTGATTTAAATTTAATTTAATTTTTTTTATTTTTTATTTAATTTAAGTTTTCTGAAGTAAAGTTATTTAAGTTTTTGTTACATGTTGTATATTTGGACCCTCAGGTAATTATAAATGACTCATCATGTAATTAGTAATTGTAATTTTGTAATTATCAAGCAGACAATTATTACAAAATGAAAACAAGGGTATTCTTCGATAGTTAACAAATGCAAGGTCGTGCAAGGTCGTGATGCTGTCAGAGCGGAGTCAACGGGCCGTTAAACTCATTGTATTCGTAATGTAACTGTGTGTTACGTACGGATATGTGTGCGATAATACGAATCTCCTTCTGAAAAGTATTTTATAACCTATTTTATATGTCCCACTATTGGGCGCAGGCAGGCCTCCTTTCATTAATAAGAGGGTTCTAGGCAGAGACCATATGTCTGGATTTGTCCTGACATGTCGGGAATTTCGGGTTTTTCAATAAAAATACAATAGGTTTATGCGTGGGAAGTGTTGAATCTGCGACATAGATTGAGAGAAATTGATCTTGTCCACTAATTTGAAATCATTATTAGAGGACAAGGCAATATTATGGTATTTGAGGTTAGTTTTAAAATCACGTTAAGGTGACGCGCGATATTAGTGAGACATTTTATACGTGGTAGAGCCATGTTGCAGCTATATTAGTAGTATAGTTGTAGCATGATTGGGTCTGCTCGACCGGGGAAAGACCACGCTCTCACAGAATACCAGCGTAAAATAGTAGCTTAACACTTCTGTGTTTCGAATGGTGAGTGTAGAGAACCGGAGACCCTTTTTAATGGAAAAGAGGAATTCCATCTTAGTCCTCACGGGTGACAATGCATCTGCATTTTGATTGCTAATCGAAGATAGATGTAGATGTCTATGCGTCACAGCAACCACTTACCATCAGGTGGACTGTGTGCTCGTTTGTCACCCTTATACTATAGAAAAATGTTACATTGCCTATTAACATTACTTTTTTATACTTATACATATAAATGTCCTTTATTTAATCTTATCAAATCCTCTAAAACATAAAACGTAGCTGGCAACCCTAGTCGCAGAGCGTCATGTCCGATATGACCTAGAAAGCTTTTGGTGAAAGTTAAACAAAATGGCAAATATACGTGAGCGTTTAGCCGAAATCTTTTTTTTTCACCGCAGGTCATCCAATTATAATTTAGAAGTTTTCTACTGCAACGCCTGTCAAAAAAGTCTGCTTAGCACAGTGCGGTGTGAGAAACCATCACTTCGTCTCGTCTCATAATATCTTGTGGCCTCCGATAGTTATCTATTTATAATATTAGGAAATAGTATATATATACCAAGGAAATCTTACATAATTGGTATCTACACAACATATAAAAATATTTAAACTGGCCACAGGTGCGGCATCAAAGTTGCGAGATGTTGCGTAGGGTTGTGAACTTTTATTTATTTACTAGTTTTTACCCGCGACTTCGTCCGCGTAGAACTTGAACAAAAATATGCAGTAGATCTCCATAATAGTGGTCTTTGCAGAAGTTCAATTTTCGGAAAGTCACTTTAAAACCTTAAAGTCAGTTTCTTGTTATCTCGAAAACTATTGGAAAATTATTAAAATATAAAAGAAGAAACATTGTTTATCTTCTTAAAAATGGCGGCAAAGTGTCAGTCGAACTCGCGCACGCGTATGACAGTGGTAGAGCCACGCGGCAGCTTTTGCTGTCGCACGGATGGGCCGGCTCGAACCGGGGTAGTACCACGACCTCACAGAAAACCAACGTGAAGTAGAGGTTTACCTCTGCGTTTCGCTTGGTGAGTGCAGGTGGCCGGAGGCCCTTTTTACTGGAAATTAGGCATTCCATCTTAGTCCTCACGGGTGACAACGCATCTGCATTTTGATTTGTAACAGAGGATAGATGTAGATGTCTATGGGTCCGCAGCAACCACTTACCATCAGGTGGACTGTGTGCTCGTTTGTCACCCTTATCCTATAAAAAAAAAGTAGAAAGACGGTACGCCTTGAGGCGTTCTCTATAATAGTCAACATTTTTAGAAGTAATAAGGTATAATTTGATTTAAGACAAGGTAACAAGTGGTAAAATTAAAAATTTTGTACAACCGACTTCAATAACGGACCGGGGAAGGACCACGCTCTCACAGCATACCAGCGTAAAATGGCAGCTTGACACTGCTGCGTTTCTTATGGTGAGTGTAGAGAACCGGAGACCCTTTTTACTGGAAAAGAGGCATTCCATCTTAGTCCTCACGGGTGACGACGCATCTGGATTTTGATTCTTTATTGAGGATAAATGTAGATGTCTATTGGTCACAGCAACCACGTACCATCAGGTGGACTGTGTGCTCGTTTGTCACCCTATCCTTAAAAAAAACTCACTTGGCCCTAGTTTAAGTTTGAGTATAAATAAAAATAGGTATATTTACTTGAATAATGAATAAGTAAATAAATTAATGCAACGTCAAGTTGGCATTTAAACTTTAAACACTAGCGATCCTACCCGGCTTCGCACGGCTGATTTCTGGATCTCGATAACAGCGCCACTTACTGGGTCTAATTCTAAATCTAAACGATTCTCAAATCAACTTAATCACACACACAAAATTTTATTAGAATCGGTCCAGCCGTTTAGGAGTTCGCGAATAGAAGTATTATTTAATATTTATTGTATTGTATATTATATAATTTTTCATACATATAAACTTTTACGAATCATTCTGTCTATTGATTAAAATCATGTCAAAATCCGTTTCGTAGTTTAAAATATATAAGCGTACAGACGGCGGGTAGCGACTTTGTTTTATACTATGTAGAAAGTGATGAAGTGAAAATATATATATATTAATATGCTACGTTTCATAGTCTTCATTGTCATGCAATTCTGAGCTATGTTCAAAATTTCAAGTCTTTAGCTCATCGGGAAGTTAGTTTAAAATATACGACATACATGAAAGCGAGTTAAGAAATTCATCGTAAAAACACGTTTTATATCAAGTTGAGTTGATGGTTTTGTATTTTTTTTGCTGTGATACAAAGTAGCCGTGAACACAACTGACATGACATTTCAAATTGCCCCGCAATAAACTGAACAACTGCGCACTCGGCACAATCAATTCATATCCGCATGCACTCGTATATATTTTGGCTTATAGCCTATTCTTTAAGCAAGTACCTATATATACTATAGACTATTCTTTATTCTGTGCCTATAGTAAAACTGTTCCCAGGCCAAATCTATACAGTGATTTTTTTTTAACATTTTAATTGCGTTATACTTTATTTTAATGTTTCTACTCTGTCAGTCCTTTTGTACTCAATAGGCTATAAAACTTCTTTTTACCAGGCTTCTACCCTGGAATATTAATTAGGGTTTTATTTAAAAACGTTCAATTGCGCGTTGCACCAAGTAAGGTAATAGGAATTTGGAATATAATATGGATAAGGTAGAGTATATTATATTGGTGTCTTTTTATATTTAACATAAATAAATGTGTCTTTTTATATTTATTTTTCCATGGTTCGTACTCAAGTAAATGGCGAGTAACATACAGCCTTTCTCTTTTGTTTTTTTTAAAAGCCAATCACGCGATCAGGTATTGAAATGATGGACGATAATCGGTACACACGATTTTTGCGAATGTGTGAGTTTGGCGACAGTGGCTCTGGTAAAAATTATGCGTTTTGCTTCTTCCTATTCTAACGACTTCAAAAAGGATACGAAACTCAATTCGAGTGTATGTTCTTCTTTCTATGTGTTACCTTATAACTTTTTTCTGGGTGAACCGATTTCGATGATTCTTTTATTATTTGAAAGCTGGTGCTTCTCAAGTGGTTCCATATAAATGCTCCCACAGAAAACACAGTGTTAAATGCTGCTGTGTTTCGTATGGTGAGTTTAGGGAACCGGAGACCTTTTTTACTATAATTTAAAATTAAAAATGTTGTACAGCCGACTTCAATATAAATTATTAAGAATAACTCAAAAACTATTGGTCTAACCTTGATCAAATTCATATGGGACCACAAGAGAAGTGCCAGCTTTCAAATAAAAAAAGAATCATCGAAATCGGTTTATCCAGTAAAAATTTATGAGGTAACACACATAAAAAAAAACATACAGTCGAATTGAGTACCGCCTCCTTTTTGAAGTCGGCAGCAAAGCAAGACATTCCATCTTGGTCCTCAGGGTAACAACTCATTTGCATTTTGATTCTTAATTGAGGATAAATATACATATTTTTATACGTGGTAGAGCCATGCTGCAGCTATATTAGTAATATACTTGTAGCACGAATGGGTCGGCTCGACCGGGGAAGGACCACGCTCTCACAGAATACCAGCGTAAAATAGCAGCTTAACGCTGCTGTGTTTAGTATGATGAGTGTAGAGAACAGGAGACCCTTTTTACTGGACAAGAGGCATTCCATCTTAGTCCTCACGGGTGACAACGCATCTGCATTTTGGGTCTTTATTGAGGATAGATGTAGATGTCTATGGGTCACAGTAACCACTTACCATTAGGTGGACTGTGTGCTCGTTTGTCACCCGATTCTATAAAAAAAAAATATCTATGGGCCGCAACATCCACTTAGGTGGTCTGTGTGCTCGTTTGTCATCTATATTCTATAAAGAAAACCCCTGACTGGTCACGGGCTGCATCTTCAAATCCAGTGCCACGATCGTCAGTGCGTGTGCCAAGCGCAACGATTAAGGCAAATGATCTCTACAATGGTAATGGCCCATGCCCAGTAATTAATTTTTATGGGTCCATGAAGAACAATAAGAAGTCTTATGGATATGGATAAGTGCTGCGAAATTAAAAAAGTTGTGGACCCAAAACCATCATTGCATTACTGCTGTGCTAACAAGACCGCGCTCTCACAGAAACCAGCGTAAAATAGCAACATGATGCTGATGTTTCGTACAGTGAGTCTAGATAACCGGATACCTTTTTTACTGATAAACGGTATCGTCCCTTTAGTCCTAAGGGTTCGTATTGAGCGCCACCATTAATACCTGGTACATGGCAACACTAGTTACCACTAGCGCCCTCTAGTATCGAGTGGCAGAACTAGGAGAACCTTCTAGAATTTTCCATGGAAGAACTTTCTAGAACTATCGACACCTATTCAGTCAGGACGGGTATGTACTCGAACATTCTAGATGTTTCTACAGTAGAAGGTTTTGGAAATTCTCGAACTCCAAGCTCGTAACAATATTAGTCCTAAGGGGTGACAATGCATCTGTATTTTGATTATTAATAGAGAAAATATGTAACCTAGGTGTTTATGGATCACAGAATCTACTTACTCAGATAGACAGTATGCTCGTTAAGCACCCTTACTTCTATAAAAAAAAGCATTTTTTTTTATAGGAGAGGGGGCAAACGAGCATGCGGCTCACCTGATGGTAAGTGACTACCGCCGCCCATGAACAACTGCAACACCAGGGGAATCGCAGATGCGTTGCCGGCCTTTTAAAAAGGAGTACGCTCTTTTCTTGAAGGTCCCTAAGTCGTATCGGTCCGGAAAAATCGCTGATGGTAATCGATTCCACAAGGAGGTCGTGCGAGGAAGAAAACATCTTCTAAATCGCACAGTGGTGGACCGCCAATCATCCAGATGGTGTGGATGGTATCGGGAGTTCTGCCGCGATGTGCGTTCGTGAAATTTGGCGGCTGGGATTAATCCGAACAATTCCTCAGAGCACTCCCCATGGTAGATGCGAAAGAAAATGCAAAGGGATGCAACATCTTTTCGCAGTGCCAATGAATCGAGCCGATCGGAAAGGGCTCGGTCGTCGACAATTCGAGCAGCTCTGCGTTGGATACGGTCAAGTGGAAGGAGCTGGCACTGGGGAGCCCCTGCCCAGAGATGGGAACAGTATTCCATGTGAGGCCGAACTTGCGCCTTGTAAAGTTGCAGGCGGTGTGCCGGCATGAAATACTGTCCCGCTCTGCTGAGCACGCCAAGCTTTTTAGAGGCCAATTTGGCCTTCCCTTCCAAGTGACCACGAAACTGCACGTCACTCGATATGTCGACTCCGAGGATACCGATACTGGCTGAGGCAAGAAGGGGACATACGACAAAGGGGTTCTTTTTAGCGGTAAACGCGCAAACTTGTGTCTTCTGAGGATTAAACTGGACTAGATTTAGTCGCCCCTAATCCGAGACTTTGCTCAGCAAAGACTCGACTTCAGACACAAGTTTGTTCCGGTACTCAGCGAAATTTTCCCGAGAAATATTGGCACGGCCGGTGTATAGAGCATCACCAGTGCTGTCATCCGCATAGCAATGAATGTTACCAGTTAGCAACATATCATTGATATGCAGAAGAAACAGCGTTGGGGATAGCACACAGCCTTGTGGAACACCAGCGTTAATAGGCTTGTAGTCAGAGCATGCACCGTCTACAACGACCTTGATGATCCGATCTGCAAGCAAGCTGGTGATCCAATTGCACAATTTCTCGGGAAGCCCATAGGAAGGGAGCTTCGAAAGAAGCGCTTTGTGCCAAACCCGATCGAAGGCCTTCGCAATGTCCAGACTAACGGCCAACGCCTCCCCCTTGGACTCTACTGCCTCCGCCCATCTATGGGTCAGGTAGACCAGAAGATCACCAGCTGATCGACCCCGACGAAAACCGTATTGGCGGTCACTAATCAGTTGGTGATCCTTTAAGGTACCGGATGAGCTGGCAGTTAATAATGGATTCCATTATTTTGGAGAACAAGGAGGTGATCGCGATAGGCCTATAGTTGGATGGGTCTGAGCGGTCGCCTTTTTTAGGGATCGGGTGGACAAAAGCTGTCTTCCATGAATTCGGGACTACGCCTTGGGAGTAGGAGTACCGGAAAAGACGCGTTAGGACCGGTGCCAACTCCGGAGCACACGTCCTCAGCACAATTGGGGGGATTCCGTCAGGCCCACTCGACTTCTGGATGTCCAGGGAGAGCAGTGCTTTGCGAACCGAGCGCTGTGAGAACAGCACATCCGGCATGGAGCACTCACACCGCGGGATGGTCGGCGGTGTTTTCCCCCCGTCATCAAGAGTCGAGTTGGACCAAAAAGGGAGCCTAAAAGGTCGGCTTTGTCTTTTGCGTCATGGGCAACTGAGTCATCCTCCCTGAGCAGAGATGGTAGTGATGGCTTACAGAAATTCCCTTGGACAGCCTTGGCGAGAGACCAGAATGCACGGGTTCCCGAAGGAAGGCGAACTAGTTTCTCGCCAATTCTGCCTATGTGCTCTGACTTTGCCTTGGCAATAACTCTTTTGAAAGACCTGGAGGCGAAGTTATACTTCTTTTTAAGTGTGCTGGTGTTTACATCCCGAGTCGCCGAAGCCGCAGCCCAGGCTTGATAACACTCCTGCTTACTGCGTAATGCAGTCTTACAGGAGCGACCAAACCAAGGTTGAGATCTGCCTCCGATGGGTACCACAGATGATGGAATAAATAGTTCCATTCCCTGTAGCACCACATCAGTGACAGAGTCAGCAACAGCGCTGGGATCGTCCGGCGAGAAGCAAACCCGCCCCCATGGGTAGGATGCAAAGAAAGATCGCATTCCGTCCCCATCCGCCGACCTGTAATGCCAAACACGGCGGCAACCTGCAGAACGCAACCGCGAAGGGAGCGTGAGTGGCACCACACTCCGGATCAGACAATGGTCCGAAGAGCCGAGAGGGGCATCGGCGGAAACCTGATATCCGTCCGGAGGAGAGGTTAGCAGAAGGTCCAACAGGGAAGGTGTATGATCCTCCACATCTGGAATCCGCGTAGGCGAAGTAACCAGTTGTGTCAGACCATATGCCAAGGCAAAGTCATAAACAGATCTCCCCACATGATCGGTTAGACGTGAACCGAGCCATTCGGCATGGTGGGCGTTAAAATCGCCAAGGATCACGATCTCTGCGGATGGGACCTGTTGTAGCAAGGAATCTGTAGCCATTTGGACGTGGTCGATGAGTCGGTCTGTTTCGGCATTACCGCTATGGGACCTATAGAGGCACCCGTAGACGCGCGGATGGTCGTCGCTGTCTACGCGTAGCCAAAGGATGGACAGGTCCGAACCTTCAAGACTGCCGAGGCGTCGAGAACAGATGTCCTCTCTGAAATACACGCAAATTCCAGCCTGAGGCACAAAGGAATGCTCCAATTTGTACCCCGGGTAGGAGAGATACGAAATATCAGCCGGAGAGGAAACCTGCGTCTCGGTCAGAATGAGCAAGGCCGGCTTCGCCATCTCGAGATGGTAGTGGACGGCGTTTAGGTTAGAGTGAAGTCCCCTGATGTTGCAGAAATTCACGGATAGCGTGGCAGGGGTCGCCTTGGTGTTCTTGCTCAGTTTGCCCCTAGCAGTTATGCTTTTGAGCGGAATTTTGCCCCCCCCCCCCCCCAGAATACGCGGGGCAGCTTGAGCACCCACGCTCAGGTTCGGAATAACATGGTCGTGGATGCTCAGCGAGGGATTCTCCAGGGGTACTGGTACCCTCCTGGGGTAGTTCATCGTGTAATTCCGCTACCATGTTGGTGGGGGGGGGGGGGGGGAATTGGGCCTTTCTGCTTCACGCCGGTATTCTGTGAGGTCCTGGTACCAACCCGGCTCGAGCCGGCCCATATATGCAACAGCAAAAACTGCTGCGTGGCTCTACCACCGTTAAAAAAAGTTAAGCATTTGTGATTGTGAAAGTTTGCGACTACCATTCTTAAATATAAATAAAACTTGAAGTGGAACTATAATCTAACTCTATATTTAACACAGTACCTGAATTTTGTACAACAAGGTAAACTGCAGAGCGATCGGAAACCGGTTTTAGCAGAAATCTGAATTTATAATAAAAAATTTTAGGTCACTTCAACGCTAATAAATAATAGTGATTTCAGTAAACACATATCGATATTAATTTATTCTTTTATATCGGCAGTTTTTATATCATCATCGTATCAAATGGAAGTCTGTAGTCTCTGCCTACCCCTTTAAGTGACATGCGTGAGTGTTTATGTACGTATTGTACTTATGCTGACTTTGTAACTAACATTTTTACTTTGATGTGGTTTTTTTTTTAATAGAATAACGGTGAAAAAGGAGCACGGAGTACATAAATGCGTAAAAAATAATTGTTATTGTCGTCAATGATACCTTATTACTGTTTGTTCCAAGAGAGGATCGTTTGTTTTTATAAAACTGCACCTTGACGACCCTCTCCTCTTTTCTGGTAAATTCTTTTCTCCGCCGCTACGTGATAAAATAAGGAACACCTAAGTAAGTGGCACAGTGTAGCACAAATGGGTCGGCTCGACCGGGGAAAAACCACGCTCACACAGAATACCAGCGTAATACAGCACCTTAGTGTTGCTGTGTTTCGTATGGTACGAGTGAGTGTAGGGATCCAGAGTCACCTTTTACTGGAAATGAGGCATTCCATCTTGCTCCTCAGGGCAGACAATGCATCAGATTGTTTAAATCAAAGATATATGTAGAGGTCAATGAGTCACAGGATCCACCTACCATGAGGTGGGCTGTGTTCTTATGTCACTCTTATTCTATAAAATAATTATTTGTTTTACTGCCACATTGTGTGTTTACAGCTTTAGTAAACTAGGTAGTGTATCAGAAATAATGTTTTAACATTTTTTATAGATATCGACATAAAAATATTGTCATAATATCGTTACCACACTATAGTTACCCGATATAACCGCTCAAATTCATTAACATAACGGGCCCTAAATATATTTTCTGCGATAAATATTTGTTATTCGCGAATAAATTTTCTAAAGGACCAAATATTTCTGTACGATAAGCATCCGGGAGTTCATTTACCTACTTTTAATAAACACACATATAATTTATACATCAAGAAGCGTGTTATTTCTGTCTATATATCTATCTATCTATACAAATAAATAAAATTGAAGTGTCTGTTTGTAAGGTCAAAATTACAGCTTTTTATTAAATGCATATGAAATTATAAACGACACTTCTAACAAAAATACACTTTTTAACACTTTTGTCTGTCTATCTGTTTGTTGCGGCTAACTCCGAAACGGCTGGACCGATTTTAACGGAACTTTTTTCACTGGCAGATAGCTGATGTTATAAGGAGTAACTTAGGCTACTTTAAAGCCCATGAAATTCAATCGCAATAAATTCCACACGGGCGAAGTCGCGGGCAACAGCTAGTTATTAAATACGGTAAAAAATCATGCTGCGTATTCTACAAGGAATTTATCGAGAATCTTCATAAATTTGAAACATTGATACCCACAATCGTTTCCTTGACTACAATCACACTAATAGGAAGTGGTGATGAAGTCCTAGATGGTAAATCGCACTGTCTTAGCGTAACAAAAGCAAACACTCTTGCCTTGAAGACGGCCAGATTGTATTCGATTGGAAAGACAGACGCCGGCAACGTATTAATTGAAACAAACCATTTGGTTGGATTTTTTTATTGGATGCTGTGGCTCATAGACATCTAGATATATTCTCAACTAGCTGTGCCCGCGGCGTAGCTCGCGTGTATTGGTTTTACTTAACGTTTAGGTAAGAGAATATTAAACGATTTATATCATTACTGTATCAATAAGTGGTAACAAAATAAATCGTTATGCTTAAAGTTCCGAGTCGTTTGTGATAGAACTTCTGTGTAAACGACGTAGACAGCCGGGGCGTACAGAAAAATGTAACGGGAGCTACTAACACGGGAAAAAGCAACATGATGTGCAAAACAGTCAGTACTGAGGTCCACTCCTGCGACGCGTAAAGTTTGACCTTGCGCTTTATTTACGGTCATCGGTCATCGCATAACACACGCTCATTGGGAAGTGGGATAAAACACGCTTAAAACTGAAAGGAAAGTTATTTGATATAAGATGGATTCTTGGTATAAAACATAAATCCACATCATGACATTTTGTTTTTGTTGCAATTTTGCTACGTTTAGCTTGGACGTACGTACCTTTTTTCTGGTTTCTGTTGCTGATGATGTTTGTGCTGTTAGCCTACACCCTACATGGCTCTTTTAGCTTAAATGGACTCGTTAACGTAAATTACTTCAGTGAGTCTCAATACGATTCAGAAAAAGTTGTAATTTGTACAACGCCATCTATTAGTGGTAATCAAACAAAAGAGTGACTTTCAATAAGTATTATTTATAATCTATATTGAATAACAAAGTTTCTGTTTCTGTTTCAATTAAGTTCTTTGTGAGAAAACATCCTTTTTTAATTTAAGGAAAACATATTTTTTGTTTACTGTGTTTTAAGTATAAATATATTATAATAAAACGTTTTTTTACACACGAATCATTTTATTACTATTTCTGAGATTTTGTGGCGCCATTAAACAAATTCGAACCTACATTTCAAAATAATAATCATAACTTTCGATAGAATGAACCAATTTTAATAAAACAAAGATTAAATGAACTGGAAGATACGCTTTATGATTTTCTTAACGATCTCTTTCAAAAAAAATGTTTACTTAAGACGTGATGCGTTCATAAACAAACAGACAGACAGACAGATAGACAGACAATTCTAAAAATTATAAAAATGTACTGATTTATTGAATTTCAGTCTCCATAATGATTTTAGTTACAAATTAATATACTATACAATGCACAGAAACAGACACAACATGTTATCACCGCATGTATAGAGATTTAAAGATAGATGACGCTGTTAAAATCAACTCTAAAAATAAAATAGATTAATTGACGCGATTGATACAATAAAAAATAAACAAAAGAACTTATAAACCAAGTCTGCATAGTAAGCAAAAATGAAAGTTTGATCCTCGCCGAAACCAACGAAATTGTTAATAGCTCTTTTAAAATTTGATTTACCACATAGAGTACACGGCGGTAAAAAAAATGAGATTGTCAACACGCAGTAGGGCAGCGTGTAATATAAAGATTAGAAGCAAATATGAAACTCATCTACAGGAAAAAACCTTAACCTGCCTTTTTGTATCACATTTGTGCAACACCACCATCTATCGATGAAATGGGTTAACTATTGTAGATAATAAGGTTAATATATTTTTTTATATATTTATTACGTTCTTTATGTAATACTTTTGTTAACTGCGTTTTAGATATAATTATATCATTATAGAACATTATTTTACATAATTTCATTATGATTTATAATATGATATTAGTTTAAAATGTACTTGATGACTCAACGAACGCCACCATTGAAAAAATTCGTATCTATACTTCGTAGACATACTTCAGAATATCTATCATAACTTTTGATGGAATGAACTAATTTTAATGAAATAAAGACTAAATGTAAATGTCAACAAACAAACAGACAGACAGACAGACTGACAGACAGAAAATTCTAAAAATGGAAGAAATGTATTTAATTACTTATTTTTAGTACCTCTCAATCACTTTTATTATATAAATCTAAAATGTACAGACATCGGCTATTTACATTTTTATAATATGTATAGATTAAAAATCAAATTACAGATGCGTTGTCACCCTTGAAGATTCAGATGAAATGCCTCGTTTCCAGTAAAAAGAATACCAGCGTAAAATAGCAGTTTAACGTTGCTGTGTTTCGTATGGTTAGTGTTTCTCTACACTAACCATACGAAACATAGAGGCATTTCGTCTTAGACTAACTTGTTATACATCAGCATTTTGATTCGTAATCAAAGATAGGTGTAGATGAATATGGTCCACAGCAACTATTTACATTCAGGTGGACTGTGTGCTCGTTTGTCATCATTGTCTTATAATGGGATCTTTTTATCCACCATAAAAAACACGGCAGCATTATTTATTTTACGCCGTTTATTCCGTGAGAGCGTGGTCCTTCTCTGGTCGAGCCTACCCATTAATGCTAAAACCGTAATATAGCGGCTCTACCATGTAAAAAATCAGTTCCGAAATGTCATATATGTATCTCTACCTAATTTAGTCTCGTGCGTACCGGATATCAGATGGAAGTAATTCAATATTCTGCTTGCTGTTCAATATCCTAACTGGAGCTGATCTGTATTCTAGCCGCGTGTCGCGCCAGTGAAAGTACCTGCGTATGACAAACAATCAGTAGCACAGAGCTCATTGACTCATTACTCTGTGATCAGCAGCCTGTTGCTAATATATTTGTGGTAACGCTGTACTGCTACCGTTACCGGTACAGCCTAAAAAGTCTACTTCTTATAGTGTAGCCTCCATGACAGTATATATTAGAGACAAGGTGGAATAAGTTTATTCATTATAATTTTATTACTAAACATAGTTTTTTTATAGGATAAGTGTGACAAACGAGCACATAGTCCACCTGCTGGTAAGTGTTTGCTGTGGCCCATTGACATCTACATCTATCCTCGATCATGAATCAAAATGCAGATGCATTGTCAGCCGTGATGACTAAGATGGAATGCCTCGTTTCCAGTAAAAAGGATCTCCGGTTCTCTACACTTACCATACGAAACACAGCAGTGTTAAGCTGCTATTTTACGCTGGTGTTCTGTGAGAGCGTGGTCCTTCTCCGGTTCGAGCCGGCCCATCCGTGCGACAGCAAAAGCGGCCGCGTGCCTCTACCACTGTTTAAATTCGTAGTTCATAAGTTGCCTCAAAGGCGAGATGCCAAAGTTGCCTCGATTGGCAGGCGGGTTGGCAACCGCAGTTATTTATTTTATTAGTTGTTATTAAGAAGACGCTGCTGCCCATATAATGGTTTGTTTCCCTCTGTCACCTCTTACGACACCCACGGGAGACATGGGATAGTGGATATTTTTACAACGCAACTGCACGATATGCTCTACTGCAATTAATACTGATGCGTAAGGTAGAATTCCGCTGCTTTGTTATATTTTCTTAAAGTTAAATGCTACACCCACATATCAAAAGAGCTACAGTTTTTATTTTTATTTTATACTGAAATATTCAAGAAGAGATATTTTACAGAATTTTAATAGTGCAGGCTATTTTGAAATTTGTTATTTCGTAAACTAAGGTTAATTGGTTCTTTATAGAAACTCGCATTTATTTTAAATATTTGTAACGGCACCCCAAAGTAGAAATAAAATCGAAATCCAGGACAGGGCCCTCAGTGAAAAAATTGACACATATTGTAAGAGTATCGGTATTACTAATTTTATACTTAATTCCGTTTAAAACTCTATTAGAAGTTATGGTGTTCCGATGAGTAAAAACAGATAGACAGAATAAATGTAACTTGTGTTTAACACGTTCGCGTGAGCAACCTCATCTCTAAGTGTTTGTACTTTTTTCCCATACAGAGTTAAGCAATGTCTCAAGACGTCCCGCCATAATACGTAATGTCTTAGAACTGTGTTATGTGGCGCAACGTTTCTTCACGTCCGACGTTTATAAACGTTACCGCCACGACGCAGGTCCGATATACCACAATAAACAGCACAACGTTCATCCGCGGAAATAAATATGACAATCTAGAGGACGTCCTATGACGTCGCGCCATTTCATAATTCAACAGTGGTAGAGCCACGCGGCAGCTTTTGCTGTCACACGAATGGGCCGGCTCGAACCGGGGTAGTACCACGACCTCACAGACAACCAGCGTGAAGTAGAGGTTTACCTCTGCGTTTCGCTTGGTGAGTGCAGGTGGCCGGAGGCCCTTTTTACTGGAAATGAGGCATTCCATCTTAGTCCTCACGGGTGACAACGCATCTACATTTTGATTTGTAACAGAGGATAGATGTAGATGTCTATGGGCCGCAACAACCACTTACCATCAGGTGGACTGTGTGCACGTTTGTCACGCTTATCCTATAAAAAAAAATCAACACGACGTTGTAAGACGTTGCTCACGCGAACGTGTTAAATGGTTCCTTGTATGACAGCAACATCCTGAAAATTATTAAATTATTATTTAAGAAAGAAAGAAGAAACTATTTTATTGACGTAAAACAATATACTGATTTATAAAGAATTACTTATACTTTTTATATTCTATAAAAAAAAGTCATTACTCAACATTTCTTGTGGCGAAACGACAACGCTGATTTTCAGTAATGACCAAAAATATTTAGGAGAATACAGCTCCGAGAGTAAATAAAATAGTAAAATTTTTAAACAGGAAGAAAAATATAAAATCTCAGTTTTTCTCCTTTCTGAAGTTTTGGAGGAGGGAAGAGCCCGCGGTACTGGCTTAAATGTGTGTCGTCGGACTTCATATTACGTCCTCGATCGATTCCGTACGTTGGGCTACGCATTACCAAAACTAGAACCACAGTTTAAAGAGATAGTTTTTTTAAACTTTGCTAGAACCGTTAGTTCATCTAGTCACCCTACACTGTGGTATTAAGCGAGCATAACATTGTGTAAGAGATAGGTAGTTTACAATAAATTGGTGGGTTATTCTATTTTACGATGAAGGTTTCGCCTTGATTGTAGCAGTGACGTGTACCGACAGGCGCGTTTATGTGTGTGTAACTGCGATTCGTTCGACTCGCGATCGTGACTGAGCGCTCCCGAGACCTACGCACACTAACACAATGTGTATGTGCATGGCTAACAACAACCAAAGTCAAACCATCGTGAAATAGAGGAACACCATCCGTTTCACCCATATATGTGTACTTAGAGCTGGTGAAGTCTCATGGTCAATGCTCATGGCAAAAGCTGTAAACCCGCAATTTGTCAGTAAGACAAACAAATATATTATAGAATAAGGGTGACAAACGAGCACAGTCCTCCTAATGGTAAGTGGATGCTGTGATCCATAGACCTCTACATCTTTGATTGAAAAAATCTGATGCATTGTCCTCCCTGAGGACCAAGATGGAATGACAAGATGGCATTTCCAGTAAAAGGTAACTCCCGATCTCTACACTTACTCAACCATACGAAACACAGCAGCACGAAGGTGCTGTATAACGCTGGTATTCTGTGAGAGCGTCGTTTTTACCCGGTCGAGCCGACCCATTTGTGTTGCAACCATAATAAAGTTGCAGCGTGGCTCTACCGCTTAGGTGTTCCTTATTTTATCACGTAGCAGCGGAGAAAAGAATTTACCAGAAGAGCAGAGGGTCATCAAGGTGCAGTTTTATAAAAACAAACGATCGTCTCTTGGAACAAACAGTAATAAAGCATCATTAACGACAATAACATGGTAATTCCTGATACTCTTTATGTTTTTTTTTAAATAATTCCACCTGATGATAAGTCCTGTGGTCCAAGCAGTTTCTAAAATAAATTTTGTAAATAGTTCGTAATGATTTATATTGTAAAATTTATTTAAAAAAAAGTCCCGCTGGGTTTCTTGCTGGTTCTTCCCAGGACAGAGGGTTTTTTTCGAACCAGTGGTAAAGTAAAAAATGACTTTCAATAAGAATTACACATGTAATGTATATTGAATAAAAAATTATTCAATTCTATTCATAGATATCTATTGTCAACAATTTGTCTGCCAAGTAGGATTGCCAACATTTCTTCGGCGAAATATAGTATTTTTTCAAAATAAGCTACAAAAAAAGTGTGTGTGTATTCATTACCCCATTCCCTCCAATGTATGCACGTAGGAAGTTATACTTCTTTAGCGTACCAAAACAAAAAAAACTTGAGAAACAATTACCAACTGAACTTACTTTCCGGAGACCCTTTTTAGTGGAAACGAGGCATTACATCTTAGTCCTCACGAGTGACAACTCATCTGCATTTTGATTTGTAATCGAGATGAAGATGACTATGGGCCGCAGCAACCACTTACCATCAGGTGTACTGTCATACTGTATGCTCGTTTGTCACCCTTATCCTTTAAAAAAAACTGAAGTTGTCGCTTTTAGGTGTCAGTGTGTGCGCGCATTGTAACAAACCACGGTGTCGTTTTTAGGTGTCGATGTGCACGCGCATCGTAAAAATTCACTCTCACCATTGTTTCCAAACATCCTAAAAGAAGTGTATCTTCAAAACTATAGTACACTTCAAAAAAATGTAGTATTTTACGGAAAAATCAAAAATAGATAAAGATATCTTTGTTACTTATTTATTTTTATAAAAAACTACATTTCTTGCATTTCTTGAATTTTTTTAACAATTTTTTGTTTAAAATAAAAGTTTCATATGCTTTATCATATTCACTTTTCAAATAAGTGTAAATCAAAAGATCATTTTTTATTAATGAGATACTACTTCTGTTTTTTTCTTCTCGCCATTTCGAATTTAGTGTGTGTGTGTGGGGGGTGGGGGGGATAGTGGGAGGAAGTGGCGGGAATAGAGAGCAGAAATAAAAATTACTTTAAATAAAATTGGTAAGTTATTTTCTGTATTTTCTTTTATATCATGCTGCCATATTTTGACTTGTCGTTTTGTCAGTAAACTCACTACAATCTTTTACTTTTGCAAATAATTCATTTAATTTGTTATTTCAGAGTAATATAAAGGCTGTCCATTTAGATACTATTTTTTTATATTTTTATGTAGTATAGTAATACAACAATACTTACACAGATACAAACTTGTAGGATACACGCTATCGCAAATCGCAACGATCAAAAGTTAATGTAAAGACGCGTTCATGAATTTTTAAAACTAGGGTTTTGTTTGTTAGATTGTAACGGTGTTGTAACGGTGTTGTAAATATAGTATTTTTGCGAACTATACAATTATTCGACAATATATAATACGCAGACCCGAAATATAGTACAATACTATGTATAATAGTAAGATTGGCAACCCTAGCCAAGCGTGACGTTTAAGGTAAATCAATGGAAAATAATTTGGCCTCCAGAGCCCTTGTACGGGTTAATGAAGATTTTTACATTTGTGATCAACTTGGCCAATGTAATTTTAATGCAATATATAGATTATTGCAAATAATATATCCAATTTCGGACACGAGCGCCTCTTTAAACTTTTTGGGTTGAGGTGAACGAGTACGGTCCGTACTGTTATATTACATTGTTTCTGCTATTGCGCAATGGGCATATTACACGTCCAATTTGGGCGCGCGAAATCTTTTTTCTTTCTTTCTTTTGTAATGTATAAAAATGTAAAATATCAAGTAACAAGATATTACCGCTTTTAGTTATATCTTTATAATATGTTGATGCGTCACATTGCGAAGTTTTTGGGAAATGTTGACGGCAGCTTCAGCCAGCAGACAGTTGATGACGATAGTACCTCAAGGCGCTTAAGCAGACACATTATCTTGAAGCTTACATCACCATCAAAGCACTTGTTTCATCGTTTCCACAAATAGTTCACATGCGCAGACACTTAATACACAAAATCGCACCACTTTTACATATCAAAGTCCACTTCAAACCATTATTTAAACAATAATACAGGAGCAGCAAACCGCCGCCGGTCAAGTTCCTACTTAAACTCCTTTTCTACCAACTTTAAATAGGAGACGGCACTCAATTCGACTGTATGTTTTATTTTATTTTTAGGGTTCCGTACCTCAAAAGAAAAGAACGGAACCCTTATAGGATCACTTTGTTGTCCGTCTGTCTGTCTGTCTGTCAAGACCCTTTTTCTCAAGAACACGTGGAGCTATCAAGCTGAAATTCATATTAAATACTCATGTCTACTGTCCCTTGGATTTGTGAAAAAATCAAACTTCTATGTCAACGCAATCAAAAGATACAGCCGTTTATGCCGTAAATTTTCGACATTCGCAAGGGAATCAAAACCTACAGGGTACTTCCCGTGAACTCAGAATCTTGAAATTTGGTACGAAGCAACGTTTTATAGCACAGATAAAGGAAAAATTCCGAAAAGCATAAATTTTTAGTTACATCATATAATAAAAATATTTTTAATAATTTTAAACTTATATACCTACATTGCCGGTTTTTTATGTGTGTTACCTCATAACTTTTTCCTGGGTGAACCGATTTCAATGATTCCTTTTTTTATTTGAAAGCTGGTGCTTCTTGATTAAGGTCTGACCAATAGTTTCTGAGTTATTTTTAATAATTTATATTGAAGAATTTATTATATAAGAATTTATTTTAAATTGTTAAATATTATTAAAGTACTTAATTATAAATATATCCGTGCAGTAGCGGTGTATGAATACCTTCTACCCCATATCATCCCGTGGGTGTCGTAAGAGGCGACAGAGTAAAATAAATCAGGAGATGGGCAGCAGCGTCTTCCTAATAACGACTAAACTAAAACTGTGATTGCCAACCCGCTTGCCAAGCGCGGCAACAATTTTTTTTTATAGGATAAGGGTGACAAACGAGCACACAGTCCATCTGATGTTAATCAAAATGCAGATGCGTTGCCACCCGTGAGGACTAAAATGGAATGCCTCATTTCCAGTAAAATGGGGCCTCCGGTCACCGGCACTCACCAAGCGAAACGCAGAGGTAAACCTCTACTTCACACTGGTATTCTGTGAGGTCGTGGTACCACCCCGGTTCGAGCCGGCCCATCCGTGCGACAGCACAAGCTGCCGCGTGGCTCTACCACTGTTTATAACCTATGGCAAATATTTATAAACTATGGCAAATATCCCCACTATTACGCAATTTATTATATTCAAGCCTCTTCGGCTTATGTTCAGCAGTGGACTTTAACAGCCTGTAACTATTGCGGTTACGGTAACCGGTATAATTATTATAAAGACAAGTTATGAAAGTTTTTTTTTTAATAGAAGTCACAGTCTAAATGATGGTAAGTTAACTTCGAACAAAGCAAGATGCATTGTAACCGCTGAGGACTAAGATGGAATGCCCCACAGCCAGTTGTTGTCCTGGCTCTCTAGGCCCTTCAGCACACAGCAGTGCAAGGACTCCTATTTGGCGACAAATAGGTAGAAGAGTGGTATTTACCCAAACGGTTTTCTAGGCAGAGAAGGAGTTGCCTTTTTAATGGAAAAGGGGCATTCCATCTTAGTACTCACGGGTGACAACGCTTCTGAATTTTGATTCGCAAACGACGATAGATGTAGATGTCTATGGGCCGCAGCAACCACTTACCATCAGGTGGACTGTGTGCTCGTTTGTCACCCTATCCTATAAAAAAATAGCTGTAGTTAGGGCTTCTCTTGTGTTGGAGTAAGAGCATCCATCACTCCCCTTCATTCTGTGGGTGACGTAAGAGGCGACTAAAAATACAAGAAAAATCTTAAGGTTTTAAGGTATACCATCTAAGTCCCTGAGGGTGACCACGCCTCTTATTTTAAAATTGAAAATAAAAGAACGTTACCTCCACACTAGGATTTCGTCCTATACCGCGATACAGGCAGTTTACATACATACATTGCACAATGATAAACATCCAGACCCGGAACAATGTTTGTAGGCCATACAAATACTTATTCCGTGCGGAATTCGATCCCGCGAATCTCAGCCCTACAACTTATTGCTAAGCCACTGCGCCACAAATCTCTTCCCAGTAGCCACTTACCTTTTATAAAAAAATGCATAATCTAAAAAATCATGTGCAATGTTTGTTTAGTAAGCAAGAATTTTTTTTATAAATCTGAAGTAACAAAAAAACTTACAGCCTACTTGATGATAAGTAGCTACTGCAGTTCATGGACATCTGCAGTCATCAAAATATATGAAGGTATAAATAACACGTATATTATAAACTAGCTGCTCCCCGCGACTTCGTCCGCGTGGAATTTATTACGATTGGATTTCATGGTTTTTTTTTGTAGTGCGGAACCCTAATTCTTTTTTTTTAAATAAAAGTAGCCTAAGTTACTCCTTATAATATTAACTATTTGTCAGTGAAAGTACCGTCAACATCCGTCCAGCCGTTTCGGAGAGTAGCCGAAACATACAGACAGACAAAAATTTTAAAAATAGTTTTTTTTTGTCACTAGCTGTTCCTCGCGACTTCGCCTGCGTGTAATTTAAGATTTTAATTTTTTTGCGAGAATCCTAATTATTTTTCTGAAATAAAAGTAACCTAAGTTACTCCTTATGACATCAGCTATCTGCCAGTGAAAGTCCCGTCAAAATCGGTCCAACCGTTTCGGAGATTAGCCGGAACAAACAGACAGACAGACAAGAATTTTAAAAAGTGTAGTTTTGTTATAAGTACTGTTTATACTTTCATATGCATTTAGTAAAACGCTGTTATTTTGACAAACAAAACAGACACTTCAATTTTATTTATTTATATAGATATATAAATACAATATAATTCTGACGTGTTTCAATAAATAGTACAAGTACCTAAACATTCACAGCTGTTTAATATAATACTCCTTCATAAAGTCACGTAACAGAAACACGAAGCCAGCGCCGTTTGAAGGGCACAGGAAAATTATCTAATGATTTCTCAATCCAAATGCACCGTTCCTTATCCAGTATCAAGGTGAATACATTTTAAGTTTTAGAATTTTAACATAGGCCTCCCCTTAGTTTATACGGGGGATATACGCCACAGTTGTCGCGCTTGGCTTGGTTGAAAATATCAGTTTTTTTCTACTTAGTTGTTATTAGGAAGTTGCTGCCGCCCATCAGATTTCTCTGTCGCCTTTTATGACATCCACATAAACGACGTAAACGGTACCATGTAGCTAGAGAATTCTTTATTGC
This sequence comes from Parnassius mnemosyne, assembly GCA_963668995.1. Classification (NCBI taxonomy): domain Eukaryota; kingdom Metazoa; phylum Arthropoda; class Insecta; order Lepidoptera; family Papilionidae; genus Parnassius; species Parnassius mnemosyne. The sequence goes on from CAVLGL010000013.1 coordinate 4,094,878, forward strand.
ACTCAATAAACAAACAAACATTTGGTACAAAAGTGAACTTAATGCCGAAAAGGCATTCTCTGTCAGCTGACTTTTGGTAGTGTGGTGAGAGCTATGGGTAGAGCCGCAACAGAAAAAACTAACTTATTTTCACATATTATTTAAAACATATAATATGATATAAATATGTTACTTTGTACATATTGTTGAGTGTTACCATTAATGCCTGGTACATGGTAACACTAGTTACCACTAGCGCCCTTTAGTATCGAGTAGCAGAACTAGGGGTGGTTTAGTGTTCAGTAAAGTGTCAACTTTGGTAAGGCAGCTTTTAATTGTCTCGAACCCCAAATTCGTGACAATATATACACTTATATACATATACATACATACATACAAAAGTATATATACATGTAAATAAAAATACATACTATACCAATAAAGTACGTACAATCTAGTATAGGTAATTATAATATTATATAAGCCTATTACATTTATCAAGTAATTTGAAATAATGTTTAAAACCTTAATTTAAATGTATTTATGCAGCATCTTTTAAAACCCGTGAAAAGATACTCCCTCAATGGGGTAGTGCATATTATTACACGGTCATTGCAATGTAAAAGTACTAGCATCAGTATTTATCGGTCATGTGCATTATCTACACAATATGATAAGGCCATGTTCAGCCGTGGACTTTTAACTGTAATCAATGAAAAAAAAACAATTGTATAAGTGTGGAATTTTATTTTAATCTCTTTATAATCATAATTTTTTATCTATATTTTCTACGGACCTCAAAAATGAGGAGGTACTCAATTCGACTGTATATTGTGTGTGTTACCTCATAACTATTTTCTGGGTGAACCGATTTCGATGATTCTTTTTTTATTTAAATGAAGGCGCCTTCTTTTGTGGTCCCATAAAAATTTGATTAAAGTCTGACCAATAGTTTTTGAGTTATTTTTAATAATTTATATTGCAGTCGGTCGTTCAAAATTTTAAATTTTTAATTATTGTTGATAAGCTTAGGAACTTAAAATTTTCAAATGTAAACAAAATTCAAAAATGATTTATAAGATAAAAAAAAAAAACATTTAGTTGCCACGCTCACACAGAATATAGTCTGTACGCTAAGATAGTGTCGGTACTCGGTACACCTTATATTTGATTACTTTTTACTGTGTTTGTTAAATAAATGTTTTTCTATTCAAAAAATAAATGTAATACTATTTAATTCTTATGATTATTGTAACAAAATACGAATATAAATAATGAAAACAAGTTAGGTAGCAAAGAACGTTTCACTACGGCGCTTCGTTTTAAAATGCCAAATCCTCCTTCGGGTCTTCACTACTCATTGCCATTTTGATAATCGAGTTTAGATGTAGGTTATTATGTCAAGAGTAGGTATCCACTTACTACCTACAAAAAAAAATAAGAAAAAATTATACATGATTAAAATAGTTTTTCAGAAAGGTTTAACTATAAAAAGGTTAAACTATGACTGAACACTAGAATTTTGATCTCAATTATATGCCTTTTACGCCCTGTAGTGGCGGTTAAGAATATCCACTACCCCATATCTTCCCGTGGGTGTCGTAAAAGGCGACAAACGGAAACAGGCAGGAGATGAGCAGCAGCATCTTCCTGATAACAGCAAAAATAAAATAAAAAAACTGCGGTTGCCAACCCGCTCGTCAAGCGTGGCAACTATGGCAAATACCCCCCTATAAATGAATGTAACAAAGAGATGGCCCCCAGTCCCCGGCGACCCCGCTATTCCTAGCTACGGTGGCAACCATGGTAAAGGCTGGGCAGGGGGTGCTAACAATCTCCGGTAGAGGTTCGGTTGCCACCTACGACGACTCGACCTGACAACATACAACGCACGCACCCTGAGGACTGACGACAAGATTGTGGAGTTGGAAGAAGAGATAGACAAGTTACGCTGGCATATTATAGGATTATCCGAAGTCCGAAGAGAGGGGGAGGAAACGGTAATCCTCGAATCCGGCAACTTGTTCTATTACCGGGAGGGCGACCATCTGTCCCAAGGAGGTGTCGGATTTATCGTCCACAAGTCTCTCGTTAACAACGTTGTGAAGATTGAGAGTGTGTCGACTAGGGTTGATTAGCTTATACTCAGAATCACCAAAGGGTATTCGCTGAAGGTCATACAGTTTTACGCACCAACCTCGGCACACCCCGATGAGGAGGTGGAGGAAATATATGAGGATATCTCTTATGCATTCCTCCAAAACCCGATATACGGTGTTAATGGGAGACTTCAATGCAAAACTAGGCACAAGAGAGAATGGTGAGCTGAAAGTAGGGAAATTTGGAATAGGGCAACGGAACCCAAGGGGCCAGCAGCTGGCCGACTTCATGGAGAAAGAGGGACTCTTTATGATGAACTCTTTCTTTCAGAAGCGGCCCCACAGGAAGTGGACCTGGTCGAGCCCCGACGGTTCGAAAAAAATGGGATTGACTTCATTATGACGACCAGACGACATCTGTTCAGTGATGTCTCAGTGATCGCGAGGATGAAAACCGGCAGCGATCACCGAATGGTTAGAGGCACACTGAACCTAAACGTTAAGTTGGAGAGGTCTCGTCTAATGAAGTCAACGCTCCGTCCCCCTCGTGCTCTAATCCAAAGTCCCGAATCCTTTCAGCTCGAGTTACAAAACCGTTTTCAGTGCCTAGAACACTGCAATGAAGTGGACGATATGAATGACAAGCTCGTGGAAACTGTCCATGCGGTCGGAGCTAAGTTCTGCAAGAGCCGCCGCAGAAGAACACAAAAACTCTCCGATCACACGCAACTTCAATACAGCCCGTATTGAAGAAGCGATCGAGCAGAACCAAGGCTCCAAAGTCTTTGCCAGAGATCTGTCTGCCAGAAAGAGCCAACTGTCAAAGCTGAAGACAGAATGTGGCAGCATCGTTTCCGGGACACCTGAGATTTTGAGTGAGATTGATAGGTTCTATCGCAGTTGTACACGTCATCGTTGGAGCCACACGCAAGTGTGAGTAACGATCCAAGAGCGAGTCTCATCCAACACTATTCCGAAGATATCCCGGACGTCAGTCTGAACAAGATTAGAATGGCTCTCCAGCAACTTAAAAACGGCAAGGCCCCAGGTGAGGATGGAATTACAGCGGAGCTTCTGAAAGCGGGTGGAAGACCGGTACTTGAAGTCCTTCGGAAGCTCTTTAATTCCGTCCTCCATGGTGGCATTACACCGGAGGCGTGGAGCAGAAGTGCGGTGGTCTTATTCTTCAAGAAAGGCGACAACGCTCTCTTGAAGAACTACTGACCGATTTCCCTTCTGAGCCTCGTCTACGTGCTGTTTTCGAGAGTCATTACGAATCGTCTCTCGCGCAGACTTGACGACTTCCAGCCTCCCGAATAAGCCGGTTTCCGAAAAGGCTTTAGCACCATAGACCACATACATACCCTTCGGCAGATTGCACAGAAGTCAGAGGAGTACAATTTGCCACTAGGTCTGGCGTATGTGGACTATGAGAAAGCCTTTGATTCCGTCGAAATTTGGGCGGTGCTGTAGTCCCTTCAGCGGTGCCAAGTTGACTGTCGGTATATCGAAGTGCTGAAGTGCTTGTACAGTAGGGCTACGATGGCTATCCGAGTATAGAACCAGAGTACGAAACCTATCCAATTGCAGAGAGGTGTAAGACTGGGTGACGTCATATCCCCGAAACTCTTCACCGCTGCATTGGAAGACGTTTTCAAGCTTCTGGACTGGAAAGGATATGGTATCAACATCAATAGCGAGTACATCACTCACCTTCGATTTGCCGACGATATAGCCCTTATGGCAGAATCGCTGGAAGACCTATGCACTATGCTCAATGACCTCAATAGTGCTTCCCATCGGATAGGTCTTAAGATGAACATGGACAAAACAAAGATCATGTTTAATGTCCATGTCACACCTACGCCGGTAGTTGTTGACGAGTATGTTTACCTGGGACAAATAGTCCGACTAGGTAAGTCCAACTTCGACCGAGAGGTCAATCGACGGATTCAACTCGGTTGGGCAGCGTTCGGGAAATTACGGCACATCTTCTCGTCAGGTATACCTCAAAACTTGAAAACGAGACTGTACAACCAGTGCGTGTTGCCAGTGATGACATACGGAACTGAGACGTGGTCCTTCACTGCTGGCCGGATGAGGAAGCTCAAGGTCGCTCAGCGAGTTATGGAGAGGGCTGTGCTCGGAGTTTCTCTGCGTGATACACTCAGAAATGAGGATATCCGCAGTAGAACCAGAGTGACCGACATAGCCCAACGGATTAGTAAGCTGAAGTGGCAATGGGCGGGCCATATAGCTCGAAGAACCGACAACCGATGGGGAAAAAAGGTTCTCGAGTGGCAGCCTCGTACCTGCAGGCGAAGTGTTGGGCGTCCCCCCACTAGATGGAGTGACGACCTGGTGAGATGTGCAGGAAGTCGATGGATGTAGATGGCTCAGGACCGTGCTTTGTGGCATTCCTTGGGGGAGGCCTATGTTCAGCAGTGGACTTGTGAAGGGCTGTAATGATGATGATGATGATATATGCCTTTCTAAAACTTATCGAATTGATAATCTGTATTTGAGTAAACGTGTGTTTTATTATTACGCCGAAATTCAACGACACTATAAAAAAATAAAGTTTTATGACAGACAGACATCGAGATAATGCAATAGCAAATAGTGTTCCGTTCTGCAAAATTTGAAACGGAACGCTAAATATGTATTTTTTTTTATATTTACACGAATACTGCATATTAAAATAAAACAAAATTTTTATAGAATAAGGGTGAGAAACGAGCGCACAGTCCACCTGATGGTAAGTGGTTGCTGTGGCCCATAGACATTTACATATATCCTAGATTAGGAAACAATATGCAGATGCGTTGTCACCCGTGAGGACTAAGATGGAATGCCTCGTATCCAGTACAAAGTGTATTTTTCAATGAAAAGGGATTTATCATCCGTCAAGTTTAATATACCTCTGTGGCGGCGCTGTCATCGCGCCACAAGCGAAACACGTCGAAGCCTAAATCGCGCTAACAAGGTTCCGAAGTTAAAGCAGTATTTATAGAATAGCTCCGAACTACCACTCGGAGCATTGACCTCTCCGAGTGGTATTTCGGAGGGAGATCTCCCCTTTTCTTTCCACCCGCCACAGTGGTGACCCCGACGTGATATGAACACTCAACCAACAACAGCAGTTTCGTATGGTACCCACCATTGGTTGACCAAAGACCCTTTTTACTGGAAACGATGCATTCCATCCTAAGGGGTAAAACGCACTTTAGTTCTTATTTGAGTATACGTGTAGACGTTTATGGGCCACAGCATCCACTTACCGTTGGGTGTACTATGTACTGTTATCACCGTTATTCTATTAAAAAACATCGGGAATTAACATAACTTAAAAAATTAATAATAAATTAAACGCGATAAAATCCGTAAATAAATTTCATACGTATTTCAACGGAACGCTGTGGCGAGTATTGTCATATTTTGTAACTAGCACCAGTATAGATAGACGTTCCGCTAACGTCACTAAAATATTTTTATCAGACAATATGGAGTGATGCACATTTTTAAACAATTGCAACGAACTCCAATATCTGCATGCAAACATTCCGCTGAGCTTGTAAATCCATCCAAACAATGACAAGAATAACACAGCTTTAAATGCATTTTAAATTCTGATCATATTTATTAAATTAAATCCAGTTATTGTACTTTAACATAAGACTGGGACCATATTTGATAAACAAAATTATTAGTTAGCCGACTTACAAAAAAAGAGGCGCTTTTATTTTGTTTTGTTGGTATATTACACGATACAATCATCAATAAACCTAGCAAGCTAACAGCATAGCAAAGTGGTGAAGCAATCAGCCTTGTAGCGGTTTCTAACGGTTGCCGTTGAGCAATCAGTTTCAAAATAGGAGGTTCAGATGCCTGGGTGATCAGTAATCGATTGCTGAAAACAGAATTTGAAAATTCGAAACCGTTCTCGAGATAATCGTGGGACAGACGGACAGACGGACAGACATCGTGAAATCAATAAGTGACTTCGCAAGCTTCGCCACTTAATAATCGTCAATTGTGTCAGTTTTTCTGCATTACGACCCATAAAAAGAAATTTGCATCAAACGTTCTCTTTCTCCTAAAGAATGGAATGGCACACCACCTCCCCTTGAGACCCCACTTGATGCTCTTAATCCCGGCTTAGATAATTTAGGTCCAGTAATTTTTGAGATGGTCGTGTTCCCAAATTTTAAATTCTATTTGATTTTGTAAAAAGTAAGGGATAGTTGAGTTTGACGATAGTCCATTATGTAGTTATAGTTCGCAGGCAAATGAAAAGGTGTATTACTTCAGACTATGTGATTTAAAAACAAAAACGTTTTAGGTTTTCAAAAAAAAACAATTGCAAATGGTGAAATAAAAATTTTTGTAAAACCGATTTCAATATAAATTATTAAGGATAACTCAAAAACTATTGGTCACACCTTGATCAAATTTATATCGAACCACCTGGGCAGTACCCTTTGAAACAAAAAAGTGTTTTCCAAATCAGTTCAGGCATCTTCGAGTAACCGGTTAACATACGAATACATAAAAAAAAACCGGCCAAGTGCGAGTCGATCTCGCGCACCGAGGGTTCTGAACAAATCCGTAGGTATATAAGTTTAAAATTATTAATTTTTTTTATTATATGATGTAACGAAAAATTTATGCTTTTCGCAATTTTTCCTTTATCTGTGCTATAATACGTTGCTTCGTACCAAATTTTAAGATTCTGAGTTCCCTGTAGGTTTTGATTCGCTTTGCGAATGTCGAAAATTTGCGCCATAAATGGCTGTATCTTTTGATTGCGTTGGCTTAGAAATTTGATATTTTCACAGCTTCAAGGGACAGTAGACTAAAGTATTTGATATGAATTTTAGCTTGATACCTCCACGCGTTCCTGAGAAAAAGGGTCTTGACAGACAGATAGACAGACAGACGGACAACAAAGTGATCCTATAAGGGTTCCGTTTTTTCCTTTTGAGGTACGGAACCCTAAAAAAGATTCCGACGAACCTTCTACTTTTTGAAGTCGTTTCAAAATGGGATGTTAGTTTCTCTGACGGCATTTAAAAAATAAAAATACTTCTGTTTCCAACCTGCCTTCCAAACGTAGTAACTATAGCAAATATCTTCTTCTATGAAATCTATAGAAGAAACTTATTCTTATTAAGAATAAGGGTGACAAACGAGCACATAGTCTACCTGATGGTAAGTGGATACTGTGGCCCATAGACATATACACCTATCTTCGATTCAAAATCAAAATGCAGATGCGTTGTCACCTGTGAGGACTAAGGTGGAATGCCTCTTTTCCAGTAAAAAGAGTCTCCGGTTCTCTACACTCACCATAAGCTGCTATTTCACGATGGTTTTTTGTAAGAGCGTTTTCCTTCGCCGGTCGGGATGACCTATTCGTGCTACAACTATAATATTGCTTCAGTATGACAGTACCACGTATAAATGCTCAGCAGTGGACATTTGATAGGCAGTGACGGTAACTACAACGCATAAATATTCTTCAATAACCCGTAAAAGTTTACTTCAGAATATGCGTCAATTACGTCAATGCACAACAAATGCATACGTGTCCAGTTCAAAAAAAGCTTTAAAGACTAGATAGGCGTTGAGCAACAGATGTTGTTATGCCCTTTCTGGGAGGTGGCGCAACTAGTTGCACTTTGAATTCGTTCCGGAATTTGAGTGTTGATTATAAAATGTAATAATAACTAGGCCACTTATCGAGTCCAGATTTTATGAGTTGGTATTGGTACTAAACCATAACATATAATGTAAATAGAAGTCATCTGGGTCCAATCAAAATCAAATATAGCATTTTTGTTAATTACCTACATCGACACCTAACGAATGATAGCATAGCTATGACTTGCGTCCTAGATATAACCAATTATATTATTGTGTGAAAATGACTTCTATCAGTCAAGTCGTTCAGAAGTTACACGGACACCACGAGTAGAGCCATTAACGAATATTGTATATTCGGTACTATGTCTTAGATATATATAATTCTACTGTAAGTGTATGTGTGTTTGCCACTGATCTCTTCCTAAGCGGCCTAGGTCTCTCGTAGGTTTAGATTCATAATAGGACTCGGTAGGTAGGAAAATAAATTTAAAACTAATACAATTTGATTTTGGAAAACAGATGTGTTGGCTGGAAAATTCCTAGCAAAATATTATTTTTCTTACAGCAGTGTACACGCTACTTTATAACTTGCTATGACAATCATATATACTGTATTCCTATAGTGGAATTATGCAGGCTGTAAAGATTAGAGAGGTGTTCAAACAGAGGCGGTGTGACAAGACACTTTGAATTTCACACTGTCACTGTTTGGTGAACCGTCACGGCGTGATTTTGTGTTTTTAGTTTGTTATCTAATTCACTCTCACTAATATATTACTAATATATTTTTTAGTTTGTTGTACCACGAAATTCTACACTTGTTTCCTTCCGTAAGTAATATTTTTGTATTAATTTGAGAATTGTTTGAATTAGATCGCAGTTTGTTTAATTTTAAGACCTTTCCTATCAAAAAGAGCCGTGGTAGCTCAGATGGTTAGGGCTCACTATAAATTTCACAGTACGCGAGCAACCCGGGTTCGATCCCCGCTGGCAACAATGAAATTGTTAATTGCTTTTAAGTGCTGATTTACCAAATGCTCGGCGTTGAAGGAAAACATCGTGAGGATACCTGCATTTCTGAGAAATAAGAAAAAATATTTCCAAGACAAGTGAAGTTCGCCAACACGCATTGGGGCAGCGCGGTGGACACTTCCTTGTCCTAAAACCGTCTCAGAAATGAGAGGAGGGCTGTGCCCAGCAGTGGGACGTACATAGACTGTAACTATATATGAAAAAGAGGCAAAGTAACTTTATAGAATTGTCTCATTCGTTTATACATTCATTACAGCCCATCCCAAGTCCACTGCTGAACAAAGGCCTCCCCCCATTGATATATTTACCAAATACAAATACAACCCCGTTTGTTTTGTTATTGAGTTGGTTTTAGTAAGATGCTGCTGCCTTTTTTTATAGGATAAGGGTGACAAACGAGCACACAGTCCACCTGATGGTAAGTGGTTGCTGTGACCCATAGACATCTACATCTATCCTCGTTTGCGAATTAAAATGCAGATGCGTTGTCAGTCAATCTATTGATTTAAAACATAGAAGATTTTTAATATTGATATGGCCACTATAAGATGTCGTTATGTTAGCTAATTACGTAGTAACTTAAGACAGAAGGACCCTTAAGTAAGAATTGAATAAATTAACCGACTTGGTATTACATAGATCACACAACTTTCTATGGTAGAAGAACTGAGTTGCGAGACTTGTTTTTTTTTACAAGTTATGTTTTTAGATGGCATGCCTCTTTTCCAGTAAAAAGGGTCTCCGGTTCTCTACACTCACGATACGAAACACAGCAGCATTAAGCTACTTTATGACGCTGGTATTCTGTGAGAGCGTGGTCCTTCCCCGGTCGAGCCGACCCATTCGTGCTACAACTATACTATTAATATATACTATACTAATATTATATATGTAACATGGCTCTACCATGTAATAAATGCCTGTTTGCTGATGCCTGTTTCGGATTCCCTCTATCGTCTCTTACGACACCCACGGGATGATATGGGGAAGTGGATTCTCTTATGTTGCCACCAAATGGTAATAGCGGTTACATATTTGTATAGTAAAAAAATAATTAAAAACGTAATTTATTTTTGAAGTAATCAATTTTTCCAAAAAAAAATAACTAAAAATATGAATTTTTTGTTTGTTTAATGATCAAGGTCGCGATGTCCTCCTCGTGACCATGAGTGCAGTAAAGTGCTCGAAACGCCGGGAATATAAAATAAGTTAATTATACGCGATGGAATCCGACAAAACCAGTTTTATTTAAATGTGTAGTGTTCGCGTAAATATAAGAAATTATGTTGTTTGTTTTTTTTTTCATTGCGCTCCTATGCCATGCATTAGATCGCGCACGCCCATAAGGATTTTGACCTAAAGAGGCATTGCATAGCAATACATATCGGGCACAGTTAGTGTTATATAATTTAGACCTCTTATTTCTACTGACTTCAAAAAGGAGACGGTACTCAATTCGACTGTATGTTTTTTTATGTGTGTTACCTCATAACTTTTTTTTTATTTGAAAGCTGGTGCTTCACATGTAGTTCCATATAAATTTGATCAAGGTCTGACCAATAGTTTTTGAGTTATCTATACAAATAAATAAAATTGCAGTGTCTGTTTGTAATGTTAAAATAACAGCTTTTTGCTAAATGCATGTGAATGTATATACGGTACTTATAACAAAAACACAATTTTTAAAATTTTTGTCTGTCTGTCTGTCGGTCTGTCTGTCTGTCTGTCTGTTTGTTTGTTCCGGCTAATCTCCGAAACGGCTGGACCGATTTCGAGGGGACTTTCACTGGCAGATAGCTGATGTTCTAAGGAGTAACTTAGGCTACTTACATTTAAGCAAAAGAATTTAAGAAAGGGTTCTGAGCAATATAATGAAAACCCTAAATTACACGCGGGCGAAGTCGCGGGGAACAGCTAGTTCTTATTAATTTATATTAAAATCGGTTGTACAAAATTTTTAATTATTTTCTATTAATACAAAAGGGCCGTTTTGTCTCAATTTCTGGATGATAGGGTTCCATTTCTGTCTAGACAAACAACTGAGTTGATACCTACCTGTTTATCTTTTTTTTTTTGAATGCCATTTGTCAAACCTTAACATGCTTTTTTTTTAATCGAGGTCGATCTGCAATGAGTGTTATTTTAAAATTATATCCGTCCGCATTCCGTGCAGACGGCGCAAATAATTACTTTCACGAATGTTAAACCTCGAGCAATTACAACCGCGAGATAACAAGGGAGGTCGTCAAACTTAAACTCTATTAGCACAAGATAAAAGACTTTATTAGTAAATTGGCAACATTTTGAAAAGTTAATCACGCTCTTGTCGCATGATTTAGTGGCTGCGGAATGATATGAAAACGTTTTGTTTGGTTATTGACGAATACCGGTGCTCCTTTTTACTGGTCTGTTGTGTTTTTTTTTAAAATCTATTATGGGTTAGTGTTGACTACTATCCCACCATAGCCGAAGATAGTAAAGCGCATTTACTTAGATTCGTCCACCATACATCCATTACAGCCTATTAAAGTTCACTGCTGAACATTTGCCTCTCCCGTAAATTTCTACGTTTTAGTTGACAGGCTTAGCAAGGCAGTCGGCAGCCACTGTTTTTTATTATTTTGATTTGTTATCTTTTTTAGTTGTCGCTGCTGCACGTCTTTTCTTTGTCTTTTCCCTCTGTCGCCTCTTACGACACCCGTGGGACGATATGGGGTAGTGGATATGCTTACATAGCCGCTACACGTTAATATGTACCTAATTAAAGTTATGAAATATTTATTACGTAGTAGAGTCAGGCTGCAGCTATATTATGGTTGTAGCATGTATGGGTCGGCCTTTTTTTAAATTATTTCTTGTTAAATAATATGCAGTACAGTTTTACAATAATAAGATGCTGCTAAAACTCAATTGTTTATCGCGACGCTATCTTCGTCAATCGGTCACTTCGATCTCGGCTCGACCGGGGTAGGACCACGCTCTCACAGAATGCCAGCGTAAAATAGCAGCTTAATGCTGTTGTGTTTCATATGGTGAGTATAGTGAACCGGAGACGTTTTTTACTGGAAAGGAGACATTCCATCGTATTCCTCAGGGGTGACAACCGACAACGCATCTCCATTTTGATACTTAATCGAAGGAAAATGTAAAATGTCTATGGGCCACAGCATGCACTTACCATCAGGTGGACTGTGTGTTTGCTTGTCATGCCTATTCTATAAATAAATAAATAAAAAACTGACATAAAAACTCCTTACATTCTACTTGTTACAAAATAATATATAAAAAGATATTTGTAGTAAAACCATAGTAACCGACAGCCCAACGGATGGGGGTAACCTACAATCGATGGGGAAATTTAAAATTACAAATAGATTCCATAAATACTAACAAACTACATTCTCAATTTGGACAGCTGTAGTTACAGAATATACCATATTAGTTCCCAGCGGTAAAGGGATATCCATTTTGATTATTTAACCCCCTACGAAAACGCAGGGGTGTTATATGTTTGTAGTGTGTATCTGTGTGTGTGTGTGTGTGTGTGTGTGTGTGTGTGTGTGTGTGTGTGTGTGTGTGTGTGTGTGTGTGTGTGTGTGTGTGTGTGTGTGTGTGTGTGTGTGTGTGTGTGTCTGTCTATGCCATCATAGCTCCTGAACGGATAAACCGATTTTGATAAAGGTTTTTTCCTTTGCACCTTTCAAAGGAAAAAAACCTTTAACAACATCGGTTTATCCATCTTAATCGATACTGTTATTAACTATATTTCAAGAAAATCTGTTCAGCCGTTTTTTTCGGGTTTTTTTTTTAATTTTTAATAACCTAGATCTACTTGACCAATAAGACTGTTTGCTCGTTTGTTCCCCTTTATCTATAAAAATGTCGATCGATGTACGTAGGCGGGATGATAAGTAACTAGCCACTGCTATTTAAAAAGTTAAAACTAAAAATATATATATATGTCATTTTTAAATTCGTATCTCTGGCCACCTGTGTTCTAAATTTAAATTTGGTGGCGTGAAAATTTTATTGATTTTTTGTCATTTGAAAATATATTTCGTCAACTGTTTTCAAAATGGATAAAATTGAACAAAGAGCGGTGATATAGTTTCATATGAAGGGCATAAAGGGGAAAGATATTATGACGAGTTAAATAATATTTTGGGTGAATGTGCTCCTTCTTATGTCACAGTAAAAAACTGGGTAGCTGAGTTTAAACGCGGTCGTACATGTGTCCAAGACGAAGCCCACCCCGGACGTCCAAAAAGCGTCACGACTCCAGAAATGGTCGTGAAAGTACATGATATGGTTTTAGCAGATCGACGATTGATGTTATCTGAAATAGCTGACACTACAGGTATCTCAAAAGAACGGGTACATCATATCCTAAGCGAGGTATTAAATATGAAAAAGTTATCGGCCCGTTGGGTGCCGCGATTGCTTACGCACGATCAAAAAAGGATTCGGGTGCAAAACTCAAAAGAATGTCTGGACCGTTTTCAGAGTAATAAGGCCGATTTTTTACGTTGATTTGTAACAACAGATGGAACATGGGTTCATTATTACACGCCAGAATCAAAAATTCAATCAGAACAGTGGACACAATTGGGATGCCCGGATGCAAAAAAAGCCATGGCTGTAAAGTCGGCTGGAAAAGTGATGGCTTCCGTCTTTTGGGATGCAGATGAGATCTTGATGATAGATTACCTTCCTAAAAGTCAAACAATTAATGGATAATACTACGCTAATCTTCTAGATAAGCTTCATCAATAAATTTAGTATAAACGACCAGGTTTGGCGAAAAAAAATCATCTTCCGCCAAGACAACGCTAGGGTTCACACATGTGTTAAAGCTATGGCAAAAATCAACGAATTGAAGTATGATTTGCTGTCCCACCCACCTTATTCGCCTGATCTAGCGCTATCAGACTTTCGCTTATTCCCTAATCTCAAAACTTTTTTGGGCGGACAGAAATTTGCCACAAATGACGAAGTTATAGCCGCTGTAGAGGAGTATTTTACCGGCCCCGAAAGAAATCATTTTATGGAAGGTATTACTGCTTTAGAACGAAGATGGAATAAGTGCGTAGTGGTTCACGGAGACTATGTCGAAAAATAAAATTAATTTTATCACGGAAAGTTAAGTGTTTTCTTATTAGGCTAGTTACTTACCATCCCGCCTTCGTAGGTAGAAAATTGAAGAGAAAAAAAAACAGGGAATTACCTCTACAGATATGCATTATGTGGCAATATGATTTAAGATAACAAATAAACACTAAGGTTCACATCATCGCTTTAGATATCAACCGCATGTTTAAGTACACATAATTATATTCAATTATTATACTGCACTTATTTTGACGGCTCCGTGGAGCAGTGACTTAGCAATGAGCTGCAGCGCTGGGGGCCTTTGGTTTGAATCCCGAATTCCGCACGATACAAGCATATGTATGGTCTACAAAAATTGTTGCGGTTCTGCATGTCGTTGTGCAATTTCTATTTGTAAATTGCCTCCATGATACAGGAGAAAATCCTGATGTAGGGTTTACCGTTTTTTTTTTTAAATGAAAGACTAATGGATGCGGCATAATAGACTTTGGAAAAGGTCAGAAGGATCTTGGAACATTTTTTTTGATCCTCGACAACTTCCTATATTGTACTTACTATCCGCAAGCGACAGATCGACAGATGTAAATGTCATATTCGAACCAAACGGTTAGCTTTGTCTTTCTACATACGTACATCAAAGTAGTGGAACAATCTGCCGGCGTCTGTCTTTCCGTCCGGATACGATCTGGGCGTCTTCAAGGCAGGAGTGAATAGGCTTTTATTACGCTAAGGCCGTGAGATTTACCATCTAGGGCTACCTGGTGGGATTGTGGTCAAGAACTGGATTTTAATAAATAAAAAAGAAAAAGCACCCAGAAAGGCGACGGGCAGCAACGTCAAAGGTTATTTTTATAGAATAAGGGTGACAAACGAGCACACAGTGCACCTGATGGTAAGCGGTGATATTTCCCATAGACATTGATCATTATTCACTCCTGCGGACTGCAATGGAATGCCTCTTTTCAAGTAAAAAGGGTCTCCGATTCTCTACACTCACCATACGAAACACAGCAGCATTAAGCTGCTATTTTACGTTGTTCGTGAGAGCGTGGTTCCCCTCAAGTCACGCCGAGCAGGTGCTACAACCATAATATAGCTGCAGCGTGGCTCTACCACGTATAAACGTGCGAGACGTATGGTGCTACAACCACGGGACAAGCCCATGTCCAGTGATGAAGAAGATTTTATAGCTCAATGATTTCTAATAGATATTTAGAATTTTTATAGTAGTTGCCCGAAATTTATCTACGTTGTTTGTGGTACTTCCTTTTAACAAGTGGTAAAATTAAAAATTTTGTACAACCGACTTCAATATAAATAAAATGAGAACATCATCAATGTAGACGAAGTCAATTAAATACGCATTATTAAGCATAACTCTAAAACTACAGGTTAGATTTTGATCAAATTTATATGGGACCACATGAGAAGCACTAGCTTTTAAATAAAAAAAGTAATTAAAATCGATTCACCTAGAAAAATGTTATGAGATAATACACATAAAAAAAATACAGTTGAATTCGAAACCTTTTATTGAAGTCGTTTGAAAAATTGAAAATGGCTCATAGTCCGTAGAAATAACAAAAATACTTCAGCTGACGATCATTGCTTATTACACATTTACGCAGTAATCATACACACAAAAACTGATTGTAATTCGGGTACGGCCTTCTTTAATCTGTGGTACGGCCTTTTAAAAATTGTAATTGACTCAAGGACCGTATAAAATTACAAAAATACTTTAGCTGTTGATTCGTATTCGTTCAATTATACAGTCGCAGCACGTTAAAACTCTGCCTGAAATTTAGATATGTCTCACCACTCGCATAAGGAAAACTCGCATATTTTTATTTACTTGTGTGTTCATGGTAGGCAATCACGTATATATTTTATTGCAACGGTCATTTCATTGGGGAAAGTCCCTTTATGCGCAATAAACAACTGTAATGTACGAAAGGTGTCAATGAGAAGAGACGTGTTGTTCTGTTTAACATTTTAATTAGACTACCTACTTATAACTACAATTGAGATAAATATTATTATATATGTCCTGTGGGCTGCTCTACATCATACAACATTATAAGCAAGTTATTTTATTTTAATATTAATTTTAAATCGTAATTATTTTTATGTACCTGTTAGTTTACCGTGTAATGGCGGTGTAAGAATATCATTGCCACTCTACGTTCCTCCCCACAGTGTAGTGTGTGTAGTACACACACTACACTATCCCATATTATCACGTGTGTGTCGTAAGAGGTGACTGAGGGAAACAAATCAGGATATGGGCAGCAGCGTCTTCCTAATAACGACTAAAAGTATAAAAACTGCGGTTGGCAACCCACTTGCCCAACGTGGCAACTATGACAAATATCTCCCTATGAGGCAATCTATGGGGAGGCCTATACGGCGGTAATTTGCTAATTTACCTACAACCATTCTCCGTCTGAATTTCTTCTCCAGAAGGGACCTGATTTCAAAACGGATGACGTTTGACTAATGAAATTTTAATGTCTTATTTAATAATTTATTTTATGTACCAACATAGCAGCCTCTTTTTAGGGTTCCGTACCTCAAAAGGAAAAAACGGAACCCTTATAGGATCACTTTGTTGTCCGTCTGTCTGTCTATCTGTCTGTCAAGACCCTTTTTCTCAGGAACGCGTGGTGGTATCAAGCTGAAATTCATATCAAATACTCAAGTGTACTGTTTCTTAGAGCTGTGAAAAAATCAAACTTCTAAGCCAACGCAATCAGTAGATACAACCGTTTATGCCGCAAATTTTCGACATTCGCAAGGGAATCAAAACCTACAGGGTACTTCCCGTGAACTCAGAATCTTAAAATTTGGTACGAAGCAATGTATTTATAGCACAGATAAAGGAAAAATTGCGAAAAATATAAATTTTTAGTTACATCATATAAAAAAAAAATATTTTTAATAACTTTAAACTTATGTACCTACGGATTTGTCGTGCACCGACGAGTCCAACTCGCACTTGGCCGGTTTTTTTTTGTATATGTCGCAGGTTTGTCATGAAACCTGGGTTTGGTCAAGAACAGGAAGAAGAAAAAATTACTACTTTATGTTATCATAGGTTTATGAGGGAAAATCCAGTTTTTTGATCAAAACCCTAGACTGATTTAGTTTTATGATAAAACTAACCTTTATTTACATGGGGAAAACCAAAACTCCATGATGTTACACGTTCGCCGCACATTAGCAGGGCACCGGGAACACTTTCGCACACATCCGCGGCCTCATCAGCGCCGGTCTCCCCATGGCAGCCCCTCCTCGGGGATAACTTCTCCTCCCCCTTTCCTTCTCAGGTAAGGCACACTAGGAACACAAGGCGCGTCTTCCTCCGCGGACTCTAACTCCGACTGTGTAAATGAATATTATATATACCGATACGCGAAGACCGTGGAGCTAGAAAAACGAGCACTCGGAAGCACTAGCTTTCCCGACCACAGCGGTGGATCTGGTCTGTGGCTCCGCTACCAACCAAGTTTCAGCCGCCGAGGGCACAGAGAGCAGCGCTTCGCAATACCGACACCCTCTCCCCCGCAGCCTCACCACCACCGCATCAACTGCCCCATCAGAGTCGCGGGGAATAGGGCAAGTGGCACATCGCCATACCAACACTCCTCTTCCCCGCGACTCCATCTCGGCTGCAGCGGTAGGGGGAGAGAACACCCCGCTCACCGCCGCCCACCACCACACACATCCGAAGTGGGCTTACCAAGCCCACTCGGAGTGGCCATCTCGGGGCGGCCCTATACATCGGGCCAGCCAAGAGGGTTCCTCTTTGTCCTCCCGCCACAACAAAGCGGTACCTAACCCCTTCGGGTGGGATGATAAAATCAACCAAACCTAACCTGAGCTTAAATTTTATCATAAACATAAACACGTTCAGGTTTTTGATAAAAAACAGGATTTTTTACGTTAATGGTAAGATTAAGTAATAACTTTCGTTTTACGTTTCTTGATCAAAAGCCTAGGTTTTTGATCAAAAACTTGATTTATCATAACTCTACGACATATATACAATCGTGTATGCTTGTGCACTGTCCGTAATTTTACTCTACAAGTTTTCAATTTTAACTTTCCGGACCGATTTTGTCAGTGTCACTTGTTGCTTTAGAAACCTTAAAGTTATATTTTGTTATTTAGTTTTATTAAGCTTTTGAAATATCTATGTATGTGCGAGGCTTATATTCAGCAGTGGACTTTTACAGATTGTAATGAATGGATGGATTAACAACCATGAGTGCGTTTATAATGTCATTTTTAATTTATACAATACTCGAGTGATGTAATGGCCCGCCAGTTTTGAAACACACTGTATTAATTTTCGTAATTTCTATAAAAATAACATAACGCAATCACCATAGATGTGTGTTCAGTCATCATCATGGTGTGCGATTAAATTAGAAACTTACTGGCTGACGAGGCAGACGTTGGTCTGCCCTTTCCGACGACTCTTTGTCCAATAAAACAAAATTAATAAATTCGCAATAAAAATATTGAGGGTCACACTTATCGGGATAAAAACTATCCTACCTCTTAAGATGGAGCAAACTGCACACATTGTTCAAGATTTCATTGAAATCAGTTCATTAGTTTAGGAATTCATTGCGGATAAACAATTTTTATACAGGTATCTATAAAGATGTCGCAAACGGACGTCATCTCATTGATGCGCCAGCCTTGACCGACACGCGCACAACACGCCAGCTGTCGTGCTACATGTTACGAGACGTTATGTAACATAGACTAATGAAAGTGCATACCTAGTAGATACTTTTTTAAATAAATCAAATTTAAAAACAAATCGGAAACCATAAGATTTTTATTAAAATAATATAGACATTTCTTATAGAATAATTGTGGCTAACGAGCACACAGTCAACATGATGGAAAGTCGATGCTGTGGCCCACGATATCTACGTCTATCCACAATTAGCTGTCGAAATGTAGATATGTTGTCACCCCTGTTAACTAAGATAGAATTTTTTCTTACCAGTAATAATTTATTAATACTATTCATTAAATGAAACTAATTTTTACGGATTTTATCGCGTTTAATTTAACTTTTTAATTCCCGATGTTTCGGGTGCTTTACAGCTTTTATGCTGACTTAAAGCACCGACGTTCCGGGAAGTCTGCAGTGTGTGAACATGTTCAAGATAGTCCCCGCCATTACATTAGATTTGATAGACCACAAATCCTCGCAAAAGAACACCAATTCCTACCAAGGATGATTCGCGAGGCTATTGAATTTAAAAAAAACATCCTAATTTTGAAATTATTCTATTGATAGAGAAGGATGGGTTCTGCCACCTGCTTGGGATCCTATAATTAACAAAATTAAATCCAAACCCAAGCATACCACTGCAAAACTTCAAGATGCTGTAATCTCATTGTGCGTAGATCGGACTAAAAATTAATATTCAATAACCGAAGGCAGCCGGGCTAACTATGACATCGGGACGTCAAACACCTCAGTCCCCCCCGAGGCCATGGTTGTTGTAAAGCACCCCAAACGTCGGGAATTAAAAAGTTAAAGTTTTTTTTTTCAAGTCTATAAATTGATGTATTAATTTACAATTTTACAAAATACTTAATTTTATCTACAATATTAAAAACTATGATAATAAAAAAAAAAACTAAAACTAGAAACTTAATTATATAATTATAAAGTTAAATTATATTATTATAAAGTTAAATTAAACGCTATAAAATCCGTAAAAATTAGTTTCATTTAATGTGTAGTCTTTAATATAAGAAATCATAACACTATTCATTACAATCAAGATAACAATTCCAAAGATTAAAACAGTAATTAAGAAAACCCGACTGCGCACAATAATTTACATACTGAAAAGAGAAAGGTCTAATATCCTATGTCACTTCTACAACTAAGAAGATTCTAGCGACGATCCATATGTTCCACGACCTATTAGTCTACAGAGCGTGCGTCTCGAAAAACACTACCCTCCTTGTGTAGCAGTCGGGTAAAAAAGTTTTGCGACTCCCTAAATATACCATACGAAACACAGCAGCGTTAAGTTCTTCCCCGGTTAAAGACTGTTATTAAACACAGCATAGCTGCAGAGGGGCTTTAGCACGTTAAAAAATGATTTATCTCTCTCCTCACCATAACAGACTTTACATAATCAAAGTTATATCATATTTTACTACAGATGTGTTCATACTCATTATATGAGCAGCTGATGTCTGAGTTAGGTAATGAAATGTCTGTTTTACAAATCGCCAGGTCCCCACCGCATGGTAAAAACAAGAACATTACTGGAAATTGAGTGGTACTGAGGTTCCGGGTCCGAATACCGGGTCGGGCCATCAATAAATAGTTATTGAGTTTTTCTGGTCAAGAAATTCTCACTAGCAGCCCGGAGTCAGGAAGTTGGCGGTATCTTACCCTCGTGCCACGGAAAGCACGTAAAGCCGTTGGTCCTGCGCCTGATCTCTCTCCGGTGGTGTCGCCTTGCTCATCGGACTATGAGAGTGAGGGAATAGAGAGTGCACCTGTGCTTGCACATACACTAGAGCGTTACAATCCTGTTCCGCACAGATGGCTAGTCTCAGCTGACCGCCGTGACCGAAATTCGGTCTGTAGGATGAACATAATGTATTTTGCTGATATATGTTGCAATTCCATTTTATATAAACTTTTTTTTTATAAAATAAGGGTGACAAACGAGCACATAGTGCACCTGATGTTACCATCAAGTAACAAAAAATGTGTATAGAATTGGATGCTGTTGCCAATAGAAGACATCTACATCTATCCTCGATTAGGATTCAAAATGCAGATGCTTTATCACCCCTGAGAAATAAAGGAATCCTTCGTTGCCAGTCAAAAGGGTCTCCGGTTCTCTAAGCTGCTATTTTACGTTGGCATTCTGTGATAGCGTGGTCCTTCTCCGGTCGAGCCGATCCATTCGTTCTACAACCATAATATAGCTGCAGCATGGCTCTATCACGTAGACTTATCTTATTATGTTAGGAGATACAAAGGTAGATAAATCTACTTAGAACAATGAATTAAGTTAATTTATTATTAAATTATATTTTTTCAGATGGGTTGCGCGAGAATATTCGCGGCACTCCGCCGCTGCAAGAGCCTCGATAACGACAGCACAACACAACTGTCGCGGTGCTTGGGTCTCGTGGACCTGACCGCACTTGGCGTGGGCAGCACGTTGGGATTGGGGGTGTACGTGTTGGCTGGCGCTGTGGCCAAAAGTGTAGCGGGTCCTGCTGTGACGCTCAGCTTTCTGGTTGCAGCTATTGCGTCAGCTTTTGCTGGTAAGTTCATAACTTTGTTTTGTGCATTAAACTAATATATACTACGTTCTAGAACAGACACCTAACTAAATCTGTGCGGCAGTGCCAGGCGCGTGAAAGGAGCCACAGAGTACCTTTATATGGCATAGACGAAGTCATTTAGAGCCCGTGGACTCTAACGCGTGTTGATAACGACCAAGTCTCGGTATCTCTTCTAGCTCTACAATAAAGGTACGAGGCAGCCACTCGAAAGCCTTTTTTCGTAAAGCATAATATAGAAGGTCTCTAAAATTCATAAGTATTATAATATCAGAGTTTAGGCTTGAAGACCCATATATAGCAGACATATAAAAGTACGGTCTATGAAATAAAGCATTGTGAATGGTCTCAAATATATAAAAGCATTATAGAGTAGACTGCTTCACCGTGTCCGAGACTGCGGTAGACGTGGACTCGTTAACCGATTTGTCCTAGGCACATCATATTTGTGCCTATGGTAAGCGGGTTTGTAGTAGAAATACGACTTGGCCGTGGACACCGCACACCCCTACCGTTTGTAGGCGGCGTCTTAGCGCGTAGCGTTATGATACGTCGGCTATCTTTCGGATTAGGGTGAGTGTGTTTGTAAGTACTTTTAAGTGCAGCAAGGATACTCAACTTCATATCTTAGTGCAATAGCTCTTTGAATTTGAACCCAACTACTTAACATTTGCGAAGAGACTGGCCGGTGTGGTTTCTTAAATGTAAAAAATAAAGCATTATGTTGACTAAACTAGACAAATTACGAATTTTTCGTCGAAATGAAATGTGATTAGTATGGGCCGATTTGTTTTGCTCGTCGTTTATCGGTTCTTCGAATTTGATGGCCGACCCATTGCCACTTAAGCGCACTGATCAGTTTGTGAATGGCATCAAATAATAGGTTTCTGAGACAATGTTAGAGCCATGCTGCAGCTATATTATTGTAGTAACACAAATAGATAAATCGAGGATAGATGTCTATGGGACCCATCGTCCATTTACCATCCGATGGACTGTGTGCTCTTTTGTCACCCCTATTCAATAAAAAAATCGCGATTTTTTAATAGGATAGGGTGACAAACGAACACACAGTCCACCTGATGGTAAGTGATGCTGTGAGTCAAAGACATCCACATCTATCCTCAATAAAGAATCATAATGCAGATGCGTAGTCACCCGTGAGGACTAAAATGGAATGCCTCTTTTCCACTAAAAAGGGTCTCTGGTTCTCTACACTCACCATATGAAACACTGCAGCATTAAGCTGCTATTTTACGCTGGTATTCTGTGAGAATATTCTTCCTATTCCTTCCCCGGTCGAGCCGATCCATTCGTGCTACAACTATACTACTAATATAACTGCAGCTTGACTCTACCACGAAAAAAAAATTGTTGCTACGTTATTCATAATTTCTTTATTAATTATTAAGAAAAGTGCCCTTAGTGTGTCCCGTCATGGTTCTCTGAACGTCGTTATCCAAA
Source organism: Parnassius mnemosyne (assembly GCA_963668995.1). Classification (NCBI taxonomy): domain Eukaryota; kingdom Metazoa; phylum Arthropoda; class Insecta; order Lepidoptera; family Papilionidae; genus Parnassius; species Parnassius mnemosyne. The sequence continues at coordinate 4,117,557 of CAVLGL010000013.1, forward strand.
TACCTAAGTATAGTTATTTACTTAGCTTTAGCGACGGAATGTGACAGCGTTCTTCGCACTATACTGCAAAGAGTTGAATTGGTTCATAATTTGAGTTTTTAGTATCGTATATCTACCAATTCTATTATGTGAATAAATATTAATAAAAAGAGAGAACAGGAATATTTTAAAAAATCACCAATAATAAATATCTAATTGTGATTTTTTTAAATATCAATTATTTTTCCAGGTCTTTGCTACGCTGAATTTGCGGCGCGTGTACCTAAAGCGGGCTCTGCATACGTGTACAGTTATGTCAGTGTGGGAGAATTCATCGCCTTCACGATCGGGTGGAACCTCATCCTGGAGTACGTGATAGGCACTGCCAGTGTTGCCAAGGGCATGGCCAACTACATAGACAGCTTATGCAACAACACCATGGCCCGTACTATGACCGCTATTGCCCCGATCAATGTATCGTTTCTCGCTGATTATCCGGATTTATTCGCGTTCACTCTAGTGCTGTTAATAACTGGTAAGTAAACATTGTTCGAAATTATATATTTCCGTAAAAATATCTCTAATATATGCCATTTAGAAGCGACGTACTAGAATCCGCTACACTATATCAGCCCGGCTAGCATGGGCGGGGAACAATTTTATCCCCGGGGAAAGGAGAAAATGTTTACACCTCGCTTGATTTTATCCACCCTTAGAGCATGGGCACACCGGTGGATATAATATCCACAGTAGATAAATTGGGAGATAGACTCAGACTTAGATAGATTTTTTTTTGTATGAATATAAACTTAAACCCACGTCCAATGAACTAGGATAAAATTGTCCCTTTCAAATGTCAAAAAGGTATAATTTTTTATCTTTCATTTCGCTCCATGCTACGGACGGGGGATATATGTCTACTCGTTATGTCAAACGGGGATATACTTCTCGCCGTTTGACATAACAAGATAATTTTATCTTTTGTCAGTGGATATAATCGGGGGATAAAATTTTTGTCCCCCGCCCATACTAGCCGGGCAGGAGGTGGCCAGCGGCGTCTTCCTTATTGCAGTACAAAATAATAAAAAAACTAAGTTACCAATCCGCATGCCAAGGGTGGTAAGTATGGCAAATACCCTTCCTATTAGGCAATCTATGGGGAAACCGTATGTTCAGCAGTGGGCTTTTGATACCCTGTAGTTATGGTGATGATGAAAAATATCTCTTTCACCGTTTTCTGTAATACCCAAATGTAAAAGTAATCTATAACATTTTAACTTCACTTTGCCAAAACAAATTACATCCAAAGACCTTCATTAAAAGTTATGAAGGTCTTTGGATAGTTAACACGGTTTTTATACGTGACATAATGATGAGTACGACTTTTTTTATATTAAATCGAAGTGACAAACGAACTTACTAAAGTGTACCTGATGGTAAGTGGCCACCGCTGTCCATGGACATCTACAGTCAACTTTTTTTTTATAGGAGAGGGTGCAAACGTGCATGCGGCTCACCTGATGGTAAGTGGCCACCGCTGTCCATGGACATCTACAGTCAACTTTTATTTTATAGGAGAGGGTGCAAACGAGCATGCGGCTCACCTGATGGTAAGTGGCCACCGCTGTCCATGGACATCTACAGTCAACTTTTTTTTTATAGGAGAGGGTGCAAACGAGCATGCGGCTCACCTGATGGTAAGTGGCCACCGTTGTCCATGGACATCTACAGTCAACTTTATTTTTATAGGAGAGGGTGCAAACGAGCATGCGGCTCACCTGATGGTAAGTGGCCACCGCTGTCCATGGACATCTACAGTCAACTTTTTTTTATAGGAGAGGGGGCAAACGAGCATGCGGCTCACCTGATGGTAAGTGGCCACCGCTGTCCATGGACATCTACAGTCAACTTCTTTTTTATAGGAGAGGGTGCAAACGAGCATGCGGCTCACCTGATGGTAAGTGGCCACCGCTGTCCATGGACATCTACAGTCAACTTTTTTTTTATAGGAGAGGGTGCAAACGAGCATGCGGCTCACCTGATGGTAAGTGGCCACCGCTGTCCATGGACATCTACAGTCAACTTTTTTTTTATAGGAGAGGGGGCAAACGAGCATGCGGCTCACCTGATGGTAAGTGACTACCGCCGCCCTTGAACAACTGCAACACCAGGGGAACCAGGGGAATCGCAGATGCGTTGCCAACCTTTTAAAAAGGAGTAGGCTCTTTCCTTGAAGGTCCCTAAGTTGTATCGGTCCGGAAAACTACAACTTCAAACAAAGAAGACTACAGATGTCACCTCTGATGACTAAGATGGAATTCATCACAGCCTGTAATTGTACTGACTCTGTATAACCTTCAGGCCCGAGGACAGCAGCGCCCGCACTTGTTGGCAGAAATAGGTGAGTGGGTGATGATACCAACCCAAACGGCCTCCTGCACAGAAGTAGAGTACTCCTCGTACTACGTCCTAGTAAATCATGCATTTTGCTGGATATTGTACTACGTCCTAGTAAATCATGCATTTTGCTGGATGTTGTACTACGTCCTAGTAAATCATGCATTTTGCTGGATGTTGTACTACGTCCTAGTAAATCATGCATTTTGCTGGATGTTGTACAACGTCCTAGTAAATCATGCATTTTGCTGGATGTTGTACCACGTCCTAGTAAATCATGCATTTTGCTGGATGTTGTAATTCGTCCTAGTAAATCATGCATTTTGCGGGATGTTGTACTACGTCCTAGTAAATCATGCATTTTGCTGGTTGTTGTACTACGTCCTAGTAAATCATACATTTTGCTGGATGTTGTACTACGTCCTAGTAAATCATGCATTTTGCTGGATGTTGTACTACGTCCTAGTAAATCATGCATTTTGCTGGATGTTGTAATACATCCTAGTAAATCATGCGTTTTGCTGGATGTTGTACTACCTCCTAGTAAATCATGCATTTTGCTGGATGTTGTACTACGTCTGTACTGGCAACCAAGGATGTTTCGCGAGGCTATTGAAATTAAAAAAAACATCCTAATTTCAATAAAGAAGATGGCTGGGTGCTACCATCTGCTTAGGATTCTATAATTAATGCTAAACCCAAGCACACCACCGCAAGACTTCAAGAAACAGTAAGCTCATTCTACGTAGATCCGACCAAAATTAATTTATTTTGATTTATGATTACAAAGGTAAAAGTAATTCGGATTAACTTTGACATCGAGACATAAATCACCTCAGTCCCACTATGACCATGGGTAAAGCACCCGAAACGTCGAGAATTAAAAATAAGTAAAAATTAAATGCGATAAAATCCGTAAAAATAGTTTTATTGAATATTGGACAACTTTAGTGATAGTTCCTTTTAGGCTTTTTATCACAGAGCCTGTAATGTAACAAAATATGACCTAAAAGATGACTTCAACGAAAATTTTCGCCCATTTTTACCTAAAACTGGATTCATTTTATTTCAGTTCTCCTCGGAGTCGGAGTTAAGGAGTCTACCAAATTGAACAACATTTTCACGGTTATCAATATGGTCACTGTTCTAGTTGTGGTAATCGCTGGGGCTATTAAAAGTAAGAAAAGATACTAAGATTACTATATATATTATATTACATATATTATATACTCTTTCAAATGGAAAAATTTGACGTGTGTGAAGTTATTTCTTTATAAAATAAGGGTGACAAACGTGCGGACATTATAGCTAATGGAAAGTGAATGCTGTGACCCATAGACATCTACATCTATCCTCGACTAAGAATTAAAATGCAGATGCGTTGTCACCCCTGAGGAATATGATGAAATGCCTCCTTTTCAGTAAAAAGTATGTTTTATAGGATAAGGGTGACAAACGAGCACACAGTCCACCTGATGGTAAGTGGTTGCTGCGGTACATAGACATCTACGTTTATCCTCGATTACAAATCAAAATGCAGATGCGTTGTCACCCGTGAGGACTAAGATGGAATGCCTTGTTTCCAGTGAAAAGGGTCGCCAGTTCTCTACACTCACCATACGAAACACAGCACCATTATACTCTTATTTTACACTGGTATTCTGTGAGAGTGTGGCCCTTCCTCGGTTGAGCCATCCTGTTCATGCTACAACATACCTGCTAATACTGATTTACTTTGTGAAGTATATAAGTATAAAAAAAAATAAGAATATCAAACTACACCATATCGTCCAGTGGGAGTCGTAAGAGACACAGCGGGACACTAAAATAGGCGGTGAGCTGGAATCTTTTTTATAACAGCTGAATAAAAATAACATAACCCTTTGCCGTTTCGTCTTCAGTGCTGAAGGCTTCTATCTCTTATTTATTTATGTATTTTTCATTTATTTACGACACATCTTTTTGTCAGGTATATCTCATAACTTGAAAATAAGATTGAACAACCAGGCCGTGTTGCCAGTGATGATTTATAGATCTGAGAATTGGTCCTTCACTGCTGACCGTAAAAGGAAGCTCAAGGTCGCTCAGCGAGCCATACCTCCCATAACCATAGCCCTTGTTTTTTTCTGCGTGATAGATTTAGAAATGAGGATATCCACAGTAGAACCAGAGTAACAGAGATAGATATATAATATACGCCCAAAAGATTAGTAAGCTGAAGTGGCAATGCGCCAGCTATATAACTCGCAGAACCGATAACCACTGGGGAAGAAAGGTTCTCGTGTGGTAGCCTCGTACCAGTAAACGAAGTGTAGGGCGGTCCCCTACTAGAAGGAGTGACAAGCTGGTACGAGATACAGGAAGTATCAATTTCGTACATATCTTACCAGGTTGTCACTTCATCTAGATCCATCCATCCGGAAGCAGGTGGCTCAGAACCGTACTTTGTAGTATTTCTTGGGTGAGTCTTACGTTCAGTAGTGGGCTTGTGAATGGCTGTAATAATAGTTATAATAATATTTTTTTGAATAACATTTATTCTATTCTAAAAAGAGTATATAAATTGCTCGAAGAGGGTAGGGTCAAGAGTACTCGGATACCTAGACGTGCATGCATGAAGAAGATAATGAATCTGAAAGAAGCGAAAGAGGTTTGTAAGGATCGTGACACTTGGCGATCTGTTCTCTCTGGCTACCCCGTCAGGGATTGTGCGTGAAGATAAGTAAAAAGAGTATGTTTTGCGCAGGCGACCCCGCTAACTGGAGCATCCCGCAGTCGGAGATCCCGGAGGACGTGCGGGACAGCGCGGGCGCGGGCGGCTTCGCGCCGTGGGGCGTGGCGGGCGTGATGGCGGGCGCCGCCAAGTGCTTCTTCGGCTTCGTGGGCTTCGACTGCGTCGCCACCACCGGCGAGGAGGCGCGCAACCCGCGCCGCGACATCCCGCTCTCCATCATGCTCTCGCTCGCGATCATCTTCGCTTCCTACTTCAGCATCGCCACCGTGCTCACCATGATGCTGCCGTATTACCTCCAGGTCGGTGCTGTCTCTTATTTTTTCGAAGAATAAGAAAGTAACATATACATTTATAGTTATAGTTTGTGGCTGTGCTGTCGTCGCGCAATAAGCGAAACATATCGAACCCTAAATCGCTCTAACAAAGTTCCGAAGTTAAAGCAGTATACCTAGTCAGGTCATAAATTCTGTCACATGTTTAATATAAAATAATTGAAACAAGTTTATTCATTATATAACCATTTATATACCAAAATGAACTTAACAAAACATAGATTCTTATGACACTAAAGTTTATTCAAAATGACCTCCGTGATTTTGAATACAGGCCTTCAATCTGCGCGGCCAGTCGTCTATCGCAGCACGAACGAGGTCCATGTCAATATCGGCGGCTGCCTTAATCAAGGATGTCTTGAGTGACTTCAAATTGGGATGAGGCCAAAGCCTCCTGAGCACGCCTTTTACTCCAAGTGTTGCCATATCTTGTAATCTAGCAGATTCAAATCTGGACTGGAGGAGGGCCAGTCTTCGTGCCGGATGAAGTCGATTTCACGCGCCGCCAGCCAGTCTTGTGTGCTCTTCGCTCTATGAGCTGGCGCCGAATCTTGTTGGGATACCCAGTGCCTGTTATTGAACATGGTATGAGAAACAGGTTCCACAAGGTTCGTCAGGACTGTATTTTGATACACAACTGCATTCGCTTTTACACCTTTCTCACAAAAATGTACCTCTGTTAAGCCCCAATAAGAAACTCCCAACCATACCATGAGCGAGGATGGAAATGACCTCGTTGGACACGCGGAATACGGTTGCTCGCTTCTTCACTATATGCGTATGCGTACACCTTATTATTTTGTTTGTTGTAGCTCTCTTCTACGGTAAAAATTTTTTCATCCGAAAAAAGAATTTCCCGATATTTTTTTCCCGCGTACCGGTTCAACAAAGCGCGGCATCTCTTCAGTCTCAGGTCCATTAGACGAGCATTCAAACGATGTCCTGCTTTTCTTCGATATGCCCGAAGCCCTAAGTCTTCATTTAACACCCTTTTCACCGTGGTTCTGCTTAACCCCATCTGAAGGGCCAACAGTTTCTGCTTACGTTTGGGATTTCTTTGAATTCGCGCCTTCACAGCTTTTATCACTGCTGGAGTCCTAACAGACCGAGGGCGACCACTTCTTGACCTGTCATCTACACTAGAGTCTTCATTGTATCGTTTGATGGTACTATAAACGAATCTTTTGGTTATATTCATATTTTTCAGTATGTCAAAAATTTGAATTGGCGCGTAACCGCAACGATGCAACGCAATAACTGCAACACGGTCTTCTTTAAGCGTCCACTCCATATTTAAAAATGAGTAAAATTCTAAAAAGTATACAGTTTTATTTTCATGAACAATTCGAAATTCGAATTCAATAAACTTTTTTGAGGCCAGCATTCTAAAAGAAAAGTTTTTACTGTATGACAATACTTATGACCTGACTAGGTATATAGAATAGCTCTGAACTACGACTCGGAGCGTTGGCCGCTCCCCGAGCGGAACACCTTGCCCGGCGGGAGATCTCCCCTTTTCCTTCTACCGGCCACAAGTTATTATGCATAAATATATTATGTGAACATTAGACATTTTAACGTTTACACTCCGCATCTATAATATCTTCTCTGCTTAACTTTTATTTGCGTGAATTTGTGGGGGAAATCTTCATGGATACCTTCGGCTGCGAGGACAACAGAAAGGTAAAATCCCACGGTGATCACCATCAGCGTATATGAGAGGTCCCGGGATCTCCGTTCGGAACGCAATTGGTGCTCTTCTCTCGCTTTGCTTTATTAAACGTCGTATAATACGTCCCGGGGGCAGTCCTTCCACTTCCGAGTCACCATCCGAGTCCCTCGGGGGTTGTTACATTGTTCGACGTTCGAACCCCTCGCCCAAGCTCCCATAACCCCAGAGAACAGTAGGGGAACATCATCATCAAAGGGGGATACACATTATCGTGACGAACGCCTTGAAGACGTCATTTCCTATGGGGATCTGTCCTCTCCCGACACCACTCCGCAGGCTCCTTCTCAACCGTAATTAATGGATTCACCGAAGACGGCTAAAGCCCTCCACGCCAAGTCCCTGCGTAGCATCACCAGAAACAGAAACTTTTTTATTCATAGATTATAAGTATTATTTATAATCTATGATATATATCATAGATTATAAATAATACTTATTGAAAGTCACTCTTTTGTATAATTACCACTGGTTCGAAAAAAAACCTCTGTCCTGGGAAGAACCAGCAAGAAACCCAGTGGGACTTTTTTTTAAATAACAGCTTTCAATCATGTATGTTACACAAATTAACAACACAACAAATTAGAAATAGCTTGGTAGCGATCACCTCATTTCCAGGGGTTATTATCATCTATAAATTCATTAATATTATAATAACCCTTTTTATACAAACCTAGTTTAATAAAGTTTTTGAACTTTGAGCAGGTCAAATTTTGTATATTTTCTGGAATTTTGTTGTAAAAGCGTATACGTCGCCCCAAGAATGAATTACTGACTCGATGGAGTCGAGTAACTGGTACTACTAGGTTGTGTCTGTTCCTAGTATTTACAGAATGAATATCACTCATTTTTGTAAAACTACTTTTATTTTTGTGTACTTAAATTACATTTTCATAAATGTATTGAGAGGCCAAAGTGAATATATTAATTTCCTTAAATTTTTGTCGCAGCGACTCTTTAGGCTTTAAATCATAAATTGCTCTTACGGCCCTCTTCTGTAAAAGAAATATAATTTCAGTGTCAGCTGCGTGTCCTCATAGCAAAATACCATACGACATTATGCTTTGGAAATAGCTAAAGTAAACTAGTCTAGCTGTTTCAACACTAGTTAGATTTCTAATCTTTTTTACGGCATATGCTGCAGAACTAAGTCTGCTTGCTAGTTTTGATATATGGGGGCTCCATTGAAGCTTCGCGTCTAGTGTGATTCCAAGAAAAATGGTGGTATCTACAAGACTCAGTTTCTCCCCATTTAAAATTACATTAGTATTTAATTGTTTGACATTTGGAGTCATAAATTTCATACATTACGTTTTAGTGCCATTTAAATGCAAATTATTAACATTGAACCAATTCACTAATTTAGATATAGCATTATTTACTTCGTCATATTTTAATAATTCTCAGTTTAATTTGAAAATTAAAGAAGTGTCATCTGCAAATAATACTATGTCATGGTTATCTCCTACTATGTAAGACCGACACGACTGCTGACAGGGATAGGTTAATTATCTGTGTAAGTCTGTAGCTGAGTCTTCCTGTTCGTTGATGCATCGAGGCTTCAAATAACGGCGGGATTGCTTCAACAATGTACCCATCCACTCTGATTTCAGACACACCCACACAGTCACACGAGTCGGGTGGTTCCATGCCGCGTCGTAATTTATGGAACCATAGGGCCTTGGTCTCGTGAGGCGCTATTTCTAATCCCAACTCGTGGATTTTGGCGACGATGAAGCCGAGCTCGCCGAGCTAGGGTCGAAGAAACTAGCTCGGCAAGCTCCTTGACCTTCTCGAAGGTGACCTCGCTGGCAAAGTAAACGATATCTACGCCAGCGTGAAGGTCAACTTGCAGAACCGTATCATAGGCGAGATTGCACAGTAGTGACCCTATTACCAAGCCTTGAAGAATCCCATGTTTGCTCTCCTTTCGGATCTTACTATCATCTTGTCTCATTTACAGGAAGTACCTGTCACGCAAGTAGTCTTCGATAATAAATTGCAGGTAGGGGGCACCTGATGGTGTACCAGTGCTCTTCTCTTCTGATAACATCCCAGGGTAGAAAGTTAAAGGCGTTGACGATATCGAAATTTAACCCCAACGCCACACCACCTGGGATTCTGCTTGTTATCATAGGGAGAGGACGCGCATGATGGCATCGACTGTAGAACGCTCCCATCGGAATCCAAACTGGCTATCAGCCAAATTGGGCGCGACGTGTGACAGATGTCCACTGCGCCGAGTGGCAACTATTCTCTCGAATAATTTGCCAATCTCGTCCAAGAGGCATACGGGACAGTACGCTGAGGAAGGGAGAATCGGCGGCCCTGCCTTCCCTCTTCAATAGGACCAACCTCGTCTCGTTTCACGCGGTGGGGAACTTGGCACGCAGAGGTAAACATCTACCTAAGCATGTCCCCCGGGGCAGCCATACTCGGCACTAGGGCTCGACCCGGGATACTGTCGGGTCCCGGTACAGTGTTTCGAGCTCTTAAGCGGCTATCGGCTCGGTCCAGCTCCTCCATAGTCACCACCAACTCATATTGTCACTCCCATTATGATCGCGGGTGCTTTGAGGCACTTGACCGGTCCTCTGGGAAGAGCGTGCTGATTACCATCAGCAGGTTCAGATCAAGAGTCTCGGTCAAGGGACGCGACTAGGGCTGGAGCTTACTCAGCACCATTATGTATGGGCGACCCCAGGAACCCCTCCATCTTAGTTGAGTCCCTCCAGGAGCTCATTCCAGGACCGAGACCTAGCGTTGGCAATGGCGCAGTATGTCCCATAGAGTCTGGCTATCTCCTCAAGTGGAGCTCGCCTTCTCCTCCTTCGGGCTCTGGTGTTATGGCGTCGATTTCACAAACAGATCTCACGGAGTCATTTGATTTCTGCTGACCACCAGTATACCACCTTACGATTGGGGCGACTCTTTCTGGGTTCTCTGCTTAGCCTGGAGGGTGACTGGTGGAGAAGGCTTCGTTGCAGACTTAATGTAGGTACAAAAAGGCAAACTTAAGCCCTTTTTTACCTGGTATGCAAATAAAGCCTAAATTAATAAAAAAGATACATGACTATATATTTTTATATAAATTCATTGCATCACAAGTATATTTCCCATGTTCTCTCCGTTCGCGTCGGATTGCCGTGCCATCAAACTATGTCAATTTTTCCTGTGAAGGAGATGATTGTATAGCATGAGTATAACTGCAAACACTGTTCCCTTGTAGTGCGATAGGGCGGCAATTTAACATGACCGGGGAGATATCAGGCGCAAGACAAACTTTGCGTGCCGTCTGACGCACGGGTGTTTATGGCTTAATTGGATTTTTCATTGGTGCTGGCGGGATCGAACTTGATAAAAATTGTTTATTGCAATTTTACCTGTTCATATTGGTGTTAGACAAAGACTTGTACGTATACCACTAGATCGGCAATCCAGAACAAAAACTGTTGCAGCTGTGGATTAGGCAGGTGTGAGTACGGTCACTTGCGAGTAGGTGGCACGGTAAATATGTTACGCAGTTGTTTTTTCAGTAATTGACAGTAACTGTTTTAGGCAATTACGCAGTGAAGTTACACATTTCTCTGAAACAAACTTCAAATCAAGTTGACAAAGTGTTTACATAAATAATGCCATAGTCGTTTTCTTAGTCTCCTTAAACAACATCAGTGTCAGATTGTTGAAAAGAACGTTCAAGGTATACAAAAAAAAAATATAATTAGTGTTTTCGACAATCACAGCCGATTTAAAACTTTACGAAAAATAATCGTATCGTAACTTCAATTAGTTCTCAATGTATTGTGTCCGTCTTGTAGTATACATGGAAGTGTTTGTTGTAAGAGGTGTTGTGGGTGTGTTATTAGAAAACGTAGTGTCCCTCTAGGAATATGTACAGAAGTGTTTGTTGTAAGAACCGGAGACTTTTTTTACGTTAAACGAGATCCATCTTAGTTATCAGGGGTGACAACCCATTTGCGTTTTAATTTTTAATCGAGGATAATATAGATGTCTATGAGCTACAGCAGTCTTTCTCAAAGTGGGCAATAACGCCCCCTTGTGGGTGTTGGAGAACTAGAGGGGGCGTTAAGGGCCCCAGAAAAATGGGGAGCGTTTGAGTGGTTTACGGGGGTGGTAGTTGATGTGTAATTTCGTTTAGATACTTTATATTTTAAAATTAACTAAAACTAAAACCTACTGACCACTCAATATCGTATAATTAGTTTATATTTTTGCCCTGTATGATGGTATATAAAAATGTGACCATTTATTATTTTTGCCGAAACGGGACGTCTCTTGCGGAATTATGATAAATAAAAGTTTTTAGTGGTATACAAGTTTTTTGCTTTTATTATAGAAGGTAATAACAATAATAAAAAATGCGTGAGTGTCGTGGAACACTCGGTTGGAACGAAGTTCCTTGCGTAGTATATTGATAAACGTAGATATTATATTATTGATTAACAAATACATATAAATGAATTACTAGCGTCTATTAAAATGAAGCGTCATTTGAAATAAAATAATATTTCTTTCATGACAAGATAAGAAAAGTGCAAGGGAGATGGATATTATTCCATTTGACTTCCTTATTTCGCTGCCAAGGCCTACACTGTCTACACTATGACACAAGGGGTAGTGACGAAAAAATCTTACACTTTTTCTCGCTAGCTCCCATCGGCCAAACCCGCACCATCCGATAAAGAACTTCGTTCCAAAAATAATCAAAGCACTTATTACAAAATAATTAAGTAGGTTGCATGAGTTACTAAGCCCTAGTAGTGGCGTGACTTCTACATAGTATTTTTGTATTTGTTGGCTGAACAAATTAGTTTTAAAATACCGGGTCTGGTTTTTAAGTACATATGGGGCTCAGTACAGGATTTATTTATATTTATTTTTGTAATTAAAATGGCTTTCACTACTGCGACACTTAACTTAGTTTTATCAGGTCCATATTTTGTTCATTTGAGAATAAACTTTTTCTACCGGCGTATTAGTTCCTGGCAGACACATAATGTACAAAAGTTCGTCAAGTGAAGATAGTTGGCACGGAAGTGCTGGAATAATTCAATCCAACAGTTTTCAGCAGCAATATTCTGATCATTCCAGCCAGTGATTTTTCATCTGTCGCAAAGTTGGAAATAAGCGAAATCTCGTCAAAGATTTTCATATCTTGGCTGCTGCTAATAAGCCCTTGCATGATCAGTAAATCCATTACTTTTTGTACCTCATCCTAAGTAGGTGCTTTTGTTAAATTTGCCCATTGAAACAATTGTAGTTCTATGTTGAATTGACACCACTGCTCCAAGTATTCTTTGCTTGTCCTATAACACTCAGCCGCTGCAGTTTTAAAATTCTGCTGGTCCTGGTAATTTTACAAGTAGGTTACGGACGGTGTGAGGAAGAAAAATCGTGGAAGAAAAAGACAAATCTTTGGAACTCTCTCAAGCGCGGGCATTAACGCAAGCCACCTTGTTTTACTGCAGCCCAGCAGTTTGTGATACCCTGTGTCAGTTGAATCACAAAACTCTTTCATAGATTCGACTCGAACGCTGTAGATATAGAAGAATGAAGTTAGCTCTGTTTGCGAAAGGGGGACCATTTTGCCCACGCTGGGGACAGCAGGACAGTCAGCCTGAAAGCGGGACTGTCCCGCCTAAAGCGGGACGTATGGTCACATTATATATAAACCAGAAATACTTCGAACTACTAGAAATATTCCGAAGATGTCCCGGACGTCAGTCTGAGCGAGATTAGAATGGGAGAGCCATTCTAAGCACCTTAAAAACGGCAAGGCCCCAGGCGAGGATGGAATTACAGCGGAGCTTCTGAAAGCGGGTGGAAAACCGGTACTTGAAGTCCTTCAGAAGCTCTTTAATTCCATCCTCCATGGTGGCATTACACCTGAGGCGTGGAGCAGAAGTGTGGTGGTCTTGTTCTTCAAGAAAGGTGACAACGCTCTCTTGAAGAACTACAGACCGATTTCCCTTCTGAGCCTTCTGTCTACGTGCTGTTTTCGAGAGTCATTACGAATCGTCTCGCGCGCAGACTTGACGACTTCCAGCCTCCCGAACAAGCCGGTTTCCGAAAGGGCTTTAACACCATAGACCACATACATACCCTTCGGCAAATTGTACAGAAGTCCGAGGAGTATAATTTGCTACTATGTCTAGCGTATGTGGACTATGAGAAAGCCTTTGATTCCGTCGAAATTTGGGCGGTGCTGCAGTCCCTTCAGCGGTGCCAAGTTGACTGTCGGTATATCGAAGTGCTGAAGTGCTTGTACAGTAGAGCTACGATGGCTATCCGAGTGCAGAACCAGAGTATGAAACCTATCCAATTGCAGAGAGGTGTAAGACAGGTTGATGTTATATCCCCGAAACTCTTCACCGCTGCATTGGAAGACATTTTCAAGCTTCTGGACTGGAAAGGATACGGTATTGTATGTAATGATGATGAATGAATGACACTATTGAGGTCATTGAGCATAGTGCTTAGGTCCTCCAGCGATTCTGCCATAAGGACTATATCGTCGGCAAATCGAAGGTGAGTGATGTACTCGCCATTGATGTTGATACCGTATCCTTTCCAGTCCAGAAGCTTGAAAACATCTTCCAATGCAGCGGTAAAGAGTTTCGGGGATATGACGTCACCCTGTCTTACACCTCTCTGCAATTGGATAGGTTTCGTACTCTGGTTCTGTACTCGGATAGCCATCGTAGCCCTACTGTACAAGCACTTCAACACTTCGATATACCGACAGTCAACTTGGCATCGCTGAAGGGACTGCAGCACCGCCCAAATTTCGACGGAATCAAAGGCTTTCTCATAGTCCACATACGCCAGACATAGTGGCAAATTGTACTCCTCGGACTTCTGTACAATTTGCCGAAGGGTATGTATGTGGTCTATGGTGCTAAAGCCTTTTCGGAAACCGGCTTGTTCGGGAGGCTGGAAGTCGTCAAGTCTGCGCGCGAGACGATTCGTAATGACTCTCGAAAACAGCACGTAGACGCGGCTCAGAAGGGAAATCGGTCTGTAGTTCTTCAAGAGAGCGTTGTCGCCTTTCTTGAAGAACAAGACCACCGCACTTCTGCTCCACGCCTCCGGTGTAATGCCACCATGGAGGACGGAATTAAAGAGCTTCTGAAGGACTTCAAGTACCGGTTTTCCACCCGCTTTCAGAAGCTCCGCTGTAATTCCATCCTCGCCTGGGGCCTTGCCGTTTTTAAGGTGCTGGAGAGCCATTCTAATCTCGCTCAGACTGACGTCCGGGATATCATCGGAATAATGTCGGATAAGACTCGCTCTTGGATCGTTACTCACACTTGCGTGCGGCTCCAACGATGACGTGTACAGCTGCCCATAGAACCTCTCAATCTCACTCAAAATCTCATGTGCCCCGGAAACGATGCTGCCACATTCTGTCTTCAGCTTTGACAGTTGGCGCTTTCTGGCAGACAGATCTCTGGCAAAGACTTTGGAGCCTCGGTTCCGCTCGATCGCTTCTTCAATACGAGCTGTATTGAATTTGCGTAAGTCCCGCCGCATGCATTTGGAGATCTGTCTGTTCAGTTGCCTGTATGCTGTTAAATCTGTTGAAGAACGTAGCTTCATCACCCGTCTAACAGCCATGAGATTAAGAGTGTGATCGGAGAGTTTTTGTGTTCTTCTGCGGCGGGTCTTGCAGAACTTAGCTCCGACCGCATGGACAGTTTCCACGAGCTTGTCATTCAAATCGTCCACTTCATTGCAGTCTTCTAGGCACTGAAAACGGTTTTGTAACTCGAGCTGAAAGGTTTCGGGACTTTGGATTAGAGCACGAGGGGGACGGAGCGTTGACTTCATTAGACGAGACCTCTCCAACTTAACGTTTAGGTTCAGTGTGCCTCTAACCATTCGGTGATCGCTGCCGGTTTTCACCCTCGCGATCACTGAGACATCACTGAACAGTTGTCGTCTGGTCGTCATAATGAAGTCAATCTCATTTTTTGTCGAACCGTCGGGGCTCGACCAGGTCCACTTCCTGTGGGGCCGCTTCTGGAAGAAAGAGTTCATCATAAAGAGTCCCTCTTTCTCCATGAAGTCGGCCAGCTGCTGGCCCCTTGGGTTCCGTTGCCCTATTCCAAATTTCCCTACTTTCAGCTCACCGTTCTCTCTTGTGCCTAGTTTTGCATTGAAGTCTCCCATTAACACCGTATATTGGGTTTCGGAGGAATGCATGGCTCTAGAGATATCCTCATACATTTCCTCCACCTCCTGATCGGGGTGTGCCGAGGTTGGTGCGTAAACCTGTATGACCTTCAGCGAATACCGTTTGGTGATTCTGAGTATAAGGTACGCAACCCTCGTCGACACACTCTCAATCTTTACAACGTTGTTAACGAGAGACTTGTGGACGATAAATCCGACACCTCCTTGGGACAGATGGTCGCCCTCCCGGTAATAGAGCAAGTTGCCGGATTCGAGGATTACCGTGTCCTCCCCCTCTCTTCGGACTTCGGATAATCCTATAATATGCCAGCGTAACTTGTCTATCTCTTCTTCCAGCTCCACAATCTTCTCGTCAGTCCTCAGGGTGCGTGCGTTGTATGTTGCCAGGTCGAGTCGTCGTAGGTGGCAACCGAACCTCCACCGGAGATTCTTAGCACCCCCTGCCCCGCCGTTACCATGGTCGCCACCGTAGCCAGGAATAGCGGGGCCGCCGGGGACTGGGGGCCGTTTATTATTGTCATTGCTCATGGGGGGTATATTGCCATAGTTGCCACGCTTGGTGAGCGGGTTGGCAACCGCAGTTTTTTTATTGTTATTTTGGCTATTATCAGGAAGATGCTGCTGCCCATCTCCTGCCTGTTTCCCTTTGTCGCCTTTTACGACACCCACGGGAAGATATGGGGTAGTGGATATTCTTAACCGCCACTACACGGTATACACTCAATAGTGTATCCCAACGAATAGGTTTTAGGATCATGGACAAAACAAAGATCATGTTTAATGTCCATGTCACACCTATGCCGATAGTTGTTGGGAGCACTAAGCTCGAAGTTGTTGACGAGTATGTTTACCTAGGACAAATAGACCGACTAGGTAAGTCCAACTTCGACCGAGAGGTCAATCGACGGATTCAACTCAGCTGGGCAGCGTTCGGGAAACTACGATACATCTTCTCGTCAGACATACCTGAAAACCTTAAAACAAAATTGTACAACCAGTGCGTGTTGCCAGTGATGACTTACAGATCTGAGACGTGGTCCTTCACTGCTGGCCGGATGAGGAAGCTCAAGGTCGCTCAGCGAGCTATGGAGAGGGCTATGCTCGGAGTTTCTCTGCGTGATAAACTCAGAAATGAGGATATCCGCAGTAGAACCAGAGTGAACGACATAGCCCAACGGATTAGTAAGCTGAAGTGGCAATGGGCCGGCCATATAGCTCGAAGAACTGACAACCGATGGGGAAAAAAGGTTCTCGAGTGGCAGCCTCGTACCGGCAGGCGAAGTGTTGGGCGTCCCCCCACTAGATGGAGTGACGACCTAGTGAGATGTGCAGGAAGTCGATGGATGCAGGTGGCTCAGGACCGTGCTTTGTGGCATTCCTTGGGGGAGGCCTATGTTCAGCAGTGGACTTATGAAAGGCTGTGATGATGATGAATGATGAGAAATACTTAACATATATTTCGTAGGATAGCCTGTACGCCGTACGAAATCAAGTTGTAACAAGTTTTTGTTAAATAACGCTATTGGTGCAATCCGGTAGCAATCGGCTGGTTCATCGATACTTGTCTTAACTTGCTCAGTACGATCGAGCGTCGAAAGAGATCATAGATTACCTCCTAATAGATTCCGCATACAGGGCCACAAACGCGCGCAACACATACTTGCTGTAGCTAGCATACGAAGCGAAGCTAAGAATCACGACATCAGTATCGACCAAGTTTGTGATCCGTAGGCACGTCCGAGTTCTTGACAATTTAAAAATAGTTTTGTATCCAAAATACATTACAAATGGCTTCCTGTGCAGTAAAATGGTGTGACAAGTCAGCTAAGACATCCAGTTATCAAAAAGATGGCATAAATTTTAATTGGTAAGTAAATTCTATTCTTATCACGTTAACCTATTTCAAATGCACCGGAGATCAACTTATACTGGTATATTAATGGTGCAAAGTGATAACAATTAAGCACCCGTTGATGTCTTTTTGAAATGTCCCTTTCACTCGTTACGTAAATTACAATAGTTGTCTTTGTCTAACAACAGCCCGTGAATCGATAGTGTTGTGATTTTTAAGTCGATATTTGTTTGGTCATCGTTTAATTATTTTTTCGAAGTCATATTATTTTATAAAAATAGTGACGTATCATTGTGGTACCTATATGTTATAGGTTTCCTAAATGCCCCGAAAGGAAAAAAGATGTGGATCGACGCAAATTGTCGAGGGAACGAATGGTTTCCCACCAAAAATAGTGTACTATGCTCAAAACACTTCACAGAAGACAATCTTCATAATATTATGAAAAATCGTATAAAGCTGTTGGATTCTTGCCAGTTTTGGTATGGACTTTTGCATTTTTTTTTAAAGATTAGTACTAACGTAGATTACAAGTGGTTGAGTGAAACATGATATTCTTATATTTAGGTAAATGTTACACGTCGAAATCAAGCTATTTTGAAAGGATTTATAAATCATAAAACTTGTAAAAGTTATAATGTGATTATTGTTTTGACTTGGTATTTAGTGTTACATGAACTTTAGTATTATCTTATTATAATTATTAAGTACATCTAAATTTGGAAGACGTGCCGTATGGTGTATTAATTAATAATACTATATCGGTAATGTTTTAAAAGAAACGAATATGTATTTCTGATTTAGATTACTGGTTCACCGCTGAAAGACGCGAAAAACCCGCCAACACCTAAAAATCAGAGTCATTGCTTAGAAACGCCTACAAAATAAAAAAGAACATTTTCTCCTATACCTGATACGCCATCTGCATTTGATACTCCAGTTAAAAACGTCTTTGTAGAAGAATCATCGAATTAACCAACGTAATGAACAAAAAAGATAAAAAAGTTAAAAAGTTAAGTGATTCCAACAGAAGACTAAAAACACAAATAGTTTCTTTGAAGTCATCATTGGTAGAATTAGAAAACAAAAATTCATTAGCAGCGGAAAACAATGACGAATTAAGTTCCTTAGAAAAATCAAAATCTAGAAAATCAGGCAAAATTGTTAGAAAAAAATATTCACCACAATTAAGAACTTTTGCACTCACCATAAATTACTCAGCTAGGCTTATAATTATGTACGCAAAACATTTAATACTTCTTTATCTTCTGTAAAAACACTAGGAAAGTTTGTAGTTTTAACACAATCAATTAAGCTTAATTATAAATAATAATTATAATAAAATAATATATATATATATATATATATATACACGTGTCCCAAAATTCAACGATAAGCCAACACCGGAGGATAGACCTGCCCCGGACTAATCGGGTAAAAAAAGAAAAAAAAATATATCCCAATTATATTTTAAGTTATATAAAAAAAATGAAATTCTTCAGAAATTGAGACCGTTTATGATATTTTTCACTACCATGACCACAATTTTTTAAATATTTTTTTCTTTTTTTTTTATAGGCAACCTGAATAGTACTGCTATCTACCACAATTCTTAAAAACTCCAGAATAACTCTTGTTTTATCACGAAAATTAATGAAACTTATTTTATTCCCTAAATTTTTTGAAGACTTTTACTTTTAACCAAATTTAACTTATCGTGGTGTAAAAAAGAAGTATGAACACTAGTATGGCAAGTTTTTTTAAAAATTGACGCAACTAACCAATATTCCAAAATGGTATAATACTCTAGGAAAACAAGTTATAAAAAAATATGGGCCTATTATTTCTTAACAGGGGCCAAATTCCTTAAATTGTAATTGTCAGTAATCACTTTTACTACATGCCCAAAATGGGTTCCTGTTACAATTTCTAGGAGTTCGAATGGGGCATTAATACCTTAGATGTTAGAGAGAGATAGATAGATAGAGATATTTACGTTAAAAAGAGACTACAACAGGGCAGGTAGAGAAGCTGTTATTATTCTCAGCAAGTCGGTTCAGTACGCTCTGCTCCTTTGTTTACTGCGCACCGTACCCAATTCAACTTACGTGGCCCTCGTACATACTATCGACTTTTGGCTTGGCTTTTTGGACTGGAATCGACCTGCAAACTTAACTGACCTGGCATTATTTGGACTGGAAGTGATCTGCAAACTGAACTGACCTGGCATTATCTTGGACTACGATTGTGTGTTTTGTGATTTAGAGTTATATATATATATATATATATATATATATATATATATATATATATATATATAATAAATATAAATAAATAAGCAGTTTTGTTAATGATGATATTTTTCATGAAATAAAAAAATCACCAATTCGATCACGAAAGTTGTAATCATGTCATTGATATAGCTAAGAGTGTTATGGAAAAATACATAGACATACTCGTAAGATTACTCTACTCATCCAGGAAGACAGATCCTAAGAATTCTGTGAGACAATTTTATACTAAGATTATCCATTTTGAAAATCAGTCAAATATATATTTATAAATTAAATGTACAAATATATGTATACAATGTTTAATTTTTTAATAAACATCAAATAAAAATTGATCAATATATTTATTTATCATTATCAATAATCAATAAATCCCAAATTTATCGATTAACGTCCCAACCCTGTTCCATCACTATGGTTTGGTACATTCTAAGTTTGACCTTTAAATATCCAATCACAGCGCATTTGCCACGTCCCCCGCAACCCTTGCATAGGGCCAATTTTGGTGAACTCGAAACAGAACAAATATTCAATGATGCGGTATCTATTAGGAGGTAATCTATGAAAGAGATAAATGAGTTTGTGCATGTTTGTCTTATTCTTGTCGGTGGATGCTGTATTTAAATCCTATATAGAAACTCGTTATAATTTTTATATTTTTACTAGCTGGCACCCGGCGCGTTGCAGCCGCAGAAGAAATAATTGTGGTAATATCGTTTTAAATTTGGAAGAGTAATATTATTAGGAATGACAATGCATTCATTGATGTTGAATGATGTATAACTTACAAATGTGTCGGTACTATACGTTCGCCACCTACTGTAAATTAATTGTACTATGCCCATAACTACCCATACGTTCTCCAAACAAAATACAGCTGGCTTGGCTCTACCAAGTATAAAATTGTCAAAAATAAACACGTATTGTCAGAAATTTGGGGATCTATGAAAACCTTAGTTAACACTTTCATTTGAAGTCATATGTTCTGTTGACAAGAAGCCAACTACAGTCACTACAACCAAGCCCCACGATTATTTATACGATACTAACGCCACTCAATTGTTTTGCCTTCCCAGAACCCCTCCACTAACATTTAAACTTTATGGTATGGTATTAATGTTCAAATTGACTTTTAAGTATTATTACGAATCTTTGGTATGGGAATATAGAAAAGTGTTGTTTTTAGACTTTTTCAGGCAATTTTTTAAAGTTATCTCTCCGTAAGAACCATCTTCGTACTTCAGGGAATATTATAAAAATAAAAGAATTAGCGAAAACGGTTCAGCTGCTCTCGAGATTTGCGCTTAGCAACACATTCAGGGATTCATTTTTATATTATAGGTTAGTGGTTTCGCGCGCAATCTTTAATTAAACAAGTATTTAAGTTCAACACTTTATTTCCATATTTGTAAAAACAAAGCCACGGCAAAAAAGCAACGGCAATATGCCGTCTCTTCTTTTTCAAAAAGGCTTCATAGCGTACTTAAAAAACAAAATTCCAAATGTGTTTGCTGTACATTGCGTTATACATCGACAATATTTGGTTGCTAGAAATTTAAGTAAATGACTGTTTCAATCATTGCAACATGTCATCAGAACAGTCAATAAAATCCGAAACAACTCTTTAACTGACAGATTATTTAATCAGCTCTGTGTTAATAATGATGAAGATTTCAACCGATTGATCTTTCTCACAGAAGTGCGTCGGCTATCAAAAGGAAATTGTCTGACTCGATTTTACAAACTGTTTGACTCTCTCGTAGAGTTCTTGGAAAACAAAGAGACAGAATTGCGCGACAACCTCATCACATCAAAGAATGATATCGCATACCTGACAGACCTTTGTAAGTTGCTTAATGATATGAATCTCTAACTTTAAGGCGATGATTTGAACTTAATAAAAACAAAAAGTTAACGTTTCTCCGATGGTGTGTGGTTTACCCGTTTGAGCAATTTACAAAGAGATATTGTATGAAGCTCAAAGTCCGTCATCGTCTTGCTTAGCAGCCACCGTTTTGATACACTTAGCTGAGCATTATGCTTCTTTTCCAGGTCTTGAAAATAGGCTACAATTTTGTCCTTATCGGGGTGAGATCATTTGAATAAAATGCAGTATAGAAGGCGTCATCGCTTCGTTTGAAAATGTTTTTGAATAAAGAAGGCACAAACACAAAGATGGATTTGTCGAATTTTCTATGAATCCATATTTAATATATTCTGCACCATATTGCCGTTTCGTCTTTTTTGCTTCCGACATGGCTTTGTTTTTATGTAAATAAAGTGTTGTACTTAAATATTTGTTTAAAGATTGCACGCGAAACCACTAATGAAAATATAAAAATGATTGCGAGCTTTTATATAGGAGTTAAATGCTACACGCACCGACAAGAATAAGACAAACACGCACAAACTCGTTTATCTCCTTCTACGCTCAATCGTACTGAGCAAGTCAAGACAAGTATCGATGAACCAGCCAATTGCTACCTTGATTGCGTACGGCGTACGGGCTATCCTACTATTAAGTTTTTCTAGTTTATTTACCGTCATACAGGGCAGAAACATAAATTATTCTATATTGAGTAGTAGGTAGGTTTTAATTTTAGTAAATTTTAAAATATAAAGTATCTAAATGAAATTACAAATCAACCGTCGCCTCCCTTAATCACGCCAACGCCCCCCATTTTTTTCTGGGCCCCTTAACGCCCCTCTTTAGGTCTCCAACGTCCACAAGCGTGAGTTATCGCCCACTTTGAGAAAGACTGCCGTATGTTTTCGCGTGCAATGTATTAGTAAAGCAGTGCCCACCTAGTAGTATACATAGGAGTGTTTGTAGTAATTTGTGTTGTGCGTGTGTGCGGCAGGACGCGGACGCGCCGTTCCCGTACGCGTTCGCGCGCGCCGGGCTGCCGGGCGTGCAGTGGCTGGTGGCGTGCGGCGCCGTGTGCGCGCTGTGCACCAGCCTGCTGGGCGCCATGTTCCCGCTGCCGCGCGTGCTCTACGCCATGGCCAGCGACAAAGTGCTGTTCCGCGCGCTGGCCCGCGTGCACCCGCGCACGCAAACACCGCTCGTCGCCACCGCGCTCAGTGGACTGCTCGCCGGTTGGTCCTCGTCATCATCACAACCCACCACAAGTCACAAGCTCAGTATGGCCCCAAGGAAAGCCACAAAACACTTCTGCATCTCTTACATGGTCGTCACACCATCCAATGGTACCATCACCACTTCACAAGTCCACAGCTCAGTATAAACCTCAGTTCAATATTACCCTCCCCTCAAAAGTTGAGTTTTCAATTCTAAATTTATTCTTAAATAGTGTTAAGAATAAATTTAGAATCAAAAGCTATACTTTTTCTGCAAGCTACTGCATTCTCTTACCACCAACTTGACTATGTACTCATTTGTTACTGTAATAAAAAATCACTAATTAATCCATTCATTTAACAATTATTTTATTCGACTACATATCCGAAGGTAAATGATTCAAATCCGGCTCGATGGACCAAAAATGTAGAGTGTTTTCCTGCACTTTATAATAATTAATACTTATTTGTATGGATGATAAATACTATATTAAATAAAACCAATCGCACTATGTGCTTAAAATACACTGATTTATTAAGTCACCGTGATTTAATCATCACTTAGTAGGCGGATTAACGTTTGCAGTACCAGACCTGACCCTTTGATACCCGTCGCTGGTCTCGGTATTTGGTGCCTAACGTTTATCAGAAGACATGAAAGCTTTCTGGCATTTTCCATAGTCGCCTCTTAAGACATCCAGGTGGCAAAAAAAAGTAATGAATTCTCATACGGCGTCACCACACATATAACTAATTAAATACCAAACCGTATTCTTAAGTTAGCTCACTTCTCCTACTAACTTTCTGGTTGGCTGGTAGAAAATGACTTAAAACATTAAGTCCACCGTTTGTACCTTTAGTACAAAAAAGTGTCAAATAAATAAATAATTTCATTATACACGTTTAAATAAAATCGTACTCTGTCACCAGCAACAATGGCGGCGATCTTCAACCTCAACCAGCTAATAGACATGATGTCAATTGGTACACTTCTCGCCTACACTATAGTTGCCACCAGTGTGCTAATTCTAAGGTAAGAACCATTTATACAAGATACTAATAAATTATTTTATAATTTCTTGAGAGTGATACACGAACAGCAGTTACACAATCCATCATCATCATCATTACAGCCCTTCTAGTCCAAGTCTACTACTGAACATAAGCCTAAACACGGTCCTGAGCAACCTACATCAATGGAAGTTCCTGCATATCTTACTAGGTATATCTTGTGGACAGTCATCCTGCAATCCTCTTACGGTAGGAGGCTACCACTCGAGAAACTTTTTTTTCTCATTGGTTGTCGGTTCTTCGAACTATATAGCCAGTCTATTGCCACTTTATTTTGCTGATCCATTGGACTATGTCGGTTACTCTCTCTCGCACAGAATACCAGCGTTAAATTGCAAGAGACTCTTATTACTAGTAACTAGGTATTCCATTTAATTCCTAAGGGGTGACTACGCATCTGCATTTTAATAAACCGGTTGTCGATTCTTTGAACTGTATGGACGGCCCATTGCCACTTTCAATTTACTTCAAAATGCTTGACACTTCAGAAAATGCTTGTATTAGGAGTGGTTCACGATAATATTCGAATGGTGGATTCGAAGAACCCACAACCTTTTGAATTTGCGGTCCGTACCCTGCCGTTAGGTTACTGTCGCTTACTACATTGTATTTTCTACCGACTTCAGAAAAGAGACGTTTTTTTATGTGTGTTACCTCATAACTTTTTACTGGGTGAACCAACTTCGATGATTCTTTTTTTATTTGAAAGCTGGTGCTTCACATGTGGTCCCATATAAATTGATTAAAGTCTGACTAATAGTTTTTGAGTTATTCATAATAATTTATATTGAAGTCGGTTGTAAAAAAAAATTAATTTTAAAGTATATCTCATTATCTCGCAGGCTACAACCTATAGATGTATATGTTTGTCTCTTTTAAGTGTCGCTTTCTCCTTTCATCGAGTTTCAAATCACAACGATTATAAAGATGTATTCACACTTCAAAAAATGCCTTGGTTATAGGTATGAAGAAGATAACAGACTAAAGCTGCAAAACAGTAAGCCGCTACCCGAGACGCCGTACAGTGTGGTACGGCAAACGTTCAATTTCCTCGGCCTGAAGGAACCTACTGAGCTTTCCGCCTACATCGCCAAGTGTACCATCGCATTTTTATGTAAGTTTCCAAATTGGATTGGAGAAATCTAGAATATTAGTAGCAACATCTTCCTTATAACAATTTAAGATAATAAAAAAAAACAACTATGGCAAAATCCTTCCTATGAGGCAATCTATAGGAAAGGCCTATGTTCAGAATCATTAATATTATGAAAGATAATCAAACAGACAGACAGCGCTGGAGTGCGCACGATATGGCAACCTCGCGCTCGGTATAGCAACCGCGCGCGTCTAGCTATTTTTCAATGTTCGGCGATTACTTCACGTGTGTATTTTGTTTACTAAATTGTAATTTGACGTCTCCATGGATTAGCGTTGAGTTAGTGCGCTAAGGGTCATGGGTGCGAATACTACACGGAACAAGTATTTATATGGCCTACAAATAATTGTTCCGGGTCTGGATGCTTGTCCTTTTGAAATTATGTTTATTAAGTGCCTCCACGTACATGAGAAAATTATAGTGTGATGTAACTTTTTAAATAATAAAGAAAGAAATAAATTATTGTGGAGTATATGTCATTATGGAGCTGTGATTGACTGGGATTTAAAAGTATTGATTTTGAATCTAGTAAACATTTTGTTTTGATTTGGAATCTAGTAAACAAGACCGATACTCTATGTCTTAAGTATGGATATTACGACTTATATACAGCGTGTTTCAAAATGCAACGTTAAGCGAGCACCAGGGAGTGGACAAATTGATGAATGTCCGGGGAAAAAATCTTTTTTTTGAGTTATAATAACTTTTTTAAATACTTTAAAATTTGACACGCTATACAATATTTTTAGGTACTATGACTGCAAATTTGCATATATCACTATTATTATTTATTATTTTATTATATTATATATATTTATTATATTAGCAGCCTAAATAGCATAGATGTTTATTTCAGTTCCAAATACAACGAAAATATCTGCAGTTTTAAGAAAAAAATAAAATAAAATTAATTTTTTCTTGCAATTTTAACCTTTAATCAACTTTCACTCGCCACGGTATAAAAAAATTTGATAATTTTTTGTAGTACTATGGCAAGTTATTATAATAGTTAACACAACTAATCAAGAATCTAAAATGGTATACTACTCTAGTTACACTAAGCACAAAAAAATATTTATATTTTTTCTGAACAAGAACCAAATACAATTATTAATTATTATCCTTGAAAACGTTATTGTGTGCCCCAAAAACAAGTTTTGGGTTACACATTCCGATAGGCAAGCGTTGACACCATTGGTAGGCAAGAGTAGGACAGATAGTTGTTTAAATGAAATTAATGATGTGAAATTGAAACGTTTCTTATGTAAGTAAATCAAATTAAATGTTCTGATTTTTTACCAGAGCGGAGAGCCGCTTCGCTACGTTGAATGTAAGAGGAGGAATGGATGGTAAGGTAGATGAAGTATGTCAGATGATGGATGAACGTTGCATTGATATTCTGTGCGTGAACGAAACCAAGAGGAAAGGATGTGACACCACGGTTCATGGCCCCTACACGGCATACTGGTCGGGAGTCCCCCAAACCAGCCGAGGCTGTCAGGGAGTTGGTGTGATTCTTTCATCTCGAATGGTTGAATGTGTGATGGAGCATGAAGGTATAAGCCCAAGACTCCTCTGGATTAGGTTAAAAGTCGGACTCACTCGCTTGTTTATCCTTGGGGTCTATGCACCGACGGATCTGCGTGGAGGTGGGTCCATAAAAACACAACAAGAGAGAGAGGAATTTTGGGATAGCATGAGAGAGGTCTTGAATAAATGCGGAGAAAATGAACGGATCGTGATGTTAGGGGACTTTAATGGATGGGTTGGAGTAAAGCGTGATGGGTATGAAGGAGTTCTGGGTACGTTTGGGGACGAGAGAGTGAATGACAATGGGAGAAGCCTGCTTGAAGTATGCTTGGAATGGAATCTGTGCGTGGCCAACACAATGTTTGACCACAAAAAGATCCATTTGTATACAAGAGATGAGGGTGAGTCTAGAAGTATGATTGATTTTGTAATTGTGGATGAAAGATTGAGGAAGAAAGTGCTAGACACTCGGGCATACCGCGGTGTAGGCCTCGACACAGACCACTTCCTGGTCATAGCCCGAATGCGTGGCCTCTTTAAACGGTGGCGACACCGAGTGGCCGAGCCTACGAGTGTTTTGGACAGAGTAAAAGTGGAAAATCTACAAGAAGAAGAAAAGAAAGACGAGTATGTAGAGAAACTGAAAGAAAGTTTTAAAGGGATAGAAGAGATAGGAGTGATTGAAGATTTGTGGGAGACATTTAAGAAAGGGGTCGTAAATGTTGCTATCGAGGTATGCGGGGTAGCTAAAAGAAGGAAAGGAAGAAAGAATGATAACGTGTGGATGGATAAAGATGTACAAAAGGTTGTGCAAGAAAAGAAGAAAGCGTGGTTGGATTGGTTAGCAACAAAAGCTAACCAAAAAGTTCAAAAGGCAACGGATGACGAGATAAAGCAAGCAAGAACGAAGTATAAAAGATTGAAAACAGCAGCGAAAGAAATTGTGTCTAGCAAGAAAGAAGAACGAAAGGATGATTTCGATAGGAGGCTCACTGAAGATTTCCAGTCAAACATTAAGTTTTTCTGGAAAACCATCAAAACAGCCAGAGGAAAAACTTCTACCTCTGAGCTGAGTACAATCAGGAGTCAAGATGGGAGCATTATAAAAGGAGAAGAATGTGTGTTAAAGAGATGGAAAGAGTATTTTGAAAGTTTGTTTGAAAGAGAGGAAGTGCAGGTACAGCATCTGCCACCTTCCACGGAAACTAATATAAATGTTGATGAAAATGAGATAAGCATGGATGAAATAGTGAAAGCGTTGAAAAGTATGAGATTAGGTAAGGCTGCAGGGTATGACAGGATTACCGTCGAGATGCTGAGGGCTGGACAGGGCCTGGTGGCTACTCAGCTGTACCGCCTTTTCAATCTGTGCTGGCGAAATGGGCAAGTACCGGGAGACTGGTGCAAAGCCGTAATCGTGCCATTGTATAAGGGAAAAGGGTCACGGCAGGACTGCATAAATTACCGCGGTATAAGCCTTCTCAGCGTCGTCGGTAAATTGTATGCGAAAGTGTTGATTGAAAGGATTGTGAATGAAACAGACAAGAAAGTATGGGATGCACAAGCGGGATTTAGAAAGGGAATGGGATGTACGGATCAGGTCTTTTCCTTGCGGTGCATAGCCGAAAAGTATTTGGCTAAAAACAAGAAAGTCTACTGCGCGTTCGTAGATCTAGAAAAGGCCTATGATAGAGTGGTGAGGAATGAATTGTGGTCAGCATTGTCCGTGAACGGTGTGAGCAGTATCCTCATACGAGCAATGCAATCTCTTTATAGGGATTCTAGTGCTTGTGTAAGGATAAACGGGGCATACACTGAATGGTTTAATATCGAAAAAGGTGTTAGACAGGGATGTGTAGCGTCACCGTGGCTGTTTAATCTGTTCATGGACAATTGTTTGACAGATTTAAAAGAGAATGAAAGTGGGTTGAGAATGAATGAGTTACTCGTCAAATGTTTTCTCTATGCTGATGACCAAGTATTACTTGCGTCTTCGGCCGAGGAGTTGCAGGAGATGGTAACTGCTATGAGTGGAGCTTTTGTTAGAAAGGGAATGAAGATGAATGTAAGGAAGACGAAAGTGATGGTGTTTGAAAAAGATGAGGCAGTGACAGACTGCAATATCGTGATTGAAGATGAACAAATTGAACAGGTGAAAGAGTTTGTGTATCTGGGTTCAAAGTTTACAAGAGATGGAAAGTGTGAGAGTGATATCGAAAGAAGAGTGAATGCAGGAAACATGGTGAATGGAGCTTTGCACTCCTTTATGAGCAGTCGGAAGGTGTCTAACAAGGCTCGTTTGGCTGTGCATGAGGGGGTGTTGGTTCCGACACTCATGTACGGAAGTGAAACTTGGGTATGGCAGAAGAAACATGAAAGCAGAATAAATGCAGTTGAGATGAGAGCGTTAAGAAGTATTATAGGAGTTAAACTGAGTGGCAGGATAAGAAATAGTGAGATAAGGAAACCTTGTGGTCTGAAAGAAGATGTAGTGACAAAAATTGAGAAAGGCATGCTGAGATGGTTTGGCCATGTTGAGAGAATGAATGAAGAACGATTGACGAAAAAAGTGTATAAGGCGAGTGTGAATGAAAGTGTTGGAAGGGGTAGACCTAGGCGGACATTTCTAGACCAAATCAGGGACGTCTTGAAAAAAGGCCAGGTCAAGAGTACCCTAAACCGTAGAGCATGTATGAAGGGAATAATGAAAGTGGACGAAGCAAAACAAGTATGTAAGGATCGTAGCAAGTGGAAAGAACTGGTCTCTGCCTACCCCTACGGGAAAGAGGCGTGATTATATGTATATGTATGTATTTTTTACCATCAGCGTTAATACATGCTGTGCAACGCCTTAAAAATTATTTTAATCAATCGCGCTTATTCTCGTGCATTTATGTTTTCTGCAGCCACCAAAATCCTTTGTCGAAGTTCACCTATTGATGCTATTCGTTTTAAATATTTTGTCTTTCAAGCAACTGCAGTAAAAAAAAAAACAACGGGTTCAGCCACAAAATTGAACCAAGACGCCCAATGCACCATTCTGAATACTCTTGGTCTAGATAGTCAGCAGGGCAACCGTCTTTTTGGTACCAAATATTTATTAATATATTTACAGTTACACCACTAGGAGATTTGGCAAATAACTATCCAGAAAATTTAAGTAAACCAGGTTTCTCCATTCAAGTCAGAGATTTGAATGGCGAAATCCGTTTTGCCCGTTTTGTCGTTTAATACACTTATTCACAAGTTCACTTTAAATTGGTAATGAGATTTATCTTCTCTCATTTAGTGTGGGATCTGGATACTCCAACTATGTAGATTATGTGTGATAATATCCAAATCTTTTACAAGTTGTTTGGACCATAAAACTCTATCTGAGAATTGTGGATCCTCAGTATGTTTTCTAAGCGGGTATGGGGTAAAAAAGTCAGCACATGTCTTACGTGGCACGGATGAAATCAGTAACGTTGTAAAATACGATGTTTTTGTGACTTCCGTAGTTTCCTCTATGGCACGTACTGAAAAACTGAAACTTCAAAAACTGAAAATGATCTCAGTACGAGATCATGTTCAGTTTTTGAAGTACCTCTTCATAGTAATCTGTCCTAGGTGTTCCTGCAATTCTCTAGTCGCTTGGAAAAGGACCTTCAAAAAATGCTTGATGCACAATGTTCAACGATATCCAAATTATTGAGAGTTCATATTGACGAACTCTCGATAATTTGGATATCGTTGAACATTTGGATATCTGTCACGATATTATCTGCTTGCAGTGTTTGCGTTGCATCTACACTCTCCATAAAGTGCATATTAGCGTATTCTTATGCTGTATGTATGAGTGGCATGGTAAAAATAAGTCTAATAATCTAGTTCACAAAAACACAAAATCACAATCCAGAATAATGCTAGGTCAGATCAGTTTTTAAACCTATACTAATATAATAAAGCGAAAGCATTTTTTGTTCTTTTCTTTGTCGTTTGTTGTAACTACCAGTCTGATTTGAATTTTTTTTTATATTAAGGTCAAGTTCATGAAAAAAGGCTATATAGCATGAGGCTACATCTCTCAGCTAGGCTTAAATTTTTGTTGAGCAAGTCTGAAGGAAAAGCTCTCCCGAAATAATTTATCCGCGTGCGCTGGCGTAATGGTTAGTAGCACGTAAATACAATATTCTACAAAAATATGGATCTTTACTCCATCTAAAAAAAAGTCCACGATTTCATATGCCTATTTCTTATACATAAGCCACAATAATGTATTTTGTGTCAAAAAAATATTGAAAATTAAAATGTGATTTATGAGCGTTATTTCATTCCGCCCGTGAAGCTTGTTACAAGCAGTTGCGTACTTCGTTGTTCTATTATTTGCAATACTTATAACGTTTGACTATCGAAACTATTGCAATATCCATAAGTGACAATTTTGTGTGAACAGTGCATCAAGTGGTTTTAATTTGCGTTTAAAGTCTCACTCACGCCGTGAACAAGTGTCATATAAAAAAAGGAGCGCTCAATATATTCCTAGCTTGATTTGAAAAGGACGACAATATGACGACAAATACGCAGCGAACACCCCCGAATCATTTCAAGCTGTGTTCATCTAATCCGGATTTGTCAACTGCTTCAACTTCAACTGACAATAATATTTTTATTAATATGCGTAAACGCAAACAACCTGAGCCCAACGAGTTGAACTCAATTATGGAGGCGTTAGAGTTGAAAATTGCTAGCCAAATGGAATCTATTAAAGTTAGCATTGAGGAGGTAGTCACAGACTCTGTTAAAAATGCCGTAAATCTGGTACTTGAGAGAGAAATGTGCAAATTAACAACATCTATTAATGATACCCTGAACCAATTTAATCTGCGGCTAAACGATATGCAGGATTCAGTAAACAATATGAATAATAGGCAAGATGCATTTGACGCTCGTTTAAAAACAATGGAAGTCGATTCTCTGCAGCGTAAAGAAATTCCCACTCAGTTATCAATGCTGGAATCTAAAATATACATGATGGGGCAACAGGTCAGGCAGTTTAATATAGAAATTGTCAATCTCCCAGAACGTCGTGATGAAAACTTGATAGCTGTACTTCAAAACATTGGCTCAATTACTAAGTACCCTATTAATCCGGCCGACATAGTATCAGTGCACAGAGTACCGCATGTGGATAAAAAAAATCCCCACCCGAAAAATGATATCGTAAAATTCTCCACCAAAATAATACGGGATAACGTGATTGCTGCTGCACAGGTAGTAAAATGTGTCAAGTCTGATCAACTACTGATATCAGGTATCTCGCGAAATATTTACGTCAATGAACATCTGACACCCAAAAATAAGAAATTATTTCTACTCAGCCGTGAAGTGGCCAGAAAGAACAATTACAAATTTGTCTGGATTAAACATGGTACTATACTGGTTCGTCAAAACGACACTTCTCCCATATTCTCAATTCGTAGTGAACAAGATATTAGTAAAATTAAGCCCTAGTAATAATATACTGAAATCAATTTATTGTTATAATAATTTAAGTAATAATTGTTCACTATTATCTAACCCACACGTTCATAATTCTTCTCGTGTATACATAATAAAAGCTTTTGTGATCTCATTGTATGATGGCTACAATAATTTACCTAAAAGTATTTGGCTATATCGTATAATAAATCATAAAAATCATATTCAGCATACAGATAAACATAATTTTTCTTATCGCATTTATCATGCCACAAAATGCTCTGTGTTCTTAATATTTTATTTATACCTCACAATATTTTCTATCTGCATATATCACCGATCGGTTTTACTTACTTATTTTAATACCAGAATCAAAATTCAATTTTAATATGTTAACTGTATATTACCAAAATTGTCGAGGATTACGAACCAAACTGCATACTCTTTATATGAATATTATCTCTTATACATACGACATAGTCGTATTAACGGAAACCTGGTTACACGCGGATATCAGCGATAATGAATTTATAGACGATAGGTATCATGTTTTTAGAAAGGACAGAAATCGTGCAGCGACCGGCCAGCGAGACGGCGGAGGCATACTGATAGCAGTGCACCGATCGCTTTGTGCTATAGCTCGTCTCGAAATGCACGAAATGCTGAAGCATAACTTTGAGCCCCTCCCGCCTTTTGTTGATTATTTATTACTAGACATACGCAATGCAAATCAGGTTTATATTCTCGCAGTATAAACGGCTCCCACCTAATCAAAATTTTGATACATATAATAGTTTTTTTTAAATTTATTACAATATCAATTATCTAGGCCGACCGCAAGTCTTTTTATAATTGGTGACTTTAATCTGACGAATCTTGGCTGAAATAATACTGGCCAGGCCCTTGAACCTATAATAGATTCGAACTTGAATTCCTCATGCTGGAGCCTAATTAATTTTATATCACTTATAAACAGTCATCAGATGAACCATATTCTTAATAAAAATAACAGAATCCTAGACTTAGCCATAACAAATACAACCAAGAGCAGCCTATCATCAATGACGTCACCGTTGGTACCTCCCGATGCTCTTCATCCTCCTTTTGAAGTTTTCATTACTTTATCAGAATCACAAAAATACCTAGAACGTAATACAACATTTTGACAATGATATAAAATGGCTAACTATGATAAAATAAAAGATGAAAAAAATCGATTGGGAAAACCTTTTTTTGGACAAAGGCTTAAAGAGACAATTTACAAAATTATTAAAAAACATGTGCCATTTAAAGAAGTCAAATCTAATCGTTTCCCTTGTTGGTTTACGCCTGAATTAATTCAGATATACAATAAAAAAACCGGGCTTGGATAAAAATTAAAAAATATCGAAGTGAATCAAATTACAGCATCTTTTCCATATACAGGAATAAATTCAAAAAAGTTTCAGAGCGTTGCTATAATAACTATATTAGTAAAGGAGAAAGTAGTGTTAGGGATAACAGTAAATTTTTTTGGATTTATTTGAAAAACCGTAAAGAAATCTCTGATATACCGAGTACTGTAAACTTTAAGGATAGGGTGGCTACAGGTCCTAACGAAGTATACTCAATATTCTCTAGCTTTTTTCATTGGGGTTTTGAGCCAACTATAGTCACTGAGGACTTTGATATTCAAGATATCATTGTTGACGATATTAAAACACCTGATATCCTTATAAATGATATCAAACTCACAAAACTTGAAGTCACTAACCAGTTAAAGATGTTAGATGTAACAAAGGGCGCCGGGGTGGACAATGTCCATGCTCTGTTTCTAAAAGCTACTGCTGAGGTTATTGATGAACCGATATGTCTCTTGTATAATAAATGTTTGCGATGTGGAATTTTTCCCAAAATCTGGAAAACTGCTAGAATAGTGCCCGTACACAAAGGAGGGTCTAAGAAATTAGTTTAAAATTATAGACCCATCTCCATACTACCTACGTTAGCGAAGATTTTTGAACGATTAGTACATAACGCCGTTTATCCGCTTTTACGTAACATTATATTGCCACAACAGCATGGCTTTGTTAAGAATCGATCCACTGTGACTAATTTAATTATTTACTCGACCTTCCTATTTGAAGCTCTCGATGCACGTAAGCAAGTTGACTGTGTCTATATAGATTTTCGCAAGGCATTTGACCGGGTGGACCACAAGATGCTACTAGAAAAAATTGCCTATAATGGAATAAGAGGTAATCTATGGCGGTGGTTTAAGTCTTACATCTCAAACAGAATGCAAAAAGTGGTTATTAGGGGTCACGAATCTGAATGTGTACCGATTACTTCAGGCGTGCCACAAGGATCTATTATTGGTCCTTTTCTATTTATAATATTTATAAATGACATTAATGAGTGCTTCCGTTCAAGTAGGTTCCTTTTATATACTGATGATTTAAAGGTATACAAAATTATCAAAAACACTAATGATCATTTAGAATTACAGGATGATTTAAACCGTTTCACATCGTACTGTAACAGAAATAAGTTAGAACTCAATCTTAATAAATGTTAATCTATAACTTTTACAAAAAAGAAAAAAGCAACTCCTGCATTTATTATTTATGTGGTACCCCCCTATCTCAAGAAGTGGCAATCAGGGATCTTGGAGTAACTTTAGACACTAAATTACATCTAGACATACATATTGAAAATATTATTAACAAAGCTTATAAGATGTATGGTTTAGTTATCCAATCTGGTAATATATTTAAAAATCCCTTGACTTACTTACACCTTTACAGATCCTTAATACGATGTCATTTGGAGTATGCAGTGGCTATTTGGAATCCTCTATATAAAAAATATATTGATAAACTAGAACTTGTGCAGAAAAAATTTTTAGATGTATCCATTATGAATATGCCAGAAAAAAAACCGTATAATGAACTCATGGCGGATTATAACCTCACTACTCTTAAATCAAGGCGTATAATTCTTGAATCAATGTTGTTTTATGATTTGTGTCACAATAGATACGACTGTATGGATATAATTGAGAATATAAATTATAGGGCACCTACCAGAGCACATCAGCCCGTGGCCCATTCTCATAAACTTTTTTCAATCAATTTATGCCGGACAAACGCGGGACGAAGGTCCTCTTTATTACGTATGTTGCACTCGTACAATGAGAATTTCAATGCTAACGATATCAATGTCACAGGACGTGATAATTATAAGAAGATTGCCACTGAAAAACTTAAGCAAGTAGTTATTGAGTAGATAGTGGAATATATGACACGTCTATTTAGAAAAAAAACTAATGAGCAGTGGTGTCATATATCCTACAATAACCCTACAATACTTGTTAGTCGATAATAAGTTTCTTATTTAAAAATAACAAGATATTGTCAATTTATACTATGTAACAAGCTTCATCTATCTTTAAAAACTGTAATACTTAAGTGAATGACCAGCGTTGCTGAGTTCATAATAATAAAAAATGTGTAGTAATTACATTAGATAACTTGATAATTGTGAACTTGTTTGTGGTCCGAAGTTTAATAAATTCAAAAAAAATTTATTAGGCATGGCATATTAATCCTTACGAACAAAAGTTACTTCATCATCAAGACAATTTATAAGAATAAACATGGCCCTTAATAACATGTTACTTGGACGTATAGTTTAAGAGATAATAAAAAATTAAAATAATTCAACACTCGGTTCGTCACGCAATCGACGCATAAATGCTAGCCGCCCGATGAGAACCGAGAGAAACCAGCAGTGGAGGCTTCTATTAGTTTAAACATTCTAAATAGCAATGTAAGGAAAAAATGCCAAAATTAATGGAATGCTTATGTTTAAAATTAATAGAGTGGAAAAATAAAGTTTACCTCTTTTAAAGAGCATCTTTAATTCTTTACTTTAGTCATACATATCTTGGTAAAGTAGGAAATTTTTAAGAAAACTAAAGTGGTGCTCTATACACCGGCTGTTCGAGCCAAACGCTGTTTTCGGAATCGACGTCAGAGGGCGCGCGGCTCGGTGCCATACCGGTTTGACATTCGGTCGTGCGTAGAACGCGCAAGCGCAGTAGTCTGCCAGCTTTGCTAACGCCAGCACGCTGTCAATTTTTGTTCGGGAACTCGGAATAATTAGGCGTGGCTAGTAAATATACTGTCTAGGATTCGTGACGCGCATTCCTTGCTGGAGAGCTTCCCAGGGACTCATTGTGTCTGACTCAGAATCTGTATAAGTGCATTCGACAATATTAGCTAAAGTGACCTTTGATATACTAGAAATAACCGTTGCTACGCGAAGCGGTAGTGACCTTTGATCCGGACACTCCCTCTTAGTTTTGTGTGTTAAGCTTTATAACAAACGAGAGTTAGTGGCTTCTGTAAGTTAGTTAATAGTACGAAAGAGTTAATGGACTGTCATCGTGACGAACGAAGAAAGTGACTGTGGACGGCGCCGCGGAAGATTACCTCAATTTGGAGCGGTGCTGACGCCCGGCTGCTGCTGACGGCGAAGGTCTACTAAGGTCAATCACCACCAATCACACCCAGATACAAATCACAGCACCTTATTTCCCTCGCACCACACAACCACATGCTACCTGACCGAATCCTGAGAGACCAGTCGCCTTGGATATAAGTAAGTGAGCTCCGTCTGATATTCTCCCTGTTGAATGGCCGTAGTATAGAACGCTCCCCCTGATTGTTTAGTGTAACTAGAGATTTTCCACTTTGGCCTTAGGAGGCCCGACCTACGTCTGTTCGTTGAAACTCTGCTGAATGGGCCACAGAGGATTTGATCTTTATGGGAGCAGCCGTAAGCCGTAACACCGGCCGTGCCAATATTTCTAGGGAAAACGTCGCCGAGTGCCGGAACAAACTTGTGTCTGAAGTCGAGCCTTTGCTACAACAAAGTTTCGGATTGGGGGCGACAAAATCTATTCCAGTTTGACATACATAGTCTGTAAATTTAACTTTGTACTGCCATTTGTCAGCTCCAATAATCCTCACGAGCAAGTGAATTTTGGCTTGAAGAACATTTGTTACGACTCTCCTATAAAGATAAATTCGAAATACATATACAGGCTGTTCTGTATATAGTGGACAACCTTACAGGTATCAACTAAACATTCTAGGTACGGTTATAATAAAATAAAATTACAAAAAAACTTAAACTTTGCTTCGATCGTGAGCTGTGGTGAGCCTAGTGCGATTATGTTGTCATAATCACGAAATTATTGTATTGTCGTCTGTACAAAATTTCAAATTATAAGGAACTTCAAATATTTATAGAATAAGGTGAAAACTGAATTATAAAATTCCATTATATTTATACACGCATACATAAGTACATATACACATACAGATCAAGCTATTAAAAAGAGAGCTGTCTTCATAAGATTTTATTAATTATAAAATAAAACCATAAAAATTTAAATTTTTCGTTGTACTTAACTATTTGAATTCGAAATATTACCTAAAATAACAAACTGTAAAAAAGTCTTTATTGAATCTTGTGGAAACCGAAAGAGATAAGGCATGAGTTCTTGTGATAGAAAAAAATTCAACGATCAAAAGAAACTCAAACACTAGAATACTGTATGGTAGCAAAAGCTTACTTTATATTAAGACCTAAGATATAGCAATGCTGCACCTAAGTATGTCAGGGTTGTATCACGAATGGGTCAATTTGACCAACAATGGTCCTAGATACTATGCTTAATATGGTGAGTGTAAAGAACTGGATACTCTTTTTACTGCTAATGAGGCATTTCCTCTTAGTCATTAGGGATGACAACGCATCTGCATTATGATTCTTAACTGAGGACAGATGTAGATGTCTATGCTCCCTTTCACTTACCACCAAGTAGACTGTTTGCTCATTTGTCATCCTTATTGCATTAAAAATCTTCTCAAGCTACAGTATCAGTTAGGAAGTTATTCCGTATAAGAGCATAATGCAAAAGGATGTGTAGATTCTGTTTCCTAGTGGAAGGAACACCTTGGCACTTTCTAACTGAATCGGACCCTTAATGCGCAAACGTAGCATTCATCTGACCTACTATGTACTAAATCCAGACTAAGTGAGAAAGATGACGACTAAACATCTTCCGCAATTAATTTAGGGTGTAGTGAACTACTGCTCATACTGGTTGCAGTGATACTGGTCTTGTAAGGCCTTCGCACAAAAGAAAAAATTAATCATTATCATTACGGCCCGTCACTAGTCCAATGCTGAATAAGAGCCTCTC
The DNA here is from genome assembly GCA_963668995.1 of Parnassius mnemosyne. Classification (NCBI taxonomy): domain Eukaryota; kingdom Metazoa; phylum Arthropoda; class Insecta; order Lepidoptera; family Papilionidae; genus Parnassius; species Parnassius mnemosyne. Next base: position 4,155,642 of record CAVLGL010000013.1, read on the forward strand.
CCAAGAAATGCCATAAAGCACGATCCTTAGCCCTCTTGCCCATCGACTTCCTGCATATCTTATCAGATTGTGTCATTTCATCTATTTGGGGGTCACTCTACACTTCGCTTACCAGTTCAAGTCTGCCACTCTAGAACCTTCCCTTTCCATCTGTTGTGGATTTTTCGAGCAATATGGTCAGCCCAATGCTACTTCTACTTCCTAATCCGTTGGACTATGTCGGTTACTCTGGTTCTACTGCGGATATCTTCATTTCTAAGTCTATTAGGCAGGGAAACCCGACCATAGCCTGCTCCATATTTCGATGAGCGACTTTGAACTTGTACATAAAGTAAATATTATTCACTATAAATAGAACAGTCTGTACACGACTTCTTTTTTCTCAACAAGAAAAGCCACACCCTTGTGGGGGTTGGCAATAAGTTCGCAGAACAGCTTCTAATATTCTGTTGGTGACACAAAGGGTCATATTCGAGTACTTCGAGGAGGTTTTATAATATCCCTTTGACTTACCTTGGTCGGCTGGTCGGAGGGGAGCACTAGAGTTTTTTCTCTTTCTAGTTCTTTGTATCTATATTATAGTAGTTTTATTATATTGCTTTTTTGCTATTTGATATTGAAATATCAAAAAGCTTAATGGTTAGATGACAGAAAGATAAGGTTCACTGTACGATGATTGCAGTCGCGTGTGCGCTGGTAACGTGTGTGCTGATGCGGTGGGGCGCGGCGAGCGCGGGCACGCACGTGGCGCTGGGCGCGCTGGGCGGCGCGCTGCTGCTGCTGCTGCTCGTGCTGTGCCGCCAGCCGCGCCGCAGCGTCGCGCATCTCACCTTCACCGTACGTACTGCACTCACAACATACTAGTTTATTTATAGGAGAGGGGGCAACCGAGCATGCAGCTCAGGCTCACATGATGGTAAGTGGTATTTTATAATGGATTCCATTATTTTGTAGAACAAGGAGGTGATGGCGATAGGCCTGTAGTTGGACGGATCTGAGCGGTCGCCTTTTTTAAGGATCGGGCGGACAAAAGCTGTCTGCCATAATTTCGGGACTACGTCTAGGTAGAAGCAGTACCGGAAAAGACGCGTTAGAACCGGTGCCAACACCGGAGCACACGTCCTCAGCACAATTGGGGAATTCCGTCAGGCCCACTCGACTTGTGGATGTCCAGGGAGAGGAGTGCTTTGCAAACCGAGCGCTGTGAGAACCGCACATCCAGCATGGAGCACTCACACCGCGGGATAGCCGGCGGTGTGTTCCCCCCGTCATCAAGAGTCGAGTTGAACGCAAATAGGGAACCTAAAAAGTCGGCTTCTTCTTTTGCGGTGTGGGCCAGTGAGTCCACTCCTGCACTCCTGCTTACTGCGTAATGCCGTCTTACAGGAGCGACCAAACCAAGGCTGAGATCAGCCTCCAATGGGTACCACAGATGATGGAATAAATAGTTCCATTCCCTGTTGCACCACATCATTGACAGAGTCAGCAACAGCGGTGGGAATATCCAGCAAGAAGCAAACCCGCCCCTATGGGTAGGATGCAAAGAAAGACCGCATTCCTTCCCAATCCGCGGACCTGTAATGCCAAACACGGCGGCAACCTGCTGAACGCAACTGCGAGGAGAGCGTGAGTGGCACCACACTCTAGATCAGACAATGGTCCGAAGAGCCGAGAGGGGCATTGACAGAAACATGATGTCCATCTGGATGAGAGTTCAGCAGAAAGTCTAACAGAAGGTGTATGAATCGCGAACTCGAAAGGTCGTGGGTTCGAATCTGCCATTTGACTACTGTCGTGAAGTGGTTAAATGGAATATTAGTAATGTTTAATAGCATTACTAGTATTTTTTTTAAATAAAAAATAAAAATAAATAAATCTCTGCGGATGGGACCTGTTGTATGAAGGAATCTGTAGCCATTTGGACGTAATCGATGAGTCGGTCTGTGTCGGCATTACCGCTGTGGGACCTATAGACGCACCTATAGACGCGCGGATGGTTGTCGCGGTCTACGCGTAGCCAAAGGATGGACAGGTCCGAACTTTCAAGACTGCCGAGGCGTCGAGAACAGATGTCCTATCTGACGTCTACGCAAACTCCAGCCTGAGGCACAAAGGAGTGCTCCAATTTGTACCCTGGGTAGGAGACATACGAAGTATCAGCCGGAGAGGACACCTGCGTCTCGGTCAGAAAGAGCAAGGCCAGCTTCCCGTTACGAGATGGTAGTAGATGGCGTTTAGGTTCGAGTGAAGTCCCCTGATGTTGCAGAAATTCACGGATAGCGTGGCAGGGGTCGCTTGGCCTTGTTGTGCTCAGTTTTCCCCGAGCAGTTATTGTTTTGAGCGAAATTTTACCCCCCCCCCCCTCCCCTCCCCCGCCCACAGAATATGCGGGGCGCTCAGGCTGCCCATCCGTAATTAGGTATCTCTTTTATTAAATTCAGGTGTGTATCTAATTATTATTTTTCATTAACCTTTGTTTAAAATACCGCTTGCTTCTTAAATGTTTCTTAATAGTCATGGTTCTGTCATCTTAAGGCGCAGGTTGAGCAAAATGTCGCGCTAGTCGTTATTTGTGTGGTTTTTAGGAGCTATCTACTTTTTATTTAAAACATATATCAATAAATAAAAAACACATTATATTTCTACATAATCTTGATTCCATAAAAGCTATATCCAATTTTTTTTTAAACGAATAAATATTAATATAATCTCCTTACAACGAAACCACATAAATGTGAAATTATTATTGATAACATGCATCTCCTCGTAAAGTAAGTATTATTTTATTTTGCGATTTACACCAATGGATAGGCAATTTATTAATAAACATTTCTATAGTAAATTTTTTTTCAAAAGACCAAAATTTGGTTTTATTAAGAAATTATTTTAAAATCTGGGCATATTCACTGCTCACGGGCTTGCTGAAGTCAGTGAGCGCTGAGCTCTTCGACGCGAAGCCCGTGTCGTTAGAGCGTCGACCAGCGCAACTCACGTCATATTAGTCGATAATAATATTACTTATTAGGTTATTTATAGGTAATATTATTTGTTTGTTTTGGGTATAATTTCTCGTATTAGTTATACATATATTTGTTGTGTATTTTACTGCGCGATGAAGCTTTTTGCGTGTATTTTCTTTGAAGTAAATGCAAATAAAAAAATGAAGCACCATTAGCATGTAAGGTTCGAATCCATAATTAACATTTCGACAAATATTATAATTTACACTATAAAAGGCTAATTCAATATTATCACCCAACCACTATATCTTATTAAGTATAATACTGCCTCGTTGGTCTTGTGGTTGTAGTAGTGCGACTGCTGATCATGAGGTCCCGGGTTCGAATCCTGGGTCGGGCCCAAAAGTCAGTTATGAGTTTTTTATTTATGTCTAAGTTATAATTAGTATTACTAAGTTATAGTTTTTTGCTAAAATATAGTATATTATTTATTGCTTGTTTTTTCTTCTTTTTCAAAAAATAATTGAGTACATAAGGTGTTCTATACTTATAATTCGGTAAAAAGTATCTAAGTAGGTACTAATATATCTACTTTTTACTATTAACTAAAATTTTTTAAAACTAAATTTAACTAAAAAGACTAAACTGACCATTTATTTTTTAACTCAAAACAGGACATGGGTTTATTTATACTCTAAAAACTATAACTTTATGCAATTAGTGTTCACTGTAAAATTATATTCGGTATAGACGGTAATTATTAAATGCAACATATTTTTATTAATTATTAATTACATTTGTCAGTGGATTAAATTTTTTTTAATAAAGTTGGTGATGATTTTAAATAAAAATAAAATTCTGCTCAAGTTTTTTTATTGTTATCTTTGTTAACAACATCGCCTTTAGAACTCTGGAACCGTAAGTGTTTCTTTCAGACGTCCACAATTTATTCAAAATAAATAAAATACTCTTTCTACCGGAGCATTTGTACCAGGTAGACATAAAATATATTCGATTAAAAAAAATTATGTTGAAGATTGTTGACTTTGAATACTTCCATCCAACGAGTTACGGGACAATTTTGTGTCCCGGAGGTTTGTTTGGGGACAATGGGACAGGTGACCGAGAAAAGGGACAGTCCCGTTCAAAACGGGACGTATGGTCACTTTAGCTATAACCCGGCGACGGCTCCGTGGGGCAGTGGCTTAGCAATTAGTTGTTGCGCTGGGGGCCGCGGGTTCGAATCCCGCACGGAACAAGTATTTGTATGGCTTACAAATAATTGTTCCGGGTCTGGATGTTTGTCCTTGTGCAATTTATGTTTGTAAACTGCCTCCACGACACAGGAGAAAATCCTAGTGTGGGGGTAACGTTTTTTTACAATTGAAATTGAAAGATTGAACCCTTATACTTCTTGTTGATTTTTGTATTACCTTTATTAAAGTTACCCTTATGTATAAATAAATATAATTACGTATGTAGAAATAAAATTGATTTTCATCCTCATCAATCATTGGGGTGAGGATAATGTCTACCAGCATAAATAATAAGCAGGCTAAGTTACAAGGTGCTCAGTTAAAAAATTAGTAGATAGGTATATTACTTTTCAATACGTGACACGTAAAAATTAACAATAATCAAAAACACATCTGCGAAACATCCTATTTATTTATTTATTTTTTATTGCACCAAATATTTGTACAAAAGCCGAGCTATCTATTTATTTACCTATAGTGAATAGGTATCTGTTAAACTCACAATTTTCAATGCTTCATTTTTAATATATAATTAATTATAAAATTTCATAATTAGATAATATATGAAAATACACAATTCTAATATAATGCAACTAATATATACCGAATAAAAAAATTAAAATACATTTATCTTTGTACGCTGTGTGTATTTCCATAAAATAGTTCATTGGTGTTGAAAAAATAATACTACGTTATATTGTAGTGAGCGGCGCGCCGGTCAAATGCTCGAGGCCGTTCGCATGGAGTAGCCCCTTAATAATAATGGTCATAGCACATAAGCTGTTTTGATCGGATTTCGCGGAATTACATACATAATGTTTCAACTATGTCATAATTGATGCCCCTGCCCATAATAGTAGAATATACTGCTTATCTAAATAACAATATCAATTTCATCTGGATAGACACAAACAAAACAATTAAATGGCCAACAAGATCTCCAGGACCAAATAAAGAAAATGATAAAAAGTCTTTTGACTTTAACTTAAAAAATAAACAGTGTTGGTTGCTGTGTTAGTTCAAGTTGATAATATGTGTATGAATTGTTAGATTTCATGTTCTTTTATAATTTTAAGATACAATGTTTATTCGATCAATTTTATCCTTGTCATAAACCCTATCGATTAGTACAATAAAATAGCGACTGTCTATTTTTTTTTTTGCAAATTTAGTTAGTTCGATTCCCAACTCAGGTAAGATTTTTTTTTTTAAAAATGATGTAGTTATTCTTAGTTTGAAAAACAAAAAATGTTTTCTTTGTTCGTTTTATCTACGCTGCGCTGTATAAAAAAATTGAACGTTTAATCGACGTCTAAGAAACTGGTATGTAGTTAAGTTGCATCGTTTGCAGGTGCCACTGGTGCCGCTGGTGCCGTACCTGAGCGTGTGCATGAACGTCTACCTCATGGTGCAGCTCGACTACCAGACCTGGGTGCGCTTCATCATCTGGCTCGTCATCGGTACGATACTTTTTTGTTTGCCATTTTTTTATTATATTCTTTTTGCTGATATAAATCTATAAAAATAGAGAAGCGGACTGGTCCCCTTGATTTTGTACAAAAACGCTAACTCACGCTTCCGACGAAACGTCGACCCATGAGTTCCTGACGCCAAACGTACATTACATACGTAGGTCACGTGAGAACACCAACGCGCCTACGTTGCATGGCACAACTCTGTCCATACCTTAATAATACAAAACTCTACTACTGCTATTATTTCTACAGCCCTTGCTGAACTGCTGAACACAGGCCTTCCAAATGACAAAAAGAAACATTAAACTTAAATTTATCCAATAAATTATAACAACACAGAAAAGAAATGGATATTTATGGAAATGTTTTGTGATTTTTTAAATTTTAGCCGCCCAACTCAGCGAACAAACAATTCGCGCCAGTCGACGGCAGTACAGTATTGCAAACTCAATACTGTACTGCCGTTCTACGTACTTTACGCTTTTTTTGCACATCTACGAATTTCAGTCTCGAATCTATGTGATAATATATTTCATTACAAGTGCGGAAAGACTGTCATTGCACAGAGTTCCGACAAATGTCTACCCGAGCCGAGGCGCAGCCGAAAGTGAGGGTTGACAGACAAGTTGCAATGACGGTTCCGCACGTGTACTGAACAACAATTTTTAATACATTTGCGAAAAAATGAAGCAATTTAATAAAGAACATTTTTGGAAAATGGCACCAACCGTAAAAGAATATAAGCAGAGATTTTTTTGTTTTCTTCACCCATTCTGGGTAGGCAAAGGCAACTATGCTCATACAGCCAAGTCTTCAGTAAAAAATTTTTATTGATATGAAATGAAAATTTAATTTAATGAGATGAAATGAAATGAAACCTAACCTAACTTATTGAATCAAATCATTAAATCTGATATTGAAACAAATTAGTAGCTTCTTTTTAGAAATATTTGCATGAATCATAAAAACTTCTATGAATTTTTTTTTAGTAAATATTCGTGGTTGGTTTTTTCTTTTTAATAGACATTATTTTGACAGTTGGGAAAGAGAACGCACGAGTTCGGAAAAGGTAAAGAAAATTAAGCACGAGTATGTAATAGCCCACATCCCGAACACTATACGTCCCTGCAATACGCCACTTTTTGAGCAACTGTATTAAAAAATATTATACACCATTCGCTCTTTGTAAACTTCACAGAACATTAGTAAAATTAATATAACTTTTACTATTAAGCTGTGGTAACCCAGGGGCAAAGCGCTCGCCATAAATACCACTATACGCGAATAACGCGGGTTCGATTCTCGCTGTTTCTTGCCCACAAAAAACCTATCAGAAATAAGAGAAGACTCGTGTCCACCAGTCGGAAGTGTAAAGGCTGTAACTTTCCATTAACTTACTATTAAGAGATAGTAGCTTAATGTTGAGGATGCGGACTGCAGATTCGGATAGTCGTGGGTTCACAACCTCCTTTCAACTACTATCGTGAACTACTTCTAACATGAGCACTTTAAGCTTTACTTGGAGTTTATAACGTCACTAGTATTCTTTTTTTTACTTTTATAATTTTCAGCATGTTTCAATGTATTTGTTTCATTTCAGGTTATTTAATTTACTTCGGCTACGGTATCAGACACAGCAAGCTCGGAGAGATGCCGGTAAGCAAGCCGGTCACCAACGGTGTTGAACAAAAGAGCATAGTCACAAAATTCTGAATTCGCTAAGGAATTAAATTGCACATTGATCCGATTTTTAATTTGACATTTGATGTTTTTGAATGTTTGGATTTTTAATAGTGATATGTTCTGACTTCGGACGTGTGATATTTTAGTTTAAATAATATAATTTAGAGTTCATAATGTTAAAATTTCAGTCTAGACCGAGGCTATGCTATACAAATTCTGACATTGTAAGGTTGGAGTTAAAACTCGAAATGGTCTCAGAATACCGGCTTTAGAGCTTTTAAACTAACTGTAACTTGATTCGAACTAACTTGACACATGAGTGGATTGGCATTCTTGGGAAATTTTAAATTGCCACTTTTAATAGATATATTTTAATAGTTTTTAGACGAGGTTATGTAGATTGGAAGCCTCTCACAAAAAAAAAATTACAAAGACAAAATTTCATATAATTCATTGCCACTCCCATGATTGACTTGACATTGGCTCAATTCTATTAAAGAGAAGCCATAAAATAAAGAAGAAGACGACAAGATTACTTATTTAACATTTGACACGCAAGGTTATGTGCTAATAATAATACCGTGAAACCTGGCAACTTTTCCATTTTTGGAAGGACTTAAAAGTTTAGGACGAATTTTCCAACAATAAATGTACTGTCCGATTGGGCGTCAATGTTAAATGTGACATTATCTTCTTCGTAGCTTTTGTATTTTTTATTATTTGGTAGAAACAATGAACTCGAAATATACTAAATAATAAATATACAATATGTGTTGATATAAAAGCAGGATTAAAGATTAACTTATCTGACTATACTACTATAAGTGGACTGTAAAATCTCTAAATAGACAATTACTAATTTAGGTAAAACGATCTGTTGAAATAAAAGAGAAAGGACTAAAATCAAGATGGCGGTTTGAAAAAACCATAGCTCCAACAGGCAATGCCAATCACTCAAGCGTCACGTTAAGATAGACAGTAGATCCATATTTATACAGGGTTATTTTGCAATAACTGGCCAAACTGGCAGAGAAGGTTCAAAATAAGTAATATGGGCGAATAGTGAAGAAAATTAATTAAAAAAATATCTCAAACATTCTGTCCTTTTTATCTTTTAAATTCAGAATGCGTGGTAAAACATTATTTTAACTGATTGTCATTCATGAATATATAACGCCTACTATTTTACTACGCACGCACACATTCGTAAGGGTCACTCCGTCGGCAAAAACGTGAACTGAATCGCACACAGAGGAACGCGCGTACGCGTAATTGTTGTCCGTAAATCACATTCAATTTGGGATAATTTCAAAAAAACGCTGCACCTAATATTTTTATTCGTATTTTCAAAAAATGCAATAACGATATATCATTATTTATATATTTGAACTTAAGTATAAAATTTGGCTATTTTTTGAAAAATTACCCTGTATATTACAAACGCCTTTGCCATAATTATTAAGCATAATAATGTTATAATATATATATAAATTAAATAACTAACTTTTTATAATATATAGGTACAGTAAATAGACCTGAATGTTACCGTTTTAATGAACTGAATGAAAATGAATGAAGTTTTAGTGAACTTATTTTATTCGTATATAAAAAAATAACTATAAAAGTGTTGTTTGAATATTTGTGTTGTGACGTACATTGTGATATATTGTTGCCTTAATTATGTATATGTTACAGTTAAACGGCTAAACACCGAAGTACAGTTTAACTGCAGCATTTGTCTGCATCTAGTAGTAGTTAAAACTAGGTGTAACTGCACTTCATCTTTAGCTTTTGGCCGTGACATATTTATGCCGCGCGCAGGTTTGTCGATGATCATCTTCTCTATTTACGCGAACTGCGGTTCGCACTGGTCCGCTCAGCGGTGTTTCGTCAACGGTCAGCCAAGCGGACATTCTAAAATCGTTAACTCTAATAAACTACCTACAAAATGAATTAAATTAACGTAAAGTCACGTGTCAGTGTAATACTACGAGCAACGCTTCAATGATTGAATTCATTAATTTTAGCTTACCAGAGGTCGCTAGTTGGGACCGAGGTGAAATTACTTGTTACACAATGTCATTATAATTGAGAAGTTGCGTTTTGAATAAAAATTTATCGGTTTTTAGAGTATGTAATACATAAAACAGTGCCTCAGTGGTTTGCTCGTTAATTGTTTGCCCATCTTTAACTCTATTTTTAATTTTCTACTTTCAGAACAGTTTATCATTTTCTTATCTAATTAATATAAAATACCTATTACTAATATTTCAGACAAAAACATTAACCCATACATTCTCCTAAAAAATTAACTTCCCACGTGAATGTTAATGGTAGCTATGAAATCTGTTAAATATTTCACCTCATTCCTTAGTGACGCCTTGGTGGCAAAAGAAAGTCGCGGATGCACTCAATGAAACGTGGCGTCATGTCGTTCGACAAACCTCAACGTGCGTGTTTTAGTTGTATATCTCGGCTAATTATTACTTATAAGTTGTTAAATTTATACTAAACGCGATTTTATTAAATTAATCGATGTCTTATAATTAAAGTTGGCGACAAATATTATATCCATAACGCTAAACTGTAACTTCACTAACTGGGGATAGGAAGCAACATTACTAGTATGAGGTTATCTTGCATCATTAAAACAAAGGAAAAGAGATTCCGGAATTCCAAGTGTTCGTAATTTTGATCTGCGTGTAAGTCTTGGTCCTCAGCTTGCTACATATTTCTTTTTCTATGATCCTCAGGAGTGACAACGCGTGTGTATTTTAATACATAATCGAGAATAGATGTAGGTGTCTATGGATTACAGTATTCACTTATTTATTACGTTTGTTCTTGTGTCAGAAGTTGTTATCAGAACACAACTACTCTCTACCGAGAGGTGTTGTGTAATGTGATACTATCGCAGTGAACTACCGAGCAACAAATTGGAAAAAGGTACACAAAATGTATATTGAAAAACTTAAAGCCATTGAGTTATATGTACTACGTACTAGAGAAGCCATTCCAAACAAAAATTGTGTCCTACTCTATGTCTTCGCGCATGCGCGGGAGTAGTAGTCGCGCAAGCGCGAACACTTTAATTTAATATAAAATAAGATATTAATATAAAATATCTTAATTTAATCTAAACAAACATATTTCTAAATAAAACGTAATAATATATATTTTATGGAATTCACAAATCTTCAATTTACGCAATATTTAGTTTGTATGCATTGCACTACAGTTCAGTTGAACATAGTCAATGTTCGGAATGGCTTCTCTAGTACGTAGTACATATAACTCAATGCTTAAAGCTATTTAGATTCTTATCCCTTTACTAAATAATAAGCAATCACAATGTATGAGAAGTGGGCCTCTCCTGAATCTTCTCGTAACGTGGAGTTGTGGACGATAAAACGTATTAGCGTTTTCGATATTTTATATTATTAAATATAAAAAGTGTTATATCTTCTTTAATTGTATATATCTTTATTCATATATGTTATTAACATTTAACAGACCCATATTTGTAAACTTACTTATTAATTTTTACTTATAACTTATTGCTAATTCCTATTAAGTAGTGATTACGTTATCTAAGTACGCACGCTGCTACCTACTTGCTCTACATATAATTTTCTCTTTCCAAAACGATTTGCAGCAGGGCTAGCATGGGCGGGGGACAATTTTATCCCCGGGGAAAGGAGAAAATGTTTATCCCCTCGCTTAGTTTTATCCACCCTTAGATCATGGGCACACCGGTGGATATAATATCTACAGTAGATAAATTGGGAGATAGATTTAGACTTAGATAGATTTTTTTGTATGAATATAAACTTCAACCCACGTCCAATGAACTAGGATAAAATTGTCCCTTTCAAATGTCAAAAAAAGCATAATTTTTTTATCTTTCATTTGGCTCCATGCTACGGACGGGGGATATATGTCTACTCGTTATGTCAAACGGGGATATATCCACGTTTGACATAACAAGATAATTTTATCTCTTGTCAGTGGATATAATCGGGGGATAAAATTTTTGTCCCCCGCCCATGCTAGCCGGGCTGGAAGAGAAATCATATTAAGGTTAAGCTCGCCTTTGTACATTCTATTGAAATGTTTAAATTGTTATCATTCTATACTTAGTGTGTACAGTAAAGAATAAAGAGAAAAAGAACACAACAATGAAAATACAATAGATTTTTAAGAACTAACCTGTGATTGATATAAATATAATTTATTCATATTTGAGATCGTTTTATTACAAGCCTTATACCACAAAATGTTTAAATGCGAGTGTGTATAAAACTGAAGTAACAAACGAACTTAAGTCCACCCGATGATAAATGGCTAGGGCAGCCTTTGAACACCTGCAACCGTCCTCAAACCTAATATGGAATGCTTCGCAGCTTGCAAATGCTCTATATATACGAGTTGGCGATAAAGTAATCACATTAAATGAAACTACTTATCCTATATAACGTTCTAAGAATAACAATTAACATTCTAGTCGCAATGGCCCTTTTTTCGTTTTTTGCCTAATTACTTATGAACGGGAAAGTGTAGGTAAATAATTAACTATGTCGATGTCGCGTGAGCACTGCGTACCGGCCGCACCGTTGCCGCTTTTACATGTCACTTCTGGCCAGTAAACTAATCAAAGTGATTTATTTCGTGTCAATTTTTACGCTACGTATTTTGTTTGAAAGATGCATTTTTTTATTTTTGGTAGAATTGTTTATTTTATTATTTTAATCGACGTATATGAACTTGTTTATAGCGCCGTGTTATTTAATGTGATAACCTAATCGCCACCCAGTATATGTAATTATACTCTATACCATTTAGACCTAAACATAATGGGTAAGAATGTAGTGTTTACCCAGATGGACTCCAAGCCAGAAAAGAAGTCGTACCACCTGGTTAAAGTTAGGTATGTATGTCAAATTGCATACTTGTATTATTTCATTATATTTTGTGTACCTATCTTATTTAAGGATTTATGTAAATGGGAAGAGCTTTGCTTAACCTAAAACATAGGGTTTACCCTAACTTATGAAGCAAGTTATTTTTAAGAACATATTTAGTATATAAGATGCATTGTTTGACTCTTACTCTGTATCACTTTTCTATCTGAATAAATTATTATTATTATTTAGATAAGGAAAACATTTCTGTTTCTTAGCTCTTTGGCTAGTTTTTACTGCACATACGGGCCGAAGCCAAGTAAATGCAGCATGGAGTGAGTATTTATGTAGGTTGTGTGTTCTGGGTAACTATTTCATTTTCTTCCGATTGCATGAATTTTCTTACAATTCGACAGGTATTTAAAATTGCGGCTTTTTGGAGTATAATATATGTTGAGTCTTTCAGGTCTATTAATTTGAGGCTATGGTGGAGATGGTTGGGTATAACGCCCGTGGTGGAGACGACTATGGGTACTATATAAACTTTATTTTGTCTCCAAATTCTGGTCACTTCTTCTTTAAGCTCTGCATATTTGCTTATCTTCTCGGCTATTGTTTTTTTGTAAGTTATGTGTGTTGGGTATTGCAATATCTATTAGGTAGGTGATTTTACTTACTTTATCGTGTAGTGTTATGGCTGGTCTATTATAGTGAATGGTCCTATCGGTAAGTATGGCGCGGTCGTAGTAGAGTTTGTGTGTAGGATTTTCTAAAACAGTGTGTGGCGTATATTTGTAGTAGGGTGTGTTTGTGTCTTGTATAAGTTTATGTTTGAGTGCTAGTTTTTGATGAATGATGTTTGCTACTTGGTTGTGTCTGTGAGTGTAGTCTGTCTGTGTGAGAGTTGTACATGCCCCTGTTATGTGTTGTATTGTCTCTGGTTGGGTGAAGCACTTACGGCATTTATCGTTGCTTACTGTGGGGTCTTTAATGACATATTTCCTGTAGTTTTTAGTGTTGATGATCTGGTCTTGTATAGCGATGATAAACCCTTCAGTTTCCGGGAATAGGTTGCCAATTTTAAGCCATTTATTTGATGCTACTGAATCTACATGTGGTTGTTCCAGGTCATGTGGGTGTCGTCCGTGTGGGACTTTCTTTTTCCAGTCCTCTAACTTTTGTTTTTGTGGGTCATTAGTGTTATTGTGTTGTGTATCTGTTTGTTCATTTAGGTTAAGTGGAGTGTAGTTAAAATCATTTAGGGCTACGGCTTTATGGATGTCACTAGTGTGAGATTTATTGTGAAAGAATGTTTTGAGGCTACTAATTTGTTTCTGCCAAAGGTGATGAATGTCTATTAGGCCTCTCCCTCCATTTTGTCGTTTTATTGTGAGTCTTTCTATTGCGGATTTAGGGTGTAGATTATTGTGTTTTGTAAGTGTGGTGCGTGTGGTTCTTTCTATTTGCTGGTTATTTTATTATTATTATTATTATACATCCTTTTATGTATACTATAGGTAACGGTAAAGGTATAGATAGGGGGCTTGTAACGGTTCACACTCCAAAGATTTTTATTTGTAAAACATAAATTTTTAGAAATATATATTATACAATAATATATTTAGCATATAAGAAATATATATATATATATATATATATATATATATATATATATATATATTATGGTAAAAAACTATTCCACTTCTGATGTTAGAAATTATCTTCAAAAGTATTTAAATATAATTTAAAATTAAAAATTTTGTACTGCCGACTTCAATATAAGTTATTAAGAATAACTCAAAAATTATTGGTCTAACCTTGATCAAATCTATATGGGACCACACGAGAAGTACCAGCTTTCAAATAAAAAAAGAATCATCGAAATCGGTTCACCCAATAAAAAGTTATGAGGTAACACACTTACAAAAAACATACAGTCGAATTGAGTACCGTCTCCTTTTTGGAAGTCAGCAGAACACTACTAGGTAACAAACCCTGCTTACTATCAGTACCCAATTACCTGATAACACTAAAGTAACCAAAAACAAAGTAATCAATGCAAACCAACAGCATCACTACCCGTCTCAATGTCACACAGAGCGGCCTCTCACCAACACGACCTTCCTTGCCTACACTAAGTAGAATATCCGAACGGGCATAGTAACGACAGTGGGACTATTAGAATTACAGACTGATGCCTCTTAGTCGCCTGTGGAATACTTTATACTGCTAAAACAAGTGGGTGATTACCATTCTCTACCTTCATTTGTTTGTATTTTATTTTATTTTATACCCTCATTCGCAACACGGCGTCTCTTGACAGGAGTCCGTCCTCTGACTCCCTTCAGCTTTAAATATTAGTCTCCATCAACAGCATGGGGATGCAGGCACCACGTAGGTCACAGGCGACGCGCTTGGCAACGGCTCTACGTTAGCACAACTTGTCGTCAGAGTAAGTCATAGTCACTGCGTTCGCATAACTTAACACAAGTAAAATTAAAAAAAAATGTTAAAAGTAAATTATTAATAAATACGCATCATTAAGAATAACTTATAAACTACTGGTCAGATCTTGATCAAATTTATATGAGACCACGTAGTAAGCACCTGCTTTCAAACGAAAATAGAACCATCAAATTCGGTCACCTAGAAAAAAGTTCTGAGGAACATACATAAAAAAACACAGTCGAATTGAGAACCTCCTCCTTTTTGAAGTCGGTTAAGAGTATAATTTCGGTCGGCAGACCACCCCACATGTCGGTCATTCCGTGAGCCAGGTCCAGATATTCTATCTTATCTGCTTCGGCTTTCACCAGGTTCTCGCCATACAAAATGGTAATGTCGACCAAAAATATTCTTACCTGTGCCCGGTCCATCAGCACAATATCAGA
This sequence comes from Parnassius mnemosyne, assembly GCA_963668995.1. Taxonomy (NCBI): domain Eukaryota; kingdom Metazoa; phylum Arthropoda; class Insecta; order Lepidoptera; family Papilionidae; genus Parnassius; species Parnassius mnemosyne. The sequence goes on from CAVLGL010000013.1 coordinate 4,170,808, forward strand.
CTTATTCGCAAGAATAGTCCTGTCTGTGATGATGGCCCGGCCTTAGTAGAGCCTGGCGCGGTCATTTTCGAGCACGGCTTTCGGCAAGTATTTATAATAAGGCAGTTTCCGATCCACGAGACCGTATTTCAGCGTCAGCTCCTGGTGTAAAATCCTGGCTACTAGGTAGTGCCTGTGCAAATACTCAGAGTTAGAAAGCGTCTAACAACCGGAGATGACATGCCTAAGTGACTCACCGGGATAGCGACAAGCTCGACAGATGTCGACGGTGACATCCTTCAGGATGTATCTCCGATAGTTGTTGGTCTTAATAACCTGATCCTGTATCGCACAGACAAAACCTTCGGTTTTCCCAAAGAGGTCACCGAAACGTAGCCACTGGAAGGAGGCGACTGTATCTACGAAAGGCTCATATAAAGCCTTCTACAAGGCTCCCGTGGAGCTCCTTCTCATTCCATACGGTCTCCCGGTCGAAAATGCTCTGTACTGCCAGGTCTTGCCAATGTTCGTTGGCTAAGGATAGAGGGGTAAGCCCTTTACCACAAGAAATGACGTCTTTATAGAATGAGTCATCCGATCTCGTCAGAAATTAACTACGGAAGCTGCACACTTCGCGATTATGCATGGTAAGAGCGCTTAAAAAGCCAAGCCCACCATGCTTCCGCGGCAAGTACAACCTAATTATCGTCGATCTCGGATGGTGCATCTTTTGGGACGTCATGGTACTGCTGACTTTTCTATGCAGGGCGTTAAGTTCAGTTTGAGTCCACCTGAGTATTCAAAGGTATACATGAGGACAGGCATGACCCAACCGATATATGCGCATGTCTTATTCACGCCCGGCAAAAGTCTGTTAAGCAGTTTGGTTAATCGTGCATAAAACAGATCTCAAACTGATTTTTTCATGTCATCAATACCTATTATTTTGTTATGTTGATGGGATGTTATGTCTATGCCCTCAGAGTTAACTACCCTACCCCTCTCAACATGGAGGACTGCACACTTATCCGTCTCCAGCTCCGTTATAATATAATTGCTAAAATCACAAGTGATGTTTAAGAATTCCATAAGATGGGAGCGACTGGGGACGAATAATTTGAGAACATCCATATAGAAAAGGTGGGTCACTTTTGTACCGCCTTTCCGAAGCTGAAATCTCCTCCCGGAGCCCTCCAGTAAGGTACTGATAGTTCAGAGAGAGGCAATAACAAATTGCACTCGAACAATCGCGCTGGAAGATACCCCTTCTTATCCTTATTGGTCCTCCACAGCCGTCATCCACTCGGCTAGACATAGGATCGTACTCCACCGCCCCATACACTGCCCGTGCAAGTCTTTAACTGTACAGTCAACCTTTAACAACAGAAGGACCATCTTTAGGGCTTCGAGTCGAATGCTTCTCTGTAGTCTATCCAGGCGGCGGAAAAGTTCCAACGATTGCGTTCAACCACTTTGCCAATGACCGTGTCAATGAGGAGTGATTTATTGGTTCCACGACCATCGTTCCACATCCATTTTGAGCGCGTGACATCACCTGATTTGGGTCCAGGTGACAAGTGATTCTCGCGCTCAAAATGGTGGGTAGACACGTGATGGGGCGGTATTTGCTCGGGTCTGTGGTATCCTGGTCTTTAGGAACCAAATGAGTGATCCCAGTAGTGAAGAGGCACGGGGGCGGCTTCTGATCGAGAGCATCTTGGAACTGTCGGTCAAGCACAGCGTGACACACCATGAACCCCTTTAGCCAGTAGTGGTGCAGCCCGTCAAGTCCCGGAAGATACCAGTTCGGGGCTCTACGGACTGCCTCAGCTACATCGTTCGGCATTATGATGACGGGGTCCATGGGCGTAACTTTCGCACGCTGGCTCGCCACAACTTCTGTCCAAGGACTCTCACTGTGGTTTACGGGCTCTTACTACAGGCCGCACCAGAATGCGACAGTGTCGGCCTGTTTCGGTGCTTGTCCCATGGGTCGCTCCAAAGATTTATAAAGCCTCTTCTGATCACTGTAGACGATTCTGGTTGAACCTTGTCGACCTCTCGGTATATCGCTAAATCCGCTTTCCACAAGCAGTAATTCTCTGCTTTAGGTCGTTTATGCGCTCCGTCAGTTTTTGCGTTATATCCGGCTGTAACAAATTGACATTTGTCCCAGCAAATGCCATCCTGACGGTGCACACAAATCTTGGCCTGTTACCCGATCTGAAGCTTGTCAGGCTGCCGATGAGGGCTCTTGCCTTTGCGGTACGGTCTTCAATAGTTTTTCTGCAGGATGCGATGGCGCTACTTTTGTACTACTTATACGCTACTTGTGTAGCAGCACGTCCAGTTGTGGGAAGCTTGGCGCCAATAATACGGCATATACTGCCAGTGCGGCACTAAAAAGAATTAAGTCCATCTCGCAATTGAGGAGGTCCCGCCTGGCTTCAAAATGGGTCACCAGCATTGGGTTTAGAGCTCTAACGACAGCCCGATTCCGCTTGCTTAGGGGTATGCCGGGAAGTCGTGGTCAATTCTCGAAAGGCGTACTGCGCGTTTCCCTAATCTACTCTTCCAATATGCTCCTCATTTGCTCTTGTTCCTGGTACTGTACTTGTATTATTCCATCGTCGTCTGAGTCAACCACAAGGAGATGGGTCATTATCAGGCGACTCATTATTTGGTTGATTTCGGTGGCATTTTTTGTTTTTAAAATTAGGCCTTACTAACATGAAATATCTATTCTAGAATTAACTTAAAATATATAAGTAGAAGAGGGAATCGTATAGACCGAATGTTTAAGAAGGTATTTAATTAAAAAAAAAATGGTGTCCACCGAAATCAATATTTTGATCACTGAAATCAAATAAATATAAAATAATTTATATTTCAAAGATAATTTTCTTAAGGTATATTTACTGCCTAAGTACTACTATGAACTTATGATCTGTAAAGGATTGCAGGTTAATTTGACAATAAAACATTTTATTTTATCAAGACTTATGTGTAACCATTATTATTAATTACTAGCTGGTCCCCGCGACTTCGCCCGCGTGTAGTTTAGGGTTTTAATTACATTGCTCAGAACCCTAATTCTTTTTCTCAAATATAAGTAGCCTAAGTTACTCCTTAGAACATCAGCTATCTGCTAGTGAAAGTCGCGTCGAAATCGGTCCAGTCGTTTCGGAGATTAGCCGGAACAAACAGACAGACAGACAGACGGACAGACAGACAAACAAAAACCTTTAAAATTGTATTTTTGTTATTAATACCGTATATACTTTCATATGCATTTATTAAAAAGCTGTAATTTTGACATTACAAACAGACACTTTAATTTTATTTATTTGTATAGATTGTGAAAACTTACAAAAATCAACTTTGGTAGGAAGCGTTAAATTATTATATTAAATGTCATTAAAGATAGTAGTCATAAACTAACATTATAGGAACTTAAAAAAAAATCAGCATTCTTGGTCAAGATCTAGCTTAATCACAGGCAATTTACTTATTGAAATAAATTACTACAAAATCACTTAAAAATCAATCCTTTCAACAACATCAACAATTGTAGAAGGCACTTACATAACTAATAGTATTTGTATTTTTAATAAAAATATTACTTTGTCTTTTGATTTTAAGACAATTAAATAAGCTTTAGGTATAATAATCACCCAGTATTAAATTAACAATGTAATAAACTTCTTATAAAAACTTTGTATTACAGTTTTCAATCCTTAATTAAAAAATGTTATAGTCCTCGTCACTACTTTCATTACAATTTACAATTTTGGAGACTACTTCATTCATTAATGCCGGAGCAATGTTTTCACAATCTGTCGACACACGTGTCCAGAAGCTGTCATTTTCATGTAATCCAATGTCTGAAGGTAAGGTATGGGACAGGCGCTGTTTGGTTTCATAGAACTCATCAGCAAGATCAACAGAATAGCTACAACCAGGTTGAATTAGAATATTCGATAAAATTTGGGGCTTATTAGATTCAGTTGCACTGACTCCACTCCCTTTTTTTGGCTTGACTTAACTTTTTAATCAGATTGATCTTGTCACTCTTGTTCTTGTTCGTCCTATCAGTCAACAGTCTATCAGCTTGCTCGCCTATGATGTATAATCCTACATGATACCCATGTTCACATGACACTGAATTATTTTTACATTACCCCTCGGGGCAACTCATTTTTCTCATCGATAGTTGGTTGGGCTTATTGGCGTTCCATACTGCCTGATGTACTTTCATAGTCCCTGCAAATTGCTTGAGATTGGATGGAATTAGCAACTCTTTTTCATAAATACCGGAATCGTCAATAGTTTTCGTTATAATACCTTGAACAGATTTCAGATGAGTCATCAATGACGATAAGCTTGTGATATCATTGCCTTGAGCAACTATTGGATCAGCTGTTCTTTTGAACAGCAGTTCTTTTTTTGTGTGTTGCACTGACACCATCTGGGGCTCCTTTTCCATGGCCGCTTTCTGTATAATTCCATGTAATACTAGTCAAACTGGGAAGGTACCAATGGAGTTTACTGATTATATAAAATATTTTTCGGTTTCGGTACTGACCCGACGGACTATCAGAAATGAAATGTAGTATACGAATATTGAGATTTTCATCTTCTATGAATCTTAAAATCGGAAGTAAATGTTCCCAAATGGCTGGTGCATCATGGCGTAAAGACTCTGATAATGTACACATCGACTGAACTTTCAGAAGTCCATCTTTATGATAATAAATGACCACGGTGCGCAGGGTAATTTGTTGTCGGTTGCCGCCGAAATGAACGGCTTGAATTTCACTACCGTATTTTGTGCTGTAATTTTCACTAAAGTCGCAGTAAATTATACACTCTTCATCAGTGAGGTCACTTTTCATTTTTTTAATAAACTTGTTCTGTGCGATCATAACTCCACAGTGAGTCATGTATGAAGGTAACATTTTTTCAAATTTTAAAATGGTGTCCCTGGGAAAAGTATTCACTTTATCTTTCGTTGTGGTTGTTTTTGTAACTCCATTCTTGTAATAAGTTCTTTTACTTTTTTGCCAAATCCAGTAAAACAATACTTCAGCGTTATTGAATTCATTATAGATTAAGCTTTTATCTTTGCAGTCATCGCATTTTCTAGTTAAACATGACACATTCGAAGAGTCACAGCACAGTGATGACAAAATATCTTTGGTAGATTTTTCTTGAATTAAGTTGTTTTTTTTTTAAAGCAGTCACCATTAAGTCCATATTTTCATGTTCGATACAAAGACAGGTTTCTCGTTTATTTACATTAGGTTTCAGTATCCAAAACGGTAGTTTTTTGGAAAAATTGGAGTAACTAATTTTATTTTGGGGATTTGTTTGCTTAAACTTAGTATATAAGTCTTTTAAAGAATCATTTAAATAGCGTCTTTGTTTTTTATTCTTTTTCTGGGTAATGAACTCTTTCTTTCCAGAACACATACGACTGTTTTCATCTTCTTCAAGAAAAGTTTTGATGTCCTCTTCTACATTATTTTTAATTGTTTTTATAGTGTCTGATTCACTTTGTTTAATATCTTCAGTATTATTTTTACTTATATGTTCATATTCTCTTAATTTAGCACTTTGGTATTTCAATCTATATATCTGTTTTTGCTGTCGTTCGTTGACAGCCTTCAATTGATCAATCTTCTATTTCTGTAACTGATACATTTTGTTCATGCGGTATTTAAGTCTACGTATGATAACTTTGGTATTCAGTTTCTTGTTAGTTTTTGGAGTTGGAGGAAACTCTTTTTCAATCACACGAACTGATGATCTTGTCCATGGCTTTGAAATTTTACTTACGTCACTAGACGGATTCAATGGTGCTGGCGAGTCTCAATAAGCCTTAATACGCTGAGGTAAAGGAAATGAAACGATGGATGAACTTGATGGTAGCAAATCAACATAGGAACTTGCTTTAGTTTGAAGCAATTCTGATCGTATTGTTTGTGATCGTGAAGTCACCAAAGGATCGTCAGTTTTGTCGGTTACTTCTGGTACGATTATTAAATCCTCTTCAAGACACCTCATCTCTTTACGCCTTCTTTTAAAATTGTGTTTGTTGGAAGATATTCTACTTCTGTCTCTAAAAATTCGTTGTTGGCAAGGATCTAATTCACTTACAGACTTTATCTTTCCTTCATTCTTCCTTTTATAATACCGTTGTCTATCTTTCTCTTTGTGCACTGCGTAAAGCTCTGGATCACTCTTAATGCGAGCTTTCCGACGTCGTTCAGACAATCTCTTTTTAGCCAACCGATCTTCTTTTGAATCTGACATAATCTCAATACTGAAAAAAGATAAGGGGTGGTAAGAAAGTTAAATTTACGATCATAAAATGTAAATAAATAACGATTGATTGATTTCGATGATTTCAAAATTGATTTCGGTGCACCTATTTCCACCGAAAATACCGAAATCAATGCCACTGAAATCAAAATAATTAACAAAATCCTAAATGTTTTCAAAAATAAACTGATTTTTTCATATTAACCTCTTCTATTGAAATCTAATACATAAAAGACATAATTTTATTATAATTTAAAAATATTAATTCAAATAGTTGTGGATAAAATGGATTCACCGAAATTAATTTTAGGGGTATACCAAGCCACCGAAAACGATTACGTACCTCAATAAAAGAGTGACGCGGTAACGCACAGACGCGTTGATCTTACCACCAATGGGGCGCGACTGACAGTTTGTATTGCTCGAAAAACTATTCTCAAAGTCACTAGAGTATGGGATATATGAACGGATTGGTGCGCGCCACTGATATCAATCCTAAACGTTGGACGTGAAGACAACCAGATGTAACTTGTCTACTAAGGCCTATTGTGCTTTAGTAATATTATAAATTGAATTAATAACTATCTAGTTGTTTGTGAACACATGTCAAATAGTGCGAATATTGGAAAAAAAAAGATAAAAAATAATTTCCGCCGCAATATGGGGCCGGACGCGGCACCGAGGTCAATATTTTCGAGGTTTTTAATTTTATTAACTAACTTATATTTAATTTGTTCAAAAAAGAACATAGGCCCCTCCTAATATTTTGATCGTACCTGTTATAGAAAAAAATATCAAGTTGTTAGTAATCCATTTCGTACTGGATTTCGACCCGGACACGCCTTTTTGAGCCGTCTGAGAATGACCGAGATATACGGCGGCATCTACGTGTGCGGATTGCACTGCAACTCGTAGAGCCGCATCTCCTCTCGTAGTATTTTCATTCGACGAGAGAACAGCCTCACGCCGTAGCCGTTCGAGTTCGGCGTCTTCAAATATTTTTCAGCGCATGATGTACCGAACTCGGTCTGCCAGGTTTTGCCCGGTGACGGTAATAGACAACTCAGCAAAAAAACGATGTATCCTAGCCCGGTACGTAAAACCACTAATTTCGCATCCTTTCGCCCTAAAATGCGCCCGCAATGCTTCGAATTCATTTTCTTCGTCCAACGCATGTGACGTATTCCACCAGCGGCGGGCGCTGCTTGCTGAGTCCGGGAGGGCCCTGCTGACACCAAGCCATCTAGTGGGAATGATGGATGCGAGGGGCTACGAGGTGACTACCTCGGGATGGCAACAAGTTCACGACTGTGCAGCCCCTCGCGCTCGGCTGGAGGCCCGCATGCTGCGCACGTCCAGCGCCAGCTCCAGACGCGCCCTGGCGACCTCCAGGTAGCGGCCTTATATGCTTTCCTCGTTGTGCCGTTATTTTGTCATTACAAACAGACACTTCAATTTTATTTATTTGTATAGCTATAATTGTATAGATATAGCTTCATTTTAATAGATGCTAGTAATTCATTTATTTGCATTTGTTAATTAATAATATAATACGTTTGTGTAATATAATACTGAACTTCGTTCCAATCTAGTGTTCCACGATACTCACGCATATTTTTTATTTTTTTATTTATTTTAAATCTTTATTGCACACTAGCTGTTCCCCGCGATTACGCCCGCGTGTAATTTTGAGTTTTAATTTTTTTGCGAGGAACCCTAATTATTTTTCTAAAATAAAAGTAGCCTAAGTTACTCCTTATGACATCAGCTATCTGCCAATAAAAGTCCCGTCAATATCTGTCCAGCTGTTTCGGAGATTAGCCGGAACAAACAGACAGACAGACAGACAAAAATTTTAAAAAGTGTATTTTTGTTATAAGTACCTTTTATACTTTCATATGGATTTAGTAAAATGCTATAATTTTGACATTACCAACAGACACTTCAATTTTATTTATTTGTATAGATAAAGTGTACGATTAGCGGATTTAATGCCTTTAGGCATTCTCTACCAGTCAACCACGACCTACGAATACATAACTTATAAATATATATTACTACAAATACTATTTACCTGATAAATAGCATAGGTACTTACGCAAAATTTAAGTAATACATAACACACATTTTAAGGATACTTACATACGGACATAATATATTTTAAATATAATATAAGTACTATATTAGCTTTGGCTCAATTCTCGGAACAGCGGCGCAACCGATTCGCGTCTAAAATTTACAGAAGTGCTGCCGCAGCAGTGCTGCCACTGTGGTGCTGCGCAGCAGTGCTGCCCACCGCGCTGATGCCGAGCAAGGCGGCAGTCTTGCTCTGTTTGTGGTGTTGCGCTGATGTGTATTCATTCAGTTGCTTTTAGTTGACAAGATGTCGACTGAGCACCAACTTTTATTTATATTGCTGAAAGAGGAAGAAGATGACGATGACGTGTCGTTGTTTTATACCAATAGTAAACTTGTTTTAAATATCTTGCCATATATCATTTAATTATTACGATAATTAGTATGACTGCTATCGTAAAGGGCTGGATATAAAGTCACCAAATTAATTAATTATTCATCTTCTGAATCAGAGAAATTCATCGTTTTTGTTGCAAATTTACTTGTCAACATTCACGTACATACGTACTATCTCTGCGCGGACGCATCACTACTGGTCTGGTGGTCCGTCGCGGCGGCGAGGCGACACTGCCGCGCAGCAGTGCTGCCGCTGCATTGCAGTACATAAAATAATGTTGGTTGAAAATGATTCATACGTATCATTGGTTTTTAGAAAAAACTGCTTGCATTGGCTTGGTTCATATTTATATTTTTGGTCTATCTGTCCATATAGCATTAGACGACGACGATATACTCAAAACACTTTCTGATTCATACGTCTTTAACACATCAAATATGTACGGATAGAGATACTCATTCATATGTAGACCCCAGACGAAATCCACGTGGTTCATCTTCCTGCGCGGAATCACCAGGTGCTGCACCACGTTAGGAAGGTACTGTTTTAATATCGCAACGTCTTCTACTGTTGATACAAAGTCGTTTTCCCCAACAAACAGAGCGACTCTCATTTTCACGTTCTCTAACTCGTATTTTGGGGGAATCGGATACCCATACATATCTAAATTTCTATCAGGACCATAATCAAAACGTGCGAACTGCCTTCTGTAGCTCACTTGAGCGAAGTGATACAGATTTTTCACAGATGTTGCCGTTGGAAAATTGTCAAATAAAACTGGTACTACGCTAGTCTCCAGTTCCTCCTCGTCGTAACCAGTTATTGGGAACACGGTATCCATAATGCATATGGAATACCCTATTAATGGATTCATGCATAACGCTTTCAAAGTTTTCTTCATCACTGGGTTTTCTTTGAAAACCTCTTGTACACGAAGTGATGTGGCCAGGTTGTATATGATTGGTGAATACTGAATTATCGTCTTCAATGGCGGCGGAACGTTCTGGAGGTAGCACACAGGCGCCAGTGATACGAGAACGTTAACCTTTTGATTGTATTCTGGTCTTGTGGAGCCGAGTACATAGAACATTGTGGTTCCCTGAGAATGTCCAATAGCGTCAAGTCTGTCGGCGCCGGTGATATACAAAACAGTATCAATAATGGCAGCTAGATCGTAGAACCCGTATTCGTGGAAAGAAAAGTCCCAGAAATCGTCGTCAACGTTGGGATCGAGGTAGATGTGACGACGGGAATATCTGTTGCCTCTGCAGTTGCCCAGCCAGACGTCATAACCCTGATTTGCGAGTGTTATAGCCAAGGACATATTACCTCTTATTATCCAACTGTTCGCGGAATCTAATATGCCGTGCATGAGAAGAATGGGTACTTTCCTCGGCCCTGGGATCCGGAACAGCCGAAGAATATAACCGTCTTCAGTGAATGCATCATATAATTGTGCAGTGTATCCATATTTTGAAGCGAGCTCTGGAAAACTTACATTTCTATCTTTAGTCAAACTTTGCGCTGTTCCATTTTTTATCAGCACAACGCGAACCACGAGCAGCACGGTGATCTGTCTCATTTTGTCAGAAATCAATGTCGATTATCGACCGTCCTCTCAAATTATGTTGCCATTTTATTGCAGCTTAAACGATTCTATGTCATCCGTAACCGTAATTCATAAAGGACCTTTTACAAATATCGACAAAGTATTAAATAGGTAATTTATTTATTTCTCGTGACTTCAATAAAGCAGGATGTTATAAAAAGCTCTCTACAATCTATATCCACCATTATATGCATCATTGGGTTATCGATATATCTAGTTGGGAATCGGAAATTATCCTGGATTATATACCATTTTAGATAAGAGATATTCATATCGTTGTGCGTTCACTATTCTATGACAATGTAGTTAAAACACCAAAGAGATTAACAAGTCTATGTTATTGAAGTTAAATACAAGTGCTAACCTGCCTATGGACATCCCCGACCTAAATCAAATGAAGAATACTAGATTCGTTGTTATCTCTAAGGACTAAGGTAAAATGCCTAATAGCCTGTAACTATACCAGGTGACTAGCCCTTTAAACAGGGGTATATGTGTGTGGATTTTGCGACATTTTGCGGGTGGAAGGAAAAGGGGAGATCTCCCGCCGGGCAAGGTGTTCTGCCAGGGGAGCGGCCAACGCTCCGAGTGGTAGTTCGGAGCTATTCTATATATACTGTTTTAATTTCGGAACTTTGTTAGCGCGATTTAGGCTTCGATGTGTTTTCGCTTGTGGCGCGACGCCAGCGCCGCCACATCATCCCCCTGTTCTGACCCGACGTCGATAATGCAGTCCGACTGCCGGTGCGTCCTTAATGCCGGTGCGGAATGCATGCTGTGTGCGTAAGGGCAAGTGATGCCGGTGTGAACGATATGCCGGTGTGTAATACGTGCCATACTAAGCACTTGCAAGTGATGCCGGTGAGAACTAATAAGATTAAAAATAAATAAACCAAACCACAAATATGCATAAAAGTAGAAAAATTAAAAAAAAAGTTTTGCAAAAAGCATTGTTTTGTATATTAATATAATAGGTACTCTAGAAACTTAATTTAAAACTTTTATTTAAAACTAAAATTAAAGTTAAGTTTAAGTTTTAAATTTTAATTTAAAACTTTTATTTAAGACATGCAGGAAGTCGATGGATGCAGGTGGCTCAGGACCGTGCTTTGTGGCATTCCTTGGGGGAGGCCTATGTTCAGCAGCGGACTTGTGAAGGGCTGTAATGATGAATGATGATGATTTAAAACTAACTTCTCAATTAAATGACATTGTGTAACAACAAACTTTACCTCAGTATCATCTAGCGACATCTGGCGAGCAGAAAATTATTAGCCCTCATTACATACGCCGCGTAGCGGTGACATATGAAAATCTATTGCTCTGTGGTGCTGACGTCACGCTACAAGCAAAACGCACCGAAACCTAAATCGTGTTCGAAGTTCTAAAGTACTAGAGTAAAATAGCTCTGTACTACCACATGGAGCGTTGGCCACCCCCCGGGGTGATCATCTCGCCCGGCGGGAGATTTCCCCTTTTCTCTCTATGGTCAAAGCTCCATATCATCCCATTAGTGTCTTGAGAGGTGGCAGAATCAAATGAATCTGGAGATGGACGGCAACATCTTCTTAATAACAAAAACTGAACTGAAAATAATAAAAATTGTGGATGCCGACCAATTTGCCAATCGTCGCAACTACGGTAAATATGCTCTCCCATTAGGTAATTCGACATAGGTATCCTCCCCTTGAAAAAGCTGCATTCGTAAGCTTCCACCATCTAACCCACATCTAGGCCCACCCTACACGTGTCCCCCGGATGGTGCTAAACGAGCGACAAAGCCGAAAGGATAGACTCTGCTCCTTGCCGTATGGTAGATCGGTACGTAAAATCTACCACCTTCACATCACGAGCCAACAAATAAAAGAAAAGGCCACGAGTCTAGTTTAATGGGGCAGGGGTACGAAGAATCTCCAGGAGAAAAACCGGCGGCGAGGTAGCCACCCGTCACGTTCTGTCTCCCGGAGAGACGAAAAGTGGTTTGCGGAGGCCCATCTGGCTACTCTGAATGTATGTGGAGTAATGAATTATAGGATGGTGTAAGTAATAGAACGAATGCGAACACCACATTATGTGGTGTAAGTTAGGGAACGAATGAAAGGAAAAATAATACGTGGTGGTGGGATGATCAGGTATGGATGGAAGTTGAAGCAAAGAAGAGAGCATAGTTAGATTTACTAGCAACCAAAGTTGGTAATTCTGGCGGTATGAATGATGATATTGAAAGAAAAAAGGCAAACTTTAGACGTATAAATAAGAGAGTAAAAGAAGTTGTTGAAAGGAAAAACAAAGAAAGAACGGATAAGAATGATAGAAGGATATCTGATAACTTCCATGCAAATATTAAAATGTTCTGGGAACTCGTAAGAACTGCCAGGGGAAATTCAAAACAGCCTAGAATGAATGCTATATGAGACGAGAATGGCTGTATGCTGAATGACAAAGTTTCGAGTTTAAAGAGATGGAAGGAATACTTGAAAGCAGGTAAGGCAGCCGGATGTGGTAGAGTATCACTCGGGAGTGGTGGCAGGCCTGCTGTACACCTTGTTTAACTTATTTTGGGAACTGAAGCGGGTACCGGAAGACCGGTGCAAAGCCATTGTAGTCCTAATATATAAGGGGAAAAGGGTCACAGCAGGACTGTAAAAACTACCGTGGTATAAGCTTGCTCAGCATTGTGAGTAATCAGTATGCTAAGGTGTTAATTGAAAGAGTTATGGAAGAAACTGATGGAAAATTTTGGGATGTGCAAGCTGGATTTAGCAAGGGAATGGGGTGTACGTATCAAGTCCTTTCCATGCGCATGATTGCGTAGAAGTTTTTCACCAAAAGCCAGAAAGTTTTTTGTGCCTTCATGTGCTTGGAAAATGCTTATGACAGAGTGGACAGGAATGTGTTTTGGCAAACAATGAACTCATTTGGGTTGGTTTGATATAGGCATTAAGGTCTCTTTACAGGGACTCTAGTGCTTGTGCCAGGATCAACGGGGTCTACTCGGACTGGTCTGGCATTCCAAAAAGATGCCAGAGAGGGCTATGTAGCTTCCCCGTGGCTATTTAACCTACTTATGGACAGTTGCTTGGAAACTTTGAAAGTTGAAGAATGTGGATTGAGAGTAAGTTAACCGTCAAATGCCTTTTGTACGTCGATGATCAAGTCATATTTGCATCGTCGGCAGCCGTGTTGCAAATGATTGTTACATTAATTAACTGCTCATTAAAAGAAAGAGGTATGAAAGTAAACGCAAGTAAGACGAAAGTGATGGTTTTTGAAAGAGAAGAAAGTAAAACGTTATGTGAAATAAGAACAGAAGGGGAGTTGATTGAGCAAGTGGATGAGTTTGTATATTTGGGATGTGTATTTAGCAGGGATGGTAGATATAATATATATAGAAGACGAATGGGGCTCTACACTACATTATGATGAGTCAGAATGTGTCAAATAATTCACGTATGGCAATTCATAATGCTGTGTTAGTCCCTACTTTAATGTATGGCAGTGAAAGTTGGGTCTGGCAGAAGAAGCGTGAGAGTAGAATAAATGCTGTAGAAATGCGGTCATTAAGGAGTATGCTTGGGCTGAATCTGAATGACAGGGTAGGAAGTTGTGTGATAAGAGAAAAGTGTGGCTTGCAAGATGACGTTGTGACAAGGATTAAGAAAGGAATGCTTCGGTGTTTTGGTCATGTAGAAAGAATGAACGAGGAAAGAGTGACAAGGCAAATTTATGTTCCAGAAGTAAACGGCAAAGTCGAGAAGGGACGCCGTAGACGAAGGTTTATCGAGCAAATTGGCGATTTATTGAAAATGGGCCAGATTAGTAGTACCCTTAATCGACGAGCGTGTATGCGTAGATATATTGATGTAAAGGAGGTGAGAGAGGTGTGTCGGGATCATGTCAAATGGAAATCCGTAGTCTCTGCTTACCCCTCTGGGTGGCAGGCGTGAGTGTTTATGTATTATGAATGTACTAAATCTATCTCCTCTTTCGGCAAAAAAAATACCGAAATATAGATGCGTTGTTATCCGTAATGACTAAGAAAATCTCCTCCGGACTGAGTTTCGGTCACGGCTGTCAGCACAAACCATCCATCCATCCAACCATCGGAGACTAGCCATCTGCATAGACCAGGATTACAGTGCACAGCTGTGTGCGCAAGCACAGTTGAATTCTCTATTCCCTCAATATCGATGACGGCAATGCGACACGACCGGAAAGAGATAAGGCGCAGGACCAATAGTTGTACATACGTGTTTTTCTGTTGCGTCGTTTACGTTGGTAAAATTTTACACTCTATAATAATGATGAATAATTTGTGTAAAAGATCCCTTATAATTGATGTTTATAAAGGACATGTACTTTATGGTGGAAGCTAATTAGTATATGCCCCAACAAATTTATTTTACGTTATTCTTCGTTCACTATCTTTCTAACATTAATGGTTATTTTGTACTGGTTTACTTTAACGATAATATTATTCGTATAAGTGAAGAACGAGTTAACCTTCACCCAGCAGGAATTTTAATTAAAAAGGAACTGTGCCGGAATTTAGTGCATTGTGGAAAAATGTTTTTAAAGATTTTTTCCACATTTTTCCGCCTATAAATAATAGAATACATAGAAAATAATAAATAATGAAATACATAAAAATTGTGCTGTATGCAGTGCCCATGTTGTGCTGCTATGTGCCATAGGTAAGACTAAAAACAATGAATCGGATATTATTTGTGAATTCTACAGGCAATAAAATGTTTAAAAAATATGTCCCGCCATCTTGAATTATTGATCTGGAAAAATAGTGACATGAAGTGCCCAAGTGTGAAATAAAATTATTTTGAAACAGAAAACAGAAACAGAAACAGAAACTTTTTTATTCAATATATATTATAAACAATACTTATTGAAAGCCACTCCTTTGTATAATTACCACTGGTTCGGAAAAAAAACCTCTCTCCTGGGAAGAACCAGCAAGAAACCCAGCGGGACTTTTTTTTTAAATAACAGCTTACAATCATGTATGTTACACAAATTAACAACACAACAAATTAGAAATAGCTTGGTAGCGATCACCTCATTTCCAGGGGTTATTATCGTCTATAAATTCATTAATATTATAATAACTGAATAATAATACTAAATAAATAATTATAGAGGCATTTCTATTTTGAACACCGCGGCTAAAATCCTTGAACGAGTAGTATATAACGTAATTTACTCCACGCTTTCACGTGCCTTCCCTGAGCAGCAACATGGTTTTTTACAAAGGCGATCCACCACTACGAACTTGGCAAGTTTTTCTTCTTTTGTCCTTGAAAATATGGATCAAGGTGGGCAGGTTGATGTGATCTACACTGATTTTGAAAAAGCTTTCGATCGTGTGGATCACATGATCCTGCTCAACAAATTACAAATATTAGGGATTCACGGTGACTTGCTCCGATGGACTGAATCATATCTCACAAACCGCTCACAAGCAGTCGTGATAGGTGGTTTCCGTTCGAACTACATAAACATACCTACAGGTATTCCTCAGGGCTCTCACTTAGGTCCACTTTTTTACAATGCCTACCTATATGACATTGGTTCGTGCATTATACACACAAATTACCTCATGTATGCAGATGATAAGAAGATTTTTTGTAAAATTAACACCATACATGACTGCCTATTGATACAAAAAGACCTGGACCGTTTATTTGAATATTACAAAATAAATAATATAACTGTCAATGCAAGCAAGTGCGAATGTATTAGTTTTACACGGAAATCTAAGCCAATTCTAAATAAATATCACTTTGACGGATTAGAAATCAGCCGAAAAGTAAGTGTTAGGGATTTAGGCGTAATTTTTGATCATAAAATGATACTATCCGAACACATTGATTACGTTATCAGTAAAGCCTATAAAAATCTTGGTTTTGTTCTTCGCATCTGTAAACCATTTTCGAATATTAATACAATTAAAATGGTTTATTTTGCATATGTCAGAAGTGTTTTGGAATATGCTAGTTCAATATGGTCTCCACAGTACAATGTCTACAAAAGCCGCCTTGAGCGTATTCAAAAAATATTTATTAATCACCTTAACTTTCGCTGTCGGAATAAAATCGATACTTACACAGACAGTTGCACTGAGCACAATCTCTTATCTCTGGAACACAGGCGCATTTTGCTTGACATGGCTTTGTTATATGATATAATAAACAGTAATATTGACTGTCCATATCTTGTCTCAAGAATCACCTTTCGTACTCCAAAATTCCGTACCCGCAATACTACATTGTTACAGACTCCCTGGCATCATTCAA